>OW052242.1:74576175-77076175 GCA_932526585.2 Philonthus cognatus
CACCACAACTTGATAAGCCATTAGTGAAAATGCGTATTCTTGATGAAAAGGCTAGTTGTGGAGGTTTCATTATAAATATCGCGGACGTTTATGATGAGTTATCACTATTATCAAATAATTTTAACTGTGGACCTGACGGCATTCCTGGAGACTTCTTGAGTATTTGTGTGTGCTCTCTTTCAAAACCTATATATATAATATTTCAAAGGTCACTGTCTCAAGGGGTTTCCCTGATTTATGGAAACATAGCTTTTTGATGCCTATCCATAAATCTGGGAAAAAAGATGTAATTAGTAATTATAGGGGAGTGGCGCACCAATCAGCTATTCCAAAAATTCTAGACAAAATTGTTTCATGTCAGTTAAAGTGGCTGTCTAAGAATATAATTATTCAGGAACAACATGGTTTTTGTATTGGACGGTCCACAGTTACAAATTTATTGGAGTACCAAAGCTATATATTAGATGCCTTGGAGAAGGGACATCAAGTTGATGCAATCTACACTGACTTCTTCAAGGCATTTGATAGAGTTAACCACAAATTATTGATTAACAAGCTAAAGTGTTTTGAGTTTCACGGTACCGCTATTAAATGGATTGATTCTTTCCTATGTAATAGATCGCAAATTGTGAAAATAGCTAATTGTCTATCAGAACCTATTCATGTGCCTTCTGGGGTTCCGCAAGGAACCCATTGCGGACCAATCCTTTTTCTTCTATTTATAAATGATTTAAGCAAGGCATTCATAAATTGCGAATATCTGTTTTTTGCAGACGATTTAAAAATATTCAAATCAATTAAATGTCCTGCTGATCAGCGTCATATTCAGTGTTGTCTTGATAAGCTTGTGCAATATTGCGATATTAATGATTTAGCCTTAAACATTCAAAAATGTAAATTCATTCAATTTTCACGGAGGTCTACTACAATTAATTTTAGTTATGAATTAAGCAATTCCAACTTAATGCAAGTTGAGTGCATTAACGATCTAGGAGTAATGTTTGACGCTAAACTGACATTCAATCAGCATATTGATTTAATTACTAAGAAAGCACTTAAAACCCTCGGTTTTGTATTTAGGAACGGTAATAAATTTAATCTATCAACCATTAAATTACTCTACTGCTCTTTGGTTAGATCAAAATTGGAATATGCTAGTATGGTGTGGTCTCCATATTATAGTACATATATTACTAAACTGGAAAGGGTTCAAAATAAATTTACACGATATGTTTCATTCAAATTCGGCATTCCAGATCAAAACCCAAATATTCTATTAAAAAATTTAAATCTTGCTTCATTAAGATCTAGGAGGATTGAACTGGATTTATGTTTTTTTTCATAAACTTGTCTCTGGCGAGATTAATTCTATTAAGTTACTTGGTTTGGTAGAATTTAATGTAAACCCATATTTAACTAAAAGTAGAAGTAAGGATGTGTTTTTTATTAGTAGATGCAGAAATAATTACACTTTCAATGGTCCTCTTAATAGAATTATGAGATGCATTAATCATTGTAACGCAAGCGACACTTTCGACATTTTGGGCACTGATTTTGTTTCTTTTAAAAGGAAGTTAAAACATTTATTTTGAAATTGCGGTCATTCTATTGGCAGGGTGCTATTTCTAGTTAGTTGCATAACTATTATCATTTAGTTTAATTGCATAAGTATTATTTTGTTAAAGTTTGGGGAAGTTATATATGATTTCTTTTAAATTTTTAATTTTATATAATTGATTGTATCATAAATTACGGGCGTGATTTTAGTGTAGTTGAATTATTGTTTGTTTTTAATATATTGTGAAAATTTTAGTATTTTATATTTGTGAAATGGTGATTCCGTTTAATAAAGATTATAATTATTATTATTATTATAATCAGTGATTATTTGCCGATTCGACACGTACATGATTCCATTCCTAAAAGGTGACACACCGCAATAACTTAAATTTCAGGTTTTTTTTTTTTAAATATTGAGACACCATTATTAACACACTTTTTACAAAGGTAATGGAAATTCAATTTTTCTTCATAATTCTAAAACAATTACCAACTTCCTTATAATTATAATTAAATACCTTCTGCTCAAAAGTAAAAGTTAGTAAGCGCTATTAATTCCATTTGTGCTTAATGTATTTTACTTTTAAACCGACGACGATATGACACGATAATCTTTATTTATTTAACTTGAAAAAGCTGAGAAGTATATTTTGTCGTCTAAGGTATAAGCCATTATGTGATAAAAAGTCTCTGTGTACTAAATGCCTTTTTCTTTCAACTCAAAGAGTAATATTAATTTAAATATAAATCAGATATTTAGCAATGATAAAAATCTGTATTTGAAAATACAACTTAAGTTGTAGCACAGTTCATATATATCCAGTTAGCCAGTCCCCATATAAATTTTGGGTACACGCGAATGGGAGCAGAGCGCTGGATGCCAAATTGGTGTATATGGCTGCCTATATACACCAGTGGCTTCCTGCGGTCGGTCGGTTACGACTATTTTACTCCAGATGTCGCGAAATCAAGTCTCAGAGAGAGAGAGAGTGAGAGAGAGAGACAATTTCTTTCTCCCTCTATTCCGCGCTTCTCGTTGTATCATATTCCAGATGTTGATTTTTCAATCTTGAAAACACGTTTTTTTTTCTTTTAAGGAGCTAAGGATGCGTGTTACATTCATTCATGCGTTTCCTTCTACAATTTTATTTTCTCCGTTATTTGAGAATAGATTTTATGAAATTATATGTGAACGTTGTAAAATTCATCAAGTATTATTTATTTTGTACAAGAAACTTAAAATACAAAACTATTTAACTTTTGATAAAAAATAAAACAAATACATCAACTTATCATTTTATTAACTAATCAGATCAATCCTATTGATCAGATCAAATCTACTGATCGATAAGGGTTTCTTTTTTAATTAAAGGGGTCAGTGCAAAATGCAGTTAAGTCATTTTTTTTTTTAGTTTTTGAATTATTACCGTTTGAAGTTTTTAACCCATTAAGCGCCGTTGATGCATACACGCAACATTAATATTTTTTTGATAATTAAGTTACTAAATAAGTTTATTTGATATATTATATTATTTGACCTGAATTGAAAATATACCAAGAAAAATGTAAATATTTTGTTATTTAAAGTCTATTATAAGTACTTCACAATATTACAATGTTTTATACGCGTGGCGCATGAAGTAAAATTTCGAGTTTAGAAAAGCCTAATTTGGCTCGGTCGCTCCGCTTCGCTACGCGCCCGAGCCAAATTTTCAGGCTTTTCTAAACTCGAAATTTTACTTCATGCTTAGTCTGGGAGTGGATACACTCGTTCTTAACTTCATATTGCACGTTTTTATATAAAATCGACGAATGCCTGAACATTGACAGCGTATACATTACATTGTTGAGGCACTAATTTTTTGAAAATCCATTATCACTTTAATATACTAACAAACTATTTATGATTTTTAACGTTTTATTAAATTCACGTATACATTATGTGTATTTAAAGAAAAAATTCAAAGTATGTAATTCATAGAAATCACAAAAAGAAGTGTAGAATTTTAATTAAAATTAACTTTTAGAGTTAAAATTGCTTGGCCGTTAATGGGTTAAAATAGTTTTAAATATACTATGTGTCCCGTTTCAAGGCGCATGTAATGTAAAGATTTCCAATGTAATTGGAATTTGAGTTTGTATCGCTTATTGAACGAAAACGATTACAATAAAATTAAAATCATTTCTTTACCTACTAGCAGTATTTTTGGAGGTATTATTTATGAGTTCTCCTCAGTTTAATTTGAAATATAGCTTGAAAAAAGTGAACGATTATACGAAAATAAAATCGTCAAAACAGTAGTTGCTACGAAAAGTCAGTGTTTGGCATCAAATTTATTAAAACACAAAGCAATAATTCAATTTAACATGAGTGTTTATTCTGCAAAAGATAAAAATCAGATCCGAAAATGGACACAGTATATATTTTAATCACGATGCGTATTTTATTAAATGAACCATACTTTTAATTAATATTAACAGTTTTAGAAATTTGTGGTTTTTGCACTGACTACTTTAATTATCCGTTTACTTTGAACGATTGTTACATGATCAACTTGTACTTCTCCGATTGAAATTTTATAAACGCTTATTGTGTGCCAATTTGACCAACACCGACAACACTCAGCAGGCACTAAAATGTTACCTAATTTTTGGATTAAAATTTATGGCATCCGTCGTGCGGCTGCATGGGGATAATTTGAAAAAAAAAGCAGAAATATTTTTCGATATTCTCCATACTTCCCGAGATACAAGAAATGTTATATAGAGAAAGTACAAATTATATAAAAATCATGAAACTTTATAATTAAGAATATTATCAAAAACTGCGAAACAAACAAACTTGTTAAATCAAGTAATTAGTTACATTAATAACATTACAAATTTTACATTTTAATAATTGTTACCGACCTCATGGCTATCTTTTTTTGTAGGGAAATATACGTTTTAGGGTCCCAGGAATCAGAAACAAGTGTTATCCCTAATATTTGAGATAATTGGCTCAAATATTGAAATATGTTGAAAAGTCTCGTTAAGTGATGATAATCAAAAACATTTAGAAAACAACAAGATGTCTTTTAATAGAATAAGTATAATAGATTTTCTCTGAGAAGTGTAATTGCAAAAATTATTGAATACTCTATTTCCAGTTTACGTTTTGTATGTCAGGTTAATTCAATTATTTCAATGGTTTTATTCTTAGTCAGATTACATTTACAAAAGGTACCGATGGGATTATGTTACAGACTAAATAGGTAAGTAAAAATAATTCAAAATAATTTAAGGAAACCCGATCAAAAAGTGTCTAACGAAAATATCGGTTAGTGAAAAACATGATAAGAAATTACCGAATTGGATTCTGCGGATACGGATTAAATGTGTCAACAGTAAATAATCTTTTTAAATCCCAAAATATTTATGGTTTATAGAAGGTTGCGGATTATCTGTAAGTTGCAGTGGTATTGTTCTGGTCGCGCAATACTTGAGGGTATATATACACCATAATAAAAACGTGGTCGAAAAAATGCCTACAAATAGGTAAAAACAGCTAGATCACTTCAAAGAATTTGATTTTTCATCCCTTCTATAAAGCTATCCCCACTAAAATAATGAATATTGTAAAAAAAGAAAATAGTCAAGGAAAAAAGTTAATTCGATATTCATACACGTTATTCAGAGTGTAAATGGATGAAACGGAACGTAGCATTTTTAATGTTAATTTCTCAAAATTAAAATATTATCTTACCTAATTATTTCAGGGAAGTTATGATATTCATTTGGTTAAAGTAAAAATATACACACCGAGCTTTGCTATTTATTGCATTTTTAAAAACCGGAGTGTCATGAAATTAAACAAGCAAATGATGAGGTATTGATTTGTTGGCTTTTTATTTAAAATATATTCTCTTGATTTTGTGTTACACTTCGATCTATTCTGTATAATTATTACTGAATAAAAAATAAACGAAAAAACTGCTTCTAAAATATCATTAATAAATAAGAAAACAGTTATATGTATATTTAATATAGTTTTTTAATGTTTGTTAGTTTTTTGTATATATGAATGTTTATATGAATCTATATATCTATGTTTTTAGTTTTGTGTATTCGTAAATAATTTATCTATTTTATTGAAATAATTTCTGTTTTTTTATTATCAATTCCAATTAAAATATCCATCAAACATTTTTCAAATTGATTTTTTTATTGTAAAAAAAATTTGTATTTATCTAACTTTACAATAAAAAATGTTTAATAACATAAATATATTAAAAATCTATTAATTTTTAAACACGTTTTTATTAAAAATATATATAATAACTGAAAATGTTGGAAATATATTTTACATTTTTTCATTGTAAAATGACTTTGTTTATTTATACAAATTATGAATATTTGAAACAATAATCGATTAATCTAATAATTTTAACAATTTTTTTATTAAAAATATATTAAATAACTAAAAACGTTGAAAATATATTTTAGAATTGTTAATTTCATTGTAAATTTGTTTTTATAAAATATATTCCCGAATTTCATAATTTGGAACACGCTTGAAATCTCAAAATAAAAGATATATTTTCGAATAAACTTTATGTGGTGATAATAAATTTTATTATTCGTCTACCACAGTTCATATACAGGAAGTTTTCCTTTAAAGTATACATATTTCAAATTCACCTTATTTTCTTTAAATCTGTAGATATTCGTTGTGTTTTTAAAAGAGTTCAATTTGATGCTTTAAACGAGTGTTTTCCTCTACCAGACTAAGCATGAGGTAAAATTTCGAGTTTAGAAAAGCCCCGTGAAAATTTGTCGATGGTCGCGCAGCGACCCGAGACAAATTTTCCGGGCTTTTCTAAACTCGAAATTTTACCTCATGCGCCACGCGTATAAAACACTAAAATATTGAAAAATTTAAGTATATTTGAACCTCACGTAAAATCAGTGTTTTGTGCGCGGGGCGCTTGAAGTAAAATTTCGAGTTTAGAAAAGCCCAGAAAAATGTACAGTGTATTCTGTATATTGAGTTATTTATACTTAAAAAACTCTCAGTATAACTAATCAATAATATAAATTATTTGCCAAATTTGGTACATACCAAAGTGGTTGTGGTTGTAGTCTTCATTCCAAAAATGAATACGACTTGTAATCTTTATGAACTTCTAAATAATGTTTAAAAACGATAATGTAACCGAATATTGTGAATTTATTTCAAAATGAATCTTAATCTATTCAAATTGGTGATTTGTGAAAGAATGTGAACCATAACCAACCGTAATGCAGGCGCGCGGCGCGGCCGGTCGGATTTACGGCCTTCTCTTCCGAGTGTTCCATTTAAAACGGAGTTTGTATGTAAAAGAGCGGTTGATAAACGTTGACCTTGTTGAATATATGATCTCAAGCTCGAGCTGGAGTCGGACCTGGATCAGAGGAAAAGATCGAGAAAAGACCCGTTAGATGAAGGAGGTCAGTTACCTCGAGACACACCACAGCCAAACTATACCACGAACCTTATGCTAATCTAGTTTAGGGGCAGGTGACTATCATAGATCAAAAAAGTTGTCGGAGATAATGTAACTGTTGGTAGGGCTAAAGAACATGGGATAGCCTAAATAGGCGGTTACCAACTTTTTTAGCACGCAATCTTAGTCAAAAGCCTATATAAAGTCAATACTGACATGGGCGCCCGCAGTTTTTTTTACAGGGAGACGGGGGCAAAATATAATAATCATAATAGAAATACAACACTTTAAACCTTTCTTCAGAAATGTATTCTTTACCAGGTGTACATTTCGGACACAAAGTGACCATTATCAATGGTTTGATACTGTATCAAACCATTGATAATAGTCACTTTGTGTCCGAAATGTACATCTGGCAAAGAATAAATTTGTGAAGAAAGATTAAAAGTGTTTTATTTAAGGTTATCATCTTTACGTAACTCACCCAAATTCATTTAATAATAATAGATTTTATTGTCTTTATCTAAAATTGTATGGTCTGTCAGCCGTGTGTAAACCATGAAAAAGTGATGAAATGTCAAGGTAAAAATGTTGAAATTTGTCAGCATTTTGAAAAAATTGTCGATAAACCATGAAATGCTTAAATTTGAGAAAATGTTAAAACGTGTCGAAATATCAAGAAATATTGAAATTCGACAAGATTTCGAAGTATGCCGAAAAGTGATTATTTGTAATAAAAAAATGTTTTAAATACTTTTAATTTACCAATTAATCAGCGATTTTATATAGTAAAATTTCGAGTTGAGAAAAGCCAGAAATAACTATCGTGTCAATCCTAATGTCGAACAAGATAATTCAATGTCATTTTTTTTAACAGAAAATTGTAATTTTTTATTAAACAAATAACATTTAATTATCATTATAGATGTTGAAAATTGTGAAAAAAGACGAAAGAGTGATGAAATGTTAAAGGAATGTATACATTTACGAAAACTGTAAAGAAAATCGAAGAGTGATGTAATATCAAAAATTTAAATTATTTGAATATATTTGTAAATGACTATTCAAATACTGAAATTTGAAAAATTCCCAGCCTTAGTTATAAGCAACAGTTTATGATGGTTAGATATTTTATAATCATAATTCATACCAATTAAAATTATTATGAGAAACAAATCAATGGTGATATTACTATCATAACTTATAATTAGTACCATTCAAGAAAATAAAAGACATGTTTTTATAAATTAGCTTCTAGACCAATTCATGTTAACCAACTATAATGTAACAACAAACTCTATTCCTCTCAGAATGTTTATTTCAGTAATAACAGTAAATAATTCACTGTCCCACATACTGACATACACTTATTATTTTTTTGTAGCTGTTGAATGATCGCCATTAAGATTTAGCTCACAGAACGGTAGCAGGTTTCAGGATCGAGATGGCCGTAAAGATAAAGGCCGCAAATACCGCGTTATTCTGTGCCTACAACAATATGACTCACTTTATCAATGCGCAATGAATTTTGCGCCAAGAGAAACAGATGGAAATGACGAGAGTGGTTTCCGCGGTTCACTGGATCTACCATTACCGACCAGCTGGGTCAGGGAAGGATTGATTGCGCCCAAGGCGCATTAATACCACCAACTCCCAACTCCTCGTCTCGGTGTGGGAGTTGATCTCCATGGGTGAATAACCTATGCCAGTTACTTGGTCACTGTACCAGCACGCTTACTTAGATTAAGTGGAATATATGTTTTCCTCAAGTTGTAAACTATCATTGTGTTTTGTAATTGTTTTGTTGCCAAAAGGAGTTGTTACTCTTGTTATTACACGTCAAGACAATTATAAGCGTTTTAAAAATATAAGTTACTATTATGATCACAATTGATCCTCAACATGGTTTAGGTTTAGATTAAAGGGGCAGCACCTTAATATAGTATATCTTTGAAATAATTGACTTGGTGTGCAATAATAGGAGTAACACCTCTTGGAAACACAATAATCACACAAAACATGTGACTGATTACAAAAACACGACTTATCAGAATATTCAAGGAGCAAATAATATCTCCTGACTTCTTTCTATTTTCTGCGATAAGAGTAGGCAGCTACCCCAACGTATAATATTTAAGTATAAATGCTACTTTTGTTGCAAATGGCAAACATTTTTGTAGCCACTTTTAGAACTGTTCATATTTACTTATATTAGACCTGCTACTTTTTATTGTATCAATATTAAAATGTTCGGCTGTTATATTGTTTTAAACTCGCCAGAATCATATCTCGTTATTAAATGTCAACTTGTATTTACACTTTGTATAATGAACCATTACCCTAAGTGTATGCAATAGATGTCGCCTGTGACATTTAACCCACTTTATGAATTTACAAAACTGACTGATACATCTGTCTCGTTTATTTCTTCAAAACGTTATATTTGTAATTAGTGATGTAATTAGTTGATCGAGCCGCTCGATCTTCTCAGACCGCTCGATCTTCTCAGACCGATCGATCTTTTTGATCGGCTCGATGTTTTTGATCGGCTCGATTTTTTTGATCGGCTCAATCTTTTTGATCAGCTCGATCATTTTGATCGGCTCGATCTTGTCGATCGGATCGATCATTCTGATGGGCTCTCTTTCTGATCGGTTCGATCTTTTTGATCAACTCGATCTTTCTGATCGTCTTGATCTTCTTGATCGCTTCGATCTTTTCGATCGGCTCGATCTTTTCGGGCCGCTCAATCGTTTCGGGCCGCTCGATCTTTTCAAACTTGTCGAGCTAGTCGATTGATCAATCGCCTCGAGCAGATTGATCAAATCGGTCGGCTCGAGACAATTAATCAAGTTATACGGTTTGAGGTACTCTAGCTGCATGCTATAGAGTTATTTTGAACTATTTTCAAGCGGATTGATTGGCCTAGGATGTATCATTAAACGATCGCACTATTTAATTTAATTTGATTTGATTGATTAGGTAATTCTTAAACTTTGAAAGTAAATGAATTACTTACATTTTGCTGCTATTATTTAACATTTGCAAGCAAAATGTATTCAATTCACATAAAAACTTATTCTGTATTAAATAACTCATATGAACTAAATTAAAGTAAAATAATAGTCAAATAATTAAAATTACTTATATAAAAATTTAATGATCACTAAAAAATATTTCTGTAAATCACCCCTTCACCGAGAAACAAATAAACACCCCCTGTCAAAACACTCCTGGAAAATTACCTCCAAAAAAAGCAAAATTCCCCCCTCAAAAAACCAGACCCTGTGAAACCACTAAAAATCAATCGTCGAAAAATAAACACCTTTTCAAAAAAACACTAGTTGTAAAAATATTACTGCCAAACCAACCCCCGGAAACAACCACCAATAAAATAACTTTGCCTGTAATATCACCCCTCGGAAAAACTACCCCTAAAAATACACGTTTGTGAATGTCTTGTGTTGTTCTAATTGTTTATCTTGTTTCCCCCCCCCCCTAATTTTCAATTTAGAATGTAAATCAGGGCCGACCAAACCGCGTCCCGCGGGCCACATTCACATTGTTTACATACGTCTACATACGCTGCACAATAGGCCCAAATCAGAAAAAAGACGCACAAAGGAAGAAAAAGTAAAAGTCATTGTAACAGCAAATTGATAATTATTTGCAATGTTTAAGTTTATATTAAGTGTAGTTTAAGATTTGTAGCAATACCAGATTATGTCCTTTATCAGGACAACGATATGAAGGTTTTAATTAACTCAATAATACTTTCTCCATATAAATTCAATGGAAATTTACGTCTTTGTTAAAAATGGTGCAATTTTTAAACACATCGAAGCACAAAGCTGGGATTTTCCCAAAATGCAGCTGCGTCCACTTGCGACCCTGATAATGTTGGCTTTGAAACGGAAATTGCAAAAGTATCAGAATTGTATTTTTGTTACTTTTGGTCATATATTATTCGATTTTATTTAATAATAAATTATCAGTCAAATTGAAAAATCCATATGGAATACTCATTCTGACAGTATAAAGTCAAAATATGAGAAGATTGAAATATCCCTCACGTCATCGAAAATGCTTCCACGAAAAAACTTTCCAGTGGAAATTGAAGCCTTCAGCCTTCAGCTCCAATTTACGTTAGATAATGGGTTGTTAAACTGCAACTAATAGATACATACCTATTTGTTTATAGGAATTATCCGAAATGGCCTTGGAGCATAGGAATAAAGATATAAAGAAATGTCGGTGCTTAAATGTAAGGAATATGACAAGGAGGATAACTTGACTGATATTTTTAATCGGCTCCTGTTAACTTCCGATCCCTACATAGCTTTTCTTAGAGCGCAAAGAAACCAATGAGAGAATTACCTGACGTTATACGAGAAATAGTTCGTGACGATAACAAGATTAAAGATGAGTCAAGAATGGACGACGACTTCATATAATTACATTTATATTTATAGTGAAACATAACTGTGGAACAAATGTGGAAAACAAAATCATTTTTCAATGGACAAAATGGAAACATAATATTTTAAAATCAAAAATTATATAATTGGCGAACTATTTTGCTTCTCTACAAATTTTGGCTCTGAGAGGACATATTATAATCAAATATTCATCGAAACAACTACTTCTCGAACAACTACCCCGAAGGATATTGAATTATACAACGAATATTTGTTGTTACCAGAGCTGGGACGAATCCTCGTAAGAAGGATTCGAATCACGAATCCGAATCACCTAATATGATTCGAATCACGAATACTCGAATAAAGGATTCGTAAGAGATAAATATGATTCGAATCAAATATTCGAATCCTGTTTTTTCGAATCACGAATACAAATCCTTCAAGAATAAATTTGATTTTATTATTTTTTTGCAACCATTAATATATAAATATCGTTACCAGTTGTTTTAACAAAAATATTCAAAACCTAATTTATTATTATTAACACTGAACATCGTTGATTCCCTGTTACTCTGATTAAAGATGTATTTGTGTGTTTCTGAACTTCACTTCAAATCAGTGTTTTGTACGCGTGGCGCATGAAGTAAAATTTCGAGTTGAGAAAAGCCCGAAAATTTGTCTCTGGTCGCTGCGCGACGGGGCTTTTCTACACTCGAAATTTTACTTCATGCTTAGCCTGGGAGTGGAAAACACACATATAAAGCTTTAAATTGAACTTTAAAAAAAAACAAGGAATATCTAAAGATTTACAGAAAATAGGCTAAATTTGGAATACGTATACTTAAAAGAAAAACTCCCTGTATCTGGTTGCTCCGAAGAAATATGAATAATTATTAATCATAACGAAAAAAAAACACCCGCTAATTAATATTATACACAATTGACGTTTGTTAAACAATGGCGGCGACAAATAAAAAACATGTATTTTTAATCTTTTAGTAGAAATGCGTTTTATGTTAAAAGAAGTAAACTATCCATCTTTCAGCTAGTAGTACAAGTTATTTCTGCTAGCAGCAAGCAACAACTACTATTTTATTCCTTCTACTATTACTAGGACTTTCTGCAACTAGTTGTAATACAGGCTCCGTCTGCTGGTGGCAAGACACAATAAGCCAGAACAATCTGAACTAGACGCTCTGTTAATAGCAGTAGTTCTTTCTGCTAGTAGAAATAGTGTTCTTTGCTATAAAAAAACGACTGCTAGGTCTTTCTGCTACTAGTAGTAGTACAGGCTCCATCTGCCGGTGGCAAGATTTGAAGCTAGAACCATCTGAACCAGAAGCCCTGTCAGCCAATAGCGATAGTTGTTTCTGTTTGTAGAAATAGCGTGTTCTGCTTAAACGTTTAAACGTTTCTATCAGTAGTAGTAGTTGTTTCAGCTAGAATTACATCATCTTTGTGCTACTAGCGTTCGTCCTTTCAGTAGTAGAAAGAACAACTACTATTTTGTTCCTTCTACTACGAGTAGGTCTTTCTACTACTAGTACGGACAGAACCTGTACTACAGTTCCGTCTGCTGATGGCAAGATATCTGAAGCTAGAACCATCTGAACTAGAAGCTCCGTTAATAGCGTATGTAAAAGCGAGACTGTAAGAGCAAAAACAATATTTTTTTCTAAGGCCCCCCACGAAATTTTTATAACCCCCTTCGATTTTTTTTTTCTGGCTGGGGGCCTTGGTTGTTCTTTCAGCTTAATAGTAGTTTTTTATTCTATTACCACGAGTTTTTTCTGCAACTAGTAGTAGTAGCAGTACAGGCTCCGTCTACGGAACTAGAAGCTCTGTCTGCTAATAGCGGCAGTTTTTTTCTGCTAGTGGACAAATCGTTTTTAACTGAAAAAAACGAGAAATGTAAAAACACACAAAAGGCGTTTTTCATGTTAATCCTCACAATTAATTCGAATTATTTTTGACGATTCAAATCCATTTGTAAGTATTCGAATCCTTTTATAAATATTCAAATTCTTTTATAAATATTTGAATCCTTTTATAAAGATTCAAATCCTTTGATAAGGATTCGAATCCTTTTATAAGGATTCGAATCCTTTTATAAGGATTTGAATCCTTTTATAAGGATTCGAATCACCCACAATTGGATTCGAATACGAATCCTCTTAAAAATACGTAACGAATCCGGATCACGAATCCAGTTGAACTAAAGTATTCGAATGCCTCTTTTGAATCCTCTAAAAGGATTCGAATCCAGGATTCGAATCCTGAATGATTCGAATTCAGGATTCGAATCCTGAATGATTCGAATCCTGCCCAGTTCTAGTTGTTACACGCCAGCGCTAGGACGAATCCTCGTAAAAAGGATTCGAATCACAAATCACCTAATATGATTCGAATCACGAATACTCGAATAAAGGATTCGTAAGAGATAAATATTGTTTTTTCGAATCACGAATACAAATCCTTTAAGAATAAATTTTATTTTAAAATTTGTTTGCAATCATTAACAAATAAATATCGTTATCAGCAGAGCTGGGCAGGATTCGAATCATTCGGGATTCGAATCCTGGATTCGAATCCTTTTAGAGGATTCAAAAGAGGTATTCGAATACTTTAGTTAAACTGGATTCGTGATCCGGATTCGTTACACTTTTTAAAAGGATTCGTATTCGAATCCAAATGCTGGTGATTCGAATCCTCATAAAAGGATTCCAATATTTATAAAAGGATCCGAATAGTTACAAAAGGATTCGAATCGTCAAAAATAATTCGAATTAATCGTAAGGATTAACATGAAAAATTTGTTTCATATGTTTTTAAATATCTCGTTAAATCAGTGTTTTATACGCGTGGCGCATGAAGAAAATTTCGAGTTTAGAAAAGCCCCGTGAAAATTTGTCTCGGGTCGCTGCGCGACCCTCGACAAATTTTCTACGCGGGGCTTTTCTAAACTCGCAATTTTACTTCATGCTTAGTCTGGGAGTGGACGACACTCGTTTGTAAGTGATAAAATCAATTAAATTAATGATTTGTGTCAAATTTGACATTTTGATAAATTTTGATGATTTTTGCCAGATTTGAGATTTTTAATTGTTTTTCGGTAATTTCGCCAAATAAAACATTTTGATGAATATGAATTGACATTCCCAATCAAATTTTTACACTTAACGTGTCGATTTATAACATTTTTATGAGATTTTCAACAAATCGATATTTTCATAAAATTATCATCATTTCGAGATTTTCGTCGATTAATCAAATTTTTATAAGATTTTGCAATATTTCCTCAAATTTCCTTAATTTATCGAAAATTGATAAAATTTTCAATATTTCGAGATTTTTAATTAATTTATGAAAATGTTTATCAGTTTTTCAACATATCTTGATTTTTGATATTTTGTCAATTTTATCGATTTATAAAATGTTAATGAAATTTTCGATATTTAGAGATTTTTTCCTCAAATATATAAAATGTTTATATGTAAGATTTTCAATATTTTTATTGGGATTTGTAACGATTTTCAAAAATGATTAAATCATTATTTGAACCCACAAATTTGAAATTTTTTTTCTACAAGACATATTTAATCATTTTTACATTGAATGACATTTCTGATATTTTTTACCTTTTGAGATGACATTTTTGACAATAGATTATATTCTTGATATTAGACTACGTTTTTTGACATTAGATGACATGTTTCAAATTATATGTTACTTTTGATAAACAATGAAATGTTTTACTTCTTTCCTATTTCTGATATTGACATTAAATGACGTATTTGACATTAGATGGCAGTTCTGACATATTATATTTTTTTACTTTTTTGACATTTGATATTACATATTTACTTGTTTTCCATTAGATAACAATTTTTATATTATTCTTTTTATCACTTTTTTGACATTATAACTGATTTTAACAGAAATTTTCGTTTTTGTAAGAACGTTTTTGTTAAACTGTCACGTACTGGCATAAAATGATAATTTTGACGTAAATCGATTTTATCAACACGCCGAATTTTCGACGTTTTCGATATTTTTTATATTTACGAGTTGACATTTTGATGATTTTCCCAATTTTAAATAATATTGACATATTTTGATAACTTTTAAAACTGAAAACAGTTTTAATATGTTTTTATATCTTTAACTTTAATTGAAATCAGTGTTTAATACGCGTGGCGCATGAAGTAAAATTTCGAGTTTAGAAAAGCCCTGTGAAAATTTGTCGAGGGTCGCGCAGCGACCCGAGACAAATTTTCTACGCGGGTCTTTTCTTAACTCGTATTTTTACTTCATGCTTAGTCTGGGAGTGGAGACACTCGTTCATAAATTTTCGAATTATCATAAAGTTGTCATAAAGATGTGTATTTATTTTCAAAAAAATCTTTCTCGGTTTATTGAACAAAAACAAAAGAGCTGAGGTGAAAAGTGTTTAGGTAAAAGTGGTTTATTTTTTTGTTGGCTACAACTATTGTTTGAAACATTTTTTGATTTAGACGTCGAAAGCCATAAGTGGTGACTAAAAAATCTAGTGGAGATCAACAAATCTCCACTAGATTTTTTTATTTTCTAATTCAAAAACAAAAGAGCTGAGGTAAAAAGTGTTTAGGTAAAAAAAGGATATTTTTTCGTTGGCTACAACTTTTGTTTAAACCATTTTTTGACTTAGACGTCGAAAGCCATAGTGAAATTCGTTTAATAAAAAAACATCTAATGATTTCTGGTGATTTTTAACAGAAGACTTTTAGACATTTGATGGTATAATTAATATTGAATTACTGAAATAACAATGTAAAATATTTATTTAACTAAAATATTTAGAAAATAACAATACAATAAATTTTATATTATTATTATTATTATACTGGGTGTCCGTATTTCAACAGAATGTATGGGGATCTCGGTTATTTAAAGAGATAAAGAGTCGGTTAAATTGGGGCAAAGTTGCATAATTTAGGGCCCAATAATAACGCAAAAACAAGTTTGAAATATCTTATTTCCTCAATGAGATATTGTCAAAAAACGTATTTTTTGAAAATTCGCTTTTATTTTTTTATTTAAAAACTATTGAAACCAGAGATATACAACTTTGACAATATAGGCACTTTTTAACGATAAATCTAGTAACATATTTTATTTTAAGATAACTATAACATTTACCTAGGGACCATAGCTAACTTTTGTTTTTGATATTTTTTGGAAGAATATATTTTACTGAATTCAATGATGTATCACACTTATAGATTATTGTACATTTCATATGTAAAATTTTAATCTCTTTGGTTTTTCAAAGAGTGCCTTGGAAACAGTTGAGTAACTCACTTATTTGGCAACTCCTAGGACCCATAATTTGCTTACATTAATTAAGACATTGTTTGCATTTTCACGAATAGTTTTTTCGTAATTTTATAAGGGCCTCTCCAAAATATCTAAACCAGCAAATTTTGAAGAGAGACACCCTCTACAAGCGCAGGAGCATAATGGAAGAAAAGAAACCACAATTTATGGTGTGTTGATGTTACAATTTATGACTTTATCTGTTTGAATAGCAGGTAGTTTCCCTTTTTGCCCTTTTTAAAGCGTTATAAACGGTCGTTCATGTTCATTTGATGACTCCAACAATTTAACTCATTAATCAATATGTTATGCAATGGTATTATTTGGTTACGTTTTAATCAAATCGATTAAATAGAGCACGCTAATCTAGCAATAAAAAAAAAATGCAAAATAAGGTTATGATATGGGTTTAAAACGTGTTCAAAACATGTTTAAAACACGTTTAAAACGTGTTTAAAACAGAATACACAGGGCGTTTTACTTTTGAGTATACATACCCCGATAACCACAGCGTTTTAAAAGTTGTGGGAAATCGTTGTTTTAATGCGGTTAATTTGAGGCTTTCAACGAGTGTTTTCCACTCCCAGACTAAGCATGAAGTAAAATTTCGAGTTTAGAAAAGCCTAAAACTTTGGATTGGCCGCGTAGCGAAGCGGAGCAGCCAATCCAAATTAGGCTTTTCTAAATTCGAAATTTTACTTCATGCGCCACGCTTAAAAACACTGATTTACAGTGAAGTTCAAAAAACACACACTTACAACAACGGTTATAGGCAACCTAATATACGTTAGAGTTTATGGGTTGCCTATAATCACTGCTTTAAACAATTTTTTCAGCGCAGAATATAACTCACGTTTTATCCACATTTACATATTAGATTGCTAAAGCCGTATATTTTAAACATTACGATATTTCAGTGTTTTATACGCGTGGCGCATGAAGTAAAATTTCGAGTTTAGAAAAGCCTAATTTGGATTGGCCGCTCCGCTTCGCTACGCGGCCAATCCAAATTTTGAGCCTTTTCTAAACTCGAAATTTTACTTCATGCTTAGTCTGGGAGTGGAAAGTCCTCGTTTAAAGATTCAAATTGAAATCTTGAACAAAAAACAACGAACGTCGAAAAATTTACAGTGAATGTATACCTGAAAGAAAAAATCCCTGTATTTAAAAACCACATTTATGCAGACACAGTTTTATTGTAATAAAATGTTATGTTTGATAATGTAATTTGAAATATCTTTAACAATTTAGCCAGAATTGAAAAACAAACAAAAAACTTTAATGAAGTAATATAAAATATAATTTAGCAAATATTTATTTTTAGCAGTTAAGATAATAAAAAAATGGCTTTAAACAAATCCAACGTTTAAAACATGTTTTAAACAAATTTAAGATTTAAAACATGTTTAAAACAAAACCGTTTAAAACATGACGGCTGTTTTTAAACATGATTAAAACACTATTTTAAAACAAAGTGTTTTAAACATAACAACCCTGGTTATGATCGATCATCTAACGAGTGTTTCCAATCCTAGATTAACCATGAAGTAACATTTTGAATTTAGAAAAGCCTGAACATTTGGCTCGGGCATAGCGCAGCAGAGCGACTGAGACAAATTAGGCTTTTCTAAACTCGAAATTTTACTTCATGCGCGACTCGTATAAAACGCTGATTTAATGTGAAATGGTCTATAACCAACCAATTAGCAAGTGAAATAAGTTTAGTACGACAATCATCAATTCTTTAAATGACGGATAAAGGGCTATAATGAACATATATATTATTTTTGTAATAACGACGTGAACACTATCTACTGTCAATAGCACTGCTCAATTGACAGCAGATGGCGTTCACATCGTCAATTTATATGTAAATTACACATGACTACTAAAATGGTTATAGATGTTTAGTTTTCTGCTGAATTTTAAACAGCACAATCAATTGACATTTATAATAGTCATTTTGTGAGAACAATAGACAAGACTATTGGCAGTAGATAGCGTTCACGTCGTCAACCTAAATGTAAATTATATATGACTATTAAAATTGCCAATTTATAGTGCAATTTGAAATCCAGAAGAAAACTAACCATCTTTATGCATTTTAATAGTGTCATATGTAATTTACATTTAAAATAACGACGTGAACGCCATCTACTGTTAATAGCTGTAACGATACTACTCAAAAATTGGCAGCAGATGGCGTTCACATTATCAATTTATATGAAAATTGCATATGACTACTAAAATGGTTATAGAAGTTCAGTTTCCTGGATTTCAAAATGCACAATCAATTGACATTTATAATAGTAATTCTGTGAGTACCATCGACAATGCTATTGGGAGTAGATGGCGTTCACGTTTTCCGGATTTTCTTATGGATTTTCATATTTTTTTTAAGAATATTATTTTCTGAATTCAATGATGTATCACACTTATAGTTTATTATACAGGGTGAGCGAAACTCGATGTCTCCGCTCTATTATATGAAAAGGAAAAACGATAGAAAAATCTGAAATCTAAAATCAAATGACAACAAAACAATATTTGTTAACCATTAGTTTAATTATTGACAGGTGCGGCTTTGTTATTTGCTTCCAAAGGCTACTTGTTTAAGTCGTGACAATTTAGAATTTTTGATAATACTTTTTTTTAAGTTTGCTTTTAATTTTTTAACGAAAGAAGATAGCAAATTTTTTTCTCTACAAAGTTCAGAAAAATGAGCTCTTTTGAAATATCCAAAAATATAGGTATATTTCTGGGTAAAAAATATTCGATGACGTCATTACTTCACTTTCAAAATTTAGAAAAATATGCAATTTTGGATTAAAATAAACCTTACTCAATCCCAATTATGAACCTTTTTTCAGATTTTTTCTATCCCTTTCCTTCCCTTTTAATAGAGCTGAGACATCGAGTTTCTCACCTTGTACATTTTATATGTAAAATGTTAATCTTTTGTTTTCGTAAAGATTCCCTTGGAAACAGTTAAGTAACTCACTTATTTGACAACTCCTAAGACCCATAATTTGCTTACATATCACCCCTGAAGACGGGCATCCAACGATACATATTTTACCAATTGTGATGTATTTTAAACTAACGAGTGTTTTCCACTCCCAGACTAAGCATGAAGTAACATTTTGAGTTTAGAAAAGCCCCGCGTAGAAAATTTGTCAAGGGTCGCGGAGCGACCTGAGACAAATTTTCACGGGGCTTTTCTAAACTCGAAATTTTACTTCATGCGCCACGCGTATAAAACACTGATTTAAAGTGAAGTTAAAAATGCACTGAAAACCAACAAAACTTCGATATTTTTTTCAAAATTAGATGTGTTCATTCCTATCCATGCAGTAAACCTTCAGATTTTCGTTGTTTTCTTGTAAATAAACTTCGATTCCCTGTAGTCCATCGGTCTCCGAAGACCATGATTGGTCCTTCGAGCTGTAACCTTTGTAAAATTGTAATAAACTTAGTAAACTTAGTAGAGTGATTCTTTAATTTGAAACTTCTAAGAACGAGTGTTGTCCACTCCCAGACTAAGCATGAAGTAAAATTTCGAGTTTAGAAAAGCCCCGTGTAGAAAATTTGTCGAGGGTCGCGCAGCGACCGGAGACAAATTTTCACGGGGCTTTTCTAAACTCGAAATTTTACTTCATGCGCCACGCGTATAAACCACTGATTTACAGTAAAGTTAAAATATATAACGTTCAGATGTGATGATCAATATTTACCGAGATGTAAACGTCAGATACGTTTTAAAAAATTCAACCACCCCAAGTCTGACAAAATATAACGCTACGCGCTGGCTGAAAACAAATAGACTTCTTACTAATTGCTAATATCGGGTTGACATTGACATCAAAAAATGCGGTTGGTGTTCATAATGGATTACCCCCTGAGTACTCGGTCTCTTTCCCCTTACCCTCCAACATTTTAGGAAAGAGATAGAAATCTGAAAATTTTAGATATTTTCGTGCCGTCGCATTTTATATATTATGTTTAAAGTGTGCAAACGATAAGAAGCGGAAGCTTATTTTCTCGAATTCAAATAGTTTTGAATTTGAATTTATCTTGTTATAGAAAATTATATTCAATTCTTTCTTAATTTTAAAGTAAAACCGTTTAAAATTTCACTAATTTAAGCTTGTATTAGCCGACACTATTTTCTTGTACAAGAAAATAGTATACTATTTTCTATCATGGTGTAATACACAAAATACAAGCTTTAGACACTTATTAATATTAATACAAGCTTTAGACACTTATTTTTTTCTAAATACTTCATCGTATTTGATTTGTATCGATTTAAAGGACGAAATCCTGGCTGCCTCACTGCATAATGTTATACATCTCATAAATGTAATTTAATTTCGATTTTACTCCTCTGATACTTAATACGTAAAGTAACTTACCAGTGGAAGTTTACGTGACAATAATTGGGAGATTTTTGGAATGATTGTCGAATTGTTGATAAGGGACTGACTAGTAAAATTTACGGCTCGGTTGATACATTAAGTGGAGGACTAAACAACTTGCACATTCATATTTAATCTCAAAAACGTGTATGAATTATTGCTTTATCAAAATGGGTAACCTTGTCTAATGGGCTCTCTTGGTAATCAATATCTTATCATTACAATTGTACAAACTCCATTTAAATACACTATCACGATAATCACATTAAAACAATAATGACCTACCAATTGTTTCTATCGGTTCTTGCTAGACCTAGGGAACTCTGATTATATGCTATAATTTCAAAACAAATTTTGTATAAGTACTTCAATTGCTTAAAATGCGGATTCTGCCCTGAATATTTAAACATTTTAATAATAAAATATGAGAATGCGTACAAAAATCAAGACAGTTTTATAAATGTCGAAGCCTGAAAATGTTAGTTCATGCTTACTCAGGGAGTGAAAACCCTCGTTCGAAACTTCAGATTGAACGCTTTTATAAAATCGACCGATGCCTGAGAATTTACAGCGTATACAACCTGTATATTTAAAAGAAAAATTCTCAGTATGTAATAGAATAAGCAAAAAAGTTTCTTTTTTATAGAATATGTAATTCATTAAACCTTTAGTAAATTAAGTTAGCTAAATATTACTCATTGATCCATTTGTGATCAGATTGTAATTATAGTAAAATACAACTAAGTGTTTTGCAAATAATAAAAAAAAATTAAAATCATTAAGTTAACTCTATTGTTTTTGGTTTATATCTAATCCGCGCGTTGCGTTAACTAATTTAATGTACATTCACAGTTTGTTATTATTTGAATCGCAACTTAAGTATTTAATAAATTTTCATTTTTTAGAAAGAATATTAATTTAACACTTGCACTACTTATTTATTCTATGCTACATAAAGTATTCAAATAAACAAAATTCAACTAATCTAACCTCTAAATATGACATTAAGAAACGGGGTTTAACAATCCTAACCCCAACAGTTCATGTAAACAAATAGGATTTAACTATCCTAACCTTCAAATTTGATGTAAACAAACAAGATTTAACCAACTTTAACTGCAAGCTTAATGTAAGCAAACAAGATCTAACCAAATTAACCTACAAATTTGATGTAAACAAACAAGATTTAACAATCATAAAATACGAATTTGATGTAAACAAAAAGGATTCAATAAAGATAACCTTAAAGATTGATGTAAACAAACAGGATTCTGACAGATTTTAACGATGTACGCTCTAAAAATAATGTCTAATTATAAAACGAGTGTTTTCCACTGCCAGACTAAGCATGAAGTAACATTTCGAGTTTAGAAAAGCCCCGCGTAGGAAATTAGTCTCGGGTCGCGCAGCGACTTCATGCGCCACGGGTATAAAACACTGGTTGAAAGTGAAGCCCGAATTTTTAAAATTGATGTATTTGAATATTTTGCAAGGCACACTAATTTTTTTTTTTTTAATTTAATTTTAAGTAGAAAATTCATTTCAATGTATTTTCGACGATAATATTTAAAAAAATACAGCATATTGGACATAATTGGATTCAGAAAAATAAGGTTTAATGTAATACAAATAAAAAATTACAGGCAGCTGTTCACAAATTTTAAGTTGGCTACCATTTGGTAATGAAGTTATAGTTAAAAAAATAATATTAATGTCGTTTGTTAGTATTGGAACGGCCATTGACTTTAATTTTTAGTATAATAAAATCGGTCAATAAATAACAAAGCTATCGCGTTGGGCGTATTTTTATCGAACACCCGGTATATATACAGGGTGTTCAGAAGTAAGTGCGCACCAGTGCTAACTTTGTTGTTATTTAAACTACAGAGTCGGTTTAATGAGAAAAATAGTAGGACATTTAATAACAATCACAATGATTGAATTAGAAAAATAATTGGACGTCTTATTTGTAGGATATTCAGAAAATTAACATTTTTTTTTAATGTGACATCCTGTATATTTTATTACTGATCGATAGAGAAGATCATCATTACAAAATAATCATAAATAAGAAAGTTATTCACACAATACTGTTTTATTTAATAAAACCTAGAATCCCTGAAAATACTCAAAATTGTATAACAATGCACATAACGATGAAAACCACTTGATAGATACAATAAACAGAGTTTGTTTTAGTAATTTGTAAGAATCCTATTTTGTTTTCACGGTTTCTTGATTGTATTGATCAAAACAGAAATATGTAAATAACTTTCTTATTTATTATTCATATAAATTATTAATGATGTATTATAACTTTTTTGTTAGGAATAATCTTCTCTATCGATCGGTAATAAAATGTACAAGGTGTTCCATTTAAAAAAACCTTTATTTTCTTAATATCTTAAATGTACGACTTTGAATTGTTTCTTTGATTTGACAGTTGTGATTGTCATTAAATTTCCTACTACTTTGCTTATTTAACCGCGAAACCATGCGCACTTGATTCTAACTACCCTCTATATACCGTGTATATCAGATAAAGGGCAAACAAAGGAATTGCATATGTAGAATCACATTTATGCATTTAATTACTTTTATAGTCATTTTAGAGAAAAAGTACAAGAGTAAACAAAAATTTAAAAAAGCGATAGGCGTCACAAAGTACGGTTTGTCCATAATATAATGTCGCAGTTACAAATTTTAATAGTATCAACTAAAAGTTGAGTGTTACTTCAAGGTCACAATTAAAGAGTAACTCAAACAGTTTCAGATGAGCGACATTGCAGCGCTACATACGCAAAATGGCGACTCGTGAGCGTAAAGCGTTTTGTTGCTTCCGTTACTCTGGACTTGTTTACCAAAGTGTGGCAAGGATTTTTCATTGCGTTTTATCTGTGCTGTATAACCAATGGTGCACATATTAAACATTTGCAAAAAAAATACTACGTTAGTTTACTTTCCATTTGATGTATGATTTGTTGTAAATAGTCTAAATTAAATTATTATAATGTACCGGGTGTGGCACTTAAGACGCCTCGGACCATAGCTCCTTTACGATAAAAGCAATCGAAAAAAATTTAAGAGCAAAGTGGTACATAATTACCGTTGCTATGTTTCAAAAATATTTCTAATCATCAGTGGCGCGCCGTACTCCAGTGGCGTACCAAACTTATGTTTTTTTTAAATGGAATGCCCTATTTTTTATTGCAGATTTGGAAAGTGCTCGAAGAGTACTTATTTTTTTATCTAACATGTTATACCCTTCACTTTAGCGGTTTCGCTGTTATAACCCCTTCTTTCAAAATTGCGCCCCATTTTTGAGATTGTATTGTAGAGTAACTAATTGACGCCGGCGCCTAAATTTTGAATTGAGGTACAGGTTAAGACCTCGTATACCTTCACATAATTTTTTTTCGGGTAATTTATGGGAAAAAAAAATTTTCATTGAACTTCGCATATTGTAATTTTTTTCGAAAATTTCAAATGGCACCCCCCTAAAAAAATTACGGCGTTGTACAGCCAAAACTTTTTCATTGGTACAAAAAAATTACACATTGCTTAACAAAATTTCGGAGAAAAAAGGAATTTCATCGCAAACGTCGGAAAACGTTTTCCGTTCCCGTGAGTGCCATGAGAAAACAAAAACACAAATACGGTCAACATAATAGTATGTACCTATTTATTCAACATGATATGAAAAATGCAGATAAAGAACATTTAACAACTTAAACTAAATGTTCGAAATGACGACCTTCCTGCTGGAGGCATAACCGCAACTTCGACTCACAGGCTCTAGACACTGCCCTAAGGACTTCTGGTGATATACCGCGGAAAGCCGCGCAGAGAATCCGCGCGGCTTTCCGCGGTATATCACCAGAAGTCCTCATATCCTCGACAGTAGTTGGTACCGTCCTGTAAACCTCGTCTTTGATATGGCCCCAAAGGAAGAAGTCAAGGGGAGTGAGGTCACAAGCAGAAATCTTGCCTCGCATGAAAATCTTGAGGTTGCAATTCTTGGTGCAGTTGAATCTTAAATGGACGGAATTTGTACTTTTGAAGAACACGATATACGGATCGCGTTGAAATATCGTGATTCCTACTAATATCACGGATACTGGTATGAGGATCTTCAATAACTGCCTCCAGAACCTGCAGTTCATTATTTTCGGTAAAAACTGTCTTCTTTCTAACTCTCCTTGGCCGTTTCACACTTCCCGTAGTAGTAAATCTCTCCAACACTTTTTGAAACGCACGTTCATTTGGATGTGCCATGTGCGGATATCTCGCAGCGTACACTCGTGACGCCAAGAAACAATTCTTGTTACATTCTCCAAGAATAAATATCATGTCAACCATTTCTTCTTGAGTGCGGAACATTTTTAGAACGTTTATCAAAAATGACTTATGGCTGCTACTGGCGTCTAATAATTTACTTTGACAATTACCAATCTTTTGTTTTCTCATGGCACTCTTGGGAACGGAAAACGTTTCCCGACATTTGCGATGAAATTCCTTTTTTCTCCGAAATTTTGTTATGCAATGTGTAATTTTTTTGTACCAATGAAAAATTTAGAGTTTTGGCTGTACAACGCCGTAATTTTTTTAGAGGGGTGCCATTTGAAATTTTCGAAAAAATTGACAACATGCGAAGTTCAATCAAAAATTATTTTTTTTCTATAAATTACCCGAAAAAAAATTATGTGAAGGTATACGAGGTCTTAACCTGTACCTCAATTCAAAATTTAGGCGCCGGCGTCAATTAGTTTCTCTACAAAACAATCTCAAAAATGGGGCGCAATTTTGAAAGAAGGGGTTATAACAGCGAAACCGCTAAAGTGAAGGGTATAACATGTTAGATAAAAAAATAAGTACTCTTCGAGCAGTTTCTAAATCTGCAATAAAAAATAGGGCATTCCATTTAAAAAAAACATAAGTTTGGTACGCCACTGGAGTACGGCACGCCACTGATGATTAGAAATATTTTTGAAACATAGCGACGGTAATTATGCACCACTTTGCTCTTAGATTTTTTTCGATAGCTTTTATCGTAAAGGAGCTATGGTCCGAGGCGTCTTAAGTGCCACACCCGGTATATATAGGAATATGTTTTTTAAGTTACGTAAAGATTTCAACTAACTTGGAATGAAAACACTTACTTCACAATATTTTTTATTATTGTTAGATGTAAATATAAGATATAAGAGTTAGAAAAAAACTGATGGCGCAATCACGATCTCTTTTTTTGAGAATAGGATAATGCTGAAAACAAAAATGCACCATCTTGTTTTTTTCAGAAGTTATTGGGCAAAATCGGGTATTCTTGATTTTTACATTTAATTCATATCTTGCGTAATTTGTAAGACAGACTAAAACTATAATTACCTTCTTAAGACACTTTTATAAGTAGAATCTAGTGGCGTGGGCATATTTTTATTTTATGCACACATTTTCGAGTTATGGCCAAATATTTTTTTTTTTCAAATGTAAATCATAGTTGGCTTTGACATAGTTGGTAAAAGTGTTTTTCACTGATTTCAAAAATATATACTTTTGTGAATTTATCTTAAAAAATAGTGTTCTTATAGAGTAAAAACTAGCTTGTAATCTGCTAAATAATATAATCCAGAAAATAATAGCCATTTTTGATCATTTGCATGCTAAATTTTAATTAATTATTCCATTGCAACAACAAAGAGTTCTGCTCTTCCAACAAGATGGAGCAGATTGCCTTTGAATGTAAATTTAGGGGGAATTGGTTGGGAACATTTAGACCGGTTAGGTGGCCTGCTAGATGTCCAGATCTGACACCGTAAGATTTTTTTATGGGGATACCTAAAATTCAAAATTTACAAGCAGCCTAAATTAATTTAGATGTATTGGAGCAATTGGAGGAGTATTGATAAATATTGAAAATAAAATTATGTTCTGCCTAATAAAGTATTTATTACTTAAACAAAATGTTTATTATTTAAAAAACCTTTAGTTTATAATGTTTATCATAATTAAAACTGAGCATGCACATGATAAAAAATGTCTATTGTCATTCATATTATATTATTTAGCAAATTAAAAGTTAGTTTCTACTTTGTAGTAACACTGTTTTTTAAGATAAATTCACAAAAGTGTGTATTTTTATAATCAGTGAAAAACACTCTTATTAACTATGTCAAAGCCAACTATGACTTACATTTAAAAAAATAATAATTTGCCCATAGCTCAAAAATGTGTGCATAAAATAAAAAAAATGCCTAGGCCACTGGATTCTACTCAAAAAAGTGTCCAGAGAAGGTATTTATAGTTTTTGTCTAGCTCACAAATTACGCAAGATAATAATTAAAGTTGAAAATCAAGAAAACCCGATTTTACCCCATAACTTCTGGAAAAAAAAACAAGATGGTGCATTTTTGTTTTCGGCATTATCCTAGTCTCAAAAAAAGAGATCGCGACTGCGCCATAAATTTTTTTTTTCTAACTTTTATATTTACTGAGATGCTCATAAGCAGAGCTGGGCAGGATTCGAATCATTCAGGATTCGATTCCCGGATTCGAATCCTTTTAGAGGATTCAAAAGAGGTATTCGAATACTTTTGTGAAAGCGGATTCGTGATAGGGATTCGTTACATTTTTTTTAAAAGGATTCGTATTCGAATCCAGACGTATATGATTCGAATCCTTATAAAATGATTCGAATCCTTATAAAAGGATTCGAATCATTATAAAAGGATTCGAATCCTCATACACGGATTTAAATCCTCCCAAATAATTCGAATCATTGCTATTAAGGCTGGGATTCGAATTCGATTAATTCAAATAGTTAATTATTCTAATATGAATATTTAAATCACTAAATTATTCATATTTGAATATAAATATTTACATTTTCGAATAATTCAAATATTTGTGAATGCATATTTGGTTACTTAACTATGAAAAATTTCCAACCTTAATAGTATATTTTTAACTTGAAATCAGTGTTTTATACGCGTGGCGCATGAAGTAAAATTTCGAGTTTAGAAAAGCCCCGTGAAAATTTGTCTCGGGTCGCTGCGCGACCCTCGACAAATTTTCTACGCGGGGCTTTTCTAAACTCGAAATTTTACTTCATGCTTAGTCTGGGAAGTTCTTAGAAGTTTCAAATTGAGTGATCACTCTAGATTACTAAGTTTATTACCATTTTACAAAGGCTACAGCTCGAAGGACCAATCATGGTCTTCGCAGACCGAAGGACTACAGGGAATCGAAGTTTTTTACAAGAAAACAACGAATATTTATTTATTTATTTATTAATTAACGCAGGCCATTTTATACAGAACAGTTACAATAATATTACAAATATATAAACATATTACAGACATTTTAAAAAAATCTTAACTATTTTGCACTGAGTGCACGACGCAAAAAACTTAGAGTTCCTACAAATATATCAAAACCTGTGCGAATAAATTGATTAGCATGCCTTGAAATGCGTGTAGTAGCCGACTGTTTCGCATAATCAGTTCTGTGGAAAAGTATGTGAAATATAACTACATTTCGCAGTGGACGAGCGGGAACATGGAGTCCAAGAAGCTGTAGAAAGTCGGGACAGTCAATAGCTCCATCAAACACTTTTTTTACCAGCACAATATCTTGGTTGACACGCCAAGAACATAAACTCGTAATATTAACCTTATCGAGCAGGTAGCAGTAGTCACCAACTAGATGAAATTTGTAAGCTACAAATTTAACAAATTTTTTTTGTACTCGATTTTTTCAATATCAGCGCCCCTATAAGGAGACCACACGCAAAGCAGTATTCCAAATGTGGGCGAACTAGCACGTTATATAATACAATAATTGTACCAAGGTTCCGAAAATCTTGGACGTTACGTTTGATAAATTCAAGTAATTGGTATGACTTTGCTACAATCTTTGAGATGTGCGTTGAAAAAGATAAAGTAGTATTAAACGTAACACCTAGATCTTTTACACAATTTACGCGTATTAAAAGTTCGCCAAGCATGGAATACTGGAAATCTACCGTTGTTTGCCGTCTAGAGAACGTGATGACATTACATTTTTTTAGGTTTAAAGATAGCTTGTTAGTCTTGCACCAACTATCAAACGATTGTTGAACGGATTTTCATGAATATTTTCATATCATCCTCAAAGAGAAGGCATTCTGCATTGGAAAAACATTTAACTACATCATTAATAAATATATTAAATAGAAGGGGGCCCAAGTGTGACCCCTGAGGAACACCCGACGTGACACAGATGGGACGTGAATGACAGCGCCCAATTTTAACAAATTGGAATCTTCTCCGAGAGATACGACCCTATCCAACTTAGCAAAGTATTGTCAATACCAAAATCCCTTAATTTGTTCATTAGTAAGTTATGGTCGACAGTGTCGAATGCCTTGGAGAAGTCAGTGTAGATGAAGTCCACCTGACACCGCTCCTCAAAAGCCCGAACAATATATGCATCATACACTAGAAGATTAGTAGAAGTTGATTTACCAGTACGAAATCCGTGTTGACGTATAGAGATTGAGGATTGCAGTACCCCTGTTAGGTAATCACAAAGTAGTTTTTCAAAAATTTTAGGTGCTACAGCTAAAATAGAGATCGGTCTATAATTGTCAACACGATTTCGATTACCAGATTTAAAAATTGGCGTGATATAAGCACTTTTCCAGCAGGTGGGAAAACTACCCTCACGTAGAGATGCATTGAATAAAAGCCATAATGGGCGACTAAGGGAAAAGGCACAATTACTAAGGAAGGTGGCGCTAAGTCTATCAGGCCCTGGGCTACTGTTGTTTTTTAAAGATGACAACTCATTCAATATATCTGATATACTTAATGTAGGAGGAATGCATTCGTTTATGTGATTGTTACTAAAAGTAGTCGAAGTTACATTAATATTTGATGACGAGTTTAGGTTCGGCGTATGATAAACAGATCCAAAAAAATGCGCAAAGATGTTAACTATGCTATCGGTGTCGTTAACAAGGGAATTTCCGTTCTCAAATATTGTTGGAATCTGGTTAGAAGCTCTTTTAGACTTAACGTAACCCCAGAAAGCTTTAGGATTGTGTTTTAGGGAATACTCAACATTATTGATATGGTTTAAGTAACACTGGTTTGCCAGTCTCTTGCATTGATCACGAGTTTTGCTAAATGAAACATAGTCTTCAGCTGATTGAGATGTTATGTACCTTTTATGGAGCGTTTTCTTTAAAAATATAAGATCTTTTAGCTCTTTAGTAAACCAAACTGGGAAACAAGATGTTTTTGCTTTGAGGCGTTTTTTAGGAACGTAAAGCTCAACAATTTCAAAAAGGGTTGAATATAATTTATCACATGCTTCATTAATATCACAGCAGCTTAATAAATCATCCCACCTAACGTTAATAAATGCATTGTTTAAGGCTGTGTAGTCAGCATGCTTAAAATCAAAATCAAAAGTAAAATTATTTTCTGTCTCCAGTGCATTTTTAACTTAAATTAGTGTTTTATACAAGTGGCGCATGAAGTAAAATTTCGAGTTTAGAAAAGCCCCGCGAAAATTTGTCTCGGGTCGCTGCGCGACCCTCGACAAATTTTCTACGCGGGGCTTTTCTAAACTCGAAATTTTACTTCATGCTTAGTCTGGGAGTAGACAACACTCGTTTGAACTTTAAATTAAACACTTTTATAAAATCGACGTATGTAATATAATAAATCATTCATTGAAATCATAGAAATAGATGCAAAATTTTACCTAAACAGAACTTTTAGAATTAACTTTATAATTTGCTCGGTTCTTAATGGATGAATATTCTATTCCTAAGAAAAACCGTATTTATTTAATATTAAAGTTGCATTTAATATAACAACAAACTGTGAATAAATCGACAAAAATCTAGAAATATCGAAAATCTCGACATGTAGAAAATCTTAACGGTCCACTCCCAGACTAAGCATGAAGTAAAATTTCGAGTTTAGAAAAGCCCCGTGTAGAAAATTTGTCGAGGGTCGCGCAGCGACCCGAGACAAATTTTCAGGGGCTTTTCTAAACTCGAAATTTTACTTCATGCGCCACGCGTATAAAACACTGACTTAAAGTGAAGTTAAAAACGCACTGAAAACCAACCCAACTTCGATATTTTTTCAATATTGAATGTTTTTTCTCCTATCCATGCTGTAAACCTTCAGATATTCGTTGTTTTCTTGTAAAGAAACTTCGATTCCCTGTAGTCCTTCGGTCTCCGAAGACCATGATTGGTCCTTCTAGCTGTAGCCTTTGTAAAATGGCAATAAACTTAGTAATCTAGAGTGATCACTCAATTTGAAACCTTTAAGAACGAGTGTTGTCCACTCCCAGACTAAGCATGAAGTAAAATTTCGAGTTTAGAAAAGCCCCGCGTAGAAAATTTGTCGAGGGTCGCGCAGCGACCCGAGACAAATTTTCACGGGGCTTTTCTAAACTCGAAATTTTACTTCATGCGCCACGCGTATAAAACTCTGATTTAGAATGAAGTTCAATAACACATATATCATCATTAATTAAAAACATTATTTAATCACATATTTAGTCGGTAAATGAACAAATTTGTTAATAGAAACTGATGGAATAAAATGTTACTGGTTGCAAATGATAGATTCAAATTTATTATTAAAGGATTTGTATCCGTGATTCAAAAATGAGGATTCGAATCTTTGATTCGAATCATATTTTTCACTTACGAATCCTTTATTCGAGTATTCGTGATTCGAATCATATTAGATGATTCGGATTCGTTATTCAAATCCTGTTTTTGAGGATTCATCCCAGCTCTGCTCATAAGCAACATCGAAATTAGACCACCCTGTACATTTCGGTACTATATACTCATTATCAATAACTTACTACATTAAAAGTGCGATTCTTTTCGCAATCTACAACAAGTTAGTCTTACAAAGACTATATCAAACACTCATTGAAACAACTACTTCCCGGGCTAATACCCCGACGGACATTGGATTATACAACAAGTGTTTGTTGTTACATACAGTAACCTACTGCAAATGTAACAATTTAGGTCAAATTATTCAGGCCATCTATAGACGCGTTGATATAGTCTTTGTAAGACTAACTTGTTGTAGATTGCGAAAAGAATCGCACTTTTAATGTTTGAAGTATTCTGCAACCAAGAATTGGCAATTTCATTTATACTTAATAACTTACTAAGTATTGATAATGAGTACATAGTACTCCAAATGTACATCTAGCACAAATATAAAATATTGTGAAGAAAGTGTTAGTGTTTTCATTCCAAGTTATTATAAAATACCATTGAAACTGAAACATTCTTTTATGGATACCCGGGATAATAAATCTACAATAAATCTACGACCAGATTTTAAATGCTTTAAAAGGGTTCCATCACCAAAAAGGTTTGGAACCCGCTGAACTAGGTAAATATAGATAAGCGTTGTCTAAGATCTAAAATTTGACGAAATAGGCACCAAATAAGCAGATAAATGCAAAATAAGCGTAAAACCGAAAACAATCGTTTAAAGCAAAAAAATGTAGTGTCAAATGATTCAACTTTCTATAATTCGTACACAATTTATGAATTCATGTTCATGCTTTTAATTTTTAGCATAAACTGTTTGTTTAGAAATTCGAGCTCTACTTAGCATGTTTTAAAATGTCTGTAGAAATTTCGTTAAAGAAAGAAATTTGATTTTTAACGAAAATAACTTGAAAACTATGGAATGAAATATATTTAAAAACTCAAAAATATCCCTTTTGAGTATCTCAATATTTTAAGAGCTTAGATTTCTTACAATCACAATAAAAATCATAAAAATGTGAGTCTAGTTGTGTAAGTTGTACTTGTTTAAAAATCCCATTCCTGCAGAAATAAAGTGAGAAAAAATTGTTTACAAACGAAAGTAACTCGAAATCTATGAACGGGGTAATTTTGGATACTTGTATATTTTTGCAAAGCTTAGTTTACATCGTCAGTAAATTTAAATTAAATAGCCTGGTTTTGTTTTATAGTCATGATGGCCAAAACTGAAAATTGGTAAAAGAAGACAATTCTGACTTTCGGTTAAAATGAGAAGAAAATTTTTAGAGTTTATTCAACAATGCTTCGTCATTGTTAATCCAAGTTAACCTCAGGTATAGTGTTTCTTGGTGTAGAAGAACACAAAATTCTAAATAAAGTTGCAAAAAACTGTAAATTTTTTGGTTTCATTTAAAAGACTAGTCGGGTTTTTCCAATCAGCCCTTCAATTATTGTTGATTTTATCAATTTGAACAAATTTACTTTCACACTAATTTTTCAGTTTTGGAAGTTAGTTTTTAGAGAAATACAAAAACGAATTAAAATTAATACCGACTTTCTGCATAAACTTAGTTTCATTGAGACAAGTCTCCAAATATTCATTGAAACAATTGCTTCTCGAGTTAATACCCCGACAGATATTGAATTATACAATGAATATTTGAGTTACACGATAGATTTACTGTTCTATGCATGCTTTATATGCAAAATCTAACATCAGGTCAAGTTATTCTCTCAACAAACTAAATGAAACAACAGGAAATTGAAATAAATTAAAAAAATACAGGGAATGAATATTAATTAAAAGAATCGTAGACGCTCTTAGAAAAAAGTCTAAAGCCATCTATAGACGCGATTCGAGATATCACTTATCAGTATAGCTATGCTTTAGACTATCAATACAAAAAAATTATTAAAATAAACAGAAAACTTACAGGAATGTTGAAGTGTGTCGTTAAAACAGGTACAAGAAACTGGGGTTTTTAGTGTTGAAATACTTTAAAAATAGTTTATATAAAAAAGAAAAGCACGATTAAACAAAGTACACTCTTTGTTTTGACATACAACACTTTTTGTAACAATTATTAATACTGTGGTTACTTAGTATAGGCAATTCAATTTACACAGAATATACATTCTTGTTGATGAATATGAAGTTGTACACGTATTTTTCAAGGCAATTCTCTGAGTAAATTGGTTGTATATTTGTAAAAAATATAATCACGTTATTTCTTTCAATGTGTAAAACAAATTAACATCAATAATAATCATTAAAAACATAATAATAATACAGGGCGTCCGTATTTCGACAGAATGTATAGGGATCTCAGTTATTTGAAGAGGTAGACAGTTGGTTAAAATGGGGCAAAGTTGCGTATTTTAGGGCCTAACAATAATATAAAAACAATTTTAAAATATCTTCTTTTGTTTTCGAGATATAAACAAAATACTGATTTTTTGAAAAATCCATTTTGTTTTTTTATTCAAAAACTACTGAATCTAGACATTTAGAACTTTGACATTATATAGGCACTTTTAAATGAGGAATCTACTATTATATTATGTTCTAAGATAACTATAACATTTACCTGGGGACCACAGCCAACGTTTGTTTTTCTTACGGGCGCCATTTTAAGTTTTCAAATTTTTTGAAAAATATTTTTTCTAAATTCAGTGATGTATCGCACTCATAACTTATTTTAGATTTGATATTTAAAATTATCATATTTTCTTTTTTGTTAATAACTGCCAATCTTTTGTAATAATAATAATAATAATAATAATAATAATAATAAGTATCGATTATCAGATCGATTATCACACATAACATAAAGTAAAAAAAGTGTCGTATACAAATCAAGAGCATCGATAAAAGTTTATTATTCTCCACACAGGAAAGGACGAATTTCATTTGAAATGTATCTATGTGTGAGAATTAGGTTATAGCGTTACCCAATTCTTATAAATTTTGGTGAATAATTGTAAACCATTATTTATTTTGTGTCTAATTTTTGGATACATGTTGTGAATCTAAAGTATACATTTTATAATATATAAAATTACGAAAAATTTATTCGTGAAAATGCAAACAGTGTCTTAATTAATAAGACAATTTAAGACGATAAATATCCATTGAAACAACTACTTCCCGTGCAAATACACCTCCGGATATTGAATTATACAATGAAATATTTAAAATCTTATTTAATTTGATTTGTTACAACGCTCTATTAAAGTATATGTAACGTTTAGGTCAAATTCTCTTCAAACCAACTAACAATAAAATTTAAAATGAAAGGAGAGATAGCAACAAATTAGAAGTGAAAGGACTTGGATTAAAACTAATGTCTTAGGCCATCTATAGACGCGTTTCGAGATTTATCTCTCTTCAGTATAGCTTTGCTTATGACGTTTAAAAAAATGTTGGAATAAAATTAAAACAAACTTACTTAGAAAAAGTGTTGTGAGGGGTTCATTCCACACACAACACTTTTTCTAAGTAAGTTTGTTTTAATTTTATTCCTAATTTTTTTTAGCGTTTTAAACGGTCGTTCATGTTCATTTGATGACTCCAACAATTTAACTCATTAATCAATGTTGTGTTATGCAATGGTATTATTTGGTTACGTTTTAATCAAATCGATTAAATAGAGCAAACTAATCTAGCAACAACAAAAATGCAAAATAAGGTTATGATATGGGTTTAAAACGTGTTCAAAACATATTTAAAACACGTTTAAAACATGTTTAAAACACGTTTAAAACGTGTTTAAAACAGAATACACAGGGCATTTTTCTTTTGAGTATACACACCCCGATAATTACAGCGTTTTAAAAGTTGTGGGAAATCGTTGATTTTATGCGGTTAATTTGAGGCTTTAAACGAGTGTTTTCCACTCCCAGACTAAGCATGAAGTAAAATTTCGAGTTTAGAAAAGCCTACAAATTTGGATTGGCCGCGTAGCGAAGCGGAGCGGCCAATCTAAATTAGGCTTTTCTAAACTCGAAATTTTACTTCATGCGCCACGCTTAAAAACAATGATTTACAGTGAAGTTCAAAAAACACACACTTACAACAACGGTTATAGGCAACCCAATATACGTTAGAGTTTATGGGTTGCCTATAATCACTGCTTCAAACAATTTTTTCAGCGCAGAATTTGACTCACGTTTTATCCACATTTATATATTAGATTGCCAAAGCCGAATATTTTAAACATTACGATATTTCAGTGTTTTATACGCGTGGCGCATGAAGTAAAATTACGAGTTTAGAAAAGCCTAATTTGGATTGGCCGCTCCGCTTCGCTACGCGGCCAATCCAAATTTTCAGGGTTTTCTAAACTCGAAATTTTACTTCATGCTTAGTTTGGGAATGGAAAGCCCTCGTTTAAAGATTCAAATTGAAATCTTGAACAAAAAACAACGAACGTCGAAAAATTTACACTGCATGCTTATGTATACCTAAAAGAAATAATCCCTGTATTTAAAAACCACATTTATGCAGACACAGTTTTATTGTAATAAAATGTGATGTTTGATAATGTAATTTGAAATATCTTTAACAATTTAGCTAGAATTTAAAAACAAACAAAAAAACTTTAATGAAGTAATATAAAATATAATTTAGCAAATATTTATTTTTAGCAGTTGAGATAATAAAAAAAACGGTTTTAAACAAATCCAATGTTTAAAACATGTTTTAAACAAATTTAAGATTTAAACCATGTTTAAAACAAAACCGTTTAAAACATGACGGCTGTTTTTAAACATGTTTAAAACACTATTTTAAAACAAAGTGTTTTAAACATAACAACCCTGGTTATGATCGATCATCTAACGAGTGTTTCCAATCCCAGATTAAGCATGAAGTAAAATTTTGAGTTACAAAAGCCTGAACATTTGGCTCGGGCATAGCGCAGCAGAGCGACTGACACAAATTAGGCTTTTCTCAACTCGAAATTTTACTTCGTGCGCGACTCGTATAAAACGCTGACTTAATGTGAAATGGTCTATAACCAACCAATTAGCAAGTGAAATAAGTTTAGTACGACAATCATCAATTCTTCAAATGACGGAAAAAGTGCTATAATGAACATATATATTATTTTTGTATTAACGACGTGAACACTATCTACTGTCAATAGCACTACTAAAAAATTGACAGCAGATGGCGTTCACATCGTCAATTTATATGTAAATTACACATGACTACTAAAATGGTTATAGATGTTTAGTTTTCTTCTGGATTCTAAACAGCACAATCAATTGACATTTATAATAGTCATTTTGTGAGTACAATAGACAAGACTATTGGCAGTAGATGGCGTTCACGTCGTCAACCTAAATGTAAATTACATATGACTATTAAAATTGCCAATTTATAGTGCAATTTGAAATCCAGAAGAAAACTAACTATCTTTACTCATTTTAATAGTCTCATATATAATTTACATTTAAAATAACGACGTGAACGCCATCTACTGTTAATAGCTGTAACGATACTACTCAAAAATTGGCAGCAGATGGCGTTCACATCGTCAATTTATATGAAAATTGCATATGACTACTAAAATGGTTATAGAAGTTCAGTTTCCTTCTGGATTTCAAAATGCACAATCAATTGACATTTATAATAGTCATTCTGTGAGTACCATCGACAATGCTATTGGGAGTAGATGGCGTTCACGTTTTCTGGATTTTCTGTTGGATTTTCATATTTTTTTTAAGAATATTTTTTTCCGAATTCAATGATGTATCACACTTATAGTTTATTATACAGGGTGAGCGAAACTCGATGTCTCCGCTCTATTATATGAAAAGGAAAAACGATAGAAAAATCTGAATTCTAAAATCAAATAACAACAAAACAATATTTGTTAACCATTAGTTTAATTATTGACAGGTGCGGCTTTATTTGCTTCCAAAGGCTACTTGTTTAAGTCGTGACAATTTGGAATTTTTGATAATACTTTTTTTTTAAGTTTGCTTTTAATTTTTTAACGAAAGAAGATAGCAAATTTTTTTCTCTACAAAGTTCAGAAAAATTTGCTCTTTTGAAATATCCAAAAATATAGGTATGTTTCTGGGGAAAAAATATTCGATGACGTCATTACTTCACTTTCAAAATTTAGAAAAATATGCAATTTTGGATTAAAATGAACCTTACTCAATCCCAATTATGAACCTCTTTTCAGATTTTTTCTATCGGTTTTCCTTCCCTTTTAATAGAGCTGAGACATCGAGTTTCTCACCTTGTACATTTTATATGTAAAATGTTAATCTTATGTTTTCGTAAAGATTCCTTTGGAAACAGTTGAGTAACTCACTTATTTGACAACTCCTAAGACCCATAATTTGCTTACATATCACCCATGAAGACGGGCATCCAACGATACATATTTTACCAATTGTGATGTATTTTAAACTAACGAGTGTTTTCCACTCCCAGACTAAGTGTAACGTACGAAGGTGTTGTTTGTCGGTACGGTTCTTTTGTTTATATTTAGACTTCCTGGATTTGTCGTCGAAGACGCGATTTAGTCAACTTGGGTCCAAACAAAGAGATTCAAAGATAAACCTTTTACTTGATATTTAATTTGCTACTTAATACATCAATTTACAGTTTGAAACAGAATAAGAATTAGAAGTCAAAGATTCAGAGTTTAGAATTTGTAATTGAATTGGCTGTCTTGCTCAACTGTCGAAATAGAAGTGTGCTCCTTAACACCAGAACAATTTTATTTCTTCAGTAATAAGATAAGATAAAATGGAATAACAAAACAAGATTATAATTCCTAAGAATCGATTTCGGAATGTGAAAACTATTTGATTTACGAATTATTTACTATTCCAAAATTATCTGTACAATGAGATAATTACACTATAATGATAATAATATACAGAGTGATTCATGAAAACATTAAATTTATACAAGTGAGAGGTACATTACATAAGCATGAAGTAAAATTTCGAGTTTAGAAAAGCCCCGCGTAGAAAATTTGTCGAGGGTCGCTGCGCGACCCGAGACAAGTTTTCACGGGGCTTTTCTAAACTCGAAATTTTACTTCATGCGCCACGCGTATAAAACACTGATTTAAAGTGAAGTTAAAAATGCACTAAAAACCAACAAAACTTCGATATTTTTTTCAAAATTAGATGTGTTCTTTCCTATCCATGCAGTAAACCTTCAGATTTTCGTGGTTTTCTTGTAAAAAAACTTCGATTCCCTGTAGTCCTTTGGTCTCCGAAGACCATGATTGGTCCTTCGAGCTGTAACCTTTGTAAAATTGTAATAAACTTAGTAAACTTAGTAGAGTGATTCTTTAATTTGAAACTTCTAAGAACGAGTGTTGTCCACTCCCGGACTAAGCATGAAGTAAAATTTTGAGTTTAGAAAAGCCCTGTGTAGAAAATTTGTCGAGGGTCGCGCAGCGACCCGAGACAAATTTTCACGGGGCTTTTCTAAACTCGAAATTTTACTTCATGCGCCACGCGTATAAACCACTGATTTACAGTAAAGTTAAAAAATATAACGTTCAGATGTGATGATCATTATTTACCGAGATGTAAACGTCAGATACGTTTTAAAAAATTCTATTGACCTAAAATTGTACACGTAGACATAATTTAGACTTTATTTTGTTACCGGCGTTTTACCGGGAACGCCGCAACTATGATTATTTCGGCGATTTATATAGTTTAATTTCATTTCGCGATAACAACGGACCCCACATAATTTTTATTAATCATTTTTAAATTCACTTTCATAATCATTTATTATGAAATGAAATAAGTTCGTCTATATACACTGATCGTTCGGGTTTTGTAAATATTTGTAATTATAGGATTAGTCATTTTTATTTCATTTGTAGGTTTTAGAATTTTTGATTTTATTGCCTTACGCGGCGCAAATCGCGTTTGGGTCGTAAAATGCAAAATTCCAAGTAGCGGCCCTAAGCCGGGAAATTTTCACCATTACGGCAGTTCGTGACCAAAACAATAGCAAGACAGATTTGGTCACGAAAGGCTCACCGTCGAGTACCGCCCTCCGGATTAGGGAGAGACGGTATTTACTGCCCGGCTACTTGGAATTTGCATAAAGGGAAATACCGGCAATTCACCTAGTAATTCGGGTTGGATGATCCGCATGCGCCAGGACGCGCAAAATGAGGGAACGCAATAGACTTGCGCATGTCACCCCTAACCGCTGGACCAATCAGAGGCAGGAGCCTTAACCACTTCCATCTCCCCCATCCCACCTAGCGACGATCATGGGAAGGGAGAGGGTGGTTATCGAAACTGATGGTTCAGGGGGAGGACAGTAATCGGTATCAATCTTCTGAATCGTGTGGTCATCCGAAATCCGAGTGTTGTATAATATTAACGTAAGAGTCGCGTCGCGTAAGGTGATAGTTGTTTTTGTATTATTTGTATATATATTTCGGTAATTGTCAACTCTTGTTTATTTTTAATAAACACCATTGTAAATGTTTTTTTGAAATCGTACTCTTTCATTTATCGAATCATTTCAATTCTTATAACCTAAAGAAATATATATACAAAGTGAGTTGTTCTGGAAAAATGCTGTTCCAGGACCTGACGATGACAAGGTGAGGATTTTGATGTTTTATTTTGTTTTAAAAGTGACTGTGTGGTATCTCTGCCTACGAGCTACTAGGTAATCGAGGGTGATCCGATTTTGAGAACAAGGTCAATATTTCAATATACATTTCTCAAAATCGGGGTGGTTGTCTCCCAGAAGGCAACACCTTAATTTCCCCCTTTGATAATTTTACAAATGTCGTATTAATTATAATTACATTTTAAATAATTTCATAAATATCAAATAAATATTCCTATCAAAACCACCCCAAGACGGACAAAAGATAACGCTACGCGCTGGCTGAAAACAAATAGACTTCTTACTACCTGCTAATATCGGGTTGACATTGACATCAAAAAATGCGGTTGTTGTTCATAATGGATTACCCCCTGAGTACTCGGTCTCTTTCCCCTTACCCTCCAACATTTTAGGAAAGAGATAGAAATCTGAAAATTTTAGATATTTTCGTGTCGTCGCTGTAAACACGCTAACTTCTGAAGTCAATAAATGATCGATCTCATATTTTCCAGGTAAGTTTTAGACCTCGACTGGAAGGTCGTTGGTGTATTTGAGCCAAATAGCACATCTGGTTTAGTCGAAAGTGACATCACCTTTCATTGTTCCTAAACCTATATTGTGATTTTATTTAATTTATAGAAAGTTCATGTAATTCTGCGAATGGTCATGTCTCTTTCATAAATATATCTTTATAATTAACAGAGTTATTAAGACATTCATTTTGATAACAGGCATCCTGCATATCTAAATGAAAAGTCACTTGACAGGTATCATATTCACATTAGATATGAAACGTCATCACACTTGATGGTGTAGAGGTTAAGCGTACACAGGACATTATTTAAAATGTTTTTTTTTTCTTATTTCTTACAAACAAATATATACGCAATCATAGTGCTCGTCAAGTCGAGTGGGAGACACTTCAGATTGTTTTCATTGTTTAAGAGAATTTGACCTAAAAGTTATATACTATCGTGTGTAGCGATAGTATAACAAATCAATTAAGATTTGGAATGTTCTATTGTATTTGCATTATTATTTTAGTTATTAATAATCGTTTGCGTTTTATACGAATACTATTATAATTTTATATTTTAACTATGATTTAATGTTTATATTAATTACTAGCAGAGAATTGCATAATTAAAAAAAAAATAAATGATGTTGAAGAAAAATATATGTATAATAGTAGCAAGGGTAAAGGGAGGGGTAGAGGCGTTGGTGCATGAGCCGAATGGTGGTGACTGCAAGGTAAATCGTTGTTTTGTAGTGGTTATGGAGTGGATGGATGTAAAGGTCCGTGAAAAGGTTGGAAGAGATGGTCGCTTCGCTCCAGCCGCTCGCTTCACTCGCACATAGAGAGGGTAGTTGCTCCTTTATCCCCGCGAAAACAAATTTTCTCTAGCGCAATTTTTGGACCGAAAATTTGCTAAAACACCGGGAAGGCGGCCATTTGCTGAACACCGCGAGGTCAAACCATACCACCCTACGTTTAAACAAATCGTTTTGGAGCATTTTAAGTCGGTCAAAAAAAATAATCAAGAAAATCACGGTTTTAGACCACCCTGTATATACACATTAAACTTAAAAATTAATTAATTTTAATTGTTTTGTTTCGTCTTGTTTCATCTTGTCGGTTGCGGATAATTATTCGAAATCGAAATGTGAAAACCAAATTCCTCTATCGCAATTTTTCGACCGAAAATGTGCTGACAGCCGTGAAGGCGGCCAATAATAAAAAAAAAAACATGTCCCAACACCGCTAAATTTAATCCTAGCGATTTGCGTTTAAATAAAACATTTTGGAGAAAAAATAAAAACCATCGATTAAATGCGAGATTTAGACACCCGGTATATATTTTTATGAAATTTCAATTGCAAAAAAAATACTTTTCCTCGATAGAAAAAATTCTCGATAGATAGGTCGTGTTTCTAATGGAATTCTGAACACGATAGACGCAAAATTTTGAAAATCTATTTTTTTTTGCAAAATCGATTAAATGCGATATTTTTTTTTAATCGGGCGATTTGAGCGCTCGGAAGTGTCGCGTTGGAAAGCCCAGGTCAAATCCCATCGAAATTGTGCTATGCGCGACCTGAAAAAGTCACTCGTTGACGGTAGGAGGATTGGCCTCCCGCGGACCAACATGGAAGGAGGGAGTGTAGCGATGTTAAGATACCATCTAGGTATCTCTAGCCTCTCCTCTCTCAAGACCCGCATGCGTGGTGACGAGCCACACCCGCGCCCTAAAGGTGCAAACATGTCGGATCTAGAGGAGTCAACCTCGAGAATAAATCCGTAATCCCCGGTGTTATTCGCACCGTGCCGATGGGATGAATGGCACTACGTTAGTGTGTCTTATAACGGTGGCCTCCGGATGCTCGGCGCCCTCCGGTTGCAATTAGCCTTCTCGTGGGAACAACATGAAAATAGCCACAAATATAAACATTTCCAACTCGCAATTGACGGGGGAGTCTAGCCCCCGGTTCTTGATTGTTGCCAAAACCGAAGGCAACTTCGACAAAGTTAGCCCGTTTGTCATAGACAAATTATTGTATAATATAATAGGAGAGAGTAAAAATATTAAAAAGATAAAAGAAGGACTGTTGGTAGAAACCGTGAGTAACGGTTAATCAAAAAGGCTTCTAGAGACAGAAAAATTAGGGGATTTTAACGTCAAAGTATCAGCACACTTGACGCTAAATTATGCCAGAGGCATTGTTTACTGCAGAGACTTCCTTAACTGCACTACTGAAGAAATTCAGCAGAATCTGGCAAGTCAAGGGGTCATCGAAGTGCGCAGGATAACAACTAAACGGGATGGTGTGGTGCAGGATAACCAAACCATATCCTCAAGTTTAACAAGCCTACCCTGCCACTTACCGTCAAAGGTGGCTTTCACAGCCTTCCAGTGCGCCTGTATATACCAGCACCCCTTAGGTGCTTTAAATGCCAAGGGTTTGGGCACACCGCTACGCGCTGTTCGAAAGAACAGATATGTGTATGCGGTAAAGGTCTTCACGAGGGAACGAGCTGTGAAGAACCAATTATATGTATTAACTGCAAAGGGGGACACTCAGCTCGTTCCAGAAACTGTCGCAAATACAAAGAGCAGATGGCAATACAGGAACTGAAGACGAAAGAAAAACTCAGTTACTTTGAAGCCAAAAAGAGAGTTACTCCTAAATTGCCCACTACTGGAGTGACTCATTCTCAGGCAACAGTCACTAAATCAAATCAAATGGAAGATATACTAGCGCGTCTACTGCCACAGATTAAGGCAACAATTACCGAAGTCGTGAAGACTGAACTGCGCACTGTCAACGCGCAGAAAGAGGCAAATCAGATGCCTCCCCCGCCCAAACCCTCGGCGAGCGGTAAGCAGCCGACGGGCGGCCGTTGACAAGGGCCCAAAGCTTCACCCCCTGTTACTAAACAGCAGGGGGCCAGCATAGTATCCCCTGAAGTGGGAAAACTTCTGGCCGCCATGACTGCCGCGGCTGCATCATCAGCAGCCGAACAAACAACGTCTTCATCAGCAGCCCCATCGACTAAGCCTAGCCTCTCCATTGACGTGGACTCGTACATGTCATCGAGTCAGCAGGCATATAAAAGGGGTGCTACTGAAGCATCCCTCACCTCCTCGGAAGACTACACCGTCGAGGAGGTGTTCAGCGATGGAGGCAAAGTTGAGCGGAGACGGGTGAAAAGAAAGCCGGGATGGCAGAGGGGCCGTCCCAGGAAAGAGGCGCCGCCCGCACCTCACGTTTAATTATTAATGTTTATTTATTTATTATTTACATATTTTATTGCTGTGATCGTCCTGACATCAGAGTCTTTTACAACTCTGGTTTTACCTGTGATAATACTATTAAGGATCTGTGTTGTTTTGTTTTGGGCATCGGAGTATTTTACAACCCCGATGCTATCAGTGATAATAGTTTCAAGTTTCTGTGCTGTTTCTGTCCCGGCATCGGAGTCTTTTACAACTCCGATGTCATTTGTGATATTAGTTTTAAGATTTTGTGTCGTCTCTGTGCAGGCATCAGAGTCTTTTACAACTCTGGTGTCACTTGTGATATTAGTTTTAAGGTTTTGTTACAACTCCGATGTCATCCACCTTGTGCTGTTATTAGTGTTATTTATTTTAATTTATTATCTGTCTTGTGTATGTTTAAAATGTCTTCAAAATGGTTGAACAATTAATTCAATGGAACTGTAACGGTTGCCGAACACACTACAATGAGTTGAAACTACTCCTGGCCAGGCACACGCCTTTTTGCGTGTGCCTACAAGAAACGCATTTCAAGCCAGGAGATAGCTTTCAGCTCAGAGGGTTCTCTGTAGTGCGAAGGGATGTAGTACCCAATATGCGTGCTAGGGGCGGAGTCGCCATGTTTCTGAGAGAAGGCCTCCCTTTTCAGGAGATCCCTCTCACAACGGCGCTCCAGGCACTGGCCGTACGGATCACGCATCCCATAAAAGCCACAATCTGCACCGTTTATCTTCCACAATTCGATTGGAGCCTACAAGACATCGTCGAATTAGCTCCCCTCGCCGTACATCTTAGTGGGCGATTTCAACGCCCACAACCCATTGTGGGGCTCCCAGAAGAGAAATCCCCGCGGTCGACTCATTGAGGAATTTCTCAATCAGAGTGACGCGGTTCTCCTCAACACGGGAAGCCCCACGCACTTTATTGCTAGAGGGTCCGATTACTCGGCGATCGACTTGTCGTTTTCATCCCCCCGTTTGGCTACAGGTCTTAAGTGGCAAGTCCTCGACGATCAGCACGGCAGCGATCATTTTCCGATCGCTGTAAAAACCATCGTTCGACGGATAAGACAGTCAGTCCCCCGGAGATGGTGTCTCGACAAGGCAGACTGGCTTGGATTTCAAGCCAGTCTTAGCCCGCCTTCGTCACATAGTGACGACGTCGAGACCGCCGTGGAGGATTTCACCAAACGGATATTAGAAGCAGCTGGTAAGTTTATCCCAATGTCTAGTGGGAGAATGGCCGGTCCACCTGTTCCTTGGTGGAACCAAGACATCAAGGTGGCAATTGAGGAGAAGAAAAGGGCACTAAATAGGTTTAGACGAGTTCCTACCCAGGAAAACCTGATAGCTTTCAAGAAGCGGCAAGCAATCGCCCGGCGCAAAATTCTTGAAAGCAAAAGGTTGTCTTGGGAGAGCTACGTGTCGACGATTACGGCTACCACACCGGTAAGTGAAGTGTGGAAAAAGGTGGGTGCAATAGCAGGGAAGAAATTCCCAGCGGTAGCACCCATCCTGCTTGTGGATGGTCGTGACGTCGTCGACACAATAGAAATAGCTGATGCTATTGCATCGCATTTCTGCTCCGCTAGCAGCTCTCTCAACTATGAAGAAAGTTTCCTGGGAAATAGGAACAACCGTGAGGTTCCCCTGAACTTCTCATCAAGGGAGTCCTTACCATACAATGTCTTATTTACATTAAAAGAACTGGAAGAGCCAATAAAATCAACGGGCGAGTCTAAAGCTCCTGGACCAGATGGCATTCCATATCAGATGGTCCGACAACTCCCCTTGTGCATGAGGGAGTATTTATTGGACATCTTTAATCTGATATGGGACAGGGGCGTCTACCCCAGCCAATGGAAATTAGCCATAATTCTGCCTCTTCCTAAACCTGGTAAGGACCCCACCAACATCAGTAGTTACCGGCCCATTTCTCTCACTAGCTGCTTGGGGAAAGTCCTCGAGAGGATGGTCAACAACCGCCTGGTATGGATGATGGAAACGCGCGGTCTCCTGGCTAAGTACCAGGCTGGTTTTAGAAAATTCCACAGCACGGTTGACCAGTTAATCCATATTGAGAACTCCATCCAGGATGCCTTCTTAGAGAGAAAGCACCTCGTTGCGGTGTTCTTTGATCTAGAGAAGGCATACGATATGACCTGGAGATATGGAGTTCTCCAAAAATTACACCAATGGGGACTGAGGGGTCGTCTGCCCCTCTTCATCGAATCCTTTATGTCGAATCGGTCGTTCACAGTCGAGTTGGGGATACTGAGTCAGGGCAGTTTGCGCTTGAAAACGGTATCCCCCAAGGTTCAACCATCAGTGTAACCCTCTTCGCTATAGCGGTCAATGACATCGAGCTGTCAGTAAACTCCCCTGTACAAAAAAGTCTGTATGTCGATGACTTAGTGATATATATGGCGGGAGATACCATCCCCGCCATTAATCGCCAACTCCAAACAGTCATCGACAAGGTGAACAGCGACGCTGAGTCTCGAGGTTTCCGCTTCTCCGCAGCAAAAACCTCATGTGACAATTTCTGCCGACTCAGACGTCCACATCGTGACCCCGTAATGTCTCTACGGGGCACAAGGATACAGGTCGTAGATAGTATCCGATTTCTAGGGCTAAGGCTCGATAGGACTCTTAACTATCGGGCTCATATAGATGAGCTGGTCCAAAGGTCTAAGAAAGCATTAAACGTCATTAAATGCTTGGCCAGCATCAACTGGGGAGCTGGAAGAGAAGTACTGCTGCGACCGCTTTGTATTACAATACGCAGCGGCCATGCGTGCAAGGAAGGGACACAGGAACCGACGACTTTTCATCACCGTCACAGAGCAGCAGAGACAATACGCAAGAAGACCTACCGTCAGTAGGCCGGTGTGCGTCCGAGCGAAGGAGCTTATGGAGAGTCTACATATCAGTCTACCGAGGGTATTCGAGGTCGGATTTCTGGAGATACCCCCCTGGCTTATGCCAAGGGTTAAGTGTCGAACGGATCTGACCTCGCATACGAAAAGCGATATTAGCCCCTACATGCTTAGGGGCAAATTCCATACCATTATCGCTGAATACCCAGACTCTCCGCGGTTATACACAGACGGCTCGAAGACCGACCATGGTGTGGGCTGTTCCGTCGTCATCGATGGAACGCCACATTCGTGGTCATTACACGGGTCGGCCAGCGTGTATACCGCAGAATTATATGCGTTATACCAAGCTCTTTCCTACTGCTTAATGAACCACCAAAGCTCATTCCTTATTTGCTCCGACTCTCTTAGTGCCATCCAGAGTATATCGTCGCTCTACTCGGTTGATCCGCTGGTCCAGCTCATACAAGCCTCGATATTCGAAATGTCCCGGTTGCGAAAGACGGTCGTTTTCGTCTGGACTCCGGGGCACGTAGGTATCAAGGGCAACGAGCTGGCCGATGAAGCTGCCCGTCAGGCAGCAGAAGCGGACAGCATAGATGATGTACGCGTAAGGCCCGACGACCTTAAAGGGTACATTAAAGAGAAAATAGTAGAGGATTGGCAGGAGAGTTGGAATCGCTCCGAGAGCAAGCTCAAATCCATAAAGCTCTCCGTGACTCCCTAACGAACGCCGGTGACTCTTACCAGGAGAGAGGAGGTTGCCCTGTGTCGTTTACGCATAGGGCACACCAACTTAACCTCCTTGTATCTTCTCGCCGGCGACGAAGCGCCAGAGTGTCACTTGTGTCACGACCGGTTAACGGTGGACATATACTTATAGACTGTCCAGCCTACGCACGTCAGCGTAATAGGCTGAGGCTTGGTGGTGATGTGGCGTCAGTATTGGCAAATTGTAAGGGGTCCGTAGAGAAATGTTTAAATTTCCTACGTGAAACAAAATTATTGAACCGAGTTTAGGGTTTGTGTTGTTTATTTTATGTAAACTTATTATAATTTATTGATTGTACTGTTTGGTTTATGTTCAGTGGCATCGAAGTCCATTTACAACTTCGGTGCCGCTTTTTAGCTTGTATTATGTCTCTCTTTGTAAAATGCATCAGAGTCTGTTTACAACTCTGAAGTATTTGGGTTAAGTTTTTAAATAGTCTTTCTTTAGGAACCCGATATCAGGGTCCTTTTACAACCCTGATGTCGTATTGTCTGTGATATAGGGTTTAAGTTCTAGTTACTCGTTGTGTCTCTGATAGGCTTCCGGTATCAGGGTCATTTACAACCCTGGTACTGTCCCTAGTTTGTGATAGTAAATGTAAGTTATATGGTTTTACATGCCTGACTTGCCTTGTCTTTATATTGTTGTCTTGTGATTTAAGTCAGTGCATGTCAAAAGACTAGACCGGCCAATGACCATAGCAGTCGACGCCGGTAAAGTGGGAGGGGTTTTAGTGGGTAGGCTTCCAGTCGCCTTTTGACTGGAAGGAGTCCCACACTCGTCCGTAAGTGGATTTTCCCTTCCACACCTCAAAAAAAAAATAATAATAATTCTGACGAGGCCTATTTTCATCTATAGGTAATTTTTGTTATTTCGGACGGGTATAACGTTTGACTCCCGACTAAAGTCCAAAGTTAAATTATAAAAATTCAGTCCATAATTTCATCCCCAAATAAATATTTTGGAATCCGGCTGGGAGCTGGTGGACGTTTTTTGAGCGAGGGTGCAATTTTGCGGTTCGAGTTTTTGTTAGTTGAGGGTTAGCGGTCCTGGTGAAGCGGAAATTGCTGCTTCTGGATACTTACCAGAAAATTGGAAGGAAGACTGCTGGAATCTTAGGGATTATTTAAGATAAGTCATAATACCGTTGCGATTTTTTTGATTGAAGTTTTGTGCGTAATAAGTACGTAAAGCCAAACAGTGACATCCTAGATTGGAGTAAGCAATAAAAGTTAATTTAAAATAAATTAATTAAACGTGATTAAAGCAACGAAATTAGTTATCTGTATTATTAGAAATTTGTGAAGAAGGTAATGTCATTTTCTGGGGTTATTTGTGAGGATTGATATAACTTGAAGTATATTTAATATTCGTTGTTTATTTAATTCCCAAAGCGATATTATTATTTTATTATTATTATTTTATTTATTTGTTAAATTCCTTCATTACAGTTAAATAGTTTTTTATATATATATATATATATATATATATATATATGTATATATATATATATATATATATATATATATATATATATATATGTATGTATATATATATATATATATTATCAAAAAACCCTTGGGTAATACGGGTGTTGGGTGTACAGAATAAAGTATATCTTTATAAATAGTTTTTTACTTTCTCAATATATTTGTATTTATAAAGTTACTCTGACAAACCTAATTATTATGCTTCCCTATATTCCCCTATAAAGTTGTATGACGTCCAGAAATTATGGGACATCCTGTATATGAAAAAATAATTTTATGTTGTGAAGAAAATGATTTCATATAACTTATATCTGGAACATCATGTGGTTTATTTTTTATTGAGCAAAATATTAAGCTTTTCGTCGTCGCTGAAACATCCTGTATATTATGTAAAAATAAAATACAAATGGAATCATAAAATACAAATGGAATTAAGGTTGAAGTCAATCATTTTAAACGAGCAACAATTAATATGAATTTATTGCATCCAACCCAAACGGTAAAACTATAATTTAAAATAAATGATATCCAGACTTGATTGATATGATATGATTTTTTGTCAGAAAATTTGTTTAATATCATTGCATAACTTAACCAAACCATCAATTCGCTCGCATCATAATGTATCACAAATTTTTGTAAAAACAACCAGCTTTTATCAAGATTCACTATTATTACTTTCATGCAAATATAAATGTACACTTCTGTGCAATAAAATTAAGCACAAGTCTCATAACTATTTTTCACAATATTCTAGTTGTATAATTCAGGCCTGTGTTAATTGTCTATCAGAAGTTTCAATAAATGACAAAACACTAGAACCTAAAAATAACACCAATATGAAAAAACTAAAACTATGATCACTTGAAAAAAAAACGCTCGTAATAAATACAACAAAGCCGAAATAGAAAAAAAAATCTTCTATTTTAGTTAGAATTCGAATTTTTTAATTGTTGTCTAAATGACGCAGCATTTTGACATTAAGCAAATTGACATATTTACATATTTTCGTAACTAGGAAACTCATCACGTCCGTTTTAAACTATAACATATTTTGTATGCTTAATTTTATTGCACAGAAGTGTACATTATTTTTGATTACTAGTAATTAAATCATAACAATTTTCTAAAATTGTTTTATCTAATTTTTATATAAATTGATAAAACGAATAAAAGTCACAAAAATTATAAAACTTGATAAAAATTAATGGTTTTGTCTCTAACGCTAAAAATCATGAAAAACTTCCCAATATTCAGAGAAAAAAATATTTTTCTAATAATTACACAGCCAACTATGGTTTCCATTTGAAAAAATGCAAGTTTGTGTTGTATCTCGAATACTAATGTCGACAGAAAATATCTGATAACATTTTATTATACGGTGTAAAATTATCTAAAACTTTGCCATTTACAGTTTTTTTCTATCTCTTTTAATAATTAAGAAAAATCGATTTGAAAAATGTGAGACTTTTCCCATTTTTATAAATAATTAGTTATCCGTGACTTTTTCGAAATATTTCATTTTTCGAGATCCCCATAAAGAGTTTTCGAGATACTCACAGAGAACATGAAAAAGAACTCACCCTGCACATCGAACATCCCTAATGCACAAACAATATATTAATTATTATATTTCATAATAAATGAAATTTATTAATTAGTTACCCTTATTTCTTCAAAATAAGTGACAGAGGAAATTCTAAAAATATTTTGGATTGCATTCAATTTGTTCTAAAAAACTGTGATAAAACTCATCATTCAATAGTTCTATAATATTTTCCTGTTTTCAGATCCTGTACAAATCATAAATGACAACAAAAATAATAAATACTGTGGAGTAGAATCGTAATTTTATCAACAGAATGAAATAAATTGTTTTTTTATATTATGTAATCCTTATCCTCAAAACTTGTTACAAAATATATATTTAGGACATAATTTATTAACTATGGCAAATGATTTCATTGATTGGGACAAATTGATATTAATTTAATTTGCATTCACTATAAAATCACGATAGTTTCATTCAAGCATAATTCCATAATAGCGAAAAATAGTACCAATCACTAAAGCCGTAATTTAAACAAATTTTGTTAAATATCCACATTCAGGAATCACTCAAATCTTCAAGGACTGACTTGAAATTACCTCAACTAACAACTTCCAAGAATCCTCATTTGATATTCGCAATTTAAAATTATTACTCCGCGCACTTTCCATCAAACACAAACCGCACGCCGCTATAATTTTTATAATCCAAAAAAAGAACTACCGGTTTTCTGTACGGTGTGATATAACTGTAACCGAACGCACCTCATGCGTTTTTGAATTTTGTTTGACTGAAAACGTGGATTCTACCTGAGTTGATCTTTTTTTTTTCTAGGAGTTTAATATACCTTGAAAAATTGTGTATAAACATGCATTAACCCAATTATCTGTTATGAAATTGAAGTTAATTGTCGGATCTGGCTTTTTGAGAGCGTGTGGTTTTTGTTTGAAGAAAGCTTCAGGCTTTGTGGATGGTCGGTTTATTTTTAGGGAGATCTTGTTGGAGAAACTCACGCTATTGCGTGTCACTTTCAAGATCATTAAGGCTTGGGATAATTTTATAAGTTTACTATGCAGTGCTGCCAATCCTAAAATTCCGTTTTACCCCAAACAGGAGCAGAAAATACCCCTTCTAAAAAATAGATTTTACTCTACCCCAAAAAAACGAGAATTTGCTTTATATAAATATAAATTTAAATTAAAATTTTAAAAAATCTATATTTCAAAACGGTTTTTTTACTTTCCCGCATATATATTTTTTTACGAGAAATTTAAAATAAAATATGTTAGTGGTTTTTGAGGTTCCCCAAATCGATTAAGACCATTTTTGAAAAAGGTTTGTTCGTCAGTCCTTCAACATTGTATAGCCTAAACCAATCGAAATATTAAGATGATACTATAAACTTAAGCTTTATATTACAATTCCAGGATGGAAAAAGCTTTTGGTGAAAATGCGGAAACCTAAACTAAACTACCGGTTCCGGTTTCCGCATTTTCACCAAAAGCTTTTTTAATCCTAGGGTTGTAATAAAAATATAAAAATGAAACATTCCATTTTTCTCTATTAATTTTTTCTACAATAATACGTATTTGATGGTTGAAACAAAAAAACAATTATTTCTTAGACCGCATAATTGGTTAATTAAATAAACATAAAAAGCTAATTTTTGTATTATCTACAACTTTTATTACCATAATTTTTTTATATGACCATTTTAAAGAAAAATCTAAAAAATGCTGGATTTTTCTTTAAAACGATCATATAAAACAATCTTGTTAATAAAAGTTGTAGATAACACAAAAAGTAGCGTTTTATGTATATTTAATTAACCAATTATGCGGTCTACAAAATAGTTGTTTCTTGTTTTAACCATCAAATACGTATTATTGTGGAAAAAATGGTGATGTGTCCATCATAGTACTTTCCCCCGTAAATTGCGTATTAAATCACTTTTAAAATATTTGTAGCATTATTATTTTCAAAATATCTTCAACTTTTTGATAACTACAACTTTTATTTGAAACATTTTTCAATTGGATCAACACATACTGACACAAACCAATGACTAGATAAAAAACACTATATATTGAATATCTCAAAAACTAAGAGTGCTATGACAAAAAGTGAAGATACAAAAAATCTTTAATATTTTATTACCTACAACTTTTATTTGAAACATTTTTCAATTGTATCGACACATACACTGTCACACACCAATAACTAGATAAAACACACAACTTTTGAAATATCTCAAAAACTAAGAGTGCTATGACAAAAAGTAAGTGAACAATACATTTTCATTTTGTTATTATCTACAACTTTTTTTTTAAAGAATTTTTTGTTTGATGAACATTTATTGAAAAAATCTGAAAAAACTGAAAAACGCTAAGAGTAAAGTACCACTTCCGGTTTTCCGATTTTCACCAAAAGCTTTTCAGTTCTTCCGATTGTAACAAAAAGCTTAAGTTTCAAGTTTCATCTCGATATCTTTAGCGGTTTTTGCGGTACAGCGCACACAGACACACACACAGACAGACAGACATTTTTCAAAAATGGTCTTATTCGACTCAGGGGACCTCAAAACGGATATTTCCGCTAAAATTTTTGATTCGAAAATTTTCACGAAAACAATACTTTCCCTTTGTATTACATACGAGGGAAAGTAAAAATTAACGGAGCAAAATGGAAAGTTTCATTTTATTTTATTTTTAATGAAAGGAAAAACGCACTGTTTTCAATTTCTTTCTAAGTTAATTTTGAATAGAAGAAAAATCGCAATGTTTTTCATTTCTTTCTAAGTAATTTTTAATATAAAGATAAACCTGATTTTTATTTTAGGGTGTGAATAGAACGTAATGGTCCAAATTTAGATATTGAATTTTTATACAAATTAAACCCAAACGTAAATATTCAACACTGTTGGTTTTCCTTTTACACAAATAGTAAAAAATAATACAATTATTTTAGGGCATGAAACAAAAATTCTAACCTAAATATAAAAACGGTAGTGATATGTCTTTCCCCGTCATTTAAACAATTGATAATCAACATACTAAATTTATTTCACTCTCACCAATTGGTGGAAGATTTCACTTTAAGTCAGCGTTTAGTACGCGTGGCACATGAAGTAAAATTTCGAGTTTAGAAAAGCCCGAAAATTTGGATTTGCCAGGCGCGCGAGCGGGCAAATCCAAATTTTCAGGCTTTTCTTATGCTTAAACTGAGCTTAAACTGAGAGTGGAAACCCTCATTAAACGATCAATCAGAAACAAAATTGCAAAAGTTCAAAATGATCAGGAATTATTCAAAATGAATGGAATTCAATTTTCTAAAATAAATATAAATTAAATCAAATTTTAAATTAGATTTGATATTTTGAAATATTTAGTAAAGATATTTAAATCTAAATTATAACCAATCAAAGTTTATTCATTTCTGTGTAGATTCTTAGAATTGTATGTTGATTAGATAATCTGTTCATTTTTTACAATTGTTTCAAAGGAAACACTCTTCATAAATCGTAGATTTAATTGCATAATTTCAACTTTGGCTGAATATTTAAAAAAAAAGTGGTATTATAAATTCAATTTCTTCCTACAAGATGTAAGTGCGATCAATTCTAAGTAAATTCTGTGAATTTCATGTTGATGGTAAGAAATTTTAATTATTTCATTTTTTTTTCAAAAAATAAGTCTCCCAAAATTGTTAAGTCTATTGCATAATTTTATTATGCAATAGACTTAACAATTTTGGGAGACTTATTTTTTATTATTAAAATGCGCCAAGATAATTATTTTTTTTCTATAAGATGTAAGCGAAATGCATTCCAAGTAAATTCTGTGAATTTCATGTTGATTGTGTAAAACATTAACTTTTTACATTTTATTTAAACAAAATAAATCCGGTAACCACGTTTATTTTTTATAAAATTTTAACTTTGATATTTTAGGAAATCTAGTAGAGATATTTAAATTTCTATTATAGCCAATCAAAGTTAATTCATTTCTGTGTAGATTCTAGAAATTTCAGGTTGATTTGATAATCCGTTAATTTTTTACAGTTCTCTCAAAATAAACATTCTCGTAAAGTCGTCCAATTTATTGCATAATTTCAATTTTTTCTTAATATTTTGAAAAAATACGGTAACATAATTTAATTTTCTGTAAAGCACATGCAGGTGAAATTAATTCTAAGTAAAATCTGTGATTTTCATGTTGATTGCGTAAAACTTTAAGTTTTTGCATTGATTTTAAACAAAATAAATCCGTTAAACACGTTTTTTTTTTTACGTAATTTCAACTGTGATATTTTGGGAAATGCAGTAGAGATGATTAAATTTCTATTATAGCCAATAAAAGTTTATTCATTTCTGTGTAGATTCTATGAATTTTAGGTTGATTTGATAATCCGTTAATTTTTTACAGTTCTCTCAAAATAAATATTCTCCTAAAGTCGGTTAATTTATTGCATAATTTCAACTTTGGCTTAATATTTTGAAAAAATCGTTGATATAATTTAATTTTCTGTAGCGCAAATGCAGGTGCAATCAATTTTTAGTAAATTCTGTGAATTTTATGTTGATTGCATAAAACTTGATTTTTTAATTGAGTTGTTCTAAATTTATTTTGCTTGTTAAATGTTGCAATAAGGGAAATTGCTATTTGATTGATCTTCCAACGAGGGTTTCCACTACCAGGTTAAGCATGAAGTAAAATTTCGAGTTTAGAAAAGCCTAAAAATTTGTTTTGGTTGCGTAGCATGTAGCGCTACGCGACCAAACCAAATTTTCTAGCTTTTCTAAACTCGAAATTTTACTTCATGGGCCACGCGCATTAAAACTCTAGTTATAAATGAAGTTCAAAACATACTTCATCTATAAAAATAATACATTACAAGATACAATACAGATTTATTTTGTACATATTTTTCTGTGATTCAGATTAAATAATGGACAAAGAAAGATTTAAATTTGGAAAGATAACTAAAAGTGACGAAAGTAATCAGCATTAAAGAATATTAATAGGAGCCTTTCGATAAATATCATTTTTCTGCAGCCGTCCCGAAAATACAACTTTCGGTATGATTTAAATCGAAAGTACCACTAGACAAATCATACCGAAAGTATTTTTTGGACGATTTTTGCACTTTAGAAACGATTTCTTTACTTTCGGGACGATTTTGGGTATCTATGTAGGCAGCCTTGACAATAACATCAACTTTGTATTTAATTATGACAGCGCTTCTCATATAACATTCGTGTGTGTTTTCGCTTTTCCATTCTAAAAAATGGAAATCAGTAGTGAAAGTGAGGCTGCAGTAAAATTTTGTAGGTAACACGATCCAAAACTGATTTTACGGGACTCGCATGATTCCAGGACTTGCCTACGGCTCGTCCTGGAAACTTCCAACTCATCTCCTTAAATATCACTTTCGGAACTTGTTACGTAAATTAATTATAACTTTAAATATCTTAGAAATAACGGGACTAATCTTTGAGTAATTATTTTTCAAATATTGCTCTTTTAATATTTGCAACAATCTTAAAATACTCCATTAAAAGTTCTTGTAGTATTTTTATTTGATCATCAAGAAGGTGTAGTTTTCTTATAAATTTTAGATAAAATATTTAAAAAAAAATTAAACAAATTTTATTAGAGTTATCATTATAACAATTTGTGCTGATATTAAACAAACATTGCTCTTTCAGCGTATTTTTGAGAAACTTAGTTATACTAAAAACTCTTTCGAGATGTGATAACATTATATGTGAATATATTTTAAGTTACAAGAAGATTTACAAAATTCTGATGCACTTACTGAGTTTTAAATACATTTTTAACAGGTATTTTGCACTTGGTCGTTAAGCATGAAGTAAAATTTCGAGTTTAGAAAATAATGTGAAGTTAACAAACACAAACATTAAATTTAATTTAAATATCACAAGAAAATAAAATACAAAGAGTTTTATGTAACACCGAACATTTTCATAGCGAGAATTTTTCTTTGATAATGCATACGTTGCACATTTTTCGATGCTTGGTTTATTAAAAGAATTTAATTTGAAACTTTAAGCGAGTGTTTTCCACTCCCAGGCTAAGCATGAAGTAAAATTTCGAGTTTAGAAAAGCCTGAAAATTTGGTTTGGTCGCGTAGCGCGAAGCGCGGAGCGGCCAAACCAAATTTTCAGGCTTTTCTAAACTCGAAATTTTACTTCATGCGCCACCGGTACAAAACACTGACATATTTCGAAGTTTAAAAAATAAAGCTAAACTTTACATTGAATCAGTGTTTTGTACCGGTGGCGCATGAAGTAAAATTTAGAGTTAAGAAAATCCTGAAAATGTCGTTTGGCCGCTCCGCGCTTCGCGCTACGCGACCAAACCAAATTTTCAGGCTTTTCTAAACTCGAAATTTTACTTCATGCTTATCCTAGGAGTGGAAAACACTCGCTTAAAGCTGCAAATTGGATTCTTTTAATAAACTACTTCAAAGAAAAATTGTCGTTATGAAAATGTTCTGTTATACATAAAACTCTCTGTATATTGTTTATTACTTGTTTAATAAACACAAATCAAATTTTAACTTATTTTTCACTATACAGTTACAATATTTTGGCTCTAGTTATAAATGAAGTTCAAAACATACTTCATCTATAAAAATAATACATTACAAGATACAATACAGATTTATTTTGTACATATTTTTCTGTGATTCAGATTAAATAATGGACAAAGAAAGATTTAAATTTGGAAAGATAACTAAAAGTGACGAAAGTAATCAGCATTAAAGAATATTAATAGGAGCCTTTCGATAAATATCATTTTTCTGCAGCCGTCCCGAAAATACAACTTTCGGTATGATTTAAATCGAAAGTACCACTAGACAAATCATACCGAAAGTATTTTTTGGACGATTTTTGCACTTTAGAAACGATTTCTTTACTTTCGGGACGATTTTGGGTATCTATGTAGGCAGCCTTGACAATAACATCAACTTTGTATTTAATTATGACAGCGCTTCTCATATAACATTCGTGTGTGTTTTCGCTTTTCCATTCTAAAAAATGGAAATCAGTAGTGAAAGTGAGGCTGCAGTAAAATTTTGTAGGTAACACGATCCAAAACTGATTTTACGGGACTCGCATGATTCCAGGACTTGCCTACGGCTCGTCCTGGAAACTTCCAACTCATCTCCTTAAATATCACTTTCGGAACTTGTTACGTAAATTAATTATAACTTTAAATATCTTAGAAATAACGGGACTAATCTTTGAGTAATTATTTTTCAAATATTGCTCTTTTAATATTTGCAACAATCTTAAAATACTCCATTAAAAGTTCTTGTAGTATTTTTATTTGATCATCAAGAAGGTGTAGTTTTCTTATAAATTTTAGATAAAATATTTAAAAAAAAATTAAACAAATTTTATTAGAGTTATCATTATAACAATTTGTGCTGATATTAAACAAACATTGCTCTTTCAGCGTATTTTTGAGAAACTTAGTTATACTAAAAACTCTTTCGAGATGTGATAACATTATATGTGAATATATTTTAAGTTACAAGAAGATTTACAAAATTCTGATGCACTTACTGAGTTTTAAATACATTTTTAACAGGTATTTTGCACTTGGTCGTTAAGCATGAAGTAAAATTTCGAGTTTAGAAAATAATGTGAAGTTAACAAACACAAACATTAAATTTAATTTAAATATCACAAGAAAATAAAATACAAAGAGTTTTATGTAACACCGAACATTTTCATAGCGAGAATTTTTCTTTGATAATGCATACGTTGCACATTTTTCGATGCTTGGTTTATTAAAAGAATTTAATTTGAAACTTTAAGCGAGTGTTTTCCACTCCCAGGCTAAGCATGAAGTAAAATTTCGAGTTTAGAAAAGCCTGAAAATTTGGTTTGGTCGCGTAGCGCGAAGCGCGGAGCGGCCAAACCAAATTTTCAGGCTTTTCTAAACTCGAAATTTTACTTCATGCGCCACCGGTACAAAACACTGACATATTTCGAAGTTTAAAAAATAAAGCTAAACTTTACATTGAATCAGTGTTTTGTACCGGTGGCGCATGAAGTAAAATTTCGAGTTAAGAAAAGCCTGAAAATGTCGTTTTGGCGCTCCGCGCTTCGCGCTACGCGACCAAACCAAATTTTCAGGCTTTTCTAAACTCGAAATTTTACTTCATGCTTATCCTAGGAGTGGAAAACACTCGCTTAAAGCTGCAAATTGGATTCTTTTAATAAACTACTTCAAAGAAAAATTGTCGTTATGAAAATGTTCTGTTATACATAAAACTCTCTGTATATTGTTTATTACTTGTTTAATAAACACAAATCAAATTTTAACTTATTTTTCACTATACAGTTACAATATTTTGGCTCTAGTTATAAATGAAGTTCAAAACATACTTCATCTATAAAAATAATACATTACAAGATACAATACAGATTTATTTTGTACATATTTTTCTGTGATTCAGATTAAATAATGGACAAAGAAAGATTTAAATTTGGAAAGATAACTAAAAGTGACGAAAGTAATCAGCATTAAAGAATATTAATAGGAGCCTTTCGATAAATATCATTTTTCTGCAGCCGTCCCGAAAATACAACTTTCGGTATGATTTAAATCGAAAGTACCACTAGACAAATCATACCGAAAGTATTTTTTGGACGATTTTTGCACTTTAGAAACGATTTCTTTACTTTCGGGACGATTTTGGGTATCTATGTAGGCAGCCTTGACAATAACATCAACTTTGTATTTAATTATGACAGCGCTTCTCATATAACATTCGTGTGTGTTTTCGCTTTTCCATTCTAAAAAATGGAAATCAGTAGTGAAAGTGAGGCTGCAGTAAAATTTTGTAGGTAACACGATCCAAAACTGATTTTACGGGACTCGCATGATTCCAGGACTTGCCTACGGCTCGTCCTGGAAACTTCCAACTCATCTCCTTAAATATCACTTTCGGAACTTGTTACGTAAATTAATTATAACTTTAAATATCTTAGAAATAACGGGACTAATCTTTGAGTAATTATTTTTCAAATATTGCTCTTTTAATATTTGCAACAATCTTAAAATACTCCATTAAAAGTTCTTGTAGTATTTTTATTTGATCATCAAGAAGGTGTAGTTTTCTTATAAATTTTAGATAAAATATTTAAAAAAAAATTAAACAAATTTTATTAGAGTTATCATTATAACAATTTGTGCTGATATTAAACAAACATTGCTCTTTCAGCGTATTTTTGAGAAACTTAGTTATACTAAAAACTCTTTCGAGATGTGATAACATTATATGTGAATATATTTTAAGTTACAAGAAGATTTACAAAATTCTGATGCACTTACTGAGTTTTAAATACATTTTTAACAGGTATTTTGCACTTGGTCGTTAAGCATGAAGTAAAATTTCGAGTTTAGAAAATAATGTGAAGTTAACAAACACAAACATTAAATTTAATTTAAATATCACAAGAAAATAAAATACAAAGAGTTTTATGTAACACCGAACATTTTCATAGCGAGAATTTTTCTTTGATAATGCATACGTTGCACATTTTTCGATGCTTGGTTTATTAAAAGAATTTAATTTGAAACTTTAAGCGAGTGTTTTCCACTCCCAGGCTAAGCATGAAGTAAAATTTCGAGTTTAGAAAAGCCTGAAAATTTGGTTTGGTCGCGAAGCGCGGAGCGGCCAAACCAAATTTTCAGGCTTTTCTAAACTCGAAATTTTACTTCATGCGCCACCGGTACAAAACACTGACATATTTCGAAGTTTAAAAAATAAAGCTAAACTTTACATTGAATCAGTGTTTTGTACCGGTGGCGCATGAAGTAAAATTTCGAGTTAAGAAAAGCCTGAAAATGTCGTTTGGCCGCTCCGCGCTTCGCGCTACGCGACCAAACCAAATTTTCAGGCTTTTCTAAACTCGAAATTTTACTTCATGCTTATCCTAGGAGTGGAAAACACTCGCTTAAAGCTGCAAATTGGATTCTTTTAATAAACTACTTCAAAGAAAAATTGTCGTTATGAAAATGTTCTGTTATACATAAAACTCTCTGTATATTGTTTATTACTTGTTTAATAAACACAAATCAAATTTTAACTTATTTTTCACTATACAGTTACAATATTTTGGTTACATCTTTTAGGAATTTAATGGCCTTGGATTCAAAGTCTTATCACCTTTTTACCATAATTTTAGACACATTAGAAATTACAAAACTTTCAAATTTTTAGTAAAAACGTTAACTTTTAAAAAAAATACTTTTTTACTTTCCCCCATGTTAGATACTTGAAATCGATAGCTTTCACCTACCTTATTTTTTAACAAGTGTTTCTTATTCTTAGATTTTGTTCGTAGCCTCACTTATGTTTTCAGATTTTCACAAAATATTAATCATGACAAGGTCAAACTAACGTCATTTATAGCAATACATGAAATTCTAATTTTTCAATTATCTACAACTTTTCTTAACAAGATTTTTTCATATGTCTCTATATTAAAGAAACCCCCCAAAAAAATCCTTAGAGTAAACTACCACTTCCAGTTTACACATTTTCACCAACAATTGATCAGATACTACTATTGTAATAAAAAGCTTAAGTTTAAAGTGTCATCTTAACAGTTCAGTCGATTTAGGCTTTATCGTGCCGACAGAATTACAGAAGGACAACTCGGGGGACCTTAAAATGGATATATCCTCTAAAATTTTTGATTTGAAAATGTTTGCGAGAACAATACTTTCCCTTTGTTTTGCATATAGGGGAATCTAAAAAACGGATATCCGGATATCTTATTACCTCATTTCTTTATAAAAGAATATTATCGCATTAAATGAATTAACGAAGTGTAGGAAATGCAGGTAAGTTGCCTTAATAATTTTTCTGAAATACCAGTAAAAAATGGGCAAAATACCGGTACATTTTGGAGAGCAATTTTTGGCAATTAATCGGCATACCGGAATTCCGATTTACCAGTATTCCAATCCCTATTGACAATATGAAGCAAATTCAATATAAAATGTCCAAATACGTTTAAACAAATGGTGAAATTTGATGATTACATCATTAAAATCACAGAAATGTAAAACATTGCAAAACACAGATAAAATTCAGTGTGATCCAAATTCTGTGTTTTATTCATATTACATATTCTGTTTTTTATAAAAATGTTCAATAATACATTAAGTATAGTTTGTGCTGCGTGATTTTTTAATACCCTATTTTAATTATGGTGACAGGTTTCGACAACATATCATCAAGGTCATTTTATACACAAATAAATATAGAAAAGTAAAAAATACTGATGCAATATATTAGTAACTATGAAATACAGGAATTTAAAATTGTAAAGATATCACGTTTGCAATATTTTAGTAACTGTGAAATATGGGAATTTAAAATTGGAAAACTCCAGATATCTCGTTTTCATTTATAAAACTATTGTATGCTTTAATTTCTCTCTATTCCCTTATTTTTCCAAAATATACCAAAACCGAGTTATTAGAATGCGAAAAACTAAATTCGCGTCGTCCCGAGGATTACGCATCATTTAAAATAACAATTCCATTTGATTGCCTCAATAATGTGGAGAATCCAGCTATGTGGCCCGTTGGCGTAATGCTTAGGCGTTTTTTATTCAGACACCAAGCAACTCAGAAAAAACCTCCACTGGAACAGAAGAAAACGTAAATAGCAACAATACGGAGCACCCGGTGCAGCAAGAAGATGTGTTTAGTATCTTATTCTTAAATATTCAGTCACTTAGGAACAAAATACACGAATTAGAAGCGTTAATTGTAGATAAATCATTTACTTTTTTTGGCTTTATGCGAACATTGGTTGACCGAAGACGAGTGTGAATTATCTCATATTAACACACTGTCCTCTAAAGCGTATTTTTCTCGTAAGGCCAGTCGGCATGGGGGCTTAAATATATATGCAGAATGTAATGTAAATCTAACATCTCTAAATAATATCACAAGTGAGATTAACAGTGAGAAAAATTGTGAATTATCATGTATTTATATGCCGCTGAGGAAATGTTATATTATTTGTGTGTATCGTTCTCCGTCGTCAGATTTTAATGATTTTTTATGTATTTTAATGTCATTCTTGGATACATTAAATTATAAAACGAGTAAAATTATTCTGGGTGGTGACTTTAATGTTAAATTTGATAGCAATTTTTTGTTTGTTTTGTTTTGGCTTTTGCCTGGCCTTAGTTGCTTTGACTATTGGCCAACATCAATTATTTATTTTTAACTTATATTATTTAATTTATAATTTATTTTGTAAGTTGTATAAACATATATTGGACGGCACAACACATTCACACCACACCCAGGGACAAGACAAGTTATTATTTTTAAATAACAACTCCCCGTGCACGGGAATCGAACCCGGTCTGTCGCGCCGCTCGGCCACCACCTGCCCTTTTGATAGCAATGAAAGTAATGAATTATCTCTCATTGACCAGTTATCGACATATGGATTACAAAAATTGGTCAGTTTTGCAACCCGTAAGGCGAACTGTATTGATAATGTATTTACAAATATTATCAATACACAAATTGAATTAAAACACTTATTTGTTCCTTTCTTCACTTATTTTATTTTACTTGTTAGATGTACATTTCGAGTACTACGTACTCATTTTCAATAACATTCTGTTATTGAAAATGAGTACGTAGTACTCGAAATGTACATCTAACAAGTAAAATAAAATAAGTGAAGAAAGGAACAAATAAGTGTTTTAATTTAAGTTTACAACTTCACATAACTCGAAACCAATTACTGAATAAACACAAATTGAAGTTAAATGTATGGAAACGGGTTTATCCGATCATAATGGCATATCGGTTGTTGTCAAAGATATAACTACAACTAAAAAACGTTGCACCAAACAATATAGGCCCATAACGCCATAATCCCATCGAGTCTCAGAAAGCACGGAGAAAAAACTAAAGGTACCATACCTTTAGTTTTTTCTCCGTGCTTTCTGAGACTCGATGGGATTTTATAAAATGCCAGGAAATTGATATAAATGTAAAGTGGCAAAAATTTACCGACATTATAAGAACTTGTGTGCATGAATGCTTTCCTAATAAAACTATCAAAGGCGATTTAAAACAAATAAATAAAGTCAAGTGGTTTAATACTGACTTGGGAAAAATGAGAGATACACTTCAATTAATTGAGGAAAATCACACTATTAACAACTCTCCAGCATCGCGAGCTCTTAAAGCTGAATACCGCAAAATTTACAAAAATGCAATAATTCAATCCAAAAGGCAAGCAAATGATAATTTTATTAACTCCGCCTCCAATAAACCGAGAGCTACATGGAAAGCGATAAATCCAAATGTGAAACAAACCAATGTAATCTGTGATATTTCCTGTGATAAATTTAATTTATTTTTTAGTAATGTGGCCAACATGATAACAAAAGATCTTCCTCCTACTAGCTATAACTGTGATATTAATGTGAACTGTGATATTAACTTTAGCTTTAAAATGGTTAGTGAGATAAAAATACGTGATATTAGAGATAGTATGAAAAACAGTAAATGTACAGATATAAACGGAATCTCGATTGAACTTATAAAAATTGCAAAAAATATATTAATACCGCAACTCACTCAACTAATAAATGAAATTATAAAAGTGGATTCATTTTCAGCAATTTTAAAATTAGCGAGGGTTATCCCTATACTTAAAAGTGGAGATGCAGAACAACTAAACAATTATAGACCCATCTCACTTCTCCCAGTATTTTCAAAAATAGTTGAAAAAGTAATGAAACATCAAATTGTAGAATATTTCACATCTAATAATTTATTCAACAAAACCCAATTTGGTTTTAGAAGTGGCCTATCCAGAAGTGATGCTATTTTAGAGAAAAAAAAAACCTACGAAGAGAAGGAAATAACCACCGCTGCATTTATCGACATGAGTAAAGCTTTTGATTGCGTTAAACATGCCATAATGTTAACAAAGTTAAAAGTGTATGGTTTTTGCAAACATAGCATACAGCTACTAAAAAGCTATCTTTTCGAAAGAAACCTAATAGTTCAATTCAAGGGGATAATGTCTGATACCTCTTCAATCAATAGAGTCGTCCCTCAAGGGTCAATTTTAGGGCCAATACTTTTTCTAATATATATATAAATGACATGCCAAAACAGCTAAGCATGGCCAACGTCCTATTATTTGCTGATGATAGTACAGTGATTGTTAAAGGGAAAAGTATTGAAGAAGTATCACAAAAAACGGAAATAATGACGCAGAAAACCGCTCAGTGGTGTGTAGAAAACGGTCTAATACTGAACGACACAAAAACTAAAAAAATGATCTTCACTCTCAATAAAGTAGATGTTGGTGATGCAGATCAGACCACTTGCTTTCTTGGTCTTCATATTGATTCGGCCCTAAAGTGGGATTGCCATGGTTCCATTTTAGCAAAAAAACTATCCAAAATTACCTTTGCGTTACGTCAACTGGCTGGTACCGTATCAAGAGAAACGCTACAGACGGCATATTTTGGATATTTCCAGTCAGCCCTCAAATATGGTGTCTTAATCTGGGGGCATTCATCTTGTCGTCACCGAATATTCGCAATACAAAGAAGGGTAATTCGTATTTTAGCTAAATTGGGACATTGCGATGATTGTAAACACAGTTTTTCTGAGCTAGGCATTTTAACATTACCATCCTTATTTATTTTGGAATGTCTTATATATATAAAAAAACATCCTATTAAATATTGCAGCTTTGACCACACATACGATACACGGCACAGAGATAATCTACAAAAACAATATCACAGACTATCCAAATCACGTTTAGGTGTTAACTGCTTTGCCATCGAATTTTACAACAAGTTACCACCTAGTTTAAGTTCGCTCTCTTATCCCTTGTATAAGAGAAAGATAAAAGAGTTGCTAATTAGGGGCGCCTTTTATTCAAGTGAGGAATTTTTAAATCACGACATGGAAACGGTAGAATTTTAAATATGTTAGTTTATATTAATTTTGCTTTTGTTATATTTTATATACAAGTATTTAATGTGTTATAATTGTTTATTTCTTGTTAGGTTTAGGTTATATTCTATATTTCTTACATGATTTAATTTTTTTTCAATTAATTTAAATTAATGTTTTATTTTATTATAAATACTTTACCTGTGTAAAACAATATTGTTAAAAACATCAATAAATACTTACTTACTTACTTACTAACGAAGTGTAGGAAATGCGGGTAAGTTGCCTTAATAATTTTTCTGAAATACCAGTAAAAAATGGGCAAAATACCGGTACATTTTGGAGAGCAATTTTTGGCAATTAATCGGCATACCGGAATTCCGATTTACCGGTATTCCAATCCCTATTGACAATATGAAGCAAATTCAATATAAAATATCCAAATACGTTTAAACAAATAGTAAAATTTGATGATTACATCATTAAAATCACAGAAATGTAAAACATTGCAAAACACAGATAAAATTCAGTGTGATCCAAATTCTGTGTTTTATTCATATTACATATTCGGTTTTTTTATAAAAATGTTCAATAATACATTAAGTATAGTTTGTGCTCCGTGATTTTTTAATACCCCATTTTAATTATAGTGACAGGTTTCGACAACATATCATCAAGGTCATTTTATACACAAATAAATATAGAAAAGTAAAAAATACTGATGCAATATATTAGTAACTATGAAATAATTTAAAATTGTAAAGATATGACGTTTGCAATATTTTAGTAACTGTGAAATATGGGAATTTAAAATTGGAAAACTCCAGATATCTCGTTTTCATTTATAAAACTTTTGTATGCTTTAATTTCTCTCTATTCCCTTATTTTGCCAAAATATACCAAAACCGACGTTAATTATTAAAAAAAAAAATAATTTTCCGAGACAATAGCATTTGTTGTGTGATTATTAACCGAGAGAGTTAGCTCGTGGTTAATAATCAGTTGACAAAAAATGTTATGTGGAGATGAATTACTAAACGGTAACAAATATAATCAAAATAAGAAATCTTTGAGTATACCAGCAACCTGTACAAACGAATATTTCCATCCAGAACATAATTTCTTTCTTGGCAAAACAACTATACATCGTATTTTTTGAACGTGTATGTATTATCAGCTCATCAATATCTTCGGAAGATCTGGACGCAAAACGCGACAGTTTATATTCAAAAACTGAATAACAGTGTCATGATATCATGACCATCATGTTTTTATAATTTTAAAAGCAACTCGCCTAATTACCGTTTTTCTGTTATCGATTATGACATTACAACAATGCAAAATATTGTTGTAATGTCAAGCTACTCGTCTAATTATTGATTTTCTGTTATCGCTCCTATTATTATGAGGTTAATTATCTATAGCAGATGTCTTTATTCTAGTTTCTAAATTTCTTACTAATGTAATGGAAAAACTACACTTTTACACTATTATGGCGCAACTTGCTGTTGCGTAGTTTTTAATTAGCAAACTTTGTTCACAAACAATAAATTGTCAATTCACTGACCGATCTAAGTAACTTTAAAGTGAAATGTTGATACTTGCAATAGCAACTTGCTATTTAAGAATTGCACAACAAAAAGTTACAGCTCAAAATGTACACTTCTGTGCAATAAAATTAAGCACAAGCCTTATAACTATTTTTCACAATATTTTAGTTGTATAATTCGGGTCTATGTTAATTACCTAGCAGCAGTTTCAATTAATGATGAAACACCATAACTTGAAAATAACACCTTTATTACAAAATCAAAACTATGACCTTTTAAAAAAAACCTTTTTAATAAATAAAACAAAGCCAAAATAGAAAAACCATCTTCTATTTTAGTTAGAATTCGAATTTTTGAATTGTTGTCTAACTGACGCAGCATTTTGACATTAAGGAAATTGGCATATTCACATATTTTTGTAAGCAGGAAACTCATCACGTCCGTTTTAAACTATAACATATTTTGTGTGCTTGTGTAAAAGCACCTTAAGTAGCGTCACGATTATGATAGACGAAAATCTGACAAGATTCAATTTCAATTTCAATTTATTTACGGAAAATCTCCTTTATACAATACAATAATGACAATCATTTTCTTAAACATAAGTCACCAGTATATTCATCAGTCACCAGTATATTCACGGAAAAGTAAAACATATAAATAACTCAAGTGGCGGCAATAAATGCAAACAGGAACATCAGAAACGGTAATCTTAGTGATACTAATAAACAAAAATATACATATATAAATAAGTGAAAATAAATAAAAGTATATAAATAAATGTATACCATGTATAATGTGGTATCACAGATGGTATCACAGATCAAGATAAGTTATAACGCAACAGCAATATATCACAGGTATAAGACATGTAAGATGTTACGAGGAAAGTGCTACGATATACATACACATCAAATTTTTTATAAGGAATTCAAAAATGAAATAATGTACATGGTAATCCATTTAAAATAAGCAAGTTGCATCCGGTACTGATTTTATTCTACAGAACCACCATACAAAAAACATATTTAAATTATGCTGCTCTCAAAGTCAAGATATTTTGGTGAAGACATTTTTTCTATCTTTAACGTGACCTGTTTGTTATCTAATAATGTAGAGTTACTTAAAGTTAAGTAAGGTTACAAATTGTAATATTGATTGACTGTTGACCTAACCCTGCCTATTTTGTATCTAATTACCTAGAAATATATCAACTATGTGGTAAAAAGTGAAGATGTCTGACATTTAAACAAACCAAATAACTGGAACGCAAAATAACACAAATACTATCTAATAAACTAGAGTGCGGTTTGGTTTAGTTAGATGACAAATAAGCAAGTTGTCTGAATTTGTGTTCAGTACTCATTCATTCACCGGATAACTATACCGGGTGTTGACTTGGCGGACGCAACATAGGTAATCGCATGTTAATTTTAAACTGTTCAAATATTGACTTCCCTATTTATTTTAGAGACAAAATGTATTACACTTTTTTGTAGAGCGAAAAATTCAAAATGTATAAATGTTCACACTTAACACTTTACGTTTATCTAAGTTAAAATAATTAAGAAAAAGTAATATGATTTTATAAAAATAATGACATACCATGGAATTGATACAACAATTGCGGATATTCCCTATTTTTTTAAGTTCAATTTAAAGCTTTAAACAAGTGTTTTTCACTCCCAGACTAAGCATGAAGTAAAATTTCGAGTTTAGAAAAGCCCCGTGAAAATTTGTCGAGGGTCGCGTAGCGACCCGAGACAAATTTTCGGGGATTTTCTAAACTCGAAATTTTACTTCATGCGCCAAGCGTGTAAAACACTATAATACTGTCAAATTTTTGTATATTCGAACTTCACTTAATATCTGTGGTTTATACGCGTGGCGCATGAAGTAAAATTTCGAGTTTAGAAAAGCCCAGAAAATTTGTCTCGGGTCGCTGAGCGACCCTCAACAAATTTTCACGGGGCTTTTCTAAACTCGAAATTTTACCTCATGCTTAGTCTGGAAGTGAAAAACACTCATTTTAAGCTTTAAATTAAACTCTTTTAAGAATCAACGAATGTCTGAAAATTTACAGCTAAAATAATTAGGAAAAAGTAATGTGATTTTATAAAAATAATGACATACCGTGGAATTGATACAACAATTGCGGATATTCTCTGTTTTGGTAAAGTTCAATTTAAAGCTTTAAACAAGTGGTTTCCACTCCCAGACTAAGCATGAAGTAAAATTTCGAGTTTAGAAAAGCCCCGTTAAAATTTGTCGAAGGTCGCGCAGCGACCCGAGACAAATTTTTTGGGCTTTTCTAAACTCTAAATTTTACTTCATGCGCCACGCGTGTAAAACACTATAATACTGTCAAATTTTTGTATATTCGAACTTCACTTAAAATCTGTGCTTTATACGCGTGGCGCATGAAGTAAAATTTCGAGTTGCTAAGTCTGGGAGTGGAAAACACTCGTTTTAAGCTTTAAATTAAACTCTTCTAAAAATTAGCGAATATCAGAAAATTTACAGCTAAAATAATTAAGTAAAAGTACAAACAGTTATCACAAACATAGTAATAACTGTGGTCTGCACAATACCACATTATTAGGAGGATTTTTCTTGTATAGTGTAAATCATTTCGAAAACATTTACTTTAATCAAGTGACTGCGATATCTTTTGTCATTTTGACATCGGCAATTGTTGTTTCAATTTCATGGCGTGTCATTATTTTTATAAAATTACATTACTTTTTCTTATTTATTTTAACTTGGAGAAACGTAAAGTGATAAACGTTAACACGAATGAATTTAGAATTTTTCCCTCTACAAAAAAGGTAAATACATTTTGTTTTTAAAATAAATAGGGGAGCCAAAATTTGAACATTTCAAAATTTATATGGGATTTCCTATGTTGCGTCCGCCAAGTCAACACCCGGTATATGCGTTTCAGGCTTTAACGCTAATTAAGCTAATGGGCATTAGATGGCGTTTACGCTTTTGAACATATGTAAAAATGAGGAAGTTCAATCAGCATAGATGTCACGTTGTAGAGTTAAGTTAGGCTGGATGACAATTTGTGTAGTTTTTAAGAAACTGCTTTTGGTGTAATGACAGATAATGAAGTTATAATTTTATCTAATACCTGGTATTTCATTGTAATTTTAAGATAGGATATATTAGGTTAGATGTCACTTTCAGGTTTTTTAGGTTAGGTTAGATAACAATTTGTGTAGTGGTGGTAACCTAACCATAGGTAGTGAACCCATGGTTAGATATATTCTCCGACACTGGATGACAGATTAGACATTTTTAGCTTTACTTAATTACTGATATAGTCAACACATTACCTTTCTGCTCTGATGTAGTTCATTCTTTTATTAATGAAGGTTCGTTGAAACCGGAAAAAATCAATTGTTTGGTATGTCGATATTTAAATTGCTTGAATAATTATTTTGAAAATGCCACGCTATGACGAACAAGCTCAAAAACGTATTTTAAATGTTTCAAAGTTCTTTGAAGAAGAAAAAAAGAATCGAGGTATTTAAGGGCAAGAGTGTGTTGGTTCGTCAAATATATTATTATGATCATCATATACTCTGCAAAATCTTCTGATATTCGTTATATTTTAAAAGAGTTCAATTTGAAGGTTCAAACGAGTGTTTTATACTCCCAGATTAAGCATGAAGTAAAATTTCGAGTTTAGAAAAGCCTCATTGAAACAACTACTTCCCAGGCTAATACTCCGACGGACATTGAATTCGCCCGGGAAGTAGTTGTTTCAATGAGTGTTTGATATAGTCTTTGTAAGACTAACTTGTTGTAGATTGCGAAAATAATCGCACTTTTAATGTTTGAAGTATTCTGCAACCAAGAATTGGCAATTTCATATATACTTTTGTTTGAACGGTAACGTGACCGCCAGTCTAAGGTGTCAAATTGTTTAGAGTGAATGGCAAAGCTATACTGATGAGAGATAAATCTCGAAAGCGTCAATAGATGGCCTGAATAATTTGACGCAAATTGTTACATTTGCAGGCGGTTACTGTATGTAACAGCAAACACTTGTTTGTAAGACTAACTTGTTGTAGATTGCGAAAAGAATCGCACTTTTAATGTTTGATATAAATAAAAATAGGAAATATTATAAATCAGAACTGAAATCCAAATAAATATTGCAACCAGCTGCAGTAAAATCTTCAACTAAAGCTAATGCGGCTTGAAATTCACCGTAGACCTATGGTTCCATCTTTTTTTAGAATTGAACGTAGAATCCGAAAAAATTAGACTCACTCTTTGAAAAAAAACTTCCTTATAATTCGACCCGCCCTAATATGTATACTTAAAAAACCCCAGTAGGCATTACTTTCTGATTTTCTAATTATATTTTATTTAGTACATGGTACTCGAAATGTACATCTAACAATAAAAATAAATAAGTGAAGGAAGGAAATTAAATAGTGTTTTATTAGTGATTTATTACTTCACATAACTCAAAACAAATAGTGAATATATTTTATTTTGTTGAAAACTTTATAAAAATTTGACTTCTCACTGAAAAATTTGACTTCTCACTGACAGATTTTTGTAACGTTACGGTAAAAGGGTAATGTGTTGACTGAATCTAACATAACTTAGGTCGAGTAAGTGCCAGTCAGGTTAGATGACAATTTCTAAAACGGCAAGTTAAGTGACTACCCATCGTTAGGTTAGGTTAGGTTACTTGATTATGAAATTTTAATCATATATGAAAACTGGTATCTAACCTAACTTAACCCAAGTTGCAATAGCCTGGGCTATATGATAGACTGTAAGTTAAGTTGGACAACATTTTAGAATTGATGAATTGGATATTTCAGAAACAATCTTAAATTTTGCGATTGCTGTTAATTATTTAATAAATTCTCATTCAGAAAAACGATATCTTATCAACATCCGGTTATAGAGCGGAAACGGTTAGAGATAGAACCATTTTCTTTTCGCCATTGATTAAAACACGAAAAAGTGACTCAATATCTCTTAAAAAAAAAGTTTTCCATATGTGGCACCTCCAAAATGCACTACCCTGTACAACAAAATACAAATATTTAAAAATATTTTAGTGTCAGCGACTTTCATAAAATGCAGGGTGTCCCACCGAAACCGCACATATAAAGTAGATGGACTTCTCGTTAATGTATTGTATAGAGATTTTCAGCATATATGTAATCGAGTGTGCTCTTTTCAATGAAAACATTATTCGACTTTCAGTTGTATCGAAAGTCAACACCAACATACTTATTTTGAACAAAGTGGTACATTGTTTATTTCCAATTTGGAATTTACATAAAATTCTGTAAAAATAAATCATCAAGTAACTTATCCTCCAAATTTAACCGTTTTCGAAATATTTAACATTTATAAATAAATGGAGCTTTTTCATAATACTCTTAAAAATTCGTAGCTCCGAACAAAAGAAAATCAAAGAGATGTTATGTTGGCTATCAAAAGTCAATACTTAAAGGTATCCAATGGTAGTTAATTTTTGGAATAATAATATACAAGGTGTTTAAAATTTCATACCAAATTTAATCAACTTTAAACCATTAATTCTTGAATTTTGGAGGCGTTCACTTCGTGGTATATTTTCAATTTTGATATAAAGAAAACACTTAACTTTTTTATACCACTTTTGCAAATCATTTGTTAAAAACAAGCCATAATTTCGGCAAGAATGTACTTTCGGTTATCCATCTCACCGAAAAAGGTAGACAAATGGATTTACTAGAAGCCCTTGAAATCCGCAAAACAAATATTAATCCGGGAATTTCCATCCTTAACGACCAGGTTGACCTGATGTACACCCCTCTCTTCGAAGCGTTTTAGATTTAGTATATATACCAGTGTAACCCGTGTTTTAAGTACTTAGTTTGAAAATGATTACCTGAAACTAATCACGAAAGTAAAATAAAAAGTGGTATAAAAAAGTTAGGTGTTCTCTTTATATCAAAATTTAAACCACATATGGGCAACACCCGGCCCGCTGTAAGATATGATCCGGCCCGCGAGACATTTTGAAAAAACCCAATTAAAAAAATATTACATTAGGTACTTATACTCACGGGAGTGACAGTGAGGAGGCAAACATCAAATTCTTTGATGTTTACCGCCTCACTCTTTGATAATCGCCGCCACTCGACTTGCTCGATCAAATTCTTTGAGGTTTGCCGCCTCACGGGCGACACACCAAAAGATTTACTGCTTCTCAATTATTCTAAACTAGTTTATTCCAGATTATTCGTTTATTTTGCCTATATAAGCGGGTGGATGGCCCGAACGTTAGTTCAGTTTTATTTGAGCTACCGAGGTGATAACTTGGACAAGCGATATCCTAGCGAACTCTCGAGCCATCAACTTGCTTTGTGACTTTGTGTGCATCTTGAGTGGTTACTAACTATAGTTTGTTATTAAGTTTATTGAACGAAAAGTAAACAAAAATGATGTCTGGTTGAAAGAAACGAAAAGTAGATACAGAATGAACTGAAGAATTCTTTTTTATCTTGCACAATGGTGAGCCTATTTGTTTGCTGTGTAATGAATCCATTTCAGTAATGAAAGAATTCAATATAAAGAGACATTACTCAACTAAGCATGCTACGCTGCACTCACTGACAGGACAATTAAGAACTGACAAAATCCAGAAGCTTACCGCAAATTTGGAAAAACAGCAACAAATGTTTCATAAACAAAGAATACAACTTGATAATGTCGTGAAAGCTAGTTTTATGGTTAGCTCAAAATTGGCAAAGGCATTAAAACAATTTGCCGAAGGAGAATTTATCAAGGAGTGTATGTTAGAAGTTTGCGGTATTATATGTCCTGAAAAGAAAAAAGAATTTGACAAAATTAGTTTGTCAAGACGAACTGTTGTTCGACGTATAGAAATGATGGCTAATGATATAAAAACAACATTGACTGACCGTATTTCTGGTTTTAAATCATTTTCCATAGCATTAGACGAGAGCACCGACTTGTCTAACACAGCTCAACTGGCTATATTTATTCGAGGTGTTGATAGGAGGAGTTCACTGTTACTGAGGAATTGTTTTCTTTACAGCCGCTAAAAGGAACCACTACAGGAGAGGATATTTTTATTGAAGTTCAAAAGGTATTCACAAGTTTTGGCTTGCCATGGTCAAAATTAATTGGAGTATGCACTGATGGTGCACCTTCTATGATCGGCTTACGTAAAGGTTTCGGAATTTTGAATAAAAAATCAACAGAATTAAATGTGCAAAAAGATGATTTGATGGTCCTTCATTGCATTATCCACCAACACAACTTGTGTTCTAAGTCCATTCGACTTCAGAATGTTATGAATGTGGTAGTAAAAACCATCAACTTTATTCGATCCCGAGGGCTTAACCATCGTCAGTTCAAGGCGTTTTTGGATGAAATATAAGCTAATTATAACGACGTAACATATTATTGTGAAGTCAGATGGCTGAGCAAAGGAAAAATGTTGAAACGGTTTTAAGAGCTTAGAAATGAGATAGCAGACCTTATGAAAATAAAAGATAAACCACTATCTGAATTAAGTGACCCAAAATGGATATGTGACTTAGCATTTCTGGTCGATCTTACAGGCTATTTGAATGATTTAAATTTGAAACTTCAAAAACAAGAACAGTTAGTAAATGATTTGTACAGCCATTTAAAAGCGTTTCAGATCAAACTACGCTTGTGGGAGTCACAGATGCTGTCTGGTAACAGTTACCATTTCAACACGCTCTCTGCGTATGAAAATATTGCTTATGCTCAATATGCTGAAGAACTCAAGTTACTGTCGGAACAATTTTCGAACAGATTTTGCGACTTCAAAAACATGGAAGACTGTTTCAGTTTATTTGCTACTCCTACAACATATATTGTACAAAATGCTCCAATACACTTACAAATGGAGTTGATCGAGATTCAAGAAAACTCACTCATAAAATCCAAATTTGAAGACGTAGAGTTGTGCGATTTCTACAAAAAATACCTAGAAGAAGACAATTTTCCGCAGCTTAAAAAATTCGCAAGAAGATTGATTTGTGCGTTTGGCAGTACTTATAAATGCGAACAGTTCTTTTCATTGATGAAAGTTAATAAATCAACACATCGTACAAGACTGACTGACGATAATTTGGAAAATTCTTTACGTCTTTGTGTCAGTGGAATTAATCCAAATATCGATGGATTACTTTTCCAAATTCAAGCTCAAGTGTCTCATTGATTTCGGTGTATTTAACTTTCGTAGTTTGTAACAATTTCAAATTTAAATACCATTTTTTTAAATTTCATTTTGTTATTTTAATAAATTGTACTACAACAGAGCTGGGCAGGATTCGAATCATTCAGGATTCGAATCGTGGATTCGAATTCTTTTAGAGGATTCAAAAGAGGCATTCGAATACTTTAGTTTAACTGGATTCGTGATCCGTATTCGTTACATTTTTATAAGAGTATTCGTATTCGAATCCAAATGTGGGTGATTCGAATCCTTATAAAAGGATTTGAATATTTATAAAAGGATTCGAATATTTATAAACGGATTCTAATACTTACAAAGGGATTTGAATCGTCAAAAATAATTCGAATTAATTGTGAGGATTAATATGAAAAATGTCTTTTGTGTGTTTTTAAATTTCTCGTTAAATTACTGTTTTATACGCGTGGCGCATGAAGTAAAATTTCGAGTTTAGAAAAGCCCAGAAAATTTGTCTCGGGTCGCTGCGCGACCCTCGACAAATTTTCACGGGGCTTTTCTAAACTCGAAATTTTACTTCATGCTTAGTCTGGGAGCGGAAACGCTCGTTCGAAACTTCAAACTGAATGCTTTAATAAGAACATCAAATGACTGAAAATGTTTTTAAAGATAATAATCTAGTTTTCAAAATTTTGTTTAATATTATTTGAAGCCCTTTATGATCATGTTGTCGTAATCGGTGATTTTAACATTAATAAAACAAAATCAAAGCAACTCGCTCCCTTTATAGCAAACTCCAACTTTGTGCGCATCCATACCAGTCCCACATTCATCATGTCAAACAACCAATCCACCACTCCCGATATCCTTCTTTGTACAAGCAACATCGAACACCTTATAGATAATGTCACCCTAGTCCCTGATTTATGTTCAGACCACTTATCTATCCAATTTTCCCTTAATGTTTGCTCCCCTCTTCCATCCGTTCCCAAGACAATTTTAAACTTCAAATACTGTGACACTACAAACGTGACCGACGAAATGACAAAATTTATCTCCGAAAATGAATCTATTAACCCTAACACGATTTCCCTTTTCCTAGAAACCCTATCTCAATCTATCAAACATAACACACCAACTATAACCAAAAAACCCTACAAATATTCTCTTCCCAAATATATCCTCCACTTAATTAAATACAAACGACAGTTATATAGAGACTTTAGACAAACTGACGACATGACACTCAAACAAAAATTCAACAGACTTAATAAAGACATACATACGATGATTACACAGTACAAAAGTGATCTCTGGATAAAATCGTGTGAACAAATAAACGACCTACATGGTAAACACTACTGGCAGGAGATTAAAAAACTCAGCAAGTACCGGAAAACCGATTTTATCCAAAAAATCACAGACCCAATGACAAACAATACGGTGACGGACGATATCGACATTACTAACATCTTTGCGACTTATTTCAAACACACGTACACAATGACTGACCACACAGACTATGACAATGAATTCCTCGACAGTGTAAACTCCTGGTATGCGTCTTTTAAAATCACCCAAACACCTCTTCCCCCAAATGATGCTATAAAGGAGGAAGAATATTTTGCAAACCTCGAAAAGGGCAAAAAGACGGCACCCGGTTATGACAACATTCCTAGAATTATCCTCAAATCTCTTCCAACAAACATCCACACCTATATCCTAAAAATATTTAACCATATATACTCTACCCAAGTGTTACCGCCAGAGTGGAAGCGGGGTATAATTACCTGTATACCCAAACCCGGAAATGACCCACTAGATAATAGCAATTATCGCCCCATCATCCTTCTCCCAGTCCTCGGAAAATTATTCGAATCCATAATCAAAAACAAACTTATGTCCTGCATAGCGGACCTTATCCCTCCCTACCAGTTCGGATTCCTCGAACACCGCTCCACAACTCTACCTTTATCCATTCTCACGTCCACCTGTCAAACAGCAAGCCTTGAAGGTCGTAAATCTGCCATAATATTCCTAGACATTCAAAAAGCGTTTGATTCAGTTTGGCACCAGGGCTTGCTGTTTAAGTGCAGCTCCCTTAATATACCTCCACACCTAATCAACCTCTTAGAGAGTTTCCTGCACAACAGATCCCTTCAAGTTAAAATACGCCACACCTTTTCCAGCGCCTTTACTCCCGAGCAAGGCCTCCCACAAGGATCCCCGCTATCACCATTTCTTTACAACCTTCTCGTCCATGATATGTACAACCCCGATCCTAACTATTTTGATAAATCTGCCTACCCTCTTCTATACGCCGATGATACTGCGTTAATCGCACATGCTCCCACACTCCCAAAAGCCCTCAGCACTCTACAGGGCCTTATCGACACCATTCAAACATGGTTTGCGAAATGGCGAATTTCCATAAACCCCAATAAAACCCAGCTTCTAATCCCTTTTCACCGAGCAAACCAATCCCCATTCTCAATTTCTTTAAACAATCAAGTTATCCGTCCTTCAACCACTTGCAAATATTTAGGTATCCTTTTTGACCCCAACCTTACTTTTAAAGCTCACTCCACAATCCTCAAAGCAAAAATCAAGAATCGGGCGGCTCATTTTAAAGGTCTGACCTTCAAACAACAAGGAATTACCACAAAAACAGCCGTTCATATATATAAAATGATATGCCGCCCCTTACTTGACTATGCTGCTATCCTCTTCCACAATCCCCATCCTACTACACTCAAAAATTTACAAGTCGCCGAAAGATCGGCCCTGAGAGTGCTTACCAAAATCCGTCACCCCCAAAACCCACTGCACAACCCCTACAACCACCTGCTGTACAAACTAACAAAAGTTACCTCCATCGAAACCCGCCTATCCTATTTAGCTGATAAATTCGCCTCAAACCCCACCCTTCATAATCTCCTCCACCCTTTATGCATTTCTCGAAACCCTAATATCACTCCCAAACGTAAACGTTTTATCTCTACAATTCATGATTTCATTTCATCATTTCATAACCCTAGTGATCACAATTAAATTCATTTGACTAGACAATGGACGACATTAGCAATCAAGACATTTCCAACACAATAACTGACAAGGACAGAACTCTATAATTCCAGGCAGAAAGACCAACGGTCGATAGCCAATTGGCAAATTATTTAATTTTTACTTTATTTAATTGTAATTTATTTTTGTACTATGACTATTACCAAAATTTGTCAATAAAGATTTATATATATATATATTATTTGAAGTAAAACTGACATGGTAGCCACAATCTGAAATGTTAAATTTTTCCGACATTTCCCTGGTTAAACATTTTTTCTCTGGCCTTTTGATATAACTTTCTTCTGTGGGAAACCCCCATTTTGTTAAATTGTTTTCACTGTTTTTGTCAATATTTAAATTAATTTTATAAACTGTTGCGTGTTTTGTAAGTTGCCTGCTGATGTTGACAAATTTAATAATATCATATGGCTTTTTTGTTACTGTTTTGGTCAATTTGAATATAATTCCATGACTTTTCTCTGACTATCCCGGTTTTAATGATATTCAGTGATTTTTTTAATTGCGTAATTTTCAGGCATTCGTCGATTTTATAATAGAGTTCAATTTGAAGTTTTGAACGGGTCTTTCCACTCCCAGGCTAAGCATGAAGTAAAATTTCGAGTTTAGAAAAGCCCCGTGAAAATTTGTCGAGGGTCGCGCAGCGACCCGAGACAAATTTTCGGGCTTTTCTAAACTCGAAATTTTACTTCATGCGCCACGCGTACAAAACACTGATTTGAAGTGAAGTTCAGAAGCACACAAATACATCTTTAATCAGAGTAACAGGGAATTAGGTATTTAGTCAATTATTAACGATGTTCAGTGTTAATAATAAATAATTATATTTTGAATATTTTAGTTAAAACAACTGGTAACGATATTTATATGTTAATTGTTGCAAAGAAAGAATAAATTCAAATTTATTCTTAAAGGATTTGTATTCGTGATTCGAAGAAACAGGATTCGAATCTTTGATTCGAATCATATTTATCTCTTACGAATCCTTTATTCGAGTATTCGTGATTCGAATCATATTAGGTGATTCGGATTCGTGATTCGAATCTTTTTTACGAGGATTCGTCCCAGCTCTGTACTATAATAACATTGTCGTATTATTTCACGTCTAATATCTATCGCAAAAAATATTATCAATATTATATTTGCACGCTAAAGTTTGGCCCTCAACATTTCAAAGGTTGCCCATACCTGATTTAAACCATTAAATCTCGATTTTTTTAAATGGAACACGCTGTATATTTTTAAATATTTTAAATACGAATTGAATTATACATTGGCCTATATTAGTACTCCCTATATTTACTTCCTTCGTTTAAAAAAAAAAAGAAAATACGTATAGGGAATAATAGGATAGGTTAATGCAGAATTGATTCTTCACAAGAATATGTAAAAATATACAGGGTAATCTATTTAAAAAAAATCGAGATTTAATGTTTTCAATGGACTAAATCTGATATCATATTTTGAACACAATGTTGGTATTGGATTTGTATAGCAAACATTACATCCAGAATTTTATGTACACTTCTGTGCAATAAAATGAAGCACAAGTCTCATAACTATCTTTCACAATATTCTTGTTGTATAACTCGGGTCTGTGTTAATTGACTAGCAGCAGTTTCAATAAATTATAAAGCATAAATAAAACACTGTTTATCACTTTGTTTATATATCAATTGGTTTATTTGGTGACTATAGTTTCGATACTACACGTATCATTATCAAACCGTTAGTAACAAAAAACTACAAAGGAACATTATTTATATTTGCAAATTTTCTAATAACAGCGTTAAAGAGGGGGGTGTATTTAAGGTCAAGCTGGTCGTTAATTACGGGAATAATAAAAAATTATAAAGCACCATAACTCGAAAATAACACCTTTATTAAAAAAACAAAACTATGACCTTTTGAAAAAAAAAAAACGCTCGTAATAATTACAACAAATCCGAAAACCATCTTCTATTTTAGTGAAAATTTGAATTTTTGAATTGTTGTCTAAATGTGCAGCATTTTGACATTAGGAAAACTGGCATATTTACATATTTTTGTAACCAGGAAACTCATCTCGTCCATTTTAAACTCTAATATATTTAGTGTGCTTAATTTTAATGCACAGAAGTGTATATAACATTTCGTTTGAAATAAATAAGTTTTTGTTGATTTAAACTCGAAATTTTATTTCATGCGCCACGCGTATAAAACACTGATTTAAAGTGAAGTTAAAAATATACTGCTTTAGAATACTGCTTACGAAGTATATTTTGAACTTTAATTGAAATCAGTGTTCTATACGCGTGGCGCATGAAGTAAAATTTCGAGTTTAGAAAAGCCTGAAAATTTGGTTTGGTCGCCCCGCTTCGCGGTGCGACCAAACCAAATTTTCAGGCTTTTCTAAACTCGAAATTTTACTTCTTTCTTAATCTGGGAGTGGAAACACGTTTGAAGCTTCAAATTGAACCATTTTCAAAAACAACTAATTCCCAAAAATTTACAATGTATACATCGAGGTATTTATACTTAAAAGCAAAATTCTCCGTAGAATAAAAAAATAAAACTAAAAATAAACGGAATCACCTAGAAATATTTAGTAATCTGAATTTTATAAAATAACAAGAGTTTTAGTGTGAACTGAAATTCACCAGATATAAAGATATGAATGGTTCTTTGTTAAAATCATGAATTTTCTAAAGATCACCAAATTTGTGGCAAACTGAATTACAAAGAATTTAATTCTGGGGTATTTTACAGAAAAAAAAACAACAACGTTAAATAAACTTATCAGTTATTATTAACAAATTAGGAAGCTTTTATTTAATGATGGGAAAAAGTCATCGAATGAGTTTCAATAAAATTATACGAGTTAAAAATTAACTAGATATTCAAATTGTGTGAAAAAATCGCTTCCTTTTTTAAATTTAAAAAAATTAAACGAACTTATTTTTAATGAAAATTATTGTCACGAAAAATATTAAATGTATTAAACAATGTAAAATCAGATGTTTCAATGAGTGTTTGATTTAGTCTATGTAAAACAAATATGTTGTAAATTGCGTAAAGAATCGCACTTTTAATGTTTCAATTAATAATTTAATTTTCTTTGTTACATACTCATTTATTATTACATGGATGTACATGTATCGAAAAGAAATTAAATGAATAAAGGGGGTATTACCACTAGGACAGCGTTTTTTTTACGGTTTTTCAGAATTTTTATTTTTGGGAAATTTAATACATGCGATCTTGCGGTTTCTTGCAACTTGTTTATAGATTCATAAACTATAAAAAATTAATTTTAATTCTTTTCAATCGTCCGGCTAAACCTCTAAATCTAGCCTCAAATAAGGCCGTGTCCGCAGTGTTTTTCCTCATGGCCGGAAAGATTTTTTCGATTCTGTGATTTGAAACGTAAAATGAAGTAGTAGTCATTAATCTGTATTAAATTATCTGGAGTTTGAACCACCGACAATAAAAAATCTCGATAAATAACAAAATGGAGGCCATTCGAAAAAAGTGGTCGCTTTTTGCTCCCCTTTTTCTGACTTTAAGGCTCTATGAAAAATATCAAATGTTATTATATTTGAATGACGGTGGTTCAAACTCCAGAGGAAAATGTGGAGAACCGAACACTAAAAGCTCAAGTCAATCCGTTTCATAGTTTGAAAAGAAAGTTTCCGGCCAGCGAAAAAAAAGTGGTTTCGAGAAATACGCGTTTAAAGTTTTGACACAAGTTATAACTATTTTTGGAGATTTTTGGCTTTAGTCAGCTATGCCAGCTCCGCACACTAGGCCCTCCTCTTCCACTAAAAACTGGGTTTGAATGATTTACTTCTGCCAGCGTTGTTGGATGGCCTTATGAGTTGCTGGAGTCAGGCAAAATTCGTCTCACATCTCGCGCTCCGCGTCGGTCCGCACCGAAAAGCCTTGGCTTGCAGGCCGATATGGATTCCCAGTGTCTCTATCGTCTTAAAAACTGTCGAGTATCCGTCGTTGAAAATGCTGGTAGCTATGAAAGACGCGATAGCGACGGTTTTTGCACCACAGTTGAGGTGCTTCGAAGCCAGCTTCCAGACACAAGCATTCAAACTTTCGTTTGAATTCTGCATATTTCCACCCAGCCACCTACTCAGCATTGTTTACTTCAACAAGCAAAAATCTAACTAATGAATTCACCTATTGTAAAACGGCTTTCGGACATGAAACTAGATACTATCAAGCAGGGCTGTGGAGTCGGTGGATACAGTATCCGACTCCGACTCCGACTCCTCAATTTAAGATAAAACGACTCCAGCTTCAACGTCCGACTCCGACTCCGGTGATTACCATAAGAATTAAAGGGTACTATTAAAAACCACATGTATGTTCAAGAAGTTCAAATGCAAAATTAACATGTATTTTCTTTTAAAAGGATTAATATGATCATAATTGATAATTTTAAAATTCTACGATATTAATAATGATTCGTTAAGCCACTATCACTCACCGACCGGCTCTTTATACAAAGAGAAGACAATCTATAAAAAAAATGTAACGGTCGAAGAAAATTATCAAAATTAATTATTTAAAAATGCACTAATAATCGTGTTAATTCAATAAGCCCAGTAACACTATATTATTTTTAAACGTTACAAATTAGACATAATTTATTATTATATGTAAAACCAATAATTTTACACAAAATATATTAAAAAATACTTATTTTTAAACATATATTTAGAATTTAAATGCCTATCGAGACTTAATAAGAAGCTATAGGTACAGCATTTTTAAATTACGATTAACGAATAGCGTTACCTGAAGTGTTACGCTCAATTTTCGTCCATCTTGTACTTTTTATTTCGATTTGTCCGGAATCGGAGTCGTAACCAATTTTCGACTCCGCGACTCCGACTCCGACTCCGACCAAAATACCTAAACTCCGACTCCACGACTCCGACTCCGACTCCGACTCCACAGCCCTGCTATCAAGTATCAATACATGCAAAAAAAAATCAATTTTTTAAAACTTCCGAATGGTAATACCCCCTTAAGTAAGTAATCAACATACTAAACCTATTTCATTTATTAATTGGTTACAGACCATTTCACATTAAATCAGCGTTTTGTACGCGTGGCGCATGAAGTAAAATTTCGAGTTTAGAAAAGCCTAATTTGGCTCGGTCGCTTCGCTTCGCTACGCGCCCAAGCCAAATTTTCAGGCTTTTCTAAACTCGAAATTTTACTTCATGCTTAATCTGGGAGTGGAAACACTCGCTTTGTCATTAAAACAATTGATAATTGACGTAATACATCAATTGTAGTTTTTTTGACGGAGAAAATTGTATGAGGATAAAACTGAATGTCAATTTTGATACAAGGTAAAGAGGAAGCGGTTTTTTTAATATCAGACGTATCAGCACTAACCTAACTAAACGTCCAAATGCTATAATATAATACTGTTGCAAACTGTAGCAGACCCTTTTTAAATAAATACAGCGTGTAATCGAACTAATGTACATCCTCTTAAGGGCGTATACACAAAATATTTTGACACTAATTGCAGCAAAAATAAAATCGGAAAAAAATATTGGATTTTTCATAATTTTTCATGCATTTTTTACTTTTTGAGAACTTCTGGTTACCTGTGTTCATGATATTTTTCGTGGATGCGTAAGTTGTTGTATTTCTTATTTACTTTTACTACTGCGAGGCGCATAAATCACTTCGCACGCACGCTGTCTCGAATGACTAGATAAAACTAGGTCACTCATTTGTGGTATTGTTTATTTACTGTTACTACTGCGAGACGTATAAATCACTTAGCACGCACTACACACACACACACACACTGTCTAGAATTACTAGATGAAACTGGGTCACGTATAAAAAAAATCACAATACGTGTTCAAATTGACGTCCGCCGCACTCAATGCACATTTGGGCTCTACGTATCCAACTTGCACGAACAGTAGCAAACATTTCACGAGGTTTTTCACGAATGGTATGAGCCGCGGCGTTTACTCGTTGTATCAGCATTTCAGCATTGTCAATTTCCGTAGTGTAGACTTCTTGGGGGCCATGGTACAGGGCCTCCACGACCAACCCAACGTCCTGGAAACTCATCATCCAAATATCTTCTAACGCGCCTTTCATAGTGAGCTGGCGCACCATCTTGCAAATACCACATTCTTCTAAGAACCGCTAAGGGTACATTTTCTAGAAGATCTAAAAGGTCATCTTGCAAAAATCGTAAATATCGTTCTCAATTTAAATTAAATGGGAACATCAATGGCCCAATTAATTGATCATTTAAAATACCTGCCCAGATATTAAGGGAGAAGCGATGCTGGAAATGAGTTCTACGCGTAACACGAGGATTTTCTATTGCATAAACATGCATATTATGGAAATTAAAACTTCCATTACGCGTAAAGCACGATTCGTCGGTCACTACAATGTCTTTGGTAAAGTTAGGATTTTGAACATTTTGTGCCAAAATCCATTGACAAAATGCAATTCTTTTGGGAAAATCATGGGGTTGAAGATGTTGTACACGCTGGTAGTGATACGGATAAAAATTATTGTCTCGTAGAACACTGCTGACAAATGTGTGCGATACATTTAGCTGAGCGGCGATAATACGGGTACTTAAACCAAGATCCGCTTCCAACAGATTCAAAATTTCATCTTCCGCTCGTAAATATCGCATTGGACGGTCACCACCTCCGCCGGCTCCGGCGACGGGCTGCAAACTTCCAGTGTCGCGTGCTCTTTGTAATAAATTTCTAAATCGGTTTGGCGGTGGTAAGTGTCGTTCAGGAAATCGCTCTTGATAAATTCTTACAGCTTCCGCGGAATTACACCGAGTTTCACCGTAAATAAGAAACATGTCTGCCAATTCAATGTTTGAATAAACGTATCGCGCCATGTTACAAAATGTAGATGTTTCATGGAATAAGTTTCACCATAGACTAAACAGCAAACTATTTTTATGTTTAAAAATCATCCACCCTCGCCGCTCTTATCTAAACATTTCAATAAGAGTGGAGATAAAGTGAAGTGTGAACCTAATAAGGAAAAATATTGAATTTCATTAACACGTTTAGAAAATATTCGAAATTTAGTCAGCAATGGGTACTTATGAAAACGATAACATAGACATAATTCTTCACAATCTGACCCACTTTTCTCTGGATGGTGTAATTCGACATCCAAATCGTTTAAAAACTACCAGTCTATGTGGAATCTCACTTAAAATACGCAATGTGCGCGTATACCAGATACCACAAACATGTGGCCTATTATTATTAATTATTTTTAATAATTATTTGTGAGCTATCTACTAAAGGTATGGTAATTTCAAATGCAGGTATTCTTTATTTAAACGCTGCCCCTTATGTGGTAGAGAGTTTGTACAGTAGTTCGTTTACACGCTGTTTAACCGGAAGTAGAATAATGTTGAAAATTCCATGTTGAATGTTGATATTTTCATTAAAAATGCACACTCGATAACGTAATTGCTGAAAATCTCATTACAATACATGAATTAGAAGTCCATATACTTTTATTGTGCGGTTTCGGTGGGAAACTCTGTATAGTACGCGTGTTAACATTTATTCGACAATTACATTTATTTGTCGATTAAATTTGATATTACATAAATTTGAAATGTGGAAAAATTGTTATTTGACAAATAAGGATGTTTTGTTATACATCAAGAAAATCAATCACAAATGTCTATAAATCATTTCCTTGACATTTCTTTAACCTATATCTCAACACACACGCACGTCTGGTTTTTCCACGCATGTGTGTTTGCAATAGAAAATTTAATGAAGGTAGTTGTAAAATTAGCTATTTGCAACTATTCTTAGCAGCAGCAGAAATAGAACCAGTTCGGCCTTCTTTACATCCATGCCGATTTATATAAATCCATTCAACACTCAGAAATGTCTTTTCATGCAACAAGTGACGAGTTTGGTGTGACACGTGAAATACCCCAGCCATTCATCGTTGCGAGAGCAAACAATTTAATTCAGATTATCTGCAAGCTAAATTTAGCGTTTTATTTTTAACCAGACGCGTAGATACAAATAATATAATCTCCTGACCTGCGAGTAGATACAAAACAAATTGTTAGTTAATTAATTTGAATAATATATTCATTCAAAATAATTTAATATACATACAAAGAGTATTTGCGATTGGTAATAATAAAATTGATTAGGTAAAACGCAAACAATGGAAACTTGTTCATTTAACTAATAATGTGTTATTGATTTGAGATTATTAGGGTAATTACTTTAATCATGAACAGGATATTGAAATTTAATGGCTGGAGTAATAATGGCTGGGAGGTCGTAGTCAAAATCATCAAAATTTAAGTATAAAATATGTTTTACTTTGACTTCTCAGTTATTCCTCCCTCTAATGGTTATTGTAAATAAAGCTTTAATATATACAGGGTGTTTCAGTGAGGACGGAAAGTTCTATAATTCACTTCATATTAAAAATACATTAACATATTTCAAATGCAAGTTGCAAGGAATCATTTTCTTTATAACATACAATGCTTTTCGCATATAAAGGGTGCCCTATAATTACTGAACGTCATACTACTTTGTTATTTTAAATGGGACACCCCATACGTTAATAACTTTTTGGATTCCATTTAAAAACAAATGCTAGTTAATATGACATTTGGTCTAAGTCGTACCATTTCGGAGTTTCTTCAAAATAATTGACGTTTGAAGTGGTTTAGTAAACCTAAACTGCCATATTAATAAACCCTAGCATACAGCTTTAACTCTGTACTAAGGATGATATTAACATTTTGGTATTAATAAAACATTTTTGTAGATTACTATTGTTAGTTTACAACTAATAATTTAATAAAATAGTACTCCGTGTTTAAGGCATGAGATCCGTGTTATACATAACCTCAAATTCCACAGTAAAACGAATTTGTTTAAATAGTATGATTTGTTTAAGATTACTTGTGGTTATACAGGGTAACCGTATTTCAACAGAATGTATGTGGATCTCGGTTATTTAAAGAGATAGAGAGTCGGTTATATTGGGGCAAAGTTGCGTATTTTAGGGCCTATAATAATCTAAAACCAAATTTAAAATATCTATTTTCGTTTTTGAGATATTGTCAAAAAATGGATGTTTTGAAATTTTGTTTTTATTTTTTTTATTCAAAAACTATCGAATCCAGACATTTACAACTTTAATATTATAGAGGCACTTTTTAGCGAGAAATCTAGTAACATATTTTATTTTAAGAAAACTATAACATTTACCCAGAGTCCATAGCCAACTTCTGTTTTTCTTATGGGCGCCATTTTGGATTTTCATATTTTTTTGGAAGAAGTTTATTGTACATTTTATATGTAAAATTTTAATTTTTAATCTTTTGTATGGGCAGGTGGTGGCCGAGCGGTAACGTCGTCGGGCTGTATCGCTCGGCAAGCCACAAACAAACGTTCGATTCCCGTGCACGGGGAGACTTTATTTAAAAATAATTTCTCGTCGTGTCCCTGGGTGTGGTGTGAATGTGTCGTGACGTCCAAATATATGTTAAATTAATTTAATACAATCATCGTTAGTGGCTGAATGGCTAGAACCTATGCCAAACAAACAAACGAAAAAAAAAATCTTTTGTATTTTGTAAAGAGTGCCTTGGAAACAGTTGAGTAACTCACTCATTTGACAACTCCTTGAACCCATAATTTCTTGCATATCACTCCTGAAGACGGGCATCCAGCTGATTAATTTCTGTACTGATAGAAAATGTATTTGTTTATAAACGAAATACTGGTGTGACATTTTGAATCTTAATAAATTCCTTCCCGGTCTTTGGACTATCATAGGATTTTGTCATATAATATCTTTATTGGCCATGTTTTGACTATTATGACTGTAAGTGGCTTGATTGACTGTCTTTTGACTATGCTAGGATTTTGTCTGATTATGTCTCTCTATGGACTGTATTTCGGTTATTGCAATGTTATTATTGTAAGTCACTTAACTCACTATATCAAATATAGTCAATATAGTGATTTAAATACTCAAAGTTGAAAGACAGCTAATAAGGTGACTTACAGTCATAATATCAGAATAGTCGAAATACAATCCATAGAGACAACATAGATAAAATCTTACCATAGTCATAAAGCAATTAACCAAGTGACTTATAGTCATAATAACACAATAGTCAAAATGTGAATTTATGACTGTAAATCACTAGGTGACATAACACATAACATTTGGACTATAATGACAGTTCACATAAGTCGGCGCCAGCCGATATTTAGTCCATCGTGTCAACTTGACATAAATCGGCGTCAGCCGACATTTGGACTATAATAACAGTTGACATAAGTCGGCGGTATCCAACATTTGAACTATAATGACAGATGACATAAGTTAGCGTAACCCAACATTTAACCAATCGTTCCAACTTGGCACGAGTTTGAGTTTAACTACAATGAGATCGCCATGTTGTTGTTTTTCATTGTGACAGTTACGATACATATTTTAACAGTTGTTATGTATTTTAAACTACAAGTGTATTCCACTCCCAGACAAAGCATGAAGTAAAATTTCGAGTTTAGAAAAGCCCCGCGTAGAATATTTGTCGAGGGTCGCGCAGCGACCCGAAACAAATTTTCACGGGGCTTTTCTAAACTCGAAATTTTACTTCATGCGCCACGCGTCTAAACCACTGATTTACAGTAAAGTTATAGGTCAACAATGATTGGCGCTGTCAAAATTTGATTGAATAATAGATATTATGTCATTGTTTCCAAGACACTCTTTGCAAAAAAGAAAATATTATAATTTTAAATATCAAATCTAAAATTAATTATGACTGAATTTAGAAAAAAATATTCTTTCAAAAAATATGAAAATCCACAATAACGCCCATAAGAAAAACAAAAGTTGGCTATGGTCCTCGGGTAAGTGATATAGTTATCTGAAAAAAAATATGCTACTAGATTCCTCATTAAAAAGTGCCTGTATATTGTCAAAGTTCTAAATGTCTAGATTCAGTAGTTTTTGAAAAAAAAAACAATTTTTTTTCAAAAAATCAGTTTTTTGTTGATATCTCGAAAATAAAAAAGATATTTCAACATTGTTTTCAGATTATTGTTAGGCCCTAAAAACTTTGCAATAATTTAAATGACTCTCTATCTCTTCAAATATCTGAGATCCCCATACATTCTGTCGAAATACAGACACCCTGTATATATGAACGATCTAGCATCAGTTGCTCAAAACGGGTGGTATAATTGAGATGCATGTAGATGACACCAACCTATTAGTTCTCGTAAAAATATTGCTAAAGCTGAAATTAAATGTAAAGAACTTCTGTTACAATGTAATGAATGGCTCTGTAAAAATAAACTGAAACTAAACACACAGAAACCTGAAATAATATTATTTAAAACCAACAAAACAAAGACAACGTATCCAACAAAACTAACGTTCCTAAATGACACACTATTACCAAACAATGATGCATGTAGTAGCGAGCACTTGGAATGAAGTGTACAATAAGGCAACGGAAACCATAAACAAATTAAAAAAAGTCTATGATCACAATTTACTAAGCTTAAATTCACCTCATACAAGAATACATTACCTAGTTTTAACGAAATCATAATTCATAAACCGCAGTGTGAAAAAAACTGTAATTGCTCAAGAATTAACAGAGTACAAACAATTGATTATCTGGGGTTACGAATTGACCAACACTTAAGATGGGATTCCCAAACGGCACATGTCACTAAAAAAATAAGAAGCTTCGTTTACTTATTTAATACAATAAAAAACGTGACTAGAGGGGACACACTAAAGATGGTATACTATGGGTTTGTGCAATCTACTATCACCTACGGCATATCAGTATGGGGAGGCTGCTTAAAAACACATCGAGACCAAGTTGAAATAGCGCACAAATTGATATTAAAAATTATGCTAAAAAAGCCATACAGGTACCCAAGTGCTAAAGTGTTTGAGGATTCTGATGTTCCGGACCTAAATAAACTATATATCACTGCGATTGCAAAATACATATTTAAAAACAAAACTAACCCATCAATATTATACATGCATACACATAACTACCAGACCAGAATTGCAGAAAATAACTTTGCATATAATAAAAAAATTAAAAAGACGATAGGAAGATCAGACATATTATATTACACTGCCAAAGTCTATAATTACTTAACACAAGAATTGAATATCAAAAACATTCATAACTACAACGAATTTAAATGCAAGTTGAAGAGACTATTGAAAGATGTTGATCCCGATGTTGCCTTAAACATTTTGGGAAGAGAAGCGTAATAGTTAGGTTAATTTTATTATTATATTACTGTGTTAGCAAAATAATTTTGTTGTTTCATTTTTCATTTTTCTTCTTATTTCTTTTCTATTTTTTCTCTTCTTAGATTTTTATATGTTATCTTATTTACTAGTTAATAAGAAAAATAATAATGAAGTCTCCTCCGTCTCTACAAGCTATTAGCTTCGAGACAAGGAAACTACTAAATTACAATACTTTGGAATAAGCGTTTATTTTATTTTAATTACCATACTCTGTTATATAATTGTATAAGTTATTGGGAAAATAAACAACTAAATGGCAGAGTGCACATTGAAAACGTAGAAAAACAAATTAGTTCCGCGTGCTATATGATTAGAATACTCAAAAGATCAGCTGCACCAATAGACACTTTAAAACTTGTATATTATACAATGCTTATCTTTGCACATGAATGCGATTATTACGGATCGAATAAGTATGCACATAAGTTATTTATAATGCAGAGAAAAGCAATACGAATTATTTTCAACATGTCTTTTTCAGCTACGTGTAGGGGATATTTCAGGTCCCATAATCTTTTGACATTCTATGGTATGTATATGTACGAATCAATAATAAGAACACTAAAAGCTTAGATGAATCTCACTAAACACCAACATTCTTATAAAAGCAGACATTTTGCTAACTTTGCCTTGTCGATCCATTTGTTAACTAGCCCTTCATATGTCGCTATGAAATACTTCAATAAACCGCCAAGTGATAACAAAAACATAAAAAATGAAGATATATTCATAACGCGAATGTTTAAACATTTGTCAATGTTTTTTGCAATGCTTTTTTAAATTTTTGTATTTTTCGTTATATTTATGTTATATTTATAATCTGTTTAATAACTAGGAGGAGCGTTTTAAATTTCACGCCCTAAAACCTACAACTCTGATTGGCCGAGAGCGCGCCCATTTCACACTAAGCTAATTTCGTCATTATTAGACGCAACAGCTGACATAACCTTAATTCGAAACGTTATCGATTCGCAACTTTGTCTGTTTCGTAATAACCTTTTGTGCGGTGTTTCTTTAGCATAGTTAAAAGTTAGTTTTGTTTATATTGTTGTGATGGATTATGGACCCAGTACAAGTTCGGTGATAATTACACCTTCACCTCCAAAAAAGCGTAAGAAGTTGGATTTGGGTCATTTATATCTGTCTGAAAAACAGTGCATAATAAATATGTATAAGCAGATGATAACAGATGATCCACATATAAAAATGACTGCTGTTGTATCAGTCATTGTTGGTGCAGTAGGTAAGATATCAAATAGCATAAGAATGTGCATCAAATAATAAAATGTTTAATTTTCAGGAGTGTAAATTCTACTGTCTATCGTACTATTAGCGAATATAAGAAATCCAAAGAGATTTGTAGCTCTAAACAGCTTGGAGGACATAATTACAAGTTTTGATGACGTAGTGAAGAGATCCTTGTAAAAGGATTCGAATACTTACAAAAGGATTTGAACCGTAAAAAATAATTCGAATTAATTGTGAGAATAACATGAAAAATGTTTTTTGTGTGTTTTTAAATTTCACGTTAAATTACTGTTTTATGCGCATGGCGCATGACGTAAAATTTCGAGTTTAGAAAAGCCCAGAAAATTTGTCTCGGGTCGCTGCGCGACCCTCGACAAATTATCACGGGGCTTTTCTAAACTCGAAATTTTACTTCATGCTTAGTCTGGGAGTGGAAACGCTCGTTCGAAACTTCAAAGTGAATGCTTTGATAAGAACATTAAATGATTGAAAATATTTTTAAAGATAATAGTAATATTTTCAAAATTTTGTTTAATATTGTTTGAAGTAAAACTGACATGGTAGCCACAATCTAAAATGTTAAATTTTTCCGACATTTCCCTAGCTAAAGATCTTAATATAACTTTCTTCTGTGGAAAACCCCCATTCTGTTTAATAGTTTTCATTGTTTTGCCAATTTTTAAGTTAATTTTATAAATTTGTACGTGTTTTGTAATTTGCCTGCTGATTTTGACAAATTTAATAATATCATATGACTTTTTTGTTAGTATTTTGGTCAATTTGAATATAATTCCATGACTTTTCTCTGACTTTCCCGGTTTTATGATATTCAGTGAATTTTCTATTTACGTAAATTTTAGGCATTAGTCGATTTTAGAATAGAGTTCAATTTAAAGTTTTGAACGAGTGTTTCCACTCCCAGGCTAAGCATGAAGTAAAATTTCGAGTTTAGAAAAGCCCCGTGAAAATTTGTCGAGGGTCGCGCAGCGACCCGAGACAAAGTTTCGGGCTTTTCTAAACTCGAAATTTTACTTCATGCGCCACGCGTACACAACACTGATTTGAAGTGGAGTTCAGAAACTCACAAATGCATCTTTAACCAGAGTAACAGGGATTCAGATATTTAGTCTGTTATCAACGATGTTCAGTAGTAATAATAAATAATTAGGTTTTGGTAACGATATTTATATATTAATGGTTGCAAAAAAAATAATAAAATCAAATTTATTCGTAAAGGATTTGTATTCGTGATTCGAAAAAACAGGATTCGAATCTTCGATTCTATTCATATGTATCTCTTACGAATCCTTTATTCGAGTATTTGTAATTCGAATCATATTAGGTGATTCGGATTCGTGATTCGAATCCTTTTTACGAGGATTCGTCCCAGCTCTAATAGAGGCACATTATTATACAAAATGGATATTTGATTTTATTTAAAGAGTAATTATGAAATTATTTAAAATTGCCGCCAAATTTATCTAGTGATATTTCTGGTAACTTTTTATAGTGTAAATTGGGCTTTGGCACTTACTCCTTCTAGTTTTTAAACAGGCTATAGGTAGTTTGAACTGTATATTTGACACATTTTCATTAATATGTAACATTTTGTTTGTACGCGTATTTTGAAAATAAAGATTATATTATTATTATTAATCTTACCTCTTCTTATAAAGTTATTGTCAATGTAGAGTTACTGGCAATTGAAACTTACCTAAAACAAAAAGATATATTTAAGTTACACACATACAAACTGAAAATTTATTGAATATTTCTCTAAACATTTCTGAAATTGATACATTTGTCATACAAAATTAGCTGTAGTTCGTACAGTAAAATTTATTCAATTTAACAGTAAACATCCACAAATGTTTTCATTTCGTGACACGTTTTGCGTTTAAACAATAATACAATGTAATTAAATTTAACCAGAATAAGCTAAAAAGGAACAAATTGAATTGAAAATGAATAATGTACAAGCAAGTTTTACCGAGTTTTTTTTAACGGAAATACAGTCTGTTTGATTTATTGTGACGCATCACATATGTCCGTTATTAGTACAGATAGAAAAAAAGTTAAAGACAAAAGTTTTAGTATTTTTTATGATCTATTCAATCGTAATGTCAGAAAAACAGTTGAAAATCAAATAAACACGTGAAAGCTATTAGTTTCATTTTCTTTAATAACACCCTGTATATTTTGTTTATTTCAAATAGGCATTAATATTAGCCTTATAATGATACCACATAAGTACCCCTTTATTATAAAAATAACACGACAATTGCCAATTAATGAAATTTATCAGTTGACATGAATAACTATTTGAAGTGTCTGTTCAAAGTGACGTCCGTTGTTTGCAATACATTCTTCACATCTCGTCATTAAATTTCGTCGTGCTTTTTGCAACATCCGTGGTGTTATTTGGCCACATGCCATACGAATACGATTTTTTAGATCGTCTAGATTTTCTGGACGAGTAACATAAACTTTTTGCTTTAAAAATCCCCAAATAAAAAAATCTAAAATAGACAGATCTGGCGATCTTGCTGGCCAGTTTATGGGGCCACCTTTTGCAATCAATTTCAAACCAAACTTTCTTTCCAAAATATCTTTGACATTTCTTGCATTATGGGGAGGAGCTCCATCTTGTTGGAACCACATATCTCGACGTATTTCTAGGGGGATATCATAAATAATCTTCAAATTCTATCGTAAGAAAGTTGGCATATCGCTCCGCATTCAACGTTCCTTGATAAAAAAATGGTCCTATTATGGTATCACCTAACACACCAAGCCACACATTAACTGCAAATCTTTGTTGGAATCTGCATTCTCGAATTTGACGTGGATTCTCAGTATCCCAGTAATGGTCGTTTTTTCGGTTGGAGATTCCGTTGTTGTTGAAATTTGATTCATCACTCCAAAGAATTAAATTTAATAAATGTTGATTGTTGCTAAGCCAATTACAGAATACTATCCTCCTGTCAGAATCACCATCTCTTAAACCTTGTACTAACTTAATTTTATATGGTCTCATTTTATGTTTTCTCAGAATAGAAAATATTTTATGCATACTTATTCCTAAGTCAGCCACTGCTTCGCGCATTGAATTACGTGGATGTGCTCTAAAATAGGCCAATATCAATACTTCATTATTATCTTCTCTTTCTTGTCTTCTCCTTCGTAATTTATTATTAAAACACCCATTTCTCCGTAAATTTTGTTCAAGTCTTGCAAAAGTGCAATAATGTGGTTGTCTTCTTTCTGGATACATGTTTCCATAAGTGATACTAGCTTCTCTAGAATTATCGTTGCATCTAACGAAGACCTTTAGCATATCCATTTTTTCATCATTAGAATAGTAATTATCACCCATCTCTAAAGATTTGAATCAACAACACGCAAGACGGGAAGTTACTACACCACTTTGACATTGAAGCGTTAACAAATTGTTTTATGTCAATTGTTATCCATGGCAACTGATAAATTTCATTTATTTGCAATTGTCGCATTATTTGTATAATGAAGGGGTACTTATGTGGTATCATTATAAAGCTAAGGTTATTACCTATTTGAAATAAACAAAATATACAGGGTGTTCCATTAAAGAAAATGAAGCTAATAGCTTTCACGTGTTTATTTGATTTTCAATTGTTTTTCTGACAATGCTACTGAATAGATCATGAAAAATACTAAAACTATTGTCTTTAACTTTTTTTTCTATCTGTACTAATAACGGACATAGGTGCTGTGTCACAATAAAACAAACAGACTGTATACATTTTGGAACCCCAGGAACCCGAATCAATGATTACACTAGGTAACAAGAAATTTGTTTATGACGATATTTTCTTCTGAAATGAAGCAGGCTATGACACTGTATGTTGCCAATGTTTTGTGTTGTTTAACTGTCAACATTTTGTTCAGTACAGGGTGACCCAAATTCGATGTTTATGTAGAGTATCTCGGTAACCCGAATAGCTAGACAAAATCTGATATACATGTTATGACCGCTTTTTCAGAGAAAATAACAATTTCATTACCAAATCATGGCTAGCTTGATTAGTTTGGGAGATATCGGGCGTCTTTAAATTATTGGCTATTTTAAAATAGGTATTTTTCTCGATAACTATAAGATATACAAATAAATAGTTAAATTGTTATTTGTGTAATTTTCACCGTAGAATTCAGTAGGGTGCTTATTTTTTATTTTAACATTGAATTTCAAAGCTATGACACAAAGTTGCTTTTTTTTAAATGTTACACCCTGTATGATGTTATGTCATTAAATAGCATTTTAAATTATCACTACATATATATATTCATATTTAACAAAAAATCTTAAAAATTTGCAAAAAAAACCGATTATATTGAAAACATAGTTAATTTAAATACTAATTTTATGATAAAATTTGAAATAAAAACACTTGGTTTGTTTTACTAACGTCTCCCATCAATTGCAGTCACGTTAGTGAAACAAACCAAGTGTTTTTATTTCAAATTTTATTTTAATCATGTCTCACCAAGTGATTAATGAGAACATTGTGAAAGCTAATTTTATGATTTTTGAAAACTTTTGCGATCAATTACTGAGTCTATAATAGTATGTCTTATCAAATATTTATCTAAAAGCTTCAGAGCTAGAAACACATTTTTTTAATAAAAATAAAACTCAAGTTTATATAAAAATGTAAAGTTAATTTAATGTGCTATTCAATGACATAAAAATATATAGGGTGTATAATGGCAATAATTTTATAGAAAATATTAAAAACGAATTCTAGTCACATATTTTTAATATTAATGGTATTGTGAGGCTTACTGAATAATAATACAATATTTAAAAAAAAATAAGTTTTTTTATTTTAATTTTTTTTTATTTTTTTATTTTTTTAAATTTTGTATGTACTTAAAATTGATTAACAAGTCGCGCTACTTAAAGCTTTTAACAAATTTTCTGGCAACCTTGTATTAATATTATTATTATTATATTATTGTTTATCTTTATGGCACACATTTTGATAGTTGTGACATATTTTAAACTAACGAGTGTCATTTACTCCCAAACTAAGCATAAAGTAAAATTTCGAGTTTAGAAAAGCCCCGCCTGGAAAATTTGTCAAAATTGAAAAATAAGGTAAAAAATATTGACAGATTAAAATTAATATAATGTCAAAATTAACATATTAAATAAAAAATATTGACAGATCAAAAATTTATAAAATTTCAAAATTACCAAATTGGGTGAAATATATTGACAGAATTAATAAAATGTCAAAATTGACAGATAACAGTTGACACGGCTAAAACACTGACATCAATTAAAGTTCATTAGACATTTAACATTTTACATTAACATTCATGTCACAGTTAACATATTTTTATGTCACTTTTTAAAAATTGTAAATATTGAAAACATTCAGGGTTTTTAAACTTAAGTCAAAGATTGGAGTAGTAAAGTTTTCAACATATTAGACATAAAAACATCCTTCAAAACAAACCACCGTCTTAATAAATTTAATAATAACTCAAAAGACACTACAGACAATACAAAATAATCGGGGGTCTATGTGTTAACTTGTGGCGATTGCCCTAAAGCAGGTATGGGCAACCTTTGACAAGTTGAGGGCCAAACTTTAGCGTGCAAATACGTTCGCGGGCCGCGTTTAAAAGTACTTAGTGCATTTTAAAGTAGTGATAATATTTTTTGCGATAGATATTAGACATGAAATAATACGACAATGTTATTATAGTACAACTTATTAAAATAACAAAATGAAATTTAAAAAAATGGTACATTATAATTAAATCGTTAAATTTGCAATTGTTACAATTGTTACAAACGAAAGTTAAATACACCGAAATCAATGAGACACTTGAGCTTGAATTTGGGAAACTAATCCATCGATATTTAGATTAATTCCACTGACACAAAGACGTAAAGAATTTTCCAAATTATCGTCAGTCAATCTTGCACGATGTGTTGATTTATTAACTTTCATCAATGAAAAGAACTGTTCGCATTTATAAGTACTGCCAAACGCACAAATCAATCTTCTTGCGAATTTTCTAAGCTGCGGAAAATTGTCTTCTTCTAGGTATTTTTTGTAGAAATCGCACAACTCTACGTCTTCAAATTTGGATTTTAGCAGTGAGTTTTCTTGAATCTCGATCAACTCCATTTGTAAGTGTATTGGAGCATTTTGAACAATATATGTTGTAGGAGTAGCAAATAAACTGAAACAGTCTTCCATGTTTTTGAAGTCGCAAAATCTGTTCGAAAATTGTTCCGACAGTAACTTGAGTTCTTCAGCATAATGAGCATAAGCAATATTTTCATACGCAGAGAGCGTGTTGAAATGGTAACTGTTACCAGACAGCATCTGTGACTCCCATAAGCGTAGTTTGATCTGAAACGCTTTTAAATGGCTGTACAAATCATTTACTAACTGTCCTTGTTTTTGAAGCTTCAAATTTAAATCATTCAAATAGCCTGTAAGATCGACCAGAAATGCTAAGTCACATATCCATTTTGGGTCACTTAATTCAGATAGTGGTTTATCTTTTATTTTCATAAGGTCTGCTTCTTCATTTCTAAGCTCGTAAAACCGATTCAACATTTTTACTTTGCTCAGCCATCTGACTTCACAATAATATGTTACGTCGTTATATTCAGCTGATATTTCATCCAAAAACGCCTTGAACTGACGATGGTTAAGCCCTCGGGATCGAATAAAGTTGATGGTTTTTACTACCACATTCATAACATTCTGGAGTCTGGAGAACACAAGTTCTGTTGGTGGATAATGCAATGAAGGACTATCAAATCATCTTTTTGCACATTTAATTCTGTTGCTTTTTCATTCAAAATTCCGATGAAACCTTTACGTAAGTCGACCATAGAAGGTGCACCATCAGTGCATACTCCAATTAATTTTGACCATGGCAAGCCAAAACTTGTGAATACCTTTTGAACTTCAATAAAAATATCCTCTCCTGTAGTGGTTTCTTTTAGCGGCTGTAAAGCAAGCAATTCCTCAGTAACAGTGAACTCCTTATCAACACCTCGAATAAATATAGCCAGTTGAGCTGTGTCAGACAAATCGGTGCCGGCGCTCTCGTCTAATGCTATGGAAAATGATTCAAAACCAGCCATACGGTCAGTCAATGTTGTTTTTATATTATTAGCCATCATTTCTATACGTCGAACAACAGTTCGTCTTGACAAACTAATTTTTTCAAATTGTTTTTTCCTTTCAGGACACATAATACCGCAAACTTCTAACATACACTCCTTGATAAATTCTCCTTCAGCAAATGGTTGTAATGCCTTTTCCAATTTTGAGCTAACTATAAAACTAGGTTTCACAACATTATCAAGTTGTGTTCTTTGTTTATAAAACATTTGTTGCCGTTTTTCCAAATTTGCGGTAAGCTTCTGGATTTTGTCTGTTCTTAATTGTCCTGTCAGTGAGTGCAGCGTAGCGTGCTTAGTTGAGTAATGCCTCTTTATATTGAATTATTTCATTACTGAAATGGATTCATTACACAGCAAACAAATAGGCTTACCATTGTGCAAGATAAAAAAGAATTCTTCAGTCCATTTTTCTTGAAAATGGCGACCCTCTGTATCTACTTTTCATTTCTTTCCACCAGACATAATTTTTGTTTACTTTTCGTTCAATAATCTTAATAACAAACTATAGTTAGTAACCACTCAAGATGCACACAAAGTCACAAAGCAAGTTGACGGCTCGAGCAGTTCGCTAGGATATCGCTTGTCCAAGTTATCACCTCGGTAGCTCAAATAGAACTGAACTAACGTTCGGGCCATCCACCCGCTTATATAGGCAAAATGAACGAATAATCTGGAATAAACTAGTTTAGAATAATTGAGAAGCAATAAATCTTTTGATGTGTCGCCCGTGAGGCGGCAAACCTCAAAGAATTTGATCGAGCAAGTCGAGTGGCGGCGATTATCAAAGAGTGAGGCGGCAAACATCAAAGAATTTGATGTTTGGCGCCTCACTGTCACTCCCGTGAGTATAAGTACCTAATGTAATATTTTTTTAATTGGGTTTTTTCAAAATGTCTCGCGGGCCGGATCATATCTTACAGCGGGCCGGGGGTTGCCCATATGTGCCCTAAAGTATACGTGGACAAAACAGATCGAAGTTTTGAAAGCAGAATCAAAGAACATAAAAACAGTTATTTAAAATAGAAAACAAACTACTTACGCTGAACGTTTAACACAGGAAAACCATAGTTTTAACGATAGTTTTCGAATTTTACATAAAAATAATAAAGGGCTTAAATTAAATCTACTAGAATCATTAGAAATTAATAAATATAATAAATTAGGGATTATATTAAACAACCAAATAAAAGTTAGTAGGTCCCCTAGGAGTCTCGCGGATGGTGTGCACTAAATGTTACAACCCTATTGTGGTTTACGCAGATTAACATATGTGTCTTTGTGCATATTTGTGATTCATGTTTTGTGTCTTACATTTTAGTTATATGTTTTTGGCTCTACATTGTAAATGGCTTGTCCGTTAATAAAGAATTATTATTATTATTATTATTATTATTATTAAACATATTTCAACCTGTTTTAATGTATTCTTATATATCTTGTTTAGGCTTGTTACAATACATATTAATAATTAGTTTACCATTTGGTCTATATATTCTCGTCTTAGTTTAGTTAATTGTATTTTCTTATTAATCGTTAAATTATCTGTAACGCTGTTATGTGGTTATTTGTACTTTCTTATTTTTAAGCTACCCCCTCCCCTTCTTTCTAATAAGCTCAAATTACTATGAAAGACAACTGTAAACTCCTTGTATTACCATTCATCTACCTAATAAAGCCACAGTGTCTTAAAACAATTGTTGTAGTACAATAAATATAAATTTGAAACCTAAACAAATTAAGTGTTTTATTAAAGTGATATTATGGAGTTTCAATAACTTACAGCCTAAACTGTACAGTATAATTAGCGTAATTATCACCTACACTAACAGATTTAATAAATCAATGTATTAGAAATGGCATTTTCTCGTTTTGTTTACAACGGGCTTGTGTAATTCCTATTTAGAAACAGGGGCATAGATCGGAATATAATAACTACAGACCAATATACAGAGAGTTTTAAGTAATACCGAACATGCCAGAAAATGTTCACTGTAAATTTTCCTATGTTCGATTTATTCTGGGACGCATCACAGCATTGAGTGCGATGTGATTGGCTACGATTTCCAATGGTAATATAGTCAACCCAATATACATTCTTCTAGGTGCGAATTCATTGGTTACGATTTTTAGTAGTTCTAATGCAAATCAGGACTAATGTAAATAGGGTACATGTAACGTCAAAATAAAATATGTCAGTTATTAAATCTTGTGCGTTTATGGTAAGTGCAGTGTGTGGGAATATGGAACATACTTTTTTATCCAAAGCAAGACATCGGCATTTCAAGACAATCAAGATTAATACTGTCCTGAAACATACAAAGAGTTTTTCTTTTAGGTATACGTATTTCAAATTCATTTTCTGTAAATCCTTAGATATTCCTTGTTTTTTTAAGCTCAATTTAATGCTTTAAACGAGTGTTTTCCACTCCCAGACTAAGCATGAAGTAAAATTTCGAGTTTAGAAAAGCCCCGTGAAAATTTGAAGAGGGTCGCGCAGCGACCCGAGACAAATTTTCTGGGCTTTTCTAAACTCGAAATTTTACTTCATGCGCCACGCGTATAAAACACAGATTTTAAGTAAAGTTCGAATATACATAAACTTGACAATATTTTAGTATTTTATACGCGTGGCGCATGAAGTAAAATTTCGAGCCCTCGACAAATTTTCACGGGGCTTTTCTTAACTTGAAATTTTACTTCATGTTTAGTCTGGGAGTGGAAAACACTTGTTTAAAGCTATAAATTAAACAAAAAAAACAGGGAATATCCGCAATTGTTGTATCAGTTCCATTTTTTGTCATTATTTTTTATAAAATCACATTACTTTTTCTTAATTATTTTAGCTGTTAATTTTCTGACATTAGTTGATTTTTAAAAGAGTTCAATTTGAAGCTTTAAACGAGTGTTTTCCACTCCCAGACTAAGCATGAAGTAAAATTTCGAGTTTAGAAAAGCCCCGTGAAAATTTGTCGAGGGTCGCGCAGCGACCCGAGACAAATTTTCTGGGCTTTTCTAAACTCGAAATTTTACTTCATGCGCCACGCGTTTAAAACACTTATATATTGTGTAATTTTTGTATATTCGAACGTCACTTGAAATCTGTGTTTTATACGCGTGGCGCATGAAGTAAAATTTCGAGTTTAGAAAAGCCCAGAAAATTTGTCTCGGGTCGCTGCGCGACCCTCGACAAATTTTCACGGGGCTTTTCTAAACTCGAAATTTTACTTCATGCTTAGTCTGGGAGTGGAAAACACTCGTTTAAAGCTTCAAATTGAACTCTTTTAAAAATCAACTAATGTCAGAAAATGAACAGCTAAAATAATTAAGGAAAAGTAATGTGATTTTATAAAAAATAATGACAAAAATGGAACTGATACAACAATTGCGGATATTCCCTGTTTTTATTTTGTTCAATTTATAGCTTTAAACAAGTGTTTTCCACTCCCAGACTAAGCATGAAGTAAAATTTCGAGTTTAGAAAAGCCCCGTGAAAATTTGTCGAGGGTCGCGCAGCGACCCTAGACAAATTTTCTGGGCTTTTCTAAACTCGAAATTTTACTTCATGCGCCACGCGTTTAAAACACTAAAATATTGTGTAATTTATGTATATTCGAACGTCACTTGAAATCTGTGTTTTATACGCGTGGCGCATGAAGTAAAATTTCGAGTTTAGAAAAGCCCAGAAAATTTGTCTCGGGTCGCTGCGCGACCCTTTTCAAATTTTCACGGGGCTTTTCTAAACTCGAAATTTTACTTCATGCTTAGTCTGGGAGTGGAAAACACTCGTTTAAAGCATTAAATTGAGCTTAAAAAAACAAGGAATATCTAAGGATTTACAGAAAATGGGCTGAATTCGAAATACGTATACCTAAAAGTAAAACTCTTTGTATGTTTCAGGACAGTATTAATCTTGATTGTCTTGAAATGCCGATGTCTTGCTTTGGATAAAAAAGTATGTTCCATATTCCCACACACTGCACTTACCATAAACGCACAAGATTTAATAACTGACATATTTTATTTTGACGTTACATGTACCCTATTTACATTAGTTCTAATTTGCATTAGAACTACTAAAAATCGTAACCAATGAAATCGCACCCAGAAGAATGTATATTGGGTTGACTATATTACCATTGGAATTTTCACGGGGCTTTTCTAAACTCGAAATTTTACTTCATGCTTAGTCTGGGAGTGGAAAACACTCGTTTAAAGAATCAAATTGAACTCTTTCAAAAAACAACGAATGTCGGAAAATTTACAGCTTATGCATGTTTACCTAAAAAAAATCACTGTATCTTCAATTCATTGTAAGTTACGCAGTCAATAAAGTAATAAATACACCTAGATTATCTTCATTGCGTATTATGTTAGCAAATAAATGAAAATTGCAATGTTTGCCAAATAAAGCAGCACACCTAACACCCCATGTTGTTGTGCTGACAGCAGTACTAGGTGCGGTACTTGCAAACCTGCCTCGCCACGCTCTTCAAATTTGGAATATTTATATTTAAAGCTGCCTAAAGGCCGTTTTGTTAGCACAATGGGCCTAATAAGGCCTAAGTGCAGTGCAGAAATGCGCACTCCCCAAAGGACTAGGCAGTTTTTGGACGGCATTTTTGCTGGTACACCCAAAGCAACGTACTTAGGGTGGTCCTGATCAAATGGTTTACACAATACGCTGAATCGAAGTTCTTAATAATCTCCAGTGAAATTGAAGCAATGTATAAACTTATCTTGAAATATTAGCAAACGGAAGTAGCAGAAATCTGTTTTTCTATTATTTTTGCGATTAAGCTAAACCTGTTCTCCTTTATCTCATTTTTCTTTTCTATTTAATATTAATATTCCATTAGTGATGTAGGCGATTATTGAATGACACATTTCATTTTGACGTTAAATGTAAGTTGCGTTAGAGCTACTGAAAACTAAAATTGCGTCAGAACTACTAAAATCAGCCAATGAAATCGCACTCAATGCTTTGATGCATCCCAGAACACATCGAACATAGGAAAATTTACATTGAATATTTTCTGGCATGTTCGGTGTTACATAACTCTCTGTATACTAAGTTTCAACAAGATTTCTAAACTCGCATATTTTTTTTTTTAAACAGTGACTCCTTTTTTCTTTTGAGCAAAAAAAAAACGGTTCGAAGCCCTGTCCAAAACCATAGAAAATGTCTATTTTATTCATTTCAGAGCAATCCTAAATTTTTCATTAGAAAAATTATCATACAAAAATAATTATTCTATCCAAATTTGGCGCCTGTTTTTATAAATTATTTTTATAATTTTGTTTTCAGACTATTTCATTTATTTTTTATAAAATGAAAACAAAATAGTCCTAAAATAAGATTCGATTTTTTTATTGAAATAAAAACTTGTACTTGTTAATTTTATCTGAAATAAACCAAATAACAAAATAAGCGACGACACGAAAATATCTAAAATCTTCCAATTTCTATCTCTTTCCTAAAATGTTGGAGGGTAAGGGGAAAGAGACCGAGCACTCAGGGGTAATCCATTATGAACACCAACCGCATTTTTTAATGTCAATGTCAACCCGATGTTAGCAAGTAGTAAGAAGTCTATTTGTTTTCAGCCTGCGCGTAGCGTTATCTTTTGTCCGACTTGGGGTGGTTTTGATAGGAATATTTATTTGATATTTATGAAATTATTTAAAATGTAATTATAATTAATACGACATTTGTAAAATAAAGTCGAAATAAATATTGATCATTACATCTAAACGTTATACGTCTTAACTTTACTGTAAATCAGTGGTTTATACGCGTGGCGCATGAAGTAAAATTTCGAGTTTAGAAAAGCCCCGTGAAAATTTTTTGAGGGTCGCTGCGCGACCCTCGACAAATTTTCTACACGGGGCTTTTCTAAACTCGAAATTTTACTTCATGTTTAGTCTGGGAGTGGTCAACACTCGTTCTTAGAAGTTTCTAATTGAAGGATCACTCTACTAAGTTTATTACCATTTTACAAAGGTTACAACTTGAAGGACTAATCATGGTCTTCGAAGACCGAAGGACTACAGGGAATCGAAGTATTTTTACAAGAAAACAAGGAAAATCTGAAGGTTTACAGCATGGATAAAAAATAACACATCTAATTTTGAAAAATTACGCAGTTGGGTTGGTTTTCAGTGCATTTTTAACTTCATTTTAAATCAGTGTTTCATACGCGTGGCGCATAAAGTAAAATTTCGAGTTTAGAAAAGCCCCGTGAAAATTTGTCTCGGGTCGCTGCGCGACCCTCGACAAATTTTCTACGCGGGGCTTTTCTAAACTCGAAATTTTACGTCATGCTTAGTCTGGGAGTGAAAGACACTCGTTAGTTTAGGGGTGATATGTAAGAAAATTATGGGTCTTAAGAGTTGTCAAATAAGTGAGTTACTCAACTGTTTCCAAGGCACTCTTTACGAAAATAAAAGATTAACATTTTACATATAAAATGTACAAGGTGAGAAACTCGATGTCTCAGCTCTATTATTACAAGAGAAGGAAAACCGATAGAAAAAATCTGAAAAGAGGTTCATAAATGGGATTGAGTAAGGTTCATTTTAATCCAAAATTGCATAGTTTTCTAAATTTTGAAAGTGAAGTAATGACGTCATCGAATATTTTTTCACCAGAAACATACCTACATACCATACCTATATTTCAAAAGAGCTAATTTTTCTGAACTTTGTAGAGAAAAAAATTTGCTATCTTCTTTCTTTAAAAAATTAAAAGCAAACTTAAAAAAAAAGTATAATCAAAAATTCCAAACTGTCACGACTTAAACAAGTAGCCTTTGGAAGCAAATAACAAAACCGCATCTGTCAATAATCAAACTAATGGTTGGCAAATATTGTTTTGTTGTCCTTTGATTTTAGATTTATAATAAACTATAAGTGTGTTACATCATTGGATTCAGAAAAAAATATTCTTACAAAAAATATGAAAATCCAAAAGAAAATCCAGAAAACGTGAACGCCATCTACTCCCAAAGGCATTGTCGATGGTACTCACAGAATGACTATTATAAATGTCAATTGATTGTGCATTTTAAAATCTAGAAGAAAACTGAACATCTATAGCCATTTTAGTAGTCATGTGTAATTTACATATAAATTGACGACGTAAACGCCATCTGCTGCCAATTTTTGAGCAGTGCTATTTACAGTAGATAGTGTTCACGTCGTTAATACAAAAATAATATATATGTTTATTATAGCGCTTTTTCCGTCATTTAAAGAATTGATGATTGTCGTACTAAACGTATTTTACTTGCAAATTGGTTGGTTTTAGACCATTTCACATTAAATCAGCGTTTTATACGCGTCGCGCATGAAGTAAAATTTCGAGTTTAGAAAAGACTAATTTGTCTTAGTCGCTCTGCTGCGCTATGCCCGAGCCAAATGTTCAGGCTTTTCTAAACTCAAAATTTTACTTCATACTAAATCTGGGATTGGAAACAATCGTTAGATGATCAATCATAACCAGGGTTGTTATGTTTAAAACACTTTGTTTTAAAACAGTGTTTTAAACATGTTTAATAACAGCCGTCATGTTTTAAACGGTTTTGTTTTAAACATGTTTTAAATCTTAAATTTGTTTAAAACATGTTTTAAACGTTGGATTTGTTTAAAACCGTTATTTATTGTCTTAACTGCTAAAAATAAATATTTGCTAAATTATATTTTATATTACTTCACTAAAGCTTTTTGTTTGTTTTTAAGTTCTAGCTAAATTGTTGAAGATATTTCAAGTTACATTATCAAACATAACATTTTATTACGATAAAACTGTGTGTGCATAAATGTGGTTTTTAAATACAGGGATTTTTTTTCGTTGTTTTTTGTTCAAGATTTCAATTTGAATCTTTAAACGAGGGTTTTCCACTCCCAGACTAAGCATGACGTAAAGTTTCGAGTTTAGAAAAGCCTCAAAATTTGGATTGGCAGCGTAGCGAAGCGAAGCGGCCAATCCAAATTAGGCTTTTCTAAACTCGAAATTTTACTTCATGCGCCACGCGTATAAAACACTGAAATGTCGTAAAGTTTAAAATATACGGCTTCAGCAATCTAATATGTAAATGTGGATAAAACGTGAGCTAAAATCTGCGCTAAAATTTTTTTAAAGCAGTGATTATAAGCAACCCACTAACTCTAACGTATATTAGGTTGCCTATAACTGTTGTTGTAAGTGTGTGTTTTTTTAACTTCACTGTAAATCAGTGTTTTAAAGCGTGGCGCATGAAGTAAAATTTCGAGTTTAGAAAAGCCTAATTTAGATTGGCCGCTCCGCTTCGCTACGCGGCCAATCCAAATTTTTAGGCTTTTCTAAACTCGAAATTTTACTTCATGCTTAGTCTGGGAGTGGAAAACACTCGTTTAAAGCCTCAAATTAACCGCATTAAAACAACGATTTCCCACAACTTTAAAAACGCTGTAATTATCGGGATATGTATACTCAAAAGAAAAATGCCCTGTATATTCTGTTTTAAACACGTTTTAAACGTGTTTTAAACATGTTTTAAACCCAGGACATAACCTTATTTTGCCTTTTTTTATTGCTTGATTAGCGTGCTCTATTTAATCGATTTGATTAAAACGTAGCCAAATAATACCATTGCATAATATATTGATTAATGAGTTAAATTGTTAGAGTCATAAAATGAACATGAACGACCATTTAAAACGCTTGAAAAGGGAAAAAGGGAAACTACCAGGGCCTCTACAAAATCTCTAAACCAGCAAATTTTGAAGAGAGACACCCTCTACAAGCGCGGGAGTATAATGGAAGAAAAGAAACCACAATTTATGGGGTGTTGATGTTACAATTTATGACCTTATCTGGTAGAATAGCAGGTAGTTTCCCTTTTTTCCCTTTTTAAAGCGTTTTAAACGGCCATTCATGTTTACTTGATGACTCAACAATTTACCACATTAATCAATATATTATACAATGGTATTATTTGGTTACGCTTTAATCAAATCGATTTAATAAAACACGCTAATCTAGGAATAAAAAAAAAGCTAAATAAGGTTATGATTGATCATCTAACGAGTCTTTCCAATCCCAGTTTTAGCACGAAGTAAAATTTTCAGTTTAGAAAAGCCTGAAACTTTAGTTCGGGCGCGTAGCGCAGCAGAGCGACTGAGATAAATTAGGCTTTTCTAAACTCGAAATTTTACTTCATGCGCGACGAGTATAAAACGCTGATTTAGTGTGAAACCAAGTGTGAAACCAAGCAATTAACAAGTGAAATACGTTTAGTATGCCAATCATAATCTTGTTGGTCTTTAAAAAAAAGATCTGCAAAATTTTTCAAATTTCTCAAAAAATATTGGTTTAATCCAAAATAATTGTTAAGCATTACTCACTGAACTCTTCGCATTGTAATCGAAATATCAAACAAAACAACTTTTGTTCATACAAAAAAACTTGCAATTTACGTTTTCTATATATTAATTTTAAAATTACGAATACTACTAGCAATTATGATTTAGCAACATTTGGCCATAACAGTTTTCTTTAGAACGAACCTAGAGGAATATATTCCTTGCATCAGAACTACTACAGAAAATTTAATTTCAGCTTGATATAAGCAACTAAAGTTTATTTAATACATTCAGAAAAATACTACCAATAGCTTTATTTTGAACAATTAAAGTCAGATACATTTAAAAAAATCCTATTGACTCAAAATTATATACGTAGACATAATTTTCGATTGCATATAACTTTTCGCAATAACATTTTACATCTAAAATTATAATTAGAGCTTGTTCCACATTCTGTTTTTTTTTTTTAATTTTTGAACACTATATTAAATTTTAGATTTAATAATGTATAGAATTACTTGTCGAAAAAAAATACTACAATTCGGGCAGTAATCCGGGAATACACGGTACAGTTTCTTGAAATGTTGTTTAATGTGAGTAATTAACGGGTCGTTATTTACTTAGTTTAATTTTATTCAGCAGATTGCAATTGAATAGTACATACATTATTTGCTTAAAATATATTTTAAACCTTACCAATAAATTTAACGCTGATCAAATCACACAGCTGCATTATTAGTGCGATTGAACGTTCCTTTATTAGGATTCAAATTCCTTCTCAATTCATAAAATGGTATTTTTATCCATGTAATAATAAATGTACAGTGTGAATACCGATAATTTAATTAAAGGTTATGAAATTGGAGAATAAAAATAAAAAAATGTAAATTGTAAACGGCAGTCTATGCCGTTTACAATATTGTGCAGATGAATTATTTGTTGGTTTTTCAAATAATAAAACATTTGGAAATCTTATGGAAAGTCTAATACCCGAATTGGTTTCAAAAATATGGTAATTGGGTTAAACCAGCTTTTCGATCTTTCCTGGTTTCAACAGACATCTGGTCAACTGTATACAGTACGCTTTTAATATTAATTGTGGTTATTAAAAAACTAAAATGAAGGATAAGATTCCACTTCATGCACTTTTTGTAAACCTATCACTATTTTCTTGTTTGCCGTGGTGTTAACATGGATGTTATTCGCGATATCGGAAGAACCTATTTTATTTTTGATATGTACATATATCAAAAAAGAAATGTAATAAATAATGTCACTTATCTCCGGTGTAGAGATCAAGCGTGTTCGGGTAGCGGCCGTATAAGAAACGGGGAGTTTGTGGTTGGACGCGTGCATAATCATCCTGTAGTACAACAGGAGATTGAAAAAATTAAATATCTAAAAGCAATTAGGCAAAGAAGGCAGGATAGCGGACGTAGATACCGAGGTATAATTTTAGAAGAGCAAAGCGTTAATCGGCAAGGTAAGAATTATACGGGTCTAAAATTTGCAATAATTTTTTTTTTCAGCTTAATTGACCCCAATTATCACGTTTAAATAGGAAAACGTCAATAAATATCATAAACTTGACTAAGTATTTTGCGTTTACCTCTTAATTTTAAGTCATTGTGTTACCACCCTCAACTATTAGTTGTCAAACATATTCCGTATTCCGGCTGAACACAAATTCCCATAAAAAAGTAAATTGCAGATTCGGATTCCTTATACTTCAATCTGTTCACTAATAAAAAAAAGAATATTCACTTCAAGATGATAGAATAAAAAAATCATTTCTACCCTCAAAAAATATTCATTTTTCATTTTCATTTTTTATTAGTGAATTTGTTAGATGAAAGTTTGCGGTTGGCCGCAATAACACAAAATTTTTAATTATATTATTAATTTTATTTTACAAATGTCGTACTAATTATAATTCCATTTTAAATAATTCCATAAATATCAAAAAAATCTTCCTATCAAAACCAGCCCAAACCGAATAAAAGATAACGCCATGCGCCGGCTGAAAACATATGGACTTCTTACTACCTGCTAATATCGGGTTGACATTGACACTAAAAAAATGCGGTCGGTGTTCATAATGGATCGCCCATTGAGTGCTCGGTCTCTTTCCCCTTACCCTTCAACATTTTAGGAAAGAGATAGAAATCGGTAGATTTTAGGGATTTTGGTCTGGTCGCGGCCCTCAAAATAAGAACAAATTGTACGCATCCACGCAATAACACTCGAACGATATAATTAGCCGTCAACAGAAACGCATTATTTAATTGCATAGTAAACGCCACGCGCACGCCAATGTACCAATCAGGTTTAAATAAACAACACAACTCAATCACATTCCAATCATGAATTACATGAATGACCCAACACGAAAAAATCATCAAACATCCACGACGTCATCGCTCCGCTACCGCATCATTAACCAACACAAAGGTGTACCAGAAATCCGGAATGTTTACGTGGTATTAATAAACCACGTGTATCTCCTCGACGTAAATTCGCAAACAGTTACCCGAGCAGGTAGGTAAACCGTTCGCGTTGGTGGAAAAGAGACGCGAAATAACCTGAAAGCATCACTAAAGCGCGCCGCGGGGTGCTTTTCCTAAGCGGAAATTCCGGAAGCTGGGCGGGAAATGCTGCGGTTTCGACAGGCGGAAACCAGCGGGGGTGGCGTGGTCTAAATTTAAATAAATGTATCGAGACTCACCGATGGCGTGGATCCGATCGAGCACCATGACGAGAGAGACAACAGATCGATGGATAGGACTATGCGAAACGCGGATCCCGGCGCGCGGCTGGCGGGTTTTTAATGTAAAAATAACTCCAACATTTTTTACCGCACAGATATATTTTATGCTGTGTGTGTTTCTACAATGCTGTTTGATTTGATTAGAAGTACACTTTTATGATAATTAGTGAATGGGTTGGCGTTTGCGGTTGTGCGCTTAGCATTGAACAGCACCTGCTTGTTACGGTTGCATGTGAACGACACTTCGAATTTTACGCAAAAGATTGTGTAATTTTACGTTAAATAGTGGGGACTGTGTATATAAATTTAAATTTTTTTAGATAGCTTGTAGCAGTGGCGTAGATAGGGAAGGAGGGGGCGGATTTAGGGGATCAACTTCAAAAGCTTTTTTCTGTTAGCGATTTATATTACTGGGTCTATCAACTTGACCCGCCAACGCAAAATTTTTAAATAAAAATGTTGCGCCCGAAAGGTGTTAACTTGCGCCCAAATATTAAAACTTGCTCTGTTAAAGGTAGAAAGTTATAGCGATTTAAAAATAGGGGGGGGGGTTCGTCAGAAATTTTCACTTTTGCTTCATCAAAATATTCTATAAAACTTGCGCCATCGATACCACCTACTTTTAAAAGTTGCGCTGCAAAAATACAACCCCTATTAACAAAATAAAAAAGGGTGCCACCCAGCCCCCCCCCCCCTCCTATTCACATTTTTAAGGTTTTTCCTCATTAAACACGAAACTTAGAGGTTGCGCTCACGTACGCTACAACATTTTCACAATATCAGGTCACACAAAAAAAGTTATAGCGTATTTTGTACAATACTCGAATCCAGTGAGCGTATTCCCGTAATCTACATACAGTTACAAAAAAAATAATATAAAAAACTTACTCAACTCACAGCCACTATACTTTTTCGTCCAAAAGCATCTGTAATACAACCAAAACTGTCTTTTTTCTATCATAGTTACATATTTATTCCAGTGCCGTATCAAGGTGAAAACAAATATTTTTATTATTAGTTGAAAAATCAGATTTCCAGAACTAATAGTAATAATTAAAAACTAGTAACAAATATAACTTTAATAATAAATGAGAAATCCATTTTGATCAATTAGAAAAGTTGTCCGGTTTTTCCAGTGGCGTCACAATTAATTTATTATTATTATTATTAAAATATTTTTAAAACTAACCATAAAATTTTAGTTTTTTCTGGCAGATATTACTTAAAAAATGCATAAGAAATGCATTTTGATCAATAAGAAAAGTTGCGCTGTTTTTCCAGTGCCGTCACAAAAATTTTATTATTATTAAATAAAAATCAATATTTTCAAAATTAACCATAACATTTCGTTTTTTTTTTTTGGCAAATATTACTTTAACAATACATAAGAAATGCATTTTGACCAATGAGAAAAGTTGCGCTGTTTTCCCAGTAGCGTCACAATTAATTTATTATTATTAAATAAAAATCAATATATTTAAAGTCAACTATAAAATGTTACGTTTTCTGGCAGATTTTACTTTAACGATGCATAAGAAATGCATTTTGATCAATAAGAATAGTTGCGCTATTTTTCCAGTGGCGTCACAATAAGTTTATTATTATTAATTCAAAATCAATTGTTTCAAAACTAACCACAACATTTTGGTTTTTCCAAGAGATATTATTTTAACAATGCATAAAAAATGCATTTTGATCAATGATAAAAGTTGCGCAATTTTTCCAGTGGCGTTACAATTAATTTATTGTTTTTAAATAATAATCAATATTTTCAAACCTAACCATAAAATTTTGGTTTTCCTAGCAGATATTACTTAAACAATGTATAGGAGATGCATTTTGACCAATAAAAAAGGTTGCGCTGTTGTCCCAGTGGCGTCACAATTCATTTATTATTATTATTAAATGAAAATCAATATATTTAAAATTAACAATAAAATGTTTAGTTTTCTGGCAGATATTACTTTAACAATGCAATAGAAACGCATTTTGATCAATAAGAACAGTTGCGCTATTTTCCCAGTGGCTTCACAATTAGTTTATTATTATTAAATAAAAATCAATATTTTCAAAACTAACCCTAACATTTTTGTTTTTCTAAGAGATATTATTTGAACAATGCATAAGAAATGCATTTTGATCAATGATAAAAGTTGCGCAATTTGCCCAGCGGCGTTACAATTAAATTATTGTTTTTAAATAATAATCAATATTTTCAAAACTAACCATAAAATTTTAGTTTTCCTAGGTGATATTACTTAAACAGTGCATAGGAAATGCATTTTGACCAATAAGAAAAGTTTCGCTGTTTTCCCAGTAGCGTCACAAATAATTTATTATTGTTAAAAAAAATCAATATATTTAAAATAAACTATAAAATGGTGATTTTTCTAGCAGATATTACTTTTACAATGCATAAGAAATGTATTTTGATAAATAAGAATAGTTGCGTTATTTTCCCAGTAGCGTCACAATTAGTTTATTATTATTAAATAAAAATCAATATTTCCAAAACTTACCATAAAATTTTGGTATTTCTAAGAGATATTATTTTAACAATGCATAAGATATGCATTTTGATCAATGATAAAAGTTGCGCAATTTTTCCAGTGGCGTTACAATTAATTTATTGTTTTTAAATAATAATCAATATTTTTAAATATAACCATAAAATTTTGGTTTTCCTAGCAGATATTACTTAAACAATGCATAGGAGATGCATTTTGACCACTAATAGAAATTGCGCTGTTTTCCCAGTGGCGTCACAATTAATTTATTATTATTAAATAAACATCAATATATTTAAAATTAACAAAATGTTTCGTTTTCTGAGAGATATTACTTTAACAATGCATAAATAATGCATTGTGATCAATAAGAATAGTTGCGATATTTTCCCAGTGGCGTCACAATTAGTTTATTAATACTAAATAAAAATTAATATTTTCAAAACTAACTATAAAATTTTGGTTTTTCTAACAGATATTATTTTAACAATGTATAAGAAATGCATTTTAATTAATGATAGAAGTTGCGCAATTTTCCCAGTGGCGTTAGAATTAATTTATTATTTTTAAATAATAAATATTTTTAAAACTAACTATAAAATGTTGGTTTTCCTAGCATATCTTACTTAAACAATGCATAGGAGATGCATTTTGACTAATAAGAAGAAAAGTTGCGCTGTTTTCCTAGTGGCGTCACAATTAATTTATTATTATTAAATAAAAATCAATATATTTAAAATTAACAATAAAATGTTTAGTTTTCTGGCAGATTACTTTAACATTTATAAGAAATGCATTTTGATCAATAAGAATAGTTGCACTATTTTACCAGTGGTGTCACAATTATTTTATTATCATTAAATAAAAATCAATATTTTCAAAACTAACCATAAAATGTTGGTTCTTCTAACAGATATTATTTTAAAAATGCATAAGAAATGCATTTTGATCAATGATTAAAGTTGCGCAATTTTCCGAGTGGCGTTACAATACATTTATTATTTTTAAATAATAATCAATATTTTCAAAACTAACCATCGAATCTTTGTTTTCCTAGCATATATTACTTAAACAATGTATATAGCGTCACAATGAATTTATTATTATTAAATAAAAATAAATATTTTTAAAACAAACTATGACATTTTGGTTTTTCTGGCAAATATTACTTCAACAATGCATAAGAAATGCATTTTGACCAATGTGAAAAGTCGCGCTGTTTTCCCAGTGGCGTCACAGTTAATTTATTAATTTTAAATAATAATCAATATTTTCAAAACTAACTAAAAAATGGTGATTTTTCTAGCAGATATTACATAAACAGAGCATAAAAAATTCAATATGTCTAATAAGAAAAGTTGCGCTGTTTTCCCAGTGGGGTCACAATTTATTTATTATTATTAAATAAAAAATACTGATTTTTAGTTGATAATAATAAATATGTTTGTGACGTCACTGGGAAACCAGCGCAACTTTTCTTATTTGTAATAATGTGTTTTTAGGCATTTTTAAAGTAATATCTCTTAAAAACAAAATTTTACGGTTAGTTTTGAAAATATTGATTTTTATTAAATAATAATTAATAAATTTGTGACGCCACTGGGATAACAGCGCAACTTTTCTCTCGTTTTTTAGGCATTGGTAAAGTAATATCTGCTTTGTCTATCAACATTTACGGTTAGTTTTGAAAATATTGATTTTTATTAAATAATAATAAATAAGTTTGTGACGACACTGGGAAACTTTTTCCATTAGTAAAAATGTATTTCTTAAGCATTGTCTAAGCAATGGTTGTTCTAAAAACTAAAATTTAATAGTTAGTTTTGGGATTATTAAATTTTATTTAATAATAATAAGTTAATTTCTAAAGCTACTGGGAAAATAGCGCAACTTTTGACACTGTTTTGAATTCAATTTTTATGCATTGTTAAAGTTATATCGTTATAACGTCGTTAGATTTTAAATATTACTATTACTTTTTAAAATCTGAGTTTTTAAATAATAATAACAATATTTGTTTCTACCTTGATACGGCACTGGAATAAATATGCAACAATCATAGAAATAAATATTATTGGTTGTATCACGGATGATTTTGGACGAAAAAGTATAGTGTTTGTAACTTAACGATGTTTTTTCTAATATTTTTTATAATTGTATAAAGGTTATGGGAATACGCTTACTGGATTCGAGTAGATTATAAAATATGGTATAACTTTTTTGTGTGAAAAAAAATGTATAGTGCAAGTTAGCGCAACTTCTAAGCATCGTGTTTAATTTGGGAAAACCTTAAAAGTTAGGGGGGCCGGTACCTTCCTTTATTATTTTTATAGGGGGTGAACAAGTTTTATAGAATATGTTGATGAAGCAAAAGTTTAAAATTCTGAAAAGGGGGGGCTATCGTCAACTTAGCCCCCCCCCTATTTTTAAATCGCACTAACTTTCTACCAGAGCTGGGCAGGATTCGAATCATTCTGGATTCGATTCCTGGATTCGAATCCTTTTAGGTGATTCAAAAGAGGCATTCGAATACTTTAGTTCAACTGGATTCGTGATCCGGATTCGTTACATTTTTTTAAAAGGATTCGCATTCGAATCCAAAGGTGGGTGATTCGAATCCATATAAAAAGATTCGAATCCTTATAAAAGGATTCGAATATTTATAAAAGGGTTCGAATATTTATAAAAGGATTCGAATATTTATAAAACGATTCGAATACTTACAAAAGGATTTGAATCGTCAAAAATAATTCGAATTAATTGTGATGATTAACATACAAAATGTCTTTGGTGTGTTTTTAAATTTCTCGTTAAATTACTGTTTTATACGCGTGGCGCATGAAGTAAAATTTCGGGTTTAGAAAAGGCCAGAAAATTTGTCGCTGCGCGACCCTCGACAAATTTTCACGGGGCGTTTCTAAACCCGAAATTTTACTTCATGCTTAGTCTGGGACTGGAAAACACTTGGTAAAGGTAAATCTTTAAATTCTATTAATTTTCCACGTAACGTACTTAATGAATTTTAACCCTGAAACAACGAAATCATGATTTCCCGGTGAAATATTGGTAAACCGGTTTAGATTTATTAATTTATTAAATACCGGGTAAATTACCTGTATAATTACCCTGTATAAAAAATGTACGAATCAAGTTAAACTCAGGCTTTTCTAAACTCAAAATTTTACTCCATGCACCACGCGTACGAAACGCTTCAGTAGAAAGTTATAAATTTAGATGCTTGCGATTAATCAATAAGTTAAAAAGTTACTAAGCGTTCATTTTGAAGCTTAAACGAGTGTTTTCCACTCCCAGACAAAGCATGAAGTAAAATTTCGAGTTTAGAAAAGCCTGAATGTCCAAATCCAAACTCAGGCTTTTCTAAACTCAAAATTTTACTCCATGCACCACGCGTACAAAACGCTGATTCAGTGGAAAGTTCTAAATTTAGATGCTTGCGATTTATGGCGCCCAACTAGGGGCCACAGCGTTAGCCTGGCCTCAGGTTGGGCGCCAAAAAACCTCAATAGCAACCGTTTTAAGTATTATTAAACGAGTGTTCTCCACTCTTAGCTTAAGCATAAAGTAACATTTTGAGTTTAGAAAAGCCTGAGCGTTTTGATTTAGACCCGTAGCGTCCAAACTCAATCTTTTCTAAACTTGAAATTTTACTTTATGTGCCACGCATACGAAACACTAATCAGGGTGATGTTTTTAACTTTTACTTTCACAATTTATGGCGCCCAACAAGGGCCTAGCGTTAGCATGGCCCCAGGTTGGGCGCCAAAAAAACCTCAAATCTATGCAAGTATTGGACAATTTCTAGATAATTAAGAACACACTTACACCGGTTTACCGTTTCGTATGGCATAATCTAAGATATGTAATTTGTTTTTCAAAGCAACCGAGATGGCGACAGTTTATAGACACTCGTTATAATTTAATTGCTATCATTTCCAACTACTTCTAGCTATTATAAAATTCGACAAATTTTCACGGGGCTTTTCTAAACTCGAAATTTTACTTCATGCTTAGTCTGGGAGTGGAAACGCTTGTTCGAAACTTCAAAGTGAATGCTTTGATAAGAACAATAAATGATAGAAAATGTTTTTAAAGATAATAATCTAGTTTTCAAAATTTGGTTTAATATTGTTTGAAGTAAAACTGACATGGTAGCCACAATCTGAAATGTTAAATTTTTCCGACATTTCCCTGACTAAAGATTTTTTTCCTGGCCTTTTAATTTAACTTTCTTCTGTGGGAAACCCCCATTCTGTTTAATAGTTTTCATTGTTTTTGCCAATATTTAAGTTAATTTTATAAATTTATACGTGTAATTTGCCTGCTGATTTTGACAAATTTAATATCATATGGCTTTTTTGTGTGTGTTTTGGTCTATTTGAATATAATTCCATGACTTTCTCTGACTTTCCGGGTTTTAATGATATTCAGTGAATTTTTTATTTACCTAAATTTCAGGCATTAGTCGATTTTATAATAGAGTTCAATTTGAAGTTTCGAACAAGTGTTTCCACTCCCAGGCTAAGCATGAAGTAAAATTTCGAGTTTAGAAAAGCCCCGTGAAAATTTGTCGAGGGTCGCGCAGCGACCTGAGACAAATTTTCGGGCTTTTCTAAACTCGAAATTTTACTTTATGCGCCACGCGTACAAAACACTGATTTGAAGTGGTGTTCAGGAACACACAAATATAACTTTAACCAGAGTAACAGGGAGTCAGATATTTAGTCTGTTATCAACGATGTTCAGTGGTAACAATAATTAATTAGGTTTTGAATATGTTTGTTACAACAACTGGTAACGATATTTATATAATATTGGTTACAAAAAAATAATAAAATCAAATATACTCTTAAAGGATTTGTATTCGTGATTCGAAAAAACAAGATTCGAATCGAAGAAACGAGTCCTGTTTTTTCCAAAATGCCGCCAAAATTATCTAGTGATATTTCTGGTAACTTTTTATAGTGTAAATTGGGCTGTGGTACTCACTCCTTCTAGTTTATATTTAGACTATAGATGTGTGTAGAATAGACATCGTGTACACTCAATTTATTCTCCTAACCTAGTTTAACCTAGAAGTATGTAGAATAGGCATCGTGCGCAAAATGACTATCGCAAATTATTCTATTGCAAACTTTTTACCTAACCAAACCTAACCTAGAAGTATGTGGAATAGGCATCGTGCGCCAAATGACTTGCGCAAATTATTCTATTGCAAACTTTTTACCAAACCAAACCTAACCTAGAAGTATGTGGAATAGGCATCGTACATACCCAATTTATTCTATTGCAAACCTTTCTCCTAACCTAAAATAACCTAGAAGTATGTGGAATAGACATCGTGCACAAAGAGACTTACGCAATTTATTCAATTGCAAACTATTCTTCTAACCTAACCTAACCTAGAAGTATGTGGAATAGGCACCGTGCATATGCAATTTATTCTATTGCAAACGTGTCTCCTAACCGAACCTAACCTAGAAGTATGTGGAATAGGCATCGGACGCTAAATGACTTGCGCAATTATTCTATTTTTGTCGAATGCTATAAATATATGTAGGCGTCCAAATGTCGTCCGTTAATTTGTCTCGCGTCTATATGTCGACGCGTCCAATCTTAGTCGAGTCCATTTTTCACGAGTCCAAATGACCGCGTCCTAAAGTCGCCTAACCTAGAAGTACGTGGAATAGGCATCGTACATACGCACTTTAATCTATTGCAAACCTTTCTCCTAACTTAACCTAACCTAGAAGTATGTGGAATAGACATCGTGCACAAAGAGACTTACGCAATTAAATCAATTGCAAACTATTCTTCTAACCTAACCTAACCTAAAAGTATGTAGAATAGGCATCGTGCATACGCAATTTATTCGATTGCAAACGTTTCTCCTAACCGAACCTAACCCAGAAATATGTAGAATAGGCATCGGGCGCAAAATGACTTGCGCAATTTGTTCTATTTTTGTTGAATGCTATAAATACAGGGTGTCTACGCTAAACCGTTCGTTAAAAGTTTATGGGGTTGCCGTTGCACTAATAATTTGAAAAAAATCCTTGCCATACGGTTGAATCAGTTCTCCTTATGTGAAATATTTTCAACTTTATATCACTCCCGGTTCCACCGGAAGTAGCACCAAATTTGTTATTTTAAATGGAACACCCTATATATTAGTAATTTTTTGGATTCCTCGTTTAAATTGCAACATATTTTATTCGAACAAATGTACACTTATCTCTTATAGTTTTCAAGCAAAAGAAATATTTCTAAAATTTTAACCTCTAAAAGGTATCTTGAAATCTGTCTGTAACATTTCTTAAGAATAAGATATAAATATGATTTATATCTCTACTTGTACCTAAAGGATGCCTCTATGAGTGTATTAAGTGGAAACTGTCAATTTTGACAATAAGTGTTCTTATAATGTCAATATCGAAGTGCCCTCTTCAATATCTCGTAATTCAATATTTTTAAATGGAATGACCCATTTTTTATCACGTGGTCCGATTGGGGGGAGGATTTCCTAGAAAAAAGAATAACAACTATACTCCTAAAGCAAGTGGTCTCCGAATTATTTCGAAGATTCCTTTTTCGTCGCATTTATGCGGGGAATAATGCGCGCATAAGTAGCAACTGAATTTTAGTAGGCAAGTAGTAATGCTTTTGTTTTGTGGCTTATGTAATGCGAAATGTCAAATAATAACAACAATTAGTACAAAGTTATACAGAAATCAACAAATTGAATAAATACACCCATCAACAAATTATCAATTTATTCTTTATACATGGCAACTGCGATAGAATTGGTACTCGAACATGTAGAATATTTACACATTTGCCGCTGATGAATAAAACAAGATTTAGAAGATTGGAATCAAATTTTGTTCAATTGGCAGTTGCCATGTATAAAGAATAAATTGATAATTTGTTGATTTGTGCAATTATTCATTTTGTTGATTTCTGTAAAACTTTGTACTAATTCTTTTTATTATTTGACATTTTGCAATACAATCGCGACAAAACAAAAGCATACTACTGGCCTACCAAAATTCAATTGCGACTTATGCGCGCATTATTCCCTGCATATATGCGACAAAAAAAGAATTTTCGAAATAATTCGAAAACTACTTGCTCTAGGAGTATAGTTTTATAATACTTTTTTGTAGGAAATTTTCTCCCCAATCGTACCATGTGATAAAAATTGGGTCATTTCATTTAAAAAATTGAATTACTAGATATTGAAGAGGGCACTTAGATATTGACATTTTAAGAACATTTATTGTGAAAATTGACAGTTTCCAATTAATTCACTCAAAGAGGCATCCTCTAAGTACAAGTAGAGATATAAATCATATTTTTATCTTATTGTTAAGAAAAGTTACAGACAGATTTCAAGATGCCTTTTAGAGGTCAGAATTTTAGAAATATTTTTTTTCTTGAAAACTATAAGAGATAAGTGTACATATGTTTGAATAAAATATGTTGCAATTTAAACGAGAAACCCAAAAAATTACTAATATATAGGGTGTTCCATTTAAAATAACAAACTTGGTGCTACTTCCGGTGGAACTGGAAGTGATATAAAGTTGAAAGTATTTCACATGAGGAAAGCTGTTTCAACCATATGACAAGGATTTTTTTTCAAATTTTTAGTACAACGGCAACCCCATAAACTTTTAACGAACGGTTTAGCGTAGACACCCTGTATATGTAAGCGTCTAAATGTCGTGCGCCGATTTGTCTCGCGTCTATATGTCCACGCGTCCAATCTTCGTCGCGTCAATTTTTCACGAGTCCAGATGACCGCGTCCTAAAGTCGCGCGTCCATATATCTACGTCCTTTTGTCGTGATACCGATAGATTTGCGCGCAAAACTAACTGAAATTAAAATATAATGTAAAAAACACACAAACTTGGGGTGCCTTTGCGGTTTATGTAACACTCGATATTTTGACTAATAAAACTAATATACAGGGTTGGGCAAAAGTATGAGAACACCGGATTTCTGGCTAAACTATACGTGCGATGAAAAAATACTCTGAATATAAATTTTTGTAGTCGTTTTCATCTATTCAAGAACGTAATGTGATTACCAACATCTATCCTATTTTTCGAGGTATGACGTCATCTTTGTTTTTTAAAAATGGAAGACTTTCTATGTCTTAAACTCTTTCTATAAACACTGGTTAAACAATTACAATGGGTTTGGTGGATTTGCGACTTGTGCTTTTAAAATTATTAAATAAAATAATAAAAGGAAAAGATAGCTATTTACTGTTGTTTGATTAGCGTTTACATTTTCTCTTAGAAATATTGGTCCGATAATGCGTCCTCGAAATATCTAATGGAAACTAGTGCAATAATAGCAGCGAATGTTACTTTTAGATTTACATTTGTTTATAAGACGAGACAAACAACAGTAAACAGCTACCTAATCCCTTTATTACTGTATTTAATAATGTAAAAATCACACCCACTAAATTCGACATCATTGTAATCATTCAAAATGTGTTTATCCAAAAAGTTCAAATTATACAGGGTGTTCCATTTAAAAAAAACAGATGACGTCATACCTTGAGAAATTTGATAGCTGTTGGAAATCACATTATGTCCTTGAATAGATTAAAACGACTACAAAAATGTGTTTTAAGAGTATTTTTCCATCGCACGTATAGTTAAGCTAGAAATCCGGTGCTCCCATACTTTTGTCCAACCCTTTATAGTAGTTTTATTAGTCAAAATATCGAGTGTTACACAAACAGTCTTTGTATAGATTAAAACTACTACAAAATTTTATATTAAGAGTATTTTTCCATCGCACGTATAGTTAAGCTAGAAATTCGGTGTTACCATATATTGGACCAACCCTGTATATATTTAAATTTTTTAGATCAATAATGAACTTTATGTGTTACTAATTCGGCACTCTGTATAATACTAATTTATTAACCAAATAAATACGTATTAAAGATAATTATAGAAAATCCTCTGTGAATATACAATAAATCTATAGATGTATCACTTTGTATTAAGTAATACTTAGCAAATAAATTACATAAACACATATCGTTTCAACTGTGAAATGAACTTAAGATAAAAAAAAAACTATCTGCCTAATTTTAGTATAAACTGTATTTACTCACCAAAATTTTGCATTCTACTCTTTTCTTGATTTATATTTAACCAAAACAAAAACCACCGCAATTTTTACGAATGTGCATTAATCAATCGTTCGGACGTGAGGAAATGTAGCGAACTGATTTGGACTGAACGTAAACAGAAATGATTCGTTTATTTATCTATCGAAAGGCCACGCGATTCTGACCGAAGTTCAAAGTTTTTTCCCATAATCAGGATATAAATTTCGAGACTGAAATGGCAACATTTTAAATATTGTAAATGTGTTTTGAAAATGAACATCAATTATAATTACAGCGTTTTTTTAAATTGGCGGGAATTCGTTGTTTTAAACCGGTTAATTTGAGGCTTTAAACGAGTATTTTCCACTCCGAGGCTAAGCATGAAGTAAAATTTCGAGTTTAGAAAAGCCTAAGAATTTGGATTGGCCGCGTAGCGAAGCGGAGCTTTTCTAGGCTTTTCTAAACTCGAAATTTTACTTCATGCGCCACGCCCGAAAACACTGATTTACTGTGAAGTTAAAAAAACACACACATACAACAACAATTATAGGCAATACGTTAGAGTTATTGGGTTGTCTATAAATACTGTATTAAACAATTGGTTCAGCGCAGAATTTGACTCACGTTTTATTCACATTTACATATTAGATTGCTAAAGCCGTATATTTTAAACTTTACGATATTTCAGTGTTTGATACGCGTGGCGCATGAAGTAAAATTTCGAGTTTAGAAAAGCCTAATTTGGATTGGCCGCTCCGCTTCGCTACGAGGCCAATCCAAATTTTCAGGCTTTTCTAAACTTGAAATTTTTCTTCATACTTAGTCTGGAAGTGGAAAACTCTCGTTTAAAGATTCAAATTGTAATCTTAAAAAAAGACTAATGTCGTAAAATTTACAGTGTATGCATATGTATACCCAAAAGAAAAACTCCCTGTATATTTATCGCACATAAGGTTAGAAGTGACGTTTTTACCTACCGCACACTAATGTGTTTGATTTTTTTTTTGCAAATTATACGTTTTAGAGTCCCTAGAACTCAAATGTTCTTGTTATCTTAACAATATCGGTCTGTGTAAGAAAACTTATTAAATTTTCATCAAATTTAGTATTTGGGTTCTTAGCAGTTTTTTTTTTAGAATTTTTAGAACTGTTTTACTTATATGTTCGTACATACACTGGCGTAACTTGGAATTAAATGTTTTAACCTCATTATAATAATTTGCATACCAAATTGTATGTTATCAAGAAACAAAGCAATTGTTATTGTTATTTAATATATAAACGATTTTGTTTGTGTAATTATTTATGTTTTATTTACTCCTTACTACACCAATTAGAGCAGTGTATAAATAGTAATATATAAATTATTATTTTGATGTACAGAATTTTCTTCGGGCCTACCCTGTATCTTCACATAAAATCAGTATTCTATATGTCTGGCGCATGAAGTAAAATTTCGAGTTTAGAAAAGCCTAACAATTTGGATTGGTCGCGACTAATCCAAATTTTCAGGTTTTTTCTGAACTCAAAATTTTATTTCATGCTTAATCAAGGATTGTAAAAACTCGTTACAATTGTTAATAAAATCGAAACAAAAGAATGGCTAGGTTTGGTGGTTAACACTCTGTACAATATGTTGAAATATAGGTAATGATTTAAGTCATTTCACAAAAAAATGCACGAATGATATATTTTGCAAAATGCAGATCGTTTCGGTTTTCTTGAAAAAATCGTTAGTTCTAAGAAAAGTCAGATGTTAACAGAAATCATAGAGGTTATTTAGAAAGCAAATATACTTTATTCTAAACGAAATATTGATTCACGCTTTTCGAAACAACAGTTGATCAAAATTGACTGAATGCATTTTTCAATCGGCAGAAAAATTGCATTTACATAAAAAATCCAAAATTCAGTGAAATGTCAGGTATTGATAAAAATGTTCAGATATTACTACTAAGAAATGAAATAATAAAGTTTTTACATTACAAACATAAAATCTAACCACTTTGAGTGAAATTACAGTCCCTCGTTTTTTTTCAGTATAATTTTTGACCTATAACAATTTTTGTGGTTTCTTTCATTCCAAAATAAAAATTATTATTTGTGTCTGTTTCTTTGCATCGGTTTGACCATTAATAATTTATTATTTCATTTATTACAATAAGAGACGTAGTGAGACTTCTAGGCGCCAGGGGCAATTTAATAAATTTGCGCCCCTCCTCATTTAAATTTTGAACTATTTTTTAAATTAAAACTACATGCATTTGTCGTAGTTTTTAAGTATTTTATTAATAAACAATGAAAAAAAAAAACAAATACAAAATGGCTCCAGCCATGCACGACTTCCTGTAATCACTATTGTTTTTGATTTTTTTCTTGCCGCGCCGCGGCGCACAGTAAATCAAAATCCCGAAAAGCTGGCCAAAAGTAAAAAACAAAAACTACTATCTGTGGATTTTGATATTACTATTTCGATAGATTAGTATTAGCTCAATTAAATTCTCTATGCAGTTACCGTTTATATCTTATACCACAGTTCAATATATCCAGTTAGCCAGTCCCCATATACATTTTGGATACACGCGAATGGGAGCAGAGCGCTGGATGCCAAATTGGTGTATATGGCTGCCTATATACACCAGTCTGGCTTCCTGCGGTCGGTCGGTTACGACTATTTTACTCCAGATGTCGCGAAATCAAGTCTCAGAGAGAGAGAGAGAGAGAGAGAGTGAGAGAGAGACAATTTCTTTCTCCCTCTATTCCGCGCTTCTCGTTGTAACATATTCCAGATGTTGATTTTTCAATCTTGAAAACACGTTTTTTTTTCTTTTAACGAGCTAAGGATGCGTGTTACATTCATTCATGCGTTTCCTTCTACAATTTTATTTTCTGCGTTATTAGAGAATAGATTTTATAAAATTATATGTGAACGTTGTAAAATTCATTAAGTATTATTTATTTTGTACAAGAAACTTAAAATGCAAAACTCTGTAACTTTTGATAAAAAGTAAAACAAATACATCAACTTATCATTTTATTAACTAATCAGATCAATCCTATTGATCAGATCAAATCTACTGATCGATAAGGGTTTCTTTCTTAATTAAAAGGGTCAGTGCAAAATGCAGTTGTCATTTTTTTTTTTTTTAGTTTTTGAATTATTACCGTTTGAAGTTTTTAACCCATTAAGCGCCGTTGATGCATACACGCAACATTATTATTTTTTGATAATTAAGTTACTAAATAAGTTTATTTGATATATTATATTATTTGACCTGAATTGAAAATGTACCAAGAAAAATTTAAATATTTTGTTATTTAAAGTGTATTATAAATACTTCACAATATTACAATGTTTTATACGCGTGGCGCATGAAGTAAAATTTCGAGTTTAGAAAAGCCTAATTTGGCTCGGTCGCTCCGCTTCGCTACGCGCCCGAGCCAAATTTTCAGGCTTTTCTAAACTCGAAATTTTACTTCATGCTTAGTCTGGGAGTGGATACACTCGTTCTTAACTTCATATTGCACGTTTTTATATAAAATCGACGAATGTCTGAACATTGACAGCGTATACATTACTGTTGTGGCAGTAATTTTTTGAAAATCCATTATCACTTTAATATAATAATAATAATAAACTATTTATGATTTTTAAATTTTTATTAAATTCACGTATACATTATGCATATTTAAAGAAAAAATTCACAGTATGTAATGCAATAAGTCATTCATAGAAATCATAAAAAGAAGTGTAGAATTTTAATTAAAATTAACTTTTAGAGTTGAAATTGCTTGGCCGTTAATGGGTTAAAATAGTTTTAAATATACTATGTGTCCCGTTTCAAGGAGCATTGTATGTTTCTTGTAAAGATTTCCAATGTAATTGGAATTTGAGTTTGTATCGCTTATTGAACCAAAACGATTACAATAAAATTAAAATCATTTCTTTACCTACTAGCAGTATTTTCGAGGTATTATTTTTAAGTTCTCCTCAGTTTCATTTGAAATATAGCTTAAAAATAGTGAACGATTATACGAAAATAAAATCGTCAAAACAGTAGTTGCTACGAAAAGTCAGTCTTTGGCATCAAATTTATTAAAACACAAAGCAATAATTCAATTCAACATGAGTGTTTATTCTGCAAAAGAAAAAAATCAGATCCCAAAATGGACTCAGTATATATTTTAATCACGATGCGTATTTTATTAAATGAACCATACTTTTAATAAATATTAACAGTTTCAGAAATTTGTGGTTTTTGCACTAACTACTTTAATTATCCGTTTACTTTGAACGATTGTTACATGATCAACTTGTACTTTTCCGATTGATATTTTATAAACGCTTATTGTGTGCCATTTGACCAACACCGACAACACTCAGCGGGCACTAAAATGTTACCTAATTTTTGGATTAAAATTTATGGCATCCGTCGTGCGGCTTGCTGGGGATAATTTAAAAAAGAATAAGCAGAAATATTTTTCGATATTCTCAATACTTCCCGAGATACACGAAATGTTATATAAAGAAAGTACAAATTATATAAAAATCATGAAACTTTAAAATTGAGAATATTATCAAAAACTGCGAAACAAACAAACTTGTTAAATCAAGTAATTAGTCACATTAATAACATTATAAATTTTACATTTTAATAAATGTTACCGACCTCATGGCTATCTTTTCTTGTACGGAAATATACGTTTTAGGGTCCCAGGAATCAGAAACAAGTGTTATCCCTAATATTTGAGATAATTGGCTCAAATATTGAAATATGCTGAAAAGTCTCGTTAAGTGATGATAATCAAAAATATTTAGAAAACAACAAGATGTCTCTTAATAGAATAAGTATAATAGATTTTCTCTGAGAAGGGTAATTGCAAAAATTATTGAATACTCTATTTCCAGTTTACAATGTTTTGTATGTCAGGTTAATTCAATTATTTCAATGGTTTTATTCTTAGCCAGATTACATTTACAAAAGGTACCGATGGGATTATGTTACAGACTAAATAGGTAAGTAAAAATAATTCAAAATGATTTAAGAAAACCCGATCAAAAAGTGTCCAACTAAAATATCGGTTAGTGAAAAACATGATAAGAAATTACCGAATTGGATTCTCCGGATACGGATTAAATATGTCAACAGTAAATAATCTTTTTAAATCCCAAAATATTTATGGTTTTTAGAAGGTTGCGGATTATCTGTAAGTTGCCGTGGTATTGTTCTGGTCGCGCAATACTTGAGGGTATACACCATAATAAAAACGTGGTCGAAAAAATGCCTACAAATAGGTAAAAACAGATAGATCACTTCGAAGAATTTGATTTTTCATCCCTTCTATAAAGCTATCCCCACTAAAATAATGAATATTGTCCAAAAAGAAAATAGTCAAGGAAAAAAGTTAATTCGATATTCGAAATGTTTAATAACATAAATATATTAAAAATGTATTAATTTTTAAACACGTTTTTATTAAAAATATATATAATAACTAAAAATGTTGGAAATATATTTTACATTTTTTCATTGTAAAATGACTTTGTTTATTTATACAAATTATGAATATTTGAAACAATAATCTATTAATCTAATAATTTTAACAATTTTGTTATTAAAAATATATAAAATAACTAAAAACGTTGAAAATATATTTTAGAATTGTTAATTTCATTGTAAATTTGTTTTTATAAAATATATTCGCGAATTTCATAATTTGGAACACGCTTGAAATCTCAAAATAGAAGAAATATTTTCGAATAGACTTTTGTGGTGATAATAAATTTTATTATTCGTCTACCACAGTTTATATACAGGAAGTTTTCCTTTAAATTATACATATTTCAAATTCACCTTATTTTCTTTAAATCTGTAGATATTCGTTGTGTTTTTAAAAGAGTTCAATTTGATGCTTTAAACGAGTGTTTTCCTCTCCCAGACTAAGCATGAAGTAAAATTTCGAGTTTAGAAAAGCCCCGTGAAAATATGTCGAGGGTCGCGCAGCGACCCGAGACAAATTTTCGGGGCTTTTCTAAACTCGAAATTTTACTTCATGAGCCACGCGTATAAAACACTAAAATATTGTGAAACTTAAGTATATTTGAACCTCACGTAAAATTAGTGTTTTGTGCGCGGGGCGCATGAAGTAAAATTTCGAGTTTAGAAAAGCCCAGAAAACAGTGTATTCTGTATATTGAGTTATTTATACTTAAAAAACTCTCTGTATAACTAATCAATAATATAAATTATTTGCCAAATTTGGTACATACCAAAGTTTTGATTGAATTTATGAAGAAAAAAAAAACAATCAAGATAATAATAATATCAAATGAATTCTTTAATGTAAAATCATTGAATTTTATTTTTTTATTTTTAGTTAAATTTAAGGTTTATTCAGGAGCTTTTTAAATATATCAGATTCCCAAAGTCCATAATTGCGAACACGCTGGAAATCTGAAAATAAAAGAAATGTTTCGGAACAGTTTATTTTTTCTGAAGGTCATCAAATTTATCATCGTACAAGTGGTGTAGACAGGATCAAATTACACAGCGAAATAAGAGCGAGCGCGTTTGTGTGTGTGTGTGTGTGTGTGTGTGTAGACGCAACCGGAGCAGTTTTCTCTAGAATACTTCTACGTTTACTCTATTCATAAGTAGATGGACCCACTTCCCGACCACAGTCTCTCCTTTTCTATCCTCGAAAACTCGGAATCCAGTTCTCCCATAAGCATTGTCTACCCTTGCTTATACCTAAGCGTAGTGGCAATTCCAAAAGTAACCCTGGAGCGGTGCACATCTCGCGAGCACAATTGCGGGATTTTTACCATTTTTGAATTCGTGGATTAATAAGCGCGGAATTTAGATCTGTAAAATGGATTTATGTCCTTAAAGTAAGTAGAATTATTGACTGCATGATAAAAATTGTTGATATCATTTATTATTTTAATAATTTACAATTTTTGCCAGTAAAATATACATAAAAAATAATAACAATATTATTTCAAACAAAGAAAAAGTTATTTGTTCTGCCGTGTTCGGTCGAAAGCTTAACGCCACCTTTTTTGTAATGCTATTGTCATAATCAGCAAAAAACTAGCTGCCATTAGGTGCTATTTCGTTTACAGTATAGCTTTTGTTATTAAGGTTCCTATCTGGTTAGTTGCTTCAATAAATAGGCATTTATTGCCAATTTATTGTAGGAAAAATAAACGGCAGAGAAAATATAGATCTTTCTCTATCACATTTATTATTATTTGGAGAGTAATTACAAAAAATTGCAGCAAGTTCGGACGGTAAATACCGTCAGGATACGGCGAAGACGGAACCTCTTCTCGGAAAATATTGCCTCCTGGCGGAAGTCCTACGGATCGCTAGAATTGTTAGAAACTGTTCAGCGTACAATTTTTTTGTTAAGAATGAGTCTGATTCTAAAATAGACTAAAAGAAATCAACTTCAAAAAAATTAACAAAATGGCGGCACTTGATAAAAAAACGCCAATTTTAACTAAACATTTCAGCTGGTTTTTTGTTGCTAAAAAAAAAACTATCATACATTTTGAAAACAATTCTAGTCTATCATAAGGAGAAAGCATTTCTAAACACGAAAAGCAAATGTTCGAATGTAATTCGGTAAAAATTATGTTAGTTACTTCCACCAGATAAGAAAAAAAAAAACGTTTTCTTGTAAATATGTTTATAGATTTTATATTAAATTATATATTGAGAATAAGTTTCTTTTCAAATAATTACTTTATTATATTGGATCTGTCATTTTGTTTGCGCATTTCTGAGTTTAGATTCTCACTCAGTGATCTCAAAAAACCCTATATCCGAAATTTTATTAATTACAATAATTATGATTAATGCCGGCCATTTTCTTTACAACTTTAAATTTCAGATTCTTAATCAACTACCACTCCTGATAATGCTGTAAAACGCGAAACTAGTCGAGTAAATAGTAAAGTAAAAAATTGTGAAACAAACCAAGTGTAATTTAATTTAAACCTTCATTATTAATATTTAAAAATGTTTCACCAAGTGATAAGTGAGAAAATTATTCAAGAAATACCACGAAAACCCTATATCCAAAATATCACGACAGTATGACAATTTTTATCATTTTTGTCCGCTATTTTGGATCCACAATTTTGTTATTTAAATTTGAAATTACATATACTAAATAAACGACCTCGAAATTTTCATGAAAATATGACAACTTTCATAATTTTTGTACGCCATATTGAATCCGCCACTAAGTTTTTCATATTTTTTATTTAAGATTCTTAATCAGCGACCTCAAAAAACCCAATATACTAATTTTCATTTATTTCGGATAGCTCTTTCATATTTTGGCCACATTTTCGGCATTTGGGACCACTATGCGGCGCCCCCTTGATACAGCGCCAGGAGAATGAGCCCCCTCTGCCCTCCTCTCGCTACGCCTCTGATTACAATGTCAATGTCGGAAAAATAAATAAAAATTCTCATAACATAAATAAAATAAATTCTAAATAAATCGATTATACAGGAAGTTTTTTAAGTATACATATCGCAATTACAGTGTATATTCTGTAAATCTTCGAATATTCGTTTTTCTTTGAAGATTCAAACGAGTGTTCTCCACTCCCAGACAAGGCATGAAGTAAAATTTCGAGTTTAGAAAAGCCTGAGCGTTTGGATTTGGGCGCGAAGCGTCCAAATCCAAACTCAGGCTTTTCTAAACTCGAAATTTTACTTGATGCGCCACGCGTATTAAACACTGATTTAATGTGAAATTATCCAAATATACAAATCGATAAATAATTTTGCAAATAATGTAAACATTTTAAATATACTAAATCAGTAATAAAAATAAACTGCTAAAACAGGATTAGAAAATATACTGCTGAATTAGTGTTGAAAATACTGCTGAAGAAGAATATTTTGAACTTCACTTTGAATCAGCGTTTTATACGGGTGGCGCATGAAGTAAAATTTGTAGTTTAGAAAAGCCTGAGTTTGGATTTGCACGCTTCGCGCCCAAATCCAAATGCTCAGGCTTTTCTTAACTCGAAATGTTACTTCATGCTTGGTCTGGGAGTGGAAAACACTCGTTTAAACCTTTAATTTGAACTTTAAAAAAGACAACGAATTTCGGAAAATTTACAGCGTAAACATATGTATACTTAAAAGATAAACTCCCTGTATGTACTCTAACGCTCCTAAGAAAGTGTCGTATATGTAAATAATGCTACAGCCATGTACGACTTTCTATAATCACTATTGTTTTTGATTTTTTTGCCGAGCCGCGGTGCTTCCTGGATACAGCGCCCGGGGCAATGAGCCTCCACTGCCCCTCTCACGCTACGCCTCTGATTACAATGTCAATGTCTTTAATCAAATTTCCAATAAATTGTTGCGGTGATCATTAGCGATACACTGATCCACCCGCTTTTTGAAGTTTCGCTCCACTCTTTCGAGTATATCGACGGGAATGTTGGCGATGGCTTGGCGAATGTTGTCCTTCAGGGGTTGCAGGGTCCGTGGTTTGTCATTGTAAACAATGGATTTGAGATATCCCCATAAAAGAAGTCACAGGGAGCCAAATCAGGGGAGCGCGCCTGCCAGTATGTCACCCCTCAAGGAGTTTAGGCGCTCGTGGAAGTGTTCCCTCAAAAGTTCCATTGAAGTTCTCGCTGTGTGTGCCGTGGCTCCGTTCTACTCGAACCATACATTCCCAAGCTCCATTTCTTCAAGTTTTGGGAGAAAAAAATGCCTCAATCATTTCTCTGTAGCGAACTGCATTCACAGTAACAGTGTGTTCTTCTTTCTCGAAAAAGTAAGGCCCAATTATTTCAACTCTCGACAATGCACACCACATAGTAACACGTTCACAATGGAGTGGCTTCTCATGAAGTTCACGGGGATTGGCACCACTCCAATAACGCATGTTTTGTTTGTTTACGCAGCCGAAAGGTGGTAATGGGCCTCATCACTGAAAAACACGAGGGTGCCGTGAGACAAGTTAAGGAGCGCTTCACATGCAGTTTGGCAAAAAAAAAATAGCGTTCACAGAGCTCTTGCACCACAGCAAGTTTGTAGGGATGAAACTTGAGTTCGTTGTGAAGAATTCGTATCACACTGCGATCAGAAATTTCCAGAGCACCTGCATATTTGCGCACCGAACGCCGGGGACAGCGCAATAACGACAGCCTCACCCTCTCGACGTTTTCTGGTGTTCTGGATGTCCGTTGACTTTCAAGCCCTTTTTTGCCACACTGCTACTTTCCCTGAATGCGTTCACCCACGAAACGATTGATTGCCGGCCAGGAACGGGACCCGTAGGATGAATATTGAACCGAGTTCGGAAAGCACGTTGGGTGTCAACCACCGAACGACCATTGGCAAAGTAGGCCTCGACGGCGAACGCACGCTCCTCCTTTGTCCAACGCATGACAACAACTGGCTTGAGCGGTAACAAAACTTCAAGACCCCCTCTATCGAATGAGACCCGCCCTACCCCTTTCTGACCACGTCTCGCTCATTGGCGCCCAATTCAAATCAGCAAGTTTCCCTGCCGCACCTTGTAATAACATCAAACTTATATTTGTTTTATTTTACAGGACTTAAATGAAAGATCGAATATCTGTTTTTTTTTATAAAATCTGACAGTCAATTATTTATCGTATAATATCAACTGTTTTATTGTTGTTATCTTTAAACGCTTGTAATTCTATTCCAAATAAATCAATTTGGATTTTTTTTACATTAAAATAGAATTCACTAATTTCTTCATTATATTAGTTAATTATATACAAAACTAAGGTGCTTTAAATCATTTTTCTACAAGTCCTAAAATACTGTTTTCTCTCTTTAGACAACAAACAAACAACGTATATTGAATTCTTCAAAATCTCTGTTAATTACATCAAAACATATTTTCTACATCATGGATATTTCATTTTATTTATTTGAATTTAGTTTCGAATTTAATGCTTCTCCACACTTTTAAAAAAATGTTCATCATTGAGCGTTTCTACGGAACGTAATGTCTAAGTCACAGAAATATGCTACGGCTTTAATTAAAGCACGCCAAAGCGAAACCTGTCGAGCAACAGCATACCCCCGGGACTCCACAGGAGACCGGCCAAAATGCCGACGGGAATAGCACTCGCCCGAAAGGATTCCCAGAGACGAGCATAAATGCAGAGGAAGCCAAGGCCATTAAAGCCTCTATTCTCCAAAGCATTAATGCTACGGTAAAGGGACAAGCCTCGACTAAATTTCAGGAATGTACCCACAAAGGAATAATCCTGAGACTTGTATGCTCCGACCTTCCAACCAGGACATGGCTCGGGAGCATAGCCAAGGAGAAGAATCTCCTGGTTAACTAGAAGAAACTTCAGATCATTGATCTGAAGAACCTACCGGAACCGAGGAGAGTGCTAACGTGGACCCCGGGACTACCAATAGAGGCGACCACTTTCCTCAACAGAATATCGGCGGAATAGAGAGTAAATGCAAAGCCGGACCCCAATGGAACTCAGTACATCATTCTGATGGACAAGGTCTTTTGGGGGAAAGTAAGCGAAACAAAGAGGCTGCACTTCAGCTTCTCACACATTACCCACAGGGCGCTTGCGGGTAAGACCGACGCCAAACCTGAGAATACCAGAGAGGAAGCAGTGGAAGATCCACTGTCTGGAGGGGGAGCAATGAATGACAGATCACTACTCAAAACACCGAAGGGTAAGTGATGTTTATATTACTACAAATTAATACACACCAATGTAGGGCGGCATTTGCTGCCCTCAGTGCATATATCCTAAGACAAAATATTGACACTGCACTTGTACAAGAGCTATGGCTCCACAAGGAGTTAAACATACAGGGCAGGCTACTATTAGTAGCCGAATCTATGTGTAACTCACGTGCATGTATAATTGTAAAACATGAACTGAATTTAATGCCATTATAGGATCTATGTTGCAGAGACTTAGTGGCAGCATGGTTGGAAGTAGTGGAAAGGGGAACTCGGAAGGAGTTTGTACTAGGACCCGGTTACCTTCCCTACTACCAACCAGGACCACCGCCGCCAGACCAAGTCCAGCGGCTGATACATCGCGGGAGTCACAATGGCATACCGCTGATCCTTGGATGTGATGCCAACGAACACTAAATTATATGGGGAAGCACGAACATCAATCCAAGAGGTGAGAAACTATTGTATTTTATCTTTGAGAATGACATTGAAATAGCAAATATTAGAAATATACCCACGTTCATAAACGCCGTACGAAGTGAAGTAATTGATAATAGATAGATAGATATATATGATTCGATATCGAATCTGAAAAACCACTAGAAATTGAAAACAGAAACCCGAGGAGAACTGACTGAGACCTGTGCAATGAGGTACTAGCCAGCCGAATCGGCGACTGTCCAACAGAAGCAAGAACAACGCATGAGCTGGAAGTCATGGTGCAAAGCGTCACGGACTCCATCAATACAGCGTTAGAAACAAGCTGCTTAAGAACTACCAAACCTACCTCGACCAGAGTTACCTGGTAGAACAAGGATCTTGGTAGGGCAAAGGCGCGCACCAGAAGGCTATTTAATATAGCCAAGAGAAATAGCTCAGCAAAGATCATGCTGGGAACATCGGCGGCTCACTACTGACCAAAAGTGGAAAGTACACAGACTGCAGGTATTAGTGCAGACACACTTCCCGGGTTATGTAATACTTGACAAGGACCTAAGCGAGCCTAACAAATGGGCTCCGAAAAAGGACTGGGATACAGCGAAAATAATTATCAAACCTAGTGACATTGAATGGGGAATTAATACGTGCAAATCATTCAAATCTCTAGTTTCTGACAAGATATATCCTGTCGTGCTACAAACGGATATAGCAACACTGAGGAAACCATTATGTGAGATCCTCATAGCAAACTTTGCCCTTTCATACATCCCAAGGAGCTGGCGGACTGTAAAGGTGGTATTTGTACCCAAGCCAGGGCGTGCCTCATATGCCCAGTCCAAATCCTACAGACCGATCAGCTTGTTATCATTTATTCTAAAACTACTAGAAAAACTAGTAGACAGGCACATACGGGAAGGAGTCCTGAAGAATCACAACTACACCATTAACAATATGCCTCGGCTTAATGATTACAAAAAAGAATGATAAATTAGATTTCAATGTATATATATATATAGAAAAACAACACATACCTTTAATTACATTCACTTAAGTTTAAATAGCCCATATTCTCATAAAATGGCATGTTTTAATAGCATGATTTATAGAGCTATTCATTTACAAATTTCAGAAGAAAACAGAAGAATTGAATTTGATTTTATTTTAAAAAATTGCAAAATCATTAAATTATAATGAAAACACAATTAAAAAACTGATAAATAAACATATAAATAAATACAATATTTCCTGTACAACTCGTTTAGAAATTATTGAAATCTCAAAAAGTAAAAAGTTTTTTAGATTAATTTACAAACCAAATTTATGTTTAATATACAGTGTTTTCAAGAAATTTTACATTACTCCTGCGTACTATTCACAAATTAAAATAAAATCAATTCTAGGGAGTACTTTCAAAAAAATTATTGATTTGGAAAAATCCGGTATCTACTCAATAAACTGTAACAATTGTGATAAAATCTATGTAGGACAAACAAGACGAAATTTGTTAATTAGATATAAAGAACACATATACCATATAAAATCATTTAACCCCGATAAATATTCAGTAGCACATCATACCTTAAATACCGGACATAAATTTAATATAAATAATGTTAAATTGTTAAAAGAATCAAATTTTTATAGACATGTAGAAGCAATTTATATGTTTAAAAATAAAGATAAACTACTAAATTTCGATTTGGGCCCCCTAAATAATCCCCTCCTTAAAATTTTTGTTTGAGTGACACTGTCAATTTATAAAATAAACATATTTGTCAATTGTATTACTATTGAAAATGAACACATAGTGTTCGAAATGTACATAGAGTAACTAAAACTAATCAATGAAAAAAAAAAGAATTACTACAATACTTATTATTTACTTTTATTGAGCATGGTTTTGCTATTTCCTCTAGGCCAGTGGTCTCCAAACTACGGCCCGCGGGCCAAATCCGGCCCGCGATTGTTAGTAATTTATTTTGTAAATTTCATATTTTTAAATATTGTAACAATTGTTCCTTAAATTTTTTATAATTTTATAAAATTAATCGGATCTTGGCCGACTTTATTATATAGAATTGTATTTGTGGCCCGCGAAGAAAATAGTTTGGAGACCCAGGCTCTAGGCGTATATTTGGGTAATGTGAAAATAAAATTTTCTTATTGTTCATCGTCGTCGGAATTTTCTTCGTATTGTTATTCAACAGGTGTTTTTTTTTGACGTTGATTTCGTAATATTCATATTCTTCTTGTTCCTCTGTAAAGTAGAAGCTGGTCTTTTGTTGAATCTCGTAGAAGCGTCTACTTCAATGGGGGTTTGTTTTGGGAGATTTCGTGGCATAGCAGGAGTAAATGTCTGATTCAGTCTCCCTGAATTTTTCAATTAATCTCTTCTCAGTTGACGAAGTTAAAACACTATTCCGACCATATTTTGTATAGAATTTTCGAACTTTCAAAACTTTCATTATTTTTGAGATACTGTTCAATAATGAAAACACGTTGTTGTATCGTGTAACGCACCGTTTTTACTTACCCTAAACTCTCAGATGTTATTTTTTTTAGGGTTGGCAACAGTTTACTGAACAAATGGCGGCAAATTCAAATCTTGCGTTGATTTTCGGATACCCTTTAATATTATAATCTTTTTTATTAAATGACCAATTAAATTTGACATATTAAGAATTTATTGGTGTGATGCAGGTTGTGTGTATTAGGTTAGAACAAAATTAATCACATGTGTTGTAAATCAACTTTGCATTTGTAGGTTATGTGAAGGGAAATCTGACAGTAATATGACCATTCAATTAACTCATAAAATGGATAATTCTTTGAACTTCTGTGCAATAAAATTAAGCACAAGTCTTATGCCTATTTTTCACAATATTCTAGTTGTATAATTCGGGTCTGATTTAATTGCTTAGCAGCAGTTTCAATAAATAATAAAACACCATAACACTTCTTTCCTGCTCCCAACGTTTCTTAATTCTAAAAACAGTGTCTTTACTGATGTTCACCAATTGAGCAATTTGTCTAATAGAAAAATCATCTTCTATTTTGGTTAGAATTCGAATTTTTGAATTGTTGTCTAAATGACGCGACATTTTAACATTAAAAAATTGACATATTTACGTAACTAGGAAACTCATAATGTCCGGTTTAAACTATAACATATTTTGTGTACTTAATTTTATTGCACAGAAGTGTACCTACTAGAGCTAATGATTCCGACCGGGTAATGAGTTACCCAAGTGCCCGGGACCCGCTTACTACCCGAATTAACGGGTAATACCCGGGTACCCGGACCGCAGTACCCGGGTACCGGAATTACCCGTATTACCCGTATTACCCGTATTTCCCGTATGACCCGTATTACCTGTATTACCTGTATTACCCGTATTACCCGTATTACCCGTATTACCCGTATTACCCGTATTACCCGTATTACCCGTATTACCCGTATTACCCGTATTACCCGTATTACCCGTATTACCCGTATTATCCGTATTACCCGTATTACCCGTGTTACCCGTATTATACGTATTACAGATTGAATACTATAATTCACATTTGTTATATACAGAATGAATGAGAAATTTCTGTGATATCGTAATTAAAGAGTTAGCAGACAGAATTGTTACAAAATCAGCTACACCATTTTTCGTAAAGTCGTTTGAGAAAAACGTGTATAAAGTTTAGGTAAGTTCTAAAATGATAATTATTTAAACTTACTATTATTTAAACTTAACTTTAGTATGCTATACATAAATAGCACTTTCTCTTCTTCGTTCAGTGGGCGCTCTTTCGCATTACGGGTTTGGGCTGTAACTTAGCACATTTTTTGAATTTTTCTATCAGATAATACTCAAAACACGCGTAAATGTTCGCACTTTCAAAGTAACGCAAACGAAAAAATCGATTTTTTGAAATCTCCAGAATATACGGACTTCTTAAATAAAGCTTAGATTTAAACACGTTACAGCAGTGATTTATTTTTGTGCAAAAACACAAGCAAATTAACATTCTCTGTCGAGAGACAACTTCGTTTTGAAGTAACTATATTTCCTGATGTTGAAAATACTCGCTCGGAACTCGCCGAAGACGCCGGTATTCCCAAGTATTTTTTCGCTAGACCAGCGATTGCAGGATACGTTTCTTCGTGTGTTTTCCACCATTTCAGAGGGTTCATATTGTGTCCGATTTGTGGTTCGGATAGATAGAGTCTGTACTGATACGATGGATCTGACGATTTCGTTGGAATTGAAAAAACTAAATCCAGCTCCGTTTCGTCCTCATTAGCGCGTGTTCCAACTTCTGCAGCGGTAGAAGACGCATAAATAATTTGTTGAACGTGAGTTCTAATCTTCTCTGATCCTTCGTCTGTTTCAGAACGCAAATCTTTATATCATGGATCTAGAAATGACGCCAGTTGTTCCGGTTTAACAATGTCTGTATTTGATGGATTCATGTCGAAGCGTACAGCTAATGATGTGGTCATACTTTCCTTGAATTTCTCAATGGTGTCGCTATCGGTAATTTCCTCTTGAAAATGATTTATAATGAAGCTTTTTATAATAGGCCGCACCGCTGATAACGTTACTGTGTTGTCGCTACAAAATATCTTCGTAGTCATCTGCAACGGCTTCAATAATACCAACATTTCTTCCATCAAGCGCCAGTCATACTCCGAAATTTCAAGTTTCAACGCAGTAGCAGGGTTAGTGTATGTTCTGTCCGCTAGTACTCCGCAAACAGCATTGCGATATTTTGACATAATCTGTCACACATCATGTAGGTCGAATCCCAACGCGTAGGGCAGCTTTGTATGAGAAGTCCTACCTTTAAGCCCAGTTTTACTCGCATCTTTTCCAATGCACCGGTTGCAACATTCGAATGTTTGAAATGGCCTACTACTCTCGCCGCTTTTGTAAATACGGCGTTGTATTCTGGCACACTATTTAACCCGTCCTTCACGCATAATTGCAACGTGTGCGCAGCACAATTAATGCTATGTTTAACATTACTTAATAGTCGTACAGCAGCTTTTATAGAACTGGCGTTGTCGTGTACCACTGAATGTAATTTTTCGCCAAGTTCCCATTCTCCTTGCACGAGCTCTAAAACGGCAGCCAAATTATCTGCTCTGGGGCGACCAAGTTCATTGTGGACAAGGTAAAATTGCTCAACGTCCATTCCGAATTAATCAAATGAGCTGTTACAGACACATATTGTTCCTGTGCTCTGGATGACTACTCGTCTGTTGTAATCGCAACAGAAGATGCCTTAGTAATATTTGTTGAAATTCGCTGTCTAATTTCTTCGTAGGCCAAATCTAGCCGTGCGTGAATTGCTTGTGGATATGGTACTTGGTAACCTGGTTCGACAATGTTCATGAATTCTATAAAACCATCGCTGTGCGCAAATGACAAAGGCAATTGGCATGTTGCAATCATTCGTGCAAGAGCTCTTGATATATTTTCCTGCCTTGAGGGAGAACATTGTTTTGTTGCAGATTCTGATGTCGCTTTCCGTTTTCTTAGAGGTATTTTGTTAGTATCAGCCGAGTGTGACGTAGATGCGTTTGACAATTCATCATTTTCTTTTCATAATGCAACTTCTAAACTAATGAAAAAAAAAAAACAGTAAGATTAGTATTATGCTCTCGAGATTAGGGAACGAAATGATTATTTCTGCACAAACCTGTTATCTGTAACAATTGGAGCAGATAATTTATGTCTCTGCCTGAGATGTTTATTTAGTGCCGATGGCGATCCATTGTACGATATACTATCTCCACATATTTTGCAATTTGCCTGCAATGCATCTTCTGTAGGAGAAGCATATCTCCATACCCAACTTATCCTTCGTGGCATAATTATTTTTATATCACAAACGATTTCACTGAAACGTCAGTTAACCCAAACGTTAATTTGAATGTCAGCTAAGGCCAGCAACCTGATTCTTTTCATTGCGTGTACTTCACTTGTATTGAATATGCTTATTTTCAACGATATATCGAATATATTAGAAGAAACGATTTAACGTTTGATTTAACTGACTGTTCAGTGAGACCGTTTGCGATATAATAGTTATTTATTTATCAAGGCACTAAAGTGGATCTTTTTATTACGATTTGGATTTAGTTGACGAGGCCCGTAGGGCCAAGGCAAATAAACCAAAAGAGTAATAAGAAGAAACTTTAGTGCTGAGGTAAATACTATATTTTTTTGCAATCGGCAATGCCCCATTTTCACCAATGTTTACAAAAAAATAATGACACAACATCTGACGTTTACGCGTTTGAAGTTGCGGATATAATTCCAGGTTAAGTTGTTGGTTGTTTTCCGCTTGGTTCTAACAAACACAGGGCTTCAATGATGTAATCACCGGTTAGAATCCCCAACAGCCACACACTTAAAGTAATTATTAAATGAGTTTTACAGTTTTATTAAATATTATTAACTGATCATGTTTTAATAATAATACCACCTCGTTATATAAAAAACCTTAGAAAGTATTTTGGTGCCTAGTCATTAATATCCCATTTTGGTGCCGATTGCATAAAAAAATAAATATGCCACGAAAGAAAAGTTGGGTGTAGAGATATGCTTCTCCTACAGAAGATGAATTGCAGGCAAATTGCAAAATACGTGGAGATACTATATCGTACAATTTAGGAATATAGGCGTCTTCGGCGAGTTCCGATTGAGTATCTTCAACAGCAGGAAATAAAGTTACTTCAAAACGAAATTGTCTCTCGACAGAGAATGTTAATTTGCTTGTGTTTTTCCACAAAAATAAATCACTGCTGTAACGTGTTTAAATCTAAGCTTTATTTAAGATGTTCGTATATTCTGGAGATTTCAAAAAATCGATTTTTCTTTTGCGTTACTTTGAAAGTGCAAACGTTTACGCGCATTTTGAGTATTATTTGATTTTAAAATTCTAAAAATGTGCTAAGTTACAGCGCAAAACGCGTAATGCGGAAGAGCGCCCACAGAACGAAGAGGAGAAAGTGCTATTTCTGTATAGCATACTAATGGTAAGTTTAAATAATGGCAAGTTTAAATAATTATCATTTTTGAACTTACCTAAACTTTAAACACGTTTTTCTCAAACGACTTTTCGCCAAACAGTGTAGCTGATTCTGTAAGTACAATTCTGTTTGCTAACTTCTTAATTACGGCATCGCAAAAAATTCTCATTCATTCTGTACATAACAAATGTGAATTATAGTATTTAATATGTAATACGGGTAATACGGGTAATACGGGTATCACGGGTAATACGGGTAATACGGATAATACGGGTAATACGCGTAATACGTGTAGTACCGGTACCCGGGTACTGCGATCCGGGTACCCGGGTATTACCCGTTTATTCGGGTAGTGAGCGGGTACCCGGGTACCCGGGTATCATCAGCTCTAGTACCTACTACTGTCTCAAATTATTTGTATCTACTACCAATTTAATAAAGACTCTCTAGGGATCAGGCAAATTCATCTTTGCATAATAGTCAATAACTAAATAACGGGTATTTGCGTGATTACACAGAAGCGACTTTACAATATCTATCTGTCTTCTTCATTATCCTCCCCATTTATATGTTTTAGTTTTGAAAAAGTTCTAAATACGTGTTTTTTAGTTGCGATTTGTAGCGTTCTCTCTTTTAAAACTCGCTGCATCACATAGTAGGCCAAAGCATGAAAAAACTTGGCCAAAATGATAAGAAATAAAGTTTACCGACCGAATTCTAGTTCATAAATTCCAGAGCTGGGATGAATCCTCAAAAACAGGATTCGAATCACGAATCCGAATCACCTAATATGATTCGAATCACGAATACTCGAATAAAGGATTCGTAAGTGAAAAATATGATTCTCATTTTTGAATCACGGATACAAATCCTTTAAAAATAAATTTGAATCTATTATTTGCAACCAGTAACATTTTATTCTATCAGTTTCTATTAACCAAAATGTTCATTTACCGACTAAATATCTGATTATATAATGATTTTAATTAATGATGATATATGTGTTATTGAACTTCGTTTTAAATCTGTGTTTAATACGCGTGGGGCATGAAGTAAAATTTCGAGTTTAGAAAAGCCCCGTGAAAATTTGTATTGGGTCGCTCCGCGACCCTCGAACATTTTCTACGCGGGGCTTTTCTAAACTCGAAATTTTACTTCATGCTTAGTCTGGGAGTGGACAACACTCGTTCTTAGAAGTTTCAAATTAAAGGATCACTCTAGATTACTAAGTTTATTACCATTTTACAAAGGCTACAGCTCGAAGGACCAATCATGGTCTTCGGAGACCGAAGGACTACAGGGAATCGAAGTTTATTTACAAGAAAACAACGAATATCTTAAGGTTTACAGCATGGATAGGAAAGAAAACATCCAATTTTGAAAAAATATCGAAGTTGGGTTGATTTTCAGTGCGTTTTTAACTTCACTTCAAATCAGTGTTTTATACGCGTGGCGCATGAAGTAAAATTTCGAGTTTGGAAAAGCCCCGTGAAAATTTGTCTCGGGTCGCTGCGCGACCCTCGACAAATTTTCTACGCGGGGCTTTTCTAAACTCGAAATTTTACTTCATGCTTAGTCTGGGAGTGGACCGTCAAGATTTTCTACATGTCGAGATTTTCGATATTTCTAGATTTATGTCGATTTATTCACAGTTTGTTATTGTATTAAATGCAACTTTAATATTAAATAAAAACGTTTTTTTTAGGAATAGAATATTCACCCATCAAGAGCCGACCAAATTATAAAGTTATCTCTAAAAGTTAATTTTAGATAAAATTTTGAATCTTTTTCTATGATTTCAATGAATGATTTATTATCATTTTCTTTTCATAATGCAACTTATTTCATACGTCGATTTTTTTAAAAAGTTAAATTTAAAATTCAAACGAGTGTTGTCCACTCCCAGACTAAGCATGAAGTAAAATTTCGAGTTTAGAAAAGCCCTGCGTAGAAAATTTGTCGAGGGTCGCGCAGCGACCCGAGACAAATTTTCGCGGGGCTTTTCTAAACTCGAAATTTTACTTCATGCGCCACGCGTATAAATCACTGATTTAAAGTGAAGTTAAAAATGCACTGAAAACCAATCTAACTTCGATATTTTTTCAAAATTAGATGTTTTCTTTCCTATCCATGCTGTAAACCTTCAGATATTCGTTGTTTTCTTGTAAAAAAACTTCGATTCCCTGCAGTCCTTCGGTCTCCGAAGACCATGGTTGGTCCTTCGAGCTGTAGTTTTTGTAAAATGGTAATTAACTTAGTAATCTAGAGTGATCCTTCAATTTGAAACTTCTAAGAACCAGTGTTGTCCACTCCCAGACTAAGCATGAAGTAAAATTTCGAGTTTAGAAAAGCCCCGCGTAGAAAATTTGTCGAGGGCCGCCCAGCGACCCGAGACAAATTTTCACGGGGATTTTCTAAACTCGAAATTTTACTTCATGCGCCACGCGTATAAAACACTGATTTCAAGTGAAGTTAAAAATATACTATTAACGTTGGATATTTTTCATGGTTAAGTAACCAAATATCCATTCACAAATATTTGAATTATTCGAAAATTTCAATATTTATATTCAAATATGAATAATTTAGTGATTAAAATATTCATATTAGAATATTTAACTATTTGAACTAATCGAATTCGAATCCCAGCCTGAATAGCGATGATTCGAATTATTTAGGAGGATTTGAATCCGTGAATGAGGATTCGAATGCTTTTATAAGGATTCGATTCCTTTTATAAGGATTCGAATCCTTTTATAAGAATTCGAATCCTTTTATAAGGATTCGAATCCTTTTATAAGAATTCGAATCCTTTTATAAGGATTCGAATCATCTACGTCTGGATTCGAATACGAATCCTTTTAAAAAAATGTAACGAATCCGGATCACGAATCCGTTTTCACTAAAGTATTCGAATACCTCTGTTGAATCGTCTAAAAGGATTCGAATCCGGGAATCGAATCCTGAATGATTCGAATCCTGCCCAGCTCTGATAAATTCACATGTAAATGGCATTAGTGTACACTGATTCTGTGCTGGAGCGACATTCCAGTCGCCGATCTCCTTTGAATAACCCACCGAAGATAAGTGAAATAAACATTGTGAAAAGTGGCCGTTTTGAAAGCTGCAATTGCGAGTATATGGGCGCTAATTTTCTTTAAAAAATGTAAGCATTTATTAATTTATCAAGTACATTTGAATAAAATTAACAATTTTCTTTTTTCAGATCTTCATATTTATTCTAGTGTTTCATTATATTAAATCGAGTTTTTCCACTCCCAGGTTAAGCATGAAGTAAGTCGAGTTTATAAAAGCCTGAAAGCGCCAAGCGTGTAAAACACGAATTTATTGTGAAATTAAAAAAATATAATTTTTAGAATAATAAAATATTAACCTAAAAAGTATTAACACATGGATTTTTTGCCACTTGATAAATCGGCTATTTCTATTTCAACTTATCATAGGTAAATTTAATTAAATGGACAATACAAACAATATTCGCGTATTCGCAATAAATTTGGCTATTGAGAATATAGAAAAGTAAATAAATATTAGCCAAATCGAATACGAATACCAGTATTCGTAACATTTACTTGAGATTTAAGAAAATACATTAGCAAACAGAACGGACTGTATGACGCCGCGGGCCGCACAGAATTAGACGGTGTAGTGTCTAATTCAGGGCAGGCCAACCGCTTCTGTGCGGCCCGCGGCGTCAAGATTTTCAAGATTTTCCAATTTTTTATGGGAAGGCGAAATCTAGTTTGCCTGTAACGGGATTAACCCTTGCGCCGGCACTGCTTTTTAGAGTTAAAATATGTATTGTATTTAAAATTCCAACTGAATACTTACAGAATGAGTAAAAATCCATCTTGTGCACTATCTCCACTGTGAACCTGGTGATGTTTATGAAAAATTCAAGAGTAAACATGACTTTGGGGCTGCTCGTTTATTGAATTTGTATCGTTGGGAATATTTCTAGTGAATCCATCGGAATCTCGTCGAGTCCTGCAAATTAATCAGAAAAACGGGCATTCAACAGCTGAAATAAAACCTGAACACACAAAAATGCCATTTGCTATGATACTGATTCTATTGGATGTCAGGTAAAACGAGTAAAATGGACTGAGTTTTTAATTAAAAGCTTAATGGAAACATTTCCAGATACATTTAATTACAATAATTTGTTGTGACCAGAACAGACACCGACCGCCAATTTAAAGAGGATTAACATAAAGAAAATTTAACATAAAGAAAAATTGAGTTTGTCAATAGTTTGCAGAATATTTACAAAATATAGAAACGAATTAAAATTAATATCGACTTTCTGCAAACAAATTGTCTTACTAAGACAAGTCTCCAAATATTCATTGAAACAACTACGTTTCGAGCTAATACCCCGACAGATATTGAATTATACAATGAATATTTGAGTTACACAACAGCTTTACTGTTCTATGTATAATTTATATGCAAAATGCAACATCAGGTCAAATTATTCTCTCACCAAACTAAATGAAACAACAGAATATTGAAATAAATTGAAAAAATTACAGGGAATGAATATTAATTGTCTTAAGGCATCTATAGACGCGTTTCGAGATTTATCCCTCATCAGACTTTCAATACAAAAAATATTAAAATAAACAGGAAACTTACAGGAATGTCGAAGTGTGTCGTCAAAACAGGTAAACAAAACTGGGGCGAATGAAAATGAAGGTATGTTATTTATAGGTAAAGGGACTAAGATTAAGTCGGGGTATTAGCTCGAGAAGTAGTTGTTTCAATGAATATTTGGAGACTTGTCTCAATGAAAAAAAAATCGTTTTTATATTTTTAAATAGGATTGGTATATAGATTATGTCTATCACTTATACAAAATTTACAGTAACTTTATAACTAAGAGAGCTTACAACTAACTTGTTCGTTTGTTTTATCGTCCTTACCATTGGGATTTTGTGAACTACACTGGTCGGCATGATCTCCTGAATCCGAATATGACCCCCGTTTTCCCCCATCACCTACCGTTTTCGGGGGAGGCCCCCCCACCTATTTTTATCACTTTTCGATAATTTGGAGGGATGAAAAGGATTATTTTAGCCTTTACGTTTCTTCTGAGGGGCTAGAGAGGAGAAAAGTTCCAAAACATGAACATTTGTAGCGAGGAGGTAGATTTGGGGGGGGGGGGGGGGATTTGCCCCCTTAAATTGTAAAAAAATCCTTAAAAATGATCGATTTTTCCGTTTTTTTTCGCAGTTTTTTCACTTATTTTCTACATATTCCAGCTTCCATCCCCCCTCATCCTCCCCCAAACAATAAAAATATATAGCAACAATATATAGCAACAATAATAAAAATATATAGCAACAACAATAAAAATATATAGCAACAGTTCGGAAGATTCAATGTACCACGCTGGCGCTCTCAATACCTCGCGCGCACAGGTTTGCCCAGGAATTTTCATTTTTATTTATTATTCTTTACAGCTAAAATAATCCTCTTCACCCCTCCAATGGATGAGGGAAACGGGGGGAATATTGACAGCGCCAGCGTGGTACAGTGAATCTTCCGAACTGTTGATATATATTTTTATTATTGTTGCTATATATTTTCATTATTGTTGCTATATATTGTTGCAATATATTTTTATTATTTGGGGGTGTTTGGGGGAGGATGAGGGGGAATGGAAGCTAGAATATGTAGAAAATAAGTGAAAAAACTGCGAAAAAAACGAAAAAAATTGATCATTTTTAATGATTTTTTACAATTTAAGGGGGCAAATCCCCCCCCCCAAATCTACCTCCTTGCTACAAATGTTCATGTTTTGGAACTTTTCACCTCTCTAGCCCCTCAGAAGAAATGTAAAGGCTAAAATAATCCTTTTCATCCCTCCAAATTATCGAAAAGTGATAAAAATAGGTGGGGGGGACTCCCCCGAAAACGGTGGGTGATGGGGGAAAACGGAGGTCATATTCGGATTCAGGAGGTCATTTTACATAAGAATCGGCAGGAATGGTGTCAGGGCTCGAAAAAAAAGACCAGTGCTATTAGAGATACGAAGAAGGTTACATTAGATAAAAGATTTCATTTTTAATACAAAATACAACTGCGTTAACAAATTTCATCCAGTGTATTTGCTTTAACTTTGTTAATTAAAAACATAAGAAGCTGAAATTTGAATTATACATCAATTAATATCCAAGGAACCTAAAAAATTTAAATAGGGTATCCTATTTTCAAGATACGACAGCAAACTTATTTTTTTCTTATGTCAGCAACATTTTTACGCAGGGAAAGTATGACTTGGAAATCATGTCATATTTCAAATTAGGGGTAAATGAAAATAACATTCCACAATTTCTTGATATTTCTGACGGCTCGTCTAAGTTATGTACACTTTGTTGATTTTAAACTTTAGCATGAATCAGTGTTTTATACGAGTGGCGCATGAAGTAAAATTTCAAGTTTAGTATAGCCTGAAAAATTGGATTTTCCGGGCGCTTTGCTTCGCTCCGCACCCAGCAAATCCATATTTTCAGGCTTTTCTAAACTCTAAATTTTGTACACGCTTAATCAAGGAGTAAGAAAACACTCTTTAGGATCATTTTAAATGCATTTATAAAAAATACAAAAAGAAACAAAATATCTACGTAATTTTGCAATTTAGTGAATATTTGACTCATTAATTAGTTTCTGTAACTAATATAAAACATCAATTTTCTAAACTTAGTTTTCTTTAAACATTAACTTCTAGTTGATCGATTTCAAATTTAAATTCCGAAAATTATTAATTCCAAGCTAATATTTTCCTCCAATATAAAATCCTAATTTTATAAATATTTTTTCAATGATATTATTTGTTTCTTTTAGTTTTATGAAAATAACTCGCCTTTGAAAGAAAATTTGAGTGGATATGTCGATTTTATGTTTCCCCGAGTCGATTAAGACCATTTTTGAAAAATGTCTGTCTGCCCTTTTGTAAATCTGCCTCCACGATAAAGTCTAAACCGATTAAGCTGTTAAGATGATTCTATATACTTAAATCTTTTTATTATAATAGTAGTAGATTGCTCTTAGCATTTGTTTTAGATTTTTCTTTAATATTGATCATATAAAAAAATCTTGTTAGGAAAAGTTGTAGATAATCGAAAATTAGCATTTAATCTATATACACTTTTGTCGTAGCTCTTTTAGTTTTTCAATATCTTTGTAAATATCTGATTTATTGAATTATTTGAATTGAGTCGACTATTTCCAAAAACCCCTAAATCCATTGTTTGAAATGGATTTACGGGTTTTTTAAATAGGCGACTCAATTATTTGCAATAAATCAGTTAGCATTGATAATTGTGTCGGTAGTTTGACATTGACATGATTAATACTTTGTGGAAAACTATAAGTGAGGCGTACGAACAATGTTTTACAGAAATAAGAAGAATACGTTCAAATAAAATAAGGTAGGTGAACTTCTGAAAGGTATTGGTTTCAAGTATCTAACCAAAGTTCATCAAACCTTGCTGATTGTGATTGCACATTTAATGTGTGCAATCTGCCATATTTTTCAAATATCTAAGAGAATTGAACATTTCCAATCCTAATCTACATGTTATGGGTTGAAGAGAACAATGTAATGTATTAAATCATGTTTAAACAAAATATATTAAAAATCAGAATCGTGTTTTTGTACATATTTAAATTTAATATATAATGAAAACTCTTCTTACCCACAAAAAATTGTACTAGTGTTTTTTTAAACTCGAGCTCCAGAGTTTTTATAAACATTCTAAAGAAATATTGAATTATTATCGAAATTACTATTTTTTTGAATATTTTACAAAATGTAGTCAAGTTTCATGACGTCTTCTACTCAGTTTTAAATATATGGATTTGTAAAATCCGAATTGGTTAGTTTTTTTAAAATATAGAAGGTTGTTTCATTGATTATTTATTTTATCTGTCAACATTTATTGCTGATATGTCATAATTTGGTACGATTACGGGCTCTATTGAAACCAACAACTGAAATAGCCAGAAAAAATAGTCGACTCTTCTTCCTCTTTCTCTTCCTCTTTTCTACCTCTTCTTCTTCTCTTTTTCTACGACATAAAATTATGAATAGTAGTCTGTGCTTTCACTTTGACAATTGTTATAAAGTCATAAAAATGTCACGGCTCGGAGAAATATCGACGGCAGAAATTGACGAAATTGTTGAAAACTCCGTACCAATAAATACAAATAGAAGCAATACAAGTGTATGGCGTCAATTTGAAAAATTTTGTGAGGCTAAAAATTAAAAATTGGAGGATGCAACCCCAAATAGAGTGATAGCTGAAATTTTAAACGATTGGGCTTGGAATATGCAGAAGGAGAACGGGGATGACCATAAGGAATATACCATTAAGGTTATGTGGAATGATTCAATAAATAATCTTAATAAATATAACACGACCTTTTCAAAGAGCGACTGTTATTTTTTCAATTCAACTCGCCACATCAAGCTTTAATAAACAAAGATTAAAGCCCTCGAGCTAGAGCTCTCGGACTTTAATCAGATTATTAATGCTTGATATTTGGTCTCGTTTGATTCTCGACAAATTAGTAAAAAATAATAGTCAGCTATTTGAAAAGGTCTTGTTATAAAGCTGTTGATTATTTATTTTATCTATCAAAAGTCATTGTTGATATGTTATAATTAGATACGATTACGGCCTCTATTGAAATCAATATCTGAAATAGCCTCTCCCTCTCATCTGCCTCTTCTTCTATATAATTTAGGTTATATGAATGATTCAAGCGATCATTATTTTCTTAAATAATTTATCTTAAAGTCTTGCATTTTTAGACAATTTAACTCGACATATCAAGCATTAATAATCAAAAATTAAAACCCTCAAGCTAAAGCTTTCGGGCTTTAATCATAATTGTCAAAATACAAGCCTTCTCGACAAATTAGTAAAAAATAATACTCGGCTATTTGCAAAGGTCTTGTTATATTGCTGTTGATTATTATATGCAGGAAAACATTTAGAATTCAGACTAGTATCTGTACATTTTATCAATGAATCTGGAGTTGAAATATTATTCTTATTTTACGAAGAAGAGAAGGTAGGAATATCCATATCTGTATTGAAATTTTATATTGATCATTAATAATTTATTTTTTCAGATAGTAAACTTTAAGTAAATGTTTATTAGAAATGGCATGTTTCGCTTCATTTTTACTTTCCCCCGTATGTAATTCAAAGGGAAATTTTTTTTTTTCGAATCAAAAATTTTAGCGGAAATATCCGTTTTGCGGTCCCCTGAGTCGAATAAGACCATTTTTGAAAAATGTCTGTCTGTCTGTGTGTCTGTGTGTGTGTCTGTGTGCGCTGTACCGCAAAAACCGCTAAAGATATCGAGATGAAACTTGAAACGTAAGCTTTTTGTTACAATTGGAAGAACTGAAAAGCTTTTGGTGAAAATCGGAAAACCGGAACTGGTACTTTACTTTTCGCGTTTTTCAGTTTTTTCAGATCTTTTCAATAAATGTTCATCAAACAAAAAATTCTTTCAAATAAAAGTTGTAGATAATAAGAAAATGAAGATGTATTATTCACTTACTTTTTGTCATAGCACTCTTAGTTTTTGAGATATTTCAAAAGTTGTGTGTTTTATCTAGTTATTGGTGTGTGACAGTGTATGTGTCGATACAATTGAAAAATGTTTCAAATAAAAGTTGTAGGAAATGAAAAACTAAAGTTTTTTTGTAGATTCACTTTTTGTCATAGCACTCTTAGTTTTTAAGATATTCAATAAATAGTGCTTTTTATCTAGTCATTGGTTTGTGTCAGTATGTGTTGATCCAATTGAAAAATGTTTCAAATAAAAGTTGTAGTTATCAAAAAGTTGAAGACATTTTGAAAATAATAATGCTACAAATATTTTAAAAGTGATTTAATACGCAATTTACGGGGGAAAGTACTATGATGGACACATCACCATTTTTAAGTTTAGATTTTTTTATTGAACGGTATCTCCTATTTACAAAAAGTATACTAATCAGTCTTAAAATTGTAAATTTAAACATAACTAAATAAACAAACAAATGTTATCACTACCATACCAGCCACCTACCCATTTGCTGATTCAGCTACCCATCTCCATAAATACCCAGCGCCTGGAGATAACAGGCAGTTCCAGTCAGTTCCCGACAGACTCCGGCAGCTCGCGCTCGTATCAAATTACTTATTCAAATTAATCTTTGTATTTTCATTCTTTCAATTGTAATTGTGTTCAATAAATAAAACTTTTTAAAAACAATCGTTACGTAGTGAATACGTTAACTGGCGCAGTCGGTAGGATAACTCGACGTTATTGTGCTCTAAAATCGTGCAGTGTAATGGTGAGTGTTAACTCTTTACGAATTATCCTCAAGAACCAACCCCGAAAGAAAGGACGCTACAATCGCCGAATTTCCGGTGAAATCTCTAAACGACGCTCAAATCGCTTAGTTTTGGATCCCCAAGATCAACGAGCTAAATGAAATACATAATAATCATACTGTAAGTACCTTTTAAAAATTTTGCCATCCCACTCCTGTCAAAAACGAACGTTTCCAAAATTGACCGTTTCAATCTCAACGCGATATTAGAGGCCGTTCAAGAAATTGAAGAGGCAGAAGAAAACATGGCGCAAGAAATCAAACCCGTCGATCAAAATTTAATCCCAACATTCTCCGGTGACAAAACAACGCTAAGAAGTTATGTAACAGCTTGTGAATACCTAATTGATGAATTTCTCAATCCTCAACAACCCGATGTTCGCATGCATAGAAGACTTCTAATGATTTTCATGGGAAAACTCGAAGGAAAAGCCCGCGAACCCCTTGATGCAAATCGAATGCCGAACACCTGGCCGGAACTGAAAGCAATTTTAGTTCACAGTTTTGGTGACAAAAGATCTGAAGACGTACTAGCTTATGATTTAAATAACATTCGACCATCAAAAAGTGACAGTTCAAAAGAATACTCCGCTAAAATCAAAGCTACTCTTTACACGCTTTTACCAAAAATCAATTTGGAAGAAAATGACATAAACATTCGTCAAATGAAGATTGCACAATACAATTCAATTCTTCGCACATTCTTATTTGGACTCGACATGATTAATGATCGAATAGGACTTGAAGAGAAACCCAAATGACATAGAAACAGCAGAAGGATTAGCAAGTGAAATTGAAAATTACGATCTCCAGAAAAGACGCTATCTCGACCCCAGTTATAGGCCAACGTTAAGAAATACAACGCCGCCAATGCCAATGTCGCAGATAAGACGCCCACTACAGTCGAGGCCGACATTCCAGATGAACAGACCAGTGATAAACAGTGGTCGTCGCTTCATTCCTCCACAACGACAACTGCCCCAACATGCGCAGTTTCCACACCAACAAATGCAACAGCGTACACAATTTCAAAGAATAAACAGCACACCAACACCTTACAATCAGTACAGACCGTACATGAATCAGAGATATGAACCCACGCCTATGGAAGTTGATCCAACAGCCTTTAAACGTCCCGCTTCATCTTTAATACGACGTGAAAATAAAAGACCTTGGTTACAACACTCAATGCTTGAAAAACAAGTAGAAATTTCATCTTATGATAATGAATTTGCTTATGACGATGAAAATGATTGTACTCAACAACAGAAATGTAATGATTACAATTACGAAATTTATGAATACGACGAAAGTGAACACTTAGCAATCGAGGAGGGCCTTAAGGAAGAAATAAACAAAAAAGAAACGCCCGAAAAACAAAATGCTGCTCTAAATTTTATCATGGCCGCCGAGATAATCGAAGAAACATAACTCACGGAATAATTACATACAACGCCCAATTATCCCCACAACTACCTTACTTAAAATTTCAAAACTACAAAATTTTAATTGATACAGGTGCATCAAAATTTCTGATAAGTGAAACTATTTATAATTCAATGAAAGATAATTATGCAATCAACGAAGAATTCAAAATTCAAACACCACATTGCATAGAAGAAGGATCAAAAGCTCTTAAAGTCAAAATACCTGATATTTTTAAAGAAGAATGTGAACACGTATTTTATTGTTTTAATTTTTCAAATTATTACGATATGCTTATAGGAATGGATTTAATAAAAACAATTAAAGCACAAATTGACACTGTTGAAAAAGTACTTAAGAGACCGAAAGTAAAAATCCCCTATTATACCAGTTCAGACGATATTAAACTTATTCCAAACTCTTCTCAAGTAGTTGAATACACAGTCAATAACATGACAAACGGACTTGCATATTTTCCCCAAACACGAACCAAATTAGGAGAAAAGGAATTTATTTTATCATCACCCGCATTAGTCGAAGTAAATAATGGAAAAATGTTAATACGGATTAACAACATCACCGATAAAATTATTAAAACATCAGGAAAAACTCATAATATATATAATTTTACACCAGTTCAAGAATTTACTGAGTCATACAATAAAGGAATTCAGCCAACTACATCGATATAAGTATTTGAACAAGAAATAAACAACATTTTAAATAAAGACAATTTAAATATCGAAGAAAAAGCTTCATTAAAAATGTTATTGTTGAAATTCAAGGATATATTTTATTTGGACGGAAAGAAATTAACCTTTACTCACGAAATTAAACATTCATTAAATATGAAAGATGACAAACCAGTGTATGTACGCATGTATCGCCAACCAATAGAAATGCGACGCGAAATTAAAAAGGAAATTAATAAACTCTTATCACAAGACATAATACAAGAAAGTATCTCCCCATGGTCAGCACCCGTGCATATTTTTACTACAGAAAAGGACGGAAAAGTAAAGAAGAGAATGGTGATCGATTACCGACAACTGAATAAACAGATGATCGAACATAAATATCTAATTCCGAATATTCTTGATAAATTAGGACGAGGACAATACTTTACATCATTAGACCTCGCGAGTGGATATCATCAAGTAGAAATGGAGCCTAAGGATGCCCCGAAAACAGCATTTACAACAGAACATGGACATTACGAATTCAGACGTATGCCCTTTGGACTGAAGAACGCCCCGGCAACCTTCCAAAGGTTAATGGACAACGTACTTCGAGGATTACAAGAAGATACCTGTCTTGTATACTTAGATGACATCATCATATATTCAAGTTCACTAGAGGAACATATAACTAAACTCAACAAAGTTCTACAACGCTTAAAAGAAGCCAATTTTTAAATACGTTTGGAAAAATGTGACTTTCTAAAAAAGGAATTAGAATATCTAGGACACGTAGTAACTGAAAAAGGAGTAAAACCAAATCCTGAAAAGATCAGAGCAATTCAAAAATACCCAATACCAAAAACAAAAAAAGAAATTAAGTCATTTCTAGGATACTACAGAAAGTTCATTCAAGACTTTGCACTCATAACGAAAACTTTTACAAAGTGCTTATAAAGAAATGCAAAAATTGAACTAACAGCAGAATACGAAGCCGCTTTTGAATAATGTAAAACGCTTCTTATGAATGACCCTATTTTGCAATATCCAGACTTCGAAAAAGAATTTATAATCACAACAGACGCATCCGACGTAGCACTAGGAGCCGTATTATCCCAAGGAACCGTTGGATCGGATAAACCAATTTGCTATGCACCTCGAACGCTTTCAGAAATCGAACGTAAATATTCTACCATCGAAAAAGAACTTTTGGCCGTTGTCTACGCCGTCAAACAGTTTCGACCTTACATTTACGGAAGGAAATTTACATTGTACACCGATCACAAACCATTGATTTGGCTTTGGTCCCTAAAAGAACCGAATAGTCGTTTAATGAGATGGAAAATCAAACTAGAAGAGTACGATTTCGAAATTAAACATAAGAAAGGTAAATTAAACTATAACGCCGACGCATTATCCAGAATTCAGTTAGATCAACTAAATTTAATGACACCCAAAGAAAATAATGATTTACAATCAGTTTATGTAAACGTTGATAGTTACGAGATTGATCAATTGCTAAGAGAACTTGGAATCGATATTGAAGAGTCAGAAACAACAAGCCCAGAACAACAACAAACAAGATTTGGACAAGGAATAGCCCAAAAAGGAATAAAAATCATAGAACAAAATGTAGAAGAAATTGAAGATTCTGATGACAACACTATTCATTCAAACGCAACATACGAACCAACGAAAGGAATTGAAATTCAAGATACAATTTTGGACAATAATCACATACAATTTATATTACGTACAGTAATAAATACTGAATTAGAAGTTAATCATCGCAACGATGACGGACGCATGATTTATGAATGCAAAATCCCACGTACAAATGTCGATCAAAATATTTTTGATATTTTTAAAGATTATATGACCAATAATAAAATAATTTACTTATATACAGAAGAAGATAAATTGTATCAAAAATGTTGCAAAATTTTTATCGAAAAATTTAATGACAAAGGACCGAAGATAATCAGATGTTTAAGGAGAGCGAGAATAATCAATGACCCGATGAAACAAATCGAAATCATTTTGAAGAACCTCATAACCATCTAGGAATAGAGGAAACCATTAAACATTTAGAACGAACGTATTGGTGGAAGAATAAGAAAAAAATCAATCAAGAATTTTATTGATGGATGTGACACATGTAAACTAACAAAATGCAACAGACACCCTGAAGTAACGTTACTACCTGTAACAAAAACACCAAATGCCCCATTTGAAAGAATTTATGTTGATATATTTTCAATATCATCAAAAAAATATTTAACAATAATAGAATCATTTTCACGCATGGGCCAAGCTATTAAAATGAACAGCAAAAATCCACACGAAATAGTTGAAGCACTGTTACAATATTTTACGAACTACGGAATACCTGAAGAAATCTGCTTCGATCAAGAAACCGAATTTAATAATAAACTAATCAAGGAAGTTCTTAAAATCCACAAAATTAATATTCATTTTGCAACAACGAAAAACCCCGAATCTCAAGGAAATATTGAAAGATTTTACTCTACGCTACTGGAACACATAAGATGTCTTAATGAAGACAGAGATATAAATATAGAAAAACAGGCTCGATTAGCTATTATAGCTTATAATAATAGCATTACTCAAGCAACAGGTTTCACACCATTAGAACTACTCTAAGGACATACCAAAACGAGAAATCCTATGGATTTATTTTACGACAATATTGCCTATCAAGAACAAATCAGTAAACATCGAGAAAGAATGAAACTTCTTTACGGTCAGATAGAAAGAAAGGACATTTCAAGAAAGGAAAAAACACAAGAAAAACAAAGGAAAAATTTCAATACTACTGAATGGAAAATTGGAAATTGGAAATTGGAAATTGGAAAAAGTGTATGTTGAAAATATTACAAAATCAAGTAAACTAATGAAACCTTATTTTGGACCTTACGTAATTACAAAAATAAATGACGATAATACAGTAGACGTTAAAACTAAACGCGGAACGCAACGCTATCATCAACGGCATCTAAAACACGGTATTGTTACAGATGCTTCGTCCTCTGGACAACAGGAGAAGTAAAAATCACCCCGATCAAAGATGTACTGTTGCCATTTTATCTTGGAACAGTCGAAAATAAGCTAACGTCATGGACAATCGCTACTCAATACGATTTACAGCCGATGATAAATGAAATTGACAGAATGAACAACAGATGTGAAGAATTTTATAAAATACTGGAAAACTCGCAGAAAAGTTTGACATATAAGCAAGAATTAACAGGAATAATTTCATCTCTAAAAAAAAATCAAGAATTTATGAATGATAACTTAAAACAAGCAGTACCTACCCTTAGCACGAAAAGAGGAGCTTTCAATTTTGTAGGAACCATTATTAAAGCTATTTCTGGTAACCTAGACCAAGAAGACGCACAGCGATATGAGGAGGCCATCATGAAACTTTCTACAACACAGGAGAAAATTATTGAATCTCAAAAAGAACAAATCTGACTTTCACTAACAGGAATCAAAGAATTCAAAGAAAATATTGACAACTTGGAAAAGAATCAAGACCGACTTAAATCAAGAGTAACGCAACTAGGACTAGTAATTAAAAATGAAAGCATATTTGCCATCGATATCAATAATCGATTGTATCTAGGAATAATGGTAATACAATTAACAAACAGCCTTACTACAATAAACATGCTTTTAGAAAAAATAATTACAGCGAAAACTTTTGCAAGACTTGAAACTTACCATCCTACAATACTACCCAACGAAATACTTTTAAAAGAACTTCAAAACATCGAAAAACAAACTAAAACAGGAAAACTACCATTGCCTGTCAAAGAAGAAAATATTTACGCAATGTCAAAGATACTAACAATAAAGGCCTATCGCAAAGGAAACAATTTAAATTTCTTAATCGAAATTCCACTATGTGAACTCTTTACCTATCAACTCTATCATCTCTATCCAATTCCACAATTTATTGATACCCATCCTAAAATCTTAAATATTGAAAATCCTTACCTGGCAGAAAACAATAAAAGGTACATATCAATGAATCATTCATGCAAACAAATCAAAGAACGCAAATTTTTATGTGAAGAAACGAGTAAAAACTCTCTCGGCGAAACTCCCTGCGAATGTGATTTAATTAAACACAAATTCCACGAAGGAAAATGCATCTACAACATCCTCAACCCAAACCAACCGGAAATAAAGAAGACATCCAACAACGAATGGATCATATCATCCCCCAAAGAAGAAAAGCTGACAATTAACTGCAACGAAAAAGAAGAAATCCGAAGAATAACAGGAACGGTACTAATCCAGTTAAGCAGTAACTGCAGTGCGGCATGGAATCAAGAAATCATGAGGACACGCACATCATTCATCTCCAATAGAGAATTCCAAATCCACCCACTAAACATTACCACATTGAAGGAAGACATCCCACGCTGGAAAAACGATGATCTTCACTTTAACGAAATTCAATGGAAGCAGTTTAATGAAACAAAGACGTCGATGGAGAATCTACAAGAAAAGTTAAACACCATGAAAACTTATCACATAAGTCACCTAGGGTATTCGACCCTTATCTTTATAATTTTATCAATCATCGCATCTTTAACCATTTGGAAGCGATTCTACAGACTCAAGAATTCAACCGTTCCACTACAAGAAGAGCCACAGGTAGGAACCCAAGAAAACGTCAGTTCTCACCCTTGGTTGCGAACTTCCATCTAAGAGGGGAGGTGTTACCATACCAGCCACCTACCCATTTGCTGATTCAGCTACCCATCTCCATAAATACCAGAGCTGGGATGAATCCTCAAAAACAGGATTCGAATCACGAATCCGAATCACCTAATATGATTCGAATCACGAATACTCGAATAAAGGATTCGTAAGTGAAAAATATGATTCGAATCCTCATTTTTGAATCACGGATACAAATCCTTTAAAAATAAATTTGAATCTATTATTTGTAACCAGTAATATTTTATTCCATCAGTTTCTATTAACCAAAATGTTCATTTACCGAATAAATATCTGATTATATAATGAATTTAATTAATGATGATATATGTGTTATTGAACTTCATTTTAAATCTGTGTTTTATACGCGTGGCGCATAAAGTAAAATTTCGAGTTTAGAAAAGCCCCGTGAAAATTTGTCTCGGGTCGCTGCGCGACCCTCGACAAATTTTCTACGCGGGGCTTTTCTAAACTCTAAATTTTACTTCATGCTTAATCTGGGAGTGGACAACACTCGTTCTTAGAAGTTTCAAATTAAAGGATCACTCTAGATTACTAAGTTTATTACCATTTTACAAAGGCTACAGCTCGAAGGACCAATCATGGTCTTCGGAGACCGAAGGACTACAGGGAAACGAAGTTTATTTACAAGAAAACAACGAATATCTGAAGGTTTACAGCATGGATAGGAAAGAAAACATCCAATTTTGAAAAAATATCGAAGTTGGGCTGGTTTTCAGTGCATTTTTAACTTCACTTTAAATCAGTGTTTTATACGCGTGGCGCATGAAGTAAAATTTCGAGTTTAGAAAAGCCCCGTGAAAATTTGTCTCGGGTCGCTGCGCGACCCTCGACAAATTTTCTACGCGGGGCTTTTCTAAACTCGAAATTTTACTTCATGCTTAGTCTGGGAGTGGACCGTCAAGATTTTCTAAATGTCGAGATTTTCGATATTTCTAGATTTATGTCGATTTATTCACAGTTTGTTATTGTATTAAATGCAACTTTAATATTGAATAAAAACGGTTTTTTTTAGGAATAGAATATTGACCCATTAAGAGCCGAGCAAATTATAAAGTTACTCAAAAAGTTAATTTTAGGTAAAATGTTGCGTCTTTTTCTATGATTTCAATGAATGATTTAATTTATTACGTACGTCGATTTTTTAAAAGAGTTAAATTTAAAATTCAAACGAGTGTTGTCCACTCCCAGACTAAGCATGAAGTAAAATTTCGAGTTTAGAAAAGCCCCGCGTAGAAAATTTGTCGAGGGTCGCGCAGCGACCCGAGACAAGTTTTCGCGGGGCTTCTCTAAACTCGAAATTTTACTTCATGTGCCACGCGTATAAAACACTGATTTAAAGTGAAGTGAAAAATGCACTGAAAAAAACCCAATTTCGATTTTTTTAAAATTAGATGTTTTCTTTCCTATCCATGCTGTAAACCTTCATCTATTCGTTGTTTTCTTGTAAAAAAACTTCGATTCCCTGTAGTTTTTCGGTCTCCGAAGACCATGGTTGGTCCTTCGAGCTGTAGCCTTTGTAAAATGGTAATAAACTTAGTAATCTAGAGTGATCCTTCAATTTTAAACTTCTACGAACGAGTGTTGTCCACTCCCAGACTAAGCATGAAGTAAAATTTCGAGTTGAGAAAAGCCCCGCGTAGAAAATTTGTCCGGGTCGCGCAGCGACCCGAGACAAATTTTCACGGGGCTTTTCTAAACTCGAAATTTTACTTCATGCGCCACGCGTATGAAACACTGATTTCAAGTGAAGTTAAAAATATACTATTAACGTTGGATATTTTTCTTGGTTAAGTCACCAAATATGCATTCACAAATATTTGAATTATTCGAAAATTTTAAAATTCAAATATGAATAATTTAGTGATTTAAATATTCATATTAGAATATTTAACTATTTGAATTAATCGAATTCGAATCCCAGCTTTAATAGCGATGATTCGAATTATTTAGGAGGATTTGAATCCGTGTATGAGGATTCGAATCCTTTTATAAGGATTCGATTCCTTTTATAAGGATTCGAATCCTTTTACAAGAATTCGAATCTTTTTTTAAGGATTCGAATCATCTACGTCTGGATTCGAATACGAATTCTTTTAAAAAAATGTAACGAATTCAGATCACGAATCCGTTTTCACTAAAGTATTCGAATACCTCTTTTGAATCCGGGAATCGAATCCTGAATGATTCGAATCCTGCCCAGCTCTGATAAATACCCAGCGCCTGGAGATAACAGGCAGTTCCAGTCAGCTCCCGACAGACTCCGGCAGCTCGCGCTCGTATCAAATTACTTATTCAAATTAATCTTTGTATTTTCATTCTTTCAATTGTAATTGTGTTCAATAAATAAAACTTTTTAAAAACAATCGTACGTAGTGAATACGTTAACTCTACATATAAAAAAACTAAGGAATAAATATTAAAATAAAAAAATAAAAAAAAAATAAAAATTGATTAGCGTATAAATCCCTATTAAATAAATCATACAAAATACATACCAGAATAATTATACTACGAAAATTCTATCAAATCAAATAAAAATTATTAGATCAAGACGACTGAATCGTCCTTTAAATTGTCGTAGTGATTGATTAATAGTAATAAACGGAATTACTTCCAATTACGGAGAAATATACAGAGAGTTTTCTTTTAAGTATACATACTATAATTATGGGTTGTAAATTCTTAGATATTCGTTGTTTTTTTTAAAGGGTTTAATTTGAACGTTCAAGCGAATGTTTTCTACTCCTAGGTTAAGCATGAAGTAAAATTTCGAGTTTAGAAAAGCCTGAAAATTTGGCTTGGTCGCTCTAATCTCGAAATTTTAATTCATGCGCCACGCGTATAAGACACTGATTTCAAGCTAAGTTCAAAATATACTACTATGTTTGATCTCACGTTAACAGATTTTACAAATGTTTATTTCATCCATCCAAATTTGCAATCAATTGGAGCAATTTGCTTTTCGATATGTATACTTAAAAGAAAAAATCGCTGTAAGAAGTCGGATTGACAGTAAGGTCAAGCTTTTGAAATCACATAGGAGAAATATTTTATTTGTATAAGTTTTATGTTATTTGTGTATTTTGTGATATAGTATCTTTGTTATCACTTGCTCTTTTCTTCTTTATTAAAATAAATACTTGTTGTGATCTTTTCGAAAACTATTAAAAATTCCAAAAAGGTCTATTAAACTTTTAATTAATAACTAAATCATAAAAAAGTTGATTTTGCAAAAAAATATATATTTTTGTGATGGGGCCCTTAAAATACTTTCAGTGGTGATTTTGGCCCTCGAAGCAGTTTGGGTAACATAAGTCGGCGCTAGTCGACATTTAGTCCATCGTGTCAACTTGACTAAGTCGGCGCCAGCCGACTTTTGGACTAAAATGACATGTCGGCGCCAGCCGACATTTGGACTATAATAACACTTGACATAAGTCGACATTTAAACTATTATGACAGTTGACGTAAGTCGGCGCAGGCCGTCATTTAACCAATCGTGCCAACTTGACACGAGTTTGAATTGAACTATAATAAGATCGCCATATTTTTTTTTTCGTTATAATAGTTACGATCCACATTTTAAGACTTGTGATATATTTTAAAGTAACGAGTGTCTTCCACTTTCAGACTGAGCATGAAGTAAAATTTAGAGTTTAGAAAAGCTCTGCGTAGTAAACGGGGCTTTTCTAAACCCGAAATTTTACTTCATGCGCACCACGCATATAAACCACTGATTTACAGTTAAGTTCAAAATATATGTCGCTTAGCTGTGATGGTGATTAGTGATGATCAAGATCGAGTATCTCAAGGATCGATCAAGCAATGATCGATCAGTTGAAGAATCGAGCAGCTCGAAAAAATAGCGCTGATCAAAAAGATCGAACCGATCAAAAAGATCGAGCCGATCAAAACGATCGAGTGGATCAAAACGATCGAGCCGATCGAAAAGATCTAGCGGCTCGATCATTTGCAAGGATCGAGCGGATTTTAGAAGGGGCGGTTTTTTGAGGGGGCGATTTTCTGGAATAGTTTGACGGGGTGTGGTTTTTTGGAGGGTTTAATTTTGTTTTTCGGGGGTAATTTTCTCGTAGTGTTTTTATAGAGTCTTTCAGGGACTAGTTTTTGAGGGAGTGATTTTCCAAGATGTATTTTTGTTTTTGTTGTTAGGGCCCGTGGTTTCCATGAGGGTTTTTTTTTTCTTCCGGGATGATATTTGTTATTAGTGACAATTACATTTTTTATATAATTATAATTATTATTTTACATTCATTATTTATTTTATAAATTATTTAATACAAAATTACTTTTTATGTGATTTTCTGAACACATTTTGCCCGCAAATTTTAAATAAAGCAAATTAGATGTAATTCATTTACTTTGAAAGTTTAAGAATTATTGAATGGGTCAAATTAAATTAAATTAAATAGTGTGATCGTTTAATGACCCCTCCTGGGCCGATCGATCTGCTAGAAAATATCAAACTGCTCTATAGCATGCAGATAGAGTAGCTTGAGCCGTACAACTTGATCAATTGTCTCGAGCCGACCAATTTGATCAATCTGCTCGAGCCGATTGGACTAGCTCGACCCATTCGAAAGGATCGAGCCGTTTGAAAAGATCGAGCCGCTCGAAAAGGTCGAGCCGTCCGAAAAGATCGAGCAGATGGAAAAGCTCAAGCCGATCAAAAAAATCGAGCCGATCAGAAAGATCCAGCCGATCAGAAAGATCCTTCCGATCTAACTAATGATAATCAATATTTACCGAGTTGTAGCGAAAAAATTGCAAAAACTACTTTATTGTAGATAGTTTTGAAATAATAATAATAAAAGTAGAATAAATTTAGTTTGAGCAACTTTTCCATATTGTAGATATTTAAATCATCATATCTTTAACGGAGAATATTTTTTTTTTGCTCTTTGTATTTCCATATAGGTATATTTTCTATATGGGCATTTATATAAGCTAACCTGAGCTAGGTTAAAAATATACAAGTTGTAATCTACGCTAAATTTAACTGAAGTTTAACTTCTCACGTTTCTTTATCTCGCACATATGAAGCAGGAGCGAGTGGGAAAATGTGATCATTAAACTGCGTGTAACTTTTGTTAGGATTAACCAAAATGAATCAAGTTAGTCTTATTTGATAGGTAATTAAAAGCACTTTAAATGACTCTTTATTCTCGTTTACATTCGTTTTCATAGAAAGCGCCAGACGGCGTTTTTTGAACAACCACCATATTTTATATATTTTCTTAAAAATCTTATATTGTAAGCTATAGTTCTCCTACGCAAGTTAATTACAGGAAGGAATACTGAGAAAAGTGGTGAAAAGCTCATTCTGATATTTTTATCCTAATCAAAGATATAATAAAAAGTTTGGTAGGTACATTTTCAACCGCACACCATATTAAAATATATTTTCAAATCTAATAGGCCTGTTTTATGTTCAACAGGTCAATAACAATAATTTAAAGAATAACAAAGATCGCTTTTTCCTATTTATATGTTTTAAAAAGCGAATATGTAAGTAAATCTATTAATATTTAAATTCTCAAAATATAGTAGGCTATGAGATTAGTAGAATATTTAAAACAGTATAGTAGTATACGAGGGTTGCCTTTTATATTTCGGGATTGGGCAACCCTAGTGTTGCAATCTGGCAACTGAGAGCTCTATCGTAAAGTTTGACATTTTTGAGGTTATACGTACTCAGAACGTTTTGACATATGAGCGTTATTTGTGTCGTTTACACTAACTTAAAAGATTTATCTCGGCCAAAGAATGGAATTAAATCGTGAACATTTTCGTGCGATTATTTTTTATAACTTTCGACGTGGATTAACTCAACAACAGTGCATGGATGAACTTAATTCAATTTTTGGCGATGAAGCTCCATCAAGGACCAGTGTTTATCGATGGTATGGTGAATTCAACCGAGGTCGTAGTTCACTCCAAGACGAATTTCGTGGAGGTCGTCCAAAATCAGTTGTTGTTCCGGAAACCATTGATACTGTGCGCAAACAAATATTGCAAGATCGTCATGTGACCTATCGTGAGATTGAGACAACCTTAGGCATTAGTGGGACCAGCATACATTCAATATTGCATGAACATTTGACTGTCAAAAAAATTTGTTCGCGTTGGATCCCACACAATTTGTCAATTGCTCAAAAAAGGCTCGTGTCGATTGGTGCAAAGAAATGTTAAAAAAATACGATTGCGGTGCTTCGAAACACGTCTATGACATCGTGACAGGTGATGAATCATGGATTTACGCGTATGAGCCCGAAAGTAAACAGCAGTCGACCGTATGGGTGTTTCAAGATGAGCTAAATCCAACAAAAGTTGTTCGCGCACGAAGCACTTCCAAGCAAATGGTCGCCTGTTTTTTCGGAAAAACTGGACATGTCGCAACCGTACCACTAGAACAACGCAGAACAGTCAATTCTGAGTGGTACACAACCATTTGTTTGTCAGTTGTCATCCAACAAATCAGGAAAACCAACCGCCGAAAACGGATCACTCTTCACCACGACAATGAGAGCTCTCACACATCGGCTCAAACAACTGCATTTTTGAGCACGCAAAACATCGATTTGATGAGTCATCCGCCATATAGTCCTGACTTGGCACCGAATGACTTCTTTTTATTCCCATCCGTACAAAATAAAATGAGAGGTCAACGTTTTTCGACACCTGAAGAAGCGGTTGATGCGTTCAGAATGTATGTTTTGGAGATACCTCAATCAGAGTGGCAAAAGTGCTTCGACAATTGGTTCAAACGCATGCAAAGGTGTATAGATCTTAATGGGGAATATTTTGAAATACAATAAAGCGATTTTCAATGATTACTATTTATTTTTGTTCTCTAATCCCGAAATATAAAAGGCAACCCTCGTATTAGTATATTTACTACAATTAAAACACTTATTATAATACTTTATTGGAACAATAACAAACAAAACAATAGAAAATAAAACGAATATTATTATTAAATCTAGCTTCGCTGGAGTGCGCAATCTCTACCGCAAAGGCTAAATACAAGATTTTCTTGAAAATGCCAAATTAAGCTGCATATGGTAAAAACATATAAATCTTAATCTACTCTCAATTTTGCTCGATTTCAACTATCTTCTCGTTTCTTTTACTTTTACATAAGATACAGATGAAAATGGAAAAACTCTAATCATTAAAATGGTTGTAACTGTAGTTAGGTTTAACTATGTTTAATAAACTTTGACTAAAATAATAAATAATTGAATGCACTTTTAAACACTATGTATTCTGCTTTAATTTAGTGTCAATAGTAAGGATCAGAGGGCAATTAGTAGAAAATACGCTATTCTGCACAATTTTCAATATACCTCCGGTTAGAAGGAAGAAATCTTGATGCGGTTTTCGTCAGTTTTTACATTATTTCTCATTTTAATAACCTATCGCAACTTGCGTATACCTTCCACTTTAAACATTTTAAGAAAATGGAAAAATACGGCGATTGCCTTAATTGCACCCTCTGAGCCTTAATATCGAAACTAAACTAAATCAGAGCGAATTATGTTTTATAGTGCGTTTAATTATCTACCAAATAAGCTTAAGTTTATTAAATTCAGTTGAACTTAACAAAAGTTACAGGTATTTAAATAATTAGACATTTTCGTTCCCCCTTACATCTTGTGTGAGAAATAAAAAAAAACGAAAAGATAGTTAAAATTGGGTAAAATTTACTGTAAATAAAGATTTTCATATTATTCACATCGCTTACATTGAAATTTATTTGATAAAATCTGTTTAATCTTTTACTAATCTTTTACAGGGTATCTACACTAAACCGTTCGTTAAAAGTTTATGGGTTTGCCGTTGCACTAAAAATTTGAAAAAAAAAAATCCTTGTCATATGGTTGAATCAGTTCTCCTCATGTGGAATATTCTCAATTTTATATCACTTCCGGTTCTACCAGAAGTAGCTCAAAATTTGTTATTTTAAATAGAACACCCTATATATTAGTAACTTTTTGGGTTCCTCGTTAAAATTACAACATATTTTATTCGATCATATGTAAAAGGTGGCCCAAATTGGATGTTACTATAGGGAATCTCGGTTATTAGAAGAGATAGAAAAAATCGATGGCGCATCCTCGAGCTCTTATTTCGAGAAAAACTCAATGTCGAAAACAGAAATTAGCTATCGTCTTTTGTTTTCAAGTTATAGCCAAAAAGTCAATGTTTTCCATATTCGATTTTTATTAATATCTCAGTCATTTATTATTTTATCAAGATAAGAATTATCTGTCCTACAGGTACTTTTTCGAGAAGAATCGAATGCAATTTATTTCTATCTTCATTAATAAAAGAGATGTAGCCCAAAGTTATATTTTTTTAAATATAAGTCATAGTTGGCTGTGCTATTAATAAATTTGTTAATTTTTTTCTCTTTTCATTGATATATAATATGTTCATGTTATATTTGCAATTTATTGAGATATATTATATTTTTATTAAATTTTAAATATTTCTACAGTAATTCTAATATTGTACTGGAAACATGTTATATTCGATATCCGGAGAGAAGAGAGCCCGATAAATCCATATTCCAGCGGTTTAAGACAAATCTCATCAACCACGGTTCCTTTACTATCCCGAGATCCAGAGAATATAATATATTAGACGCAGAAGAAGCTGGATTTAGTGTTATTGCGGCTGTAATTGAAAATCCAGAAATATCACGTAGCCAAATAGAAGACGAACAAAGAATTTCAAGAAATCGTGCCGTAAGGATTCTGAAAAAAAAAAATTCCGTCCTTACACGATTCGAAAAAGACACCATTTGCACCCTGAGGATTTTGAACGAAGATTAGAATTATGTAACTGGTACAAAGCTACATGTTTAACAAATCCGAACTTTTACATTTTACAACAAAATATTATTGAAAACTATTTGGACAATTTACCATTAGTTCAAGAGGAACATTTGTATTTCCCTATAATTGCAGAGAAGTGACAAATTTATTAAATGTTAATTTTGGAGCAAAACGGTTAGGCACAAATGGACCGGTAAAATAGCCTCCGCGATCTCCGGAATAAATTAAATAACAACAATATCAATATTTTACGACAAAATTTCATTAATATTGTAAATTCTATATCTCATATTTATATTCATAATACATGTAGAAGTGTCATAAATAGATGTAACTCATGCATTTTGAATAATGGCAATCAATTTGAGCATTTATTGTAATTTTTCTGTCAATCTTTAGTATAATCGTTGTTTTTTTTTGTATTGACCAACCAAATTTGGTGATTTTTTTTTAATAAAGTTAGATAATTGGTTGGATACTCTGGTTGTAATTGTGACTTTTGTCACAATTTGAGGTTATATTTACAGATAGTTGCCATGTGCTTAATTACCCTGTCGTAAAGATTAATTTTGCGGCGGAACAGGTTTTATTTAATAATCCCACATTTTGTCAAATAATTAATCAATGGCAACATGGCATTCATATATCAATGTCATTTAATGACTAATAATCAAAGAGCCTAAGAAAAATCAATCTTAAATCTGGTTGGTCAATAAACAAAACCAAGGTATATTATCCATTAATTTTCATTTAATTTTTTCGAAATAATTGTAATTATTATCACATCCTTATATAAGCCTACTCAAATTTCAGTAATTATTAATTTAATATCAAACATGCCTACTGTGATTAATAAGAATATTTAAAATTTAATAAAATATAATATATATATATATATATATATATATATATATATATCAATAAATTTCAAAGAAAAAATCAACATGTTATATATTAATGAAAAGGGAAAAAAATACATTTTTTTTTAATAGCACAGCTAACTATGATTTCTATTTAAAAAATATACCTTTGGGCTGTATCTCTTTTATTAATGAAGGTAGAAATAAGCTGTAAATTGCATTCGATTCTCCTCGAAAAAGTACCTATAAATGAATGAGATATTAATCAAAATCGAATATGGAAAAAAATGAAGTTTTAGTTATAACTTGAAAACGAATGACGATAGCTAATTTCTGTTTTCGACATTGAGTTTTTCTCGAAAAAAGAGCTCAAAGATGCGCATAGATTTTTTTATATCTCTTTAATAACATTCTTATCTTAATAAAATAATAAATGGCTGAGATATTAATAAAAATCGAAAATGGAAAATATTGAATTTCTGGCTATAATAGATTTTGTTCTATCTCTTCTAATAACCGAGATTAAGGGAGGAGAATTCCTATAGTAACATGCAATTTAGGCCACCCTGTACACATATCTCTTATAGTTTTCAAGAAAAAAAAATATTTCTAAATTTTGACCTCTCTTTTTAGTTTGATATTCCATACAGTTACTTCGGCTCTATTATTATCAATCGAATAAGTGGTCTGTTTAAGTTTTTTTTGAGTGAGGGGAGTAAAGCAAATTTAAACACTACTTTTGCTGCCTTTCCACGCTGCGCTCACGGTCATACGTATCGCCGAAATTTAAAAATTAACTGCATTTTTTGTGCGTCAATTATTTGTCGCTGCTTCGAATTTAATTTAAACCAAACGCTCAACTAGAAATCGCGGCTGTATTATTGTTTTTATATTCCCGACATTTCTATTCTTTATTTCCCACTTTTCCTTATTCCGGGGTCTACCTGTTCGTCTGTACGCCCTCACAAACGACCCTGTGAGGTGAAGTATGTCGCCTGTTAATCTTTTGTTTTCCTTTGTTTTTATCGTAAAAAAAATAATGTTTAGCTGTACTTGATAATTATAATCTAATTATTAAAATGCCAAATTACTGTTTAGTGTGTACTAAAGGGGTTACACCTAACACACCCCACTGAAAATGCAGTAGCTGTGGCAAGTTTAATCATTTCAAATGCTTGGGAATAAGCGAATCAGATCAAGCTTTGATTTCTGCTTCAAATAAGAATTGGCACTGCACGAAATGTTTTTGCAATAATGATGTCGTAACACTCGACTCGATTCGTAAACTAATGGCGGAACAATTCAACACTTTAGCCGAGGACATCAAACTGTCTATTGCTAATCGTTTTGATGAAATCGATAGTCGGATCTTAGTTCTTGAAGACAAATGTTCTACGATTGAAACAGAATTATCTGATATCAAAAATGTATGCAACATATCTCAGGAAGATATAATAAATGAATTTGAAGAACGGCAAAGTCGACTAACTAATGTTATTCTCTTTAATCTTGAAGAATCGAATCCGGAACTTGTTGATAATAATAAGGTTGTTAATATACTGAGAAAGAGAAATATTTCCGCAACCCCACAGAAACTAATAAGATTGGGAAAACAAAGATCCTCGACCATATCACGACCTTTAAAGATTATATTTTGAGTCCAAAGAAGTTGCAACTTCTGTACTTAGAAGTAATGCGAATACTAGCATAGATAAAATTATAATTCATTCTGACAGGACTAAAATGCAAATTGACTATTACAACAAAATTAAACGTAATCTTGATGAGCGTAAATCGCCTGGAGAAAAAAACTTGAAAATAGCTTATCCTAATGGAGTTCCTTACATCACTACTGTACAAAATAGGACTTGAAATCAAGCATCCTCAGAAAACATTCATGCCTACTATCAGAGCGTCCGCGGCATCAACACCAAACTAACTGAACTTTATAAGAACATCGAGGCTCACGATTATGACATCATTCTTCTTACTGATACATGGCTATCCTCGAGTGTTTGTGATAGTGAAATTCTTAGTGATCAATACAAATTATTTCGTTGTGATAGTGATTTCTTACTTTCTGGACCTACCAAGGACGGTGGCGTTTTGATCTTTTAATTTGTAAAATCAGTTTCAATTCTACTTACGCTTATATTATCAATGTATAGATACCCCCAGACCTATCACCTGATGTAATTAAGTCATTTTTTGGTTTACTAGTTCAAATTAATTTTGATAACTGTCTCATAATTCTAACTGGCGATTTTAATTGTTCTCAATTAGTAGCGGGAACTAAATCTGAAAAAGCACTGATAATATCTAATGCATGTACCTTCCTTGGCTTATATCAATTTAACAAAATTAATAACCACTTGAATGATACACTGGACTTTGTTTACTCTAATTTTGACTGTAAGGTCAAACACGAGCTTGATCCGTTCCTAAATGAGGACAATTATCATCCCGCACTTAATATTACTTTACTTTATAACTCAGACATGTCTGCTAACAATAAAAATGTTACTAAATTCAACTTTCGAAAAGGTAATTACGTAGGACTGTATCCTGGCTTGACCTCTGTTGATTGGAACCTGCTCTTGCAATTTTCAGATGTGAACTTGGCACTTGATTATTTTTATAATCTGGTAAACAATGCACCCATTATTTTTATTCCTAAATACAAAGTCAAACAAACGTAAGTTACCGCGATGGTTTTCTGTTGAAATTATAGGCCTTATTAAAGAGAAAAAACGTTTGCATAAACGTCGCAAAAATGACCCCCATTCTGATTCAACTTTTAAGAAATTAAGGTCACTTCTCAAATCTAAAATCAAAATGGCTCATAAATCATATATTACTATCACAGAAAACCAAATCTCAACAGACATTAAGCGATTTTGGATCTATGTGAATACAAAAAGATCGCATGCTTCAGTTATACCGGCTGAGATGGTTAATGTTGGTAAGACTTATGGAACGCCCGATGACATTGTTAATGGATTTGGTAAGCACTTTGAATCTATTTTTATCCCTCCTTCAAATAAACCTTGCACTGATACCTTTTCTAATTTGCCTTCATTTTATTTTTCCCATATTTCTTCTAATTGTATCCCTTAACACCTAAGGAAACTTCCGAATAAGTTCTCCTCACGCGACGACAATTTACCTGCCTTTCTTTTGAAAGATTGGGCTTCTATTTTCTGCAATCCTCTTTCAATTAATTTTAATTTATCACTTCAAACTTCTACATTTCCTTGTAAATTATAGATAGTTTAAATTTATCCTATACCTAAAACCTCGGTGAATATCTGAAATATAGCTAACTACCGTCTTATAGCGATTCTTTCACATATTGGAAAAATCGTTGAAAAAGTGCTTCATGACCAAATTTACCCACATGTTGCAATATATTTATCTATGCAGCAATATGGATTCATTAAAATTGAATTTGTCATGTCATGTGTAATAGCAGATAAATTCAGTAGTAACAGTAGAACGTCCAGGAATGAATCCATTAATGATTTCGATAGCTAACGCCATCTAATGCTTCATAGTGGCATCGTCAGTGACACGAATGCACAAAGTGCATATACAAGTCACTGTTTCGTCCACGAGCGAGCAGAACTCTGTTTGTGAAACCAGAAAACAAATATCAAAATTGAATTTGTGTTCAGTATTCCGGCACCAGGTACCCACAGACGCGTTTCGGACTTCAAGGTCCTCTTCAGTGTGGTCCCGACCCAGTGCTGAGGAATACGATGCCACTATGAAGCTTAGATGGCGTTAGCTATCGAAATCATTAATAGTTTTCACATATTGGCTTGAAATGGTCAGAAATGTTCAGTATTCCTCAGCACTGGGTCGGGACCACACTGAAGAGGACCTTGAAGTCCGAAACGCGTCTGTGGGTACCTGGTGCCGGAATACTGAACACAAATTCAATTTTGATATTTGTTTTCTGGTTTCACAAACAGAGTTCTGCTCGCTCGTGGACGAAACAGTGACCTGTATATGCACTTTGTGCATTCGTGTCACTGACGATGCCACTATGAAGCATTAGATGGCGTTAGCTATCGAAATCATTAATGGATTCATTCCTGGATGTTCTACTGTTACTGCTGAATTTATTTGTTATTACACATGACATATCTAGAGTTCTGGATTCATCGGGTCAAGTTGATGTGGTGTACACAGATATGTCTGAGGCGTTCGACAGAGTCGACCACAAATTGCTGTTGAACAAGTTGGACTGTTTTGGGTTCACCACTAGTCTACTATTGCTTTTAGGATCTTATCTGAATAACAGTGAAACTTATGTCTCTGTTAATAATTTTAAATCAAAATCGAACTTTCTAAGCTCACGTGTCCACAGGGATCCATTTTGGGCCCCTTACTATTTAATTTATTTATTAATGATCTCTCGGCTGCACTTGAGTGTAAACATCTTTTATATGCTGATGATTTGATACATCTGTGTCATCATTGACTGACTGTGAGGAGTTACAACATCAACTAAATAGTTTCAAACTGGTGTACTTCAAACAATTTATTGCTGAATGGTAGCAAGTGAAAGTTTATGAGATTTACTGAAAAGATTAACATTGTCAAGTTCGATTATAATATTTGCAGTAATCAGCTGAAAGAGGCTAAGGTATTCAGGGATATGGGTGTATGGTTTGATGATTCATTTATCTTTAAGATGCATGTACAAGAAACTGTTCTTAGCTCATTTAAGGCTTTAGGTTTCATTCACCGAAACTCCTTGGATCATTAGAATGTCGCAGCCTTGAAATTACTTTTTAATGCCTTTGTGCGATCAAAGTTGGAATACACATCTTTGATTTGGTACCCTCAAACTAAATATCAGATTAATTTTATTGAAAGCGTCCAGCGCAAATTTTGGAAGTTTTTATATTTTAAAGTGGAGGGCGTCTACCCATTAAGAGGTTTCAGTTAAGAAGTACTACTGCATTAATTCAATCTTGACGCACTTCAAAAGCGTAGACATATAGTGGCAATATCATTCTTACATAAAATTCTTCATAATAGAATTGATTGTCCCGTCATTCTTAATTCTATCAATCTACGTGTTCCAACTTTTAATAGTAGGAATAAAAGCACATTTAATGTTGCTTCTAATCGCACAATTTATGGCTCTAAATCACCGTTAAGCATAATCTGTGATATTTTTAATCAATTACCATCAACCTGTGATATTTTTGTTGACACATTATCGTCTTTTATTAAACTTTATTAATTTATTTATATTCATTATCTGTATGTTCTTGAATGTTACTATGTATTTACACTCTTTATGCCGATTTTTGTAAATATATTATCTTGTAATTAGGATTGTTTCCTGTTGGACAATAAATATTATTATTATATATTATTGCTAAGAATAAGATAAAAATATGAATATCTTTACTTGTATCTAGAGGATGCCTCTATGAGTAAATTAATTAGAAGCTATCAATTTTGACAATAAGTGTTCTTAAAATGTCAATATTCAAGTGCCCTTTTCAATATCTAGTAATTCAATTTATTTAAATGGAATGACCCAATTTTTATCACGCGGTACGATTGGGGGAAAAATTTTCTACATAAAAGTATTATACAACTATACTCCTAAAGCAAGTAGTTTTCGAATTATTTCGAAAATTCGTTTTTCGTCGCATTTATGCTGGGTATAATGCGCGCATAAGTCGCAACTGAATTTTAGTAGCCAGTAGTGTGCTTTTGTTTAGTCGCGATTGTATTGCGAAATGTCAAATAATAAAAAGAATAAAAACAATTAGTACAAAGTTTTACAGAAATCAACAAAATGAATAAATACACTCATCAACAAATTATCAATTTATCTTTATACATGGCAACTGTCAATTGAACAAAATTTGATTCCAATCTTCTAAATCTTAATTCATCGGCGGCAAATGTGGATAAGTTTCATTAAATACTCTATAGTCTGTTTAAAAACTAGAAGGAGTAAGTGCCAAAGCCCAATTTACACTATAAAAAGTTACCAGAAATATCACTAGATAAATTTGGCGGCAATTTTAAATAATTTCATAATTACTCTTTAAATAAAATCAAATATCCATTTTGTACTTCTTAATTGTGGTTAAGTAGTAAGTAGTAAGTTCAATTAAAATGCTTATACGGCATCTCGCCATATACCTGTGAAATAAAACATATTTACATTATGTTCATAATATAATATGGAATTTATATAATAATGTGTCTCTATCAGAGCTGGGATGAATCCTCGTAAAAATTATTCGAATCACGAATCCGAATCACCTAATATGATGCCAATCACGAATACTCGAATACAGGATTCGTAAGACATAAATATGATTCAAATCGAAGATTCGAATCCTGTTTTTTCGAATCACGAATACAAATCCTTTAAGAGTAAATTTGTTATTATTATTTTTTTGCAACCATTAATATATAAATATCGTTACCAGTTGTTTTAGCAAACATATTCAAAACCTAATTATTTATTATTACCACTGAACATCGTTGATAACAGACTAAATATCTGACTCCCTGTTACTCTGGTTAAAGTTATATTTGTGTGTTCCTGAACACCACTTCAAATCAGTGTTTTGTACGCGTGGCGCATGAAGTAAAATTTCGAGTTTAGAAAAGCCCGAAAATTTGTCTCGGGTCGCTGCGCTTCTAAACTCGAAATTTTACTTCATGCTTAGCCTGGGAGTGGAAACACTCGTTAAAAACTTCAAATTGAACTCTATTATAAAATCGACTTATGCCTGAAATTTACGTAAATAGAAAATTCACCTAATATCACTAAAAACAAGAAAGTCAAAGAAAGTTATGGAATTATATTCAAATTGACCAAAACACTAACAAACAAGCCATATGATATTAATAAATTTGTCAAAATCAGCAGGCAAATTACTAAACACGAATAAATTTATAAAATTAACTTAAATATTGGCAAAAACAATAAAAACGATTAAACAGAATGGGGGTTTCCCACAGAAGAAAGTTAAATTAAAAGGTCAGAGAAAAAATCTTTAGTCAGGCAAATGTCGGAAAAATTTAACATTTCAGATTGTGGCTACCATGTCAATTTTACTTCAAACAATATTAAACCAAATTTTGAAAACTAGATTATTATCTTTAAAAACATTTTCTATCATTTATTGTTCTTATCAAAGCATTCACTTTGAAGTTTCGAACGAGCCTTTCCACTCCCAGACTAAGCATGAAGTAAAATTTCGAGTTTAGAAAAGCCCCGTGAAAATTTGTCGAGGGTCGCGCAGCGACCCGAGACAAATTTTCTGGGCTTTTCTAAACTCGAAATTTTACTTCATGCGCCACGCGCATAAAACAGAGATTTATCGTAAAATTTAAAAACACACAGAAAAACATTTTTCATGTTATTCCTCACAATTAATTCGAATTATTTTTGATGATTCAAATCCTTTAGTAAGTGTTCGAATCCTTTTACAAGGATTAGAATCCTTTTATAAGGAAACAGACAAAGTTGCAACTCAGTAATGCTTCGAATTAAGGTTATGTCAGCTGTTGCTCTAATAATGACGTAATTAGCATAGTGTAAAATGGGCGCGCTCTCGGCCAATCAGAGTTGTAGGTTTTGGCGCGTGAAATTTAAAACGCTCCTCCTAGTTATTATACATGTTCGAGTAACAATTCTATAAGTTGCCATGTATAAAGAATAAATTGATAATTTGTTGATGGGTGTCTTTATTAATTTTGTTGATTTCTACATAACTTTGTACTATGTATGTTTTTATTATTTGACATTTCGCATTACATACGCGACAAAACAAAAGCATTACTACTTACCTACTAAAATTCAGTTGCGACTTATGCGCGCATTATTTCCAGCATAAATGCAACGAAAAACGAATCTTCGAAATAATTCGATAACCACTTGCTTTAGGAGTATAGTTGTTAATACTTTTTTGTAAGAAATCTTCCCCCCAATCGTACCACGTGATAAAAAATGATCCATTACATTTAAAAAAATGAATTACGAGATATTGAAGAGGGCACTTCGATATTGGCATTTTAAGAACACTTATTGTCAAAATTGACATTAATAAACTCATGGATGCATCCTCTAGGTACAAGTAGAGATATAAATCATATTTCTATCTTACTCTTAAGATAAGTTACAGACGGATTTCGAGGTGCCTTTTAGAGGTCAACATTTTAGAAATATTTTTTTTGCTTGAAAACTATAAGAGATAAGTGTACATATGCTCGAATAAAATATGTTGCAATTTAAACGAGGAATCCAAAAAATTACTAATATATAGGGTGTTCCATTTAAAATAACAAATTTGGTGCTACTTCCGGTGGAACCGGATGTGATATAAAGTTTAAAATATTTCACATAAGGAGAACCGATTCAAACGTATGCCAAGGATTTTTTTCAAATGTTTAGTGCAACGGCAACCCTATAAATTTTTACGAACGGTTTAGCGTAGACATCCTGTAGAGATAGCGCCCACTTGCGGCAAAGCTATGAACTTAAAAATAATTTCCAGCGTTTTCTCTTGGCCATTTTTACAATGAATTTTTTTTGACCGCAACATGTTACGATGTATAGATTCTTAGATACAGCTGATGGCCACGCCTAATGAAACACCCGGTTTATTTGAGTTACACGAGAGTATAACAAAAAATATTACAACTTTAACAAAAATTATGCATAAAAACAGTAACTAGTATTGTTGAGTAACTGAAATATTTATTGTGTAATTCAATTTACGTCGGGTCTCAGCTCGGAAAGTGGTTATATCAATGAATGTTTGAAAGTCTCAAAGAAAAATATTTGTAGAAAGTAACGAAATATATAATTCCTCATTTATATTTTCGTATTAAGTATTAGTATGGTATTTAGTATTGTGTATTTTATTTAATTTATTTATGGGCACTTAAACCAAACGCTTGAATATACATATAAATGCAAATCGTTATCTGCATATCCAATGTTAAGTTATTATACTTGATAATTTAATTGTTGAGTTTTTGTTTAACAAGAAAATTCGTTAACAATTACATGTGTAGCGATAATGCCAAAACATGAATTACGTTTCAATTCGAACAATTAATGTCTGTGTTTCATTTGTGAATATATTTGTAAGTAATTATCGTATATAAGCCGGTAATTATAATTTGCATTTAAGGATGCCACATGTCGCGACGCGACGCGAAGATCCATTTGAAAATTATTAGAGTTGGGCATTAGTTGAATAATTTTTTAGTCATAATTAAATCTAATGACTAAATTAGTCATGAATAATTTAGTCATGACTAATTTAGTCATTAATCATTGGTCATATGTTATTATTAGTCTGTTAATCAGATGCGAATATTAGTCAACTAAATTTTTAATCATGACTAATTTCGAGTAACTTAATTAAATGATAATAAAGTGAAAATAGTTATCCGTTTTATATACACTCCAAATTATGCTAGAAAATAAAATCGATAAAAGAAAATAACTAAAAAAAAACCTAATGTTAAAATCGAATTGTTTCTCTTTGTTTTTAGATGACAAGTATATTTCGAAGATAGTTGAGACACCGAATTTTTGAAAATCCATGATCAGTTAATGATTTTCAACTATTTTTTGTGTATTTCGCAACTTTGTTGCTTCTTCCGGTGAAGAACTTTAAGTACCCAAGTATTTGTTTTAGTTTAATATGTTATGCATCTAAACGATAAACGCATATCACACGTTTTATCTTGTCTTTCAACTTTCATAAAAAATGCTCTCGTTGAATGATAAAAACTAAGGCTGGGAATCAAATAAAAATAATTCAAATAGTCGAATATTTTAATATTCTAATATCAATATTTCAATCACTAAATTATTCACATCCAAATCCAAATATTTGAATATTCGAATAATTCAAATATTTGAATTTATTTCTGAGTGAAAAATTAATACTAAAATTAATCGTGTATTTTAAAATTCACTTGAAATCAGAGTTTTCTACGCATGGCGCATGAAGTAAAATATTGAGTTTGTACGCGACCAAACCAAATTTTTAGGCTTTTCTAAACTCGAAATTTTACTTCATGCTTAATCAAGGAGTGAAAAACCCTTTTTAGCCAGCTATTAGCACCTTTAATGATGATACTGATTTCTTAAAGTAAATGGGAAATAAACGCAAACTATAATTATTTCTATAATATTTATGAGTTTTCTTAATCATCTTGTTTAAATTTTTAATAATTTGGTGTTGTCATTAAATGTTTTGAAAATCAAATTCAAAGTCAAATTTCTTTATTAACGGCAATAAACCTTTTTACATCAGAATATAAATATTACAAATTACAATTAACAAATGATACTGCTACTAAAGCAACATAGACTAATTCTAAATATTGGTGTAAGATAAAATTCAAGTAAAAGTAATAAAAATCAGAAATGTACATGCTTTAGTTTTGAAATAAATTGAGAATGGGATTGTGAGAACAAATCAAAATTGGGATCAAGAGACAGTGAGTTTGAAATACGCATGCATCTGGAGAGTGGATTGTTGTACGCGTAGTTTGACCTATGCATGGGAATGCGAAATAGTGCTCTATGACGAGTAGTACGATCTGATATATTAACGCAAAAATCAAAGTGCGCCAATAAATATTGATATTGCATTTGGCTACTTAGCAGTTTCTAAAAGAATCCTGCGTCGCTTAAGCGTATCAATGTTAAATACCGACATAACTCGGTCATCGTTTAAATATGAGTTAAACGCAAGGATCTTCAGAAATTTGTTCTGAATTCTCTCAAGAGCACTACTGTGAGTAATGGTATTGGGAGACCAGACACATGAAACGTATTCCATATTAGAGCGTACATAAGCAAAATAGACAAGTTTAAATGATTGAGCTGATAAATCTTTGGCCATCCTTTTTATGTAACCCATTTTTTATGCTTTGTTGCAAATTGAGTTAATGTGGCTATCAAACGTTATTTTTGTAGTAACACTCCCAGATCTTGAATTTTACACAATTGCTCAAGATGTATATTATTGATACTGTAATTGAATTTAATACCATTTGGAAAAAGAAATTGCTTTACACTTTTAAATATTGAAGAATAAATAGTTATCGCAACACCATTTATGAACAGAGGAAAGGTCACTTTGCAGCACAATCCTTAACATTTGCTATTCTTCTATATATCTTAAGATCGTCGGCAAAGAATAAAAATGAAGTCTTATGACTTGTGTGATGTCATTAATAAATAACAAGAATAACAAGGGATCACAGTGATCCTTTAGGTACACCAGATGGGACAGCAATTACTTTAGACAAGAAATTCTTCACTTTTACACATTGCGTTCGATTAGTTAAGAAACTACTGAACCACTTCACGATATTCGCATGAAATCCATAGGCAGATAGTTTGGCAAGTAAATCATCATAATTTACACGATCGAATGCTTTGAAATCTGTGAAAATAGCATCCACAGACTGATTACATTCAAAGGCATTCATTATATAAGTGGTAAATGATAAAATATTGGTAGCTGTTGATTTGCCCGGTTGGAAACAATACTGCTCTTCGAGAAGTACATTTTTGCAAACCCACTTTAATTTTGAAGGAAACAAGTTCGTCCAATAGCTTTGGTATACATGATTGTATTAAAATGCTGCGATAATTCGTAATATTTATCATTCTTGCCGGACTTAAAAGCGGCATAATATAATTTATTTTCCAGAACATACTGTGAGACATAGACGCATCGAATAATAATTAAAGTAGTATAGTAATAGAATAAATACAGTTTCTTACGAAGCTTGATGGTATACCATCAGGGCCCGTGATATTGGAATTTTCTAATTTACTAACTGCATCAAATATTTTACCTTGAGAAAATGAAAATGGTAAATGCAAACCCACTTTAATTTTGAAGGAAACAAGTTCGTCCAATAGCTTTGGTATACATGATTGTATTAAAATGCTGCGATAATTCGTAATATTTATCTTTCTTGCCGGACTTAAAAGCGGCTTAATATAATTTCTTTTCCAGAACATACTGTGAGACATAGACGCATCGAATAATAAATAAAGTGGTATAGTAATAGAATAAATACAGTTTCTTAGGAAGCTTGATGGTATACTATCAGGGCCCGTGATATTGGAATTTTCCAATTTACTAACTGCATCAAATATTTTACCTTGAGAAAATGTAAATGGTAAATGAGCTACATTCGAGTTATACTTGTAGGATGGAATTTGCGAAGGTTTATCGGCACATTAAATAGTCGAAAAGTAATCCGCACATAAATTAACACATTAAACCAAACAGAATAGTTAGACGATCTTACTGGTTTTATAGGAACAAACATATCTAAAGCATTATAAATTTTTTATAAAAATTGCCAACCATAGAATTAACAGTGCCAGTTAGAGTTTTGTGCCAATCGATAGATAACAAATAGTCTTTAATAGCTGAGTAGTTAGCACGAGCGGAATCATAAATTAACTCATCAAAGTTGAGTGATTGAATAGGTTGCATAACGGCACAAGAGATCGATTTTTTTGAATTCATATTTTAGCAACAGAGTGACTATATTTAAAGCATACATTGATAACAATTTCAACCTTGTGCGATTTATATTTATTGTGAAAAAAAATATTTCACTTTTTCTTTTTTGATAAAACTATTTATATGAGCTGTTTAGTACAGACGTTTTTAGTTTTCGTGTTTCCGTTGAGTGTGTTAAGCTTAAATAAAATGCCTCGAGTCTGAAGACGTCCACAATATCACCATTCGAGCGATTTTGACCGGGGTCGAGTTGTTGCTTATCGAGATGTCGGTATGTCCTATCGCGAAATTGCCCGCCCGCCGTATTGATTCCACTGCAGCAACTGTAATACGTGTGTATCAGGTATGGACAGAAGAAGGTAGAGGAGCAAGAAGAAGACCAATTGGTCAACCAAGGCGTACCACAGAACGTCAAGATCGGCGCTTAAGACAAATAGCCCTGCGAGACCGTTTCGCTACTACGCGTCAAATCGGTGATCAATGGATTGGAGAAGAAGGTAGGCCCGTTAGTATGCGAACCTTGTATCGCCGCATTCAATCCTTTGGGCTTCTTTCGTACCGTCCAAGATTAGTGCTTCCTTTAACAGCGAGACACTGTCGCCAAAGGTTGGACTGGTGCAGAGAACGGCAGCATTGGGAGGCAGAATGCAGAATGGCACGATGTCGTATTCAGCGATGAATCACGATTTTGTCTAGGCACGCATGATGGCCGTAGAAGGGTACGACGCTACCGTGGAGAACGACCTGATCTTAGGTTTGCTATTGAGAGGCATGTACACAGGACTGCTGGAGTAATGGTTTCGGGGGCTATTGCTTATGGTAGTCGATCACCTCTTGTATTCATTCGAGGCAGTATGACAGCTGCGCGTTATGTTGAAGACGTCATACGACCGACTTTGTTGCCTTATTTAGATGGCCGCCCAGACGTACTTTTTCAACAAGATAACGCACGTCCCCATATTGCTCGTCGAACTATGAACTTTCTTAATGAAGCTGGTGTTAATGTTTTGGCGTGGCCGCCCCGTTCGCCGGATTTAAATCCCATTGAATATGTGTGGGATATCATGGGAAGAAGAATATTCTCTTTGCACCATCCTCCACAGACTCTAGCACAGTTGATCGATGAAATTCAAGTTGCTTCAAGAAGACATTGACTATCTCATTTTGTCGATGCCCAGACGTCTACAGGAGTGTATACAGCAAAGGGGTCGCCAAACACATTATTAATTTTTTTTAGATTGTTTTTTAATAAAATTTCTTGAAAATGTAATCATTTTATTCTTGATGTAAGACTACCATACTGGCAAAAAATCAAGTTAAAATAATAACTCCTTCTGGGTGTTACGCTTCTAATGTCATTGAGTATATTATTCTCATTTGGTAAATGACAAATCTGTCTAAGATTATAAAAACTAAACGTCTCTGAAATAATTTGAGGATGGCACTCAGCAGTATTAGTGTTTATAATACCAAGCTCATCATTAAACCATACAGCTGCTAGTATATTATAGTCCCCACAGATAAGATACTTATAGTTGGGATCATTTTCAGCAATAATTTCAAAAGTTTTACACTGATCCAAATATTTGGCTGACGGTGAGGTCGGAGGTATATACACCACTTCAAAAATTATATTTAAATGAGGAATTGTTCTGAAAATGTTTTAGTTCTTAAGTTTCAATTCTGCATTTACTATGTTAGTATCCAACCATGTTTCGACTAATATAATAACATCATACACGCAGCAACTTGTATTTAACTTAAAATCACTTAATTTAGTGCGCATTCCGCCTACATTGTGGTAATAAATGTTTAGTTTTTTGTCATTGGACCAAATTTATTTTGCTTTTCTGATCTCTTCACAATATTTGGTACCCCTGAAATATATTTGATTACTAAATATTCTTCTCTGTCTTTTTTCCGTTGTTCCAATATAGTTTTAACAGACTTGAATTCTTCTTTTTGGATTTTTGTTCGATCATAGCTGAATTTAATTACGTTGTCTTTTACTTTTGAGGTTTTGAATACAATATTTTTTACTAGATCATTGCTATCAAGCACTAATTTTAATGGACTAGGTTTAGCTGAAGACTTTGTACGACCAATACGCATCATATTAACTGGCTGGATTTGTACTGACAATAGATTTAAAGTTGCACGAATCGCATCGAGATCCTCAATCAATTGAACCTGAACTTCAGATGTTTTCGATTCAGGTACATTGTAAACGATGATATTTTGTTTTATTGTTGCTCCTTTTATGACGATCTTCCAATTTATATACAACATCGAAATAATCGCTCGGAGATTTTACCGACTCCGCACTTTTCAAACGTTGTCCTACTTTTGCAATATTATTCTCTAATAATTTTATTTTATCATCATAGTTATTAAATTTTTGTTTACTTTTTCTCAACTATAGGTCTTTTTATTTATAATTTTTATTTGGTCCCTTACTTTAAGCTGTTCACTGTGGAGGCTTCTACTTCGTAATACATCATTATTTACAGAAATAAGACAATTAACTTTGTTTGTATAACTGAGGTTTTTATTGTGACTATAGTTTCGACAACTTTAACTTGTCATTATCAAACATAAAGTAATTTAAAACAAACAATTCGTCAGGTATATATACGAAAAAATTACGGTTACAAAACGGCTTTAAAAATGGGGGTGTATATTAGGTCAAGCTGGTCGTTTATTACGGGAATTTCCGGATTAGCGCGTGCTCTGTGAATTTCCAGAGACTCCAGGAGGTCCATCTTACGATCCTTTTCGGCTAAATGTATTATTGACAGTACATCCTCGCCAAAAGTATGATTGTTTTCAATCATATGTCTAGCGAACGATGACTTATCAATCAAATTAAGCCGAAAAGAGCTAAGATGCTCCTTGAGTCTGATTTTAAAATTACGACCAGATTGACTCCTTTACAATCGCTACAAGTTAGTTTATATATCCCTGATCTGTGAGCACTGGGTGTTTTTGTTTTCGGATTAAAAATACTGTATCTAATTTTTGTAAAATGTTTAAAGGCTATTGAAATGTTATGTTTAGATAAAATGCTTTTAATTTGTAATGAGATGTCACCAAAGTAGGTAAGGGATCTGAATATTTGTTCTTTTTTAGATATGACCTTGCCTGCATATACCGGGTGTTGACTTGGCGGACGCAACATAGGAAATAGCATGTTAATTTTAAAGTGTTCAAATATTGGCTTCCCTATTTATTTTAGAGACAAGATGTACTTCACTTTTTTGTAGTGGGAATTTTTTTATATTTATTATTGTTCACACTTAACACTTTACGTATCTCTAAGTTAAAATAATTAGGAATAATTAATGTGATTTTATAAAAATAATGACACTTGGTTTGTTTCACGAATTTCTTTATTATCCAACTAGTTTCGACTTATCGTCATTCTCAAGGAACTAGTTGGATAATAAAGAAACTCGTAAAACAAACCAAGTGCTTTTAATTCAAATTCAAATATTAGTTAAAATGTTTCATCAAGTGATCAATGAGAACCAAATTAAAGTTAAAATAATGACATACCATGGAATTGATACAACAATTGCGGATATTCCCCGTTTTTTTTAAGTTCAATTTAAAGCTTTAAACAAGAGTTTTCCACTCCCAGATTAAGCATGAAGTAAAATTTCGAGTTTAGAAAAGCCCCGTGAAAATTTGTCGAGGGTCGCTACGCGACCCGAGACAAATTTTCTGGGCTTTTCTAAACTCGAAATTTTACTTCATGCGCCACGCGTATAAATCACTATAATATTGTCAAATTTATGTATATTCGAACTTCACTTAAAATCTGTGTTTTATACGCGTGGCGCATGAACTAAAATTTCGAGTTTAGAAAAGCCCAGAAAATTTGTCTCGGGTCGCTGCGCGACCCTCGACCCGCGACCCTCTATATCTAAACCACATGCTTATGTGCTTTTTGCCTACGTCGATGATATTCTAGCTTCCTTCATAGGTTCAGATAGGCAACTTTCCCAATTCCTAAAATTTATTAACAATATACACCCGAATATAAAATTCACAGTAGAGACAGAAATTAGTAATAATATCAAATTCCTAGATCTTTCAATAACCAAAATCAACGAATCACTAACATTTTAAATTTATAGAAAACCTACATTTAGTGACCGTGTAATCCCTAATTCCTCGAATCACCCACGAAAACATAAATTGTCCGCGTTCAATTCAATGATATACCGTGCTTTCAACATTCCACTCTCTGAAACAGCATTTGAAAAAGAAATTGATATAATTAAAAGTATAGCCATTTCAAATGGCTATACTTCAGCATTAATAGACATATTGATTAATAAATAGAGAATGAAAAAAGTAACTAAGTATATATATATGCAGGCAAGGACACATCTAAATAAGAACAAATATTCAGATCCCTTACCTACTTTGGTGACTCATTACAAATTAAAAGCATTTTATCTAAACATAACATTTCAATAGCCTTTAAACCTTTTACAAAAATTATATACAGTATTATTAATCCGAAAACAAAAATACCTCACACAGATCAAGGATATATAAACTAACTTGTAGCGATTGTAAAGGAGTCAATCTGGTCGTAATTTTAAAATCAGACTCATGGAGCATCTTAGCTCTTTTCGGCTTAATTTGATTGATAAGTCGTCATTCGCTAGACATATGATTGAAAACAATCATACTTTTGGCGAGGATGTACTGTCAATAATACATTTAGCCGAAAAGGGTCGTAAGATGGACCTCCTGGAGTCTCTGGAAATTCAAAGAGCACGCGCTAATCCGGAAATTCCCGCAATAAACGACCAGCTTGACCTAATATACACCCCCATTTTTAAAGCCGTTTTGTATCCGTAATTTTTTCATATATATACGTGACGAATTGTTTGTTTTAAATGACTTTATGTTTGATAATGACAAGTTAAAGTTGTCGAAACTATAGTCACAATAAAATCCTCAGTTATACAAACAAAGTTTATTGCCTTACTTTAAGTGTTTTTCCATTTTTTCTTTCATTTGTTGAGAATTTTCTCTTTGTACAGAGTTGTCCAAAAAGATGTTACCATTTATATGACACTACATATTTTTTAATATTTTCTATTGTTACCAACTAAATATGAACACCTGACTTACTTTGGAAGAAAGAAGGAAGGTAGCAACTTGGATGGAAGTGTTTGGGTCACCTTCAGTAGTTAGAACAAAATTGTTTCAGAAGGATCTACCAAGCCGTTTAACTATACCACATTCAAATGATACAGGCCCTTTGATGCTGATGCTGATGCTGACAAAATTGCTCATGTACGACTTGCAAAAGTATATTAGAAATAACGAACATGGACCCAAATTTTGTATTCTTCCTTCTGAAACCATTGCTTAAATCCAAGCTGCTTCCTTTCTTCTCTCTTTCAAAGTAAGCCGGCAACATTAGAAAATTAAAATAAAAGTTAATCCCATACAACAAATTTTTGGACAACCCTGTATATTTCTTTTTTGTGCTGCCATATAATTTTCTATGTACCCTCTACATGCATTTTGGAGGTGCCACATATGAAAAACTTTTTTATTTGAAGAGATATTGAAAAACCGTTTTCGCCAGCCAGGGTCACTTTTTTGAGTTTTACTCAATGGCAAAAAGAAAATTGATCTATTTTTAACCGTTTCCTCTCTATAACCAGAACTTGATAAAATATCGTTTTTATAAAGATACTGTAACTCATTTTTTTTAAAGTTATAACCAAACTGTAAAAATTTTCTTATGGCAACTTTTTACGCCTTTTAAAATGACCCACCTGTTCTACCTTAAGGACGTTTCGTTTTTGTTTTCTTTTTTCAAAATCACATTTTTTTATGGGCGCATATAGATATGCATATTATTGAACAGTATTTTTAATCCTGATTTCAATGATGTGCCGCATGCATACTTTTCTAAAAAAAAGTCATTAGCAGTTGCTATGACAACCGGTAAACAATTTCGTTACTAGGCTTGCAATTTGTTTAATAATATAACTACTATCGATGTGGTATATTTTGTATTATAAATAAGCACTCTTGATTAACATGAAGTGATTCTTGCTTGTCGTATACAACAAAAAATATGTTTTTCTCAAAAGTATACAAGTCGCAGATGGTTGAAATGATATGCATATCTCCATATGCGCCCATATGAAAAATGTGAATTTAGTGTATAAAATAAAACACTTGCGTCATTTTAAAGGGCGTAAAAAGTTGCCATAAAAAGATTTTACAGTTTGGTTATAACTTTTAAAAGAAATGAGTTCCAGTAACTTCATAAAAATGATTTTTTTTCAACTTCCGGTTATAGGTAGAGCGGAAACGGTTAGAGATAGATCGATTTTCTTCTCGCCATTGATTAAAACCCGAAAAAGTGACCCTTAATGAGATATGACATAAAGTTGTATTATTTTAAATTCAATTCATAGTTGGTCATGACTTTTGCAAAGCTACTTTGGCTTACTTGCATTTGTTTTATTTGTTTGTTATATTCATCAATGGTCCGGAGTATTCTAGATTATTGTTGTATTATTTGGTCGCCGGCACAAAATATACAGTGCGAACGTCTAGAGCGGATGCAAAGAATATTCATTAAATATATTTGCTACAAATCCAATATTTTCTATCCGAGCAACAATTATGATTACTTGCAAAGCTACTTTGGCTTACAGTCTGTAGCAAATAGGCGTATATTTTTTGAAACATGTTTTAGCTACAACATTCTTGACAACAAAATTGATTGCATACAATTAACCAATTTATTTATTCGGTACAACACTCGTGATAAGCTATTGTTAGCTCCTATGTGGAGACGAACTAATGTAACATTTAATTGTTCTTTAAACAGAATGATTACACATACTAACTCATTGCACGCTAACATAGATTTTTTTGATATATCTAAGCGATCTTTTAAACATAATTTGCGGAAAATTTTATTTTATTTAATATTTATTGTAATTTAATTTTAATATGACAATATTGTATTTCATCTTATCATTTTAAATGTATTTAACTGGTATCCGTAAATAAAGAATATAATAATAATAATAGTAAGCTATCTAAAAATATATCATTGTCATATTTTTATTTAAGTTTATTGATTTATTTTAGGTTTTAAATTAATTTTAAATTAATTTATCAAAAAAGCCATGATGAAAAATAAATTAATTGTAAACAATAACAATATAAAGCGTTAACTGTCTTCATTATCTTATTATATTTACCTAATTAATAATAATAAATAGTAGATGTAAATATTTTTCGAATTGAGCGACATTTATATGCAAACACATCAATTGCATTTTATAAACAAAAATCGGAATGAATTTTCTAATAGCTAAGTGAATATTATTTTGAAGTTCTTCGATATCTTACTATTTTTTAATATTCCTGAGAAAGAATGAAAGTTTTGGTTCGTGAGTTCTAGACCAACTATCAGGAAATATTAAAATTGAATAATTTTTAACATTATTGAAAATACAGCTGGTAAAGAACATCTTGGTGATTTTAAGTTACCTAGAAGATTCTCAAAATCAACTTAAATATTTTATTGTATTTATTATATTATGTTTAGCTATATTACGTATTTAATAAGAATTTGTTTATTCTTGTATGTCTTTTTTTAATAAAGAAACTCTTAGTGATTTAGGATAATAAAAAACGTATTAAACGTGTTTTAAACAAATTTAGGATTTAAAACATGTTTAAAACAATACCGTTTCAAACACGACGGCTGTTTTTAAACATGTTTAAAGCACTGTTTTAAAACAAAGTGTTTTAAAAATAACTGTATGTTTTTGGGTTTACGTGAAGTGATTGTTACACTAAAAAAGTGATTATTACCCTAAAAAAGACTGTTATTCCTTACTCCACTTTTTATTTTCATCGTTAGATGCATATTTCGAGACACAAAGTGCTCATTATCAATAACAAACTGAGTTTGTTATTGAAATTGACCACTCTGTGCCTCGAAATGTACATCTAACGATAAAAATAAAAGGTGAAGTAAGGAATAACAGTCTTTTTACTTTCCCCCGTATGTAATACAAAGGGAAAGTATTGTTTTCGTGAAAATTTTCGAATCAAAAATTTTAGCGGAACTATCCGTTTTGAGGTCCCCTGAGTCGAATAAGACCATTTTTGAAAAATGTCTGTCTGTCTGTCTGTCTGTCTGTCTGTCTGTCTGTGTGTCTGTGTGCGCTGTACCGCAAAAACCGCTAAAGATATCGAGATGAAACTTAAGCTTTTTGTTACAATCGGAAGAACTGAAAAGCTTTTGGTGAAAATCGGAAAACCGGAAGTGGTACTTTACTCTTAGCGTTTTTCAGTTTTTTCAGATTTTTTCAATAAATGTTCATCAAACAAAAAATTCTTTCAAATAAAAGTTGTAGATAATAACAAAATGAAGATGTATTGTTCACTTACTTTTTGTCATAGCACTCTTAGTTTTTGAGATATTTAATAAATAGTGTTTTTTATCTAGTCATTGATTTGTGTCAGTGTGTGTGTTGATACAATTGGAAAATGTTTCAAATAAAAGTTGTAGGTAATACAATATTAAAGATTTTTTGTATCTTCACTTTTTGTCATAGCACTCTTAGTTTTTGAGATTTATCAATAAATAGTGTTTTTTATTTAGTCATTGGTTTGTGTCAGTATGTGTTGATCTAATTGAAAAATGTTTCAAATAAAAGTTGTAGTTATCAAAAGTTGAAGACATTTTGAAAATAATAATCCTACAAATATTTTAAAAGTGATTTAATACGCAATTTACGGGGGAAAGTACTATGATGGACACATCACCATTTTTTTAGTGTTTTAAACATAACAACCCTGGTATATTCTACATGTATTTTATCAAAGACTAATATTACACTGTCTAATTAAACTATCAGCAAATATTACTGAAAATAATGACCTACTTGTAAAATTGTAGGTCTAAAAAATCCATGTGACTACTAAAATATTTACGCCAAGATTACGTAAAAACCATCAATAAAATTGACTATAAATAAAATATTCAGAAAAATCAATGACCCAATCCATTTTTATCTTCAAAAATGTCATGTTGATTCTGAATTAATTAATAAACTGTTTCCACGTAGAATCCCCAGTTATTAATAAAACGTGTGGGACGGGGTTCTAGCTGAACAAATCAATAACAGCGAATTCACGGGCCACCAAACGCTAATCAAACTACTCAGAATATAATAAGAAATACAACACACTCACCTTATTCACTAAACAAAATGAAATTATTGCTAATCCGCTAATATATATGGTTAACGCACTGCAATCACAAAAATAGCGGTGTCGCGTTTATATTACGTCTTCACTATACCCTGTTTCGGGCCAACCTTTCGCGAAAATGTAATCCCGTTTGCCCGGATTTTATCACATTATTCTATTGACTAGGGTTTCGCGTGGTGCCGTTTTGCCCGGACATAAAAACTTAAAAAACGTCCCTTACCGGGACCGAACCACGAGTTCGAAGGGATGCCGGCTGCGACGTCCGGCGATTTTAACAACGACGCATGATCAAAAAGGTAACCCATATGCTCTAAACCGAATTTATTGTAATTAAAACCCACTTAAAATTGCTCAATTATTCATATCAATTTAATTCTAATATCTTGTTTCAATATTTTCTAATTTGTAGGAGTTATTTCGTTTTTTGTAAAGTGAGCACACCTTTTTGTGTTTGGAACTGATAAGGGCGGAAACAGCGCCTCTACCGGTACATTGACGTCACGGGTCGATACGCTGTGTTGGTTGTTGGAAGGGGAGTAAACCCTCGCGCCTGCTCAACCCTTGGCGGTACACGTGGGTTGTATAAAATGATTATCGTAGTGTTAGTTTTACCTCTCAGTTTTATCTTTTCAATTACATTAGTATTTTTTTTCAATCAATATTTCCCCTTTCCAATTACGTCCGATAAATATTAGCTTTAAAGTGGGATATCTGATGGTCATCCAGTGGCGTTTTTGTGATAGAGGGGATTTGAGTTAGTATTTTGTTTTATAAACTTATTTTTCTAAAGTTATATAAAAACAAGTACTAAAAATCATCCATTACCGCACTTTCCCGTCATTTAAACAATCGATTATTGACACACTAAACGTATTTAACTAGTTAGTCAGTTAAATACTATTTCACATTAAATAAGCGTTTTATACGGGTGGTGCATGAAGTAAAATTTCGAGTTTAGAAAAGCCTAATTTGGCTCGGTTGACCGAGCCAAAGTTTCAATTTTCTAAACTCGAAATTTTACTTCATGATTAATCTGGGATTGAAAACACTCGTTGGCAGGGTTGTTAAAAAAACGTTTTTTTTTAATTTTAATTAAATCAAGCAGTTTTTTTTATAAAACGTGTTTCTTTCATTGAAACAGCGTTTAAATCATTAACAATTAGTAACATGTTTAAAACGTGTTTAAAACAGAACATATAGGAAATTTTTCTTTTGAGTATACACATCCCGATAATTACAGCGTTTTTTTTTTTAATTTGCGGGAATTCGTTGTTTAAAAGCGGTTAATTTGAGTTTAGAAAAGCTTCGCTCCGCGGCCAATCCAAATTGGGCTTTTCTAAACTCGAAATTTTACTTCATGCGCCACGCTTAAAACACCAATTTACAGCGAAGTTAAAAAACACACACATACAACAATTATAGGCAACTTAATATACGTTACAGTTGTTGGGTTGCCTATAATCGCTGTTTTAAACAATTTCTTTAGCGCAGAATTTGACTCATGATTTATTCACATCTACATATTGGATTGCTAAAGCCGTATATTTTAAAGTTTGCGATATTTTAGTGTTTTATACGTGTGGCGCATAAAGTGAAATTTAAAAATTTAAACAAAAAATCGTAATGAAGTAGTATAAAATATAATTTAACAAATTTAAAATAATAAATGAAAACTTTTATAAAATGTTTTTACCAAATTCAAGATTTAAAACATGTTTAAAACAAAACATTTCAAAACACGACGGCTGTTTTGAAACATGTTTAAAACACTGTTTTAAAACAAAGTGTTTTAAACATAACAATCCTGCTCAATACAGTTGATGTTTTAGTCAACTTTTGGTGTATACGATTTCCTTCCAGTTTGACCAATTGTCAATCTAATAACGTTGAAATGAGAGCTGGGCAGGATTCGAATCATTCAGGATTTATTTACTAGAAAAACACATTTCTTTACGAGAAAAATACAGAAATGGGAAAAAGTATAACTTATTTTTTTTTAAATATATTGGTTTGTAAATTCAATTCAATATCTTGTGGTGGAGGCGGTTACTCAAACTAACTGAGAATGACTCGCTGTTGAGTCGAAACTAGTCACAGTACAAAATAAAAAGTGAAGTAATCAGTATTAATTATTTAAATTCAATTCAGTTGGTTTTGTTTCACTCATATGTATTTTATTTGCTACTAGTTTCGGCTTAATGCCATTATCAAGAATGATGTACAAATGGATTTGTTTGGGAATATATACAGTTTTGAGTTTTATTGGGTATTAAGGGCATTGGAATTCCAAAGGTCTTTGTTGTCGTTGACCACATTTTTACTCGCCCTTAAGGCTTTTGAAATTTCTAAACCCTCCAAATAGCAGTGGCGTATCTAGCTTTTCATTCGTGGATGGGGTACCAAGAAAATATATATTTCAAGGTATGTCACGCGCCATCCACTATTGATGACAAGTAAAGAGCAGAAAAAAGGTCTCACACAGGATAATTTGTAAAGTACCGAGCAAAGTGATAAGCAAAAGAGGGTCATAGACCCTCTTTTGCTTATTACTTTGCTCTGATTTTGTGATTATCATGCCTATATTCCCGATTTTTTACTATATACTACATTAACCCATCTAACAATCAGTTATATTCGTATACACTAAAATAATCAATTATATCAATATATTAATACTTTAATTAATTACTAATATTACAATCGATTATGTCGATATATCTCAATAATCGATAAATTATTATTAGTATATTGATTATTCCCATCACTAATTTATATAGAGATTCGGTGGTCTCTGTTCAATTAGTTCGTATGACTGAATGTAATTATAAATTTAAAAAACGACCAACTATCAAGATACAAACGAAACTTTATTAAACTTAAACATAAATATTTATGAATCACAGAACACGATTAGCAGAGCTGGGCAGGATTCGAATCATTCAGGATTCGATTCCCGGATTCGAATCCTTTTAGAGGATTCAAAAGAGGTATTCGAATACTTTAGTGAAAACGGATTCGTGATACGGATTCGTTACATTTTTTTAAAAGAATTCGTATTCGAATCCAGACGTATATGATTCGAATCCTTATAAAATAATTCGAATCCTTATAAAAGGATTCGAATCATTATAAAAGGATTCGAATCCTCATACACGGATTTAAATCCTCCCAAATAATTCGAATCATTGCTATTAAGGCTGGGATTCGAATTTGATTAATTCATATAGTTAATTATTCTAATATGAATATTTAAATCACTAAATTATTATATTTGAATATAAATAAATTGATTAGCATGCCTTAAAATGCGTGTAGTAGCCGACTGTTTCGCATAATCAGTTATATGGAAGGGTATGTGAAATATAACTACATTTCGCAGTGCACGAGCGGGAACATAGAGTCCAAGAATCTGTAGAAAGTCGGGACAGTTAATAGATCCATCAAACACTTTTTTTACCAGCACAATATCTTGGTTGACACGTCAAGAACATAAACTCGTAATATTAACCTTATCGAGCAGGTCGCAGTAGTCACCAACTAGATGAAATTTGTAAGCTACAAATTTAACAAATTTTATTTGTACTTTCTCGATTTTTTCAATATCAGCGCCGCTATAAGGAGACCACATGCAAGAGCAGTATTCCAAATGTGGGCGAACTAGCGCGTTATATAATACAATAATTGTACCAAGGTTTCGAAAATCTTGGACGTTACGTTTGATAAATCCAAGTAATTGGTATGACTTTGCTACAATCTTTGAGATGTGCATTGAAAAAGATAAAGTAGTATTAAACGTAACACCTAGATCGTTTACACAATTTACGCGTATTAAAGGTTCGCCAAGCATGGAATACTGGAAATCTACCGTTGTTTGCCGTCTGGAGAACGTTAGGTTTAAAGATAGCTTGTTAGTCTTGCACCAACTATCAAACGATTGTAAGTCATTATTAAGAACTTTGGCATCATCGACGGAACGGATTTTCATGAATATTTTCATATCATCCGCAAAGAGAAGGCATTCTGCATTAGAAAAACATTTAACTACATCATTAATAAATATATTAAATAGAAGGGGGCCCAAGTGTGACCCCTGAGGAACACCTGACGTGACACAGATGGGACGTGAATGACAGCGCCCAATTTTAACAAATTGGGATCTTCCCGAGAGATACGACCCTATCCAACTTAGCAAAGTATTGTCATTACAAAAATCCCTTAATTTGTTCATTAGTAAGTTATGGTCGACCGTGTCGAATGCCTTGGAGAAGTCAGTGTAGATGGAGTCCACCTGACACCGCTCCTCAAAAGCACGAACAATATATGCATCATACACTAGAAGATTAGTAGAAGTTGATTTACCAGTACGAAATCCGTGTTGACGCATAGAGATCGAGGATTGCAGTACCCCTGTTAGGTAATCACAAAGTAGTTTTTCAAAAATTTTAGGTGATACAGCTAAAATAGAGATCGGTCTATAATTGTCAACACGATTTCGATTACCAGATTTAAAAATTGGCGTGATATAAGCACTTTTCCAGCAGGTGGGAAAACTACCCTCACGTAGAGATGCATTGAATAAATGCCATAATGGGCGACTAAGGGAAAAGGCACAATCACTAAGGAAGGTGGCGCTAAGTCCATCAGACCCTGGGCTACTGTTGTTTTTTAAAGATGACAACTCATTCAATATATCTGATATACTTAATGTAGGAGGAATGCTTTCGTTTATGTGATTGTTACTAAAAGTGGTCGAAGTTACATTAATATTTGATGACGAGTTTAGGTTCGGCGTATGATAAACAGATCCAAAAAAATGCCCAAAGAGGTTAACTATGCTATCGGTGTCGTTAACAAGGGAATTTCCGTTCTCAAATGTTGTTGGAATCTGGTTAGAAGCTCTTTTAGACTTAACGTAACCCCAATAAACTTTAGGATTGTGTTTTATGGAATACTCAACATTATTGATATGGTTTAAGTAACACTCGTTTGCCAGTCTCTTGCATTGATCACGAGTTTTGCTAAATGAAACATAGTCTTCAGCTGATTGAGATGTTATGTACCTTTTATGGAGCGTTTTCTTTAAAAATATAAGATCTTTTAGCTCTCTAGTAAACCAAACTGGGAGACAAGGTGTTTTTGCTTTGAGGCGTTTTTTGGGAACGTAAAGCTCAAAAATTTCAAAAAGGGTTGAATAGAATTTATCACATGCTTTATTAATATCACAGCAGCTTAATAAATCATCCCACCTAACGTTAATAAATGCATTGTTTAAGGCTGTGTAGTCAGCATGCTTAAAGTCAAAATCAAAAGTAAAATTATTTTCTGTCTCCAGTGCATTTTTAACTTGCAGTGTTTTATACAAGTGGCGCATGAAGTAAAATTTCGAGTTTAGAAAAGCCCCGCGAAAATTTGTCTCGGGTCGCTGCGCGACCCTTGACAAATTTTCTACGCGGGGCTTTTCTAAACTCGAAATTTTACTTCATGCTTAGTCTGGGAGTGGACAACACTCGTTTGAACTTTAAATTTAACTCTTTTATAAAATCGACGTATGTAATATAATAAATCATTCATTGAAATCATAGAAAAAGATGCAACATTTTACCTAAAAAGAACTTTTAGAATTAACTTTATAATATGCTCGGTTCTTAATGGATGAATATTCTATTCCTAAGAAAAACCGTATTTATTTAATATTAAAGTTATATTTAATATAACAACAAACTGTTAATAAATCGACAAAAATCTAGAAATATCGAAAATCTCGACATGTAGAAAATCTTAACGGTCCACTCCCAGACTAAGCATGAAGTAAAATTTCGAGTTTAGAAAAGCCCCGCGTAGAAAATTTGTCGAGGGTCGCGCAGCAACCCGAGGCAAATTTTCACGGAGCTTTTCGAAACTCGAAATTTTACTTCATGCGCCACGCGTATAAAACACTGACTTAAAGTGAAGTTAAAAACGCACTGAAAACCAACCCAACTTCGATATTTTTTCAAAATTTGATGTTTTTTTCCTATCCATGCTGTAATTCTTCAGATATTCGTTGTTTTCTTGTAAAGAAACTTCGATTCACTGTAGTCCTTCGGTCTCCGAAGACCATGATTGGTCCTTCTAGCTGTAGCCTTTGTAAAATGGCAATAAACTTAGTAATCTAGAGTGATCACTCAATTTGAAACTTCTAAGAACGAGTGTTGTCCACTCCCAGACTAAGCATGAAGTAAAATTTCGAGTTTAGAAAAGCCCCGCGTAGAAAATTTGTCTCGGGTCGCGCAGCGACCCGAGACAAATTTTCACGGGGCTTTTCTAAACTCGAAATTTTACATCATGCGCCACGCGTATAAAACACTGACTTAATGTGAAGTTAAAAACGCACTGAAAACCAACCCAATTTCGATATTTTTTCAATATTGGATGTTTTTTTTTCCTATCCATGCTGTAAACCTTCAGATATTCGTTGTTTTCTTGTAAAGAAACTTCGATTCCCTGTAGTCCTTCGGTCTCCGAAGACCATGATTGGTCCTTCTAGCTGTAGCCTTTGTAAAATAGCAATAAACTTAGTAATCTAGAGTGATCACTCAATTTGAAACTTTTAAGAACGAGTGTTGTCCACTCCCAGACTAAGCATGAAGTAAAATTTCGAGTTTAGAAAAGCCCCGCGTAGAAAATTTGTCGAGGGTCGCGCAGCGACCCGAGACAAATTTTCACGGGGCTTTTCTAAACTCGAAATTTTTCTTCATGCGCCACGCGTATAAAACCCTGATATAGAATGAAGTTCAATAACACATATGTCATCATTAATTAAAATCATTATTTAATCAGATATTTAGTCGGTAAATGAACATTTTTGTTAATAGATACTGATGGAATAAAATGTTACTGGTTGCAAATGATAGATTCAAATTTATTTTTAAAGGATTTGTATCCGTGATTTAAAAATGAGGATTCGAATCTTTGATTCGAATCATATTTTTCACTTACGAATCTTTTATTCGAGTATTCGTGATTCGAATCATATTAGATGATTCGGATTCGAGATTCGAATCCTGTTTTTGAGGATTCATCCCAGCTCTGACGTTTAGTAAACAGTCTTACAAATAATTAAGTCGCCGTGCCCGCGACACAAACTGAAACACAAACTGAACAAAGTGCACGTAATATAAATTATTATTTACAATATGAAGTCCATTTTACGTTTTTTCTTGTTTGCAAAGTTAGAAACTATGTTAGAAACATCTAATTTTATATGCCTATGTACATATAATAGTGCTAATCCCACTAATCTTTCTTGGGTCATTGTTGACCTAAGCCACGCTTTTAATCTCCATAAAGATGAAAATCTCATTTCAGCTGACGCAACACTTACTGGTAAGGTTAAGCATATTTTTAAACATTTTGTTATTATTATTATTATTATTATTTATTTACGGATATCCATTTAAATAAATACATAATGCTTAGTCTAAAATAAGTTAAAAGTAATAATTAAGTTAAAATATATAAAATCACAAACAATATACACAACAGATTAAAATCAAAATGCTCATCACTATGCTAAAAGTAATAAATAAGGTTAAAATATAAATCACAAACAATATACAAATAAAACAAACAAAACGGATTAAAATGTGAACAAAAATAAAAATCTAATTTGTCTCACGGAGCATGGACTTAAGATTCTTTTTTTTGCTTGTGGTAGCAAAGTCTATATTCGCCGAGTTGCAGTGCGCGGCAACTCTAGCCATACCATAGTTTCTACCATAATTGGTACGATGAAATGGTACGTTGAAGAGGTCGAAGGAACGCAAACCCCTGCTAGGCAGGAAACATATTTTTGTCACACTTTAATATTTTCAAAATTGTTTCATTATTATTAATAGTGTCATTATATATGGTTTTATACAACTCTACCTCAGATAACTCACACATTAATAGAGAAGTCAGCATTTTCTATTCTTTCTAAATATTTTGAAAATACTACTAATTCCCTTTGAATATAGTGTTTACATTTTTTTAAATAATTCACTGCGTATAAATAAGTTAAAGTTAAAAAAGACAAAATGGCATTCTTCAAACTTAAACTCTAAGTCTTCTATAACATTTTCTAATAATGGGATATAAACGGTTACTCTAAAATAATCTTTGCAGTTTGTGATTTGTAGATTTACACGATTATTTTGTCTTGCCGTTAATCGGGGCATTGAGACACTAAATCCAAGCTCTTCACTTTTTTCGACTGTTTTATAAAGGTCCTTGAAATATACAGATACATTTTTCCTTTTGCTCTTAAATGTCTCCACAACATTACGTAGACATTGGTAGATATAGACTCTGTCAATGCTTTTGGTTTGCAGAATTTTGCTTAAGTTAACAGTGAGAGAAAACAGATCTGAGAGAGAGAGTACAGACTTACAATAAATGAAGTTGAAGTTATGGAATGCATTAAACAAACCGCCTTTGATGACGATTCTGTTTCCCTTCATTCTGATATTGTTGTTAATGCCTTCACAATATTTGTTAGGTTCGTTTTAAATATCAACACTGAATCATGCCTATCAACCCAACGGGTTTTGCAAAGAGATTTCAAATTAGCACTTTTGCTTCTTAAAACGAAGTTTTGTTTAGCTGAAGAATTAAAAAATGAAATCACTTCTTTTATATGCCTACGGCATTTCTTACGCTTTGGACAGCGTTGCATTTAGAAATGGATAGATTTAAAGGGTGATTGCTACATGGGCATTGTATTACATTCGTTAAATCCTTCTGTAAGTAATTGATAGCCCCTGTTTGTGCTCCTACCATTAAACTGTAGTTATCTGTACCTATGCCTTCACACCGTTTAAAATCAAAATGATATTTTCTTAAAAACTCCAGAACAGTTTTAGCTAATATTTCACCAGTCAACATCGGTTCAACGGTACCATCAGAAAAATTATTTCGATGGCAATCAATGAATGCTACAAAACATTCCTGTACTTCGCCATTTTCTACATATCTTATAACAAGAGACATTTGTGAGAAATGACTTAAATCTAGTCTCATCACAAATAATGCTATAATAATCACTGGCATTAATTGATTCAATTAAAGTGTTCAAAATTTCTTCTCCGCAACATTGAATTAATTCATTTTGTCTGACACTACTTATACAGGGTGTCTACGCTAAACCGTGCGTTAAAAGTTTATGGTGTTGCCGTTGCAATAAAAATTTGAAAAAAATCCTTGAATCAGTTCTTCTCATTTGAAATATTTTCAACTTTATAGCACCAAATTTGTTATTTTAAACAGAACACCCTATACAGTCTGTTTGATTTATTGTGACACAGCACATATGTCCGTTATTAGTACAGATAGAAAAAAAAGTTAAAGACAAAAGTTTTAGTATTTTTTATGATCTATTCAATCGTAATGTGTTATCGAAATAACACGACAATTGCCAATAAATGAAATTTATCAGTTGACATGAATAACTATTTAAAGTGTCTGTTCAAAGTGACGTCCGTTGTTTGCAATACATTCTTCACATCTCTTCATTAAATTTCGTCGTGCTTTTTGCAACATCCGTGGTGTTATTTGGCCACATGCCATACGAATACGATTTTTCAGATCGTCTAGATTTTCTGGACGAGTAACATAAACTTTTTGCTTTAAAAATCCCCAAATACAAAAATCTAAAATAGACAGATCTGGCGATCTTGCTGGCCAGTTTATGGGGCCACCATTTGCAATCAATTTCAAACCAAACTTTCTTTCCAAAATATCTTTGACATTTCTTGCGTTATGGGGAGGAGCTCCATCTTGTTGGAACCACATATCTCGACGTATTTCTAGGGGGATATCATCTAAATAATCTTCAAATTCTATCGTAAGAAAGTTGGCATATCGCTCCGCATTCAACGTTCCTTGATAAAAAATGGTCCTATTATGGTATCACCTAACACACCAAGCCACACATTAACTGCAAATCTTGGAATCTGCATTCTCGAATTTGACGTGGATTCTCAGTATCCCAGTAATGGTCGTTTTTTCGGTTGGAGATTCCGTTGTTGTTGAAATTTGATTCATCACTCCAAAGAATTAAATTTAATAAATGTTGATTGTTGCTAAGCCAATTACAGAATACTATCCTCCTGTCAGAATCACCATCTCTTAAACCTTGTACTAACTTAATTTTATATATATTTGAAATAAAACAACGCAGTTGGGAGGGTTTCACTTTTATTGTTGAACACTGCAACATGTTTCACCACACAGTGGCTTCATCAGGCAGATGAAATAATGAAAAAATCATTATTTCATCTGCCTGATGAAGCCACTGTGTGGTGAAACATGTTGCAGTGTTCAACAATAAAAGTGAAACCCTCCCAACTGCGTTGTTTTATTTCAAATAGTATTATGGAGTTTCATCATGTATCCGCCTCATCAATTAAATATTAATTTTATATGGTCTCATTTTATGTTTTCTCAGAATAGAAAATATTTTATGCATACTTATTCCTAAGTCAGCCACTGCTTCGCGTATTGAATTACGTGGATGTGCTCTATAATAGGCCAATATCAATACTTCATTATTATCTTTACTTTCTTGTCTTCTCCTTCGTAATTTATTATTAAAACACCCATTTCTCCGTAAATTTTCTTCAAGTCTTGCAAAAGTGCGATAATGTGGTTGTCTTCTTTCTGGATACATGTTTCCATAAGTGATACTAGCTTCTCTAGAATTATCGTTGCATCTAACGAAAACCTTTAGCATATCCATTTTTTCATCATTAGAATAGTAATTATCACCCATCTCTAAAGATTTGAATCAACAACACGCAAGACGGGAAGTTACTACACCACTTTGACATTAAAGCGTTAACAAATTGTTTTATGTCAATTGTTATCCATGGCAACTAATAAATTTCATTTATTTGCAATTGTCGCGTTATTCGTACAATGAAGAGGTACTTATGTGGTATCATTATAAAGCTAAGGTTATTACCTATTTGAAATAAACAAAATATATAGGGTGTTCCATTAAAGAAAATGAAGCTAATAGCTTTCACGTGTTTATTTGATTTTCAATTGATTTTCTGACAATGCTACTGAATAGATCATGAAAAATACTAAAACTATTGTCTTTAACTTTTTTTTCTATCTGTACTAATAACGGACATATGTGCTGTGTCACAATAAATCAAACAGACTGTATATTAGTATTTTTTTGGATTCCTCGTTTAAATTGCAACATATTTTATTCGAACACGTGTACACTTATGTCTTATAGTTTTTAAGAATAAAAAATATTTCTAAAATTTTGACCTCTAAAAGGCATCTTGAAGTCTATCTGTAACTTCTCTTAAGAATAAGATACAAATATGATTTATATTTCAACTTGTACCTAGAGGATGCCTCTATGAGTAAATTAATTGGAAGCTGTCAATTTTGACAGTAAGTGTTCTTAAAATGTCAATATCTAAGTGTCCTCTTCAATGTCTAGTAATTTAATTTTTTTAATGGCATAACCCAATTTTTATCACATGGTACGATTAGGGGGGACATTTCCTATAAAAACGTATTGTACAATTATACTTCTCAACCAAGTAGTTTTCGAATTCGTTTTTTTCGTCGCATTTATGCAGAGTATAATGCGAGTATAAGTCGCAATTGAATTTTAGTAGGCATGTAGTATGCTTTTGTTTTGTCGCGATTGTATTGCAAAATGTCAAATAATAAAAAAGAATTAGTATAAAGTTTTACAGAACTCAACAAATTGAATAATTACACAAATCAACAAATTATCAATTTATTCTTTAAACATGGCAACTGCCAATTGAACAAAATTTGATTCTAATCTTCTAAATCTTGTTTTATTAAATAATGTAGATAAGTTTCATTAATATATATTTATTGAAAGAATATTTTTTTCTGAACTCACTGAGAGATGGCGAACGTGTGTATCGGGAGTTCGGCATCAGAAAGCGATTTAAATATTTTGATATAACTTTAATAAGTGAAAACTATGTGTGTGGTGGCTGCAAAGAAACAATGCTTTTCGATGAAATTCAGTGCAACGTATGTGATTCGCAATTTCATAACCAGTGCCTGAAATCCGAAGAGAAATTTGGAATCACCGCATGTAGTAAATGCGAAAAAAGAGGAATCCAAAAGATGAGCTTGCAAGTACTAATTTTACTAAAACAGTAAATAGAAATATAAGGTATTAAGATGAAAAGTAAAGATTTAATTATTACTGCATTAACCTCGAAACTAGAAAACATCGAAAAAAAGGTAAGCAACAATTCAAATTTTAAAATAAATAAGTTGCAGAAACCTTTAATAAACCCGCCACCTGTTGTCGAGGTAGAAAAATGCAATGAAACCCCATCCAACGCAGGCAACTGTATCAACACTCAAGCAAGAAATCTGCACCATCCAAAAGCAACTACATCCAACGTTGACAACAATATCGACACCCAAGCAAGAAATATCTCCCAACAGAAAGAGGACCTTTCTGTCAGCGATGCGAACAGAAATTAAAAACAGCGATGAAAACTCACATCGAGCATGGAAAACTGTAGATTATCGAAGAAAACCGAAAAAACGACGATCTTTGGTACAGGGGAAAACAGCGCACTTAAAGGAACTGATAGGTATTACCATTATCATGTTCACCATCTGGATGTGATTACAACCAGCAATCAACTGTTCGCATTTCTCAAAAATGATATGGAAATATATAATGCCAAATGCGAAAAAATGAACGCAAAGTGCCTTGAAGAATATGCTTCTTTTAAAATTTCTATTCGCTCTGGCGATTCTGACAAACTCTTGGACGCAAACGCTTGGCCTAAAAACGTAGGAATACGTCGTTTTTTATTCCATCTGAACAAGCCAAAGCAAACTCCAAAATAAACGAACACTCCAAACTGATTCTAACAAGATGAGCATAATTCATACTAATATTCGATCAATTTATAGCAAAACAACAAAAATAAATAATATATTGCGAGAACATCCAGAATACAATCTACTCGCCCTTACTGAGCATTGGCAAACTGCAGAAAATATAGAAACGATCAACATTGAACATTTTCGTCTAGTCGCAAACTCTTCAAGGTACCCGAAAAAAAGGACTCCGCTTATGGAGGAATAGCAGTATATGCAAGAACATCATTTTCGTGCAATGTTAGAAAAGACATCAATGACCTATTGGTAGAAGAACTGATTGAAATGGCTGCTGTAGAATGGATCTACAACAAACAGAATTTTATTTGTGTAGCCATATATAGACCTACAAATTTCGATATAAACACCTTTATATATAAATTTAATACGCTTTTATCACTACTTTTTAAGCTTACTGTTATATTTTTTATAGCAGGAGATCTTAATATTGACTTAGGAAAAGATTATCCCCATAGATTCACATTTGTAAATTTGCTTGCTAGTTATAATATCAACATCACTATAAATGTACCTACTAGGTGTTCAAACAACTCGAGTACAATAATTGATAATATATTAACAAACATCAACAGTGAATATGTTACCAATGTATTCGACACACACATGTCTGACCAATTTGCACAAAAAATCTCATTCTTATTTAATAAAGTAGATGCAAATAATAAATATAAATACATCCGCACATTAAATGACAAAAACAAAACCACTTTTAAGATACTACTCAGCAGAGTAGATTAGACTTGTATATATACTTGTGCAAATATGAATGAAGACTGGAATCTGTTTACTACCATAACATCTGAATTATTCAATAAAAGCTTTTCCCTCAAAAGGGTAAACTTAAATAATAAAAATAATATCAAAAAATATGGGTAGAAAACGAAGAAATTGCATATTGTAAGAAATATTGTTCTATCTACAGTATCTAAAGTGAACCCCGAGTTTAGATCATCTTACAGCAATCAAAACAAAATCTACAATGCTTTACTTCAAAAGCACAGAAAACATAAAATTGAAGAACAAATAGCTATGAGTGACAATATGAGTAAAACATCCTGGAGTGTAATAAACAATCTAGTAACAAATAAAAAGAAACATAATAATATACCCTCAGGAGACAGGCAAACATTAGTTAAAGATTTTAACTTATACTTTGAAAACTCATTCCAAAACTTAATGCAACAGGTCCGAAGCTATGATTGTAATGATACAAATATTGCCTTAAATCCGAAAAGTATATACGGGTGGGCCACGAATAACGCCCATTAAAAGTTTTCGGGGTTCCTGACAGAGGAAAAATTTGAGAATATTCTACATTGCACGGTTGAATGCGATCACCTCATGGAGAATATTTCGACTTTCTATCACTTCCGGTTGTACCGGAAATGGCTACCAACTTTGTTATTTTAAATGGAACATCCTATATATATATATTTTTTAAATTCCCCGTTCAATTGTCATATGAGAGATGAATTTATGTCCATTTAACTCTTACAGTTTTTGAGTTCAAAATTTATTTGTCAAATATTGACCTCAAATAGACGTTTTGAAAAATGCCTATAACTTCTAGTAGGGACAAGATAGACAGACGAGCGGCATCTTGAATTGTTACTTATAGATCCTTCTAGAATGAAAAAAAATGACATCTGTCAATTTTGACAATAGGCATTTCAAAAATGTAAATATTTCAGTGCCCACTTAAAAACATCATAATTCAATGTTTTCAAATGGAATGACCAATATTTTATCTCATATGATATGATTTTGAGTTATTTCGAAATTTCTTTCCTCCCAGAATGTTTGCACAATTGAATAATTCCTGTACAATTCACACATGCACCATACTAGGCTACTGTCAATATTCACTGAACCGAATCTAGAAAAATTCGTTTCCAACGTGTCAATATTTTTGAACACTTCGAGTAATATTATAATAAATAAGTGTAGCAATCGAGAAATTATGAATTTATTCGTCATATATGGCTAGTGCGACAGAATTGTTGTTTCAACGAAACTTATCCACACTTACAACTTACAAACAAAACAAAAGCAAGAAGATTGAAATAAAGTAATTTTCAAACGAATAATTAAATGCAAGAACAGAAAAAAAAATTATAACAATTGTTCGAAATGATGACCATTAACGTATAAGCACTGTGCAGCACGTGTTGCGACACCCTCTGTTGTTGCTCGCCTAATTTCTTCTGCACTTAATTCCGCGAATGCAGCTAGTACCTTTGCTTCCAATTCTTCTCTGGTATTGACGACAGTGGCATAAACTTTATTTTTTATACGACCCCAAAGAAAAAAGTCGAGTGGAGTAAGATCTGGAGATCTAGCGGGCCAGTTCCACTGACCTAACCTTCGAATCCAACTATCTTCGAACATATTCGTCAGTTGCTGCGATATTTCGTGTGTGCAATGAGCTGGGGCTCCATCGAGCTGATACCATGAATTTATCCTTAAATTCAAAGAAAGCTCATCCAAAAAATTCTCTACAAAATTTCTTAAAATTTGTAAATATCTACCACTATTTAATCTTTCGTGGTACAAATAAAAAGTAACACGCGTGTCCATCAAAAGGCAAAATACGTTGAAACTAAATTTGTGTTGGGATTTATGTACAAGCGTTGCATGTGGATTTTCAGTTGAACATATTTGATTGTTTTTTCTATTGAAAATACCTTCACGAGAGAAATTTGATTCGTCGGTCCAAATAATTTTTTTTAAAAAGTCATTGTCTTCTTGATTTTTAACCAACAAAAACTTACAAAAATCAATCCTGTTCACTGCATCTTGAGGAAATAATTCTTGCACCAAATTAAATTTATAATTATGCATACGATATATTTTCAAAATTCTTCGCAGTGATGTTCTGCTGACTCCCAAATCCTCCTGGCAACTACGGGTGGATGCGCGTGAATTTGCTTGAAAATAAGCCAAAACATTCACTTGAACTTCCTCGTTCTGCGTTATTGGCTTTGGTTGATTTTTTTCTTCGTTTAGTTTTCCAAATTGTACAAAATTTGACTCCAGTCTTCTAAATTTTCTTCTATCCATTTTGGACTCCAGTCTTCTAAATTTTCTTCTATCCATCGGCGGTAAGTGTGGGTAAGTTTTGTTGAAAATTCTGCAAGTTCTCTCAACAATTCTGTCGCACTGACCATGTATGACGAATAAATTCATAATTTCTTGATTGGTATACTTATTCATTTTAATATTACTTGAACGGAGCGTTCAAAAATATTGACAGATTCGGTTCAGCGAATAATGACAGTAGCCTACTATGGTGCACGTGTGAATAGTACAGAAATTATTCAATTGTGCAAGCATTCTGGAAGGAAAGAAATTTCGAAATAACTCAAAAACTACTTGCTCTAGATATAGGGAGACATAATACTTTTATGTTGCAAATTGTCTTGCCAATCACCATATGAGATAAAATATTGGTTATTCCATTTGAAAACATTGAATTATGATGTTTTTAAGTGGGCACTGAAATATTAACATTTTTGAAATACATATTGTCAAAATTGACAGATGTCAATTATTTTAATTCTAGAGGGATCTATAAGTAACAATTCAAGATGCCGCTCGTCTGTCTATCTTGTCCCTACTAGAAGTTATAGGCATTTTTCAAAACGTCTATTTGAGGTCAATATTTGACAAATAAATTTTCAACTCAAAAACTGTAAAAGTTAAGTGGACATAAATTCATATGAGAGGGTAGACAATTGAACGAGGAATCTAAAAAAATTAATATATAGGATGTTCCATTTAAAATAACAAAGTTGGTAGCCATTTCCGGTACAACCGGAAGTGATAGAAAGTCGAAATATTTTCCATGAGGTGATCGCATTCAACTGTGCAATGTAGAATTGTTTCAAATTTTTCCTCTGTCAGGAATCCCGAAAACTTTTAATGGGCGTTATTCGTGGCCCACCCTGTATATATTGTGGCATACATATCCCAATTACATATACTTAAAAGAAAAACTTCCTGTATGTATTAACTTTGGCGTGTCTGATTAATATTTTCTCTACTTATTACTAAACTGCATTTTATTTTAAACAACATTTGTTAGTTTTAAAATGTTTCAAAACGGCAATAAATGATTACAATTTATTACAATAAATAATTCCAAATTATAATTTAATGTAACTAAATTAATTCGTTTTTTTTCACAAAAACTAAGGGTTTCGATGTTATTCATTAACACATTGCAAAATTCTTAAACAAATGAGTCGCCTATTTTCAAAACTCCTAAATTCACTTTAGTTGGTTTCCAGTAATTTGTTAAGTAATAATAATAATAATAATTAGTTATTGATAATGAGTGCTTTGCACTCGAAATGTACATCTAACGAATAAAAATACAAATGAAGTAAGGAATAAAAGTTTCTTTACATTAAACGAAAGTCTTCTTACTTCATAAAAATAGCATTTAGTTTCTTAAACAAACCTAATCATCTAAAAATGTAACATTTCTATTATAATTTTAAAATTGGAACTTATTATTTTTATGTGACTGTAACAATAATAACTCAGAAACGGTTAAATTTACCCCAATTAAAGTTATTGTCAGTTTAATTAGTATTAAAAACTACGCATAAAACTTCAAAAATATACCTAGTGTTCCGTTTAAAAAACATAAGTTTGTGTTGGCTCTCCGTTGTGGGGCAACGTGTATACATAAAAATATTTTCCGAGTCGATAATTATCTATAACTTTAATATAAATCATATTTTTCTATCTTAAATATTTAAGCCAAACAGTTACTTTAGTGCTTCAGTGAGACAGTGTATTTATTCATAAATTAAAGCCAACAAACTGTTTATCAGAGCTGGGCAGGATTCGAATCATTCAGGATTCGATTCCCGGATTCGAATCCTTTTAGAGGATTCAAAAGAGGTATTCGAATACTTTTGTGAAAACGGATTCGTGATACGGATTCGTTACATTTTTTTAAAAGGATTCGTATTCGAATCCAGACGTAGATGATTCGAATCCTTATAAAGGGATTCGAATTCTTATAAAAGGATTCGAATCCTTATAAAACGAATCGAATTCTTGTAAAAGGATTCGAATCCTTATAAAATGAATCGAATCCTTATAAAAGGATTCGAGTCCTCATACACGGATTCAAATCCTCCCAAATAATTCGAGTCATCGCTATTAAGGCTGGGATTCGAATTCGATTAATTCAAATAGTTAAATATTCTAATATGAATATTTAAATCACTAAATTATTCATATTTGAATATAAATATTTAAATTTTCGAATAATTCAAATATTTGTGAATGCATATTTGGTTACTTAACCATGAAAAATTTCCAACCTTAATCGTATATTCTTAACATCACTTGAAATCAGTGTTTTATACGCGTGGCGCATAAAGTAAAATTTCGAGTTTAGAAAAGTCCCGTGAAAATTTGTCTCGGGTCGCTGCGCGACCCTCGAAAATTTTCTACGCGGGGCTTTTCTAAACTCGAAATTTTACTTCATGCTTAGTCTGGGAGTGGACAACACTCGTTCTTAGAAGTTTCAAATTAAAGGATCAATCTAGATTACTAAGTTTTACCATTACCATTTTACAAAGGCTACAGCTCGAAGGACCAATCATGGTCTTCGGAGACCGAAGGACTACAGGGAATCGAAGTTTTTTTTACAAGAAAACAACGAATATTATTATTATTATTATTCTTTATTTTTCCCAACAGATATACATATATCGAATTACAGGGAACTTAATCTAATATAATGCTATGTAACATAATTTTAAATCATACATACAGTGCGCAGAGAAAGAAGAGAAAAGAAAAAAAAAACAAACTTAAAGCCTAAAGATTTATAACAATATCACTGGTACCGATAAATCTGACATTATTTCGATGAGGGATTTTCTGGTATCTACAAAAGTATCTACTCTATTATTTAAACTATTAAACCTTCTAATCATTTTTAAAACGGGTGAATTAAAATGAGCTAGCGTATTGGCATGTGGTTGAAAAAATAGGTTATTACTGCGAGATGTTAATCTAGGAACCTGAAACTTCAGCTTACCTAGGATGTTAGGGTCATCAATATCGTAATTTACTACCCCATATAAAAATAGAATTGAAGATTTCGTACGCCTGTCACATAATCTTTCGACATTAAATGTTTGTAAGAGGTTTTCATATGTAATGGATACAGATGGATATTCCTTAAATTTTTTAAAAAACAACATTTTCAAAAACTTTTTTTGAATTGCTTCGATTCTACTTACAGTATTTTCGTAGTAAGGTGACCAAATAACAGAGGCAAATTCGAGGTTAGAACGAACGTATGAAAAATACAATTTTTTTAAAACGTCAATGTTATGAAAGTCCTTACAAGTGCGATGGAAAAAGCCCAACAGTTTGATACTTTTGTCACAAATCTTATTTATGTGATCATTAAATGTTAACTTATGATCAAAAGTTACTCCTAAATCTTTAATCGAGTTTATACGTTGAAATAATACATTGTTAATACCATAATCATATATAACAATATCTTTTTTACGATAAAATGACATGCATTTACACTTTGATAAGTTCAACGATAATCCATTTACCTCACACCATTTATGAATGTTATTAATATCTTGCTGCAACCGAATGCAATCATCCCTGGACTCAATGATATTAAATAATTTCATATCATCTGCATATAGGAGCACGTTACATCGAATTAACTCAACAACATCATTAATAAAAATGATGAATAACAGTGGTCCCAGGTTTGTACCTTGGGGAACCCCAGATGTTGCAGTATACTCACTGGAACGATACCCCATATACTGGACAAATTGTCGTCTGTTATGTAGGTATGATTGCATCAGTGAAACGGTTCCCTCTGTAAAACCAAAAGATGAAAGTTTGTTAATGATTACGCAGTGATCAATTGTATCAAATGCTTTTTGGAAATCAGTATAAACTAAATCGACCTGTTTCCGTTTATTTAAATGATTCGAAATATAATCGGTAAAATTTAATAAATTCGATACAATTGATCTCTTTTTAACAAAACCATGTTGGCGCGTGGTAATAAATGGACTAACGTGATTGTACATATATCGATAAAGTATCATTTCAAATAATTTAGGAAAGTTATTTATAATTGTTATTGGACGATAGTTCAGAATGTTGGACTTATCTCCGCTCTTGAAAACTGGCGTAACTTTACCTAACTTCCATACTTCCGGTACAACGCTCGAATTTACAATTAAATTAAAAATGTGGGTTATAGGCTCAAGAAAACAGCTAATACAATCCTTTATTAAGAACGCCGGAATTCAATCTGCTCCAGCAGTATTATTGGCTTTTACCTCAGTAACAGCACGAAGAATATCAGACTGAGTGATATTTTTAATTACACAAACAGGGGCATTCTTAGTTACATCAATATTATTAAAATTGGTACTGGATTGTTTTTTATATACACTGCTTAAATACTCAGCAAAACCATTGACAATGCCCTTTGGATTATTAATATTAATATTATTATAGGTCATATTGCCAGGAATTCGTGTACTCGATTTTTTAACATTAACATAAGAAAAAATATTTTTAGGTTCCCGCATGACATTATGTTCAACATAATTAATGTAATTTTTATGGTCAGATTTAATAAGATTATGAATTTCTTGCCTGAGTCTACTGATTCTTAGTCTTAAATAAGTAAATTTGTATTGTTTGAATATTTTTAATGCATTTTCTTTTCGTTTAATTAGTTTTCATAATCCTAGACTGAACCAAATGGGAAATTTACGCTGTAATCTAAAACTACGAGTCGGCACACACTTTGCAATTGTCTTAGACAGCAAATCGTAAAACTTATTACAGGCAATATTAGGATCAGAAATACTCATCACAATACCCCAATTAATTAAAGAAATCTCATTATATAATAAGCGTAAATCAGCTTTTTTGAAATCATAGGAAATGTATGATGTATTAGATTTAAAGTTGGAAATGGAACTTTCCACTAAGACTACATCACAACATAATGTTGGGTGGTATGAATCTTCGAGAACAAAACCAGATTCATGAAAAACATCACATCTTAAATTGCCACTTGAAATTACAAGATCTAGTATTTTATTAGAACAGTTAGAACAGAATATCTGAAGGTTTACAGCATGGATAGGAAAGAAAACATCTAATTTTGAAAAAATATCGAAGTTGGGTTGGTTTTCAGTGCATATTTAACTTCACTTTAAATCAGTGTTTTATACGCGTGGCGCATGACGTAAAATTTCGAGTTTAGAAAAGCCCCGCGAAAATTTGTCTCGGGTCGCTGCGCGACCCTCGACAAATTTTCTAAGCGGGGCTTTTCTAAACTCGAAATTTTACTTCATGCTTAGTCTGGGAGTGAACAACACTCGTTTGAACTTTAAATTTAACTGTTTTAAAAAATCGACGTATGTAATATAAATATAATAAATCATTCAGAAAAAGATGCAAAATTTTACCTAAAATTAAGTTTTAGAGTTAACTTTATAATTTGCTCGGCTCTTAATGGGTGAATATTCTGTTCCTAAAAACCGTATTTATTTAATATTAAAGTTGCATTTAATACAATAACAAACTGTAAATAAATCGACAAAAATCTAGAAATATCGAAAATCTCGACATGTAGAAAATCTTGACGGTCCACTCCCAGACTAAGCGTGAAGTAAAATTTCGAGTTTAGAAAAGCCCCGCGTAGAAAATTTGTCGAGGGTCGCGCAGCGACCCGAGACAAATTTTCACGGGGCTTTTCTAAACTAGAAATTTTACTTCATGCGCCACGCGTATAAAACACTGATTTAAAGTGAAGTTTAAAACGCACTAAAAACCAACCCAACTTCGATTTTTTTTCAAAATTGGATGTTTTCTTTCCTATCCATGCTGTAAACCTTCAGATATTCGTTATTTTCTTGTAAAGAAACTTCGATTCCCTGTAGTCCTTCGGTCTCCGAAGACCATGATTGGTCCTTCGAGCTATAGCCTTTGTAAAATGGTAATAAACTTACTAATCTAGAGTGATCCTTCAATTTGAAACTTCTAAGAACGAGTGTTGTCCACTCCCAGACTAAGCATGAAGTAAAATTTCGAGTTTAGAAAAGCCCCGCGTAGAAAATTTTCACGGGGCTTTTCTAAACTCGAAATTTTACTTCATGCGCCACGCGTACAAAACACAGATTTTAAATGAAGTTAAATAACACATATATCATTATTAATAAAATCATTATTTAATCAGATATTTAGTCGGTAAATGAACATTTTTGTTAATAGAAACTGATGGAATAAAATATTACTGGTTGCAAATAATAGATTCAAATTTATTTTTAAAGGATTTGTATCCGTGATTCAAAAATGAGGATTCGAATCTTTGATTCGAATCATATTTTTTACTTACGAATCCTTTATTCGAGTATTCGTGATTCGAATCATATTAGGTGATTCGGATTCGTGATTCGAATCCTGTTTTTGAGGATTCATCCCAGCTCTGCTGTTTATAAAATAAATTCCATATTAAATGCATTAGGCATTTCAAATGTACTATAGTGAACACATTACTCTTTTACGTCACAAAATACAAAACACAGTATCATAAACGCATGTCCGCGGTTTTTTTTTAAGTAACAAATCTGTCAGTGAGGTATCAAATTTACTCAAAAGAAGGAACGAAGAACGAAAACTAAAACCTGAATTGGATTAATCACAACTTTCAAGAAAATATACGGTTACAATCACAATCATTTCATTTCACTTACAATTTGTCGAAGAACCAGAATGAAATTATTGTGATTGTAACCGTATATTTTCTTAAGAATACAACTCATAGCCTACTAGAACGAATTTTAAACCAATAAGATGCAAGGAAAGCCGTAGGTACATGTCTATCACCGCGATGATAGAAAAACAAAATAGGTAAAGTTTCATGCAGTGATATTAATAGAAAAGGGAAAAGTGCGACGCCAAAAACACCGTCATGAACAAAGAATCACAGTGGCGGCAATTTACAAACTTTTGTGCGGCTAAAAAATTCTCAATCAATTGCGAAACAACAATATCTCAGCTGTCGATAATGTTAAGGGACTCACATTATATTATTCGTTATATTCTCTCACTAAATATAACTCGTGATATGATTAATTATCGATGATATTTTGTCGTTGAAACCGAAGCAGCACATTCAACTCACTCGTTGAATCTGCAGCTCGGTTTCAACTCTAAAATATCATCGATAATAATCATAGCACTCGGTGTATTACGGCTGAATGTAGTGATTAATCCAATTTAGGTTTCAGTTTGTTCTCGTTCTTCGTTCCTTCTTTTGAAAAACTTTGAAATCTCTCTTTATTTCTAACATTTTAATTATTGTTTCACTTACTTTTGATGAAAACCATTCGCCCACCATTTTAAATCCGATATGTTTCTTCTGTGGCGAAACTATTTAAAGGTTTTGCCACAGTTCGAATGAAATTTTGAGCATTTTTGTAAAATTGGCGCGTTTGAAGTATTTTGACAGGTGTCATGAATGTCATGATAATAGAAACGCAAACTTAACATTCGACGTGCCAAACAATTGAAGATGTACTGTTTCAACCAGAATACATCGATTGAAAACAGACAGAAGTTAATGACGTCAGGGTAGAAAGGTAATGTGTTGACAATAGTGCATTTTTGGTGATGTCGTTGATAAAATTGCTATGGTTATCTACAACCACATTCTGAAACGACCATGTCCTTATATGCGTATCTGTACGTCAAAACTCCTTTGCTATCTATGTAAAGAACGGAAATTGAATCGAGTTTTGTTGGCACGCAGCAAGATCTTGAAGCTCTTGATGGGGATATGCTGTGAACTATCGCTTGAACGATTGCGTGCTTTGTTGGTGAGAGATGCTCAGCGACTGGATAGAAACATTTTCCATGGCATTGGAAAGCCTAAAACATTGTAAATTATAAATATCATCAAGTTTATAAATTTACCTAAAGAATAAGAATTCATTAGTTATAATACATAGGCTTTCGATAAGTTTAAATAACATATTTATCAAAATATTATCTTTGACAACATTCATAACCAAACCACCTCATAAATGAGGTGAAGGTTGGCTCCTCGATAATTCGTGAACATCTCCGCACATATTTTCAAATGCAGATTTAGATTTAGCTGGAACCAAACATTCACGGGCTTTGGTCGCTTGCGTTAGCACATACGACATTTTAAATTATAACTTGATAAAAAAGTCAGACCGACGGCAGGCTAGTCTACTATGATAATTACAAACATGGCCCTTAGCAACGTTATTAACAAATTAAAAAAATTACACCAACATTTTCCTATTTTCCGAAAGCTATTGCTTCAATCAGAAAAAAAAAACTGTTGATTACCACACGGGAAATGTGAATACATTTTCCTCGGTTGGCTATACATTCCGACTTCGCCATCGGGATGAAACTAGCCAACCTCGGGAAATAATCTCTTTATATTTCCCTAGATTTTTTTTTTTAATTTTTTTAATTCATAAACATTTATTTTGACATATTGCATTCTCTTATGCAGATATGACTTGATTAGTTCCAGTGGCTTTCCACGTATCCCATATAGCTCTAGTTTCTTGTATAGTATGTCGTGAGATAGGGTATCGAACGCCTTCGACAAGTCTAGTGCTATGGCCATGGATGGTTTTCCTTTATCCATTGCGTCATATACTGTGGTGATAAAGTGAACCAAGGCATCCTCCGTACCGCATCCTTCACGGAACCCGAACTGATTTGAAGCGAGTATGTTGCATTTTTTTAAGAAAGCACTTAATTGTTTTTTTATCAGTTTTTCATATATCTTTGATATACATGGCGTAATAGCAATTGGTCTGTAGTGTTTTGCAAGTTCTTTACTACCGTTATTGTGAACCGGAGTTATAACTGCGTGTTTTAACGATTTTGGGTATACTCCAAGTTCGATACATCTATTTAGTAGTGAGGATAATGGGTTTGCTATTTCATTGGCAATGTGTTTAAGTAATTCACCATTTATGTCATCTAGGCCGGTGCTCTTACTATTTTTCATAGATTTGATTGTATCAATTATGTCAGTTTCTAAAACTGGATTTAAAAACAATGATTGTGCATTTTTTGTAATATTGTGTTCGTAACCCTTCCCATTTGTAATAATTTTTTGTGCCATAGTTTTACCAATATTTGCAAAATAGTCATTAAATTCATTTGCCATTTCCAAGGAATCATGTATTTCTTCGTTTTGTTCGTTTTTTAGATGTTTTGGTGTAGTTTTTGGTACATCTAGGTTTGCGGAGTGTTTGATGAGCTTCCATAATTCTCTATTGGTATTACATTCATTTATTTTGTTTTGGTAATATACGTTTTTTGCTTTGCGTATAGCGCTAGTTACAACATTTCTTGTAGTTTTATAACCAGAATATAGTTCTGGATCATGATCATTTTTTAGATACATTTTGTGTAATTGGTCTCTTTGTTTAATCATTTCAATTATTTTGTTTGTAATCCAAGGCTTTCGGTGCTTTACTTTTTTAATAATTTTTTGTATGATACTTTTGTAAGGTTTGCCTTTAATATATATATTATTCTATCATACGCTTCATCTATACATAACGTTTCTATGAAATCCCAGTTTTCTTTTAATATATTGTCTTTTAATTTTTTATAATCTATTATTTTTATCTCGAATATGTTATTTTCCTTAAGTTTTAACTGGTCCATATTAATGGTTAATGTAATTGGGCAATGGTCTGTAATTTTACTTTGTAATATTAGAGGGAGAGCTTCATCATTATTTATGTTCGTTTTTATATAAAAGTGATCTATGCAAGATTTTGTGGTGTTGACAATCCGAGTACATTTTGTTATGCAAGGTTGTAGATTGAATTCGCATAGTGTATTTTTATATTCATTTACCAATTTATCTTTTTTGGTCTTCAGTGTTTATATTGGTATCTCCTGCAAAAATTTCAAATTTGTTGTTCACATATTGTCTTAGGTAAATTTGTAAGGAGTTTATAAAATCTTGAGTTGTATATATATGGGGTCTATAAACGGATGTAATAGCAATATTTTTATCTGCTAGTGTTAAATGCATTCTCATAAACTTAAAACCATGTATTTCAATAATATCAGTAGAGTGAGTAATATTAGATTTGATGTAAACTATTACACCATCGTTTTGGTTTAAGACACTTTCGTTGTGGTACAATGTGTAACCATCAATGTTAAAATACTCAGAGTCACGGAATGTCCATGTTTGCGTTAGAATAATTACGTCGAATTTAATATTTATTAAATGCAAGTAGATGAGGAGTTCATCAAAGTATTTAGATATACTTCTAATATTCGTTTGAAAAATGTTAAGACTGTTGAAGGATTGTGAAAATTCATTTATATTTATTTGACATTCATCTAAAGTGTTTACGTACTTATCTATTATTTTAGGAAGTCCTACGTCATCAAATATCATATATCAAATATGTGAAGATAAATTAATACAATCTCTGCTCTACAAAATGTATATTACAATAATTGTGGACTGCGCATAATTTAAGTAAAGGTATATAAACGAGTGCGAATATAGGAAAAAATACTACGTAGTACGATTTAATAATAATTATTAAAGATTGAACGCTCTTTAATAATCAGTAAATTAAAGATAAATATACTCTATAATTGTGTATTCAAAGCAAAAGATGAATTATTTTCGGAACAAAATGCTTGATTTAAAAGGATATGAAAATGTGTAAACATTCAACATTTATATTCACTTTTCTAATTTAATACAATATTTTTAATGCCTTAGTTGATTTTTCTAATACTTTAAGCCAAAATTGAAAAAATGAAGATATTAATTTTGAATAGTTGTAAAATTTGAATAGTCTGTTCAATTACTGTAGACATAGGAGATTTTGTTTTTAATAAATATTCAAATATTGTCACGTTTGGTATAATTCACATTAGGATTATTCAATAAATGAGCGGAAATATACCAGACGCTGACGCTACAAGTCAGAACGCGCGATGGGCGATTCGATTCGCCTTTGCTTAGTTTGCAATACCTGTTACTAAGCATGTTACAGTCAGGTGATGTGTATGTGTAACTTGCTTATTGGCGGATTAGAAATGTATGGTGGGATGAATTTGATCGTCGAAGTAGATTAAGATTAGTTCGAAAGGGAGTTGTGAAAGAAGAGTTGTAAAAGAAGAATCGAAAGAGTAGTTTTTAAAAGAAGAGTTGAAAATAAGAGTTAAAGAGATGAGTTAAAGATAAGACAGTGATTAGGAAATCGTTGAGAAAATTAAGTGTTAATAGAAGTAAGTAAATATTTATTTATTAATTGAATAAATGTATGTTAGGTGTGATTTTGTGTTATCTTTGAGAACCGTTCACGACCTAACGTCGATTTTTTTTACAAAGACTTTATTTTCAATGCAATAATTCTTAATATTGTTAATTACTTACAAATTGTTTGATTATTCTTAGGTATAGTAATATGAATTTAGTAATTTTTGTTATTTTTTATAATAATTTGCAACTGCCTCCTGTGAGGCCATTGGTCTAGACCAGTGGTCTCCAAACTACGGCCCGCGGGCCAAATCCGGCCCGCGACTTGCATGAATCCGGCCCGCGATTGTTTCTAATTTTTTTGTAAATGTCATATTTTCAAATATTGTAACAATTGTTCCTTAAATATTTCATAAATTTATAAAATTAATCGGATCTTGGCCGACTTTATTATGTAGAATTGTATTTGTGGCCCGCGAAGAAGATAGTTTGGAGACCCAGGGTCTAGACAAATATTTATGAACTTAAATTATGTGTTGGGTTTTTCGGTAATGCTTTTTTCTCTCAATTTCTCCATTTAATGAATAAAGTATTTGTTAAAGTGTGAAGGAATACCGAACTTATTATCTGTAATGATTAATCTATTTCTTCAATGTATACACTATCTAACGATTGCAAAAAAAACAGTTTGTAACTAAAGTGCTGAAACAATTGAGAGAGCGCTTGTCCTTGCCAACTCTAATGTTGAAACTCTACAATCCCCCTCCCGGAAGAATCTTTGCTGCATCATGATGATCGTTTCGCCGGTCTGCCATTTTCTTCAATGGGGTCACTGCAGCATTCGGGCACGGTGGTCTTCGTGTAGATTTCGATTCAATGGTTTTGTCAACAAATCCGCTGAATGTTCGTAGGAACATACTTCAACTGTATGGTTCCATCCATGACGTTCTCGCGGATGTAGTGGTGTTTTATAGCGATGTGCTTAGTGCTGGACTTGTTGATGAGGTTGGTAGCGTGAGCGATGGCCGCTTAGCTGTCACACCAGATCAGGGTCGATTAAGCAACCAAGTGTCCCAGGTCCAGTAGTCTGAGAAACTTCTTTATCCAGATGACCTCCCTTGTGCAGGTGGCCAGTGCCGTCTACTTCGCACTCTTCCAGTAAACTGGGGTGCCTGCCAACATGATCAGGTACCATGTGGCCCCATCTACATCGGTGTATGCTAACATGATCAGGTACCATGTGGCCCCATCTGCATCGTACAATGACTGGCCTGTGGGATCATAAATTATCCTGTACTGTTTCGTCTCCCCAACGTACCTCAAAATCCGCTGTGTTGCGTTCCAATGTTGCTTGTTGAAACTACCAAATAGGAATTTGACCTTCTGTCTTGTAGCTATGTTATTCGTTATGGCCAGCATATCGTCGACGTATACAGTCAGTATAGCTCGGCCATGTTCTTATGTGAACTCGTAAACACAAGGATCGATTTGGTTGCGTATAAACCCCATGTTTATCAACGAGCTGTTCAGGTGGGCATTCCAGCATCTGCCACTCTACTTAAGCCCGTAGATAGCCTTCTTCTGCTTATATACAAACGCTTCCTTCCCAGCCTTTACAAATCCCTCTGGTTGTTCCATGTACACGTATTGATCGATGATCCAATTTTTCTCGACGCTAGCAACCACCATTAAACGAATGGTTTCAAAACTGGAAACAGGAGCATAAACCTCATTGTAATCAATACCTTTTTGTTGTGTGAATCCATGGCGACGAAACGAGCTTTGAAACAGTCACCGGCCGCTTTCTTCTTGAAGACTCATTTACATTTCACAGGTGTCACTTTAGTCGGTCGCGGAACAATCTTCCAGGAATCTGTTCCTTCAGCGAGTTCATCTCCTCAGCCATAGCCTCCAACCATTGTGATGACATCGTAGAGTTTATTGCGTTCTGGTAGCACGAGAGATCTTCATCGGCGCCTGTAACGACGTTCGATCGAGGTGGATTTGAGGTGTCCTGAATCCTCTGGTGAAGTGTGATCTCCTGTTTCTCGGAACTATCCGCACGCGGTGGTTCAGTGCCCTTCCTCCATCCGTTCGATTTCCTGCATCCTCCGCTTCGCGAAATTCCTCGTCGGAATCTGAGTACTTGTCGACTTCCTGTTTAGTTCCGACGATGGAGACTTTCGTGTGATCCTTGCTCATCGTAGCCGTTGATCCGCGAACTCCTCTCGACTGATTCTGACTGATGCCCTTTTTAGCTGACGTTTTGACGAGCACGCAGTCACGCGACTCGTCTATTCGCCGCGTTCCAGGTGTCCAGATGCGGTATCCCCGGCCGTGCAGTGCGTAGCCGACCATTAACCCTTTCTCGGCTCTTGGTGATAGCTTGGACGTCCGTTTTTGCTGTGGAATGTGTATAAACACGACGGCTCGCAGGTGTCGAACCCTCGGCTTCTTTCCGGTCTATAGCTCGTACGAAGTTCGCTTCTTGTCATGAGAATTTGTGGCGTGGTTCCTCACGTACGCCGGCGTTCACGTCAGCTCAGCCCAAGAGCCCTTCGGTTCAGGCGTTCCACCATGCCGTTTTGTTGCGGAGTGTATACCATCGTAGTTTCGTGACGGATACCTTCGCTTTCGCAGAATTCTGTCCAATTCTTGTTACAGATCTCAAGTCCGTTGTCAGTCCTGATTCGTTTCAGCTATTTGCCCTTTTGCTTTTTAACTTCAACCTTCCACTTTTTGAACTCACCTAATGCATCCCCTTTCTTTTCTAGGAAACGTACGAAGATGTACCGGCTGGTGTCATCTATGATGGTAAGCAGGTACGGTTTTCCTACCCAGCTTGGTATATCGCCTGGTCCCATCAGGTCGGAATGTACAAGTTCGAGTACCTTCGTCCTTGTCTTTTGGCAGTCGCGTCGATTTACCTGTCTAACATCTGCTGCATAGGGATAGGGAGCCCGGCTCAACCTTCAAGCCTACAATGGAATCCGCTTTTGCCATCTCAAGTATCTTCTCCTTGCTGATATGCATTATCCGACGATGCGACATTTCCCTTGACTCATGTTTGTCTCCTCCGTGTGCCAGTGTGTTCAGCTTGGCGTCGGTGCTCTACTTCGCGTTGATAACGTAGAGCTCGCCCTGCTTCTCTGCACAAATTAGCAACCGTCCACCCGCATCTTTGATGTAGCCTCCTTCGTGGTGGAAGATCACCCTCATTCCATTTTTCGTGAGTGCCCGTACTGAGATGATACTATGGCCAATGTTTGGAGCCAACAACGTGTCTTTCGCTGTGAACTCCTGGAAATCAGAAAGACTATTAACGAGTTTTATTCTCACGAAGCCTTTTCTGGCTTCTGGCGGAGGGTGTCGTGCTGCCATCTGCCATGGTATTGACATCAGTAGTCCTTTTATCGATGTCCGAAAAATAATCTTTAAATGGCGTCATGTGATGAGTGGCCCCGGAATCTATGATCCAGCTGTCGCTGTTGATCCTCACATTCCCGAAGTAAGCGCTCAACGTCACCACCCGAGACTTGTCGCCGTATTCGCGCGTTTTTTTTCTTAGGACAAAATCGGGCGATGTAACCGCTTCTCTCATCATTCCTGTCTTGTGGCGCGCCATCCGATTACTTTCCGGACTTGTGGATCCTCCGGTTTCCTTGCTGCTTTATCTTTGCCACAAGTGCCTTCTGCCGGACTTCGTGGCTCTCGGTACGTCGAGCGTCTTCTGCAAGTAAACGGCGCTTGACCGTGGCGTTTGTGAAGTCTGCTTCTGGGAGGTTAAACGGTGCTGAGACTACTGTATTCCATTCGTCCAATAATCCACAGAGAATCGTCATGGTCAAATCTCCATCCTCTATTGCGTCGCCGATGTTCGCTAGAACGGTTTTGTTCATTTGGCCCAAGTAACACTCCATTGACTCGTAGTCCATCATTTTACATGAGTACAATTTCCTCCGCAGTTGAACTGTTCGTAACTTGCTGTCGGAGCATATAACCTCTGAAGTTCCTCCCATACCAGCTTCGCACTCGTCAGATGGGCATCTGCTGTTCTTCGCATATCGCAAGAGCAATTTTCGCGAGAGCTTTACCTTGACGTGTGATGTAGTCCTTTTTGTCCTTTGCTCCGTTTAGTTTTTCGATTGGCGTGCTCCGCCTCCGCCATTATTTGTTGTTGGGAAAAACGGCAACGTAATATCCAAACGTCACGCGGCCGGTGACTGCCCTAACTTTTGGCCTATATGGAGAGCGCGATACACTTTAACTAGTTCCTGGGTGTGAAGCAACACCGTACGTATCTGTATTTATTAAAATCTTTCTTTGATATTGTAGAGATATTTGAATGTATAATAATTGGCGCCAAATAATTATGTTGTGCGCAAAATCGTTTTATTTTATGCACATCCGTGCCGACATATTTTATATAGACGAATAAAGGCAGTCTTAAGTTAAACCTGAATCTGTGTGCATCATTAATTAAAATTTACCTTTTTCCTAAATTACTCATTAAAAGTAAAAGTGAAAACGTTGTTAACTCACGTTACAACATATTGGCGACGAGGATTAACGTAAACCTAATTAAAGTAATAAAAATGTCGATCGGAAGAATCTGCGAATTCGAAATTGGTGTAAAAAACTGGTCAACATACATCGCACGCCTCGAACAATTTATTAAGGCGAATAGTGTGGCAGATGATAAAGTGGCCGTGTTACTTACAGTCGTAGGAGACAAAACTTACGAACTGATGGAAAATTTGTGTGATCCGGAAAAACCGGAAAAGTGTACGTACAGCACATTAGTGAAAACAGTGAAAGAGCATTAAGCTATTGATAATGAGCACGTAGTGTTCGAAATGTACAAAATAAAAGTTTTTTAGTGAAAAAAGTGTTAGTCTTTTATTAAGTAAATTATACCTAATGGCGGACCTCCACTATTAGGCCGTGAATGGATTAAAATTTTGAAAATATCAATAAGTCATGATTTAAGTATTTTAAATTTAGTTGACAATTCAATAAAAAATGAAATAAATAATTTAAAGTATTTAGTGAAAAATTAGGGACATTTAACAGTGGGAAGGTAGATTTGTTTTTAAAAGAAAATAGTAAACCAGTATTCTGCAGAGCCAGACCTCTACCTTTTGCTATGAAAGAAAAAGTTGAAAATGACATTACTAAATTACTAAAGGATGAAATAATTTCACCTACAGATTATAGTGAATGGGCAACACCTATAGTGCCTATTATTAAAAGGGATGGCAATATTAGAATTTGTGGCGATTTTCGAGTTACAGTAAATCCACAACTTCACATAAATAAATATCCTTTGCCGAGAATAGAAAGCATTTTTGCTCATTTAAGTGGTGGAATTCTATTCAGTACAATAGATTTAAGTCAAGCATATGCTCAAATTGAATTTAATGAAGAATCAAAGAAATTAGTAACAATAAATACACGTATGGTTCGATACCATACGGGGTTGCATCCGCGCCAGGAATCTTTCAAAAGATCATTGATCAGATATTCTCTGATATACAGGGTGTCTCAGTATTTCTTGATGATATACTGATTACTGGCAGAGATACAGCGGAGCACATGAACAGATTAAAGTTAGTATTAAATAAATTAAAGCAATATGGACTTGTAGTTAGGTTTGATAAATGCAATTTTTTTCAAAGAAAGATATCTTATTTAGGTTATGAAATAGATGCTAATGGTTTACATAAATCTAAAGATAAAATTGAGGCAATAATTAAAGCGAGAAGTCCAACAAATATAACTGAATTAAAGTCATTTCTTGGCATTGTAAATTATTGTGCAAAATTTATATCAAATTTGAGTTCTAAATTATATCCTTTGCATCAGTTACTAAAAAGGAATGTCAAGTGGCATTGGAGCAGGGATTTTCAAAATTCTTTTAATAAAGTAAAAACAGACATGACTTCATCAAATTTTTTAACGCATTACAATTCTGAATTACCGTTGACGTTGTTATGTGATGCAAGCTCATATGGGTTGGGTGCAGTTTTAGCACATTCTTATCCTGATGGAACTAGTAAAGTCATTGCCTATGCTTCGCGTACTTTAACTAAAAGTGAAGTTAATTATTCACAGATAGATAAAGAAGCACTTTCTATAATTTTTGGAATTAGAAAATTTCACCAATATTTGTATACTTTATTAACGGATCATAAGCCACTGTTGGCTATTTTTGGAAACAAGAAGGGAATTCCCATTATGGCAGCTAGTCGTTTACAGAGATGGTCAGTCATTTTAGCAGCATATCAGTACGAAATTAAATATGTTAGCTCTAGTAACAATTGCGCAGACGCATTGTCAAGGTTACCTGTAAATAATTTAAATGTTTCTGAAAATGAAAATGATGATATAGGAAATTTATTATATTTAAATGAAGCGATTAAATTTAATCACAAAACTGTAGCGTTAGAAACAAAAAAAGATATCACATTAAATAAAATATTGGGATGGTGTTTACATGGTTGGCCGAATGAACTAAATTGCGATAAGGATAAATCTTTTTATATTAGAAAAGATCAGCTTCATATAGAACATGGTTGTCTATTGTGGGGATACAGAATTATTATTCCTAGCAAATTACGTAATTTAATTCTAAATGATTTACATCGCTCACACCTGGGCAGAAATAAGATGAAATCGATTGCGAGATCGTATTGCTGGTGGCCAAGTATGGAGCAAATAGATAATTTATGTTCAAACTGCAATACATGTAATACTTTCAGACCTAACCCTGTAAACTGTTTTTCATCGTGGCCGGTTCCTGAAAAACCGTGGTCACGTATTCACATTGATTTTTTAGGGCCATTATGTGGTAACAAATATTTAATTGTTACCGATGGCTTCTCTAAATGTATAGAAGCTTTTAAATTACAAAATACTACAGCAGAATCCGTTATATTATGTTTAAGATCGTTATTTGCACGTTTTGGACTTATGGATACATTAGTTTCAGACAACGGGCCTCCGTTTACATCCAGTGATTTTGAATATTTTTTAGAAAATAATGGTATAGTGCATACATTTTCACCACCATACCATCCAGCCAGTAACGGAGCTGCTGAAATTAATGTAGAAACAATTAAATTAGCATTAAAAAAGGCATATTTCATGAATGAAAATTTGGATACCGCTTTATTAAGATTTCTGTTCGATTACAGAATTGCAAAACATAATATCACTAACGAAAGCCCAGCAAAATTATTGTTTGTACGTGAATTAAAAACCAGATATAATTTACTGATACCTAATACAAAATCAATTATTGAATTAAATAGGCAAAACAAAATACCCGAAAATAAGAATCAAGCTTTTTTGAAAACGGTCAACAAGTGTTAGTGAGTGATTTTGAAAAACCCGCTCAGCCATTATGGCGGGAAGGAGAAATAGTAAAAAAGTTCGGTAAAGTGACGTATGACGTAAACGTTGGTGACGACAAAAGAGTGAGAAGACACTCAAATCAAATACGAGCGAAGGAAAGTGCTCACCAACAGAACAATGAAGTAGTAAAAGAGACAATTTTGATTGACACTGGAAATGTCGAAAATAAGTTGGTTGATGTTAAAACTGAAAGCATTCCAGAACCACATGAACCACCTTATTTTCTAAGATCCAAATGTAAATAATTCCTAACAATAAAATTGTATGTTTATTTTCTTTTTTGTAAATTTTTTAATTATGTTTAATTTTAAGGGTAAGGGTGTAGAGATATTTGAATGTATAATAATTGGCGCCAAATAATTATGTTGTGCGCAAAATCGTTTTATTTTATGCACATCCGTGCAGACATTTTGTATATAGACGAATAAAGGCAGTCTTAAGTTAAACCTGAATCTGTGTGCATCATTAATTAAAATTTACCTTTTTCCTAAATTACTCATTAAAAGTAAAAGTGAAAACGTTGTTAACTCACGTTACAACAGATATATACACTACAGTGACTTAATTAAACACAATGGCGACAACCCCCTGTCATCCGCCATGATGAGGCTATATTAATCAAGAGAATAGGTTAAAATACAAACATCTAATATTAAATTGTGACAGCGAGTGGTGTCATCTTTGACTTGAAGTGTCATCCATGGGCTAGAGCTAGTCCTTTAATTTTGAAATAGGAACACGATGGTTAATACCTCAAATGAACGTATTTAGGTTGGTTCTATTTACCTTTGCGAATTTTCGAGATGCGATTTTGGGGTAAGTGAAATAAAGCACAATTTGTAGACGGAATTGCTGTGAACAACTGTAGACCTCAAAGCTACGCCGCTGTAAGTCCGCCATTTTTCGTCAGAATTACCAACAAACAATCACAAAGAATACCAAAGTTGTCGCCACTATGTTTAATTAAGGCACTGCAGTATACACTTTCACACGATTGCAAAAAGAAACAGTTCGTAACTAAAGTGATGAAACAATTGAGAGAGCGCTTGTCCTTGCCAACTCTAATATTAAAACCTTTCAGTATTAGAGAACCTTAATTATTTTTTAATATATACACCATTCCATTTGTTTCTGGATCTCGCCTAGCTATGGAAAAGTGACAGTTTAAGTATTGTAAATGGGGCTGGTTGTGTTTTAAATCAGGGTATTTAAATGTCACTGTCAGATGTTCGATTTTAAGGTTATAATTTCTGACTATTGTGATCTTACACTGTTGCCTGTTTTACAAATTTTCAGATATAAAAGGATAATAATATGCAGTTTTAAGATTAACAAAATTTACTACTTGGTTTTTGAACATACAAACACAGCAATAATATTGTATATAACAAATATAATGAATTCGGCTCTGCAAACTTATTTCGTCATCCATTTGTATTTCTCGCTTGGGTCTTCCCGTTAACACATTTTGATCAACTCCATCCATCCCCCATGCCATTTCAATTGGATTGTATTGACAATGGTATGGCGGTAATCTAAGAACTTCGTGCCCGTTCTTTCTCAAAATGTCATCAACTACGTAAATTTTGTCATTTGATCGAAAAGGTATAAATAAAGCCCATAGTTCCTTTTTGGTTAATTTTGGATTGAATTTTACATTGTGTTTAACCAACCACTCCTGCATTTCGCATTTCTTACAAGAAAATGAAGGAGTTTTGTCTAATTGCACAGAATGGTATGCAGCATTATCCATAATAACTACACATTTCCCTGAAAGCTTAGCCAAAGCAGGAATAAGTTGATTAACCACCCAATTTTGAAAAGTATTACCATCCATTGTGGCATGGTAATCTCGGTCATTGTTTTTCGAATGTAATAAAAAATCGCACCCATCCAAAAACCCACCCCTATACCCAGCATGTAGAATGGTGAAGCGTTTGCCTTCATTTTTGAATTTAGTTGGATTACTTTCTATATCCGTTTCATGTACCCAGCGTCGAACCACGGATCCATTCTGATATATCCATGTTTCATCCAGGTATACGAATTGGATATCTTCACTGGAATTTTGATACTGTAAAAATTTTCTAAGGAAAATAATTTTAGCTGCAACAACATGTTTTTGTTCACAGAGAATTTTGCGCCCATTAATTAATTTGAATTTATACCCCATACTTTTAACAACCCTATAAAGTGTTGTTCTACTCCCATGGAACTCATAAGTTTCTATCATATCATTCAAAAGATCTCTCAAAGTAAAATACTGATTTCTAGAGTTATATTGCCAAATTAGTTGTTGCAGATCTTTTCTAGCTAGGTGATTCCAAAAATGGCTGTTTTTAGATCGTTTGCCAGAAGTAGTAGATTTCAATTCGTCAGGTCTTTGTCGTAAAATTAATTGTAATGAAGATCTCCCTACCTGAAACGTAATTATCTTTAATTAAATATATATGATAATTAAAATACTAGACATACTCCTAAAATATCTATTAAAATCGTAATAATATTGTGATGCTGTAGATTTGGATTAATTTGCCTAAAATGTTTGTAGGATTTCAGAATTTGTAACCTTTTTGATTCAGAGATAATCTTTGGCATGTTAATATTTAATATGTGCCTGAAATTTTTTTTCACTTTGACATTGACACAGCATTGCAACACTAGATAAATTTGATTTAATAATAAAATGCTCGAAGAAGCGACCGCGTGGCGAAATAATTGTTGCAAGATTAACAATAAACCTCTTGAAAATTAAAAAGAGGATTACTTATGATATCATAAATTATTGCAACACTGGTAAAATAAGGAATCAGGAGTGGCAATTAATAAAAAATGTAAATGTAGATACTGCAACATAACAACACGAAAGCATGGCTAGGCGAGATCCAGAAACAAATGGAATATATTATATAATACATTCCATTTGTTTCTGGATCTCGCCTAGCCATGCTTTCGTGTTGTTAAGTTGCAGTATCAACATTTACATTTTTTATTAGTTGCCACTCCTGATTCCTTATTTTAACAGTGTTGCAATAATTTATGATATCATAAGTAATCCTCTTTTTAATTTTCAAGAGGTTTATTGTTAATCTTGCAACAATTATTTCGCCACGCGGTCGCTTCTTCGAGCATTTTATTATTAAATCAAATTAATCTAGTGTTGCAATGCTGTGTCAATATCAAAGTGAAAAATAATTTTAGGCACATATTAAATATTAACATGCCAAAGATTATCTCTGAATCAAAAAGGTTACAAATTCTGAGATCCTACAAACATTTTAGGAAAAGTAATCCAAATCTACAGCATCACAATATTTTACGATTTTAATAAATATTTTTGGGGTATGTCTAGTATTTTAATTATCATATATATTTAATTAAAGATAATTACGTTTCAGGTAGGGAGATCTTCATTACAATTAATTTTACGACAAAGACCTGACGAATTGAAATCTACTACTTCTGGCAAACGATCTAAAAACAGCCATTTTTGGAATAACCTAGCTAGAAAAGATCTGCCACAACTAATTTGGCAATATAACTCTAGAAATCAGTATTTTACTTTGAGAGATCTTTTGAATGATATGAAAGAAAATTATGAGTTCCATGGGAGTAGAACAACACTTTATAGGGTTGTTAAAAGTATGGGGTATAAATTCAAATTAATTAATGGGCGCAAAATCAAAAATTCTATGTGAACAAAAACATGTTGTTGCAGCTAAAATTATTTTCCTTAGAAAATTTTTACAGTATCAAAATTCCAGTGAAGATATCCAATTCGTATACCTGGATGAAACATGGATATATCAGAATGGATCCGTGGTTCGACGCTGGGTACATGAAACGGATATAAAAAGTAATCCAACTAAATTAAAAAATGAACTCAAACGCTTCACCATTCTACATGCTGGGTATAGGGGTGGGTTTTTGGATGGGTGCGATTTTTTATTACATTCGAAAAACAATGACCGAGATTACCATGCCACAATGGATGGTAATACTTTTCAAAATTGGGTGGTTAATCAACTTATTCCTGCTTTGGCTAAGCTTTCAGGGAAATGTGTAGTTATTATGGATAATGCTGCATACCATTCTGTGCAATTAGACAAAACTCCTTCATTTTTTTGTAAGAAATGCGAAATGCAGGAGTGGTTGGTTAAACACAATGTAAAATTCAATCCAAAATTAACCAAAAAGGAACTATGGGCTTTATTTATACCTTTTCGATCAAATGGCAAAATTTACGTAGTTGATGACATTTTGAGAAAGAACGGGCACGAAGTTCTTAGATTACCGCCATACAATTGTCAATACAATCCAATTGAAATGGCATGGGGGTTTTGTAAGTAAGACTTACTACAATAAGCACATAAATTCTAAGCAACCATCTAAGGATCGTGTTAAGAATTTATGGCTTGAGTCTCTCTCAAAATGTACATCCGATATGTGGCAAAATTTCTGTGATCATTGTGAATAACTTATTTCGGATGACTGGACAAAACACATGGGGAACCTTTCTTTTGAAACCATTCCTCCTTTTATTATTTCGCTTGGGGAATCTGGCTCAGAACAAACATCAGAAGATTCAGATGCAGGTTCTCTTGACTAAATAATAAAAGTGGAATGAGGGCTTAAAAATTGTTTGACATGAAAATTATCAGTATCACAAGAGGGTGGGAATAAATTTGCAATTCTACAAAAAAATACTGAGGGCCAACAGAAGAGAGAATGACCAAAATTAAGGTGGATGGATGGAGTTGATCAAAATGTGTTAACGGGAAGACCCAAGCGAGAAATACAAATGGATGACGAAATAAGTTTGCAGAGCCGAATTCATTATATTTGTTATATACAATATTATTGCTGTGTTTGTATGTACAAAAACCAAGTAGTAAATTTTGTTAATCTTAAAACTGCATATTATTATCCTTTTATATCTGAAAATTTGTAAAACAGGCAACAGTGTAAGATCACAATAGTCAGAATTTATAACCTTAAAATCGAACATCTGACAGTGACATTTAAAAACCCTGATTTAAAACACAACCAGCCCCATTTACAATACTAAAACTGTCACTTTTTCATAGCTAGGCGAGATCCAGAAACAAATGGAATCGTGTATAGTAGACAATCCATCACAAACTTACCTCATAACCACTAGGTTGTACAATCCATGAATCAAAATCAATCTCAGAAAAATCGACATACAACGGTTTCCTCCTGCAAGTATTTCTCAAACGTTTCCACTTCCTCCCTACATTTTTTCTTTGATCATCATCATCCCATATTACATTCGTGTCTTCTTCATAATCTTCCTCAAAGGTGTTTCTTTTTGCCCTTTTAATTATTCTACTTGCTTTATCAACACTATCCTTCTCATTTACACTATTTACCTCAACAGAATTTAAATAATCGAAAGTTGTCTTTATCTTTTTAAGTAAAATTTTCTTCTGATTTGCATAAAAGTCTTTAAAATAATGAAAAGCGCTTGTTTTGTTCATTCTTGCATGTTCTTCTGTTCTGTTCTTTTTTTTGTTTGTTTTCTTTGGCATTCCGTTCAGTTCAATTAAATCAAGTATAGTTTTAATATTCCCATCGACATACATTTTACTTATTTTAGTCAAAACTTCTTCATAACTTTCATTATTTCCTTCAAAATCAATTCTTCTGTGGTACGTTAAAATTTCGTCATTATTTTCACTAGTTCCATCAAAATCAACTGATTTAGCAACACCTCTAAAATAATCTTTTGCATTAAAATCAGGGCTGTTAAAATGTTTTTCAACCTGAGTAATATCTCTCTTATTTCGATTTGCTGTGTCTGAAGTATTGTAAGAAAGCAATAAAATTGGATAATCATGCTCGACATTTTCAACATCGGGCATTAAAGATAACTTAAAATCGTTCTTTATTTGGGACTTAATAGATATAACAATTTTGATATGTCTATCATTATCATTTTGCAATAAAACATGGAGTGGTGTTGTTAAATTGAATGATAACCATGTGTTGTTTTTCGATTGAAGGTGTACTGTATCCAAGAAAAGCAATTCTCCGCTGGTGTTATCGAAAATTGTTATCTTCACGTATCTGTGTAGATCTGAAAATACAATGGATGATTTAGAAGTGGTTTTGGTTTTTAATTTATTAAATTTACTTTCATAGTATTTGTTGAAGTTTATTGATAGTATTTTTAGTTCAGCGCTCAAAAAGATTTCGTTTTTGCTTGAATGTGGTACTTCGAAAGTTAGCATGTGGTGGATTTCGTAGGGTTCTTCATTATTACCTGGTATAAAACCTAAGAAAGAATAGAAAAATGTAATAATGCTAATCTTTTGTCAAATTCTCTAAAAATATAAACTTGCTTATTACAAAATTGTTCGATGTATCAAATACTTAATGTAGTTGTATGAGTTACGTGAAGGTGTTAAGTCACTTGGCTTGGTGGTGTAGTGGTTAGAGTGTTGTACTGCCACGCCACGGACCGGGGTTCAAATACCGGCCTAACAAGTTGTCTGCATTTATATGTATAGGTTAGGATAAAAATGCCAAACACTCCGTCTTCTCGGATATGACGTTAAATGCATGTAGGACCCGTGTACTGCCTGGATGTTGCGTGCACGTTAAAGATCCCTACCGGTGGGTTGGAACTCCCACCGGATTCGGCAAAATTCCCGGATAGCTGTAGACCTAATCTCCGGCGTCATGATTGGCCTTAGCAGCGGAAATAGATGACGTAAAACCCAAAATAAAAAAATATAATATTGGTCTCATGACACAGGATCATATAATTATAGCGTCAAAAAATTGAAAGGTAACACTACCTCGGGTAAGGATAAAAATACCATCATTTATCGTTAAAGATTGTATACATAGTTTTCTGCTACCTTTAGAATATTTGTTTAATTTAATCGTACAATCTAAGTGTTTCCCTGATGCATGGAAAGTGGGCAGGATAACACCGGTACATAAAAGTGGCGATAAATGTAGCATCCTTAATAATAGACCAATAACAATTGTAAATAATTTTTCAAAGTTATTTGAAACTATTCTTGCAGATAGATTATATAATCATATGTCAAGTTTTATTAGTGACAAGCAGCATGGTTTTGTAAAAAAAAGATCTGTAATTACGAATCTTCTAAACTTTACTGAGGATATTTCGCAAACTCTTGATGCCAAAAGACAGGTTGATGTTTTGTTCACTGACTTCCGTAAAGCCTTTGATACCATTGATCAAAATATAGTTCTGAATAAGCTTAGTTATTACGGTTGTTCTCCGGGTACAATTTCATTGTTACAGTCTTATCGTGTGAACAGAATTCAATATGTTGAATATATGGGATATGATTCATATGAATACCTAGTTACCAGTGGAGTACCACAAGGGTCAAATCTTGGGCCATTACTATTTAATGTTTTTATTAATGACATCGTCACCCAAATGCATTCTAGTGTATTACTCTATGCAGACGATTGGAAGCTGTATAAGGTTATTGAGTCAAATGAAGATTGTGAAAGTTTACAGTTGGACTTAACACGATTATATAACTGGTTTATTGTAAATTCTTTGTTTCTAAATGTAGCTAAATGTAAATGTATGACCTTTACTCGTAAAAAAACATGATTAGTTTTAACTATTCCCTAAACGGTGTATATTTTGAACGGTGTAATTTGATTCGTGATTTAGGCATAACATTTAATACCACTTTATCGTTTAATATTCCTATAAAAAATATATGTAATGAGGCAATTAAACTTCTTGGAATTATTAATAGAATAAGTAAAGATTTTGAGAATATTGAGGTATTAAAAAATTATATTTTTCATACGTTCGTTCAAAATTGGAATTTGCATCAGTTGTTTGGTCACCGCATTACGTTCGCATATCAAAGATATTGAAAGTGTTCAAAAAAAGTTTTTGAAATTACTATATTTCAGATCATTTAAAATATACCCTGATGAAACCATTTCATATGATCATATGCTCGAAATATTTAGTATACAATCACTAGAATATAGACGTAATTGCGCTGGAGTATTATTTTTAAGGGGAATATTGAGTTACATCATTGATGACCCCAACATTTTAGCTCGCCTAATGTTAAATGATCCACGTATCTCTGCTCGCTACAGTTTAGCATTTCAGTATGCTCTTTCTAATACTTCAGCACATCTGAACTCATCTATCAATAATATTATAAGGATATACAATAATATCCATCGTTCAGCTGATATTTACTATGATTCACCGGTATCCCTGTTGCGCCTCGTGAATTAAGATACATTTATTTTTTTTTTGTTTTTTTTTTTTATAATCTTGTGTATATTTCTGTATTATTCCTTGTAATTGGATGTAATATCTGTTGGGAAATGAATAAATAAATATATAAATAAATAAATTTATTATTATATAAATAAATTTATTATTATAGATCAGTGTCCGCAGACTAAATACAAATCTCAATACAATTAAATATAAAAAGAATAAAAAGCTCAACGTACGCAGCACACTTAGAGTCTCTCACGGCACTCTAATGCATCCAATATCCAACACTGTTGTAGATATACAAGGTGTTCATTTTAAACATTCCTATCACCAAATTCTTGAAATTAGTCATTAAAAAATCGCTAAAAACATGTCAAACACTTTAGCGAGGGGGACAACTTTTCTCCCTTAACTGGCTAAGGCGTGTTATTATTCAAGTGGTAAGTCTTTAAATCTATAGATAAAGATTCTTTCCAAATATCATGAAAATAAGCCGACCAAAAAAATGTTTTGTGTTCTGATATTCGATCGGGGAAACTACGTTTGGTTTGACCAACCTTTGGGCAATCCGCAAAGACAGAGGACCGTGAATGTTAATGAGAACTATTTATTTTTCTAATTTTCGGTGCTAATAGGATACACCATATTTATAGCTTGTTGTTTTTGCTTTTTAAAATAACCAGGAATAGCTTTAAAGATAACAGTTGATGGTAGATATATTTAAAATTCTATTCAGCTTGCAGTTGAAATTACTGGAGGACAGTGGAATGGTGGTTAACCTATGTAACATTAAATGGTACGTTGCTGGTTTGTGAATCGTGGTATCTGTATGTGTGGGTTTCAGAAAATTATTGAATTCATGTTTAATTTTCCTGAATAGCAACCTAGAGTTTTTGTGTTATTTAATTAAAAATACAACGTGGTATAACATTAGCATGTAAATTCTAATGATAAAAGAAATTAACCAGAATAGAAAAAAGAGAAAGAAGAAAAGAGAAGAGAAAAGAGAGAAAATAGAGAAAAGAGAACAGAGAACAGAGAACAGAGAACAGAGAACAGAGAACAGAGAACAGAGAACAGAGAACAGAGAACAGAGAACAGAGAACAGAGAACAGAGAACAGAGAACAGAGAACAGAGAACAGAGAACAGAGAACAGAGAACAGAGAACAGAGAACAGAGAACAGAGAACAGAGAACAGAGAACAGAGAACAGAGAACAGAGAACAGAGAACAGAGAACAGAGAACAGAGAACAGAGAACAGAGAACAGAGAACAGAGAACAGAGAACAGAGAACAGAGAACAGAGAACAGAGAACAGAGAACAGAGAACAGAGAACAGAGAACAGAGAACAGAGAACAGAGAACAGAGAACAGAGAACAGAGAACAGAGAACAGAGAACAGAGAACAGAGAACAGAGAACAGAGAACAGAGAACAGAGAACAGAGAACAGAGAACAGAGAACAGAGAACAGAGAACAGAGAACAGAGAACAGAGAACAGAGAACAGAAAACAGAATACAGAGAACAAAGAACAGAGAACAGAGAACAATTTTTTTGGTGGCACGCTCCGTTTACGACCTATACAGGTCAAACCTGTCAAACAATACTTAAAAGCCTCTACAAGGAATTTTTAGTCCAAGCATATACAAATAAATGCATGAAAGAGTTTAATTTTAAGCTTAAAACGAGTGTTTTTCACTCCCAGACTAAGCATGAAGTAAAATTTCGAGTTTAGAAAAGCCCCGTGAAAATTTGTCGTGGGTCGCGCAGCGACCCGAGACAAATTTTCTGGGCTTTTCTAAACTTGAAATTTTACTTCATGCGCCACGCGTACAAAACGCTAAAATATTATGAAATTTATCCATATTTGAACCTCACTTGAAATCAGTGTACGCGTGGCGCATGAAGTAAAATTTCGAGTTTAGAAAAGCCCTGAAAATTTGTTTTTTTTTTTCTCCGGGCTTTTCTAAACTCGAAATTTTACTTCATGCTTAGTCTGGGAGTGGAAATTACTCATTTGAAGCTTCAAATTAAACTCTTTAAAAAAAACAACGAATATCTAAAGATTTAAAGAAAATAAGCAACATAAGCTGAGTTTGGAATACGTATATTTTTCTGGGGTTTTCTAAACTCGAAATTTTACTTTATGCGCCACGTGTATAAAACACTAAAATATTGTGAAATTTATGTATATTTGAACCTCAAGTATACGTATTCCAAACTCAGCTAATTTTCTTTAAATCTTTAGAAATTCGTTGTTTTTTTGGAAAGAGTTTAATTTGTAGCTTTGAAGGAGTGTTTTCCACTCCCAGACTAAGCATGAAGTAAAATTTCGAGTTTAGAAAAGCCCCGTGAAAATTTGTCGAGGGTCGCCCAGCGAACCGAGACAAATTTTCTGGGCTTTTCTAAACTCGAAATTTTACTTCATGCGCCACGCGTATAAATCACTTAAATATTGTCAAATTTATGTATATTTGAACCTCACTTGAAATCAGTGTTTTGTACGCGTGGCGCATGAAGTAAAATTTCGAGTTTAGAAAAGCCCAAAAAATTTGTCTCGGGTCGCTGCGCGACCCTCGACAAATTTTCACGGGGCTTTTCTAAACTCGAAATTTTACTTCATGCTTAGTCTGGGAGTGGATAACACTCGTGTGAAGCTTCAAATTAAACTCTTAAAAAAAAAACAACGAAAATCTAAAGACTTAAAAAAATAAGCTACATAAGCTGAATTTGAAATACGTATATTTTTCTGGAGGTTTCTAAACTCGAAATTTTACTTTATGCGCCACGTGTATAAAACACTAAAATATTGTGAAATTTATGTATATTTGAACCTCAAGTATACGTATTCCAAACTCAGCTAATTTTCTTAAAATCATTAGAAATTCGTTGTTTTTTTGGAAAGAGTTTAATTTGAAGCTTTGAAGGAGTGTTTTTCACTCCCAGAATAAGCATGAAGTAAAATTTCGAGTTTAGAAAAGCCCTAAGAAAATTTGTCGAGGGTCGCGCAGCGACCCGAGACAAATTTTCTGGGCTTTTCTAAACTCGAAATTTTACTTCATGCGCCACGCGTATAAATCACCTAAATATTGTCAAATTTATGTATAGTTGAACCTCACTTGAAATCAGTGTTTTGTACGCGTGGCGCATGAAGTAAAATTTCGAGAAAAGCCCCGAAAATTTTCTTAAGGCTTTTTTAAACTCGAAATTTTACTTCATGCTTAGTCTGGGAGTGGAAAACACTCCTACAAGGCTTCAAATTAAACTCTTTAAAAATAACAACGATCATCTAAAGATTTAAAGAAAATAGGCTGAATTTGGAACACGCATACTTTAAAGAAAAACTCCCTGTATGTCAATTCCCATTCAATGCTTTGACAAAAATCAAATATACGAAAATTAACATTAAACATGTTATGGTATGTTCGGTTTTTTCTCTATTTTTTGGTTTTTGTATTAGAGGTAGAAGAACGCGAGTACTTACTGTTACCAACAACATTAACAACTGAAATAGAAATATTAAGTGATTCAATTAATAACATAAGTAATAACAAGTTGAGTCAATTGATTTTATAAATGCGTTTAATTTGAATCATGTATGAAATAAAATGCCGAGTTAGGATAGCCTATTGGTTTGGCCACAATGCTTGGACAGTTTTTTTTTAGAAACAGCGATTTTGAATAGCTATTAAAAATTCGTATAAATCAAACAAAATGTGTGTTCATTCTTTTGTTCACGATGAACAAACATTTTGATTGGTTTATAAGAATTCGTACAGAACAGAGAACAGAGAACAGAGAACAGAGAACAGAGAACAGAGAACAGAGAACAGAGAACAGAGAACAGAGAACAGAGAACAGAGAACAGAGAACAGAGAACAGAGAACAGAGAACAGAGAACAGAGAACAGAGAACAGAGAACAGAGAACAGAGAACAGAGAACAGAGAACAGAGAACAGAGAACAGAGAACAGAGAACAGAGAACAGAGAACAGAGAACAGAGAACAGAGAACAGAGAACAGAGAACAGAGAACAGAGAACAGAGAACAGAGAACAGAGAACAGAGAACAGAGAACAGAGAACAGAGAACAGAGAACAGAGAACAGAGAACAGAGAACAGAGAACAGAGAACAGAGAACAGAGAACAGAGAACAGAGAACAGAGAACAGAGAACAGAGAACAGAGAACAGAGAACAGAGAACAGAGAACAGAGAACAGAGAACAGAGAACAGAGAACAGAGAACAGAGAACAGAGAACAGAGAACAGAGAACAGAGAACAGAGAACAGAGAACAGAGAACAGAGAACAGAGAACAGAGAACAGAGAACAGAGAACAGAGAACAGAGAACAGAGAACAGAGAACAGAGAACAGAGAACAGAGAACAGAGAACAGAGAACAGAGAACAGAGAACAGAGAACAGAGAACAGAGAACAGAGAACAGAGAACAGAGAACAGAGAACAGAGAACAGAGAACAGAGAACAGAGAACAGAGAACAGAGAACAGAGAACAGAGAACAGAGAACAGAGAACAGAGAACAGAGAACAGAGAACAGAGAACAGAGAACAGAGAACAGAGAACAGAGAACAGAGAACAGAGAACAGAGAACAGAGAACAGAGAACAGAGAACAGAGAACAGAGAACAGAGAACAGAGAACAGAGAACAGAGAACAGAGAACAGAGAACAGAGAACAGAGAACAGAGAACAGAGAACAGAGAACAGAGAACAGAGAACAGAGAACAGAGAACAGAGAACAGAGAACAGAGAACAGAGAACAGAGAACAGAGAACAGAGAACAGAGAACAGAGAACAGAGAACAGAGAACAGAGAACAGAGAACAGAGAACAGAGAACAGAGAACAGAGAACAGAGAACAGAGAACAGAGAACAGAGAACAGAGAACAGAGAACAGAGAACAGAGAACAGAGAACAGAGAACAGAGAACAGAGAACAGAGAACAGAGAACAGAGAACAGAGAACAGAGAACAGAGAACAGAGAACAGAGAACAGAGAACAGAGAACAGAGAACAGAGAACAGAGAACAGAGAACAGAGAACAGAGAACAGAGAACAGAGAACAGAGAACAGAGAACAGAGAACAGAGAACAGAGAACAGAGAACAGAGAACAGAGAACAGAGAACAGAGAACAGAGAACAGAGAACAGAGAACAGAGAACAGAGAACAGAGAACAGAGAACAGAGAACAGAGAACAGAGAACAGAGAACAGAGAACAGAGAACAGAGAACAGAGAACAGAGAACAGAGAACAGAGAACAGAGAACAGAGAACAGAGAACAGAGAACAGAGAACAGAGAACAGAGAACAGAGAACAGAGAACAGAGAACAGAGAACAGAGAACAGAGAACAGAGAACAGAGAACAGAGAACAGAGAACAGAGAACAGAGAACAGAGAACAGAGAACAGAGAACAGAGAACAGAGAACAGAGAACAGAGAACAGAGAACAGAGAACAGAGAACAGAGAACAGAGAACAGAGAACAGAGAACAGAGAACAGAGAACAGAGAACAGAGAACAGAGAACAGAGAACAGAGAACAGAGAACAGAGAACAGAGAACAGAGAACAGAGAACAGAGAACAGAGAACAGAGAACAGAGAACAGAGAACAGAGAACAGAGAACAGAGAACAGAGAACAGAGAACAGAGAACAGAGAACAGAGAACAGAGAACAGAGAACAGAGAACAGAGAACAGAGAACAGAGAACAGAGAACAGAGAACAGAGAACAGAGAACAGAGAACAGAGAACAGAGAACAGAGAACAGAGAACAGAGAACAGAGAACAGAGAACAGAGAACAGAGAACAGAGAACAGAGAACAGAGAACAGAGAACAGAGAACAGAGAACAGAGAACAGAGAACAGAGAACAGAGAACAGAGAACAGAGAACAGAGAACAGAGAACAGAGAACAGAGAACAGAGAACAGAGAACAGAGAACAGAGAACAGAGAACAGAGAACAGAGAACAGAGAACAGAGAACAGAGAACAGAGAACAGAGAACAGAGAACAGAGAACAGAGAACAGAGAACAGAGAACAGAGAACAGAGAACAGAGAACAGAGAACAGAGAACAGAGAACAGAGAACAGAGAACAGAGAACAGAGAACAGAGAACAGAGAACAGAGAACAGAGAACAGAGAACAGAGAACAGAGAACAGAGAACAGAGAACAGAGAACAGAGAACAGAGAACAGAGAACAGAGAACAGAGAACAGAGAACAGAGAACAGAGAACAGAGAACAGAGAACAGAGAACAGAGAACAGAGAACAGAGAACAGAGAACAGAGAACAGAGAACAGAGAACAGAGAACAGAGAACAGAGAACAGAGAACAGAGAACAGAGAACAGAGAACAGAGAACAGAGAACAGAGAACAGAGAACAGAGAACAGAGAACAGAGAACAGAGAACAGAGAACAGAGAACAGAGAACAGAGAACAGAGAACAGAGAACAGAGAACAGAGAACAGAGAACAGAGAACAGAGAACAGAGAACAGAGAACAGAGAACAGAGAACAGAGAACAGAGAACAGAGAACAGAGAACAGAGAACAGAGAACAGAGAACAGAGAACAGAGAACAGAGAACAGAGAACAGAGAACAGAGAACAGAGAACAGAGAACAGAGAACAGAGAACAGAGAACAGAGAACAGAGAACAGAGAACAGAGAACAGAGAACAGAGAACAGAGAACAGAGAACAGAGAACAGAGAACAGAGAACAGAGAACAGAGAACAGAGAACAGAGAACAGAGAACAGAGAACAGAGAACAGAGAACAGAGAACAGAGAACAGAGAACAGAGAACAGAGAACAGAGAACAGAGAACAGAGAACAGAGAACAGAGAACAGAGAACAGAGAACAGAGAACAGAGAACAGAGAACAGAGAACAGAGAACAGAGAACAGAGAACAGAGAACAGAGAACAGAGAACAGAGAACAGAGAACAGAGAACAGAGAACAGAGAACAGAGAACAGAGAACAGAGAACAGAGAACAGAGAACAGAGAACAGAGAACAGAGAACAGAGAACAGAGAACAGAGAACAGAGAACAGAGAACAGAGAACAGAGAACAGAGAACAGAGAACAGAGAACAGAGAACAGAGAACAGAGAACAGAGAACAGAGAACAGAGAACAGAGAACAGAGAACAGAGAACAGAGAACAGAGAACAGAGAACAGAGAACAGAGAACAGAGAACAGAGAACAGAGAACAGAGAACAGAGAACAGAGAACAGAGAACAGAGAACAGAGAACAGAGAACAGAGAACAGAGAACAGAGAACAGAGAACAGAGAACAGAGAACAGAGAACATTTTTTTTTGGTAGCACGCTCCGTTTACGAGATAATCGACCTAAATCGCGGAAACGTAAACCTAACCTAACCCCACTCACCGCACCTGTCAACTCAATCAATCCCACGTGCGATTTTAAATTTTTAAAGCCCTAGAGCGAAATATCGAATTTAATACACACTTCTTGAACTTATAATTGTTTATCCAACTAATATGATATATTTTTTTATTATTTTACTTTATGATTATTTAAGGACTGTAAACACTCGTTAGAAGCTGGAATTTAAGGCTTTTATCATTTATTTTAAATGCGCTATAACTTCTGAACAAAGAAAGATAGAACCTGCGTTTATTGAACATTTCTTCGTGAAATTAAAACTACTTTTCATTGCTGAAGTTTGTAAAGAGGCTAATGAATCACCCTGTAGAAGATTATGTTTGAAAGTTTTCGAAAATCGTTCTTCTTTTCATAACATATTACGAGGTGTTCCTCAGTATTTAATTTGAGGACCACTGTTATTATAATAATAGTATAATTATAATATTATAATATAATTATAGTAAGGGCTATTTAAAATAAAAGAACAGGTTTTAAACATTTATTTTTTCAAAACTACAAAAGATAGAAACACAATTCCAAGCTCCATGTGTTTCTCGTGCTGTGGATTTTTTTTTTTTGGGCTCCTTTAGTAAACTGTACGAATACGCTCGACATTTTCAATCGATATGCGTGGACGTCCCGTGGTTTTCCGTTTCTAGATGCAACCATGGTCTACGAATTTTCGATGCCGCTAGTAATTCTGCTTATGACGAGGCGGTAAAAAGCACGTTGAACTTTTATAATGGACTCTAGCTTTGCTAATTGCAGCACACAAAGTGCTTTTTCTTGTTGTGTCGCCATTTTACTACAGACAATCAAAATGATAAGCAACAGCGCCAATGCGGCCGTGGTTCGAACTTCCGCCTGGACTGTTTAAATTTTAAACTTTTGTCTGTCCAGGAACGTTGGAATTATAGTTCTATATTTTGTAGTTTGGAAGAAATAAATGTTTGAAATCTGTTCCTTCTATTTGAATAGCCCTGTACAATGCATCTTTAGTTATTCTAGAGTTTTTATGTATTTTAACGTTAATAAATAAAAAACTAGTTTTTGCTGTTTTGTTAATATGTATTTATATTATTCATGTCCAAGAAAATACAAAATCTGGTGATTTATGGAGATTTGTAAGCGACATTTTTAGAGATCTGGTAGTTTAGAGTTGGCAACACTGGTGAGGCAAGTGGTGTGTGAAAATCAATGTTGGTAGAGTATATCTTATACAGGTGACCTCATATAAGTTCTTAAGTTAGCGAACTGACCCCAACTGTGACGTAAATGGGAGTGGATAATTTGGCCGCCTGGATATAATAATAATAATAATAATCCGTGGCAATAATAAATAATGTACAATTACTCTGACTAATTAATTCGTGTTCATATTAATTTTAAAAGTGTTAAATAATAATAGAATACAGTTTAGGGTACGATTGAAGGTTGTATTAAACAAACTCTTTTGGCTCACGGACCCCTTTTCATACTCAAAACTTGCCCAAGGACCCCTGAGTGTAAAAACTACATAAATGCATAATAGAAAAATTACAAATATTGCTTTGATGTCTTGAATGGTGAAAATATATTTAAAATAAAATATAAATAAAATATTTTGTTGAAGAGTATTTATAGATATTATAACTTGTTTTACCAAACAAAAAATGATGAAAAATAATGACTTGGATGAACCTGATGGGATGTTATAAGAGCTCAATGTTTGTGAGTAGTAACCGCAAGTCCCCACGATTACTAATTTCTAGTCGGTTTCTTTTTTTTTGTGATGAGACTCATAACGGCTCTGAAGCCATGTTCTACCAAATAGGAAGACGGAAAAGCAATCAACAGCTTCTGTACAATAACCCATAATGCTGGATATAAAATTAGGGTCTGTTATTGTATCCAGAAGTTGTCGTATCCTTGTTTAAACAATGGTCTCAGCTCCTCATTTGTGGATAATTCAATAAGTTGCTCCTGTATTAGTATGTCTTCATCTGCATTTGTGCTCTGAATTTAACTACTTGGAAAAGGGTTCTCAACACCCAATCGGGAATATTCAAGTGAAGAATGTCTTCAAATCTTTGGTTAAAGTCCGAATGAAGCGCTGTTAAGTGTTCACAATAAGCAAACAAATCTTCATCTCTATTTTGCAATTTTGAAAGATTTGGAAACTGAGAGCATTCTTATATTCCCAAGTTTTGCTTATACAGCAAAAGTTTTGCAACAAACGCAGATATTACACTTTTAGTCTTGATTACATTTAATGTGTCACCTTGTAGTTTCAAATTAGTCTCGTTAAATCTGGCAAATAAATCAGTTATACAAGCGATGTCATTTTTTGCGATACTTAAATTGTGCAGCAAAACACTATCTTTACTTTCCAGGAATTCCAACACTGAATAAAAGAGAGAATAAAAGCATTCCAAACATGCACCTTTAGATAACCAACGTAGCTCTGTGTTAAGTAGTAAACGATTATAGTCATCATCATTTTTCAAACAAAGTTGAACAAATAATCTCTCATTTAATTCTTTTTTTTGATTTTATTAACTGCTCTATTAACATAAGTTAGTGATTCATACAAACATTCACTAAGGTTTTTTGTGACCAAATGATGTCGATGAATGACACAATGTACTGATAATACATTCGGTATAGCTTGTTTTAAATATGCCAGAAAGCCTCGTTGTCCTACCATTGCCGGAGCACCGTCAGTAGCAATGGAGATGATATTGGTCAAGGGTAGAGCTTTTACATCGAAAAATCTTTTTAATTCACTAAATAACATTTCACTTTTCGTATCAGTTTCCAAACATTTAGCAAATAACAATTCTTAGGAAATTTCTTCTTCTTTTAGAAATCTCACATAAGCTAAAAGTAAAGCTTCATTTCCTGGTAATGTTGATTCGTCAAGCTGTATAGAGAATACAGATGTTTTTAAGTAGTCACATAAAGAGTTTTCTAAACACTGAGCCATTTCGTCGATCCTTCTTCGTACAGTATTATTACTCAGCGGAATTCTTTTTATAATATCAAAAGCTGGTTTGTATAACAAGGTGCGTATTACCTCACTTACAGCTGGTAGAATAAGTTATTCGCCAAAAGTGTGCGCCTTTTCGGACTTCGCAATCATTAAAGAAATATTATAAGAAGCACGCAGTCCATCGTCATCTCTCTTAGATGTTGTTTCTATGAGTTTTTGCAATGTCGGTGTTTTCAAATATTTTTCTTTAGGTGTTTGAAAAAATGTTAAATCCTTATCTTTTTTATCACTATGGATTTTTATTAAATGTTCCTTAAGCTTAAAAGGTTTCATTGAATCGTTTGACATCGTTTTACTACATATAAGACACATAGGTAAAGTACTATTTCCTGGCGACGAAATAAAGCCATATTAGTCATAATATATATTCAACACTGTATTGTCTGCATTATTGCATTTTTTCTTCGTCTCATTCATACTGTTATCTGAAAAAAGGGGCCTATAAATATATAGGAAAAAAGGTTTATCAACATTTTTATTTGCAACAAACCCCTGTTAATTATAGTTGTTTTAAATGGAATCCTGCAATGTAACTTTCTCTTGAATTAATTATTTGAGATGTAAGGATAAAATTTCATGTAAATGTCATATATAGTGTAGGTACTCTTTGTGTACCAATTATTTTTCAAGAAAAATAAATAATTAAAAAAAAATTAACAACAGAATATAATAATACAGTAATATACAGTAATTCCAACATTCGCGGATTTGGTTACTCACGGAGGTTAACAAAATAAGCAAAAATATAAAATAATAAGCTATAACTCTTATCATTATATTAAATTATAAAACCTAATATGTCTAACTTCTTGTACAGAATCATTAATAATTTATTATTTAGAAACACATTTGTGTTAGAAACACTTACAATCTCTTCTTAAGTTTTTAATAAAAAAGAAATCCTAATTAATATTAAAGGAATACTGTACTGATAACTGGGATAAATAATTGTTTTAATTAACTTAAACAAAAGTATAACTTTGCTTAAATAAATTTAAATTAAAAAGAGATATCAATTTTATTCTAACATACTTAACGAAATTACGCTATCTGCGTAACAATACAAAAAATTATACTTCTTTTTGTCCAACACTAGGGAAATTTGTTGTATGCACTTAACATCACATATAACATAACATTGTTGATTAGATGCACGACTCTTTTATAGTTTATATTGTAACGACGCAATACTTAAGTAAACAAATGTGTCATACCGAACGCTCTGGAAAGTCTGGAATATGCTGCCTAAGCATTTCAGTACACCACCGAGCGCTCGAGACACGGAATTCTAGAGGGTACATGCTGGAACCAGTGGCGGCCGGTGGCCAACTTCATGTGAAACAAAAATGCCAAGGTAATGTATGCCGGCGTTAAAAGGTGTGCTCGTTGCTTGCTAAATGTGTGTATTGATGACGCAATTTTGTGGCGTGAGGAGCATTTACGAACGATATGCATACGTAGTGCTTTCAACCTCATTTTTTGTATCTTGGGTTTGAGCCTCACATGAAGTTAGTCCGCGAGCCGATATTGGTGGAAACCTGTCTATATTTATATTTTATAGGACGTAAAAATCGCTAATAATTTATTCATTGTTATTTATTTTAACTTCCATATTAATAAAATTGTGTCCCATTTTTTTATTTTGACGTTGCGTTGTTCAGGGACCCCCAAATCAATAATAATTTTCCACGGACCCCCTGAATGATTCCGGGGACTCCTGGGGGTCTGTCGGGACCACTTTGGGAACCACTGTATTAAACGAAAATTTATTCGTAATAATATTTATTAACAATGTAAATTATTTTTAAATGAGTTACATACTTAATAATTTGCATGGAGTTTAAAGCCTCTACAATCTGAACAGCCAGAAATTCAAACAAAGCTCAAAACCAATGGGCCCGTTCGTCAAAATGTTCAACATTCAACATGTTTGGATTTGTTTGTGATGTATGTTGCTATCTAATGAACGGTACTCCGGTTGGTCTATTTTGTACGATTGCAAAAATCCCAAAAACATTCACGATTAACAATCTGGTCATCACAGAATTCTCCAACAGTTGGCAGTAATCTCCAAACTGTTGTCTCTGATGAACGGGCCCAATGGTCCGAACAAAACTATAATTTTAATAAATTCGGTTTAACGATGAAGAACCTGTAAAATGTTTTGCAATGGGCTTAAGATGGACTTGTGAGAATAATTTAGCCTCTCAACATGCAGGCCCGGATACAAGGTGAGAACCGCCTAGGAAAAATAACTTCCCACTGCTCCATTAGTAGCAAAGGCTGGGCCTTGTCTTGGTGTTCCACCTGTTGTATCCGGGTCTGTCAATATGTAACACTACTCCACACACTACATATGCTTTTTAGTGTCCCCTTTGACTGTACAGGGTGGTGCATTTTAGAGGTGCCATACATGGAAAACAGTTTTCGCGAGCCAGAGTCAATTATCCGTGTTTTAATCAACGGCGAAAAGAAAATTGATCTATCTCCTATAACCGGAAGTTGATGAAATGTCATGTTTATAAAGTTACTGTAACTCGTTTGTTTTACAAGCTATAACTAAATTGTAAATGCGTTTTATGGAAACTTTGTACGCCCTTTAAAATGGCCTTCGTGTTTTATTTCAAGGAGGCTTCGTTTTTGTTTTCCTACACCAAATTCACTCTATTTTTATGGGAGCATATGGAGATATGCATATCATTAAACAGCATTTTTGATGCCGATTTCAACGATGTGCCACTTGTGTGTGTACCTTTGTGAAAAAAAATGTTTTGATATATACGACAAGCAAAGTAGTAGTTAATGTCAATCAAGAGTGCTTATTTATAAAACAAAATACACCACATCGATAGTAGTCATATTTTCTAAAAAATTGCAAGCATCATCTAGTAACAAAATTGATTACCGGTTGTCATAGCAACTTGGTCAATAAAGAGTGCTTATTTATAAAACAAAATACACCACATCGATAGTAGTCATATTTTTAAAAAAATTGCAAGCATCATCTAGTAACAAAATTGATTACCGGTTGTCATAGCAACTTTGTCAATGACTTTTTTTATGACAAAAGTATACATGTGGCACATCATTGAAATCAGGGTTAAAAATGCTGTTCAATAATATGCAAATCTCCACAAGCGCCCGTAAATGATTTTGATATAAAAAATAAAAACCAAACGTCCTTGAAATAAAACAGGTACGTCATTTTAATGGAAATGAAAAGTTGCCATAAGAAAGTTTTTCCAGTTTGGTTATAACTTAAAAAACAAATGAGTTACAATAACTTCCGTAAAACGACAATTTACCAACTTCCGGTTATAGAGCAGAAACGGTTAGAGATAGATCAATTTAGTTTTCGTAATTGATTAAAACACAAAAAAGTGACTCTGGCTCGCGAAAATGGTTTTTTAATATCTCTTAAAATAAAAAAGTTTTCCATATGTGGCACCTCTAAAATGCACCACCCTGTTTATTAGGTACATTAATTAATACTCAATTGATAGATATACATTTATTTTTTAATGTAACAAAAAGAACATATGAAATTTAAATGACTAAAGAGTATATTCAATATTACAATATTATTTTATTGTAATAAATTATTAATACAATTATTATTCAAGTGACCATACAAGGAAACATTCGATAATTATTGAAGTGACAATTCGTGCAATGCCGCAAACAATATTTCAGGGTAATCATTGTAACGATCTCTTGAGCACATTTGAGCACTATTCGATTATGAATTTAATTCCAATCACCGTAATCAACTATCAATATAATTCAATTAAGTCCATCACCAGTTACAACACATGAAAGTTTTTAATAATCTAGTTTTTTATTGTTTTAGAGTTTTTTAAAATGTTGTATATTGTTTTCGAAGTTATTCCATATTTCTGTAATGAATGTATATTGTCAATTGGCCATACGATTTCCCTTTCATTAAAATGTTTATTAATGTGTCGTTAACTAAATAATTGATTGAAGTAAACTACAACTTTAAACAGTATTTGAATAAACGCCTTATGATTTCGTCAATTTAAGTGATTCGTTGGTTAATTAATTTATTTAATGAATATAGTTTGGCAAAATCGCACTTTAAAATGTTATTGATTTCGAATTACTTAACGTTAGTTAATTAATCTATTTAATAAATAAAGTTTGGCAAAATCGCACTTTAAAATGTTTAGCACAAATTTTGACTTATGGTAACAATAGAAACATTAAAATATTAATGAAAATTGTAATCCAATGATCTTGCAACAATAGAAAAATTCATAATTTCCATAATCAACTAGAAAATGTAGAATCAGAATTATTATGAATAAATTATAAAGAACTACCAATAAAACACAGAAGTAAATTTATATCCTATTGTATTTTATTTGTTTGTAATAAACTGCAACAGATTTTAGTAATTACAATCAGGGAATTCTGTGCGTGCTTGAATTTCTATGGAATTACATACCAATTTTCTATTAACATTTTTTTTTTAAATCAAATTTAAGGTTAATTCCTTTCCATTTTCGATGTGTGGGTATACAGTAAAACCTCGCTAATACAGTAAAATACAGTAAAACCTCGGGTCGCTGCGCGACCCTCGACAAATTTTCACGGGGCTTTTCTAAACTCGAAAATTTACTTCATGCGCCACGCGTATAAAACACTATAATATTGTCAAATTTATCTATATTCGAACTTAACTTAAAATCTGTGTTTTATACGCGTGGCGCATGAAGTAAAATTTCGAGTTTAGAAAAGCCCAGAAAATTTGTCTCGGGTTGCTTCGCGATCCGAGACAAATTTTCACGGGGCTTTTCTAAACTCGAAATTTTCCTTCATGCTTAGTCTGGGAGTGGAAAACACTCGTTTAAAGCTTCAAATTGAACGCTTTTAAAAATCAACGAATGTCAGAAAATTAACAGCTAAAATAATTAAGAAAAAGTAATGTGATTTTATAAAAAAATGTTATGTTTAAGTTCAATTTAAAGCTTTAAACAAGTGTTTTCCACTCCCAGACAGCATGAAGTGATACCACCCCGGGTTATCCAAGAAACAGTGCAACACAGTGATAATTTCCATAGTTTTAACATGTGAATGTGCCGTTTATTTTAAAATTTCACTTTTTCTGTAACCACGCAGTTACGATTTTTTATACACCATAACCTCGTTTTTTAAATTCAACAACCACCATGAGTATCGATAGAATAATCAAACAAATGCAGCGTCAGTTTAATAATAGTTTGTTCAAATAATCACAAATTGTTAACCCTGAGGAAGGGACAAAATGAGTCCCGAAAGCTTGGTATTACAATAAAGTAGATTACACACATCTCTCCTGCCGTATTATTTGGTCGAATGCCCTGTTAGGAAATTTTCCGAACTCTGCCTATATATATATATATATATATATATATATATATATATATATATATATATATATATATACAGGGTGTCCGTATTTCGAGGAAATGCATGGGGATCTCGGTTATTTGAAGAGTTAGAGAGTTAGTTAAATTAGGGCAAATATGTGAAATTTGTAGCCCAACAATAATCCGAAAACAGATTTGAAATACCTTTTTTTGTTTTCGAGATATTGCCAAAAAACTATTTTTTTCAAATTTCGTTTTTATTTTTTTATTCAAAAACTATTGGATCTAGGAATTTGCAACTTTTACATTATACAGGCACTTTTTAATCAGGAATTTAGTAGTGTACTTACATTTGAAATAACTTTAATATCTTCCCCGGAACCATAGCCAACTTTTGTTTTTCTTATGGGCGCCATATTGGATTTTCATATTTTTAGAAAGAACTTTTTTTTCTGATATAAACGGTATATCACACTTATAATTTATTCTGCGTTTCATTTGAAACATAGCAACCTTTTGTTTTTTGTAAAGAGTGCCTCGGAAACAATAATATTGATACGTTATTCAGTTATTGATGTGTCAGTAAGATACGATCATTATACATAATACATAAAATAAAGTTAAAAATGGTGTTTTCGAACCAAGAAAAACGAGATATGATCGAAGTTTATTATACTTCAAACAAAAATGTACGTATTTCATCCGAAGTCTATCTACAGCGCTATCCAGAAAGGCAACAGCCAAGTGAAAGTCATTTCATAAAACTACATACAAATTTATTGGAATATGGTTCCTTCGTAAAGCCACGACAAAGATATGGATATGACCAACCCCATAAAAATGAAAACCAAATTTTGCAAGCGGTAAAATAATTTCATTTTAATTACAATAAGATAATATTTATTCCCCTAGATTCAAGATAACCCTTCTTCCTCAACGAGAGAACTTGCGAACCAGTTTGGTGTGACGTTTCAATACGTATGGAGAATTTTGAAAAAAAAAAAAATATCGCCCATTCAAAATTAAAGTTACTCAAGCTCTCCATCCTGGAGATGCTAGACGAAGGATGGACTTTTGTCGTATTTTATTGGGAAAATTAAACGAAAATCCGAATTTCTTGTCAAATGTGATATGGTCTGACGAATGCCGTTTTACCAACACAGGGATATTCAATAGGCATAATGAACATGTGTGGAGTATAAATAATCCTAGACAACATGAAGAAAGACGACGACAAGTGCGATTCGGACTAAATGTATGGGTCGGTATTTTGGGAGACAATATTGTAGGTCCATACATTTACGAAGATACATTAAATTCACAGAGATATCACGATTTTTTAAGAACATTTTTACGTGATTACGTAGACAATAACATCCCCTTAAATATGTTAAGAAATGTATGGTTTCAACAAGATGGTGCACCACCTCACAACAGCCAAATTGTCGCTAATTGTCTGTCCGAAATGTTTCCAAATAAAGTTATGGCAAATAATGGTGATATACGTTGGCCAGCTCGCTCACCTGATTGGTCACCTCTAGATTATTTTCTTTGGGGAGCTATAAAAGAAAAAGTTTATAAAACTATTCCAGAGGACAAAGACGATTTAAGAAGAATTATAATAGTTACCATTCAGCAATTAAGAAGAAGAGACATTTTTCGGGCAGTCCAAAATTTAAGGAAAAGACTAGAATTATGTTTTGAGGTCAATAGTGATATATTCGAACACTTACTTTAAGTTTGTGATAATTTTAGTTCAAAAGATATTTAATTAATTTGTTTATTATTATTTAATATTATGAAAAACTTCATCAAGCAGCAGAGTGATTATTCTGGTTCTTTCCCTAAAAAAATATAGTTGTAGGCCTCAGGAATTTTAAAATGTGCAACTGTTTTCAAGGCACTCTTAAAAAAAAAACAAAAGGTTGCTTTGTTTCAAATGAAACGCAAAATAAATTATAAGTGTGATATACCGTTGAATTCAGAAAAAGAAGTTCTTTCCAAAAATATGAATATCCAATATGGCGCCCATAAGAAAAACAAAAGTTGGCTATGGTTCTGGAGAAGATATTAAAGTTATTTTAAATGTAAGTACACTACTAAATTCCTGATTAAAAAGTGCCTGTATAATGTAAAAGTTGCAAATTCCTAGATCCAATAGTTTTTGAATAAAAAAATAAAAACGAAATTTGAAAAAAATAGTTTTTTGGCAATATCTCGAAAACAAAAGAAGATAGAAATCTGTTTTCGGATTATTGTTGGGCTCCAAATTTCACGTATTTGCCCTAATTTAACCAACTCTCTAACTCTTCAAATAACCGAGATCCTCATGCATTTCCTCGAAATACGGACACCCTGTATATATATATATATATATATATATATATATATATATATATATATATATATATTAGACTGTGCCAAAAAAATCGACATTTTTTGATTTCGCTCTTCCTCTAGTATATGATTCCCCGTTCAAAATCCGGCGGTTTCTCAAAATCTGAAGTCAATCGGTTAATATTTAGAGGTGCATCAAGTCTAAAACGTGTTTTTAAAATTTTTTCCTCGATTTTCGAGAGGTTTTAGCTTACTGTTCCAAAATAACGGGATGTTTGACGCCTGAGACACATTATTACATTCCAATACAAAGTATTCAATGCGTTTCAGTCGCCAGATCTACTTTCGGAAAGATATATTGGCCAAAAATACCCATTTTTTAAGGCCTAAAAACCGTGACTTCAACTTTCAAGTTCAATAACTTCATATTTTTAGGTCCGCGATGCGTCAATTGTTGTTTGAACATAGTCTAGTATCACATAGCATTATTTGAATTCAAAATTCCAGAGAAAATCGGCCATCAGTTGAAATAATCTTCACTCGAGGGAAAACACGCACTACTTGAAAATGGACCAAGATGACAAAAATTCAGGTTGCAATAACTCAGCTGTGTTTAGTCGAAATTGTATGAATCTTTGAGTTCTAAATAGGTTGGGATCTTCCGTTTAATGGAATGCATATAGCGAAATCCATTCCACCACCTCCCACTCCGATAAGAAAAAACTTTTTCATGATTTTAACTTACAAATATCAGCTAGTAGGTAGTGCCAATAAAATCGTGGTTTCAATCAAACAACAGAGTAATAAGTTTCAGTCATTTTCCTTTCAGTTCCCTAAAATGTCCAGTTTCTAAGATGATTTGGTGCAAAGTTATGAATTTTTTCAAAAAAAGCTGCATCTTGCTCTTTTTTGGCCACAATTTTACCAATTTTGCACCATAATTGTTGATTTTTAATAACAATAATCGACAAATAATCAAATCAATAAAATGTATTGAACACAGAATTTATTCGAGTATTTACAAGTATATTACAGGAACGCTTTTTTTGTAACGCTTGGCATTCGCCGCCTGTGCTCCGAGACAACTTTCAAAAGGTACTGCCTTTGTTCTTCGCTCGTTGTCAATTCGGAATTATATTTTGTTATTAAAGCTATACCCCTTTCCGCGGTATCGTTTGTAACGCGTAAAAATGAAAGTTTATGTTTTGCCTCTATGTAAGACTCGTTGGATTCCCACGCAGATGGATCTTCAGTTAAGAACTCGCAGTTCACATCAAATCTTTCCAACAACTTACGTGTATGTTGAGAGAATAGTTCAACGATAGAACGCGTTCTCCACATCTCTAATTCGGTGTCAGAATTTGGATTTAATAATAACCTTTTAACCGGCTCGTCGGACTCGTTACAACTGTCTAATGACAAAACCATTTTACATTTTATGTCCGCGGGAATACTGTCGCCAAACAAAGATAAACCTATCGCTTCGTCTGCAAGGTACCAGAGGTGGTTCGCAAGTTTCCGTATAGCTAGTACACGCCGCCGCCGCTTGAGGCGCTCCGGGTGCCCGAGACCGCGGGGCGGTCAATTTGAAATGACCCGATCCGATAGAAAAAGAAATTTCTATTCTAAGGAAAAAATTTAATACACAAAATAATCTGAAATGCCAGACTACGTTAATATTTCTTAGACTACTTTCAAACAACATATGATACATAGCGAACAATACCAAGCATTTCCGAAAAAGCGTTCATGTAATATGTGATTCAAGTTACTATTAAAAGTGTTTGATTTTAACTACTCAAACAAACTCTGTACTTAACATATACTATTAATTTTAGTATTTGTCGAGTAATTTAATATAAAATCACCAATTAAAGTGAAAAATTGGTTAAATTGTAGCCAAAAAAAGCTACACCCAGCTTTTTTGGAAAAATTAGTAACTTCGCTCCAAATCATCGTAGAAACTGGAAATTTTAGGGAACTGAATAATTACTGAAATTAATTGCTGTGTTGTTTGATTGAGAGAACGATTTTTGCGGCCCTGCCTACTAGCTGTTAAAGTTAAACAGCTAGTAGGCAGTGAACATCATGAAAAAATGTTTATCTTATCGGAATGGGAAATGGTGAAATGGATTTCGTATCACAGTGATATGCATGATATTTAAAGGGAAGATCCCAACCTATTTAGAACTCAAAGATTCATATAATTTCGACTAAACACAGCTGAGTTATGGCTATCTGAATTTTTGCCATTTTGGTCCATTTTCAAGTAGTGCGTGTTTTCCCTCGAGTGAAGATTATTTCAACTGATGGCCGATTTTCTCTGGAATTTTGATTTCAAGTAATGCTATGTGATACTAGACTATGTTCAAACAACAATTGACGCATCGCGGACCTAAAAATATGAAGTTATTGAACTTGAAAGTTGAAGTCACGGTTTTTAGGCCTTAAAAAAATGGGTTTTTTGGCCAATATATCTTTCCGAAAGTAGATCTGGCGACTGAAACGCATTGAATACTTTGTATTGGAATGTAATAATGTGTCTCAGTCGTCAAACATCGAGGAAAAGTCTGTCTTTTTTAAAATTCTCGTATGTGTGAGAAGAGCTATGTAGGACAAACGAACCGGAAAATTAGTACTCGTCGAGATGAACACATTTTAGCAGTAAGAAAGTCTGATCCACAATCTTCTTTATTTCAACACGTAAACATTTCTAAACATACAATAAATTTCGAAAAAACGAATTTTAAAAAAGACAGACTTCTTCCACGCGAGGATTATTAGAGAAGCGATAGAAATTGAAAAGAGGCCGAACAGTCTAAATCAAAGAGATGATGCTAAACGACTACCACCAATTTGGAAAACTTGTATAAATTCTGGTCAAAATATATTATCTCCGAACAACAACCAAGAAATTCAAAATCCAACCCCTTCCGAAAATAATATTGAAATTGTCACTGCTACATCATTAGAAAAACAAAACAGAAGAGTAACACGAAGCCAAACAGAAATTCACGCATCAAGTAGTACGTAAAAGTCAAACAAGTGGTTGCTAGAGCAATGGAATTTTGATAGTTATTCCTGACGATGATGACTGCGACGTCATCGAAACGTCGAATTAAAAATAAAATGGACCAGAGCCAAGAAAATACGCGGGACCAAACCCGAAGAAACGCCCGCGAAAATCTGTGTATGTGACTATTATACAAATTACATATATTCGGATATACCGTGTTTTCCTTATATCGTGCTAGGTATAGCCAAAAGCCATCCCGGTATAACGAGGTTCTACTGTATTTATAACTGCACCATCGATCATTTATATTAATGTTCTTCCAAATTGTTGTACAACTTGACCACTTTTGACAAATGTCAATTAAGCGTATGGGTTAAAGAATGATCCCTGTTCTTTACAAAATTATTTAAATAAATTCACTGACAACAGTCTCTAAAGCCTTAATGTTGTTAAACCTTTAACGACTGTCTAATTTATAACGAAAGGGAAATCATACGGCCCAATGTCTTTTAAAAAATACATAATATTTTATAAAATAGGTTTATTAAAAGTAGTTACGTTGACAATAAAAAACGTAATTTATATTAAATATATTAAAGTGTCAACTAATACAGTAGCCATTTTAATTAATAAAAATCGAAGGTGGCTTTGAAAAACAATTTATTGACATAACATGTTTTGTAATTAAATTGCATTTCGAAAGTCTTAAAGGATTCACAGATTTTCGTCTAAACATATTACACATCGTGAGAGTACAATGAGATCGAAAACAAAATGATTCAGAGCAGGCATTGACTACTACAAAACGATTAGCAACACTGATTTCAATTTAATAAAAACAGGAAACTTCAAATAAATTTAAACACAAAACAGTATTCTGAAATTTGTTTTGCCAACCATGTTGTTCTAGTCAAGGCCTGCTCTGAATCATGTTTTTTTGCGATCGCGTGGTATTAAGTTTTGTATAAAAAATAGTTTTAGTAATAACATTTCATAAAAAACATAACAAAAATACGCATTTCTAAAATTAATCACCTACTAGAACTTTGATATGTCTTCCGTTCTCTTGGAGGCACAATTGAAGCCGAGTATGAAATGACCTTGCAACTCTTCGTAATAGGTCGGGTGTAATGTTGTGAAATGCATTTATGATTCTTTGCTGCATGTTTTCTGGTGTGGTTGGAGGTTCTTGATAAACGATTTCCTTAACGTAGCCCCACAAAAACAAGTCTAATTTAGTTAAGTCGGGTGATCGGGGCGGCCATTTACTTGGCCCTCCTCTTTCAATCCACCGATTCGGGAAGGTTGTGTTGAGATGATCCCTGACTTGTAATGAATAATGTGCTGGGGCTCCATCCTGTTGCAGCCACATTGCATCCCTCACAGCCATTGGTAAATGTTGACATAAATCTGGCAATTGATTTTGCAAAAAATCCAGATACGTTGGTCCAAATGTCCGTTAAAAAATTGAGGGCAAATAATATGTTCACTAATAATTCCCCCCCACACATTAATTGCCTATCTGTGTTGTTGATCAACATGCCTAAAAACTCTTGGATTGTGGTCGCAATAATAATGGAAGTTATGACGATTCACAAATCCATTTTTATGAAAGGTGGCCTCATCAGAAAACAAAACCTTATCAAAAAAGTCAACATGTACCCTAATTTTAGTTTGCGCCCAGTTGCAAAATTCTACACGTTGATCAAAATCTTGTTCAAAGGGTTCTTGATGGAACTGGATATGATAGGCATGGAAACGGTTGTCCTTTAAAATTCGTTGAACGGTTCTTTCGCTTACATCCACGGCAGCAGCGACTGCTTGTTGACTAACGGAAGGATTTTCCGTAATTGATAATAGCACAGCCAATTGATTTTCTTCAGTTCGAACCGGCCTATTTCTAACTGGTTTTGTATAGTTTACATTACCCGTATGTATAAATCTCTCCAATAAGTTTTCGAGGCTCCTGTTGTCTGGATGTCGTCGTTCCGGATACCGCTGTGCGTAAACTCGACTTTCCAAAAAACAGTTCTTTTCGCATTCTCCTAATATACAAATCATATCTACGAGATCGTCTCGGTTGTACTTCATGACAACAAATTCTTGGATATAAAGAGCTTAACTCATAATGCTTTTAACTTTTACATTACTAAAGTCAAAATAGGTTTTTGTCACTTTGTTAAACAATAAATTGTTTTTCAAAGCCACCTTCGATTTTTCTCATTAAAATGGCTGTTGGATTAGTTGATAAAACGAGTTTTCTGCAAATAACTTTTAATGTGTTAGGAATTGCGATAGGGTTGTAATTAGGAAAAATGTTTGTTCTATAATTCCGCATGGAATGACATAAATATATACAGGGGGTCTAATTTAAAATAAGAAAAATAAAGTGCTTTAAAGTTTGAAAAGTTTGACACTCAATTTTAGACACTTGGTTAACGGGACTGTCAGACCTTATTTAATAAGTACATTGTATAATTTTATTAACGAGGCACTATTTTTATTTTTTATTAATTTTTTAAACCAATGGCGCAGAACTGATTTTATTTAGTTTTTATTTTTTTTGCTAAAATTACTAAACCAATTTCTATAAAATTTTGGGGGTATGCAGGTATCCATAGAAGGCACCCAAATAACGAACAAAATATATAGCATGTAATCTAAAAATACATATCATAATGACGTCAAACTTTTTTGGGAGTATAATCAAAAATATTTTCCTGAAATACGCCCTAGGATACAGGTAAAGTCTGCCAAATATCAAAAGCCTAACTTAATTATTAACTGAGCTACAGAAAACGGGAGGTGAGATGCAGGACCCTGTGTATTTTTATAAAATTGGCTCCTTGCATTAAAAAGATTGCCGACCCCTGGGCTGGTAAATCTTGACAATAGTTTCCGAGATCTCCGCAGAGAACATCTATAGAAACTCATCCTGACTGTGTGGCTAGCCCAAGTAAAATGTTGTAGTAATAACCTAACCTAATTGATACCTAACCTAATTGATATTTTTCAAGGTCGACTTTTACATAGAACATCCTGTGTATTTGTCGAATTTGGTTAAAACTGAATAAATTTAATAAAACAAACTTACCAGCACTTTTCGGAATCACACTTCTAACAACATCGGGTCCATTATAATGCCTGTTATTATGATACAAATCCAGCATAAACTTTGGCACATGTTGCTTAATCCGTTTCTTCGCAACAACACGTCCAGCTCCAACAATGCTCAACTCGATGTTAGTATTAGAACTACTCTTTTCCACACTATATGTATAGTATACCATGAGTAAAATCAATAAAAGGGATACGGTCACAGTGCATTTCCACACAAACATCTCAAACTCAAAAGTTATACAACGTGAATGCAATCAAAAATATAAAAAGATTAACAGTTTAATACTATCGTAGATCACCTTTTTTAAAAAACACACTTTGTATATTTTTATTTAGACATAGTTTAAAATATCAATATTAATACAACGTTAAATGTTGCTACAATGTTGATATAATGTTATTTGCTTGTTTTTTGCTCAGTGGAACTGTACTTAGAATATGTGTATTTGAATTGCTTAACAGTTTTTGTAATACACTGTTTATTAAAATATGTATTTAAAATTGGTAAACAAAATTTTATTATAATTTAAATACTATACTTAGAATATTTGGATTAATACTGGTAAGCCGAAAATAATTTTATTTGAATAATCAAACAGTAAAACACTTCCTCTCTTAACAAAATCGAAACGAGGAATACAATAATAGCAACTATTAGTGTACATCTTTACACTTGACCACTTGAGAACCATCTCGGTTATCACACGCACACAGAGCTTACCTTATGAGTTATGTACCTGTTATAAATAAACACTGGTAAATTTAGACTCGATTTTATTAAATTTTAAAAAATATTATATTCGATTCGTTTTATTTAACAAATATACATTAATTACATGATTTGTATAAATAGATTGTTTTGACTAATGAGATTTTGAGTGATTGCACGCGCGATTATTATAATTATATTTTGTTTAATAAATCGATCGACACGTTTCCGAATTTTGTCGGTTGAGGTCGAAGGTTTTCGCGACGATTGGGTATTTTCTTGATTTCTTGATGCGTATCCGGTGCTTGCTGCCTGGTATCCTTTCGATCTTATATGTTGAGTGTCTGCAAAACAAATAAAATAAATCAATACAACGGTTCCAGGTAGAATTAATAAAATTGAACATTCCCAATTGATTTTAAAAAAACTGAGTTGCGTATGAACATAAACACCTCACAACCTCAATAATTAAAATAAACACTTAATTTTATGAGAAATGAATCAATCTTGTACCATGGGCGCCCGCAGAATCTTTTTCGGGGAGGGGGGATATAATAATAATAATAATAATTATATACAATGGCGCAGCTAAATGAGGAATGTGAGGGGGCGACTTAAAAAATACCGAAACAAATAGATACTTATTTACTTCAATATTGCAATTCTTACAGTTATAAAAATAAAATGATTTTTTTTCAAATTAATAAAACTGATGAAAATTCCACAAGAGCCGATAAATGTAGTAAAATTTAAGATATTTTTTTTAATTTTTCCAAAATTCGTAAATATGTTCGCGAAAGCAATCCGACACATTTTGATACATAGTTAAAAATTATCGAAAACTGTTAATAATTGTTAAAAAAAACATTGACAAAATTAATTAATATTGAAAATTCGTTGTTTTTTTTTAGGTTTAAATTAAAGCTTTAAACTAGGTATGGGCAACCTTTGACATGTTAAGGGTCAAACTTTAACGTGCAAATACGTTCGCGAGCCGCGTTTAAAAGTACTTAGTGCATTTTATAGTAGTGATAATATTTTTTGCGATAGATATTAGACATGAAATAATACGATAATGTTATTATAGTACAATTTAGTAAAATACCAATATGAAATTTAAAAAAATGGTACATTATAATTAAATCGTTAAATTTGCAATTGTTACAAACTACGAAAGTTAAATACACCGAAATCAATGAGACACTTGAGCTTGAATTTGTTAAAATAATACATCGATATTTGGATTAATTCCACTGAAACAAATTCGTAAAGAATTTTCCAAATTATCGTCAGTCATTCTTGTACGATGTGTTGATTTATTAAATTTCATCAATAAAAAGAACTGATCGCATTTATAAGTACTGCCAAACGCACAAATCAATCTTCTTGCGAATTTTCTAAGCTGCGGAAAATTGTCTTCTTCTAGGTATTTTTTATAGAAATCGCACAACTCTACGTCTTCAAATTTGGATTTTAGGAGTGAGTTTTCTTGAATCTCGATCAACTCCATTTGTAAGTGTATTGGAGCATTTTGTACAATATATGTTGTAGGAGTAGCAAATAAACTGAAACAGTCTTCCATGTTTTTGAAGTCGCAAAATCTGTTCGAAAATTGTTCCGACAGCAACTTGAGTTCTTCAGCATATTGAGCATAAGCAATATTTTTATACGCAGAGAGTGTGTTGAAATTTTAACTGTTACTGTCTGGTAACAGTTACCATCTGTGACTCCCACAAGCGTGGTTTGATCTGAAACGCTTTAAAATGGCTGTACAAATCATTTACTAACTGTCCTTGTTTTTGAAGTTTCAAATTTAAATCAATTAAATAGCCTGTAAGATCGACCAGAAATGCTAAGTCACATATCCATTTTGGGTCACTTAATTCAGATAGTGGTTTATCTTTTATTTTCATAAAGTCTGCTATCTCATTTCTAAGCTCGTAAAACCGTTTCAACATTTTTCCTTTGATCAGCCATCTGACTTCACAATAATATGTTACGTCGTTATATTCAGCTGATATTTCATCCAAAAACGCCTTGAATTGACGATAGTTAAGCCCTCGGGATCGAATAAAGTTGATGGTTTTTACTACCACATTCATAACATTCTGGAGTCGAATGGACTTAGAACACAAGTTCTGTTGGTGGATAATGCAATGAAGGACTATCAAATCATCTTTTTGCACATTTAATTCTGTTGCTTTTTCATTCAAAATTCCGATGAAACCTGTACGTAAGCCGACCATAGAAGGTGCACCATCAGTGCATACTCCAATTAATTTTGACCATGGCAAGCCAAAACTTGTGAATACCTTTTGAACTTCAATAAAAATATCCTCTCCTGTAGTAGTTCCTTTTAGCGGCTGTAAAGCAAGCAATTCCTCAATAACAGTGAACTCCTTATCAACACCTCGAATAAATATAGCCAGTTGAGCTGTGTCAGACAAATCGGTGCCGGTGCTCTCGTCTAATGCTATGGAAAATGATTCAAAACCAGCCATACGGTCAGTCAATGTTGTTTTTATATCATTGGCCATCATATCTATACGTCGAACAACAGTTCGTCTTGACAAACTAATTTTTTCAAATTCTTTTTTCTTTTCAGGACACATAATACCCCAAACTTCTAACATACACTCCTTGATAAAATGGTTTGAATGCCTTTGCCAATTTTGAGCTAACTATAATACTAGCTTTCACAACATTATCAAGTTGTGTTCTTTGTTTATGAAACATTTGTTGCTGTTTTTCCAAATTTGCGGTAAGCTTCTGGATTTTGTCTGTTCTTAATTGTCCTGTCAATGAGTGCAGCGTAGCATGCTTAGTTGAGTAATGCCTCTTTATATTGAATTCTTTTATTACTGAAATGGATTCATTACACAGTAAATAAATAGGCTTACCATTGTGCAAGATAAAAAAGAATTCTTCAGTCCATTTTTCTTGAAAATGGCGACCCTCTGTATCTACTTTTCGTTTCTTTCCACCAGAAATCATTTTTGTTTACTTTTCGTTCAATAAACTTAATAACAAACTATAGTTAGTAACCACTCAAGATGCACACAAAGTCACAAAGCAAGTTGACGGCTCGAGCAGTTCGCTAGGATATCGCTTGTCCAAGTTATCACCTCGGTAGCTCAAATAGAACTGAACTAACGTTCGGGCCACCCACCCGCTTATATAGGCAAAATATAAAGCGAATAATCTGGAATAAACTAGTTCAGAATAATTGAGGCTTATCTGTTGATGTGTCGCCCGTGAGGCGGCAAACCTCAAAGAATTTGATCGAGCAAGTCGAGTGGCGGCGATTATCAAAGAGTGAGGCGGCAAACATCAAAGAATTTGATGTTTGCCGCCTCACTGTCACTCCCGTGAGTATAAGTACCTAATGTAATATTTTTTTAATTGGGTTTTTTCAAAATGTCTCGCGGGCCGGATCATATCTTACAGCGGGCCGGGGGTTGCCCATATGTGCTTTAAACAAATGTTTTCCACTCCCAGATTAAGCACGAAGTAAAATTTCGAGTTTATAAACTCTAAATTTTGCTTCATACGCCACGTGTATTGAACAATGATTTGATGTATAGTTCAGAATATACGTCTTTTGCATACTGCTTTAGTAGTATTTTTTGAACTTCACTTGAAATCGGAGTTTTATATGCGTGGCGCATCGAGTAAAATTTCGAGTTTAGAAAAGCCTGAAAATATGGTTTGGTCCAAATTTTCAGGCTTTTCTAAACTCGAAATTTTACTGCATGCTTTATCTAGGAGTGAAAAACTCTCGTTTAAAGCTTTAAATTGAACTCTAAAACAACGAATATCAACTAAGAATTACAGCATATACGCTGTAATTGGAATATGTATACTTAAAAGAAAAACTCCTCTAATTAATTGAAATCCTGCTAAAGTTAAATGTTTGATCAATCAATGTTTATAAGAGTAACCTATACTCCATTCATTTTAAGAAAATCTTCTTTGAAATTTGCGAACCCGAAAATTATTGAAATTCTTAAATCTCTCCAACACTTTTTGAAACGCACGTTCATTTGGATGTGCCCTGTGCGGATATCTCGCAGCGTACACTCGTGACGCCAAGAAACAATTCTTGTTACATTCTCCAAGAATAAATATCATGTCAACCACTTCCTCTTGAATTCGGAACAATTTTAGAACGTTTATCAAAAATGACTTATGGCTGCTACTGGCGTCTAATAATTTACTTTGACAATTACCAATCTTTTGTTTTCTCATGGCACTCTTGGGAACGGAAAACGTTTCCCGACATTTGCGATGAAATTCCTTTTTTCTCCGAAATTTTGTCATGCAATGTGTAATTTTTTTTGTACCAATGAAAAATTTAGAGTTTTGGCTGTACAACGCCGTAATTTTTTTAGGGGGGTGCCATTTGAAATTTTCGAAAAAAATGACAACATGCGAAGTTCAATCAAAAATTATTTTTTTTCTATAAATTACATGAAAAAAAATTATGTGAAGGTATACGAGGTCTTAACCTGTACCTCAATTCAAAATTTAGGCGCCGGCGTCAATTAGTTTCTCTACAAAACAATCTCAAAAATGGGGCGCAATTTTGAAAGAAGGGGTTATAACAGCGAAACCGCTAAAGTGAAGGGTATAACATGTTCGATAAAAAAATAAGTACTCTTCAAGCAAATCTGCAATAAAAAATAGGGCATTCCATTTGAAAAAAATAAGTTTGGTACGCCACTGATGATTAGAAATATTTTTTAAACATAGCGACGGTAATTATGCACCACTTTGCTCTTAGATTATTTTCGATAGCTTTTATCGTAAAGGAGCTATGGTCCGAGGCGTCTTAAGTACCACACCCGGTATATATATAACAATGATTTTAAGTGAAGTTCAAATGTGCGTAAATTTCACAATATTTTAGTGTTTTATACGTGTGGCGCATGAAGTAAAATTTCGAGTTTAGAAAAGCCTAGAAAATTTGTCTTAACGGGGCTTTTATTAACTCGAAATTTTACTTCATGCTCAATCTGGGAGTGGAAAACACTCTTACATATATATATATTTGAAATAAAACAACACAGTTGGGAGGGTTTCACTTTAATTGTTGAACACTGCAACATGTTTCACCACACAGTGGCTTCATCAGGCAGATGAATTAATGATTTTACAAAGTACAGGTAAGAGCTTATATACTAATGCAATTAAGTTAATAGAAGGGGGGGGGGGGTTAATAAGGTAATTAGGCTGAAACTAATACAAACAATTTTGAGCGACTAAATATTGATTAGGGGTGAGTTGTTTACTTCTATTTGGTCATTTAATAGAATACCTTTTTTATTATATTTATTAATTTCTAATTCTTCTAATAAGTTTAATTTACGACTTTTGTTACATTCGTGCAAAATTTTGAATTTAGGGTTAAAGTTATGTTGGTATTCGATTAAATGATTGGCGTAGGTTGAAGAGGTTTTCTTAAATTGAAAGCATTTTTGATGTTCTGAAATGCGATCTGGGAAGCTACGTCCAGTTTGTCCAACGTATACCTTAGGGCAATCTCCACACTCTAGCAAATACACGCCAGAGTTCGTAGTTTTATCAGATTTGTCTTTAGAATTATTGATGAATTTATTAAGTGAGTTGACCGTTCTAAAAGAAGGAGTTAGGTTTAAGGATCTGAGTTTTTTGCTGATGGCAATCGAAGGGGGACCGTTAAATGTTAATGAACAATATTTATTACTCTGATTTTGAAAATTGGTGGGATATACTAATTTCAGGGCTTGTTGTCTTTGTTTTTTAAAAAGGATGTCTAAGATGAGCTTTTGACGAAAGCCGTTGTTATTAGCTATTATGAGGATTCTGTTGAGCTCATTATTAAAATTATTAATTGATAGGGGGATAGTGGTTAGCCTATGCAACATGGAATGGTAAGCTGCTAGTTTATGTTGCATAGGATGGAATGATGTGCTATGGATCGTAGTATCTGTATGGGTCGGCTTGTGAAAAATATTGAATTCATGTTTTTGACCTGGATGTGAAATTGTTAAGTCTAAAAAATTAATAGATTTATTAGATTCGATCTCCCCTTGTTCAACAATTAAAGTGAAACCCTCCCAACTGTGTTGTTTTATTTCAAATAGTATTATGGAGTTTCATCATGTATCCGCCTCATCAATTAAATATATATATATATATATATATATATATATATATATATATATATATATATATATATATATACCACATATTTACCACTTGCTTTAGGAGTATAGTTGTTAATACTATTTTGTAGGAAATCTTCCCCCAATCGCACCACGTGATAAAAAATGGGTCATTCCATTTAAATAAATTGAATTACTAAAGATTTAAAAAATTTTAGAAATATAATTTACGAAAATCTCGACATATTGAAAATCTCACTAAAATTTTATAAATTGAAAATCTCGAAATATTAAAAATCTTGAGAAAATATCGAATATTCAAAATCTCATGAAAATTTTATGAATTGACAAAAATCTCGAAATACCGAAAATCCTCGAAATATTGAAATGCTCATTAAAATTTCAGAAATCAACAAAAATTGAAAAGTTTACAAAAATCACGAAATATAGAAAATCTTTATGAAATCTTATAAATTTATGACAATTTTGAAGTATTGATTTCAAGAAATTTATCTAAATTGACAAATATCACAAAATATCGAAAATCTCATGAACATTTTATAAATAGACAGAACGAGGGTTTTCCACTCCCAGACTAAGCATGAAGTAAAATTTCGAGTTTAGAAAAGCTCCGCGTAGAAACTTAATCGAGCGACCCTCGACTAATTTTCACGGGGCACGTATAAAATATTCAAATATTATTATTATTACTTTCTAAAAGGTGAATATTGATAATTTCGTAACCGTCATTCAACGATTCTTGGCAATATTATCAATCTTAGGTGAAGGCCTGTAAAAAATAATTTACAGTATTAAATAATTGTAAATATTTAATCTAAAATATCTAGTATCGAAAATTATCAATATTTTAAATATCGATACTTTTCACTACAATATTTTACCGTATCGATACTTGGCTATAGGATATATCGATTTTTTTTAGGATCGGAACATCCCTAATACAAATGTACTTATTATGTTAACCCTTTCTCTTGAAGGAGTGGAGAAAATTTCGTATAGATTTTTCTTCACATTCAGTCATCTTTTAATAAGTACCACGACACACTTTCTTCTTTGACTACGTTTTCACTTCTCCTGTTGATTCCATTTCAGCAATAATTTTGAACATGGATGATACTGATGCTACCACATCAGCACCTGCAAGGTTTTTAGCTTCGCTTTTACATTTTGTCACAGACTTGCACTTTAAATAAATGTTGAGGGCCATGAACTTCTGTCTACTTTGAGCTATTTTTCCTTGTTGATTTTTAGAAGAAGAAGCAGTCGTTAGTTTATCGTTATTATACATAATAATCAAAAATTTGAAAACACAGTGACAATTCTGATAATTCATTTTCCACTATAAGTGAGAGTGAGTGGGGTGGGAAATAGAACGAATTGTCTATTTATCGGCTTTGTGAGTTTTCCTCGAATTTCGGCTAATCAGCGATCAAGGTCAAATAAGCCCTGTTTCCTTAAAACCCAATTCACACTGAAATGACGGAGGCGCGGCGCAGGTGAGGCGTAAGCGACATGAGGTACAGGCTCAGGCGAGCTCAATGCAATGTTATCGCGAGAAACACTTTAAAAGAGATAAAGACAAACCAAAGAACGTTTTGGGTTCATCTTTTGTTGTTGAAAAATCGAAAAAAGGCAAATTTTATGTCGTGAGAGAGCTGGAAATGTATCCGGACAGGTTTCAAAATTATTACAGGATATCCCACGAGGGTGTCTATAGAGTTGTTAACCTGGTAAGCCTTACAAAAAAGATAGTAATTACAGAAAAGCTGTTAGTCCAGATTAAAGGGTGTAAAATCATTATAAACAGCAAAGACAAAACTGTAAAAACTCAGCAAAGTGGTGTTTACTTACTAACTTGCAAATACTTCCCTAAAATGTACCTACAAACCCGAAGATCGAAGATAGAATAGGGCCCTTTACACGTACACTTTTGCGTCGACGGTTAAATGCCACATGCCGGGAGTTGACGCAAAAGTGTACGTGTAAATGTAACTTTTACGCAGAAATAAGAATGACAAAATTCATCGACCAAAGAACGCGGTCCAGCATAGAGTTGAAACTGTCTAGAAAGAGCGGAGAGAAATTTCAAACAATAATTTATAACATGTTGGAAACCATTTTTTCGTCTAAAAAAGCCACAGTATGGCGAAACAGTTGTAGCGTCCTTTATAATACGCGTACAATTTGAAATTATCTATTCCTTTTAAGCCCACTTGTACCGCAGATACCTAATCGTGGTTAAGATGTTCACGATGAACCATCTGATTAAGTCAAAATTCGTCAATACGAGGGTTGCCTTTTATATTTCGGGATTAGAGAACAAAAATAAATATTAATCATTGAAAATCGCTTTATTGTTTTTCAAAATATTCCCCATTAAGATCTATATACTTTTGCATGCGTTTGAACTAATTGTCGAAGCACTTTTGCCACTCTGATTGAGGTATCTCCAAAACATGCATTCTGAACACATCAACCGCTTCTTCAGGTGCCGAAAAACGTTGACCTCTCATTTTATTTTTTACGGATGGAAATAAAAAGAAGTCATTCGGTGCCAAGTCAGGACTATATGGCGGATGACTCATCAAATCGATGTTTTGCGTGCTCAAAAATGCAGTTGTTTGAGCCGATGTGTGAGAGCTCGCATTGTCGTGGTGAAGAGTGATCCGTTTTCGGCGGTTGGTTTTCCTGATTTCTTAGATGACAACTAGCAAACAAATGGTTGTGTACCACTCAGAATTGACTGTTCTGCGTTGTTCTAGTGGTACGATTGCGACATGTCCAGTTTTTCCGAAAAAACAGGCGACCATTTGCTTGGAAGTGCTTCGTGCGCGAACAACTTTTGTTGGATTTGGCTCATCTTGAAACACCCATACGGTCGACTGCTGTTTACTTTCGGGCTCATACGCGTAAATCCATGATTCATCACCTGTCACGATGTCATAGACGTGTTTCGAAGCACCGCAATCGTATTTTTTTAGCATTTCTTTGCACCAATCGACACGAGCTTTTTTTTGAGCGATTGACAAATTGTGTGGGATCCAACGCGAACAAATTTTTTTGACAGTAAACTGTTCATGCAATATTGAATGTATGCTGGTCCCACTAATGCCTAAGGTTGTCTCAATCTCACGATAGGTCACATGATGATCTTGCAATATTTGTTTGCGCACAGCATCAATGGTTTCCGGAACAACAACTAATTTTGGACGACCTCCACGAAATTCGTCTTGGAGTGAACTACGACCTCGGTTGATTTCACCATACCATCGATAAACACTGGTCCTTGATGGAGCTTCATCGCCAAAAATTCAATTAAGTTCATCCATGCACTGTTGTTGAGTTAATCCACGTCGAAAGTTGTAAAAAAATAATCGCACGAAAATGTTCACGATTTAATCCCATTCTTTGGCCGAGATAAATCTTTTAAGTTAGTGTAAACGACACAAATAACGCTCATATGTCCAAAACGTTCTGAGTACGTATAACCTCAAAAATGTCAAACTTTACGATAGAGCTCTCAGTTGCCAGATTGCAACACTAGGGTTGCCCAATCCCGAAATATAAAAGGAAACCCTCGTATAAAAATGTTTTAAATTTGTAAGATCCTGCACACATTTCTTTCATCAAAATGTAAATGTTTAAACAATTTGTGAATAATATTATTGTATTTTTAAGAAGTACTAATTATTGGTTAAAGTTAATTAGCTGTGGTGCAATTGGTCATTAATTTCATTAAACAACCAAAGACGGTTTTGCTTTGACCCTTTCTGGATCATCTCGCATATTATCCAAAATAGACAAAAAATAGCTAATTAATATTAAGAGGCGTACGAAATCATTATATTGAAGAGGCGTCGAAGCGTTGCGCTTCTCGCTTTGCCAGCGCCGCGTCTCCGCCCGACGCCTGTTCGGTGTGAATTGGGCCTAACATTAATGTAAACGCGAATGAAGTATACATTGTGATGTATCATCCAAGTTACAATTCCACGGCCTACTAAGTCAATTTCGAAAATATTGATTTTGAAGTTAGTTTTGACGAAAATATCAACTCATTGAAGGGGAATTTAGAGAGGAATATGATAGGTTAAAAAAAGTTGGGGTTGTATTTTCAAATAAGAAAAATGATATTACTTCCGGCTAAACCGGAAGTAGTATTCCTAGTTAATACTATGAAAAAATCAAGCTATAGTTAATATATATGTACGCTTCTGTGCAATCATGCTTAATTCGGGTCTGTTTTAATTGCCTAGCAGCAGTTTCAATACATAATAAAATACCATAAGACTTCTTTCCAGCTCCCAACGTTTCTTAATTCTGAAAACAGTGTCTTTACTGATGTTCATTAATCGAGCTATTTGTTTAATAGTAAAACCATCTTCTATTTTAGTTAGAATTCGGTTATTAGAATTGTTGTCTAAATGACGCGGCATTTTGACATTAAGGAAATTGATATACAGTATTTTTCACGAATGTTCTCAGTCACGTCATCAATTTATGTACGTATCAAAGACAAGCATATTCTACCATTTTATACTATTATATGCGCATCATTGTAGTAAATAATAGAAACGTATGTCTTGTGACTCCTGATACAAGTACCGCCAACAGTGCTCACCGCTCGGAAACGTGAGGCGATGCATTAGACAAAGACGCCATTATAATGCATGTCTACCCCAGCACAACGCTTCCCAGAAACGTCAGTAGCGTCACTATAAGTTCCAAGTTTTCAAGTTTCTAAGTATCTCTGTTTGTTTTAGTTTTTTGTGAGTTTTTCGTGTTTTTTCATAGTGCAAGTAAGTGTAGAATTAATTGTTTTTTAATTAGATCTAGTTTTTTATAACCATAAACTCAAAATGCCTGAAAAAAGACTTACTGAAGTAGCCCGAGATATGATTATTATAGTAATGGACTACTTCAACCAGGAAAAATGCAATGGAGGTCCCCTTCTACCTGTAGATGCAGTCCATGAGGTGAATTGTTAATATAAGGAGAGTTATCGGTGAGGGAAAGCGCTTCGTTATTTTGCATGCTGGTCAGAGTACAAGTTTCGTGGAGAATGCTTTCCTTATTTATGCAACAGCTTAAATACTTGCAGACTGGTTATGGATGCACCTTATCACAGCGTATTCGTAGAAAATCAGCCCAAAATTTCTTGGACGAAGGCACAAATCACACATTGGCTACAAGATACCAATAAACCTGTAGAAGTAACAAGTTCAAGGCGGAACTGTTAGCCTTAGCCAAACGATATGCTAGACCTAACAGATATGTGGTAGGCGAATATCTGCTCGAACATGGCCATGAAATATTGCGACTTCCACCGTATCACTGCGAATTTAACGCCATAGAACTAATATGGGCACAGGCAAAACAATATTATGATGCTCATATAGGCGAAAATGGATATGGAGACAATGAAGTGTTGGTCATGTGGCACAAATCCTTAGAAAAATGTACTCCGCAAAGGTGAGACTGTTGTTAGACACACAGAATTAATTATCGACAGATGGTACATCAGCCAAAACGTTCTGGATAATGTGCCAGAATATATTATTCGTATTGGAGATGGGAGTAGTTCAGACGATGATGTAACAGACAGTGATAATGATTAAATCAACTTCCACTAAATTACCGGGTGTTGATTCGATCAAATATACGTAGGGGTTTATCATGTAATACCACATTTATGCATTGTCCTGCTTCTCTGTTCATTTTAGAGGAAAGGTTGCTATTTGGTTAATATCCAACGTCGTTAACTATTTTTAATCGTGGTTTGAAAATTTGATAATTTAAAATAAATAGCCTCATGAACACCCACACAAACAAGATTTCTATCGCGTCCATTTTAAATTCATGAATGAAGATTCATTGTTTTTGAAATGGACGCGATAGAAATATAAATATTTTTATATTAAAATTAATTGTATTGCATTTTGTTATTATTGTACATAGAATAATGTCAATCTCATAACAGTAATCATTCTTTCAGGATTTTTTTTCGTAAGTGTATTCCACTAACGTATTCGTTGGCATGAGTTCTTCCTAAGATTACATGTTGAAATGCAATTTCTATGGTTTCAATCAGAGCTGGGCAGGATTTGAATCATTCAGGATTCGAATTCTTTTAGAGGATTCGAAAGAGGCATTCGACTACTTTAGTTCAACTGGATTCGTTCCGTTTCTTTAAGAGGATTCGTATTTGAATCCATATGTGGGTAATTCGAATCCTTATAAAAGGATTCGAATATTTATAAAAGGATTCAAATATTTATAAAAGGATTCGGATACTTACTAAAGGATTTGAATCGTCAAAAATAATTCGAATTAATTGTGAGGATTAACATGAAAAATGTCATTCGTGTTTTTAAATTCCTCGTTAAATCACTGTTTTATACGCGAGGCGCATGAAGTAAAATTTCGAGTTTAGAAAAGCCCAGAAAATTTGTCTCGGGTCGCTGCGCGACCCTCGACAAATTTTCACGGGGCTTTTCTAAACTCGAAATTTTACTTCATGCTTTGTCTGGGAGTGGAAAACACTCGTTCAAAGCTTCGAATTGAACTTAATAGAAAACAAGGAATATCTAAAGATTTACAGAAAATAGGCTGTTTTGCGGAAAATACTATTTCTACTAGCAGAAACAACTAGCACTATTACCAGCCAGAAGTTCTAGCTCAGATGGTTGTAGCTTCAGATATCTTGCTACCAGCAGACGAGGCCTGTACTAGTATAACTGAGTACTATTAGCTGAAAGAACCACTAGTACAAAATGTAACGTTTACTTTTTTTCAGTTATAAACGATTTGTCCAGTAGCAGAAAGAACTGCCGCTATTAGCAGACAGAGCCTGTACTACTACTATTACTAGTAACAGAAAAAAACTAGTGGTAGTAGAATAAAAACCTATTATTAAGCTGAAAGAACGAATAAAGCCGCAGCCACAAAAAAGATTCGGAGGGGGTTATAAACATTTTATGGGGGGCTTAGGAAATAATATTGTTTTGCTCTTACAGTCCCGCGCTTACATACAAAAATTTTTCATTTTGAAAATTTCAGGGGGGGTTTGAGCCCCCACATCCCCCCCCCCCCTCCTCCGGCTACGGTCTTGAGAACAACTGCTACTAGCTAAAAGAATTACTACAGCAGAAAGAACTATTAACGGAGCTTCTAGTTCAGATGGTTCTAGCTTCAGATGTCTTCAGCAGACGGAACCTGTAGTACAGGTTCCGTCCGTACTAGCACAAAGAAATTGTACTACTAGCTGAAATAACTATTACTACTGATAGAAACGTTTACTTTTTAGCAGAACACGCTATTTCTACTAGCAGAAACAACTACCGCTATTAGCAGACAAGGCTTCTGGTTCAGATGGTTCTAGCTTCAAATCTTGCCACCGGCAGATGGAGCCTGTACTACTACTAGTAGCAGAAAGACCTAGCAGTCGTTTTTTTATAGCAAAAAACACACTTTTACTAGCAGAAAGAACTATTGCTATTAACAGGCTTATTGTATCTTGCCACCAGCAGACGGAACTTGTACTACTAGTTGCAGAAAGTCCTAGTAATAGTAGAAGGAACAAAATAGTAGTTGTTTCATCTACTACTAAAAGGACGATTGCTGCTAGCAGAAAGAAGTTGTACTACTAGCTGAAAGATAGATAGTTTATTGCTTTTAACATAAAACGCATTTCTACTAGACGATTAAAAATACATGTTTTTTTCTTGGTCGCCGCCATTGTTTAACCAACGCCAATTGTGTATAATATTAATTAACGAGTGTTTTTTGAGAAATTATCGTTATCTTCATTATGGTTTATAATTATTTATATTTCTTCGGAGCAAACAGAAACAGGGAGTTTTTCTTTTAAGTATACGTATTCCAAATTCAGCCTATTTTCTGTAAATCATTAGATATTTCTCGTTTTTTTTTCAAAGTTCAATTTGAAGCTTTAAGCGAGAGTTTTCCACTCCCAGGCTAAGCATGAAGTAAAATTTCGAGTTTAGAAAAGCCCCGTGAAAATTTGTCGAGGGTCGCGCAGCGACCCGAGACAAATTTTCGGGCTTTTCTAAACTCGAAATTTTACTTCATGCGCCACGCATACAGAAAATTGATTTGAAGTGAAGTTCAGAAACACACAAATATATCTTTAATCAGAGTAACAGGGAGTCAGATATTTAGTCTTTTATGAACGATGTTCAGTGTTAATAATAAATAATTAGGTTTTGAATATTTTTGTTAAAGCAACTGGTAACGATATTTATATAATAATGGTTGCAAAAAAATAATAAAATAACATTTATTCTTAAAGGATTTGTATTCGTGATTCGAAAAAACAGGATTAATATTTATCTCTTACGAATCCTCTATTCGAGTATCCGTGATTCGAATCATATTAAGTGATTCGGATTTGTGATTCGAATCCTTTTTACGAGGATTCGTCTCAGCTCTGGTTTCAATGCAGGATTCAGTAAAAAAAATAAACACCAAACCCCTTTATAACGTTACAAATTACAAATGACCTTGAACAGATTGATTCGGAATTTTATAATTAATGACGTGAGTGTAAACATTCGTGAAATAAACTGTATTAATATATTTTCGTAACTAGGAAATTCATCATGTCCGCTTTACACTATAACATATTTTGTGTGCTTAATTTGCTTAACTAACTACTCGGGGCATGTGCGTACGGCAAGAAAAAGAATTAAAGAAGCAGGCCTGAAAAACTCCGCTGAAGCTAGAAAACCAGTTTTAACATGTATTTTAAAGCAAACAAGTTGAGTTTTGCAACAGTTACATAAACAGGGAAGCACATTTTCGGAATTCAGTAGTTTTCTCAGACGAGAAAGTTTTCCAATCAAGCTATAGAGGAAGATTTAAAGTTTATAGGCCAAGGAATAATAGATTCGAGGAAAGGTATGTTCAGCAAACGAGGAACAGTGGTTTTTCGTCAATGTGTGGGCATGGATAAATGTAGAGGGACAAGGCATATGCTTTAGAATAGAAGATTAACAGGACCCGTTTATAAAATTATTTTGGAAAATGTAATGCTACCCTCCGTTAGAGAAAGGTTTCCTGACAATTTCATTTTTCAACACGACAACGCTCCAGTACACACAGCTTGGATTGTTAGAGACTGGATTGAAGAAAATGGTATAAATACACTTCCTTGGCCTGCAAGGAGTCCCGACCTTAACCCATTTGAAAATATTTGGGGTTACTTGGTAAAATTACTACAAAAAAGGGATATTCGACCTCACAATAGAGATGAGCTTTAGCAAGCCAAAAGTGAAGCGTGGAATGAACTTAAAAATCAATAAACCGAAGGCTGCAAATGGTGATTAACAAAAATGGCAGTGCAACAACATATTGAGAAATGTTCATTGTTTAGTTTTTATTTAATTTATTTTATTACTGTTGTTAGTTTGCTAATACAAAATTCTATCAAATCTTCTAAGTTTTATTTAAATACTATTTAGTAGTTTTGCTTGTATAATAAATTAAATTAGTTTGATAATTCCATTCCAACCTAAAATCATGCATATTTGCTAACAAACAAAATCGCAGAAGTAAAAATGCAAGTGGATATTTTAAAATGATCTTATTTACGTTCTCCATGCCAACGACTGTACGATCGCGCTGAATTAGTGACGTTAAGTTCAATCCGTCAAATCACTACGTGATGCATAATTGTCACACAAATCGTTTCGGAACAATTTCCAAGGAGGAAATTATAAGTAAAATAAATTTAACAGTGCCGCTAAATACCAAAAAAAGTAAATCGTTAATTTGGACCCAATTTGAACATTTTTGCAAGGAACAAAATTTTGACATAACTACGCCACAGAAAATTGACGACATCGCCAATATTTTGATGAGCTGGAGTTTCAACATGAAAAAAAGGAATGGAGAGGACTACAAGGAGTAAAAACAATGTTCAACACGGTAGCAAAATTACTTCAGCAATTATATTTTGAAAAATTTAAAGTAACTTTTGGCCCTTTTTCGCACATTGAATTTAAAAAAGCACGTGATGCTCGTGATTCAAAGCGCAAGCAATTGCAAGCTGTTATTGATAAAAGAAAAGAGAGTTCGGTGGCTCTGACTAAGCTAGAGATTAATAAAATGGCATTATTATGGGACGAAAACACACCAATTGGACTCCAAAAGAAAATTTTTCATATAGTTTCCTATGAATTAGCGTGGAGAGGCGGGGAAGCAGCAACATGTAAAATTACTTTCTTCAAGGAAGAAAATCTCAATAACAATGTACAAACAGGACGAATAGAATACAACACTATTTTTTCAAAGACATCTCAGGGAGGCTCAAAAAATGCAGTGATAGTAAATGGATCATTGAAAATAAAGAAAATAAAGATTTATGCCACGTCAGATTGTTCAACAAAATCTTAAGTAAGAGAACCCCAAACATAAAGAGTAAGAGATTATTTTTGACACCTAATCTAGTTTGGAACCGAGATCATTCGAGACCATGGTTTAAAAATATGCCCATAGGTGTTAATGAAATAATGAAGTGGACAAAAATATCGGCGGATAAAATTGGACTTAACATAAAAGAAAAGAAAATTACAAATCATTCACATCGCTCTAGTGCTGTGTCTAATTTATGTAAAGCAGGAGTTAGCGAACAAGAACTAATTAAAATAACAGGACACAGCACGGCCACTTCAATAAAACCATATCTGCAACTAGATCAAGAGCATCATTCAAATATCATCCAAAACTAGCGGACAGAAACTCCCTTCTTAGCTATGCAGTCAACTTCATCAGCTACGAGTTCCTCAAAGGGGCAAAATGTTTTCAATCATTGTGTTTTTCATAATTGTTCATTTCCCTTAAACAAATAATTATATTAATAGTTCCTAATAATATATAATTTCAATGTCATTTTTGTAAGAAATATGTTATAAAATTATAGACCTGTTTTATAGTATTTTGAGGAAATTATGCCGTTCCCAATAAAGAGAAAAAATAATCCTCACTTTCTAATAGCGGTTTGCTGTTTAATTTAAAAGTGCGTAACTGATTAATTATTACTAATGCATTGAATATAAATTATTTTTGCGCGAAACGTTTCTACAAACTAAAAGAAATTTAATAGGACATTGGCAACGCTGCAAGAGCGGATGACAGATTTTAGAATGACAATACACCTTTGTCATGGAATTATCTTATCAAATACCACTCGTATACCACTTGTATAGACAAAAACACTCGAGCTTCGCTCTCGGGTTTTTGTCATCCCAGTTTTCTCTCGTTAAAATTGCTAGGCAACCACGCACTCGTCTAAATAAAAAAATATCCGGCCAAAACCAACCTCTTGTGGTATTATATACGAAAATACATTGACATCAAAAACAACATTTAAATATGCAAAAATTAAAACAACCGGTAATTAGATTTATAATAATATACACCATATAGATTCCCCAACTATACATCCCAAAACTTAAATGTCCACCATTTATATTGCATGAGTAATTGCGTAGGCAACATTTAAATGGCCACCTGGTATACTGTGTAAATATATAACTTATGTCTGAATGATTGTAAGGAGTTATGTTGTATATCCATTAAATAATGAATGTGTAACATATAAAAACAAAATGAAACTAATATAGATTCTATTAAATATTTAAATAGAATAGTCGATTTTAATTTTAATTCATTTTAACATTTTGTAAATATTCTGTAAACAATGGGCAAATTCAATTTCATTTTATACTGAATATGTGCATGAAATTTTAAAAAAATTAATAAAACTTACAACGAAATTAACTTTGAATACAAATTGTGGTTAAATTATAGGTTTCCGGTAAAATTGGATTTCAGATTCGTCATTTTCAAGGACAAATACAAGTAGTTCCTTAAAAAAGTCAATGTAATCCGGTGTTTACAATATTCAAACAAGCCACGCGTAAATGATCGTATATTGTGAACACCGGATTTCAAAGCTGAAAACTCGGAAATTAAATGTCTTGAAAAAATTAAGTCACCTTAGTTTAACTCGTATTTTATTCATGTATATTTAATCTCACTCTGACGGAAAGAAAGATTCAATACGAAATTAGAAAAATAGCAAGAGAAGAAAAGAACAAAGGAAGAAAAGTTAAAATAGGATATAAAAAACTAACAGTAGAGAATGAAGTTTTTAAGTGGAGTGAAGAAGAAAAAATGCTGATCGCAAATGAAAAAAACTAAGGAAACACAACAAAGGGAGGAGCAATATGGGACTGACTCTGGCAAGAAAAGAGACAGAAAAGGAAATGAATATGTACAATAATAAAAACAAATACAGAATAGCTACTTGGAATATTAGAGGGATTAAAGATAAAGAAAAGGAATTGATATATGAATTTGAAAGATTGAACTTAGAAATACTGGTAATAACAGAAACAAAAAAGAAAGAGAAAGGTATCATCAGTATGGAAAATAGACATACATTAATATACAGCGGGGTTAACGCAAGTGAGAGAGCAGCAGGAGGGGTAGGGCTGATTATACATAGAAATATTGCGGCTAAAATACTAACATGGACAGCAGAATCAGAGAGGCTCTTGAGCGTGACATTTATGGAAAATAACATCATTAGAACCATTATTGCAGTCTATGGGCCCAACAACGACGACATAACTGAAAATAAGGACTATTTCTGGAACATACTAACAGAAATAACAAAAGCAGCAAAAGGAGATATATTCATAATGGGAGACTTTAATGCAAGAGTTGGAAACCCGGACCCCTCATTTAAAAAAAACCATAGGCATGCACGGAGAGACAACAAGAAATAACAACGGCAAACGAATGATTGATTACTGCATACTGAACAACTTATCGATAATGAACACATACTTCAAACATAAAGAGATACATAAAATAACACGTGAGGTATGCAGTAGAAATGAACGGTCAATTATTGACTATATCTTAGTTCAGAAGAGCAACCGAAAGGTAATATGCGATGTCAGAGTAAAGAGGGGCTCCGATATAGCATCAGACCACTTCCTTCTATTGGTAGAAATTAAGAGAAAAACGAAGAAAAACGATAATAACGATAAACAACAAGTAGTGAGATACACAAAAGCAAGAACATAACTAACAGACCCAGAGATAGCAAACAAATATAAAAACGAACTAAGCTACACATGGACGAACACAAAAATTATGAACGAAATGAATGCAGAAAAACTGTGGAAAACTATCCACACATCATTAATAGAAACTGCAACTAAAATTTGTGGAAGTAAAATAAGTAACAGCACAATGAAACAGACGCCATGGTGCTCCACTGAACTTAAAAGAGAAATAAAAAAGAAGAAGAATGCATGGAATAAATACTTAAACAACAAAACAGATAAGAACTACAAAGAATACAAAGCAGCAAGAAAGAAGGTAAAATACCTTACTAGAGACGCAAAACAAAAAGAATGGGAACAGTTTGGAAACAGACTTGAAGAAGACAGTAAATCCAACCAAAAGTTATTTTACAAGACACTTAAAAACATGAGAAACACAAAGACACAAGACACAATGAAAATCAAAGATAAAAATGGAAATATCCTAATGATTGATAATGAGATCATGGAGAGATGGAAACAGTACTTCACAGAATTACTAAATGACAATGAAAACGAAACACAACAAGAAAACCGATATGACCCTAAACAAAACACAGAACATAATACTGACAACGAACCTGAAATAACGGAAATAGAATTGGCTGAGGTAATAAAAAAGTTGAAGAATGGTAAATCGCCAGGCCCAGACACAATCACATCAGAAATGATAAAAAACATTGACGAACAAGGCAAACAAATACTGTTACTGATGATAAACAAGATATGGAAGGAAGCTAAAATACCGAGCGAATGGACAAAAAACACTATAGTACCCATATTTAAAACAGGAGATAAATTATTGTGCTCCAACTACAGAGGCATAACTTTAATATACACTATAATAAAGTTAATAGAACAATTAATAAGTAACCGTCTGAGAAACAAACTAGAAAACACATGGGCGGAACAACAATGCGGTTTTAGAGTTGGCCGCAGTATTCAAGACCATACAGCAAATAACAGAAAGGCAAACAAAGAGAATAGAAAAATATACCTAGAATAGCAAAATATTCCTAGGGTTTATCGATCTAGAAAAAGCCTTCGATAAAGTTAATCGAAAGAAACTGTGGGAAATTCTTACCATGAGAGGTATAAACACAAATCTGATTAGACTTATAAAGAACATATATGAGACAAGCACAAGTGCAATTATAAAGAAAACATACTCGGGGCTACGGCAAGGTGGTAGTCTGAGCCCCACTCTTTTTTATCATTTATATGAATGAAATAATAAAAGAATGCGAAAGCAGAGAAAAAAAATATCATGTGGGATTCAGACATCTACAGAGAATACAAATATCAGAAGGTGCGTTTGCAGACGACGTTGTTGTTATTGCCGGTACAAAAAAGATCTACAACACAACCTACTGATATGGAACGAAATACTCGAGAAATACAAAATAAAGATCAACAAAACTAAGACTAAAGTCATGACAATAGGAGACGAAGAAGAACAAATAAATATATACATAGAAGGCGACAAACTTGAACAAGTGAAATCATATAAATATCTCGGAGTACAGATAAATAACAACGGAAAATATGACCTTGAACTGAACATAAGAATAGAAAAAACGACTAAACTATATTATACAATGAAACAGAACATTATAGACAATAAACAAATATCGAAATCGACTAAGCTTAAAGTATTCCAATCCATATACCGACCTATTCTCACATTTGGTTGTGAAACGTGGATACTGGACAATAAATTAAAAAGCAGAATACAAGCATTAGAGATGAAATATTTGAGAAGAGTTAAGGGAGTATCCAAACTTGACAGAATACGGAACGAAATAATCAGAAATGACTTGAATACCTTGCCAGTTTTAGAGTACATCGAGAGAAGACAGCTCGGATGGTGGGGCCATCTGCACCGACTAAATCCAGGAAGAGCAACTAGACAGATATGGGAAGCGCGAATATACAAAAACAGAAAAAGGGGAAGACCTAGACGATCATGGAACAGCGCTATAGAGAAGATCTTAGAAGACCTAGGAACATCATAGACAGAGGCCAAAGAATGGACAAAACACAGGAAAAATTGGACAAATTTCGTATGCAGAACATAACAACAGAATTATTACAAAGAATCACATAACCATTTATAATTAAGAAATGTTATTTTGTTATATACAACTCTATTTTTAGAATTATTTTTAGAATTAATATGTTAATTTACACACTCCACACTCTTTATGGGTAGACGGGGTTTTTGATAATATACAGAGAGTTTTATGTAACACCGAACATTTTCAGAATGTTTCTTTTAAGTATACATAAGCATGCGTTGTATATTTGCCGACGCTCTGTTTTTTAAAGAATTTAATTTGAAGCTTTAAACGAGTGTTTTCCACTCCCAGGCTAAGCATGAAGTAAAATTTCGAGTTTAGAAAAGCCTGAAAATTTGGTTTGGTCGCGTAGCGCGAAGCGCGGAGCGGCCAAACCAAATTATCAGGCTTTTCTAAACTCGAAATTTTACTTCATGCGCCACCGTTACAAAACACTGATGCAATGTAAAGTTCAGCGGTGCGTTTTAAACTTCGTAATATGTCAGTGTTTTGTACCGGTGGCGCATGAAGTAAAATTTCGAGTTTAGAAAAGCCTGAAAATTTGGTTTGGCCGCTCCGCGCTTCGCGCTACGCGCTACGCGGCCATACCAAATTTTCAGGCTGTTCTAAACTCGAAATTTTACTTCATGCTTAGTCTGGAAGTGGAACACACTCATTTCGAGTTTCAAATTAATAATTTTTGTAACAACGAATATCTAAAGATTTACAATATATACAGTGTAATTGGGACATGTTTACTTGAAAGAAAAACTCCCTATGTGTACACGTTGAGGGACTAATTGCGATTGATTGGCTACAATTTTTAATGGTCATATAGGCAATCCAATTTACACAGAACTTAAAAAATAAAGGTGTCAAATTGTATTGGATGAACATGTTCGGTGTTACATAAAACTCTCTGTATATATTTAATTATTTCCAACATTCTATTTATGGATAAGTCAACTTTAGTTTAGTATTTTATAGTTATACAAACGTATAGCAAAATATCGAAAAGTAGTAAATAAACATAATCACAAACAAATATGTAGAAACAATTTACATTTAACAAAAATTAAGGCAGTTAAAATAAGGTTACATAGAGTATGTGTGAATAGATGATGGATAGATAGATGATGTGTGTGTTTTCTAACTTTACACCAAGTTAAAAAAAACACACACATTCTCACGTGGCGCATGAAGTAAAATTTTGAGTTTAGAAAAGCCTGAAAGTTCGGATTTGCCGAGACGCGACTCGCTTCGCTCGCGCACTCCGGCAAATCCAAACTTTCAGGCTTGTCTAAACTCATAATTTTACTTCATGCTTAAATAAGGTTATAGCGCAGTAACTTGAACATCAAATGTGAGTCAATTTTAATAAATTTGAATGATATTGAAATTTCAAGTGATCACAATTTGAAAACTTTATGAGATATCTTTATAAAGTTGTGTGTGAATATTAAACAAATATTGCTCTTCCAAAATATCTAAAAATCAATAGGTTTTGAGTTATTTTCACTTGAACGTCAAACGGGAGTCAATTTTGATCAATTCAAGTGATATTAAAATTTTAATAGATCATTACTTGGACACTGTTTAAGATATCTGTAAAAAACTAAAAAGAAATCTAAAAACACTCAATTATTGTTGTTCTAGAATATTTAAAAATCAAAATATAACCCATTGATATAGTTTTTGAGGTGTATTCACTTGAACGTGGAACGGGAGGCAATTTTCATTATTTTGAGTGATATAGAAGTTTCAAAAATGCGTAACGTAGATACTATTTAAGATATTTTAATAAAACTTAGTGTGCATATCACACAAACATTGATCTTTCAAAATATGTAAAAATTAACCAGAATAATAGTTTTTGAGTTATTTTCACTTGATCGACAAACGGGAGTAAATTTTGATTATTTTAATATCACTCAAATATTGGCTTTTCAAAATATGTGAAAATCAAAATGTATGCCATCGATAGTTTTTGAGTTATTTTCACTTGAGTGTAAAGCAGGAATCAATTTTAATTATTTTGAGTGATATACAAATTTCAAGATTTCATAACTTGGATACTATTTGAGATATCTTTATAAAACTAGGTGTGGATATCGCTCAATTATTGCTCTTTTAAAATATGTGAAAATCAAAATACACCCCTATAATAGTTTTTAAGTTATTTTTACTTGAACGAGAAAAGTTTTCGTGCATTTTCTAGGATTCCATTTACCTGTAAAATGTTAAATCAATTTCATTTATTTAGTATATTTTAATAATTATTGGACAATTATACAAATATCTTCAATATAATTAATTAATTAATTAATTTAATAAATAATGCAATATTCAGAGAATTTAACGACATTCATTGTTTTCGTAAAAACTTTCAATTTGAAGCTTCCAACGAGTGTTTTCAATCCCAGATTAAGCATGAAGTAAAATTTCGAGTTTAGAAAAGCCTGAAAATTTGGATTGGTCTAAACTCAAAATTTTACTTCATGCGACAGGCGTATAAACACTGAAATATTGAATGGTTCAAAATGTACTACTTAGGTTTGATCTCATGTTGATTAATTTATATGGAATATTGAAAATTATACTTAAATAATACACATATAAAGTACCTGGGCATATTTATAGACAAATACCTGAAATGGGATATTCATGCTAACAACGTAGCGAAGAAGTTAAGAATACTGATTTTAAAATTTTACAATTTGCGGGATAAAGTGTCACAGAAATTACTTAAAAGACTCTACAAAGTCTTTGTAGAGCCTATAATTACATATGGGATCAGCATTTGGGGCACTTGCTACAATAATGCAATAAAAAACTTAAATATAGCACAAAACTACATACTAAGAGTGATAAATAAAAGAAATAAATTATACCCAACAGAACTCCTTTATAATAACACCACATTTAATATCAGGCAACTCTGCGCAGTACAAACCCTCATATACATACACAGACATAACACCTACAATAATCATCCAATTCACAACCACGAAACAAGATTTAAAACGAACAAAAAAATAGAAATCCCATTTTGCATTAACAAAAAAACTCAACGTCACTTCAGCTATATAGCAATAAAACTGTACAATATAGTACCAAAGCAAATAATGGAGACTCAAAATAGGAAGAGCTACATAAATGAAATAAAAACATTTATACATAACAACAAAGATAAAATAACAGCAATATTCCAATAATACCCCATCATAAATCATCCTCTCATTCATACCTTTTACTCACTTCCATTAATTACACAAATTATAATATATATTTTGAACAAATGGTTATTTTTTCTCCTTTAGATACATTGTTTTTTTTCCTCCAAATATTCTAATATTTTAACACTTTGTTTTATATAGTTATATATATTTACATAATTATGTTTTACAAATATTTTTATACATTGTAGACCTTTATTTTTTTGTTTTCTATCTTTTTGTTTTTATATTTTTCTAGTTTAGCTAATTTGTATAAGTAAATTCTAATAGATTTAAAAGTAAATGGAATGTATAAAACAAGTACTTGTACTTAAAATGTAGACCATTGGACGCAACAATTTAGGAAATAAGTAATAACAAAAAAATAATAAAAATGTGATATATAAGTGTGATCTGTAAAAAATCTATTGGAATTGAATAAATTAAATTGAATTGAATTGAATTGAATTGAATTTAAGAATAACAGTATATGGTTTCTAATTTAAATATTTATATAAATATAACGAATATACAGGGTGTTCTAAATTAAGTGCGCACCATTGCTAACTTTCTTATTATTTAAGCTACATAGTCGGTTAAATTGGAAAAGTAGTAGAAAACTTGATGGCGATTGATTATAAAAACAATTGAACGTCGTATTTTTAAGATATTAACAAAATAAACATTTTTTTAAATTGAACACCCTGTATATTTTATTACAACTTGACAGAGAAGAATATTCTTGACAAAAAAGTTAAAATACATCATAATCACAAATAAGATATTCACATATTACTATTCTGTTTTCAATAAAATCAAGATACTGCGAAGAAATAAGATTTTATAACAAATATTCAAAAACATTCCCTTCCTGCTCGATGAACTTTATCAATATTTGTTGAACACTGCAAGATGCTTTTAATATAGTACGTGCATCAATATTTCTAATGATCGCAGTGATAGAGTCCTGGAGGTCATCAATTGTTTGATATTGCACCTTATAAATTTCATTTTTTAGATACCCCACAAAAAAATCTATTGGTGTCAGGTCCGGTGATCGCGGGTGCTATTGAATAGGCTCATTAGAACCCATCCAGCGATTTCCAAACAGAGCATTTAATAATTCATTCGTACCATGGTAACAAGGGTCTCTCGAATAATATGTGAATAACTTCCTTATTTGTAATATTTATGTAAAGATGTATTCAACTTTTTGGCTAAGCATATTCTTCTCTATCAAGTGGATATAAAATATACAGGGTGTTCCATTTAAAAAAATGTTTATTTTGTAAATATCTTGAAAATACGACGTTCAATTGTTTTTCTGATTTGACCATTTCAATCGCTATCAAATTTCCTACTTTGCATATTTAACCGACTATGTAGCTTAAATAATAAGAAAGTTAGCAATGGTGCGCACTAAATTTAGAACACTCTATATAGTGCCCCACCTTGCTAATATGTGCGGGCGCTCAGGCTCATAACCTACTCAGCTTGATTGTTACTCACCTAAATGATGTTTCAGGTTGATGTAGTCGCATGCATATACCAACACCACTGGAAAAATCAACGTTTGCTTCCAGTCTTGTCGTTGGCTCGACAGACATTGTGAATTCAACTTGAGACCTCACGAAGCTGGAGTCGACCTTCATCATTCCAATGGCCAAAAGTCCAGTTCTGAAAATAACAAAACGATAAATAAAGTATTTTTAATGTTTTGTATTTCTATTTGTACTTACACTTTTTCGACTAACGAATTGGCGTTTCTGTTCCACAGCGATATTTCAATTTGGCCGGCTAGATCTATGGAACCACTGCCCTTGAGATCTAATTCAGCTATGAATCCGGATCCTAATCGCAAATATTGATGGTGGTCTTGAAGCATTGTTAAAGCCTGAAATTTATAAATCAAAAATAGTGAAAATGGTTGTACTTATCTATAATATAAGTTATTTGTAGCTAAGCAAGAAATGCGGACAGTGCCACCTAGTGGGGGGTTCGGCGGCGGGTGCGGTCTGCACCGGGCGGCACATATTTTGGGGCGGCATTTTTTATATTTAGTTTTAGTTGTAAAAAACAACTTGTTCACTTCATAAGTTTACTATTCGATTTCTACGAATTATGAACTACTATATAAGTTCGAATATTATTCCTCATCGTCAAGTCAATGGTTGAAAATATTATCTCTAAAAATGTTTCTCGGATATAGACATCAATGGTGTCGACGTCAAATAGAAGTGGTTTAAGACTACAAAATCTTGCAATATTGTCCATAGAACAAGAAATTACAAATAATAACAATTTTGAGAGTATTTTACACGATTTTTCTACTATGAAAGTTAGAAGAGTAAATATATAAATATGTTTATAAATTGTTTGTTTATCCAAAAGAATTTAAATGATTAATTTATAAATATAAAATAAAAAATGGTAATGTGTCCAATATAGCACTTTCCCGTCATTTAAGCAATTGATAATTAACATACTAAACTTATTTCACTTGTCAACTGGTTGAAGACCATTTCACATTAAATCAGTGTTTTATACGCGTGGCGCATGAACTATTTGATTCATCGTCTAACGAGAGTTTCCACTCCCAGGTTAGGCATGAAGTAAAATTTCGAGTTTAGAAAAGCCTTAATTTGGCCTGGGAGTGGAACCACTCGTTAGACGATGAATCAGAAACTTAGTCAATAACCTGATTTTTTTTTTAACTTTACCGCAAAGTTTATTCTTTCATCGACAATTGCTGGTAATTTTATGAGAATCCGAAATGTCTTTTGTAATCTAAGATCAAGAAACTGCTCCTTTTAATATTTTTATATTTACTCAATGATAAAATTTTATGCAACTTTAAACGTCTGTAATGTTAAAAATAGCTCGATTTTGTATTTTTCGACTTTACCTTAAAGTATATCTAATCCACGACAATCTCTGATAATTTTATAAAAATCCCAAATGTCTTTCGTAATCTAAGATCAGCAAACAAGAGACCTTACCTTTTAGTTATTTTTTTTTATTTATTTATTGATGACATTTTATTCAACTTATCCGTCTGTAATGTTCTCAAAAATCGCTCGATTTTTTTTCCACTTTACCAACTTATTTATCGACAATGACCAATAATGTTATCAAAATCCGAAATGTCTTTAGTAATCTAACATCAGAAAATATTAAATATAAAAAGGTATAGTTTTTTATATTTTATTATTTGTTCAGTTTGATTAAATTCCATTTAGTTGACTATGTACAAACGTTTGATTTTGTTTTAAATAACTTTTTAAATAAATTAAATACCTCGAGCATTCGCCTTTTATTATAAAGAAAAGTAAACTTTCATTTGATATTTTGGAATATCCATTGGAAATATTTAAACTTCAATTATAGCCAATCAAAGTTTACTCATTTCTGTGTAAATTCTATGAGTTTAATGTTGATTTGATAATCTGCTGAGTTTTAACAATTTTTTCAAAGAAAACGTTTTTCTAAAATCGTTGATTTTATTACTTAAATTTAACTTTAGCTTTATACATAATAATAATAATTCAATAGAAAGGAACAGATTTCAAACGTTTATTTCTTTCAAACTACAAAAGGAAGAATCATAATTCCAACGTTCCGGGACAGACAAAAGTTTAAAATTTGAACAGTCTAGGCAGAAGTTCCAACCACGGCCGCATTGGCGCTGTTATTTGTCATTTTGATTGTCTGTAGTAAAATGGCGACACAACAAGAAAAATCATTTTGTGTGCTGCAATTAGCAAAACTAGAGCCCCTTATTGAAGTTCAACGTGCTTTTCGCCGTCAGTTTAATAAACAACCGCCTCGTCATGAACAGATTTTCCAGTGGCATCGAAAATTCGTAGACGATGGTTGCATCTGCAAACAGAAAAGCACGGGATGTCCACGCACATCGAATGAAAATGTCGAGCGTATTCGTACAGTTTACGAAAAGGAGCCCAAAAACATTTCTTGAAAATATGCGACATCGAATTGTTGAAGCTGTAAATTCGATAACTGAGCCACCGTTTTGATATTTGTCGTGTAACACATGGTGGTCACATGAATTCATAAAATTTGAACTTTTCTCTTTTAAGGAACGTTGGAATTGTGTTTTTATCTTTTGTCGTTTGGAAGAAATAGATCTTTTAAATCTGTTCCTTTATTTTAAATAGCCCTGTATATAAAATTACGATAATGTTTTTCAATGTGTCTTAATTAACAAGACAACTTAAAACAATATATATCCATTGAAACAAATACTACAAATCAAATAAATCAATATTTCATTGTATAATTTAATATCCGGAGGTGTATTTGCACGGGAAATAGTTATTTCAATGGATATTTATTGTCTAATTAAGACATATTGTTAGCGTTTTATACGAAAAACATTTTAGCAATGTTATATATTATGTTTAAAGTGTGCAAACTATAAGAAGCCTAGGTTAAGTTAGGTTTCAATGACAGCAGTTAGACGCTCACTTAGGCCCAAAGGGCCCTTTGTGATACCATAAGGGTGAAAAGGAGTCAGATCTCCCCTCCCTCCCCACCTTTTTTTTTATTTTGGGTTTTACGTCATCTATTTCCGCTGCTAAGGCCAATCATGACGCCGGAGATTAGGTCTACAGCTATCCGGGAATTTTGCCGAACCCGGTGGGAGTTCCAACCCACCGGTAGGGATCTTTAACGTGCACGCAACATCCAGGCAGTACACGGGTCCAACATGCATTTAACGTCATATCCGAGAAGACGGAGTGTTTGGCATTTTTATCCTAACCTATATAAATGCAGACAACTTGTTAGGCCGGTATTTGAACCCCGGTCCGTGGCGTGGCAGTACAACACTCTAACCGCTACACCACCAAGCTGCCCTCCTCCCTCCCCACCTATACAAACCAATCCGAACACCTAATGAACCCGATCAGATTTCTCCATCTAGAGGTGTGAGGTCCGTTAGTCCATTTGCGTAGTGCATACCAAGGTACTTGATCATGTTCCCTTCGGGAGCAGGGCAGTGTCCCAGATAGTGGAGTACCGTCTCTTCCTTCTCCACATCCAGGCATCCTCTGCAAAAATCGTTGCGCTCAAGACCCATCTTTTGTGCATGTCTGCCTAGGAGGCAGTGGCTCTTGAGGATGCCTACCGCCTTCTTTATGTCGATTCTGCTAAGTGCAATTAATCTGTTGCTGTTTATAGTATCTCATATAGGCCATAGCTGCCTTGTTATGAGACACGTATCTTTTTCTCTCCACCTATAGTTGACCGATGCTATCATCTGGTCCCTAAGTAGTCTCTTGCATTCCACAAGAGGACCTTGCAAGGTCTTCGGCAATTAAATTTCCAATGATATCACTGTGACTAGGTACCCACATGAGTCCCACGTTACAGTTATTTGCAAGCCTATTTAGCGATTTTTTACAGTCTCTGACCACCTTCGAGATGCAGTACGGACTATTCAGTATCTTAATGGCGGCTTGGCTATCAGTAATAAACCTGATGCGGTTACCCTGAAGGTCATTTTTGTGGATCCAGTCCGCTGCCACTCGGATGGCCGGACCTCTGCCTGAAGAATGTTACAGTGGTTTGGGAGTCTAAAAGACTTTTTGAGGTTGAAATCTTGTGAGAAGATTCCTCCCCCTACTCTGTTTTCAAACTTGGAACCATCCGTAAAGAGCCAGACGTCCTTGCCTTGAATTATCTTGCCCTCTAACCATTTGGTTATCTCCGGGACTCCCAGACTAAGCATGAAGTAAAATTTCGAGTTGAGAAAAGCCCCAAGAATTTGAATTTGGACGCGCAGCGTCCAAATTCAAATTCGGGCTTTTCTCAACTCGAAATTTTACTTCATGCGCCACGCGTATATAACACTGATTTAGTGTAAAGTTGAAAATATACTGCTCATTTAATATTTAAATTTTCAGTTTCAATTGGCAGTTTTTGTAAATATCGTAGATTTTCGTAATTTTGATAAAATGTTTATGAGATTTGCATTTTTCAAGATTTTCGTCAATATATGAAATTCTTATGAAATTTTCAACAATTTATAGAATTTTCGGATATATGTGTATAAACATTAAATGTTAATATTTTGATTATCTACAACTTTTCTTAACAAGATTTTTTTATGTGATCAATATTAAAAAAAATAAAGAAAAAATACTGAGAGTTAACTACTACTTTCGGTTTCCGCATTTTCACCAACAGTTGATCGAATACTACTATTGTAATAAAAACCTTAAGTTTATAGTATCATCTCACCAGCTCAATCGGTTTACACTTTATCATGGCGACAGAATTACAGAAGAACAGAATTTTTCAAAGATGGCCTCAATCAACTCGGGGGACCTCAAAATATTTTAAAAATTTTATTCGAAAATATTCGCGAAAACAATACTTTATTTTTGTTTTGCATATCGGGGAAAGTAAAAATATTTAATAGTATTTTTTTTTTAAATTAGGTATATGTTTTATCTTATAGGTGGGGAACCTGCGACCCTCTTAAGTTTCTTTTGGCCCTCAAAAAAGTATCTTGTTTTATTATAAAAGTTGCATTTATAAGTATATCAACTTATGCGGCCTCCTTCATTACACCTAATTCAAATATGGCATCCAATAGTAAAAAAGTTGTCCACTTATAGTTTGTCTCAGTTACAATTGAGAGGCTTATTGTAATAACATGATATGCCACAAGTAAACAGAACTCAGAAATTGCACTTCGAAATATAGAAAAAATTGTAAAATGTATTACTATGATATTAAGAATTAATAGTAGTTTATTTGACAAGTTTTTAAAGCATCGGTTTTTATACAAATACGAGCATTTTTTATATTACTTATAAACTTCTAAGAACGAGTGTTGTCCACTCCCAGACTAAGCATGAAGAAAAATTTCGAGTTTAGAAAAGCCCCGCGTAGAAAATTTGTCGAGGGTCGCTGCGCGACCCTCGACAAATTTTCTACGCGGGGCTTTTCTAAACTCGAAATTTTACTTCATGCTTAGTCTGGGAGTGGACGACACTCGTTCTTAGAAGTTTCAAATTAAAGGATCACTCTAGATTACTAAGTTTATTACCATTTTAAAAAGGCTACAGCTCGAAGGACCAATCATAGTCTTCGGAGACCGAAGGACTACAGGGAATCGAAGTTTCTTTACAAGAAAACAACAAATATCTGAAGGTTTACAGCATGGATAGGAAAGAAAACATCCAAGTTTGAAAAAATATCGAAGTTGGGTTGGTTTTCAGTGCGTTTTTAACTTCACTGTAAATCAGTGTTTTATACGCGTGGCGCATGAAGCAAAATTTCGAGTTTAGAAAAGCCCCGTGAAATTTTACTTCATGCTTAGTCGTTAAGATATTCTACATGTCGAGATTTTCGATATTTCTAGATTTTTGTCGGTTTATTCACACTTTGTTATTATTTTAAATGCAACTTTAATATTAAATAAATACGGTTTTTCTTAGGAATAGAATATTCACCCATTAAGAGCCGAGCAAATTATAAAGTTAAGCATAAAAGTTAATTTTAGGTAAAATTTTGCATCTTTTTCTATGATTTCAATGAATGATATATTATATTACATACGTCGATTTTATAGAAGAGTTAAATTTAAAGTTCAAACGAGTGTTGTCCACTCCCAGACTAAGCATGAAGTAAAATTTCGAGTTTAGAAAAGCCCCGCGTAGAAAATTTGTCGAGGGTCGCGCAGCGACCCGAGACAAATTTTCGAGGGGCTTTTCTAAACTCGAAATTTTACTTCATGCGCCACGCGTATAAAACACTGATTTAAAGTGAAGTTAAAAATGCACTAAATACCAACCCAACTTCGATATCTTTTTCAAAATTGGATGTTTTCTTTAATATCCATGCTGTAAACCTACAAATATTCATTGTTTTCTTGTAAAAAATCTTCGATTCCATGTAGTCCTTCGGTCTCCGAAGACCACGATTGGTCCTTCGAGCTGTAGCCTTTGTAAAATGGTAATAAACTTAGTAATCTAGTGATCCTTCAATTGGAAACTTCTAAGAACGAGTGTTGTCCACTCCCAGACTAAGCATGAAGTAAAATTTCGAGTTAAGAAAAGCCCTGTGAAAATTTGTCGAGGTGTTGTCCACTCCCAGACTAAGCATGAAGTAAAATTTCGAGTTTAGAAAAGCCCCGCGTAGAAAATTTGTCGAGGGTCGCGCAGCGACCCTCGACAAATTTTCACAGGGCTTATCTAAACTCGAAATTTTACTTCATGCGCCACACGTATAAAACACTAATTTAAAGTGAAGTTAAAAAATGCACTGAAAACCAACCCAACTTCGATATTTTTTTCAAAATTTGAGGTTTTCTTTAATATCCATGCTGTAAACTTTCAGATATTCGTTGTTTTCTTGTAAAAAATCTTCGATTTCCTGTAGTCCTTCGGTCTCCGAAGACCACGATTGGTCCTTCGGACTGTAGCCTTTGTAAAATGGTAATAAACTTAGTAATCTAGTGTGATCCTTCAACTGGAAACTTCTAAGAACGAGTGTTGCCTACTCCCAGACTAAGCATGAAGTAAAATTTCGAGTTTAGAAAAGCCCCGACCCGAGACAAATTTTCACGGGGCTTTTCTAAACTCGAAATTTTACTTCATGCGCCACGCGTATAAAACACTGATTTCAAATGAAGTTAAAAATATACCATTAAGGTTGGACATTTTTCGTGGTTAAGTAACCAAATATGTAATTACAAATATTTGAATTATTCGAAAATTTAAATATTTATATTCAGATATGAATAATTTAGTGATTTAAATATTCATGTTAGAATATTTAACTATTTAAATTAATCGAATTTGAATCCCAGCCTTAACAGCGATGTAATATAAAAATTACGAAAAAACTATTCGTGAATATGCAAACAATGTCTTAATTAATAAGACAACTTAAGACGATAAATATCCATTGAAACAACTACTTCCCGTGCAAATACACCTCCGGATATTGAATTATGCAATGAAATATTTAAAATTTTATTTAATTTGATTTGTTACAACGCTCTATTAAAGTATATGTAACGTTTAGGTCAAATTTTCTTCAAACCAACTAACAAATACACATTTAAAACAAAAGGAGAATTAACAAAAAAAAAATATATAGAAGTAAAAGGACTTCGATTAAAACTAATGTTTTAGGCCATCTATAGACGCGTTTCGAGATTTATCGCGTTTGGATATTTATCGTCTTAAGTTGTCTTATTAATTAAGACATTGTTTGCATATTCACGAATAGTTTTTTCGTAATTTTATATATTATATTTAAAGTGTGCAAACTATAAGAAGCGTAAGCTTATTTTCTCGAATTCAAATAGTTTTGAATTTGAGTTTAACTTGTTTTAATAGCGATGATTCGAATTATTTGGGAGGATTTAAATCCGTGTATGAGGATTCGAATCCTTTTATTAGGATTCGAATCCTTTTATAAGAATTCGAATCCTTTTTTATAAGGATTCGAATCATCAACGTCGCGATTCGAATACGAATCCTTTTAAAAAAATGTAACGAATCCGGATCACGAATCCGTTTTCACTAAAGTATTCGAATACCTCTTTTAAATCCTCTAAAAGGATTCGAATCCGGGAATCGAATCCTGAATGATTCGAATCCTGCCCAGCTCTGGTATTAAGTGACTAATGATTCAGTCAGTTTACTTGTATTAAGAAGAAATAAGGAAAAACAGTTGGATATATGTTGTTTTTACCAGAAACATGCACAATGTTCCAATCAAAATTATCATTAGTAACTGAAAATAAAATTCCTGGAAATAAACTATTTTCTTACGTGAAAAAATTAAAATAACGCCTAACCCTCACATTCATTGCTGTTATCTTTGTTCTCTACTTCTGGCTGTCCATATCCACTGCTGCAACTATTTTCCAAAAAGATTTTTTTAATAAAACTGGTTGTTTTATGAGTTTTCAAGAAATCCCATAAGGTTTTGGATCTTTACTGGAACTATGTCTAGGACAAGTGCTATTTATTAGAAACGATGTAGACTTATGCTGTTTTTATAAATGAAATTGCCAATTCTTGGTTGCAGAATACTTCAAACATTAAAAGTGCGATTCTTTTCGCAATCTACAACAAGTTAGTCTTACAAAGACTATATCAAACACTCATTGAAACAACTACTTCCCGGGCTAATACCCCGACGGACATTGAATTATACAACAAGTGTTTGCTGTTACATACAGTAACCTACTGCAAATGTAACAATTTGGGTCAAATTATTCCGGCCATCTATAGACGCGTTTCGAGATTTATCTCTCCTCAGTATAGCAACCAACCAAGAATTGGCAATTTCATTTATACTAATGTTTGAACGGTAACGTGACCGCCAGTCTAAGGTGTCAAATTGTTTAGAGGGAATGGCAAAGCTATACTGAGGAGAGATAAATCTCGAAACGCGTCTATAGATGGCCTGAATAATTTGACCCAAATTGTTACATTTGCAGTAGGTTACTGTATGTAACAGCAAACACTTGTTGTATAATTCAATGTCCGTCGGGGTATTAGCCCGGGAAGTAGTTGTTTCGATGAGTGTTTGATATAGTCTTTGTAAGACTAACTTGTTGTAGATTGCGAAAAGAATCGCACTTTTAATGTTATGCTGTTTTTGCCGAATCAGCTAGAATTTAAAGCGTTGTAACTTTGTACGTATGTGATATTTAAAGAAGTACTTAGAACATCGGATAGCTTGAAAAATACTCTATCAGATGCTGCTAAAATGTCGATTTATACAATTTTGGACATATGCTGTTTATGAAATCAACGCCTCAAGTGTATACTCTTAGAACTTTAATATTTTTAAGAGATTTGTATTACGAATAATAAAACCGAAAATTCTGCTAGCTTTGCAAATTATTAAATTATATTGATTTTTGAAATTTAAAAGAGAATTGAAAGTCTTTAAAAGTTGTAAGCCATTTTTAAATTTAGGTTCCAATGGTATACAGAGAGTTTTATGTAACACCGAACATGCCAGAAAATATTCATTTTCCTATGTTCGATGTGTTCTGGGATGCATCAAAGCATTGAGTGCGATTTCATTGGCTCTGATTTAAGTAGTTCTAATGCAACTTACATTTAACGTCAAAATGAAATGTGTCATTCATTAATCGCCTACATTACTAATGGAATGTTAATATTAAACAGAAAAGAAAAATGAGAAAGGTTAAAACAGATTTAGCTTGAATGCAAACATAATAGAAGAACAGATTCCTGTTATTTCCGTTTGCTAATATTTCAAGATAAGTTTATACATTGCTTCAATTTCACTGGAGATTATTAAAAACTTCGATTAAGCGTATTGTGTAAACCATTTGATCAGGACCACCCCAAGTACGTTGCTTTGGGTGTACCAGCGAAAATGCCGTCACAAAACTGCCTTTTGGCAGTTTTAAATATAAATATTCCAAATTTGAAGAGCGTGGCGAGGCAGGTTTGCAAGTACGCCCCTAGGTCTGCTGACAGCACAACAACACTGGGGTGTTAGGTGTGCTGCTTCATTTGGCAAACATTCATTTATTTGTTAACTCAATAAAGATAATGTAGGTGTATTTATTACTTTATTAACTGCGTAACTTACAATGAATTGAAGGTACAGTGAATTTTGTTTTTAGGTAAACATGCATAAGCTGTAAATTTTCCGACAGTCGTTGTTTTTTTTAAAGAGTTTAATTTGTAGCTTTAAACGAGTGTTTTCCACTCCTAGACTAAGCATGAAGTAAAATTTCGAGTTTAGAAAAGCCCTGTGAAAATTTGTCGAGGGTCGCGCAGCGACCCGAGACAAATTTTCTGGGCTTTTCTAAACTCGAAATTTTATTTTATGCGCCACGCGTATAAAACACAGATTTTAAGTGAAGTTCGAATTTACATAAATTTGACAATATTATAGTGATTTATACGCGTGGCGCATGAAGTAAAATTTCGAGTTTAGAAAAGCCCAGAAAATTTGTCTCGGGTCGCTGCGCGACCCTCGACAAATGTTCACGGGGCTTTTCTAAACTCGAAATTTTACTTCATGCTTAGTCTGGGAGTGGAAAACACTCGTTTAAAGCTTCAAATTGAACTTAAAAAAAACAAGAAATATCTAAAGATTTACAGAAAATAGACATGTACCCTATTTACATTAGTCCTAATTTGCATTAGAACTACTAAAAATCGTAACCAATGAAATCGCACCCAGAAGAATGTAAATTGAGTTGACTATATTACCATTGTAAATCCTAGCCAATCACATCGCACTCAATGCTTTGATGCGTCCCAGAATAAATCGAACATAGGAAAATTTACAATGAACATTTTCTGGCATGTTCGGTGTTACTTAAAACTCTCTGTATATATATAGTGTTGGATTTATTAACTGATTACCACAACACTATACAGCAATTATATCAAGCACATTTTGTAAATGTAGACAAGAAGAAAATGAGTCGATATTGGAAAATATTTCAAAATTATCTGCAAACAGTAAATGGTTACAATTTAGTAAAACACTTAGGTTTTTAACAAAGAGAAAACACAATAATGGCTCCAAATTGGATCCTTGCATTCGCTACTGTCTTTATGGCGCACCCTATATACATTAAACTATTTGTAAGTTATTCAGCACTTACAAAAAAACAACTGGTGAAGAAACTATTTTTCTATCATTAACGTGAGCCAAAATGTCTTCCGAGATCGCACTAATGGGACACCCTGTTATAAAATGAGCAACTTACTTGAAAAGCTGGTGTTCTATCTGATGCCGTTCCCGACCATACGTGCCCCATTAATTCCCCTTGGCCAGTAAAGAAAACGAACGGCCTAATGTACGTTCCCAATAATCCAAGCTCCAATCCTGCAACTGCCACATCCTCAGTATCCTCACCTTCTAGTGGTAATAAACCTCCTAATCCACCAGCAAAAATTCCTATCTATAAGAAAGTTAAGCATGAATTATAAATATGTAATATTATTTAAAGCTTATGATCTATAAGTACCCAATCACACACAAACAATCTTCTCGATGCTTAGAAAATACGTTCATATTCGACCGTCCGTCGTAGAAAAATATAAACAGAAACATATTTAAGTGAAACTAGTTGAATGCACAGTTGCGAGAAAAACAACTAGTAGAGCAGGGAGCCTTAGCCACTTCTAAAATGCCGTAGTTTTTTCTTGTAAAGCAAACTTATCATGTACAGGGTGGTCTAATTTTGATGTAGCTTATGGGCATCTCGGTAAATATAAGAGTTTGATTTTTAACTTTAATTAATATCTGGCATAATTTGTGACATAGACAAAAACTATAAATACCTTATTAAGACACTATTTTGAGTAGAAACCAGTGGCGTAGGCATTTTGTTTATTTTATGCACATATTTTCGAGTTATGGCCAAATTATTTTGTTTTAAATGTAAATCATAATTAGCTTTGAGATAGTTGATAGGAGTGTTTTTTACTGATTTCAAAAATAAATACTTTTGTGAATTTACTTTAAAAACAGTGTTACTTCAGAGTAGAAACTAGCTTTTAATCTGCTAAATAGTATAATATGGAAGGTAACAGCCATTTTTGATCATTTGCATGCTCAGTTTTAATTATGATAAACATTATAAAGTAAAGGTTTTTCAAATAATAATAATTCATTTTTGAGTAAATCTTGACAGCAGTCAATCATTGTAAGCACTCAAAATTAAATAATACCTGTCAATATTTTGTAGTAATAATAATAAGTATCGATTATCACATAAAAGTTGCACAAACTAAATTTATTCTGCTTTTATTATTATTTTTCCAAACCTATTCATAAAAAACGTATAATATATAAAATTACAAAAAACTATTCCTGAAAATGCAAACGGAAAGTAGTTGTTTCAATGGATATTTATCGTCTTAAGTTGTCTTATTAATTAAGACATTGTTTGCATCTTCACGAATAGTTTTTTGTAATTTTATATATTATACGTTTTTTATGAATAGGTTTGGAATAATATTAATAAAAGCAGAATAAATTTAGTTTGTGCAACTTTTATGTGATAATCGATACTTATTATTATTACTACAAAATATTGACAGGTATTATTTAATTTTGAGTGCTTACAATGATTGACTGCTGTCAAGATTTTATTGATTGAGATATGACGTCATTGTTTCCAAGGCACTCTTTGCAAAAAAGAAAATATCACAATTTTTAATATCAAATCTAAAATAAATTATGAATGTGATACATAACTGAGTTCAGAAAAAAAATATTCCTTCAAAAAATATTAAAATTTAGAATGGCGCTCATAAGAAAAACACAAGTTGGCTATGGTCCCCAGGTAAATGTTATAGTTATCTAAAAAAAAACTACTAGATTTCTCATTAAAATTGCGTGTATATTGTCAAATTTCTAAATGTCCAGATTCAATAGTTTTTGAATTAAAAAAAAACGATTTTTCAAAAAATAATTTTTTTGTTGATAACTCGAAAACATAAAAGATATTTTACAATTATTTTCCGATTATTGTTAGGCCCTTTAAATGACTGAAATCCCCATATATTCTGTCAAAATACGGGCACCCTGTATCTTATAAATTTGAGCTCCTAGGCAAAAACGAATGCCATATTTGAATTCAGGGCCTCAAATTCATATAAAATCAGCTCTAAATACCTCGGCACCAAAACTACTGTTGGCGTGTGTTATCTATTCAATATTTATTATATTTTTAATACCTACCGAGAATACATCTTGAGCAACATTATCCTTATCCAATACAACATTAATAATCCCTCTCTTCAACATCCCCCCGTTGATCTCATGCGTGGTAACCAAGCTTCCATTACTATGATCCCCGTCCAAAAACTTCCTCACCAAAGCGATACTCTTCCCCATCTGTTCATAAGAATGATAATTATAAACCTCGAGATTATCCATAAGCACCTTCCTCATCTTTTCTCTGAACTGCGCATTGGTATCAATCATCATATCAAGACTCAACTGCGTAAATTTCTTCATCTCCTGTGACTTATCATTGCTTCTCAAAAAAAACAAAACATCTCTTAAAATCCCTTCACTGGGATTATTTTTTAGTATCACCTCCAAGGCAATTGTTCTTGTGCTGGAGTCGTGCGTTTTATCCAATTGAAAGTAAGTTGTGACGGCAGCTTTTAAAACATCTTCAGTAACTTGATGCTTTTCTAAAGCATGCAAGGCTTTCCACGCCATTACACCTTCCTTAAGGCTACTCTCTTTGATTATCTTGAGAAGAGTTGGAATGGCGTTTTGTGAGCGCAAATTACGCAAAGCTCTGAGGAATGGATAGCGGGCATCTCCTTTAGCCGTGTCTAAATAATTTATGACAGTGGATTCAACATCGTTGAAGACTTTTCTGTTGCTGTCTATTCGGGAATCAAGTCGGTGCGCCATTGAAGCGATTGATAGGATTAGAGTTTCTTTGACTTTCTCCGGGATGTTTTGGGTCTTTTTGTATTTGTTCAATAAGTCGATAATTATCTCGGGATTTGGTTGGGAGCAGATTGATAGCGCCCAGAGATATCTTTCACTTAGGTCGGATTGTCTGTCTTTGTCGAAGTGGAGTTTTTTCATTGCGGCTGCGTGTGAGTCTGATGTTTGCACAAAGCCCAAAATATCGTAAATTTGGTTACTGTAAATAATAACGTTTAAATTAAAATACGCGGTGTACACATTAAATGCAATGTTGAGATCAATTAGACTGTTGACTATATAGGGAGTACCCATAGTAATGAAATTAAAAAAACAATGGTGTAGTTAATTCGTTGGCTTCTAATTACAAATTTAATTTCTAATGATTGCGTCTTAAACGGTGATTCATTTTAACTAAATTACTGAGATTTAAAAGCTTTAAGACAAACACTGATTTTTGACAAATTTTTAAACAAAATCCCACTGAAATATTCAAGTTCTAGTTTTGAGTTGCTGTAATTCTAATTTTGGGTGGTAAATTTTATTTCTGATCATTGTACATTGTGTCTTAGATCTTGATCAATTCTATAAAACTACCAAGATTTTAAAGCTTTAAAGATGATGGCGTTAGCTATCGAATCTAATAATAGTTTTCACATATTGACTTGAAATAGTCAGAAATGTTCAGTATTCCTCAGCACTGGGTCGGAATCACACTGAAGAGGACCTTGAAGTCCGAAATGCGTCTGTGGGTATCTGGTGCCGGAATACTGAACACAAATTCAATTTTTAAGGAATTTTTTATTACTTTTTCAAATTATTAAATATATTCCCACTAAATTGTATGTTCCGTTTTATTTATCTATACCATGTATGTATAAATCATAGCTTCGAACCGGAACTGAAACGTAAACCGAAAACCGCAAAAAATATCGGGCTATTTCCAGTTTCTACTTTTTTGCAATTTTTAAATCAAAACTGTTTGCTGAAATATTAGTTTCGAGATCCCCTCACTCGATTAAGACCAATTTGGATTTTTAATTTTTGTCAGAAAAATGGTAGTTTTTGTTCGGCTTTAAAAAAGAGTTAATTTTCGTTCCGCCTCGGTTTTGTTTTTGAGAATACAAATTACAGAATTAACTAAATCTGACGAAAATAGTCAACATCAAAGAATAAACTTACTCAGAAATTAATAAACGTTGACTCTTGGAAATAGCAATTTGAATATTTCCACTGGGTTTTACCCAGACTTGTTATGTTTAAAACACTTTGTTTTATAACAGTGTTTTAAACATGTTTAAAAACAGCCGTCATGTTTCAAACAGTTTTGATTTAAACATGTTTTAAATCTTAAATTTGTTCAAAACATGTTTTAAACGTCAAATTTGTTTAAAACGTTTTTTTTTTCTATTATCTTAAATTTACTAAATTATATTTTATACTACTTCATTACGATTTGTTGTTTAGATTTTTAAATTTAAGCTAAATTGTTGAAGATATTTCAAATAACATTATTAAATTTTATTCCAATAAAATATCACAACAGTGTGTGCATAAATGTGATTTTTAAATACAGGGAATGTTTCTTTCAGGTATACATATGCATACACTGTAAATTTTACGACATTCGTTGTTTCTTTAAAAGATTTCAATTTGAATCTTTAAACGAACGTTTTCCATTCCCAGATTAAGCATGAAGTAAAATTTCGAGTTTAGAAAATCCTAAATATTTGGATTGGACACGTAGCGAAGCGGAGCGGCCAATCCAAATTAGGCTTTTCTAAACTCGAAATTTTACTTCATGCGCCACACGTATAAAATACTAAAACATCGGAAAGTTTAAAATATATGCCTTTAACAATCTAATATGTAGATGTGAATAAAACGTGAATCAAATTGTGAGCTAAACAGTGATTATAGGCAACCCAATAACTCTAACGTATATTGGGTTGCCTATAATAGTTGTTGTATGTGTGTGTTTTTTAAACTTCACTTCACATGAAGTAAAATTTTGAGTTTAGAAAAGCCTAATTTGGATTGGCTGATCCGCTTCGCTACGCGGCCATTCCAAATTCTTAGGCTTTTCTAAACTCGAACTATTACTTCATGCTTAGTCTAGGAATGGAAAACACTCGTTAAAAGCCTCAAATTAAACGCTTTGAAACAACGAATTCCTGCAAACTTAAAATAAACGCTGTAATTATCGGGATATGTATACTCAAATGAAAAATGTCCTGTATGTTCTGTTTTAAACACGTTTTAAACATTAAAAACATCATAAATTCAAATTCAAAACTATTTGAATTCGAGAAAATAAGCTTACGCTTCTTTTAGTTTGCACACTTTAAACATAATATATAAAATTACGAAGAAACTATTCGTGAAAATGCAAACAGTGTCTTAATTAATAAGACAATTTAAGACGATAAATATCCATTGCACGGGAAGTAGTTGTTTCAATGGATATTTATCGTCTTAAATTGTCTTATTAATTAAGACACTGTTTGCATTTTCACGAATAGTTTTTTCGTAATTTTATATATTATGTTTAAAGTGTGCAAACTATAAGAAGCGTAAGCTTATTTTCTCGAATTCAAATAGTTTTGAATTTGAATTTATCTTGTTTGAACTGTACCGTAAGGTAAATAATAAGGTCTCACATTCTTCATACCTGCTAATGACATAATCCCCTTTTTGACCTATAAATACCGACCATCATTTTCACTCATTCCATTTCTGTGTACCTGTTCATTCCACACACAACACTTTTTCTAAGTAAGTTTGTTTTAATTTTATTCCTATTTTTTACACGTCATAAGCAAAGCTATACTGAAGAGAGATAAATCTCGAAACGCGTCTATAGATGGCCTAAGACATTAGTTTTAATCCAAGTCCTTTCACTTCTAATTTGTTGCTATCTCTCCTTTCATTTCAAATCTGCATTGTTAGTTGGTTTGAAGAGAATTTGACCTAAACGTTACATATACTTTAATAGAGCGTTGTAACAAATCAAATTAAATAAGATTTTAAATATTTCATTGTATAATTCAATATCCGGAGGTGTATTTGCACGGGAAGTAGTTGTTTCAATGGATATTTATCGTCTTAAATTGTCTTATTAATTAAGACACTGTTTGCATTTTCACGAATAGTTTTTTCGTAATTTTATATATTATTAAAAACATCGTTAATGGTTTAAACGCAGTTTCAATGAAAAAACACGTTTTGTTAAAAAAACTGTTTGTTTTAATTAAATTCGGTTAAACCTAACTAAAGTTTCAACAATTTTAATGATGAGACTTCTTCATTTTCATCTGCATCTTATGTAAAAGCAAAAGAAACGAGATTAAGATTTACATATTTTTAACATATGCAGCATAATTTGGCTTTTTCAATAAAATTTTGTGATTATCCTTTGCGGTAGAGATTGCGCCCTCTATGAGCGAAGCTAGATTCAATTTTTGTATTCGTTTTATTTTCTTATGCTTTGTTTGTTATTGTTCCAATAAAGTATTGTAATAAGTGTTTTCAATAGTAGTAAATTTACGCTGTTTTGAACATTCTACTAATCTCATAGCCTACTATATTTTGAGATTTTAAATAATCATGGATTTACTTACATATTGAGTTTCCAAAACATATAAATAGGGAAAAGTTATCTCAGTTATTCTTTAAATCATTGTTATTGACTTCTTGAACACAAAACAAAAAAGCCTGAAGATCTGCTAGATTCTAAAATATATTTATACGTAGTGCGCGGTTGAAAATGAGCAAATCTACCAGACTCTTTACTATATCTTTGGTTAGAATAAAGATCTCGGTATTCCTTCCTGTAATAAACTAGCGTAGAAGTACTATAGCTTATAATTTGAAATTTTTAAGAAAATCTAGAAAATATGAAGGTTGTTCAAAACACGCCATCTGGCGCTTTCTATAACAACAAAAGTAAACGAGAGTAAACAGTGATTTAAAGTGCCTTCAATTACATATCAAATGAGACTAACTTGATTAATTTCGGTTAATCCTAAAAAAAGTTACAAGCAGTTTAATGACCACACGTTCCCGCTTTTCCCTGCTTCATATGTGCGAGATAAAGAAACAGTAGTCAAAATTGAGTCAAATTCAACGTAGTTTACGATTTGTACATTTTTAACCTAGCTCAATTTAAAAGTTTTTTGATAAAAATCTGTTTTGTATTTGGCGATAGATGTTACGCCCTCTAGCGACAGAGGTGGGGACTTAAAACTAATTTCTAGTTATATCTTTTGGGCACTTTTGCTCTGCAATTTTTTACCCCAACATGCTACGCTACATAGTTTCTGAGATACAGCCAGTGGCCACGCCCAATCAAACACCCGGTATAATGACATTTGTGACATTTTGATTGTGTCAATTGGTTGGGTGACTTTAGGCTATCATAGGATTTTGTTTCGGCATTCGTAGAATGCGAGATTACTCTCCTATTTATTTTTATATGCATTTTTTATTGTCAAATTTTTCAAGAGATTTTTTTCTGTCGATTTTTTCGAGATTCGTTATTATTCACATAAATTGTAGCTTTTGACATAATTTGATTTTTTCGACAACAAAAAAGTATGTCTTGATAAAAAAATCTCAAAATTGTGTGTTCATCTAATTTTCGAATATATTGATGAATTTGATAAATTGATTTGTTAAATTACGAATTATTTTTTGGAAATTGTTCTAAATCTGAATAAAAATATTAAAAATCTGATAATGATTTTATAAATTGACAAAAATTTCGAAATATAAAACATTTAATTTACATTTTATAAATGAATGAATGATCAAAAAATCTAACGAAAACTAAACGTTTGTCGTCAACTCCCAGACTGAGCATGAAGTGAAATTTCGAGTTTAGAAAAGTCCCGTTAGGACTGTAACCTTCAGGAAGATCGCTTCAGGTAAGAATAGTGAAGGTAATCCAGGCGAACTTGCAACTCAGTAGGGCAGGCTCGGCTGCACTCCCTGCAAACTTAAAGTCTCACCCTCGAAGACCACCCTGGTACCATTAACACGCAGGAGGAAACTAGCGGGCCTTGGACCGCTCTTTCTAAATGGTGGCAACCTGAAAATGTCGGGTGAGGTGAAGTACCTAGGAGTAATCTTTGACTCCAAACTGACCTGGACCCCTCAAATCTCAAAAATCAGACGCAAATCGGAAATTACCCTTGCGGTAATTAGACGAATGTACGACCGACAATGGGGGCTCAGACCAGGAATGGTATACTGGCTGTACACCAGAGTGGTCAGACCCGCAATCATGTATGCTGCTTTGGTATGGTGGCCTAAAGCCACACAGCATACAACCATACAAATACTCAGCAAGGTTCAAAGACTTGCTTGTATTAGCATAACGGGGGCTATGAGAACCACGCCTACTGCAGCCATGGAGACGGTTGTAGACCTCACACCACTTCATATTCTGATAGTGGGGGAGGCAAGACTGGCACTCTATAGGCTGCAATTATCATCGGTCAACGTAAGAGTTGATACCCCACACAGAAGACTCTTGACAGACATAGGGGGACCTCTCCTGCAAATGAGGTCGGATCATATGGTAGTCAGATATCTTGAAAATTCACTCTTTAAAGTCACTATTCCAGACCGCAACGAATGGAACGGCTTTAGGGAAGATATACACAAACAAAGTGTGATCTGGTACACGGACGGGTCTAAATTAACCACAGGTACTGGATCAGGAATCTATAATGAAAACATGAGGACAGGCTATGCTCAACCATTGGGTAGCCTGGCATCAGTATTTCAAGCAGAAATATTCGCAATCATAGAATGTGCGAGAACCAACATAGAGAAGGACTGTCGAAACAGGCAAATCTATATCATGTCCGATAGCCAGGCGGCACTGAAGGCTCTCCAGAGTCAAAAGACTTCATCCAAACTGGTATTGGAATGCTTCAATACCCTGAATGACCTAGCGAGACAGAACAAGGTTACGCTTATCTGGACGCCGGGTCACTCTGGTATTGCGGGTAATGAAAAAGCTGACAAGCTAGCAAGGCAGGGAGCCACCATTTCATTTATGGGACCCGAACCTGCCTTGGGCATAACAAAAAAGTCGAGTCGCCTTGAAGTCAGGAAGTGGACTCGCAACAAACACAAGGAATACTGGGAAAACAGACCAGGCCTTAACCATAGTAAGGCCCTTATAAAAGGGCCTAACTCAAGCCAAGCTGCAGGACTACTAACATTGAGTAGGGCACAGCTGAAAACAACCATAGGACTGCTCACAGGCCACATGACTGTTAAAGAGGATCTAAGGAAAATCGGGCTATACAACGGCGACACCAACTGTCGCCTCTGTAATACGGCACCGGAAACAACTATGCACGTTCTGTGCAGGTGCAATGCGCTGGAGAGCAAAAGACGGCTCATATTTGGGAACAGACAAATGGAACCAAATGATTTCCACGCGCAACCTCTGAAGGACCTGCACAAGCTAGTGCAGGGCATCGAGTTCGGAATAGTTGCGTGAGTGTAATAATATTGGGGCAGTACAATAAGCCACCTAGGCTGCAGTGCATCCGGATCCGAAAGGAAGACGGCCCCCACAGGAAAAAAAAAAGTCCCGTTAGAAAATCGTGCCAGCGACCCTCGACAAATATTCACGGGGCTTTTCTAAATTCGAAATTTTACTTCATGCGCCACGCGTATAAACCACTGATTTAAAGAAGAGTTAGAAATATATACTACTAACATGTGATAGATATTTACTAAGATATAGCAAAATAATGCAAAAAATATGTATGTTGTGTTTATTTTGTAAATGTGATAATAATAATACAAGAAGAACAAATTTAGTTTGATACACTTTCCATATTCTTAATATTAAAATCATATCTATAACGAGGACAGTGGTATAATGGACACATCAACATTTTTTATAATATGAATAAAAACATCTCAAAAATTAAAATCACTTCGAGCTTAAGGTCGGAAATTTACATGTTATTTGGCCATAAGAACAAACAACGATTAATCTTTCACAATAATGAAAACAGATCTTTAAAACTTATACATATTGTACATTAATGCTTTGTGAATAAATTGACAGTATTTTTTTCCAAAAAAATGGTTCTTAAATTAAATATAAATTAAATAATGGAACACTGTCAAACGATCACATAAATTCGTGAAATACTTCCATTAGAAACATAATTTCTTCTTCATATTGCTTTAATTTATTGAGGTAATTATTATAAACATGTTATATTAAATAAATTGATCGAAAATAAATGGTACATAAAACTAATCGTTGCTTAGAAATCTCCATAAGAGCAATGTAAAATTTGAATACGCTTTCAATAAATAGGGGGCAGCATCGTGCCTTATTCGTGATATTTTAAAAATACACTATGATTTCTAAAAACATGTGAAAAAAAAATAAGATTTGATATGTAGAATTCGTGTACGATATTAGTCGCGACGCGGGCCACTGGCTCCCGGCTTCCGACCTTGAATTGCGAATGCATTATTTCTGACTCGGACCGTTTATTCATTCATTATGTTATTGATACACAACAATGGAAGACGTTGTTGAAATATTTCCCAATACATTTTGTAAATATAATTGGATTTCTGGATTCGTGGTTTATACAGGAATGTGGAATGCCAATAATATTTGATTTTTGATAGTAATCATTTAAGTTACTTATGCAGTTGCAAATGACTTGAATTTATATTTTATGTTGGTAGAATTTAACTGTCTGTCTACAATATTTTAAATTATAATATGAAATATCGAATTCAAATCATTAATGATGGGACATCTACTTCGTTATGTAGTGTATAAACCTCTTTATATAATAATAATGATTATTGTTATATCGTATCATATATTTATATTGGCACACTCTCTATAACTTTCGTGCTTTAATTACTACTAGATTATAGATTAACTCATCGCACAGATAACATTAGAAACACTAAATAATTTCTCCCAATGAGAAAGACAAAATGGTGATATAGATAAAATCACCAACTCCAAATGTATTGTTTTATTATAATTTGACATGTTAATGAGTGTGACACTTAAATTCACAGTAAGTAAAAATACCATGAAAGTGGAAGCACAAAAGATCAAGTTAAAAATTAAAAACAATTGAGTAACTCCTATTTTTCAAAAACAAAAGATGTGAATGTAAAAAGAATCAAGATACCTACAAAAATTGCCAAAAAAAAAGAATTCCATTTAAAAAACTTGCCGATGACGTCACACGTCAAAAACTAGTGACGTCACAATATATTTGAGCACGCGAAAAAGGGCGCAATAATAAACAAAAATCTACTTGTTTCAGCGTTTTTAAGAAAATGAGTTCGTTTTTTTTTAATATTACATACTTTACTCGCACCCTGCATATATTAGGTGTTCAGTTAAAAACACGATCGAGTTGGTTGTAAAATTTTCAAAACACATTGTATAAAACTGGGGGTACGACCTACTTGTGCGCCCACTTTTATAGAAGTTTTTTTTATTTTATTCAGTATTTTAACACGCACACACACGGAGAAAAATAAACAGGTATGTTGTGTTTTTGTGTTGTTATTGTTTTGTTTATAAAAGGGATTAACACTATCAGACATTTCTGTTAGGTATGACAAAACGTAAATTAAGCTGCGACTTCACTTTTTCGTTTCATTTTCTTCTATCAAAAAAGAAACATTTTCTCGATTGTGTTTTTAAATGAACATATACTGCCTTTCAAAAAAATCAGAACACAAAGTATTTATTGGACGATTTTAATGAAATTTACAGAATTTGATCATGTAAATGAACTGCATCGATGATCAAAAAATCAATTGTTTTGGTTACTATTTAATGGTATTTTTCCTTGATTTCACCATTATGAAGAGCTGCTGAATTTTTAATGTAATTGCTTCTAATATCCAAGTAGCCTCTAAGTAATTTGACGTTTCAGTTTGTAATACATAAAAAGATGCCCCGTGTTCGTCGGCGTGCACAATATCATCATCTAAGTGAATTTGAAAGGGGTCGCATTAATGGAATGCGAGAAGCGGGTTTTTCGGTTCGTGCTATTGCTGAAAGGGTAGGCCGTAGTCGATCGGTGATCGTACGCTGCTGGTCTAGATGGTCCGAAGCTGGGGAGAATCGACGTAGACTTGGATCAGGACGTCCAAGAAGCACCACTGAGCGTGAAGATCGAGCTCTTCGTCTTACAACTTTAAGGGACAGATTTACAACGTCGCGGGCATTGGGAAATGACTGGTTGGCTCTAAATGGCCAAAGAGTATCCATGGCTACTGTTTACAGAAGAATCCGCAGTTTTGGTATAAGATCCTACCGTCCACAATTGTGTATACCTCTTACTCCGCAGCATCGCAGAGCAAGACTTGATTGGTGCAGGGAAAGACAACATTGGACCCATGAATGGAATAACATTATTTTCAGCGATGAGTCTCGGTTCTGTTTATGGGCTCATGATGGTCGCAGAAGAGTGACACGTCGACGCGGTGAACGCAGAATTTGACAATTTGCTGTTGAAAAACATACGGCTCTTACACAGGGAGTTATGGTTTGGGGGGCGATAGCATATGGTAGTCGGTCTCCTCTAGTTTTTTTAGAAGCAAGTCTTAACGGTTCGGTATATTGACAACATTTTACGGCCAGTGTTAGTGCCCTATGTAAATGGCTTGCAGAATCCCATTATTCAGCAAGATAATGCTCGACCTCACACAGCGGCCATTACAAGACAGTTTTTTGATAGTGTCGAAATCAATTTGTTACCTTGGCCATCTCGTTCTCCAGATCTATCGCCAATAGAACATGTTTGGGATATGATAGGTGTTAGAATAAGCAACTTACAGCGCCCCGCTAACACTGTAATGGAACTTAGAGGTCAAATTATCGAAGTTTGGAATGAAATACCCCAAGTCGATATTGACAGCCTGATTTCTAGCATGCCTCGACGTGTTAATGAGCATTTGGGAAATCGTGGAGGCCCAACACATTATTAATTTTTATTCATTTGTTTTTTTGTTTTTCAAGTTGATTTTTTGATCATCGATACAGTTCGTTTACATGATCAAATTGTGTAAATTTTATTAAAAAATAAATATTTATATACAGTAAAATTTGTTAGTTAATTTATACATATTATATTATTTCTATTATTTTAGGTGCAGTTAAATATTTCGAAAAGAAATATTTGTCATTTCATTATATATGTTGATAAAGATAACCAACTTTGGATGAATCACATTCTCCCTTGCCTAAGTGCATTTTATATAGAATGCGTCTTGCCAGAAATTATATTAAAAAAGATTCCGAGAGGCAAAAAATGTGAAGAGTCGGATGCCATAAACAACGCTATAAAAAATAATTTGAAAAATAAGACAAAAACATAGTATTATTGTTGCCAGAAATCAGGTAAGAAAATGTGTTCACAACTTCCCCACTAACACCTTGACACCAATCAACATTTTAGAAAACCTCTGATTCAAGAAACCTACCCCCAAAAATTATTACATTTTAGAAAAATTATAAAAATTACAACTAACATTGTTGCCATTAACTTAACGTATAAGGCCGTTAAAAATATCCTTACTAATAGCCTGACACTAATCAACACCCAATTAAAACTCTCAGTTTCGAGCCACCCACCCCCGAAAATTTATATAATTTAGAAAAATCATAAAAAATGCAACTCACATTGTTGTCATATATGTGGTATCTAGAGTTATTTAAAACATCCCTACTAACAGCCTGACACCAATCACTATCCTAAGAAAACTCTCAGATTCGAGCCACCCACCCCCGAAAATTGATATAATTTAGAAAAATCATAAAAAATTCAACTCACATTGTTGTTATATATGTGGTATCTAGAGTTGTTTAAAACATCCCCACTAACAGCCTGACACCAATCACTACCCTAAGAAAACTCTCAGATTCGAGCCACCCACCCCCGAAAATTGATATAATTTAGAAAAATCATAAAAAATTCAACTCACATTGTTGCCATATATGTGGTATCTGGAGTTGTTTAAAACATCCCTACTAACAGCCTGACAGCAATCACTATCCTGAGAAAACCCTCAGATTCGAGCCACCCGCCCCCGAAAATTGAAATAATTTAGAAAAATCATTAAAAATTCAACTTACATTGTTGCCATATATGTGGTATCTAGAGTTGTTTAAAACATCCCTACTAACAGCCTGACACCAATCACTACCCTGAGAAAACTCTCAGATTCGAGCCACCCACCCCCGAAAATTGTGGTATATATATGTGGTATCTAAATTAATTAAAATTATTGCAATCTGTCAAGAATATTCACCGAAAAATTCTATTGACAACTATATTCCACCTATAGCTGAAGATTTTTATATGTCCGACATATCTACAAAAGAATCAACTCACAATTCAATCTATAGCCTAAACAACATATAAAACGATACAAATATTGAAATAGCTACAACTACAAACAAAGACTTAGAAGGTGGCACAAAATACATCAATAAATATGTATATTCCTGTACTGTACAAAATGAAAACTTGTATTTATCCAACCCTGAGAAGCGACGTGTAGTATTCAAGAAGCTAATGATTAAACAAAATATTAGTTGTGTAGTTGTTTTCAAAGGATTTAAACTGCCAAAGAAACCAAAAAATGCATTTGTTTGCGTTTCCAAAATACTTTTGATGAAGCTGTACATTTCGATGGTCGTGGTTATGGTGCCAGCCACCCTTCGAAGAGAAAGTCGAAGGAATGCTGTTATCGGGGTGGACGCTCAATTTCCGGCCGATTCCAGGAAGAATAACAACCCCCTTTGCATACCGCTTCACCCCCGCTACGAGTTCGAAAGATGTGCCCTCAGAAGTAGAAGAAAACATTCGCATTCAAACCGTTGAACTGTTAAGAGCTATTTTGTATATATTTTACCGTTTTGTAAAAAGTTGTAAATATAGCTTATTTTCGTGAATTAATTGTGGAGCTTCGCGTTTTTATTTAAATTTCAACTAGCTCGCTTACAACGAGCACTTGTCAATTCCAACAGCATTAATAGTGGAATATGGATATTACAGACATACTAATTGCAGAAAATATCGGTTTGATATTTTTTCTTCTCAAATCATTATTAAATACAATCAAGAGAGCCCTAATCACTTAAAAGAAGAATATGCTTATCAACTTCGCGGAAATGAACGCCAACTTTTAAAATCTAGATTATTAGATAAACCTCCGAATTTTGTTAGAAGTGAAGAAATATCAAATGTTAACTCTGATTTAATAAAACAAGGCAATTGGCAAAATTTGAGATCTCTTTCTGTATATCAAAAGGCTCGATCAGAGGCTTAACCAAAATATGATTTGGACAAAGATGATTATATTGATTTATGTAAGAAAAGTTTAGTATCACCATATATACAGTTTTCTAACAACCGAACATTAGTTTATCTTTATTCTGAGAAGCAAATAAAAGTAATAATACCAAGGGAGAAGAGGGTAATTGCTTATTTTGATGCGACAGGGTCGGTGGTGAGACCTTCTTCTAATGTAGAGCAGGATGGCTACCACAAAATATATTATTATGCGATGGTAATTAATATAGAAAATAAGATTGTACCAATTGCCGAGTTAATATCATCTAAGCACGATTCAGCAACTATAAGTAGCACTTTAATTAATTTTAAAAGATTTGTCACCGTAATATGCAAACGAAAATGGCCCATAATTAAAATTGTTGTTGTAGATTGGAGTTTTGTAATAATTACGAGTATTAGTTTAGGATTTAATGAAATGACATTATTTACCTATTTAAAAAATTGTTACTCTCATATCTTTGAGAACGCTTCTTTTTATGAAATAGTTCACATAAGAACACATTTTATTAAAATGATGATTAATAATTTAAAGAAAATGCAAGTAAGTACTGACGCTAAGCATATTATTATTGAAATGATAACTATTCTAATTAAATGTAATAATATAAAAGAATTTAATAAAATATTAAAAGCGGTGCTTCTTCTAATAAGTCCTACTGAAAATAATCATTTCTTACAAGCAATTGATTCGTTAAAGGTAACTTCACATAGTATAATCGATAATTACTATACTATTAGTGATCAAGAGAAGTTTTGTATTGATGAAGATGACGATGCTACAGTTAGGGGCAATTATACACTTTCCCCATTTTATAAACATAGCTATAAAATATATTTGGAAGTTTTGGATATAATTAATGCAACAACCACTAACAAAGTAAATAATAATTATAAATGTGCAGAATTTGCAGAATATCTACTAAATCATATTGTACCATTTACTTCACTATGGACTAATTTATTAAATAATCAAAGTCAACTTTCTCGTTTCAGCAATAGTAATGTGGAGGAATGGTTTAAAATATTAAAAAAAGATATATTATCTGGACAGACCCATCTAAAAGTTGGGCGATTTGTTGATCTTGTAAGGAGACGAATTGAAGTTGATCTTAAATCAATTAATTTAAATATTGGCACAACACCAAAGAAGAAAGGCAAATTATATGGAAGAAATTTAAAATTGGAAATTGATCAGCCCTTGGCAGAAGAATCTTGGAGGCCAAAAATAAATTAAAAAAAGAGCATATTTTAGTAGACAAAAATTAAATATATTTCAAATGTCAGCTGCATATTCTAATTCAGAAATATTAATTAGTGATAGTGAAATGGATCCGAATAGTTCCAGTGTAGAAAATGCAAATTTAGACTTTTCTAAATCTACACGTTCTTCTTCTGAAGAAACAATAAGTTATGTAGACCCTGATAGCCTGATAGATGTTCTTGAAAAACAAGAATTATCAAACATCTCAGACTCTACTGACTTTAAATTTCTTCCTAATGGCCTTTTAGGTATAACAGATTATTATTTAGAAAATGGAAAAAGGAATTTCATTTTAGGCCACTTCAAAAATGATAATTTTTCAGTAAAGCCGCCAGGGTTCGATTATTCCACACTGTATACAGATCTAAACGTAAATTGGCTTGAAAATACATCGGCAAAATGGTTGACAGATCGCTGCATTAATGCTATTACACTAATAATTTTAAAGAAAAATAGTTTAATATATTATATCGATACTGTTTCCGCTCAAATATTATTTTCAAATAGTAAAGTAAAAGATACCTACACCAAATTTCTACCATTTTCTAAAAATTTAAATAAAATTAAATTTATAGTCATACCACATAACCTCCATAATAACCACTGGATACTGATAATTCTAGATACGGAACATAAAAAAAGGTATTATTTGGATCCAGGTTATAGTAATTCTTCTTCTAATAAAATATGTATTTATATAAAGAAATATATCATAACCAGAGACAAGTATCAGAAAATAGACAAATTAAATATAAGAAAGTAGACTTTTACTAAATTCAACAAAAACTATCCACACCAAAAAGACACTTATAATTGTGGTGCATATATATTATATTATTTAGAATTGTTATCTGAAACTTTAGACCTAGATATTTTTATAAACAGAATTGATCAAGATTTTAATCCCGAACAATATAGACTGTCAATTCAAAATTCACTTATATCTAATTCAGAGGATATGAAGAACCATTTCTTCTAGTGGACAACTATTTGCTTGTGAACTATGTCTTCATAGTACAATTACTTAATGTTTTCATATATAAATTAAGTTTTAGTTACAAAGTATTTTTTTATTTTAAAAAACGTATTATCAACACATTCTATTGGTAGTTGCAAATAGTAATAGATGACCCCTACAAATACTAGAAATACAGGGTGTAATAGTTTAAGTAGGACAGTACGGGTAACTCTCTTATTATTAATGATAGAGATTCGATTAAATAGCTAAAGTTGTGCAGTTATTCAGAGACTACTAATAAAATAAACTAAAAATCTCAGTTTACAAAATCGTTTATATCTTTCATATTTGATTTTCAAATGGAAACATGTGGCGAGATGCCTATCATTGGACCGCATTTTTCTTCCTTATTTCAATGATGCGTGACAAGTAAACAGTGTTGTGCATTTCAAAGGTGCCCCATATCACAAAATCTTTTATTTGATAGAATATTAAAAAACCTATCCCTAAACGTGTTCGCTCTATACCCGAAAGTTATTAATTTGTCGTTTTTTAAAAAGTTACTGTAACTCATTAAATATTTTTAAAGTTATAACCAAACGAAAAAACTTTTAATTGCAACTACTGCGCCCAAGGATATTTTTAACAGCCCTATACGTTAAGTTAATGGCAACAATGTTAGTTGTAATTTTTATAATTTTTCTAAAATGTAAAAATTTTTGGGGGTAGGTGTCTTGAATGTTGTGAACACATTTTTTTCACCTCATTTCTGGCAACAATAATGGTTGTATTTTTTTTTTCGAAATTTCGAAGTTTTTGGGGGTGAGTATTTAAAAACAGAGTTTTTTTTGGGTGTGGAGTAAATGATATTTTTTTTATTTGTCTAAATATTGCTAGGAGAATATTTTATGCTTCTTCTAAACAGCGACTTTTTTAATACTAAATAAATAGGTTTTAAGGGTTATATTAATTTCTAATTGTAGGGTGTCAATTTATTTTGGTTTGAAATCATGTAAATCGGTATTATAATTGTCTTGAAAAGTCTTAAAATGTTATTTCATTGATAATTAAATCGAGTGCAATATTTGACTGGTCCGCTGTAAATTTTTAATGCTGGATAAATAGTGAATCTGAATCTGATGCTAACTTCAACATCATACTTTTATCCAATACCCACTTGCACCGCAGATACTTAACCATGGTTAGGCCATTTCTACTAGTTTGTGGCTTAAGTGGAAGGTTTCAAATTGAATACATTGCTTAAGTATCTTTGCACGCGCTAGCGATTTTACATACTTCTAGGTTTGGTTAGGTTAGGTTAGTAGAACGGTTTGCAATAGAATAAATTGCGCAAGTCATTTTGCTCCCGATGCCTGTTCCACACACTTCTAGGTTAGGTTAGGTTAGCAGAAAGGTTTGCTATAGAATACATTGCGCAAGTTTCTTTGCGAACGATGCCTGTTCCACATACTTCTAGATTAGGTTAGGTTAGGAGAAAGGTTTGCAATACAATACATTGCTTCTGTCTCTTTGGGCACTGTGCCTATAATATGTACTTCTAGGTTAGGTTAGAATAAAAAAGGTTTTCAATAGAATAAACTACTCATCTCTTTGCAACGCTAATACTTATCAGGTGAGGGAAACGAAGCAGCAGTATCTTTGCGCATGTTAGCAACTTTACATACTTAGGTTAGAATAGTAAAAAGGTTTGCAATAAAATACATTATTTTTTGTTTACAAATAACCTTAAAATATAAGTTGTGTATTCGTATTCTTTTATAAGCTTATTTTTTGTTATCAAATTCAAAGCGAAAATTCAGATTCAATTTTTAGTAAGTGTTTAAAAAATAAATCGCGAAATTCCTTATATACTGGGCTTGCGTTCCAAAGCCCGAATGGGCCCCACGGATAGGTCAATTCCGACGTACGAACACACGTCCGGCACAACGAGTCATTCGCGACCGACGCTCAAAAGTGTCGATTATCAAAGTTACAAATATTCGATTTTTTTCATTTTTGAGGTTTCATTTTTGACGTTTGATTTTTGATCTTAAAGCACGCACACACATACACAGCATCATACAGATCCATATAAATAATCTGTTAAGATCCACTGGAGTGGGTGTATGGAAACCATAAAAACGTATCAAAAATGGAGTATGTACCCTGTTCTACACATTAGCCAAAAGCTTTTACACATAACACTTTACCATTTTAAAAATTTCGAGAGAGAGGGGAGGGGGGGGGGTTGAACCCCATATTCCTCTTCTCTGGCTACGGTCTTGGTTAAGTGTAACTTTTAATTTAATTCGATTCAACACAAATAATGAATTTGTGCCTTTGAACTGGAGTCTGAATAAAGTCGGTATTAATATACACATCATTATATTTTCTCAATTTGTATACACATAAATAAATGTGTATATGTAATATATATTTATATTGATTGCAATTCATAATAATATAATTAAAATAAGTATTGGAAATGAGACAAGCAAAAACAGTTGTATGAATGTCGATTGAAAAAAATTAAAATCATGAATATTTATTTATTCAGTTTACTTGTCTGGTATAATTCAATACCCATTCATTCGCCCGGCGCTATCTAAACAAACAAAGAACGCACTCCGCGCTCATAATTTGTATTACTCGTTCTAATAAAATTCGGCAGGTACTATAAACCAATACATAGTCAAAACTACTTTCAGGAATTTCGCTATTTGCTAGTTGTATGTTTCTGGGATACGAGAGCATCCCAGAAACACACAACTAGCAAAAATTGGCCCTCTTAACCGAAAACGAAAAACCGCAAAAACCGTTATTTTTTCCGGAACGAAACCCGGAACCGAACCGATATATATTTTATTGATTGAACTGAAACAAAAACCGGAACGCAAAATAAACGCGGTTAGAAGCCCTGGTATAAATATTTAAATAATTACATACAGTTATACAATGAATATTGTTTTTTATTCATTACCTACCACCTACTCATTTGAACGTTATAATATTATGCGCTTACATACATAATATGTTATCTTATAACAGTTAGAACAGTATAAAATCATTTAGAGCGAACCGTTCGCTATAAGCGATACTACTGCTTAAAGAGAACACCGGCTACAACGTAGAAATATCGCCTGTCCCTTAGGGCTCGTATCGACTGATGCGTTCACCCGTTGCAGAACACCGTTACATTGCATGTTACTCTTAGTAACATTGCATAGCAACGTGTCAAATTTGGTGACGATGTCATGCAACAAAGCTGATTGGCCAGTTGGCGGTTGTAGGCCAAAGCATGAAAAAACCTGGCCAAAATGAAAAAAAAAGTTTACCGCCCGAATTCTAGTTCATAAAATTAGATGTAGATGGCATTAGTGTACACATTCACATACACATTCAATGCTGGAATGATATTCCAGTCGCCAATCTCATTTGAATGACCCGCTGAAGACAAGGGAAACCAAAATAGTGAAAAGTGGCCGTCTTGAAAGCTGCAATTGTGAGTGTGCTGCGCAAATAATTTGCAATTCTGGCCTCGATTTGCGTTTTTCAATAATAGATTGCAAGGTAAGTTTAACAGATATACACACGAATATATTGAATATATCTTCACAAATCTTGCGTTCCTTATAACCTCATTTCCGTAGTGTAAAATATTTACAAATTATAGCGTACAAAAATTTCTCGGGATTTCTCCGTATTTCACCGCTTGTAAAAATAGCTTCCCTGCTTCGTATTTTTATACTGAAGAGGAAAAAATAAGATCTTGCTGCTACTAACTGCTATTTTTCTTACAATGACGGTTTTACTGAGCAGCGCGTTAACTACTGGTCATGCTATGCCACGGGTATTGTTGGCGGGAATCGCGTTATCTGTCAACAGACAATATCTTTTACCCAACGGGCATCAAATTCGTAATCACAGACCTCGAAAACCTATGTGTTATAAATGATCAAATTTAAATCCATCATTTTAAATTTTGAATTTTTGACATTTAATTTATATAATTCGTAATTAGTGATCTCGAAAACCCTAATGTACACGTTTTGAAAAAACAGTATAGACATTTACTATCTATATACAGGTTTTTGAATATTTGATCCGCCATAGTGGACATTTTGACATCAAATTCGTAATCAGCGACCCAAAAAACCATATAGAGGCCAATTTAAAGCATATTCTTACACATCTTCATATTTTGACTAGGGTTTTCTTTTCATGCTTTGGCCCACTGTGCGTCGCATCAAAGAAATTGTTGCGTTACACCATTTTTTAGTTAGGACAGATAGGCGTGTCAATGCAAACAAGAAAATAGCTCGCTCTTACTTGTGCGTCGTTTACTCATAACATGTTCGTTTTGAATGATCGCGTCCATGATACTGGCTAAAATAAGTAATTTGTAGCACCGTTGCGTGACACAAAAAGTCACGTTATAGTGTTCTGCAACGGCGACATGTTGTAATCGACACGAGCCTTTAAAGTTCGCTATACACGTTTTTGACTGTATTCTCACCGAAAAGGTGTTCCGAATTTTATTTGTCTAGATAAGATGTACTTACATAATATCCGAGTTACCACGATCCCCAATCGCTTTAGAAATCTCCTCCTTCTTTGCGCTCCTAGCAACCTGCACCAACTCAAGAAAACTCCTCGCCGATGCAATATTTCCCAACTGGCTACTCTTCAAATTGTTCCTATTGGCTTTAATCAAATCCGCAAAACTCTTCTTCTCATCCAAACCCATATGCTCCGGCTGCGTCAGCAAAGTATGCTCCTCCAAAACCCCATCAGTTGTCTCCAAATACTTCCTCAAATCATCAAAAGTGTTCCCCTTCAAAACTTTCGACGAAGACGATTTCACGAAAGTCATTTCTTGTTTGACTAGAGCCTCATTGCCGATTTTCTCGTTGACCATCGTGGACATTTGGTGTTTCTCAGTGGATACAATCGAGGCTATGTAGTTTTCGGCGAAAACATACTTAATGGAAATTTTTGAGTTAATCAAAGTGTCCAGCAAAGGGTTTTTGTTGCGTCTGAGGTGTAGATCTGATGAAGTGCAGTCGGATTTGATTTTGATCACAGTGTTTGAGCTGGGGGATGTGTAAATCACTTTGCATCTACCCGATGCGTCCGTTTCAGTTTGTTCTTGATCCAATACTTTAAACTGCAAGGATATATTCAATTATAGTTTCGTATTCATTAAAAGATTAAGTTTAATTTTCACCTACTTGAAGCAAACTGGCGATGCCTTTCTTTAAGTTGGCTACGGCTATGGGTTCGTCTTTTCTAATCCACAGTCCGTCAATGTCACCCTTATTCCACTTTATATAAAATGGCTTATTGTGCATAGATTCTAGAACGGACTTGTGTTCCACAAAGCCTTCCGGGCTTGGTGTTTTTCTTGATCGTATGTGTAACTTTGGTTTCGTTATCTGGAACCAAGAAAAAGTGCTTTATATGTACTTATTTATTTAAGTATAGAATAAAATAAATGGCCATTTGTCCAAAACAGACTTAATTCAAGCTTAATTCATATTGCATTAGGATAATTATAATGAATATTTTAGAAAGACGGTCGAACGCGTGAAGAGCCTTTAGCTCAGGGGTGTCCAAACTTTTACAAAGGCTGGGCCGCAAGTGCTTCAATGAATATGTAAATATTGTGAAAAAAATCGTAGACACGTATTATTTCAAAATGAATTAGCTTTAATCGAAGAACTGCGAAAAAAGTATAGAAGTTTATATTGACAATTTTTTTACAGATCAATATAAGATTATTTAAAGAAATACGTTTTTTTCTTAAAAAATATATAAGAAATAAACTTAATGGGTTTGAAGGACTCGTTTTAAAATAATAAATATCAGATGATGCAATCACAAAGAAGCTCAAAGTTGACAAGTAGTTTATACATTTTGATGAATTGTATGCGACCATAATTCAGTGGCGGGGAGGATTAGAGGATTTTTTTAAATAAAATTTGGGTATTCTATTTATCAATATATTACAAAGTTTGTCAGTTTTGATTCAATATAATTTCAAACAAAATCTGTCAGCCATAAAATGATAAATTGCCCTATTTTTTCAACTTTGGTTCAAACTTACAGATAAAATCAGCTCAGATATCTTAAATATAATATTTATTGATTATTAGAGTGATCTTAAATAACGCAGTGTGATAAATCGAACTTTTGTTTCTGAATTGAAATCTGAAAACAAAAGCGAACAATTTGTTTGAAAGAAAAAAAACATCTAATTGTTTTTTTTTGCAATTTTAGTTCATTTAAGGATTTTGTCGAGGTCTGAAGTTTTGAAGTTTTTCATCAAAAAATCACCTAAAATAGCCTATATAAACAGGGTTGGTAAAAATACCTGTTTTTTGCAAAACGTGTTTGTTTTCATTGAAACAGCGTTTAAAACATCAACAATTAAAAACACGTGTTTAAAACATAGCATATTTAAAACACAGTTAAAAACCCTTTTATGCTATGTTTTAAAAAAAATGTGAAAAATTACTCAAACGTCCGATTATCATGAAATTTTCAGGGATCGCTAGAGGAAAGAATGCGTTTTACTGGCACGTAGAAATAAATGAAATTCATTACTTGAGAAATAAACGACAGATGGTTAAAGTTAATTAATAAATTAATAAACATTAGAACAAAAGTAAACATTTATGTTGCGTTTTGAAAAAAATTGTGAAAAATTACCGAAACTTCGGATTTCCGTGAACTTTTCAGGAATCGCGAGAGCAAATAATGCGCTTTACTATCACGTAGGAATAAAAAAAATCATTACTTGGCAAATAAATTACAAGAGGTTAAAGTTACGGCCGTATGATTCAACCAGCTAATTTTAATTCGAAAACATGAACTTAAAATTTAAGCTTCCGCTTAAGTTCGAAATGTTTAATTCTATTATAATCTCAAAGTGTCGATCTTTAGCAATTGTTTTCATTCGGTTTCGTGAAATAAACATTTCAGTTTTTTTTTCTGAGAGAGAAAAAAAAACTTAGTCTCTCCAAAGAAATATTAAATGTTAAAATGAATAATAATAATAAGAATCTAGAAAATTACAAATTAATTTATTTTTAGTTTTTTTTGTTTCATGAATATTACGAAATAAAGTTATGATCGATTTTTGTAAAATCTAGATATTTTTTTGAAATAATGACAACGCAGCTCAAAATTAAAACTGATTTAAGCGTAAAAACAATTGAACGTTGCGTCACATCAAAGTTTGATTCTTTGTTAGCCGTTTGCCGTTTGTTTTGTGAAATTTACAAAGTTTTCATAAAAGTTGGGCCTAATTATTTAAGCCATCCAATTTAATTCAGTTGGCGAAAAAGCAGTGATTTTGATTTAATTTTAAGGTTTCATTTAACCGTGAAAATAATTGAGCTTTACTTCAATTCAAAGCACATTCTTCGGCTGTGGTCTTCCTTTCATTTAATGTAAATATCAAATCAGTGAACAAAGTTACGCTTCATTATTTGAGCAAGCCTTTTTTATTTACTGATTATTAAAGCACGGACTTAGACTTAAAATTTAAGCCTTGATTAAGTTAGACATTAAGCGAGCGTTACGTCACTTCAAAGCCACATTCTTCGGCTGTCGTTCGCTTTTTGTTTTGAGAAAATATCAATTTCAAAAGAGTTGCGTTTAATTATTTGAGCGACTATTTCTTAAGATTTATTAATCACTAAAGCACGGACTTTAACTTAATTCATATTTTTGGAATATCCAGTAAAGATATTCAAATTTCAGTTAGAACCAATCGAAGTTTATTCCTTTCTGTGAAGATTTTTAGAATTTTATCTCAATTTGATAATCTGTTAATCTTTTACAATTGTTTAAATAAAAAACATTCACCTAAAATCGTTGATTTTATTGCATAATTTTAACTTTGGCTGAATATTTTCGGAAAACTTGGCGAGATAATTTAACTTTCTTTCTATAAGATGAGTGCAATATATTCTAAGTAAATTCTGGAAATGTAATTTTGATAGTATAGATTTCTAATTTTTTACAATCTTTTAAAAAAAATCCTCAAAATTGGTAATTTTATTGCATAATTTTAACTTTGACTAAATATTTTAAGAAAATGTGATGAAATAGAATAATTTTCTTTCTATAACATGTAAGTGCAATTAATTCTTGGTAAATTCTGCGAATTTTACGTTAATGGTGTAAAATTTTATTTTTTTACAATTGTTTCAAAGAAAACATTCTCCAAAAATTGTCAATTTTATTGCATAATTTCAACTTTCGCCGAATGTTTTAAGAAAACGTTGCGAAATAATTTAATTTTCTTTTCATAATACATGAGTGCAATCAATTCCATGTAAATTCTGTGAATTGCAGGTTAATGGTATACAATTTTAATTTTTTACAATTTTTTCAAAGTAAATATTTTCCCAAAATTGACAACTTTATCGCATAATTTCAACTTTGGCTTGATATTTTTGGAAAATCCAGTAGAGATATTTAAATTTCCATTGCAGCCAATCAAAGTTTATTAATTTTTGTGTAGATTCTATGAATTTTAGGTTGATAATTGAGGCATTTGTTATTTTTGTAAAAGTTCAAATTGAAACTTTAAACAGTGTTTTCCACTCCAGGGTTAGGCATGAAGTAAAATTTCGAGTTTAGATAAGCCTTAAAATTTGGTTTGGTCAGGTAGCGCTACGCGACCAAACCAAATGTTCAGGCTTTTCTAAACTCGAAACTTTACTTCATGTGCCACGCATGTAAAACACTGAAATAATCTGAAGTTTAAGATACACTTTTTTAGCAGCATACTGATTTAGAAGTATATTTTAAACATCACAATACGTCAGTGTTTAATACACCTGGCGCATGAAGTAAAATGTCGAGTTTAGAAAAACCTGAAAATTTGGTTTGGTTTGGGACCAAACCAAATTTTCAGGCTTTTCTAAACTTAAAATTTTACTTCATGCTTAATCAGGGATTGGAAAACTCGTTAGAAGTTTCAGATTAAACTTAAAAGTAAAATTGCATAATTTTAACTTTAGCTCAATATTTTGGAAAAATGCGATGTCATAATTTACTTTTCTGTAAAACATATGCAACTGAAATTGATTCTAAGTAAATTTTATGTTGATTGTATAAAACTTGATTTTGTAAGGCACACGAATTTGTGTTTGTTCTAAATTTGAACAACAAATTACGTGTTTAAGTTCACAATTTTGATGTTTTTGAGTTATTTTTATCTATTATAATTTTATTGACATAATGTTTTTTAGTGACAACGATGTGGTTTAATAGTTACGATGTTTTTGGATATTTTTTGACAATTATGTTAAAATTCTCGACTTTAATTTGCTTAAATATTTCCAAAACATTTCTACTTTTTCGACTTTCAATTGAAAAGAACCGTCAAATGGGGTAAAACGGATCATACAGGGTAAAGCGGATCACTTGTACACTATTTTACTAATAATTATGCATCCTCGATGTCACGCCACTGGAGAGTGCGCGCGCATGTGGCCACTGATCAGCTAATGTCTATTGTGATTTTGTTACCAGTTGTTGAATTATAACCTAATTCGAACGTCCGGAATTAATTGAAAACAATTGTTGTCAGATTTCGAGTTTTCCACAAGTGGTGAAAACAAACGGTTGTACAAGGTGAGTGGAAACAGCTGTGAATTTGTTGCAAGACATGTTTATGCAATGAACTTTCCGCAATCTAGTCATAACCTTAGTGTTTCTACAGACTGGAAATTTATGTAATTACAGATTTTTTATTGAAAAATTGTATTTTATTGGAGTAAAGCGGATCTGGGTTTATTGAAATCCAGAATTTATCTTTCAGACGTAAGGATGCCTCGAAATTATCGGAAGAAGATTGGACCGAGTGGAAATCGGAATTACAATATATAATATATCAAAAGGGCAGTGACAGCGGTACGTCGAGGAACTTTTAGCTTGAGACAAGCATCCGAACAGTTTGCAGTTCCTTACACAACATTGAATCGATGGGTGAATGACAAAAACAATGAACTTTCGGCTTATGGTAGGCCGCCAGCGCTTAACACTTTGGAGGAGGAGAAATTGGTTAAAATTATTTTGATTTGCGCCGAATGGGGATTTCCGATGAAAAGTTACGGTGTGAGGTATATGGTGCAGCAATATTTAAATCGCAATGGAAAGCGGGAGGCAGGGTTCCGTGAAAACTTACCCGGTTTAGACTCAAAACTTTCATGCTGAGGCATCCAAATTTAACAATTAAATTATCTGAGAATAAAAACGTGTTCGAGCAGCTGTTTCTTATGAAATTATAGAATCATATTTCAGTGAATTGAAAAACACTTTGAAAGATGTATTGCCGTCTAACATAATCAACTATGATGAAAGTTGTAGTTAAGCGTGGGGTAAAACATGCCCATTGAATAATAGACACTTCCAAATCTAGCACCAGTGTAATGTTTGCCATATCAGGAGATGGAAAGTTACTACCACCCTATATTGTATATAAAGCCAAGCATTTATATCCTGGGTGGACAGAAGGCGGGTTTCCAGGTTCGAGATATAACCGTACCCCAAGTGGATGGTTCGATTCATGCACATTTGAAGATTGGTTTACAAGAACTGCTTTACCTTTCATGCGTAATCTAGATGGTCATTATTGGTGACAATTTATGTAGTCATTTGACTATCAGCGTTATTGAGCAATGCGAAAATAATAACATTAGATTTGTTCTCTTGCCACCTAATTCTACACACCTCCTTCAACCTTTAGATGTCGCATTCTTCCGCCCATTCAAAGGCGCATGGCGCGATGCCTTAGAAAAATGGAAGTTGAAAAATCGAGGAGTGTTGCCGAAGACAGTGTTTCCAAAATTGTTGAATGAAACAATTGAAAAAGTTGGAGGCAGAACGACGGCTAATGTTGAGGCAGGATTCAAGGCTTGTGGCATTATTCCATTTAATCCAGATGCAGTTTTGAGAAAAATTGTTCGCATAAGACCACAGGAAGAACAACAAGATGTTGAAAGAGCAATGGAAACAACGTGGTCCGATACTATTGTGACACATCTCAATCAGATGCGATCTGGAGGTGAGCAGGCTCCAAAAAGAGGTAAAAAAGTTAATGTTTCAGCAGGAAAGAGCATTGGAGCAGCTGATCTTCTACCAACATTAATTGAATCGGAGCCAGACGAGCTCGAGTATGACAACCACTCGGAACAAGACATAGAAATACAACGACGAAGGGCTGAACGGAATATCTGAAGAAAGGCGCATGGCGCGATGTCTTAGAAAAATGGAAGTTGAAAAATCGAGGAGTGTTTCCAAAATTGTTGAATGAAACAATTGAAGAAGTTGGAGACAGAACAACGGCTAATGTTGAGGCAGGATTCAAGGCTTGTGGCATCATTCCATTTAATCCAGATGCAGTTTTGAGAAAAATTGTTTGCATAAGACCACGGGAAGAACAACAAGATGTTGAAAGAGCAATGGAAACAACGTGGTCCGATACTATTGTGGCACATCTCAATCAGATGCGATCTGGAGGTGAGCAGGCTCCAAAAAGAGGTAAAAAAGTTAATGTTTCAGCAGGAAAGAGCATTGGAGCAGATGATCTTCTACCAACATTAATTGAATCGGAGCCAGACGAACTCGAGTATGACAACCACTCGGAACAAGACATAGAAATAAACGACGACGAAGGGCTGAACAGAATATCTGAAGAAAATATTTCCGAAGGAGAGGAAGATAATATCATAGAAAAAGAAAATTCACCCTCAACGTCAAAAGAAGATGAGCCCCAAGATACAACCAAAACTATAAGCGTAGAGGATTTCGTCATCATCAAATTCGAAACAAATAAGAGGGATAGGCTGTATATTGGTAAAATAGAATCCGAAAATCGCAATAATGAATACACAGTCAATGTGCTAAGAAAAAAGAAAGGGACCAAACAAATAATGTTTGTCTACCCAGAAGTTGAAGATGTTGCGATCGTGAAGAAGTGTCAAATATATAAGAAAGTGGTTGGACATGCTGAGAGGAGGAGAGCATTCTCATTCAGAAATATTTCCGATTCACTTTCATTAGAGTAGTCTGAAGTTCTTCAGTCATTTATATAAGAGAAAACTATTTTATTTTCATTAAAATGTTTGTGAATAACCGACTCTACATTTATTTCACATGGTTTTCTCTCTCTCTCTCTCTCTCTCTCTCTCTCTCTCTCTCTGTGTCTCTCTCTCTCCCTCCTGCGGTTTCCATGAAAACCTCGATAGAAACATTTTAAAAAAAAATGTCAGTGACCCGCTTTACTCGCGATGCGTTCAAAGTGGTTTTGTAAGCAAATATTATGGGTGATCCGCTTTACCCCAGACTATGGGGTAAAGCGGATCACCCTAAAAAAATAAATTTGAGGTGGTACATGCATAGCAAAAAAAACTAATGGGTGTATCAGAGAGCAGAAGAATGCACAAGTAATATATATTTTTTGCAGAATTTAAGTAGGTACCTAACAATGCAAAAATGTTGAAAAACGTTAAATTTTGATCCGCTTTACCCCGTTTGACGGAACTCGAAAACTGCTGATGGCGTATTTTTTATTTTTCACAGAATCTGAAAGAACGATGTCCTGTTAACATTCATACGAATTTTCATGATAATTTCTTAAATAATTTTCATGTTTTGGATGTTTACAACTTTGATTTCCTTTGAAATATTTATTCTATAAAGTTCTACTTTTTTACATTTAATTGAAAATAACTCGAAAATTTAGAAACTAAAGTAGCATAAAATGTAGTTTAGATAATTTAAGACAATAAAAAAATCGTGAAAATAACTGGAAAATTTAGAAACTAAACTAAACAAAGTGTTTTAAATATAACAACCCTGTATATAAAGATCATATTTGCAATAAGACACGTAATTTTAGGCGAAAGGAGTAATATTTAAAAAAATGTCTTTTTAATTCGATTAGTTTTTCAATGTTGGATGAAAAAGTTTACAAAAAAACGCATAAAACACACCATTTTCATTTTAATTTTTCATGCGTTTTTATAATCCAAATTTGAAAAACTAATTACCTGTCTTGTATCTGATCTTTATAGGCCAATTTATTTGATCTTTTTAATGAAAAACTTCGAAACTTCAGACCTCGATAAAATCCCTAAATGACCTAATATCGCAAAAAAAGTTAGATGTATTTTTTTTTTCACTCAAATTTGTTATTTTTGTTTTCAGATTTCAATTCAGGATTTTGGTATCGTACTGTATAATAAATGTTTTAATACTTTCAAAATTAATCCATTAAAGGCTAATAATGCAATTAAATTAATGTATTAATTATTAAATTACTAAATAACTTGTTTGATACATAGTATGATTTGACCTATCTCATGGATGTGTGAAGAAAAATGTAAATATTTTTTTCTTAAAATATTTTTAGTATTAATCAATTTAAAAATGTTTTTTTAAGTGTGTTTCTAACTTTACAATATTTCAGTGTTTTATACGCATGGCACATGAAGTAAAATTTTGTTGCGAATATCTCGCGACAATTATTATTTGTGAAATTGTGTGTTTCTTGAAATGTGAATTTGTAAATACGTTTTTATTTTTAAATACTTTTCTACGTATAACTCTATTCCTAAACATGTTTCAACCTTATTTTTATACTATTGTGCTGAATTGCTTTCTATATATTAGTTCTGCTTGCTGTGACATTTTATTGCTCTATTAGTCTATTTAATATTTTAAGGAATGTAAGCTAACAAGGACGTGTCGAATTTCTTTTTGGTTAATGGGCTTTTGTAAATCTGCACGGAGCCCTTTTTATGACGAGGGGGTGTTGTTTTGGTCACGGCGTATTTCGGAGAAAGTCTGCGTTCAGATATGTACATGGCCATGTGGCCAATTCTCAGAAATGCATCCCTTAACGGAAAATTACAAGTTTAGGTAAACGAAGGCACCTCCCTTCTTTTATCTAATTGGTAACTTGGAAATATACGGCACAACGCACCCCCACTCTTTGCATATTTCTCAAATATAGAATTTCAAAATGAAAAGCAGTTGCTTCAAAAATCTCAAACTAAACACATCGCGCCTTGTTAACTTACACTACATTTAACTCATAAAAATACTTAAAACGCATTCAAATTTAGTTAAACTTTATTCTGTATATATTGTGTATATATTATTTACGGTGAATATATAACGTTAAGTGCTACGAATTTTATTACTTCACTTATTCACCCGCATCGGAAACAGTGGCGATTTCCAAACCAGTCAAACAGAAATCACCACAGAGAATTATCTTCGTTCATTAAAAACAAAACGATAACTTCTTTAAAACAAATTTCGAGTTTACAAAAGCCTAAAAGTTTGGTTTGGTTGCGTAGCAGTACGTGACTAAACCAAAATTCGAAATTTTAATATTTAAAAAGAATGCGCTGTCATAATTTAATTTTCTGTGAAGCATATACAACTACAATTGATTCTAATTAAATTTTATGTTGATTGTATAAAATTTGATTTTTTAACGCACACCAATTTGTGTTTGTTCTAAATTTGAACAACAAATTTATTTTACATGTTTAAGTTTACAATTTTGAAATTTTTAAAAATGTTTTGTCTATTATAATGTTTTTGACATCATGTTTTTAGGTGACTAATAATATGTTTTAACAGTTACGGCGTTTTTGGATATTGTTCCACAATTGTATGAAAATACTCGACTTTAGTTTGACTAAATATTTCCATAACATTCTACTTTTTCGATATTCAATTGAAAATAACTCGAAAACTGCCGATGACTTACTCTTTCATTTTTCGCATATTCTGAAAGAACAATGTCTTCTTAACATTCACACGAAATTTGATGAAAATATTTATATGTTTTGAATGTTTATAACTTTGATTTCCCTAAATATTTCAATAAAGTTCTACGTTTTTGACTTTTAATTGAAAATAACTCAAAAATTTTGAAACGAAAGTAGTATAAAACAGAGCTGGGCGGGATTCGAATTATTCAGGATTCGAATACTGGATTCGAATCCTTTTAGAGGATTCAAAAGAGGCATTCGAATACTTTACTTCAACTGGATTCGTGATCCGGATTCGTTACATTTTCTTAAGAAGATTCGTATTCGGATCCAAATGTGGGTGATTCGAATCCTTGTAAAAGGATTCGAATATTTATAAAAGGATTCGAATACTTACAAAAGGTTTTGAATCGTCTAAAATAATTCGTATTAATTGTGAGAATTAACTTGAAAACTGTCTTTTGTGTGTTTTTAAATTTCTCGTTAAATCACTGTTTTATACGCGTGGCGCATGAAGTAAAATTTCGAGTTTAGAAAAGCCCAGAAAATTTGTCTCGGGTCGCTGCGCGACCCTCGACAAATTTTCACGGGGCTTTTCTAAACTCGAAATTTTACTTCATGCTTAGTCTGGGAGTGGAAACGCTCGTTCGAAACTTCAAACTGAATGCATTGATAAGAACATTAAATGACTGAAAATGTTTTTAAAGATAATAATCTAGTTTTCAAAATGTTCTTTAATATTATTTGAAGCAAAACTGACATGGTAGCTAGCCACAATCTGAAATGTTAAATTTTTGAGGCATTTCTCTGATTCAAGATATTTTTTCCTTGACCTTTTAACATCACTAACTTCTGTGGGAAACCCCCATTTTGTTAAATTGTTTTCATTGTTTTTGTTAATATTTAAGTTAATTTTATAAATGTTTACGTGTTTTGTAATTTACCTGCTGATTTTGACATATTTAATAATATCATATGGCTTTTTTGTTAGTGTTTTGGTCAATTTGAATATAATTCCATGACTATTCTCTGACTTTCCCGGTTTTAAAGATATTCAGTGAATTTTTTATTTACGTAATTTTTAAGTATTCGTCGATTTTATAATAGAGGTCACTTTGAAGTTTCGAACGGGAGTTTCCACTCCCAGGCTAAGCATGAAGTAAAATTTCGAGTTTAGAAAAGCCCCGTGAAAATTTGTCGAGGGTCGCGCAGCGACCCGAGACAAATTTTCGGGCTTTTCTAAACTAGAAATTTTATTTCATGCGCCACGCGTACTAAACACTGATTTGAAGTGAAGTTCAAAAACACACAAATACATTTTTAATCAGAGTAACAGGGAATCAGATATTTAGTCTGTTATCAACGATGTTCAGTGTTAATAATAAATAATTAGGTTTTGAATATTTTTGTTAAAAGAACTGGTAACGATATTTATATATTAATGGTTTCAAAAAAATAATAAAATCAAATTTATTCTTAAAGGATTTGTATTCGTGATTCGAAAAACACGATTCGAATCTTTGATTCGAATCATATTTATCTCTTACGAATCCTTTATTCGAGTATTCGTGATTCGAATCCTTTTTACAAGGATTCGTCCCAGCTCTGGTATAAAATATAGTTCAGATAATTTTAGACAATAAAAAAACGTTTTAAACAAATCTAACGTTTAAAACATGTTTTAAACAAATTTAACATTTAAAACATGTTTAAAACAAAGCCGTTTAAAACACGACGGCTGTTTTTAAACATGTTTAAAACACTGTTTTAAAATAATGTGTTTTAAACATAACAACCCTGCCCCCATTCCTACCTGTCATTCTTCCCTTATGCCTATTTATTTTCAAAATAATTTAAAAAGTATCTAATTACTATCTTAAAGTATCTCTTGAATATTTATGTACTAACCTGAACTTTTAAAAGTCTTTTATAATCATCGCCTCCCCATATGGAATCAATGGACACACCAGAAGAAATATAGAAACCCACATCTTTGGCATTCACTCCATCCTTTTCATTCAGCAGCAGCGTCGACTGGAATTCGTAACTCCAAGCTCCCCCTGGTTCGAAAGTCTGTGCATCAAAGTAAGTACCGGACGTCATGAGTACGAACCCATAGCAGCAAACCAGCTGTAGCAGAACGCAGATGAAGACCGGACGCCGAGCCAGCATAGTTGATAATCACACCTAAAGGAGTAAATCACTTTTCTAAAATACAACACATAACACCACACTACAATTTAAAATTGTTAAAAATGATTTCCAGTGAAATACGTGGCCTCTTCAAGAGGCAGACGTGTACGGTTCAATCTTTGGACTGGGAATGAGTTGGAATTAGCGATAACACAACAGCCTTAACCTTTATCGGTCATTTCTTATTTGATTGATAAAGTAACAAAAATTTAAATTAAAAGCTGATTTTCTATTATTCCTATCCACCGTACATTAAATACTGTTTTTTGATATCTACGATGAGACCAATTAGATACCGATTTTTGTTTACTCTTATCCACAACAAGATAAATTAACTGCTGATTTTGATTTATTTCAGTTAATTTCATCAACGATGAGATTATAAAACACATTTTCTGAATTGTTAGTTCATGTACTGAACAAATATTTAAAGGGGGATTTGATTAGTTTGGAGATACGGGTGGTAATTGCTGCTTCCTCATTGTGTTTACTTGTGATTCATCATTGTACTTGTTAATTAATTTATTTCATTTCAACAACTTACTTATTTAAAAAGAACAATAACTAACTGTAAAAATACATATTTGTATAGCTTATTTTATTATTTACATTCTCAATTACAAACAAGATAAATTCAAATTTAAAACTATTTGAATTCGAGAAAATAAGCTTACGCTTCTTATAGTTTGCACACTTTAAACATAATATATAAAATTACGAAAAAACTATTCGTGAAAATGCAAACAGTGTCTTAATTAATAGTACAATTTAAGGCGATAAATATCCATTGAAACAACTACTTCCCGTGCAAATACACCTCCGGATATTGAATTATACAATGAAATATTTAAAATCTTATTTAATTTGATTTGTTACAACGCTCTATTAAAGTATATGTATATCGTCTTAAATTGTCTTATTAATTAAGACACTGTTTGCATTTTCACGAATAGTTTTTTCGTAATTTTATATATTATGTTTAAAGTGTGCAAACTATAAGAAGCGTAAGCTTATTTTCTCGAATTCAAATAGTTTTAAATTTGAATTTATCTTGTTTGAACTGTACCGTAAGGTAAATAATAAGGTTTCACGTTCTTCATACCTGCTAATGACATAATCCCCTTTTTTACCTATAAATACCGACCATCATTTTCACTCATTCCATTTCTGTGTACCTGTTCATTCCACACACAACACTTTTTCCAAGTAAATTTGTTTTAATTTTATTCCTAATTTTTTAAACGTCATAAGCAAAGCTATACTGAAGAGAGATAAATTTCGAAACGCGTCTATAGATGGCCTAAGACATTAGTTTTAATCCAAGTCCTTTCACTTCTAATTTGTTGCTATCTCTCCTTTTATTTTAAATTGTATTGTTAGTTGGTTTGAAGAGAATTTGACCTAAACGTTACATATACTTTAATAGAGCGTTGTAACAAATCAAATTAAATAAGATTTTAAATATTTCATTGTATAATTCAATATCCGGAGGTGCATTTGCACGGGAAGTAGTTGTTTCAATGGATATTTATCGTCTTAAATTGTCTTATTAATTAAGACACTGTTTGCATTTTCACGAATAGTTTTTTCGTAATTTTATATATTATTCTTAATTACATTCAATAGGCATTTAGTTTAAGTCATACAGACATGTTAACCTAACTTTTCTTGAATTAGAATAGCAAAACATTGCAAATCTATGGCAAATATTTATTCCTTTACTTTATTATTAAAGTGTAATTCTCTCTAAATTGCCTATCCAATGATGTATAACAAGTTGATATTTTTGTTAAAACTAACCTCAAAATTAATATTTTTTGAAATTGACTTAGTAGGCCGAGGTTGTAACTATAATGAAACATCACAAAGTAGGCCCTGAAACGTCTCTGACAGCCTATTTAACGCCTTTGTTTTACCTAAGAACAACCTACCATTAAGTTTTTAGCTATTATTGTTATAAAGTCTACTTAGTGCAAACTCTAATACGGTCAAGTCTTAAACTAATATCAACTTTCAATACATAATTGAATAGGGAATTTAAAACAGAATTTTATTGTAATTATAATATACAGAGAGTTTTATTTGACACCGAACATTTTCATAACGAAATTTTTTCTTTTAAATATACATAAGCATACGTTGTATATTTGCCGATGCTAGGTTTATTATAAGAATTTAATTTGAAGCTTTCAATGAGTGTTTTCCACTCCCAGGCTAAGCATGAAGTAAAATTTCGAGTTTAGAAAAGCCTAAAAATTTGGTATGGTCGCGTAGCGCGAAGCGCGGAGCGGCCAAACCAAATTTTTAGGCTTTTCTAAACTCGAAATTTTACTTCATGCGCCACCGATACGAAACACTGATTCGATGTTAAGTTTAGCGGTGTGTTTTAAACTTTGTAATATGTCAGCGTTTTGTACCGGTGGCGCATGAAGTAAAATTTCAAGTTTAGAAAAGCCTGAAAATTTGGTTTGGCCGCTCCGCGCTTCGCGCTACGCGACCAAACCAAATTTTCAGACTTCTCTAAACTCGAAATTTTACTTCATGCTTAGTCTGGGAGTGCAAGACACTCATTTCAAGTTTCAAATTGATTTTTTTAACGACTATTTAAAGATTTACGACATATACGGTGTAATTGGGACATGTATACTTGAAAGAAAAACTTCCTTTGTGTACAAGTTGAGGCATTCGTTGCGATTGATTAGCTACAATTTTTAATGGTCATATAGGCAATCCAATTTACACATAACTTAAAAAATAAAGATGTCAAATTATATTGGATGAACATGTTCGGTGTTACATAAAACTCTCTGTTTATAAAAAAAAGCAGGATGCGCTATTTAAATTTTCATATTACAGTGCATTTATAAATTAGAATTTTGGACATTTTAGTTTTAGCATTTAACTTTTTTTGCCGGTAACTGGAAAAAATATTCGATGTATTTAGAAATCGTTTTTAAGTAACATGACTATTTCACGGCCTACTTTGTGATTTTCATCCCAGTTACGATTCCTCGGCCTACTAAGCGAATTTCGATTAATATTAATTTTGAGGTTAGTTTTAACGTAATTATAAACTTTTTAAACATCAAACAAGATACATTCAAATTCAAAACTATTTGAATTCAAGAAAATAAGCTTACGCTTCTTATAGTTTATCTTGTTTGAACTGTACCGTAAGGTAAATAATAAGGTCTTACATTCTTCATACCTGCTAATGACATAATCCCCTTTTTTACCTATAAATACCGACCATCATTTTCACTCATATCATTTCTGTGTACCTGTTCATTCCACACACACCACTTTTTCCAAGTAAGTTTGTTTTAATTTTATTCCTAATTTTTTATTTAAACATCATAAGCAAAGCTATACTGAAGAGAGATAAATCTCGAAACGCGTCTATAGATGGCCTAAGACATTAGTTTTAATCCAAGTCCTTTCACTTCTAATTTGTTGCTATCTCTCCTTTCATTTTAAATTTGTATTGTTAGTTGGTTTGAAGAGAATTTGACCTAAACGTTACATATGCTTTAATAGAGCGTTGTAACAAATCAAATTAAATAAGATTTTAAATATTTCATTGTATAATTCAATATCCGGAGGTGTATTTGCACGGGAAGTAGTTGTTTCAATGGATATTTATCGTCTTAAGTTGTCTTATTAATTAAGACATTGTTTGCATTTTCACGAATAGTTTTTTCGTAATTTTATATATTATTTTTAAACATCATTGCAAAGGGAATTTAGAGACGAATATTACAAGTTACACAAAAGTTGGGGTTGTAATTTAAAATTTAAAAAGATGATATCACGAAAGTAGTATTCATAGTTATTACTATGCTAAAATCAAGCTATAGTTAATTTATATATACATCTCAAAATTCAAATGTTTACCATTTAGTTTATGGCCACCCGGTATACAGAATTGCCGGTAACTGAAAAAGTCGGTAAATGTAATAATAAAATGAAAATAAACGTAAATTTCGATAAAACGGTCAAGAGGATAACAGTTTTTTAAGAAGGTATGCATATTTATAATTGGATTGAGCTTTAATTAATTAAAATTGCTATATAAAATAAAAAATTCAACTTCAGATTGTGGTAGAACTTGTTAAGAATAAATGACTTTATTTTGGTTTGAGATAAAAATAAAGTCCACATACTCCTTATAAAATAACTCTATCTTAAAGGTTACTTTATTTTTGTTTTCTTTCGTTATTAATTATAATAAACACATAAAACATCAGATTTTAATAAAATCGACAATACCTTGAAATAAATAAAGTTTATTTAGGTGTTGGAGCAATTACAAAATGTTTTATTAAAAACTTGTCAAAACAATTTACGACCTCAATAGTTAGAATAATAAAAAAAAAATGAATTTGTGTTCAGTATTCCGGCACCAGGTACCCACAGACGCGTTTCGGACTCCAAGGTCCTCTTCAGTGTGGTCCCGACCCAGTGCTGAGGAATACTGAACATTTCTGACTGAAGAGGACCTTGAAGTCCGAAAACGCGTCTGTGAGTACCTGGTGCCGGAATACTGAACACAAATTCAATTTTGATATTTGTTTTCTGGTTTCACAAACAGAGTTCTGCTCGCTCGTGGACGAAACAGTGACCTGTATATGCACTTTGTGCATTCGTGTCACTGACGATGCCACTATGAAGCATTAGATGGCGTTAGCTATCGAAATCATTAATAGTTAGAATAATATTAATAACTTCAATAAAAACATATTAGTTTAGCTGTAGTGATTTTATTTAAAATTCATTAAGTATTTCACTATTTTTTTCAAAACTGTATTATTTATTCCATTCTAAATATTTTAATAGATTTATGTCGGGTTTCACCAAAAATTATAATTCGTGTGCTGTATAAAAAGTGACAAATGTCATTCATTGTAAGGTTATGTCAAACATAAATAATAACGACTTAACAAATAAGTGCCTATGTTCCAACTTAATATAGAATAGAATGGACAGGTAGTGTAAGTATTAATTTAATATTTTATTTCTATAAAATTAAATATTTAATAAATATTAAAGTTGCATTTAAAATAATAACAACTTGTGAATGTATAATAAATTAATTAACGGAACACACGAATTAAATATATAATAATATCTTTATTTACGGAAACTCCATTATTACAAAATACTACAATTTAAAATTTATATAAGAATAAATTAAATACAATAAAACTTAAATTAAATTGAATAAACTACGAATAAATAAGTCAATTATTACATATTTGTCACTACATTCATGTCAACAACTTTTAAATAACGCATCAATTCCTGCTGAGACATAGAAAATAAATCAAAGTTAGAATTGCGTGAAAAATTATTAGCATAGCGCATAAATTGACTGAAACAATTGTTGATACCATAATTAGTCCTGTGGAACGGTATTCGGAATAACGGTCTGTAGCGTGTTAATTTGTTATCAGCGCTAATATGGAAGTCAATTTGAGACAGAATATCAGGGCATTCAACATCCCCATTAATAATTTTATGAAACAGCATCATAATCGCAGAAACTCTTCTGCTGCTTAAAGTATCTAGACCAAAACTAGTCATTAGAGTTTCAAGATTTCTGGTATTCCCATTACCGATCTTATAGGAAAGAGATTTTAAAAATTTGTTTTGAGCATTTTCAATTTCATCTTGATAACACTTCTGACTAGGTGACCAGACACATGAAGCATACTCCAGCTGAGAGCGCACAAAAGCAACATAAATGGTTTTATAAGATGTGGGATTTAAATTACGGGAAATTCTTTTAATATAACCTAACATTCTAGCTGCCGAATTGCATATATTACTGATGTGACTAGAAAATGTTAGCTTCGCGTCAAAGAGGATGCCAAGATCTTTAATCTTTGTAATTTTAGATAATGCAGTTTCCTTGAAATCATGGTTCGATCGTTTTCGTGTGAAAGTAATTGAATTGCATTTATCTGCGTTAAAAAATAACTGATTACGGCAACATCAACCGCGAACAGATGACAGATCCTCCTGAAGCAATGCACAATCATTAGATGATTTAATTTCTTTGAACAGCTTCAGGTCATCAGCAAAAAGTAGAAAGTGTGAGTGTTTGATTACTGCTGAAATTTCATTAATAAATAAAAGAAACAACAAAGGTCCGCAATGCGACCCTTGAGGTACCCCTGACGGAACATGCACGATTTCAGAAAGGTGGTTTTTTATTTTTACACACTGAGTCCGATCAACTAAAAAATGTTTAATCCATTTACAAACAGATTCATAGAATCCTAATGATTTTAATTTTGATACTAAAATGACATGATGTACTTTATCGAATGGCTTCGAAAAATCTGTATAAATAGCATCCACTACATTTTTATTATCTAAGGCATTGCGTATGAATGATTCATAAATTAATAAATTTGTTGATGTTGACCTACCATTTCTGAAACCATGCTGTTCATTTATTAAAACGTTTTTACTCATCCAATACAGTTGTTCAGTTAATAATTTATCAAATAACTTAGGTATTGCTGACTGAATCGAGACCTGCGATAATTTGTAATGTCGTCTTTCTTGCCAGATTTAAAGATTGGCGTAATATACGTTCGTTTCCATAATGTTGGAAACGAACACAAATTTAAAGAGTGACTGAATATTATATGCAAGGGCAACACAATAGAGCAAATGCAGTTTTTTAAAAAGTTATTAGGTATACCGTCTGGACCAGCACTCTTACTGGCTTCTAAGTTTGTAATTGCATCAAAAATATCTGAAACCGATAATTTGAAAGGCATGTGCAATACCTCTTTTTCGGATATGAAATCTTTTTCTTTTATAAACCAATAAACAAATGCTTGACATTACGTTAAAATAAATGACATTTGTCGATCCCAGTTTCTTCAAGGCACACTACATTTATTGCCAAAAAAGTTGTGTGAATTAGATTTATTATTATTTTTTTCTGGCATAAATATAAAATTAAAATCAACATATCGTGTATAATTGGATTCAGAAAAATTATCTCTAATGTATTAAAATATAATAAAACCATATGCTGCCAATTAACATTTCTAAAATAATATAAAGTTGACTAGCGAAGTTAATTTTGAAAAAATATATAATTAGTAGTGTCATTTTATAGTATTTAAACGGCCATTCACTTGTTTTTTAGTTCATTCAAATGGGTCCATAAATAACAGAGTTATGGCGTTGGGCTTTTTTATCAAACACCCGGTATATAAATGATGTAACGATATAATTCCATGAAACTATCTAATTAGATATTAACAGATGTTTATTCATATTATAAACTTCAGTGATTTACTAATTTAGTAAAACAAATTGAGTATAATTAAAAGTCGCTGAACTCATTTTCTCAAATACCTTGAATTTCTAACCCAATTATGTTAAAATGTAGAGATTTTATAATATTTAGGTTCTTTGTTAAAATTTCCATGTTGACAATTTTTAGAGCATATCATTAATCAGCAAAGATTTTTCTAAATGCCAAAAATAATGCATTATTTATTTATTATTTATTTTGAAAATGAAAAATAACTTCAAAATACATGAAGAATAATAATCGGTAATGAAAATTTTGTGTCAATCACCTAATTTATAAAGATATTTTGCAAAATCTTGATTAAGCATGAAATAATTATTTCCAAACCAATTATTTGAAGGCATTTCTAAATTAAAAATATTTATCTACGCCCTATCTAGTAACCGCATCATACCACAGTGTCATCTTGACGCGTATGATTGACATTACCTACACATGCACGTAATAGCTTTGACAAGTATATTAGATGCTGACAGCGGAACAGCTGATTGATTACCGCACAACTAAATGACATTTCTTTGGTTTATATTAATTAAGTAGTAATTTAGTTATCATCAATGTCATGTTACTATCAAAAATTACTGAATAAATAAGTTATTCCTTCATGTTCATTGTTTATTTTGTTAGGCCGTAGGTAAAGTATCGTACGTTTCTCGAGTAGTATGGCAATTACATACTCGTGGAATACTACACCCGCCGAATACTACACATCATCGCAAAAAAGATACTTTATCTCCAATGGGATTCTTGCACATTTTTTTGTTGTCATAAATAATTCTTTAGAAGCAAAAAAATATTATGTCCCAGCAAACCAAATCATATAACATATACATAATATTTATGTAATGCATATAAGATATATATACTGCCTTTCCAAAAAATCAGAACATCAAGTATTTATTGCACGATTTTAATAAAATTTACACAATTTGATCATGTAAACGAACTGTATCGATGATCAAAAAATCAACTTGAAAAACAAAAAAACAAATGAATAAAAATTAATAATGTGTTGGGCCTCCACGATTTCCCAAACACTCATTAACACGTCGAAGCATGCTAGAAATCAGGCTGTCAATATCGACTTGGGGTATTTCATTCCAAACTTCGATAATTTGACCTCTAAGTTCCATTACAGTGTTAGCGGGGCGCTGTAAGTTACTTATTCTAACACCTATCATATCCCAAACATGTTCTATTGGCGATAGATCTGGAGAACGAGATGGCCAAGGTAACAAATTGATTTCGGCACTATCAAAAAACTGTCTTGTTATGGCCGCTGTGTGAGGTCGAGCATTATCTTGCTGAAAAATGGGGTTCTGCAAGCCATTTACATAGGGCACTAACACTGGCCGTAAAATGTTGTCAATATACCGAATCGCGTTAAGACTTGCTTCTAAAAAAACTAGAGGAGACCGACTACCATATGCTATCGCCCCCCAAACCATAACTCTCTGTGTAAGAGCCGTATGTCTTTCAACAGCAAATTGTAAAATTCTGCGTTCACCGCGTCGACGTCTCACTCTTCTGCGACCATCATGAGCCCATAAACAGAACCGAGACTCATCGCTGAAGATAATGTTATTCCATTCATGGGTCCAATGTTGTCTTTCCCTGCACCAATCAAGTCTTGCTCTGCGATGCTGCGGAGTAAGAGGTAGACACAATTGTGGACGGTAGGATCTTATACCAAAACTGCGGATTCTTCTGTAAACAGTAGCCATGGATACTATTTGGCCATTTAGAGCTAACCAGTCATTTCCCAATGCCCGCGACGTTGTAAATCTGTCCCTTAAAGTTGTAAGACGAAGAGCTCGATCTTCACGCTCAGTGGTGCTTCTTGGACGTCCTGATCCAAGTCTACGTCGATTCTCCCCAGCTTCGGACCATCTAGACCAGCAGCGTACGATCACCGATACACTACGGCCTACCCTTTCAGCAATAGCACGAACCGAAAATCCCGCTTCTCGCATTCCAATAATGCGACCCCTTTCAAATTCACTTAGATGATGATATTGTGCACGCCGACGAACACGGGGCATCTTTTTATGTTTTACAAACTGAAACGTCAAACTACTCAGAGGCTACTTGGATATTAGAAGCAATTACATTAAAAAATCAGCAACTCTTCATAATGGTGAAATCAAGGAAAAATACCATTAAATAGTAACCAAAACAATTGATTTTTTGATCATCGATGCAGTTCATTTACATGATCAAATTCTGTAAATTTCATTAAAATCGTCAAATAAATACTTTGTGTTCTGATTTTTTTGAAAGGCAGTATATATACAGAGAGTTTTATGTAACACCGAACATTTTCATAACGAGAATTTTTCTTTGAAGTATTTATATGCATACGTTCCACACTTTGCGATGCTCGGTTTATTAAAAGAATCCAATATGAAGCTTTAAGCGAGGGTTTTCCACTCCCAGGCTAAGCATGAAGTAAAATTTCGAGTTTAGAAAAGCCTGAAAATTTGGTTTGGTCGCGTAACGTGAAGCGCGGAGCGGGCAAACCAAATTTTCAGGCTATTCTAAACTCGAAATTTTACTTCATGCGCCACCGGTACAAACACTGATTCAGTGTGAAGTTTAGCGGTATGTTTTAAGCTTCGCAATGTGTCAGTGTTTTGTACCGGTGGCGCATGAAGTAAAATTTCGAGTTTAGAAAAGCCTGAAAATTTGGTTTGGTCGCGTAGCGCGAAGCGCGGAGTGGCCAAACCAAATTATCAGGAAATTTTACTTCATGCTTAGCCTGGGAGTGGATAACAATCGCTTAATGCTTCAAATTAAAATCTTTTAACAAGCCAAGCATCAAAACGTATGCATATGGATACTTCAAAGAAAAATTCTCGCTATGAAAATGTTCGGTGCTACATAAAACTTTCTGTATATATATCTTACATATGTAATATATATACAGGGTGAGTTTTCTTCGATGTTCTCTATGGGGATCTCGGAAACTATAAGAGATAGAAAAACGGTTAAATGGGGAAAGAAGTGTAGTTTTATAGGACGAATAAAATGACACTTTCAAAATATTTAAAAAGTCAAGGGTAACTAGATATTTTGAATAAAGTAAAATGTGTCAATTTTTTGAAATCAATATATCTCTATTATTATCATAGATAGAAAAAAACTGTAAAGGACAAAGTTGTAGAAAATTTTACACAGATTAATAACAAAGAATCAAAAAAAAAATCGCGTTTTTATTGACGGGGGCAAGCGTTGCCAATATACGTGCGGACTTGTTTGTTTACTCAACAGACGCGACGCCACGCTAGTCATCATAACCTTTTATACATTGAATACAAGAAGCGTAACTGCAGTTAATATTGAAATTGAGTTATTGTTAAGGTATTGTATCAATGTGTCCTAACAACTCGAAAAGAAAGTTTCTACCTGAAAATAAGTATTTAGTTAGAAATGGAGTTTTTATTTTATTTTAATATTTAAATTATCGCGGTTATATTGCAATGCGCGTGACTTTTAATGTACTTCCAAAATTTGTTTAAAATTAGCATTTTCAATTTTAAATTACACCTAAAATAATGCTTATTCAATGTTTCTTTTTGGTAGACAATGTTTTTAGAACTTAAAATATTATGTAATAATAATTTTATTCGATTTTAAAATTCGTGCAAGAACCCCATTGCATGAAGTTACCAAAAGTGGAGTTAAAGTTGTAAAATATAAGTGATAAGAGAAAGAAGAATTAATTCTTTTTTGAAAACAAAATTTAAAGTCGTAGCACAAATTTATACAATATAAAATTTTAATGTTTGTGAATGATTTCATGGCACACTTGGAATATTTCGCGACACACTTGGAAAATTTCGCGGGACACTTGGAACACGCAGTTTGAGAAACACTGTGATAACCTAATTGCTATCTAATTTAGTTTTGCTGAATTCTAACCTAACTTAATTAATGATTATCAAACCTAATCTAACTATCCCAATTGCACTCTAACCTAACCTAATTATTTAGGTTACCCATCGTATCTTTAAAATATGAAACTAATCTTTTTCTATTATTGAATAATTAATAAGTTTTATTAGAAAGTTGTGAAGTTTAAAATTATTTTTATATTTACGCATCAAAATGTATCGTCTCTCAAATAGTGGAATTATTTTATAATTACCTATTAAATGAATTCCTATTTCATTCCAACCATTTTTTATTTATTGTAAATTACTTTTAAAATAGAATCAGACATATAAAGAGTTCGTAACAGTGCCTACCTTAAATTAAATATTTACAAATAGCGTCTTATCTTATAAGCCCCTCGTGGACACTAACTAATCCCGCTCATATTGAGTCCTACGTTAGCCAACTCTGTAGTTGTTCAGCATAAATAAATGTTAATTTTTGTATAAATAAACACATGAATATATTACATCGCATAGATATCGTCATTATAGATAACGCCGAAATTGAACGGTTCACAAATGCCCCAAATTTGCTGCTTGTTATGGTCCCTAAAGTAGGTAATGGTACCTGATATACAAATTTCCGCTTAACTAAATAAAAAATATACTTCATATACATTATGTTTGCTTGTATACAGTGACTAACAGCTAAAATTGTACCTAGTAAAACTGTAGTTTGTTATAACGTTAGTAATAAATTATAATTGCAAACGTTATTTTTATATATCGCTCCCCAGTATGCGTATCTGAAAGTACATGCATTTTTCGAATTATTGAACTAATTAAATATTTTAAGTGTGGAAAGTACATGTTTTTTCAGATTTTTGTAGTAAACGAATATTTTTTAAGAACATATAAAAATTCCATTACAAAGAGTGCACTAGAATTCAGGCTTCTGATCAGTATTATGAAAAATATCGATATTGAGTATCGGTTATATCGTATATCAAAGTATCGATACGGTAAAATATCGTAATGAAAAATATCGATATTTAAAATATCGATACTTTCAGATTTAATACTTCTATTTATTGTTGTTTAATACTGCAAACTTATTTTTAAAAGACCGTCATCTGAGATAAACAATATTGCCAGGAATAGTTTAATGACGGTTACGAAATTACCAAAATTTACCTTTTACATAAATATTCCTTGGCTCACGTTTAAGATAGAAAAAAGTTTATTTAACAAAGTTGCTTAGTTTTAAGAGATGCATAACCTAAAAATTGAGAAATTTCAACATTTGATAATACACTTCTAAAACTTATTAATGCGAAATGAAACATACGCATTATATTTTGAATTTTGCCATATTAACAATGTTTTATACACATGGCGCGTGAAGTAAAATTTCGAGTTTAGTAAAGCCTGATGTTTTTCAAAACTCGAATTTTACTTCATGCTTAATCTGGGAGTGGAAAACACTCGTTACAAACTAAAAATGTAACTCTTTCATAAAATCAAGGGGTGCTTGAAAAATTACACGGTGTGTCTAAGTACTTAAAAAAATCCTCGATTGTCATGTCGAGATGTCAAAAATTGAAAATGTTTTAAATGCCAAAAAAAGTATGAAAAACTGAACATTTTTAGAAAATCTATTTCATTTCATTTCATTTCATTTATTTCCAAAAAGAATAAGTACATAGCATTCATGGGTGAGTCATTTGGTTGCGAAGTTTGTAAACGATAATATTTAGTAAACATAAAATTAGAACCTATCATCTAGCATACAAATGTTGCAGAGGTAAAAATACATATCAATAAATATAAAACTTAATATCTAGGGCTAAAACAAATAATAAATATAAAACTTAATATCTAGGGGTAAAGCAATAATTATTTAAAATACAATTGAATAGACTTAGTGTCTATTATTAAAAGTATTAAAAAACATTGTATAAGGACAGTGCACAAAATAATTTAGTTTAAAATGTAATAGATTAAAAACTTAATATTTACATAACAAGACTTATGATCTAGAAATAAACATATTAAAAGATTTGTATAAGGGACAGTTCACGAAATAATTTAGTTTAAAACCTAGTAAAATAAAACTTAGTATCTAGATATAGAACATTTTAAAATTATTTGTATATGAGGACAAGTACAGTGTATAAGATCACCAACAGAGATAAACCTTCGGACATCATGTATTTATAAATAATATTCAACAGAATCACTTATTTATTGTTGTCACAATATTCAATATATTCATCCACCGTATAGAATGATTGTTCTAATACAATTGATTGTAATTTTGTTATGAGTATTTTGTCAGGAAGTGCTTTAATATGTCGTGGAAGTTTATTGTAAAGTTTTACTGGTTGTATCACACAAGAATTTTGGATATAATTATGGCTATGCTTTGGTATTGTTAGTTGTTTGTTTCTAACATTATATGAGTGTTTACTTTGAGAGATATTATATAGGTGTACATTATTTATGACAAATTTTATTGATTCAAATATATATATATATATACCAATAACAGTAATTATTTTCAGTTGTTTTAATAATGGACAACATTCTGTACGAGGTTTTTTATTACAAATTGCTCTTAAGAGTCTCTTTTGTGTCACAAATACTTTTTATATGTTCTGTTTAGTCGTATTACCCCAAAATATTATGCCATATGTTATGTGCGGTTTACAATATGACATATATATTGCTCGAGCGGCTTCCTGGTGAATATCGTTTCTGGATGAATATATTAAATATGAATATTTACTAATCGTTGAGCATACTTTATTTATATGTTGATCCCATTTCAGATCATTCTGTATTTCTATCCCTAGGAACTTGACATTTTTTGCCTCTTTGATACTCTCACCCTCTAATGAGATACTTGTTTGTCCCATTGCTGATCTAAAATTCATCAAATGTGTTTTTGATACATTTGCTATTAAGTTATTTGTATCAAGCCACAGACTTAAATCGGCCAGTACAACGTTTGATGCCGAATTTAAACCTGATATCAACTCATCACTCAGGCAAAATGTCGAGTCATCGGCAAACATCGTGATGTGTACATTGATTTTAAGTGGCATGTCATTGATGAATAATACAAACAGCAATGGTCCTAAGATACTTCCTTGCGGTACCCCAACTCTGGGATAAGCCTCAGAGGATTTATATTGTCTGTTGTTTATCTCTATTGATGTAATGTATCTTCTGTTATCGAAATACGAAGCAAGCAATTTCTGGCAGTTTCCTCTAATACCATAGTTTTCGATTTTATCTAATATTAATGCATGCGGCACGCAATTAAAAGCTTTGGTTAGGTCCAGAAAAATTCCAAAAACTTTTTTATTTGTATCTAAATTGCTAAGAATAAAATGCAAAAAATTGTATATAGCATGGTTTGTGGTGAAAACTTTCCTAAATCCATACTGTTGTCTAAACAGCACTTTTTTATTTTTGATGAAATCTATCAAACGGTTATAAATAACTCTCTCAAACATCATTGAAAATATAGGCAATATAGAGATCGGTCGATAATTGTCAACATTATGAGGATCACCTTTTTTATGAATCGGTAGAATGCGACCCAGTTTTAGTTTAGATGAAAACACACTTTCAGAAATTGCCATATTAATTGCTCCTGTCAAAGGTTTTATAATGTGTGATGCTGTTTTTTAATTAAATTTGAAGTTAAATCATCAATGTCTCTAGTGTAACTAGGTTTTATTTCGACAATAATATTTCTTGCCTCTGTTTCAGAAACTGGGTAGATAAAAATTGTATCATTTATATTTGTTACACTAGAAACATTTCCTACTTGTGTACCTCCTTTCATATTTCCAGTTGTACTGATAAACTGAATATACACCAGTTTATCAGCTATTAGATTAGGATCTTCTATTCTTATATCACCATTTAGTATAAATTGTGGAAATTGATTATGTTTCTTATTATTGTTTTCAGTTTTATTTTTAATTATGTTCCAAAGTTCTTCCGATTTGTTGTTTGATTCCATGACTTTCTCGGTATTATAATTTCTAATTTGCTGTTGTATTTGTAACTTCTATTGTTTCTTTTCCAACTTATATTGTCTTTGTATATTTGGACATTTAGTTTGAAGATATGCTTGATATAGGAATTCTATTTTTTTCTTTTTGTTGTTTTAATTCGGGTGATATCCATCGGTTTTTGTGTTTGTGAATATGTATAATTTTTGATTTTGTTGGACAATTTTTATTGAATAGTTCTAGATATTTGCTGTAGAATGAATTGAAATAAGATTCACAATCTATATGTGGATTCAATAGATTCTCCCAATGCACTGTTGACAATTCAGTGTTAAGACTTTCTATTGTATTGTTGTTAATATTTCTGATGGTTGCATGTTTTATTTCTTTTTCTGTATCACCTTTAAATACAAGTATTTGCCCCAGGTGATCAGATAGATGCGATTGTATTACATTAGATTCAAAGTATTCTATATTCGTTAAGATGTTATCTATACATGACTTGGTTCTGTCAGTGATCCTCGTTTCAGCATTTATTGTTATATTTAAATTATAGCTAGCACTAAGATTTTTAAACTAGGTGGTTTTATAATCATTGACTTTTAGCATATCTACATTAAAATCTCCTCCAATGATGACAAGTGATTTTTCCAGAATAATTAGTTTATACATAATATCTTCAAAAATATACTCAATGACATTAGAAGCGTAACACCCAGAAGGAGTTATTATTTTAACTTGATTTTTTTCCCAGTATGGTAGTCTTACATCAAGAATAAAATGATTACATTTTCAAGAAATTTTATTAAAAAACAATCTAAAAAAAATTAATAATGTGTTTGGCGACCCCTTTGCTGTATACACTCCTTGTAGACGTCTGGGCATCGACAAAATGAGATGGTCGATGTCTTCTTGAGGCATCTCGTTCCAAGCAACTTGAATTTCATCGATCAACTGTGCTAGAGTCTGTGGAGGATGGTGCAAAGAGAATATTCTTCTTCCCATGATATCCCACACATGTTCAATGGGATTTAAATCCGGCGAACGGGGCGGCCACGCCAAAACATTAACACCAGCTTCATTAAGAAAGTTCATAGTTCGACGAGCAATATGGGGACGTGCGTTATCTTGTTGAAAAAGTACGTCTGGGCGGCCATCTAAATAAGGCAACAAAGTCGGTCGTATGACGTCTTCAACATAACGCGCAGCTGTCATACTGCCTCGAATGAATACAAGAGGTGATCGACTACCATAAGCAATAGCCCCCCAAACCATTACTCCAGCAGTCCTGTGTACATGCCTCTCAATAGCAAACCTAAGATCAGGTCGTTCTCCACGGTAGCGTTGTACCCTCTACGGCCATCATGCGTGCCTAGACAAAATCGTGATTCATCGCTGAATACGACATCGTGCCATTCTGCCTCCCAATGCTGCCGTTCTCTGCACCAGTCCAACCTTTGGCGACAGTATCTCGCTGTTAAAGGAAGCACTAATCTTGGACGGTACGAAAGAAGCCCAAAGGATTGAATGCGGCGATATAAGGTTCGCATACTAACGGGCCTACCTTCTTCTCCAATCCATTGATCACCGATTTGACGCGTGGTAGCGAAACGGTCTCGCAGGGCTATTTGTCTTAAGCGCCGATCTTGACGTTCTGTGGTACGCCTTGGTTGACCAATTGGTCTTCTTCTTGCTCCTCTACCTTCTTCTGTCCATACCAGATACACACGTATTACAGTTGCTGCAGTGGAATCAATACGGCGGGCAATTTCGCGATAGGACATACCGACATCTCGATAAGCAACAACTCGACCCCGGCCAAAATCGCTCAAATGGTGATATTGTGGACGTCTTCGGACTCGAGGCATTTTATTTAAGCTTAACACACTCATAAAGTGAAATATTTTTTTTTCACAATAAATATAAAAGGCACAAGGTTGAAATTGTTATCAATGTATGCTTGAAATATAGTCACTCTGTTGCTAAAATATGAATTCAAAAAAATCATTCCTTCTTGGTGTTACGCTTCTAATGTCATTGAGTATATTTCATATTGAGAGGATATGAATTGATTAATTTTTACTACTAGTTTTCTTTTCTCAAGATACGATAATATCCAATCATTTAGGTTTCCGCGAATTCCTAAGGAATATATTTTGTCTTGTACAAATTTATAGCATACGGTATCAAAGGCTTTTGTCAAGTCAAAAGCAATTGTTACTACATACTTACCAATATCTAGCTTATTATTAATGTATTGTATAAAATTTATTAAGCTACTTTCGGTTGAGAAGCCAGGCCGAAACCTGTATTGATTATTAGCGAGTATATTATATTTATCCAAAAATAAGTATATTTTGTTAGCGACAATTTTTTCTATGATTTTAGATAAAGTACTGAGCAGCGCGATGGGCCTATAGTTATTTAAACTGTTATCTCCTTTTTTATGAATGGGTACAATAGCCGCCGTTTTTAGACAATCAGGAAACTTTCCGATTTCTAATGATGCATTTATTAGGTCAGCTAATATAGGTGATTTCTACCGCACACGATTTAATAAGACTGGATGATATGTTATCGAAGCCAGTCGATTTTGTATTTTTCAGGTTGCGTATCGCATTAACAACATCAGATTCTAGAATGTGAACAATAAATAGAGAATTTCTTATGCCAGAAGAGGTAGTGCAACTATCTGATAAGTGGCTGTGAAAGTGATTATCTACGGTTTCTTTAATACTAGTTGAAGAATATTTTCCGAATATATTGACAATTTTATGGCTATCTTCCACAACTTCATTGTTATAAATAACTTTGTAGTCAAACTTAGAATCTGATTTACCTTGTATTTTATTAATTATTTTCCAACTTGTTTTGGATTTATTTTCAGAATTATTTATCATTTTATTAAAGTATTTTTTTCTTTTCCTTCGAAACTTCAGTATTAATTTCATTTTTTAAGTGTTTGTATTCATGATCAGATGGAATTGATTTACGTAGCCAATTTAGATTTTTTAATTGTTGAATTTTTTGTTTAAGAGTTTCAGGGAATAATATTTTGTATGAAGTTTCCAATTTTTTTATTGTCAACGATTTATTTCTCTTGAATACTAATTCATAAGACCATATAAAGTGTTCAATAAACTGTTCAAATATGTCGTCAATCTTGTCTAATTTAAGGTGATTGTGTCTGTACATATTTAAATTTTGTTTGAAATCTGTAATTCTGTTAGAATTTATATTTTTATAATTATTTATCATTTGCACATTTACTGTTGTCGGAGGAACGCAAATTTGGTGATATGAAACAAGTTGGCCATAGTGATCCGATATTCCTATATCCCAGTTTTTACAATTGATGTTATCAGGAACATTGGATAAGATGTAATCAATTTGACTGGGATTATTATGAATACTTACTCCAGTAGGACCTGTTACTAAGGAAACTAATTGAAATGAATCCAAAATATCATAGAGGATTCTTAAATTTAGGGAATTTACTGAAGCATCTATATTCAAATCACCACAAATTATGATCGATTTGAACTGGAGAGAGGAATGCAATAAGATATTATTTAATTGAATAAAAAACATGTCTATATTACCTGATTGAGGTCTATATATGCATATTATACAGACATGATTCATAAAACTTATTGCTGCACATTCAATTGTCATTTCAATAGATAATTTACTAATACTATCAAGCGGTTTAGAATGGCGGAAATAGTCCTCTTTTGCAAATATCACTGCACCGCCATAATTATGTTGATTACGACAGAATTGATTTATTCGTCTGTAGTTGTTAATATACATGGATTGTAATCTTATATCACAAAGCCAATGCTCCGTAAAACACAAAAATGTAGGGTCGTATTGGTTATTAAAAAGTTTAATTATATTTATTTTGTTGCTTAAACATTGAATATTTAAGTGAAATAATGTAAAATTAAAAGTATTTATTTCGGCTCTATCCCTTTTTCCTGGCGTCGCGGTCGTCGGTAAAAAAAACTCTGCTACGTAAGCACCCATGGGCCAATTTGTTGGATCCATTAATTCTTCAGCTTGACGCGCATCGAAAGTTACTTTAAAAGAAAAGTAGATATCCGGATTTTTTGATTCAATAGTCTCACACGATACGGTCTTGTAGTTGGGCTCAAAGAAGTCAATAATATCTTGCGGTTTTGTTGAAGGGTCCATTCTTGATAGAAAATAGGATATTTTTCTTTGTATTGTTTTTATATTTTTTGTATTAGCATTATCCTTGCTGCCAATAATAGCCTTAGTTGATTTTTTATTAGATTTGTTTGAATGATTTATGATCATTTCTAACCTTTGCACTATTGTTAAAAGTAGTTCGAATTAAGTTTTTCCAACGGAGCAATAACAGTTGTTAAATGAATAATTTATTAAGCTGTGCGATTTTATAATTAAATTTAGGTCTTTTGTAGTTTATTTACTAAGCTTTATTTTACACAATTTTTTCGTCAAAGTTTAATAACACACAAATAATGCAAACAAATTTGTTTTTGTTCTAGATTTTAACTAAAAAATAACATTAGCTCTATTTATTTTATGTTATAAATTTGACAATAAAGAAAACTGCCAAATAAGTTTCTGATTGATCGTCTGACGAGGGTTTACACTCCCAGATTAAGCATGAAGTAACATTTCGAGTTTAGAAAAGCCTGAAAATTTGGATTTGCTGGGGAGTGCGAGCGGAGCTAGTCGCGCAACAGCAAATCCAAATTTTCAGGCTTTTCTAAACTTGAAAATTTACTTCATGCGCCACGCGTATAAATCACTAACTTTAAGTGAAATTTTTAACCAATTGGTTAGAGTGAAATAAATTTACTATGTCAATTATTAATTGTTCAAATTAGGGGAAAGGTACAATGATGGCCAAATCACCATTTTTTATTTTATGTTTAATATTATTTATTTATTGTCAAATTCGTGCTCCAAACAGAACTAACAGTTTTTAAATTTTTTAATCGTATTATTTGCATGTTTAATATTAATATTTATTTAAAAATTCCCTGACTTTTCGCTAAAAAGGCCAAATTTCTCTGACTTTTCCTGATGAATAAAATCCCCTGACTTTCCCAGTTTTTCCGGTTGGTTGCCAACCTAAGAATATTTAATAAATTAAATTCTATTCATTTTAAATAATTTCGGATTATTTTAAAGTTTTGCAATTTAGTTAAAAATTGTTCGATTTAATTTTTTCCAACGTCTGTATGATTTCATTACTATTGATTATTTATTAAAATTGATTCTTTGTTAATTTATTTACTAAGCTTTATTGTACATAATATTAGAATAATTTAAGCTTTTGCAATTGGTTGGTTAAAGTTTACTTACACACAAATAATGCACACATTGTTTTTGTTCCAAATTTGAACTAAAAAATAACATCAACTCTATTTATTTTATGTCATAAATTTGACAATAACAGAAAATGCAAAATAAGTTTCTGATTGATCGTCTAACGAGGGCTTCCACTCTCAGATCAAGCACAAAGTAAGTGAACATTTAGATTTGCAGGGGCGCGCAAGCGAAGCAAGTAGAGCCCCTGCAAATCCAAATTTGCAGGCTTTTCTAGACTTAAAATTTAACTTTATGCGCCACCCGTATAAATAACTAACTTTAAGTGAAATCTTTAACTAATTGGTTAGACAGGGTGGGGCAGAAAAACCTGTTCGATTTCAAAACGTTATAAAACTAAAACCACTCAACTTGACAATTTTTTTTTTATTAACATATCGCAAATTTTATGCCATTTTTAAATTTAAGTTTTGAAAAGCACATCACTCAAATATCGTCCTTGGGAGCGGATACACTGATTTAGGCGCTCGCGGTAGCTTTCCATGACTTTCACCGGGTCCTTGGTCAATGCTGGAATACCTTCGATTTGAGGTAACCCTAAAGGAAGAAGTCACATGGAGTGAGACCCGGTGAGCGCGGCGGCCAGCCAATATCACCTCTCAGAGAAATGAGGCGTCCGGGAAACATTTCCCTGAGAATGTCCATTGATCGTCGCGATGTGTGGGCGGTTGCACCATCCTGTTGAAACCACACATTTTCCACGCCATTTTCTTCCATTTTGGGTTGAAGAAAATTCTCCAGCATGAAACAATAGCGCTCGCTGTTGACCGTTACGGTTTGCCCATTTTCTTCAAAAAAGTAAGGCCCCCAGACGCCTAGGCGGGAAAGAGCACACCACACAGTCACTGGGCTATGGAGGGGTTTCTGATGGATTTCCCGAGGATTTTCGTTACTCCAATATCGAAAATTCTGCCTGTTCACGGCGCCACAAAGGTGAAAATGGGCTTCGTCCGTGAAGAGCACAACATCGTCTATTGGGAGTTCTCGGAGATCGCGACACAGGTTCATACGGGTTTCAAAATCCCTTTCAATTAATTCCTGTGCAACAACCATTTTGTTGGGATGCATTTTGAGGTCCAGGTGCAAAATTCGCCGAATACTGCGGTTGAAAATCGCCAAAGCGAGCGAATGTTTTCGTGCCGAACGACGCGGGGAACGTTCAATCGCGGCTCTCACATTGGCCACGTTTTCAGGTCCTGTTGCTGTCCTGGGACGTCCAGGCGACTTCTTTTTCAATGCTGAACCCGTCTGTCGAAAATTTGACACCCACACTTTAATCGTAGCGTGATGTGGAACAGGATCATGACGCCCGAGTCCGAAACGTTGTGTAGCAATTATCGAACCGCCGTTTTCGATAAACCGCTCAATAACAAAAGCACGATGTTCACCAGACCAAGGCATGTTGACTAATGACAAATGGCATAAAACCGGCTTTCTAACGGTTTTTACCCCACTACTATACCTGTTCCCTCTTCTGAGAAAAAGGGATTTGAAATCGGATAGCTTTTTCTGCCCCTCCCTGTAGTGAAATAAATTTAGTATGTCAATTGTTCAAATTACGGTTAAAATGCAATGATGGACACTTCACCATTTTTTTAATTTTGTTTAATATTATTTAATGTGTCAGATCTGTACTTCAAACAGAACTAACAACTTTTCAATTTTTTAATCGTATTATTTATATATTTATTATTTTAATTAGTTTAAAAATTCCCTGAATTTTCGCTAAAAAGGCCGAATTTAACCGATTTTTCCCTGACTTTTCCCGACACGAATAATATCCCCTGACTTTTCTCTGATTTTCCCGGTTGGTCGTGATCCTGTATATATCATGTAAATGATCATAAAAACTGCTAAAAGACCTTTTCTACATCTCTAGCTAAATTTAGAGAGCAGCAATTGTATTTTGAAAATTTAGCGATTTAGGATTTTCACCCATTTTTCTGGTATTTAAATACGCATATCTTCAAAACGCTATGAGATTTAATCCAAAAATTAGATATTTTCATTTTTCTATATAGAGGCTATAAATACACAAAATTAAAAAATCTAAAATTGTAAGTGTGTTGATTTCACATGGAATTACCCCTTACTGTTGTCGATACTTATTATACAATTTCATTAATTTATTTAAATACTCTCTCTATATGTTTAAGTACACCTTGTATTCCTTTAATATGAAGAATAGGAACTTTCTCTCCAAAATGGTAAGTCATTGTCAGTTTACAACTAAACTGATCCGGCGCGCACCCAGAAGTTGGTCTTGTTAAGAAAATCTTTACTAAAGAAAAAAGAGTGCAATCTTCTGTGAAATTTAAAATATAAATCCTTTTTATTATCAATATTATTAATTAGTGTCGATAAAAATAATAATGATTATTTTTTCAATCCCATCCAACTACAATACATTTACATTGATGTGAATGGTAATGAAATGTCAATTGTATTAACTAATCTATGACGCTAATAGCCTTATAAATATTAAATTATTCCGGCTTATAAGCTTTCAATGCCGATTTTGTAATCATTATTCATTTGAAAATATACATTTAATAAATAAACATTTACTCCTAAATAATTAACAAATGCAGATTCATTTAATCTAAGAATGCCATTAAAAAATATACTATTCTATTTTTAGAGAAAACGGGATGCTTTCAAAACTATACACATTTGTAGATTTACTTAATTAAAACAAAATCTACGATTTAAAATTTGATGTAGTTGTATACACAGTTTGTCCGAATTTCGTAGAAAAGAACGGGATCTTAATTATTTAAAGTGATAGAGAGTCGGTTAAATTAGGGCAAAGTTGCGTATTTCAGGGCCCAATTATAATCAGAAAACAAATTTGAAGTATCTTCTTTTGTTTTCGAGATATTCTAAAAAAAATATGAGTTTTTAAAATTTCGTTTTCTTTTTCATTCAAAAACTATTGACATTTACAACTTTGACATTTTAAGGAATTTTTTAATGAGTAATCTAGTACTGTACTTCATTTTAAAATAACTCTAACAATAAACCGAGAACTATGAGCAAAGATTGTTTTTCTTATGGGTTGTGACATCTTATGGGTTTTTCATTTTTAAGCAAGCTTTCAGGGATGCCAGCCTTTTTGCGAGAAGACAATATCACCATTCGATTCTTTAATACGGCTTTTAATTTTTTTGTCCCAACTCTCTAGGACTAGCCGTTTTTACAAAAAAAAGGCTGATACGGGTGGTGTGGGACACCCTGTATAACACTTATAATTTATTTTACATTTGATATTTAAAATTATAATTTGTTGAAGGAAAACACTTGTTATGTTACGTAGTTGTATTTTCTTTTGTTTAACTTTTAATAATAATCTGTAAAGACCGAAACACGTATCAACAAACTGAAAATAAAACTATGAAACATAACAAGTGTTTTTTTTTTCAACTGGGAATTGTCAAATGAGTGAGTTGCTCAACTGTTTCCAAGGTACTCGATAAAAATAACAAACAGTTATGATTTTGAATATGAAATGTAAAACAAATTATGAGTGTGATACATCACTGGAATCAGCAAAAATATGCTTTCCAAAAAAGTAAAAATCCAAAATGGCACCCATAACAAAAACAAAAATTGACTATGGTTCCCGGGTAAATGTTAATGTTATCTTAAAATAAAGTACGCTACTAGATGCCCTATTAAAAAGTAGCTCTATAATGTCAAAGTTGCAAATGTATACAGGGTGGCTGATTTTTTAGTATCCAGCTTATATCTGCTAAAATATCAAAGATACAGAAAAAAGTTTAATATGAAACTTATCATATGCAGCGCGATCTGCAAGATGGGACCACATTATTTTTTTAATGGCCTACACATATTTTTGGAATAATGTCAGCAATTATTTTTTCATATGGAATGCCCTGTATATCTTTTGAGAATCAGATTCTTAGATTAATTTTCTTTACAATGATTTATCACAAATGCTACTTGGCTTTTATATTATGCCACAGTTCATATATATCCAGTTAGCCAGTCCCCATATAAATTTTGGGTACACGCGAATGGGAGCAGAGCGCTGGATGCCAAATTGGTGTATATGGCTGCCTATATACACCAGTCTGGCTTCCTGCCGTCGGTCGGTTACGACTATTTTACTCCAGATGTCGCGAAATCAAGTCTCTGAGAGAGAGAGACAATTTCTTTCTCCCTCTATTCCGCGCTTCTCGTTGTATCTTATTCCAGATGTTGATTTTTCAATCTTGAAAACACGTTTTTTTTTCTTTTAACGAGTTAAGGATGTGTGTTACATTCATTCATGCGTTTCCTTCTACAATTTTATTTTCTGCGTTATTAGAGAATAGATTTTATGAAATTATATGTGAACGTTGTAAAATTCATTATGTATTATTTATTTTGTACAAAAAACTTAAAATACAAAACTATTTAACTTTTGATAAAAAGTAAAACAAATACATCAACTTATCATTTTATTAACTAATCAGATCAATCCTATTGATCAGATCAAATCTACTGATCGATTAGGGTTTCTTTTTTAATTAAAGGGGTCAGTGCAAAATGCAGTTAAGTCATTTTTTTCAGTTTTTGAATTATTACCGTTTGAAGTTTTTAACCCATTAAGCGCCGTTGATGCATACACGCAACATTATTATTTTTTTGATAATTAAGTTACTAAATAAGTTTATTTGATATATTATATTATTTGACCTGAATTGAAAATGTACCAAGAAAAATTTAAATATTTTGTTATTTAAAGTGTATTATAAATACTTCACGATATTACAATGTTTTATACGCGTGGCGCATGAAGTAAAATTTCGAGTTTAGAAAAGCCTAATTTGGCTCGGTCGCTCCGCTTCGCTACGCGCCCGAGCCAAATTTTCAGGCTTTTCTAAACTCGAAATTTTACTTCATGCTTAGTCTGGGAGTGGATACACTCGTTCTTAACTTCATATTGCACGTTTTTATATAAAATCGACGAATGCCTGAACATTGACAGCGTATACATTACATTGTTGAGGCACTGATTTTTTGAAAATCCATTATCACTTTAATATAATAATAAACTATTTATGATTTTTAACTTTTTATTAAATTCACGTATACATTATGTGTATTTAAAGAAAAAATTCACAGTATGTAAGTCATAGAAATCACAAAAAGAAGTGTAGAATTTTAATTAAAATTAACTTTTAAAGTTAAAATTGCTTGGCCGTTAATGGGTTAAAATAGTTTAAAATGTACTATGTGTTCCGTTTCAAGGCGCATTGTTTGTTTCATGTAAAGATTACAAATGTAATTGGAATTTGAGTTTGTATCGCTTATTGAACCAAAACGATTACAATAAAATTAAAATCATTTCTTTACCTACTAGCAGTATTTTCGAGGTATTATTTTTGAGTTCTCCTCAGTTTCATTTGAAATATAGCTTGAAAATAGTGAACGATTATACGAAAATAAAATCGTCAAAACAGTAGTTGCTATAAAAAGTCAGTGTTTGGCATTAAATTTATTAAAACACAAAGCAATAATTCAATTCAACATGAGTGTTTATTCTGCAAAAGATAAAAATCAGATCCCAAAATGGACACAGTATATATTTTAATTATCCGTTTACTTTGAACGATTGTTACATGATCAACTTGTGCTTTTCCGATTGAAATTTTATAAACGCTTATTGTGTGCCATTTGACCAACACCGACAACACTCAGCGGGCACTAAAATGTTACCTAATTTTTGGATTAAAATTTATGGCATCCGTCGTGCGGCTGCATGGGTATAATTTGAAAAAGAATAAGCAGAAATATTTTTCGATATTCTCAATACTTCCCGAGATACACGAATTGTTATATAGAGAAAGTTCAAATTACATAAAAATCATGAAACTTTATAATTGAGAATATTATCAAAAACTGCGAAACAAACAAACTTGTTAAATCAAGAAATTAGTCACATTAATAACATTATAAATTTTACATTTTAATAACACAGGTTTACAAAAAAAAAGTCCGGACTATGTGACCGGACCATTTTATCCTGGGGTATTTTTGCATCCACTTAGAGGTTAAAATGGTCATTTTTTGGAACTGGACCCGGGATAATTTCTCAAGCGATCTGTTAAGTTAAAGGGTAACTGTTTAGGTCTTGAATATCTTCCAAACATCGGCAAGGAGCCCTAAATCTCGATCGGGACTATCACAGTGCCACCACAGTGGATAAAATGTTGCCATGATTGTTTTATCTCGCGGATTTCGATCTCCCTGTCAAGGCATCCAATTCCGGCGATCCGTTCGCTGTGAGATATTAACAGGGAACCCAGCCCTGCTATTAAACTGAACTCTGCTATTAGCATCACCCAGGACAACGACGTGGACGTTGCAGATTCTGTTCCCTGCGGGGTGCTTGTTTACAGTGAGTCCCCTTGCCTCTCACTTTTCTCCCTCCCAATTTTTGCAGATTCTGGTCTCTTCGGGGTGCTTGTTTACAGTGAGTCCCCTTGCCTCTCACTTTTCTCCCTCCCAATTTTTGCAGATTCTGTTCCCTTCGAGGTGCTTGTTTACAGTAAGTCCCCTTGCCTCTCACTTTTCTCCCTCCTAACTTTTCAATCTTTCCGCGCTTGTTTATGGGGTCTGCAGGTTTGCTCAAAACTCCTTCTAAGTGCCTTTCTCTTATGCCCCTTGGTCGCATCCCTCTTCAAGTTCCAGCAGTAGTCTGCCAACATGTTGATGTCCCAGAAACCTTGGTAACGTCTTTCCATCTCTTTTATATCTTGGTGAAATCTTTCACCTTGTTCTTCGCTATAATGTCCAAGGTTTTCTGGGAAATTGTTCAAATGTGAATCCAAGAAATGGACCTTCAAGCTCATCAAACATCCAATAGTTTTGTAATTCCGGAGCAAGCCCTCCACCAATTGCCTATAGTTTGGGTCTTTATTGTTTCCAAGAAATTTCTGGGCATCATTCGCGAAGCTCTTCCATGCTTCTTCCTCATCCACCGTCATCGTCTTCGGGAATTCTGGATCTTTTATAAGTTCCCTTATTTGCGGCCCATTGAAAACCCCTTCTTTGATTTTGGCATCTGACAACTTTGGGAATTTTTTGTAGAGATATTGGAAGGCTTTGCTACTTCTTTTTTTTAAGAGCCTTGATGAATTGTTTTATCAACCCTTATTTAATATGGAACGGAAGTAGTAAAATACTTTTGGGATCCACTAACTGTTCTTGCTTTATGTTCTTCTGACCAACAAGAAAATTATCCCTTGATGGCCAAACCTTCCTTTCATAATGCTCATCACGAGCTCGACTATTCCATCTACAGAGAAAACAAGGGTATTTTCTAAATCCACTCTGTTGTCCCAAAAGTATTGTTACTACCTTCAAATCCGCACATATTTTCTATTTGTACCTGCTGTAATTAATTTTTTGGAGCAAATAGTCCAGATTGCAGTAGTTCTCACTCAATATCGTCGAGTAAGCTATTAGAATTGACGCGAGGTTATTGCCATTGTTCAACAAAACAGCTTTCAAACTCCTGTTTGATGAATCAATGAATAGCCGCCAATCATCCGAATCATGTTCAACTCCGAATTCGCCGAATAGACCTTCTATATTTCTGCAAAATACTAATGAATCATGCTGGTCATAATATTTCCGGAAAGGCTCATCCCTATTTCTGTAATAGGTCCCGATTGTTCCTTTCTCCGGAGAACCTCTTTCTTTTAAACGAGAAGCTAACAGTTCAATTTTCGGGGCTTTTCTAAACTCGAAATTTTATTTCATGCGCCACGCGTATTAGACACTAAAATATTGTGAAATTTAAGTATATTTGAACCTCACGTAAAATCAGTGTTTTGTGCGCGGGGCGCATGAAGTAAAATTTCGAGTTTAAAAAAGCCCAGAAAAATGTATAGTGTATTCTGTATATTGAGTTATTTATACTTAAAAAACTCTCTGTATAACTAATCAATAATATAAATTATTTGCCAAATTTGGTACATACCAAAGATTTGATTGAATTTATGAAGAAAAAAAATACAATCAAGATAAAAATAATATCAAATGAATTCTTTAATGTAAACTCATTGAATTTTATTTTTTGGTTTTTAGTTAAATTTTAGGTTTATTTAGGAGCTTTTTAAATATATCTGATTCCCAAAGTCCATAATTTTGAACACGCTGGAAATCTGAAAACACAAGAAATGTTTCGGAACAGTTTATTTTTTCTGAAGGTCATCAAATTTATCATCGTACAAGTGGTGTAGACGGGATCAAATTACACGACGAAATAAGAGCGAGCGCGTTTGTGTGTGTGTGTGTGTGTGTGTGTGTGTGTGTGTGTGTGTGTAGACGCAACCGGAGTAGTTTCCTCTAGAATTCTTCTACGTTTACTCTATTCATAAGTAGATGGACCCACTTCCCGACCACAGTCTCTCCTTTTCTATCCTCGAAAACTCGGAATCCAGTTCTCCCATAAGCATTGTCTACCCTTGATTATGCCTAATAATGGAATTATTGTAGTCATGTGATATTGTTTCATATATAGCAAATACTTGTCACATTTGACAGTTTAAAACTTTGATGTACTGTGCTATCAACAGGTTTTCATTTTTTTGAAATAATTCTTCAAGTAAAATAGTACTTGTGATACATCATTGTGAAGAGAATTTCATTAAGAATCTGATTCTTAAAAATATTCAGGGCATCCCGTTTGAAAAAAACAAATGTTGACTTTTACTGTAAAATACTTTGGCCATGGAAACACAATATTTGTTCCATCTTATAGATCACGTTGCATATGATAAATTTCATATTAACCTTTTTTGTAGCTTCAATATATTAGCAGATATAAGATGGTCACTAAAAAATTTGGCACCCTGTAGACTCAATAGTTTTTTAATAAAATAATAAAAACAAAATTTCGAAAACAAAAGAAGATATTTCAAATTTGGTTTTATTTGTTATTTTTTGGGCCCTAATATACGCAACTATTTCTAAGTTTAATCGACTCTCTATCTCTATAATCAAGCGAGATCCGCATGCATTTCCACGAAATACGAACACCCTGTAGAGCTTATTATATTATATGATAAATACATAATTAATAAACTACTAAATTAGAAACTTTATTCGCAGCCTTTATGACACCCTGTATACTTTTTTAATAAAGTTGTAAGTCTTTTAATAACTCTCTCTTTGTAATGGGAAACAACTTCTAACCTTAGTTGTTTCTTTATACGTGTACATTGCGTGCTATATTATTATAAAACAGTTATACACACATGCATTTCTAAAAACAGAGTTTACAGTATAACTGACCCAAGACGATAATTATAAGATATTTACACTCCAATTACCTTCAATTTTGAACGAAGAACGTTGCAATTAATGCCAACTAACCACTTCTGGGGTTTCGCAATGACTGAAAACACATGATTTTCTCCTGATGATGGTTTATAAAAGGTGATGTTCCATGTTAGTACATGTCAATGTAAAAACGATGATTTTGATCCTTAATCCAAGGTTGGTCATTCATGTTAACATATGTATCTATCAGGAAGTTAGAAATTAATGTTGAAATAGAAAAAAATGTTTACAGTTTTATCTGAAGGATAATTATAAATATATTATATTACTTTTACAAGGTTTCATTCAAATCATAATTTTCTTGAAAATGTAATATTTTTTAATCTAAAACAATATTTTGCTTTTTGTTTGCTTTGTTTTATTCAATGCTCAGCGGATTAATTGAATTATTCAATTAATGGCCTATTAAAAATTGAAAGTATATATTTGAGGTATGTTTGATTTTTGGAGCGTGAAAATTAGAATTAGAAATTTAATTCTCTATTGTTTATATAAATGTCAAAAGTTGGTTGAAATTAGTAAAATGTGTTATATATAGCAGAGCTGGGACGAATCCTCGTTAAAAGGATTCGAATCACGAATCCGAATCACCTAATATGATTCGAATCAGGAATACTCGAATAAAGGATTCGTAAGAGATAAATATGATTCGAATCAAAGATTCGAATCCTGTGTTTTCGAATCACGAATACAAATCCTTTAAGAATAAATTTGGTTTTATTATTTTTTTACAACCATTAACATATAAATATCGTCATCAGTTGTTTTAACAAGAATATTCACAACCTAATTATTTATTATTAACACTGACACTAATAGACTATATTTCTGTGTCACTCTGATTTAAAATGTATTTGTGTATTTTTGAACCAGACTTCAAATCAATGGGTCTACGTGTGGCGCATGAAGTAAAATTTCGAGTTTAGAAAAGCCCCGTGAAATTTTGTCGAGGGTCGCTGCGCGACCCTCGACAAATTTTCTACGCGGGGCTTTTCTAAACTCGAAATTTTACTCCATGCTTAGTCTGGGAGTGGAAGACACTCGTTACTTTAAAATATGTCACAACTGTTAAAGTATGTATCGTCGGATGCCCGTCTTCAGGGGTGATATGTAAGCAAATTATGGGTCCTAGGAGTTGCTAAATAAGTGAGTTACTCAACTGTTTCCAAGGCACTCTTTAAAAAACCAAAAGATTAAAACTTTACATATAAAATGTACAATAAACTATAAGTGTGATACATTATTGAATTCAGTAAAAGCTATTCTTTCAAAAAATATTAAAATCCAAAATGACGCCCATAAGAAAAACAAAAGTTAGCTATGGTCCCTAGGTAAATGTTATAGTTATCTTAAAATAAAATATGTTACTAGATTTATCGTTAAAAAGTGCCTATAATGTCAAAGTTGTAAATGTCTGGATTCAATAGTTTTTAAATAAAAAAATAAAAACGATTTTTCAAAAATACGTTTTTTGACAATATCTCATTAAGGAAATAAGATATTTCAAACTTGTTTTCGGGTTATTATTGGGCCCTAATTTATGAAACTTTGCCCCAATTTAACCGACTCTCTATCTCTTTAACTAACCGATATCCCCATATATTCTGTTGAAAAACGGACACCCAGTATAATAATAATAATAATAATATAAAATTTATTGTAGTGTTCTTTTCTAAATATTTTAATTAAATAAATATTTTACATTGTTTACCGTATATTTACGAATATATTAAAAATAAATACTTATTTCAGTAATTCAATATTAATTATACCATCAAATGTCTAAAAGTCTTGCGTTAAAAATCACCAGAAATCATTAGATGTTTTTTTATTAAACGAATTTCACTATGGCTTTCGACGTCTAAGTCAAAAAATGTTTGAAACAAAAGTTGTAGCCAACGAAAAAATATACCTCTTTTACCTAAACACACTTCACCTCAGCTCTATTGTTTTTGAATTAGAAACTAAAAAATCTAGTGGACATCAACAACTCACCGATTATGGCTTTTGACGTCTAAATCAAAAAATGTTTCAAACAAAAGTTGTAGCCAACGAAAAAATAAACCACTTTTACCTAAACAATTTTCATCTCAGCTCTTTTGTTTTTGTTCAATAAACCGAGAAAGATTTTTTTTAAATAAATACACAACTTTATGATAATTCGAAAATTTACGAACGAGTGTCTCCACTCCCAGACTAAGCATGAAGTAAAATTTCGAGTTTAGAAAAGCCCCGCGTAGAAAATTTGTCGAGGGTCGCGCAGCGAACCGAGACAAATTTTCACGGGACTTTTCTAAACTCGAAATTTTACTTTATGCGCCACGCGTATTAAACACTAATTTCAAGTAAAGTTAAAAATATAAAAACCTATTAAAACTCTTGAAATGTGTGTGCGCAGAAGTGGTTCAGTGATTATTTGTGGATGGGTAATTGTAAAGTACAATACACGATATATCTTTTTACTTGGTTTTTTTATATTCTATTGTGTTACTATGGTAATTACATGATATATTTATAGCACATAAATAAAATCAGTCGGCGGTGACACTCATCGTCCATTTCCAACACCTCCTCTCGATGTTGTGTCTTCGCAATCACTATTAGTTAAATCATACAAGCCTAGTCCATCAATACAATTTCTATGAGCTGTTCCAGACAATGCTTTTGTCATAACGTCTGCGATCATATCTTCTGTTGGTAAATACTAAAGATCAATTTCTCCGTGTTCTACTGCTTCACGAACGAAATGATGCCTCACGTCAATATGTTTTGTTCTAAAATGAAAAATTTGATTCACCGCTATCTTTTGACTTCCTTGGTTGTCATTGAAGATGACGACCGGTTCATTAGAAATGCCAATTTCTTTTAAAATGTTTTTCAGGTACATGGCTTCCTTTGTTCCTTCGCTAAGTGCCATGTATTCCGCTTCTGTGCTGGATAGTGCAACTGTACGTTGTTTCCTAGCCTCCCAGCTAATTGTGGTTCCTGCTAATTTAAAAACGTAACCAGTGTAAGATCTTCTATCGTTTAAGCACCCAGCCCAGTCTGCATCGACGTACCCAGTCAGTTTGTTTTCATTTTGACTGAACTTCAATCCAAAATTCTTTGTTCCCTTTAAATAACGTAAGACTCGTTTACCTGCATTCCAATGCTGTCTGTCATGGTTTACATTGTACTGACTTAATGAACTTACTGCGTATCCAATGTCAGGACGTGTTGACGTTGCTAGATACATCAGGGATCCAATAAGGTTCTGGTAGGGAACTTCACCATCTTTGTATTTATTTTTTGCATCTGATGTTTTTAACTTAATGTTTACATCTAATGGAGTAATCGCTGGTTTACAATAAGTCATACCGAATTTTTCAAGAATGATCTCAATGTACTTCCTTTGCGACATTGTAATGTATCCATTTTTCATATCTTGATTAAATTCAATTCCCAAACAGTAATGAATAGGACCAAGATCTTTTATTTCAAACTTCTTGGACAGACCAGATTTAAGCTTATGCATCCATTTTTCGTCGTTAGTGGCGATTATTATGTCGTTTACGTAAATGTCTACTATGGTTGGATTTTCACCTCCTCTGCTCGTGTATATACAGGGATCTGCATGTAATGGTGTCAGGCCTAATTCTTTTAATTCAAGATCCAATCTTTTATACCATTGACGTCCGGACTGTTTTAATCCATACAACGCCTTCTTAATCCTACACACAGTTTCTTTACCGCTATCCAACTGTTTTAACCATTTCATTGAAGTTTCCAATATTGTGTCATTTGACTTCATCTTATTTCGTTTATTTTGATTAACATAATCATTTAGCATTTCTTTGAGTCCATCTGAAACTTCCATGTAGATTTCCTCTTCAATTTCTCCATTTAGATATGCAGTAACAACATCCATTTGATGGACCATGAGATTTCATTTCGCTGCCAATGCCATTAAGATTCGTATAGAACTCGCGCGCACGACTGGAGCGAACGTTTCGTGGAAATCAATTCCGGGTGTTTGTGCATATCCTTTTGCAACTAATCTTGTTTTCCTCTTTTCAATGCTTCCGTCAGCTTTATACTTGGTTCGCAAAACCATTCTACTTCCAATAATTTTTCCGTTTATAGGATGTTCGACGATATCCCAAGTTATACTTTTAATTTGAGCTTCAAATTCGGTCTTCAGGGCATCTTTCCACTGCTTTGCATCTTCACCTTTTATCGCTTCATCCACACTCTTTGGATCAATCCTAATAGCCAAATTTTCTACTTGATTTACCTCGTTTGCCTTTGGAACATCTTCTTTTTTCTGATTCTGTTCTGCAATGTGATGTTGCTCCTTGTATTGCTTCTTTGGTCTTCCGCGCTCCCCTGTTCGGATAATTCTTGGTCTTCCCCTTCCTCTTTCGGGTTGATAATTTTCTGGTTCTATTTTTTCCTCAATTGTTTCTTCTCTATTTTCGAAGATTTCATGATTTTCTGGAATTGCTGATCTATTATTTGATTGTGTCAGTTGAAAATCGACGGTTTCAACATTTTCCTCACAGTCAGGTTTCCATTCCAGCAATAAGTCTATCATTATTTCCATTTAATTTCTCATTTCCTAAAAATTTTACATCTCGACTTATCACTACTTTCTTTTCTTCAGGAACCCATACTCGATAAGCTTTAGAAATGTCCGAATAACACAAGAAGATACCATTTTTTGATTTTGATTGAAATTTTCCACGTTTTGCATCTTTGTTTAATACAAGACCTCGTTCACCAAACGTTCTAAAGTACGAAACATTTGGTCGTGTTTTATTCCATATCCAATGAGGAGTCTCTCCCTCCAGAGTTCTTGACTGACATCGATTTCTTGTATAGTTAGCTGTGTTTACTGCTTCAGCCCAAAATCCCGGCGACACGTTCGACTGCAACATGCAACATCTCGCCATTTCTACCAGAGTTCTGTTTTTCCGTTCCGCTATACCATTTTGTTGGGGAGTATGTGGAACTGTCAATCTTCGTTTTATTCCATTGTTTATCAAGAAATTGTCGAATTGAAAATTACAGTATTCCTTACCATTATCCGATTGAAGGGCTCTTATGTTATTTTCTTACCTGTGTGGTTTTCTGCCATCTGCTTATACTTTTTGAATGCTTCAAAAACTTCGCTCTTTTTTCTCAGCATGTACACTTTCGACCAACGAGATTTATCGTCAATAAACGTTACAAAATATTTAGCACCACCAATGGATTCGATTCGCATCGGTCCACATACATCCGTATGCACAATTTCTAAAAGTTCCATTGTTCTGTCTGTAAGTCTTTTTGGAAATGGTTTTTGTGCCTGCTTCCCTTTGATACAAATTTCGCAAAATGGTAGGTGTAAATCATTTCCTAACTTAAGACCATTTACTGTTTTCTTACGTGCCATTTCCTTTAAATCTCCAATGTTGAGGTGATTAAACTTCTCGTGCCATTCCATGAGCTTTGCCTTTTTCGTCAATACTGCAACTCCAGCTGATTGAGTGTTGGCTTTCATAAAATACAAATTACCTTCTCTCCTTCCTACAGCTACAGTTTTCTGATGTCTATTCTTTATGTACGCACGTGTTTTTGTGAACGTCACTTCATTACCCATATCAGTTATTTTTGCTACTGACATAAGGTTTGTGCGAAGATCGGGTATGAATAGCACATTCTTCAAATCTGCGTTCCGTTCTTGATTTCCGTTATACAACTTCATTTTTACATCTCCGGTGGCTTCAATCTGAGTAGTTCCTCTATTCGCTAACCTGAGCTGACCAGATATTGTCGACAAATTTTGAATTAAATTCTTATTGGATGTCATGTGTGATGAAGCTCCGCTATCCAAACACCATCCACTGTCGTCTGGTGAATCAGTTTCATTTGATTTCAGAGCCAGGCTAGTTTCTTCAGTTTTTGAATTTTCCTTCGATTTGTACTTCCTATCCATCTTTGTGCGGCATTCGAACTTCCTATGGCCAATCTTGTTACACCTATGGCATTTAAAAGGAAAAGGTTGATTGATTTTGTATTTTCTATTTTTAGCAAACATTCCGGTTTCAAGATTCCCGTCTTTAGCCTTTTTGGCGTCAAATTCCTCCAGTATCTTTATGCGCAGCGCTTCTGGATTTGGCAACTCGTCGCGTGATTCGATTGCACAACGAAAATTTTCAAAACTGTCAGGCAAATTAAATAACATTAAAATTGTTACGAGATCTACATTTAACTCTACGTCCATATCTGATAACTTATCTATGGTATCGAAGAAAGTGTCGTAATACGCCTTAATGTCTTCGCCTTCCATCATCTTATTTGTCATTAGCTTCTTCAGTAATGTAACCTTTCGGGCAGGATCTCTTGATTGGTAAACAGATCTTAACTTTAACCAAACTTCACGGGATGTATTACAATTTTTCACCTGCTTGAGCTCACTAGGACTTATTGCGAGGATCTGACATAGCTTTCTGTCCGCTTTGTCCCATTCCTTTGCAGTAGTTGCACTTCCATCTTCCTCGGTTGACACAACCGGTCGAGTTGATGATCCATCCACAATGTCCCACGTGTCATTTTTGACAAGAAGAAATTTTACTTGCAACTTCCACGTATCATAATTATTCTTGTTGAGGAGTTCAATTCTCGCATAATTTCCGCTCATGTTTTTCTTACAACAAAATAAGAATATTTACGTATTAGTTATAGACTTTTTTGCAATGTGTAGTACTCTTTTGACTATACTCCTGTTAGCACCCTGGGCCCATAACCTCTTGAAATGTGTGTGCGCAGAAGTGGTTTCAGTGATTATTTGTGGATGGGTAATTGTAAAGTACAGGACACGATATATCTTTTTACTTGTTTTTTTTTATATTCTATTGTGTTACTATGGTAATTACATGATATATTTATAACCCATAAATAAAATCAGTCGGCGGTGACACTCATCGTCCATTTCCAACAAAAACTGTTTTCAATTTTAAAAGTTATCAAAATATGTCAAAATTATTTAAAATTGCCAAAACATCAAAATGGCCAAAATGTCATTGTTTATCAAAAGTAACATCTAATGTGAAACATGTCATCTAATGTCAAAAAACGTAGTCTAATATCAAGAATATAATCTATTGTCAAAAATATCATCTCAAAAGGTAAAAAATATCAAAAATGTCATTCAATATCAAAAATGATTAAATATGTCTTGTAGAAAAAAAAATCTCAAATGTGTGTCTTCAATAATGTTTGAAAATCGTTACAAATCTGAATAAAAATATTGAAAATCTTACATATAAACATTTTATATATTTGACGAGAAAATATCGAAATATCGAAAATTTCTTCAAAATTTTATAAATCGATAAAAATGACAAAGTATTAAAAATCAAGATATGTTGAAAATCTGATAAACATTTTCATAAATTAATTAAAAATCCCAAAATATTGAAAATTTCATCAACATTCGATACATTAATGAAATATTGCAAAATCTGATAAAAATTTGATTAATCGACGAAAATCTCGAAATAATGATAATTTTATGAAAATATCGATTTGTTGAAAATCTTATAAAAATGTTATAAATCGACATGTTAAGTGTAAACATTTGATTGGGAATGTCAATTCATATTCATCAAAATGTTGTATTTGGCGAAATTACCGAAAAACAATTAAAAATCTCAAATCTGGAAAAAATCATCAAAATTTATCAAAATGTCAAATTTGACACAAATCATTAATTTAATTGATTTTATCACTTACAAACGAGTGTCTTCCACTCCCAGACTAAGCATGAAGTAAAATTTCGAGTTTAGAAAAGCCCCGCGTAGAAAATTTGTCGAGGGTCGCGCAGCGACCCGAGACAAATTATCACGGGGCTTTTCTAAACTCGAAATTTTACTTCATGCGCCACGCGTATAAAACAGTGATTTAACGAGAAATTTAAAAACACACAAAACAAATTTTTCATGTTAATTGTAAGGATTATTTTTGACGATTCGAATCATTTTGTAACTAGTCGATTCCTTTTATAAATATTCGAATCCTTTTATAAGGATTCGAATCCTTTTATGAGGATTCGAATACTTTTACGAGGATTCGAATCCTTTTATGAGGATTCGAATCCTTTTATGAGGATTCGAATAACCAGCATTTGGATTCGAATACGAATCCTTTTAAAAAAGTGCAACGAATCCGGATCACGAATCCAGTTTAACTTAAGTATTCGAATACCTCTTTTGAATCCTCTAAAAGGATTCGAATCCTGAATGATTCGAATCCTGCCCAGCTCTGATATATAGTACATCTTTATTTAGACAATAATTACAATTAGTTTTATAACATTTTGATATACATATAAACAACACAGGCCAACAAATTTTGACTTTTTGAAATTTGATTTCGATCTGACATCTGATTTTGTATAATTTTTATTTGCTGAATTCAAATCCGAGTGTCAACAATTTGGTCAAAATAAACGCTACTTTTATTGATGCAAAGACAAAAACAAATTACAAATAGTAAACTAAATTAAAAAGTCTTAAACAATCTTTAATTTCTTTTCTTTCCAGAAGATCTTTCCCTCTTGGATAAAAAACTTCGTTTAGTGGATTTCCTTCCGTATTCCAGAGCCGGATTGTCCCTTTTTATTGACCAGCAGTAATCATCAGCTATCATTGAAACATTCCACAGACCTTGATACTTGCTTTCCATTTCTTTCATGTCTTGGTGGAACCTTGCTCCTCACTCACATCGCCAACGTTTTGGGAAGTAATCAAGATGCGTGTGTAAAAAGTGAACTTTTATGCTCATATTACATCCCAATTCCATAAATTTCTGTAGCATATTTTTCTCAATTTCCTTGTGGTCAGGATCCTTGTTGTTTCGCAAAAAATCTTCAATAACATAAGCAAATGAAATCTATGCATCTTTCTCAGTTTCGTCATGGTATTAACAAATTCTTGATCTTTCGTTAATCTCCTTATTTGAGGACCGACAAAAATCCCTTACTTTAATTTTGCATCTAAAATAGCGGGAAATTTTCTACATAGGTATTTGAAAGAGTCTCCATCTATATTTAAAGCTTTAACGTATTGTTTCATTAATCCTAGTTTAATATGCAGCGGAGTCAACAAGATTTTTTGTGGATCAACAAGACTTTCGTGCAGAACATTTTTTGATTTGATTTGATTTAAATTATATCTTCTTATCCAGTCCTTTTTCTTCCAATGTTAATGTCTACTTCGACTGTCCCACTCACACAAAATACATGGGTACTTTGTATATGCTGACTGCTGTCCTAGTAGAAGTCCCACAATTTTCAAATCCCCACAAATTTTCCAACTATGATCATTGTATTTGATTTTTTCTAGCATTACTTTAAGATTTTCGTAGCTTTGCGTCATTTGCACAGGTACCGGTACCGATGAAAAAAAATCCCATTGTGCAAGAGAACAGCTTTAATTTTATTTTTCATTTAATTTTTATTCGCAAATATTTAAAAAAACCATTAATATGACACCTAGTAAATTTATTAAAAAAAATTAAGTAATGGAAACAAAATAATTTTGATTCTTGATTAGATCAGCCACCAAAACTTAAAAAAAAAATTAAAAAATCCTAATGACACATTTTTTGTTGGCCCGTGTAATTTGTTAGTCTGTCTGGGCTATAGTCCAGCGGTCTTTCTGCCCTAAAATGTTTTAAAATGTTTTATTTTACTAATTTTAACCAATTTTTGACATTTACATATAAAGGTGTTTTGTTTTTGTCATTTTATTGCCTTTCAATATTATGCTTCTACTAAAAGTATTACCTTCTTTCTTTTGAAAACTAAACACTTTTTTAAAATGTTCTTAAATTATGTTTACTTTTTTACACTGTTTAAATGAAAATCAAAGTTATTTAATATTTTCTTAAAGAAATTCAGCCCTCTCTATTATGTGTAAGTTTAATATTTTTGAACTATATATGTTTCATTTTCGATTAAACAATCATATATTGGAAAATATTTAATATTTACCTTGATTCAAGGGCGCCCGCACATATAGTCAAGGGGGGATTTGACCATATGTGGCGCATGAAGTAAAATACGCGACCAATCCAAATTTTCAGGCTTTCTAAACTCGAAATTTTACTTCATGCTTAATCTGGGATTGAAAACACTTGTTCTTGAAAGCTTTTACGAAAACAACGAATGTCTTTAAATTCCCTGAATATTGCATTATTTATCAAACGAATTAATTAATTAAATTAAAGATACTTGTAATTGTCCGATAATTAATTATAAAAATGCACTAAATAAATGAAATTAATCAAAGATTTATAATTTAATGAAATCCTACAATATTCACAAAAATCGATACGCCTACAATTAGCATCACGCGTCACGCCTAGCCAGTACTCGAAACTTCTCGTCCATTCTAAAAAATTATAAATAGTGCTGTAAATTGTTTCATTCGCGTACTAATCTGTAATCACTAAGATCTTGTAAGTAACCACTATCTATAAGAATTATATTAAAATAGTTTGGTTTCGTGCATACCTAACCTAAAATCTTCACTCGCGGACATTTGTTTGGAACTTATTATAATTCTGTAAATCTGTATATAATTTATATCAAACTTGTGTGGATCTCACAGCCTATGCATAAAGTGTATGGTTAGCAATCCAAAGGTACCGGGTTCAAATTTCAGGAAAGAGAGAGGTTAATTTTTAAATTATAATTTATTTCACCCTTTTTATATTTTTTATGTCTGTGGTTATATTATTCCGTTGTTAAACATTCTGTTTTTATTTTCCTATCCGTGGCCTACATATGTGTGTCTCAATTAAAGTCCACTTGATCGGCCCCTAGTGGTGAAGTGTGTCCACTGTCTTGCAAAACCTATTTTATTTAATATAATTACACAACATTTTAATAACTCAAATAATTTCTTAATAATTAAAAATTTAAACTTCATATCATTCTAAAATACATACATTACACTGTTTTTATAATAACTCAGTTTAATGAGCATGTCTTCAATTCTCCCAAATTTTAAATGCTGCAAAGGCGTTCAGTTTAAAAATTTAATTTGTGTCAACTGCTACAATATTTTTCATACTGCATGTAAAAATAAAAATAAAAAAATTCAAGACCTAGGCGGACATAAGATAATATGCTGTACAAAAACTGTAACTAATTCATCATTAAATACTAGTATTGAGACAACGAAACAAGAAATAATAGATGAACTCAATGTGGACTTAAATAACAAAACAAAACATATTGAAAAATTAATGAATCGACTATAAATGATCGAATGTGATGCGATTGAAGCAGAGGAACTACTAACGAAGAATATCGTCGATCTACAAACATCAGTAAACAAATTAAATAACCAGCTATCGAAAGCTATTAAACACAACCGAGACCTAGAAGATGAAATTTGTTGTTTAAAAGACTCACGACGTACAACGGAAAATATTCGTTCACCAGACGAGGCACACTCAGTCAAAAAATGCTCCAAATGTGACATCTACAAAAACTGCCTAAATAACCAGTTACAAAAAATTAATGAATTACAGCAAAATAATGAATCCCTCAAGGCGAACATTGAACAGCTATCAAATATTATTAATAAAAACAGCAATAAAATGACGTACAGTGAAGATGGCTCTGTTGAGAAATTTAATGTTCTCTTCCTTAGTGACAATCACGGAAAATGTATGGGGTTTTTGGGTAAGAAACTAATTAACAAATACTTCAAGAATGCATCTGTGGCCTCAATATACAAACCAAATGCAACAATACAAAATGTCATAGAAGATGTCAACTCCTTAACGATGGACTATTCAAGAATGGATCATGTGTTCATCATGGCGGGAACTGTAGATGCTATTAAGGGCATGGATATTGACACCGCAAATATAAGGAATCTTCTAAAGGAAGTTAATAAAAGAACAAATGTACATATAGTTGCCAACCCCCTATGGAGAAAGCGTTTTATTTTAAACAAGTTCTTATGTAAAATCAACGCCAGACTAGCTGAATGCGCAAATGATCTCAAATGTAATTTTTATGGGAATAATACACTTGTTGAAAATAATTTGTACATAAATATTAACGCTAAATATGCAATGCTACATAAGGTTATAACTAGTTCAATTATTTGTATGTATAACAAACCAATAGTTACATCCTCACCAAAAAACTTAAACCCGGCGACGTAAACTACAAAACCCACATAACTTGCTTCTATATAAATATACAATCTATTCGGTCAAAGATACATGAGGTCAATATAATTTTAAATAATAACAATCTCGATATCAGTGTTATGTGCATAGCAGAACATTGGCTAACCGACAACGAACGATTGTTTATTTCATTTGACAACTTCCATATTGCAACACAATTTTCAAGACAAAATTTTCGTCATGGAGGGGTATCAATAATTGTTAGAAATAATGTCAAATATTCTACTATTAACTTATGGTCTATTAACTCTGAGAAGAACTGCGAAATTGTTGGTATCACAATAAAAGATATTATTATATTAACTGCCTATCGTTCACCAGATGGGGATTTTAATCAATTCTTAGACATTCTTTCACGTGCTCTTAATAATATTAACTTTGCTAGTAAAACTATATACATTGCAGCTGATTTTAATGTCAGATTCAATATTCAGAACTGACTGACTTTGCTAATAGTTATGGTCTAAAATTTATTGTAGATTTTCCTACACGATTGAACAACTGTATCGATATTGTATGCACAAACGATATTAACAAGCATCCAACTTACCCACTAAAAACTGGACTTTCTGATTACATTGGCATATTGTTCAAAATTACTAGTGAATCACTACCTTCCAACACACCTTGTCACAGAATTATAAGACCCATTAGTATGGCTGGTAAATATAATCTATTCAATCTGTTAGACGAAGAATCATGGAATTTTATTGACGATATTAACGATGCGACTCAATGTTTTAACCAATTCCTATGTGTATTTATGTCTCATTTTAACACCGCGTTTCCAGAAAAACGCATTCACGTTCAATCGAAAAAGAAACCAGTTAGGTGGTTTAACTCTAACTTAAATATAATGAGAAATACGCTTGCTCTAGTCTCAGATTATTATAATAAAACGGGTGATCTTGAACTAAAACTAATACGCAACAGATATCGGTCAATTTATAAAAGGCAAATACAGTTGAGTACATTACAAGAAAACAATAACTACTCCGAACAAATGAATTACGATCCTAAAGCAATATGGAATATTATTAATTCTAGTAGAAACACTTATAGAAATAAACATGTTGACATACCAGTGGAAGACTTTAATCAGTTCTTTTCAAATGCCGCAATTAAAATTGTAAATTCACTACCTGTACCACAATATGACCCGATTCGTTTCATGTGCAAAAACGTTCCAGCTTGTGAAATGACTTTTCAGTTCAGTGAAGTCTCAACTACAACAGTCAGTGCAGTAATACGGAGTCTCAAACCCAGCCACAGCAGAGACTTTTATGGCCTCCGAGTGGATGTTATAAAGGCCGTCTCAACAACCATTTTAGTACCACTGACTAAAGTAATCAATAAATGTATTAAAAACAATGTCTTTCCAGATACATTAAAAACAGCAACAACTATACCGATTCATAAAAAAGGAAATAATTCTGATCCGAACAACTATAGACCAATCTCGTTACTGCCAATATTCTCCAAAGTTTTAGAAAAAAATTTAGAATCACAGCTATCCGACTTCTTTGAATCGAATACCTTATTTTGTAACGAACAGTTTGGGTTTCGGAAAAATCGTTGAGCATCAAACGCGATTAGCAACCTTGTGGAGATGATAAATGATGTATTTGAAAACAAGAGGGCTTGTAAAGCATCATTTCTCAACCTTTCCAAGAGATTTGACTGTGTCAACCATACTATACTGCTAAGAAAACTATATTTTTACAACGTACAACCAGAAAGTTGTAGACTAATCGTATCATACCTATCTAATAGAGTTCAGCATGTCATCCTAAATGGTACTATATCTAGCGCCCTGCCTATACATCTCGGTGTGCCACAGGGATCAATACTTGGGCCATTACTGTTCCTGATATATATCAATGACTTACCCAGTATAAACGAAGCAACACACACTGTTTTGTATGCAGATGACATAACACTGATAAATAATACAGAATTTACAGAATCTTGTAGTATAGCTAATATGGAGGCACAGTCGGATGCAATGGAGTGGTTTAATAGCAATAAACTTAAACTTAACAGTGACAAATCGGTCTCTCTAATGTTTTCACTCAAGAAGAATGCACCAGTCGAGACTGTCAAATTTCTGGGCATGAACATTATGTCGAATTTATCGTGGCAGAATCACGGTGATACACTTGCATCGAAGCTTTGCTCTAGCATTTTTGCTATGCGAAATCTGTCTCAGCAAGTGTCGAAGGATGTATTACGCATTGTATACTTTTCACTATTTCAATCCCAAATCCTATATGGACTGATTGTATGGGGTCATTCCGCCATAAGACACCGGATTTTTGGACTACAACGTAGAGCAGTGCGCATAATAAATAACCTCGGTTATCGTGAAGAATGCAGACAGACCTTTGTGGAATTGAAAATGTTAACTCTTCCATGCTTATATATATATGAATGCGTTAAGTATACAAAAAAAACATCAAAGCAGCTACGAACTTTGTCCAAGTGTAAATCACTACTGCACTAGACAGAATGAAAATGCTATATATCAAAGCTCGATTAGGTTGACCAAATCCCAAACTGAAGTACGTTACTATGGCGTTAAATTCTTTAATGTACTGCCCTCTCATGTAAGGAATTTGCCTTTAAAAAGCTTCAAATCCTATATTAAAACTGTATTGACTGAGAATGCATTTTACAGCTGGAACGAATATTTGAATTTTAATTTTAGGACGTAAATGTTTGCTTTGTATACACTTCACCTATTTATTTGTTATTTAGTAGAGACTGTTTTAAACTATTTATTGAACTATTTATTTTTTTATTATCTATTTAATTATTTATTTATAGTGTTTATAATATATGTAAGTGTAACCTCTCTGTGTACTTTAGTTTATTTAGTTTTTTTTTTGTATAAGTGTTTAGATTAAGGTTTATATATTATATGTATTGACACGTGTAAGGCTGATGCTGTTAGCACAATAAATGAATTTGAATTTGAATTTGAATTTGAAAAACTTTTCGCTTTCAAGTGAAAATAACTCAAAAACTATTAATGGAGTGTATTTTTATTTTCACATATTTTAAAAGATAGATAATTGTGTAATATGCACACCTAGTTTTATGAGGATATCTCAAATAGTATCCAAGTTATGAAATCTTGAAATTTTTATATCACTCAAAGTAATTAAAATTGACTACATGGTGTCCGTATTTCAACAGAATGTATGGGGATCTCAGTTATTTGAAGAGATGTACTCTGCTCCTACGTGATGAACGTAAATTATATTTTTACAACCGCATAAATAGTGAAAATAGTCCAAAAACGCAATGGACCACACTGAGAGAGATGGATATTATAAAAAATAAAAATGCATCCTTAATACCTCCCCACCTTCTCAGTAATCTAAATTCTCTAAATCTGCACTTTTCAAGTGCAAATAATATCAACATCACAAGTGATGCCGACTTACTTTAATTTTATAACAATAATACTAAAGCAAATCAGCAACGCAATTTCAAATTCCAACCAGTGTCTAGTCTTGAAATCAAATCAATTCTACTTTCAATAAAATGTAAAGCATACGGAGTCGACAATATTTATACGACAATGATAAGAATGTGCTGCCCTTTCCTAGTCAAATATATACCTTTTATTATAAATGAATGCATTAAACGTTCCATACTCCCTAGCATATGGAAAGAGTCCATCATATTTCCTCTAGCCAACAAGAATAATATAACTGACTTTAACGACCTACGCCCCATAAGTATTTTACCAACACTATCCAAAATACTCGAAAAGATACTTGAATCGCAATTACGGACATTTGTTGAAATAAACCACCTCCTACTACCAGAACAATCAGGCTTTAGGCTGGGATACAATTGCACTGCTTTAAGCAGTATAACCGATGATATTTTGGATGCTTAAGATAAAGGTAAAGTAACAGTTCTGATCGCTATCGACTTCTCCAAAGCTTTTGATCTGATAGACCACCTTTTGCTCGCTATGCTACACTATCTTGGGTTTGGCAACGGTGCGACATCACTGATTAAATCTTTTTTGTCAAATAGATACCAGCAAGTCTCCTACAACGGGAAGTTTTCAGAAAAGGTTAAAATAAGGAAAGGTGCTATCTTAAGCCCACGGCTATATATATATGGTTCACAAATATGTAATGCACTAACAACTTGCAAAATTCATTCCTACGCTGACGACAGACAAATCTAATGTTCCTTCAACGCCTTAGAGATAACTTCTTTCGAAGGATTAATTAACAAAGATTATGGAAATCTGCTAAATCTAAATATCCCCAAACAACACAGTCTAGTCATAAATGAAAATAAATCAACAGCCATAGTTTTCGGAAAACAAAAAATTAAAGATCAAGTGACAAGATTTCCTAATATAAAAATTAAAGATACTATTATTGTATTTAGTGATTGCATCAAAAACTTGGGATTGTGTCTTCACTTTTTATTTGTATCGTTAGATGTACATTTCGAGACACAAGGTGCTTATTATCAATAACAAACTCCAAATGTACATCTAACGATACAAATAAAAAGTGAAGTAAGGAATAACAGTCTTTTTTAGTGTAATAATCACTTCACGTAAACTCAAAAACATACAGTTATTAATAAATGTTGTGTTATTCAGAGAGTTTTATGTAACACTGAACATTTTTATAAAGAGAATTATTCTTTTAAGTATACATATGCATACGTCGTACATTTTCCGACGCTCGGTTTGTTAAAAGAATTTAATTTCAAGCTTTAAACGAGTGTTTTCCACTCCCAGGCTAAGCATGAAGTAAAATTTCGAGTTTAGAAAAGCCTGAAAATTTGGTTTGGTCGCGGAGCGCGGAGCGGCCAAACCAAATTTTCAGGCTTTTTTAAACTCGAAATTTTACTTCATGCGCCACCGGTACACAACACTGATTCAATGTAAAGTTTAGCGGTGTGTTTTAAACTTCGTGATATGTCAGTGTTTTGTACCGGTGGCGCATGAAGTAAAATTTCGAGTTTAGAAAAGCCTGAAAATTTGGTTTGGCCGCTCCGCGCTTCGCGCTACGCGACCAAACCAAATTTTCAGGCTTTTCTAAACTCGAAATTTTACTTCATGCTTAGCCTGGGAGTGGAAAACACTCGTTTAAAGCTTCAAATTAAATTCATTTAACAAACCGAGCGTCGGAAAATGTACGACGTATGCATATGTATACTTAAAAGAAAAAGTCTCTTTATGAAAATGTTCGGTGTTACATAAAACTCTCTGTATATTGTTGTTGTTGTGAACAAAGTATAGTGTATAATTCGCATATAATGGCTATTAATCACTCGACCGTCATCCTCCACTCGCCTTCGGCTCGTTCCGCAAACCTCGTTCTCGTAATTAATCGCTATCATTATATGCTCGTTGTACAATATACTATTATGTAAGCCTTTAATTGAATGCATCTAATACACTATACTCCTTGATAAAGCATGAAAATTGCGAGTTTAGAAAACTCTGAACATTTGGATTTGCCGGGCTTAGCGAAGCAGCGGCGCAAATTTACATCGAATATATGAGAAAATGTATATAAATTTCCTGTATAATTTTAGTAACAGACTATTGGACAAGAAATATCGAAATAGTTGGACAAAAATACCAAAATATTTTGCATTATTTAGTTAATTTGTTTGTTCTAAATTTGACTAAACAATCTTTTAAAGAGAAACATTTTGATTTTTCTTCACGCTTGGTATTCCCCAAGGTGCACATTTAGGATAAAGTGAAAATAAAATATTGTATCTATTATGAAATTTTCCATTTCTAATATTTATTTACTACTGGTATCCCCCCAAGGTGTATATTTAGGACCTACAAAACAATAGATTATATTGAGATTTCGAATAATTTAATATATAAGTCTCAAATATGAGAAACTGTATACCATCCCCTCTTCTAATTCCCCAACCGTTGGCAGTAAAGTCCCAACTGTTGTCTCTAATAAACGGGCCCTATCATTTCACTATCAAGACTACGATAACATTGACTATTTTAACTATCATTTATTAACATAGTTACATTGTATACGTTAAACATAGTTATGAATGTCAGACGTTGAAAACGTCGAAAGTACTTGTCCAAAGTGATAAAATGTCAAATGTTGGGTGGACGAAATGTCGACATTGTATACGTTAAACATAGTTATAAATGTAAGACGTTGAAAACGTCGAAAGTACTTGTCCAAAGTGATAAAATGTCAAATGTTGGGTGGACGAAATGTCGACTTACTGCGATTGTCGTTATAGTTGTTTGTTTTTGTTGTACTCGAGAATGCAATTTGGTGCCCCTTATTCTTGATACCCTAGGCACGGGCCTAGTGGACCTAATGGGAAATCCGCCCCTGCACAGACCTCCATATTTAGTAAATGATTAGTAATCCCCAATACAGTAATTTTATGTTTTTGAGATTACGTGAAGTGATTATTACACATAAAATGATTGTTATTCCTTAGTTCACTTTTTATTTGTATCGTTAGATGTACATTTCGAGACAGAAGGTGCTCATTATCAATAACAAACAATACAGTAAATTACCTCCATCATAAAATATTTATTATCTGGGCCTGATTAAAAGCCTCGGGGAACACTGGACGAACATAAATATTTTTATAAGGAAAACCAAAATTGTCTAAGTTTAATATATAAAACTACAAAAATGTTTTTCGTGTGAAATGCAAACGATGTGTCTTAATTAATAAGACAACTTAAGATTACGTTGTCTGGAGATATGAGTAATTTTCATGCCAAAGCCAACTAATTTAGTATTTACTTCTTACAGATTATTTTCTTATGAGATATTTCTTGAACGCGCAGAAAAATACATCCAGTAATTGAGTTCTATTTGAGTTTCGCGTTTCTGGCGTTCTTTTTAACATCATCTCCTCCAGACCGTCGACCACAAAAGCACGATTTGAATACACCACACATCCCAATCACACACACTCACATACACATATTTCATACGCACACACATTTCTCGAAATACACACGATCTTCTCAAGTGGTCTTTCGTATGAAGGAAATTCGTCCGTCCGACCTGTACAGTGTTTACCCTTCTGAAAAAAAAGACCAAAAGTGGAAAAAGTCCATACACTCGAACATGTGTTCTTCTTTCAACATAGATGAAAACCTTAGGTTCAAAAACCATATTAGCAGTTGTATTAGGAAATCTTACGCTTGCCTCAAGATGTTGTACCCTCACCGACATATTTTAACAACGGCTGTAAAAATAAAGCTATGTGATGCATTAGTACTGTCACATTTAAACTATGGTGATGTAATTTATGGCAATTGTCTTGATAATTTTAACAAAAACAGAATAGAAAAGGTCCAGAAATCATACCATTTTTTACCAATGCATTGGTGATTTATAATTTGAATGAATTTTTGAAATCTGTTAGTATTTGGTGCAGTTATTAAATTTTAAATTATGCGAGGGTTAAATATTGATTACTTACTACGCCACTGTCTTTTATGTGCTAGCTTTCTCAGTCACAGCATTTATTACCAATGCAATAGTTATTTATATTTTGAAAGAATTTTCGAAATCTGTTAGTATTTGGTGAAGTTATTACATTTTAAATTATTCGAGGGTTAAATATTGATTATTTACTACGCCACTGTCTTTATAGTGCTAGCTCTTTCAGTCACGGCATTTTTTACCAATGCATTGGTGATTTATAATTTGAAAGAATTTTTGAAATCTGTTTGTATTTAGTGGAGTTATTACATTTTAAATTATTCGAGGGTTAAATATTGATTACTTACTACGCCACTCTCTTTTCTGTGCTAGCTTACTCAGTCACAGCATTTATTACCAATGCATTAAATGATATATTTTGAAAGAATATTGAAATCTGTTAGTATTTTGTGAAGTTATTACATTTTAAATTATTCGATGGTTTAATATTGATTACTTACTACGCCACTGTCTTTATTATGCTAGCTCATTCAGTCACAGCATTTTTTAAGAATGGATTGGTGGTTTATAATTAAAAATAATAATTTCTGAAATCTGTTAGAATTTGGTGGAGTTATTACATTTTAAATTATTCGAGGGTTTAATATTGATTACTTACTACGCCACTGTTTTTATTGTGCTAGCTCCTTTAGTCACAGCATCAATTAAGAATGCTTTTGTGATTTATAATTTAAAAGAATTTTTGAAATCTGTTGGTATTTGGTGGAGTTATTACATTTTAAATTATGCAAGGGTTAAATATTAATTACTCACTACGCTACTGTCTTTATTGTGCTAGCTCTTTTAGTCACAGCATTTATTAACAATGCATTAGTGATTTATAATTTAAAAGAATTTTTGAAATCTCTGTATTTAGTTTAGTTATTACATTTTAAATTATGCGAGGGTTAAATATTGAATACTTACTACGTCACTGTCTTTTCTGTGCTAGCTTTCTCAGTCACAGCATTTATTACCAATGCATTAGTCATTTATATTTTGAAAGAATTTTTGAAATCTGTTAGTAATTGGTGGAGTTATTACATTTTAAATTAGTCGAGGGTTGAATATTGAATACTTACTACGCCACTGTTTTTATTGTGCTAGCTTCATTAGTCACAGCATCAACAAACAATGCGTTTGTGATTTATAATTTAAAAGAATTTTTGAAATCTGTTGGTATTTGGTGGAATTATTACATATTAAATTATTCGAGGGTTAGTCATTAATAACTCACTACGCCACTGTCTTTAATGTGCTTGCTTTCCTGGTCACAGCATTTGAAAGCAATGTTTTGAACTCTTAGTTGAGTATATGGCAAAGTAATTGTCAAGAAATCCGTTAAAATATTGTGATTTGTTAGAAAATACGCATTTAGCATAATAATTTAAATACATGAATGGAATTACGCATAGAGGATTTGAAAGCTCACGGTTGATAATTAAAATTGAAATATCTTTTTAACCATTTTTTTTTTCTAAATAATTTTTGCATATTCTGCCTGCGCTAGCTCTAAGCTGCAGATTAGAAATAATCAAAAAATATGAAAGTGGCGGGCTGGGGTACAAACTAATTTTGTATTTTTAAGGGGTTGTTGGGGTTGTGCTAGCTCTAAAACTGGTTGTGCTAGCTTGTGCTAGCTCTGAGGAATCCAAATCATATAAAAAAAGTTGAAAAATCAAAAGTGGGGGGCAAACGTCAACTTAGCTCCCCCCATATTTGAAACCCCTATAACTTTTTTACCCTTTGTGTGCTTCCTCTAATATTTGCTGTGCTAGCTTGTGCTAGCTAAGGGCTTTTCTGCGCAATGATGTTTTTCCAAAAAATTGAAAGTGGGGGCCAAGTTGACGGAGCCTATAGACATAAACGTAGCCAAGATTATCAACAAAGAGCATGGGGCAAAAAAGTGTGTAAGAAGACTGACAAATAAGTACAAAAATTATTAAAACTGTAAGTGCACTAGTGAACATTAAAGTTGTATTTTACAATCACTCTGTATATTTGGATTTGCATTTGTATGTTTAATTGGAAGCTTGAATTAGTAGCTACAAGTTTTATTTCAAATATGCTCCTATAATCTATAAAGGCTTTATGTAATGCGAGACATTTAATTTTTGGCATCATTAAAAGTGAATAATGCGTTATGACAGAAATAAAATATGAAATGATAATTCTCTCATTTATTTTACGGTGATAATTTCAATAAAATCGTATATTTTTATTCATACTAATTGCGTATTTACCATATATTTTTTCATTGAACTAAAATAAATATTTAATCATTTACTTAAGACATACATCAAACATTATGTTCACAGTTTTATTAAAGCAAATACAATTTTCTAGTACTATCGCGCAACTATTAAACACGAACGTTTTATTTACAAGCTATAAATTCTCAGTGTAATCACAAATTTGAGTGACTTTTAATTGATGTTTAACTGTTTCTAAACACTTCTAAGTATAAACCTGCATTTTAGTGACACTTAACTGCCGTTTTAAAATAAGTGCGATACTTTTTGCAAACTACAACAAATTTCTCTTACAATTTGAACCTGATAAAAGTCAATAAAAAAGTTATAATGACGAGAGGTGCGACAGCCCCAGGCACATGAAGGGAAAAGGCACCATCGAAGCGTGACATCAGAAATTCATTAATTTAAATCAGAAATTTTAAATTATAGGTACAAGTAATGTAAATTTTTAATTTTAATCAGTATTCTATAAGTGGGAAGGATGAGATAAAATGTCGAGTTTAGAAGATCCAATTTTTTAAGCTTTCTAAACTCGAAATTTTATTTCATGCTTAATCTAAGAGTAGAAACCCATGATAAAAAACAATAATAGTCAATATTTCTTAAAATGTTATAAGAAAACGTTACTGACACGAACAAAATTCAAAAACTACGAACTTTTATTTATAATAGATTATTGCAATACTCTAATATATTTTGTTTCTAGTCATAAATGTTGAAAAAATATCCAAATAACGTTATAACTGTAAAAACATATGATTATTGTCACAAAAAACTTTATGTATAACTTGTAATTGTAAAAAATGTTCAAAAATATCACAATACCACAAAAATGCAGAAAATTACATTCGTTTATAGTCAAAGAATATCATTGACATAAATTGACGACATATGAGAAAAATTCCAATTTATGTCAAGAATGATTATATAGAACAAAAAAATGTATGACCAAAACGACAATTTATATCAATAATGGTTAATCAAATAACCTAAAAAAAAACATAGAAACCAAAAAATGGAATTTTATGATATTTGGTAAAAAAACTTGTCACTTCGTGTGGATTTTCGTGAAACTTAAAAATCTCTTTTACATGTTTTAACAAATTTTCGCTGAGAGTCCGAGTTTATTTTATGAAAGTTTTTGCAAATAAATAAAAATAAACAATCATCACTTTCCAATTTATTTTAGTTTGTTTCGTGAATATTCAAAACAAAAAATCATAATTTAAAAATGTGAGGATAGATTTTTCATAAAAAAACATGTAAAACTATTAACACTTTTATAGTTTTTGAGTCATTATATTTTTTAGCCTAAGTTAAGAAAATCACAGGTTTTTGCTCAATTTTGTGTGTACGTCGAGTAAATTATGTTGAGTTATTATTGAGAACTAACGCGTTTGAATACGCCACCTGGTGGCAGGAAAAAATATTAGAGAAAGTACTGTTATAAACAACGTGTGTGCATTGAGATTGTTTTTTCTGTTTTATTTGTTTCCTAAATGTTGAAATTAAACCCAATTGGTGTAAAATCGCAGCCAAACTGTTGCTTATAGGAGCGCAATTACATAGAAGGTGGAAATAGCATCCATAGATTTCCAAACCGTGCATAGAATTTAAAGGTTATGTTTTGCATCGTTGTTGCATTAACTAATGAAAATACTATTATTTTTTAATAAGTGAATTAAGTGTTAGTGAGATTCCAAACTAAACTGGTCAAAGCACCTAGAACATAAAACTGAAAAAGCATCTAAAGCTTTTTGGCAATGCAGAAGAGCCATGGGTAATACCTGGTGACTATCCCCAAAGATAGCGCTGTGGATATACACAGGTGTAATTAGACCGGCCAGTGAATATGGAGCCCTAGTTTGGTGGACGTGGGCTAATCAACAAGGAGCAATACAAAAACTAAACTACATACAGAGGCTGGCCTGCTCATGCACAACAGGAGCCTTCAGAACAACACCCCCTGCCGCCATGGAAACAATACTATGTCTTCCACCCCTTGATATTCACATCAAGAGTTTAGCAATACCACAGTTCATATATATTCAGTTAGCCAGTCCCCATATAAATTTTGGGTACACGCGAATGGGAGCAGAGCGCTGGATGCCAAATTGGTGTATATGTCTATATACACCAGTCTGGATTCCTGCGTTCGGTCGGTTGCGACTATTTTACTCCAGATGTCGCGAAATCAAGTCTCAGAGAGAGAGTGAAAGAGAGACAATTTCTTTCTCCCTCTATTTCGCGCTTCTCGTTGTATCATATTCCAGATGTTGATTTTTCAATCTTGAAAACACGTTTTTTTTTTCTTTTAACGAGCTAAGGATGCGTATTACATTCATTCATGCGTTTCCTTCTACAATTTTATTTTCTGCGTTATTAGAGAATAGATTTTATGAAATTATATGTGAACGTTGTAAAATTCATTAAGTATTATTTATTTTGTACAAGAAACTTAAAATACAAAACTATTTAACTTTTGATAAAAAGTAAAACAAATACATCAACTTATCATTTTATTAACTAATCAGATCAATCCCATTGATCAGATCAAATCTACTGATCGATAAGGGTTTCTTTTTTAATTAGAGGGGTCAGTGCAAAATGCAGTTAAGTCATTTTTTTTTTTTAGTTTTTGAATTATTACCGTTTGAAGTTTTTAACCCATTAAGCGCCGTTGAGGCATACACGCAACATTATTATTTTTTGACAATTAAGTTACTAAATAAGTTTATTTGATATATTATATTATTTGACCTGAATTGAAAATGTACCAAGAAAAATTTAAATATTTTGTTATTTAAAGTGTATTATAAATATTTCACAATATTACAATGTTTTATACGCGTGGCGCATGAAGTAAAATTTCGAGTTTAGAAAAGCCTAATTTGGCTCGGTCGCTCCGCTTCGCTACGCGCCCGAGCCAAATTATCAGGCTTTTCTAAACTCGAAATTTTACTTTATGCTTAGTCTGGGAGTGGATACACTCGTTCTTAACTTCATATTGCACGTTTTTATATAAAATCGACGAATGCCTGAACATTGACAGCGTATACATTACATTGTTGATGCACTAATTTTTTGAAAATCCATTATCACTTTAATATAATAATAATAATAAATTATTTATGATTTTTAACTTTTTATTAAATTCACGTATACATTATGTGTATTTAAAGAAAAAATTCACAGTATGTAATGCAATAAGTCATTCATTGAAATCATAAAAAGAAGTGTAGAATTTTAATTAAAATTAACTTTTAGAGTTAAAATTGCTTGGCCGTTAATGGGTTAAAATAATTTTAAATATACTATGTGTCCCGTTTCAAGGCGCATTGTATGTTTCATGTAAAGATTTCCAATGTAATTGGAATTTGAGTTTGTATCGCTTATTGAACCAAAACGATTACAATAAAATTAAAATCATTTGTTTACCTACTAGCAGTATTTTCGAGGTATTATTTTTGAGTTCTCCTTAGTTTTATTTGAAATATAGCTTGAAAATAGTGAACGATTATACGAAAATAAAATCGTCAAAACAGTAGTTGCTACGAAAAGTCAGTGTTTGGCATCAAATTTATTAAAACACAAAGCACTAATTCAATTCAACATGAGTGTTTATTCCGCAAAAGATAAAAATCAGATCCCAAAATGGACACAGTATATATTTTAATCACGATGCGTATTTTATTAAATGAACCATACTTTTAATAAATATTAACAGTTTCAGAAATTTGTGGTTTTTGCACTGACTACTTTAATTATCCGTTTACTTTGAACGATTGTTACATGATCAAGAAGAGTGAGACGTCGACTCGGTGAACGCAGAATTTTACAATTTGCTGTTGATAGACATACGGCTCTTACACAGGGAGTTATGGTTTGGGGGGCGATAGCATATGGTAGTCGGTCTCCTCTAGTTTTTTTAGAAGCAAGTCTTAACGCGATTCGGTATATTGACAACATTTTACGTAAATGGCTTGCAGAACCCCATTTTTCAGCAAGATAATGCTCGACCTCACACAGCAGCCATTACAAGACAGTTTTTTGATAGTGCCGAAATCAATTTGTTACCTTGGCCATCTCGTTCTCCAGATCTATCGCCAATAGAACATGTTTGGGATATGATAGGTGTTAGAATAAGTAACTTACAGCGCCCCGCTAACACTGTAATGGAACTTAGAGGTCAAATTATCGAAGTTAGGAATGAAATACCCCAAGTCGATATTGACAGCCTGATTTCTAGCATGCCTCGACGAGTTAATGAGTATTTGGAAAATCGTGGAGGCCCAACACATTATTAATTTTTATTCATTTGTTTTTTTGTTTTTCAAGTTGATTTTTTGATCATCGATACAGTTCGTTTACATGATCAAATTGTGTAAATGTTATTAAAATCGTGCAATAAATACTTGGTGTTCTGATTTTTTTGAAAGGCAGTATATATTCAAAATGAAAGAAATATTTTCGAATAGACTTTTGTGGTGATAATAAATTTTATTATTCGTCTACTACAGTTCATATACAAGAAGTTTTCCTTTAAAGTATACATATTTCAAATTCACCTTATTTTCTTTAAATCTGTAGATATTCGTTGTATTTTTAAAAGAGTTTAATTTGATGCCTTAAACGAGTGTTTTCCTCTCCCAGACTAAGCATGAAGTAAAATTTCGAGTTTAGAAAAGCCCCGTGAAAATTTGTCGATGGTCGCGCAGCGTCCCGAGACAAATTTTCCGGGCTTTTCTAAACTCGAAATTTTACTTCAATTTTGTTTTCCAGAAATCTCATCAACCGGCTCGCCTGAGCCGGTGCGAGCCGGCTCTAGCATACCCCTGCCTTACCCCCTCTTAATTTTAAAATTTTGCCATCTTATATGGCGTTGAAAAGTGATTATGAAGTTCAAGCGATAATTTAAAGATGGATGTGTATGTCAAGTAAATTATGTTATTTCAATCTCAAATACATTTTAAAAAAATGTTATTTTCAACAAAGAACTGATTAATTTCTACGAACATTTATTTTTTATTGATCATTGTTTCGGTTTTACAGACACCAAACTGGCAACCCCAGATACTGGAAATTTACCCTGGAAGCAGGAAAATGTATAAATGTAGTTTTATATGTTAAATCCCTATGTATACCTGATCGAATCAACACCCTGTTTACTGGGTGTCCCAGAGTCCCGTATCAGGTTTTTTATTTTAGAAAACGGCTAGTTCTAGAGAGTTGGGGCAAAACAATTATTACAAAAGCCGTATTAGAGAATCGAACGGTGATATTGTTTTTTCGCAAAAAGGTTGGCATCCCTAAAAGTTTGCTTCAAAATGTCAATAACTCAAGATTTTTAATTGACATGGTAGGACAAAAGCAGTGGCGGATTTCCTATTAGGCTAAGTAGGCTGAAGCCTACGGCGGCAAATCTTCAACGGATACCTAATTTCGACTTTGAGGCTTTATAAATTTTTATTTAGACGGGAAACTTTATTTCTCTCGGCTGAATACAACTGGGGAGCAGTGTTGCTAACTCTAAATGTCTTAAAGTCTTGTATTAAAAATCACCAGAAATCATTAGATTTTTCGGTTTTTATTAAACGAATTTCAATTATATTAAAAACAAAAAAACTCTGAAATAATTAAAAGCTTTGTGAGACTGAAGAATTTTCAAAAAGATTTTGAGACTATTTTTTTTTGACATACAGGGAGATTTATTAGCTCCCTTACAAACTTTGGCATTTAAAAGTAGATTTAATTTCATGAAGAAATCATTCATATCATTGCAGGTTCTATCTGTCCTGGTTTAGAAGTTATAGCGTTTTTCAAACAGTGTCTCTTGGAACACTAATATGTAATCATAGTTTAACACTTTAACTGCCATACGACGCGCCGGCCGCGGTATGTGTATCTGAGCAACTAGGCGGTACGACGGCCGGTCGTCGTAAATATGGCCATACGACAGCCGGTAGTCGTTTGTTTATATTTCCAAAAATGTATTAGAATTAAAATCCTGATCATATACCTGTATTTATGAAACCTTTATTAAAGCTTGATTAACGAAAATATTGTCTTTAGCCCACAAACGTGTACATTTGAAATATGCACATGTCAGTTAAAGTGTTAAAGAAATCAAAAACATTCTTGTAACAAACGGAAAGCAAAATTTACCTACAGTAAATGTTGAGAAATGAGTCCATTTTCCTGAGTACATAATTTGCAACGACGAATTATACTCTCTTGTACGCATAATAAATTCATGTTATTTCTAATATGAGTTGCAGCATCTTGAATCCTCTGCAATAACTAATTGCGATCGTATGTTTCTACGGCATAAACACGTTGCTTGAAGTGACCCCATAAATAAAAAATCGTAAGGATTCAGGTCAGGTGATCTAGGTGGCCATGGTATCGGCCCTTCGTTACCAATCCATTAATTTGGGATATAAGTATGCAGTAATTGGGTCACTTGTCTTCCTCGGTGAGGCGGGGCCCCGTCTTGTTGATACCACATATCTTTTATTATGTGGAGTGGAACATCTTCCAAAGGATCAAACAATGTTGTGTTAAAAAAATAATGGTACCGCTCTGCATTTAAATTTCTAACAATCAATTGTGATGAAAGTATTAATATAACCAAATGATTTTTGACAAGTGATAATTTAAAATAATGGTTACTAAATTTTGTTTGGCTAAATCACGACTACTACGTTTTTTCAACTTAACAATTATAATAGCGTTATAACTTCTGAACAAATAAAGATGGGACTTGTGTTTATATGAACATTTCTTCATAAAATTAAATCTACTTTTAATTGCTAAAGTTTGTAAAGAGGCTAATGAATCACCCTGTACATTTGCTGATTTAAAACTTTTTTATAAACATTTTTAAGCAATATCCTTTAAAATTGTATAAATTTAATGCTTATTATTCCCGAATGTATCACATTATTTTATAGTTTTTCAAAAAATGTTTTAAACAAAAGTTGTAGATAATGAAAAAAAATAAATAAGTAAGGACCTTTAAATTTTCATACTAAATAAGGTAACGGCTCAATAGGTCAGGATGAAAATAAGTAAAAATGATTAAATATATATAAATAAATAAATAAATAAATGAATGAATGAAAATGAATAAAATAAAAAATAAAAGATGACGACGATCGTTTCGCTCTTATTTTGAGGCCCTCAGGCCACCACATCCATCAACCCAACTGTAGAAGCAAATCGAGATAAATGCCCGCACCAATGCAGGAATATGAAAAATGTTCATTACCGAAAACTTTTGGTTGGTGGGATTAACATGTATACAAGATCTAAATATCAAGTGTGTGTGCTGGGTTGATGGATGTGGTGGCCTGAGGAGCTCAAAATAAGAGCGAAACGCTCGTCGTCATCTTATGTCCTCCTTGTATACACACTTGGTTTTTCATTTCATTTATTTAATCATTTACACTCAATTTCATCCTGACCTATTACGCCGTTACCTTATTTGGTATGATAATGAAAAAACACACCACTTTTACCTCAACACTTTTCACCTTAACTCATTTTATTTAATAATCACTCACAAATTGCTGCCTTATTAGTAACTTAATTAAAAAAAAGGTTTCAAATAAAAGATAATAAAAAACACAACTCAACATTTTGTATGATTGCTTTTCACCTCAGTTGTTTTGTTTATGAACTAGAAACTAAAAAATCTAGTGGAGATCAACAACTCACCGACTATGGCTTTCGACATCTCAATTAATAAATGTTTCAAACAAAAGTTGTAGCCAACAATTAAATAAACCACTTTTACCTTAGCACTTATCACCTCATCTCTTTTGTTTTTGTTCAATAATTTTTTTGATATATTTTGGGAATCACTCCTTAACTGTAGCTTTATTATCGATTCAATCAAACAAAGCTTTAAACAAAAGTTGCAGAGAACGAAAAAATACGCAATTTTGTGATAATTTGAAAATTTACGAACGAGTGACTTCCACTCCCAGACTAAGCATGAAGTAAAATTTCGAGTTTAGAAAAGCCCTGAGCAAAATTTGGCTCGGTCGCGCAGCGACCGAGCCAAATTTTGCGGGCTTTTCTAAACTCGAAATTTTACTTCATGCGCCACGCGTATTAAACACTGATTTCAAGTGAAGTTTAAAATATAGAAACATATTAACTTAATCAAAAAATGTCTGAAATAAAAGATGTAGCCAAGGAAAAAACACACAACTTTTGTATAAACAATTTTAACCTTAGCTATTTTGTTTTTGATCAAGAAACGAGAAAATCTAGCCCAGATTTATTCCTTTAGTAATAATGGCATTTAATGTCATATATATATAAGCATATTAACTTAATCAAAAAATGTCTTAAATAAAAGATGTAGCCAAGGAAAAAACACACAACTTTTGTATAAACAATTTGAACCTTAGCTATTTTGTTTTGGATCAAGAAACGAGAAAGTCTAGTCCATATTTATTCCTTTAGTAATAATGGCATTTAATGTCATATAAATAAGCATATTAACTTAATCAAAAAATGTCTCAAATAAAAGATGTAGCCAAGGAAAAAAAACCCAAAACTTTTGTATAAACAATTTTAACCTTAGCTATTTTGTTTTTGATCAAGAAACGAGAAAATCTAGCCCAGATTTATTTCTTAACTGTAGCTTTAATATCGATTCAATCAAACAAAGCTTTAAACAAAAGTTGCAGACAACAAAAAAAATACGCAATTTTGTGATAATTTGAAAATTTACGAATGAGTGACTTCCACTCCCAGACTAAGCATGAAGTAAAATTTCGAGTTTAGAAAAGCCCTGAGCAAAATTTGGCTCAGTCGCGCAGCGACCGAGCCAAATTTAGCGGGCTTTTCTAAACTCGAAATTTTACTTCATGCGCCACTCGTATTAAACACTGATTTCAAGTGAAGTTTAAAATATAGAAACATATTAACTTAATCAAAAAATGTCTCAAATAAAAGATGTAGCCAAGGAAAAAACACACAACTTTTGTATAAACCATTTTAACCTTAGCTATTTTGTTTTTGATCAAGAAACGAGAAAGTCTAGTCCATATTTATTCCTTTAGTAATAATGGCATTTAATGTCATATATATAAGCATATTAACTTAATCAAAAAATGTCTCAAATAAAAGATGTAGCCAAGGAAAAAGCACACAACTTTTGTATAAACAATTTTAACCTTAGCTATTTTGTTTTTGATCAAGAAACGAGAAAGTCTAGCCCATATTTATTCCTTTGGTAATAATGGCATTTAATGTTAAGAAACGCAGTCTAATATAATGCTCCTCACTGAGAATAGGGGGCAAAATATTTCAGCCTACCGGCGGCAAAATCATAAATCGGCCACTGGACAAAAGTTGTCAACGGGAAGGAAGGTACGCTGATTACCAACTAGCTCAGGTTGGTTAAGGTTATGAGCAACTAACTTTTGAAACACGTATGCTGTTTTAAATGATTTAATTTAAACAAATAAAAACAGGGCAGACTTGGTGCGGCGTCGGCCTCGCGATCGGGTCCAGCGGTGGCGTCTGACCAAGCTTCCTGGAGTGGGTGGGTTGCTGGCCTAGTCTGGATCCGGCGGAAGCAACGAACACTACACTGGAGCATTGTTGAGGCGTCGAGGCGACTGCGCTGGCAATCGGGTTCTCGGCGTCGGTGTCCAAGAACATGAACGACGGCTGGGACGACTGACGTCGGCGTCGGTTTGTTTCCTGTTGTTGGCTTCTTCTTCAGGCGGCAGGAACGACAGCTGGGACGTCGGCGTCGGCCAGAGCTTCCTGGCTCAGATAGAAGAGTCGAGGAACGGTAGTTCCTCCTGAATCCACATGCTGTCCCCTGTATAGCACAAGAGTGGACTGTTTTCCTGGATGCCGTCCCCCGGTATTTAACCACGAAAAATGGCGTGGAGAAGGGATGTTTTGAGGACTACGTGACCGTTGGCAAAGAATTCGCTAGAAAGTAATTATCGCAGACAAGATAATTACATTCAGCGAACTCTCAAATCCAAACAACTGTTAAGCCGCATTTTGAAAGAAGTATAGAAATTTATAATCTTTCTCCCTTAATTACCGATTTCGAAAAACCCGAAAAGTAATCCGCCACGCCTGCTCAGGTATATGTTGGCCCGAGCACGATTCGAACCGCGGGAGATAATTCATTGGGCCGTGCAATTAGTTAATTGCTGGGTGCGAACTCATTTTAAATAAAGGAAGAATTGCAAATATTATTTACAATTCTTGTTGTCGGAGATTAAAATAATCCCCGATAACAAAGTGGTATCGTTGGAAAGGTCTTTGAAAAATAAGCAACTTATACAGGAAACATTTGTTACTGGCGTTTTTTTTTTTTTTTTTGAGTAATTTTGGATTGAAGTTACCAAATACAATATCTCATGGCTTCCGTATTTTAAAAGTAGATACTTAGGGCCACTGGTATTAGGACCAGAACAGTTCAACAGTGTTTAGAAGTAAATGGAAAACAGTTTAAACCAGTGCTGTGGACATGAGTTGGAGATAGAGCCAAAACTGTGGAATCGGAATTTTAGTATTTTTGTGGAGCCGTAGAGTTGGAAATTTCGTATAACTCCAACTCTGATTTTCAATATAATTATTTAAATATAATTGTGCTAAATATATTTCTCTTTTTTGTTCTAAAATTTGAACCAAAATAGAGTTTATAATTACAATGAAAAGGTATGTAATTTGCATATAAGCGAAAACCAACATTTAGATTTTTCTTTACAAAAAAAAAACTATTGCAATTATGTAAATGTGGCCATCAGACATTTATTTGTATTGCAAAAATTGAATGATTGAGTAGCATTTTAAAATGTGTACATGATTCGAAGTAGCAGTTAGAGTTAGAGTAGGATTTTCGAAAAATTAAGGATTCGGAATTCGGAATTAAGAATTGGTTAGAATGCATCTGAGAAGTCTAATTTACATTTGAAACTCAACCTTTTAAAATAAGTTAACCATGAAAAAATGAAATCTAATAACTTTCATCAGATATTACTCAAAATAGATGCCAGTAACAAAATTATGTTTCCTACAAATGTTGCTTATTATTTAAAGACCTTTTCAATGATACCACATTTGAAGTATCGTGCCATTTAAAAATCTAGAGTTATTAAGATCCCTTTAAAGCAAACTCTCAGGGATGCCAACCTTTTTGCGAAAAACAATATCACCATTCAATTCTTTAACACGGCTTTTGTAATATTTTTTTGTCTCAACTTTCTAGGACTAGCCGTTTTCTAAAAAAAAGCAGATTCGGGTGCTCTGGGACACCATGTATATTATTTTTAACATTTTTAAATATGCGATTTTTGAGAAATTCAAAATCAAAATTTCGATTTTTAATACAAAAAAGATAAAAAAATAGCAGTTTTTTGTGTTCAATGTCATAGAAAAGTTCACAAAAAATGATCAAAAATGAGATGAGACCTGTTTCACATCTCTAGCTCAATTTGGAGACCAGTAATCGTAATTTAAAAATTTTGCGATTGCAATTTTGACTGATTTTTCTGAAATTTAGATGCGTATATCTTCAAAACAGCTTGACATTTTATCCTAAAATTAGACATTTTTTTTCTGTATAAAGGCAACAGGTGAACAAAATTTTAAAAAAAATCTGAGATGTTAAGGTGAAAGACTGTGTCGATTTGACATAGAATTACCCTTATAACATGTATTTTTCCACTCCTTGGTTAGGCATGAGTTTTCAGGCTGTTCTAACCTCGAAATTTTACTTCATGCGCCAGACGCATAAAACACAGTATTAAGGCTGGTTGACACGAGGCGTAAAGTAGCGCGTCTGGCAGCCAGCAATATAGCAAGGAAGTCGCAAGCTACATCGCTTGCGATGCAGTAGCGACTAGAGCGTCTACACGCTGCTGCCGTTTAGCAGCGTTGCATTCGCTACTCAAAACGCCTAAATGGCAGCGTGTCTTGCTGTGTCTACACGAAACTTCAAAACGCAAATAAAAAGGTCGGCTTTGCAGCGAATCAATTCGCCACTATGTAATTTGGCAGCTTACGTCAATATCTATCAGGTTAGATAATTTTACAAGCTGCCAGTAGAGAAACATGCTCAAAACTGAGGTTAATTGTGAATTTTTTAGGGCATTCATCGAACTTTACAAAAATAAACCTTGTTTATGGAAAATTAAAACGCGCGATTACTCCAACAAAGTAAAAAGGAATGCTACATACGATGAATTACTTGAAATTTGTAAATTATATTATATTCATGCCGATAGAGACTTTGTGGTAAAAAAATTAAAAGTATTCGTGAGTTTCCGCAAGGAATTAAGAAAAGTCGAAAATTCGAAGATCCGGAGTAGGAAGTGAAGATATTTATGAGAGTACATTATGGTACTTTGATTTACTTTTATTTACCGTGGACCAAGAAAAATCGAGTAAGGGAATCGATAATAGTGATTCGGCTAGTATTAAATTAATTTATGCAAAACAAAACTGTAAGAAATATAATATAATAACAATTCTATACATAACATTTTTGATATTTTATTTCATTTTTTCTTGCCACGGCATAAAGGGTAAGTCTTTATTCAAGAAATAATAATATTGCGAACTTCTTTCGCATTTTCTGTATAGTTCCTAGAAGAAGCAGCTTGCAATTGGTCTAGGACTGTTTCTTCTTTTCTCCAGTCACCATATCTCATTTCTCCACTTTCGTGATTTTCACTATCGGTTGTTGAATGCGATACATATTTGTTGCAGCAAATTTGTTTTAATGTTGTGTAATATACAAGCTGCCATTACTACACAATCAATATTATCCACTTTTAAAAATATAAAAGTGGATAATATTGATTGTGTACTAATGGCAGGTTGTATAATACACAACTTTAAAGAAAAAATTGCTGCAACAAATATGTATCGCATTCAACAATCGATAGTGAAAATCACAAAAATGCAGTATGAAATATACGAAACCTTGATGTCATTATACCAAATGCATTTTCAACTACTCTGCGTGCTCATGAGAGTCTATAATTGAATTTTTTTTTTCACGTGTTAACTTTTTCTGGGGATATAGTTTTAGTAAGTTTTCACGAAGAGGAAATGCTTCATCCCCTATAAATACATAATTTAGATGCTCCTTTGTTTAGACGGTAAATTTAGTAATTTCTTTTTTATAAAATATATAAATAAAAAATTGTATTTTCTATTACTCCACCATCTGATACACGCCCATTGGTTCCGCAATGTACATATATAAACTCATAATTTGTACTTACAAGTGCCATCAAAATAATACTGAAGTACCCTTTATAATTATAATAGTAAGATCCGGTACTGGCTGGTTGTACGATTCTTACATGTTTCCCATCCAAAGCACCTCCACAATTTGGAAAATTCCAGTATAGGTCAAAATCTTTAGCAATTGTTTCCTATTCTTTAGTAGTAAAGGGAAACTAATAAATATTCAGAGAGTTTTATGTAGCACCGAACATTTTCATAAGGAGAATTTTTCTTTGAAGTATCCATATGCATACGTTGCACATTTTCCGATGCTCGGTTTATTAAAAGAATCCAATTTGAAGCTCTAAGCGAGTGTTTTCCACTCCCAGGCTAAGCATGAAGTAAAATTTCGAGTTTAGAAAAGCCTGAAAATTTGGTTTGGTCGCGTAGCGCGAAGCGCGGAGCGGCCAAACCAAATTTTCAGGCTTTTCTAAACTCGAAATTTTACTTCATGCGCCACCGGTACAAAACACTGACATATTACGAAGTTTAAAACACACCGCTAAACTTTACATTGAATCAGTGTTGTGTACCGGTGGCGCATGAAGTAAAATTTCGAGTTTAGAAAAGCCTGAAAATTTGGTTTGGCCGCTCCGTGCTTCGCGCTACGCGACCAAACCAAATTTTCAGGCTTTTCTAAACTCGAAATTTTACTTCATGCTTAGCCTGGGAGTGGAAAACACTCGCTTAAAGCTTCAAATTAAATTCTTTTAATAAACCAAGCACCGAAAATGTGCAACGTATGCATATGGATACTTGAAAGAAAAATTCTCGTTATGAAAATGTTCGGTGTTACATAAAACTCTCTGTATATATTTTCAGTACAATTCAGAATTTACAATCCATTTAGATGAAGGAAGAGAAGATGAAATAGCAATGACAAGCGAAGTAATTTACTCCGTTAATATTGCACAAAAACGATCTTTCGATAAAAACATTGATGACCCTACTTTCGCAAAAAAAAAAAAAATAATGACGATCTATTTAATAAAGCCTGTGCTGTACTCTGCCATGAAAACGATGAGTGTGACTACTTGGGCAACATTGTAGCAGCCAAATTAAGAAAAATGTCGGAAGAACAAAGGCTCTGGTGTGAAATTAAAATTCATTCGGCATTACAAAAAGAAACCCTGCGAACATTGTCCCAAAATAGTTCTATTATAGATTTATAATTGTTAATTACAAATAATATTTAATAAATACCATTGATTTGATGTATATTGATTGTATATATTTAATTTAGAAATAGTTACTCTAAATTATATTTAAATGATGGTTCATACATATACCGTTTTTTATGTATTAGTACTATATATTCCCCCTGATATACAACTAAATGAACTAGATAATTTCTTTGAGTCAATCGAACTTTTAATTTATGATAAACGAATTTTGATCGTTGGCGACTTCAATGTTCCAGCTTTTAACGATAACTTATTAGCAACAAAATGTAGAAAAGGAAATGCTTTATCTCGTTTCATCAATATGGTACACCTCAAACAATATAGCAATATTACTAACGTCAACAATAGGTTACTTGATTTAGTTCTAAGCAATTTTGACAGTAGTGTTTCCGTTGAAAGGGACGACTGTCCTCTAGTACCCGAAGATCCGCATCATCCCGCATTATCGATTTTGTTTAATGTTGAATCAAATGGAGTCAATCCGAATACTTTTCCTATCAACACAATTACCACATATGATTTTAGAAGGGCCAACTACAATAAACTTTATGATGATTTGCTAAATACAGATTGGTCTATTCTTAAATCATGCAATAATGTTAATGATGCATGCTCTAAGTTTTATAATATTTTATACAATGTTTTTGATAATTCTATACCATTACTTAAGCATACAAACAAAGCTAGATTTCCGCCATGGTTTAATCAGGAAATAAAACGATGTTTAAAAATGAAAAACTATTTTCATCGTAAATGGAAATATTCTCGATCTCTTTACTTTCACAATGAATTTAAAAGAATGCGTAAGTTAAGTAAACAATTAATTCCTAACTCCTACACGGACTACATGCGCGTTGTTGAATCAAATATAAAAAGTAATCCGAATGATTTGTGGAAGTTCTTACATCAAAGAGCGGGTACAACACGAATCCCTGGAGAGTTACATGATGGAGATATCACGTATTCCTGTCCCCATGATATTGTCTCGGCCTTTGCTAATATATTTTCAAATGTTTTTACCTCAGAAGAATTAATTGATCCCGTGAATAACATTTCTTACTGTGAGAACTTAACTGTTCCAAATATTGAAGAAGCTGATGTTCTAAAAAGTGTTAACCATCTAAAAAATTCTAAGGCTTGTGGGGATGACCGGATTCCTAGTTTCGTCATTAAGGATTGCAAACTAACATTTATTCAGCCATTGACTTATTATTTAACCTCTCTCTACGAACAAACACATTTCCTAACGTATGGAAACATGCAATAATAAGTCCTGTCTTTAAACGTGGTGATAAATATGATATAAAGAATTATCGACCTATCGCCATTCTTTGCAACTTTTCAAAAATTTTCGAGCACGTTGTGTATAATATTATTTATAGCCATGTAAAAAAATATATTTCACCCTATCAACATGGATTCTTTCAAGGTCGATCAACAGTAACGAACTTAGCTAACATTTCACAACACCTATGTGAAGTTATTGATAATCGCAGTCAGGCTGACGTAATATACACGGACTTTTCACAAGCCTTTGATAAAATTAATCATCAAATATTGCTACAAAAGCTAAACAATTTTGGACTATCACCTACATTTTTATCGTTCATTAAATCATACTTGGACAATCGCAGTAATTGTGTATATTATAATGGTTATAAATCTTATTCTTTTCAAAGTTCTTCTGGGGTACCACAGGGATCTAATCTGGGACCTTTACTATTTAATGTATATATTGATGACCTTATTAGTTCTCTCTCATGTTCTGTGTTAGCATGTGCTGATGATTTAAAGATATATGGTACAATCAACAATGAAACTGACTGTATTCATTTACAACGTAACCTGAATAGCATTGAAGAATGGTGTGATACTAACAAGCTTAAACTAAATATCAAAAAATGTGTAGTTGTTACATATTCCCGCAAGAAGCATATAACTACATATAACTATATTTGCAAAGACACCATTCTCCAACGTGACATAAAAATTAAAGATCTTGGGGTTATGTTTGATTCGAACGTAACATTTGTTGACCATATTAATACCATTAGTTCTTCAGCCTTTAGAATGCTTGGTTTTATAATGCGCTCATCAAAGTACTTTCACGACATACATTTATTAAAAGTTTTATATTTTGCTTTTGTTAGGAGCAAGCTAGAATATGCCTCCATAATCTGGCACCCATATTATGTGTCTCATTCTTTAACAATCGAACGTGTGCAAAAAAGGTTTATGAAGTATTTACATTTTAAATCGACTGGTATCTATTCCGATGTAACTGTCAACTATGAGGATTTACTTGTAAAATATGAATGTATTTCTTTATATGAACGTAGAAATATTTGTAGCGGATTATTTATGTTAAAGCTGATAGATGGGTTAGTCGATTCACCCGATTTGTTATCAAAAGTAAACTTCCATATTCCACGTCTTTCGTCTCGTCAACCACCAACGTTTTTAATACCAACTGCGACCTCTAACACTCTATTAAGAGCACCTATTGTTCACATGAACAAGAACGCGAATTCCATTTATAGTGACATTTTTATTGGCATTAAAAATATTTAAATTTTGTTTTAATAATAAGTATTTAGTTCATAATTTAGTGTTATCTCCTATTATTATTTTTATATATTTGTTATGTTATATTTAGTTATTGTAAGAATTATATTATGTATTTGATAATTGTCCGTTTTGGATTTTTTCCGTTGGATAATAAATGGTCTTATTATTATTATTATTATACCGGGTGTTGACTTGGCCGACGCAACATAGGAATTCGCATGTTAATTTTGACGAGTTCAAAAATTGGCTCCCCTGTTTATTTTAGAGTCAAAATGTATTGAACTTTTTTGTAGAGGGAAAAATTCTAAATTTAATAATGTTCACACTTACCACATTACGTTTCTCTAAGTTAAAATAATTAAAAAAAAAGTAATGTGATTTTATAAAAATAATGGCATGCCATTGCGGATGTCAAAATGGTACATGATATCGCTGTCACTTTATTAAAGTAAACGTTTTCGGAATAATCTACACTACACATGAAAAGATCCACCTAATTAAGTGGTGTTATGCAAACCACACTTATCAGGATGTTCACGATATGTTTTCTATCCAGTTTTAAGACAGACCGATACCTGGTGAATCCACTGCACGACGATAATAAAAAAAAAACGATTAAGCAAGACAAAATAGAAGTTTAATATTTGCTAGCAATCGAAAAATTGTAATAATAATTATGTAATTCAAAATAAGTGTTCAAATAAACCCCCTATTCATTTTTTTATTCTTGTACGTTCTCAAAACGTGTATTTGTGTAAATTTTTGGTTTTAAATTGCCCCAAAGAAAAAAATCATTAGGCGACAAATCAGGCGACCTGGCTGGCCATGCAATGATGTGACCTAAGCCAATAACCTTTCTTTGAAACGTGTTCACTAGATACTCCTTAACCACACGTGTGTTATGCGCTGGGCAACCATCTTACTGAAACCAGATCTTCTGGTCTTTACGTGCAACATCGTCCAACGCAGGTCCACAAAAAAGTTTCAACAGTAATTCCAAAAACGTTTGCCCAGTCAAATTACCATCAAGAAAAAAAGTGTCGAATAATATGACGAGCTAAAATTCCAGTCCACACTTTGATGTTCATTGTACCTGCTCCAGTATCAGTATCTACAATTCTGCACATTCGATTTATTGTTTAGATCAAAAGTACACTCGTCACTAAAACAAATATTATTTAAGAACTCTCTATCAGCGTTAGCTCTTTCTATTAACTCGAAACAAAATGCAGCCCTTCTTTCTTCATCGCCCTCTCTTAATTCTTGATGGCACTAGTACTTCAAAGAAATACATTTGTGTCTCTTCAAAACCTTGAAAGCAGTAGTATGGTTTATATTCAACTGGACTCTTATTTTTCTCCGACTCATGTCCCTATTTTCTTTGACGGACAGCAAAATATCTAACTCCTTTTGATTTTGTCTTGCTGGATCTCGTTCTTGTATGTCCTTATTTTCACACTTTTAGTTATTTAAAACTGTTCCCCTAGCTTCAAACTTGCTCACCAATCGTTAAATAGTACATTTATTAGGTATAAGTTTGTCTAGAAACTGGGCAGAAAACATATCGCAAATATCCTGATAACTGTGGTCTGCATAATACCACTTAATTAGGAGGATGTTTTCTTGTGTAGTGTAAATCATTTCGAAAACATTTTCTTTAATAATGTGACAACGATATCTAATGCCATTTTCATATCCGCAAGTGTTGTTTCAATTCCATGGCATGTCATTGTTTTTATAAAATCGCATTACATTTTCTTAATTATTTTAACTTAGAGAAACTTATGGCGACAAACGTTAACACGAATGAATTTATATTTTTTTCCTCTACAAGAAAGGTAAATACATTTTGTTACTAAAACAAATAGGGGAGCCAATATTTGAACATTTCAAAATTTACATGGGATATCCTATGTTGCGTCCGCCAAGCCAACATCCGGTATACACGTATGAATGGCTAGTGATAATACACATAGAAATTTATCATTTTTGTTAATGCCATTTAATAGGTGTAAAGAATACTTCTAAGAACGTACTAATAGCAACTTTCTCTAAAATAATCATCCTTTAATACATTTACCAACGCTCTGCATGTTTCTGAAATTATTTTTTATAATGCATGTTTCGAAATAACGGTTGAGTATTACAAATCAGTGTACGATCGACCTGTAGCCAAAAATCTGAGAGTTGTAGAGAGTCGTTCATGTGCAGATATCGACATTCTCATGTTGGTGTCGGCTTTTTTAATTAAATTTTTGACTAATTCCAAAAGTGTAATATATGTATCTTAGTCCATCCGTAAATATTTTCAGAAATCTTTAGGACACGATCTAATCTCATCAATTAAATTGTGATGAGACAACTGTTCCCGCTTTAAAAGCCACTTTCTACACCAAAGTCTCTTCATTCTCTTTTCTTGGATTTTATTTCTATTTTCCACTTCATTTTTCAAAATGATAAGCACGCTTAGCTGCAATTTTGTATCCATTTTAATTGTACCTTTAACAGCGGCCGATAAGCAGCAAGTAGAGTATTAACGTGTATACGTACTGCCAATTTGACTGCTGTCATGGCAAACTTTAGTATTTGATAAGCGATTTGTACAGCAGAAAATAGCTCATAAAGTCGCACTGTATAGACGAAAACGTTTCTCTATAGCGTCAACGCAAGCGGCAGATAGCACGTAAAAACGCGTCGTGTCAACTAGCCTTTAAACTGTAATTCAACAACATATTCTACATTAAATTTCACACATACGAATGTTGGTAGAAAAGAAAATTACAGATATTGAAGCTTAAAATTGTATTGCGTCAAGTACACTGGAATCACTTATCACTAATTTGACTAAGATCTAAGTGTATATTGGACTTTTGATCAGCTTTACGAACTTATTGACCACTGTGTGACACGGCGAACTAAAAAAACAAAAACGATACTTGACACTTGGTCATAATTTTATCTCAAACGCTTGGTTAATGTGCATAATCGTTAACAAACACGAAGGTTGTTTACGCAGTTTAGCGATTTGTTTAAAAATTAAATAAACACGTTGTATAATAAACAAACAAAATATTTATTGAATAAACGTGCATCGAAATATGCACAACCAAAGCAAAATAAAAAATAAATAATTAACAAATAACAAAAATGGAAGTAGTAGAAATTATAAAATAAAGTGAACACAGAAATTGTAAGTTAAGTTAAAGATCAAAATAAGCCAAGTTACAATTAGAATTTGAACAAAGTTTTACGTCGTTTGGGTTGATTACTTACTCGTGTCGAAGTTCGGTTAAGAAGTGATTTTGGACACAGAAAGATTAAAACAGGAAAGCAAAAGGAACCACGCGACTAGGGGAGGGAGATTTAAGGGTGGTGCAAAAGTGCGGAAAGAAAAAGAGATAGACTGACACCAGATAAGAGAAGATAGTAGAGGCATTTCTAAAAATGGTCACATTTGGCTGGGCCTGCGTTTTATGACTTTGACGGGCTGTCCCTCAGCGGAGAGCGTAATTCTTGCTGAGGCTAATTGAGCACATCCGCAGCGAAGTCCATTGTCTAGCTCATAATTTTCGGACAATGGTTCGCTCCTAAGTTATGACTGCAATATGTCATAAAACGCAGCCCGAAGAGCACACAAATGAATTTTATACAAAAGAAAGGTTGTAGCAATAAGATTCAAAATGTAAACAAAAAAAACGAATATTTTTGGAAATATCCATTACAGGCAAGATAGGCAAAAGCCCAAACGGTTAAAAATGTACACGAACATAAAATAATATGGAAATCACAAAATGTATAAAACACATTCGCGATTTTCCGCGAACATACCGCCCCCTATTGAACCAAACTTGTTTAATAAAATAAAAACCACTGCTAGCACTTACGATGTAGGTAACGCGCACAACTTTATTACTGGACGCAACATACTGGTGGACCCGGTTTTCACGGTAGCCGTCCTGACTACACCATCAGCACCTGGATGCAGGGCCTCAATCCGTCCTAGTTGCCATCGTAGGGGTGAGAGATTGTCATCTTTAATAATGACCAGCTGTCCTGCTGCAATGGACTACTCTTTGGAATTTCACTTAACTCGTTTGTAAAGCTCTGACAGGTATTCTCTGGACCAATGTTTCCAGATATGCTGCCTCATCTTCTGGATTAATTCCCATCTTGATAACCTGTTGTCAGGAGTATCTTCAAAATTTGACTCGACAGGGGATGTGAACACGTCTCCGATGAGAAAGTGAGAGGGCGTGAGAGCAACACAATCGTTCGGATCCTCACTAAGCGAACAGTGGTCTTGAGTTTAGGACCGCCTATTTGTGTCAGCAAAGTTGTTAGCTCTTCTGCAGTGAGGAGAGCGTTTCCGGCTACTCGACGAAGATGGCATTTAGCACTCTTGACAGCAGCTTTCCATAATCCCCACAACGTGAGGTGCTCTAGGTGGTACAAAGCTCCAAACGATTTGTCGCTGTGTACGGTTGTCCTTTATTGCCTCCTAGTTGTCTTTATTCAATAAACACTGCCCGAGTTCCCGGAGATGATTTCGAACTTCTAAAAAATGTGTCCCGTTATTACTTAATATCTCGATAACATTTACACGGGGGGGGGGCAGCTTGGTGGTGTAGTGGTTAGAGTGTTGTACTGCCACGCCACGGACCGGGGTTCAAATACCGGCCTAACAAGTTGTCTGCATTTATATAGGTTAGGATAAAAATGCCAAACACTCCGTCTTCTCGGATATGACGTTAAATGCATGTAGGACCCGTGTACTGCCTGGATGTTGCGTGCACGTTAAAGATCCCTACCGGTGGGTTGGAACTCCCACCGGGTTCGGCAAAATTCCCGGATAGCTGTAGAAATAATCTCCGGCGTCATGATTGGCCTTAGCAGCGGAAATAGATGACGTAAAACCCAAAATAAATAAAACATTTCCACGTCGTGAGATGAATCGGCTGAATGCCGCTAGAAAGCCTTCAGTGGAAAGAGTTGAAACGAGTTCGAACACACAAACGTATTATTTGAAACGGGCAGCAGAAACCCACTCCCTCATGAACGGTGCTTGAAAATTAGGCTTTGCTCGAATACACTTGATGCATTTCCTCACTACATCGCGGGTTAATGTTCTTCCACGAAGTGGCCAAAATTGCATTCTCATTGCAGCGAGAGTTCCTTGAGCACCGATATGCAGCTGGCTTCGGTGTACACTTTCAGCTAGCAATCGAACAAATCTATGCTTTGGTGGTAACACGATTGGAAATCGCCTATACTATTTGCTAATCAGCCACTAACACGAATAATTTTGTCGGTATCCAAGAACGGGTTGAGCGTAAGCAACTTAATTGCATTGGGTAAAATTGCGTTTCTAGATAACAAATGTATCTCACGACTAAAACACATGCACTGTACATTTTTAATCAAGGTAAAAAATGATTTCTTTAGTTCATTTACCGTTAACTGTCCACGTAATTTAGTGTTGAGTGCAAAACTATTGTTTATAAATCTCAACACATATGCCATAACACGAACCGTTTTTTCGTAAGTAAAATTACACTTCGCTTCCGGTACTTCTATCGCTGGGGTGAAGACGGCCAAAGGTTTATTTTTCAGCAGAAACTCTGGCCCGTGCCACCAAAGTTTGCTGTCCTTTATTAAATTTGCAGTTGACCCGCGGGATAAAATATTAGCAGGATTTTCTTTGGAGTCGACGTGAAACCAATTATTTGGATTGGTAAGTTTATAAATCTCTCCAATTCGATTTGCCACAAAGGTTTTAAACATCCTCGATTCTGACTTAATCCACGACAGAGTTATGGACTAGTCAGTATAATAAACATTTTTGCGTATTGGTTTTTTAAAAGTGGTAGACACTCGCTCACACAATTCAGCTGAAAGTAATGCTGCACAGAGTTCAAGTCGGGGAATGCTCGTGGATTTTACAGGAGCCACTCTTGATTTCGCGCACAGGAGATTACTCGACACTCGTTTATCGCCACTAACCCCTACTATATATACACACGCTCCATACTCAAGTTCGCTAGCATCAGAAAACCCGTGGAGCTCTAGCTGACAGGTTTGCTCAGGAATTACCATACGCGGGATTTTGATTTGTGGTACATCCTTCAGGCTATTTGAGTTGTGCAGCCATCGATCTATAAAATCAGAGGGAAGCAGATCATCCCATCCGCATTTAAGTTTCCAGATATCCAGTATAAAAATCTTGTCAAGTATTATAACTGGGCCTACTAAACCTAGTGGATCATAAATCCTGGATATTTCGCTTAACACAGTCGTCCCTATAGTTACATTTGTAGGAACGATGTGGTGCTTATAGCTTAACATATCAGCTGATGTGTTCCATATCATTCCCAGCGTAGAGATTGAATTTATAGCCTTGTCACTCTCACGGGTTAGCACCGTCACATCATCAGTGCACTCAGTTTTAAAATGTCTAAACACTTGTTTGATATTGCTTGCCCAACGTTTTAGTTCGAAGCCACCTGTAGCAGGAAGGTCATTGACCTGGTCGCGCACTTGAGTCAATTCCTCGAGAGAATCTGCGCCTCTTATTAGGTCGTCCACGTAAAATCCTTACAGCACCTGTCACTTTCTATAGGGTAGTTAAGTGCCTCGCGTTCCGCGAGCATCCTGATGGCTCGAATCGCTAGATAAGCTGCAGGTGCTGTTCCATATGTTACAGTGGTTAACTCGTGCGAGCATAATTCATCTTCAGGGGTCGGTCGCCACCAAATCCGTTGGTATTTGCAGTCCTCATCACGTACTTTCACCTGCCTGTACATTTTCGCGATATCGGCTGTGATTACGTAAGCGTAAACTCTTATTCTTCCTAGTATCGCGAATAAGTTGTTTTGTACAGGTGGGCCTACCATTAGGATGTCGTTCAGTGAAACACCCGTTGTTACCGGCGCTTTTCCGTAAGCGTCGTCAACTTGTTCATTCAGCAATATTTCAGCTGCAACATAACCACGGGCGTTATTTTGTTACATATTTTAATATTCGGAACAACGGTCCCAATTCACCTCATTCTATTTTTCAGTACACAATATTGCTTCATTCTCTTTTATTTTCCAAGTGAGTAAAGTTCGCGCCATACATTGATATTATTTAAGTTAGATAGGTTGCCTAGTGGAATCTCGTCAAATAGCGCCCTCGAACATCAGACAGCTCAACTCAGCTCAAACCTGCTCTCGGCCATCCAAGGGTAGAACTCTACGGCATCCGCTATTTCCAGTTCCAGGGTTGTCCAAAATATATACGGATTTCTCGGTTATCCCCGAGTTCGCCACATCTGCGATGGGACGCCGCTACCTGCGATCGGGCCGATCGCGCGAGCGAAACGTACGTGCGGAGCACAAAAGAATCGGGCATGACGTCAGGGGTTATAAAACCGCCGAATGCAAGGGATAGGAACATCCCCTACGTGGTTCGCGTATGTAGAATACATACGCGAACGTCACAACCCTCATCGGATAACTGAGAAGAAGACGATTCGAACGACACCAAACACGATATGGTTAGTTCGAACCAGAAGGATATAAACCGCGAGCTGTCATGATATTTAATTGTTACTAATTTGCTTTTAGACGAGGTTCCACATAGCAACAAATATGTATAAACAATTACTATGCTCCCCGTTATGCTTGGACGAAGTTTCATAAACTTCTATTCAGTATTTTCCTTATTATTATACATTTTCTAAGTCCAGGCATAACACCCCTATTGTTTATATGTTTTTTGGAGTTGGTAGGCGTAATTGTTTATGCACATTGTTGCTAGGTATACCAAACGATGCGCTTTATCATTCCACATCGTTGGTATTACTTTTAGGCAAATTCGGCGAACCCCTTCGGCTTCATTAAATTAAACGTCTATTAAACCCCGTTCTTAACTCGAATCAAAATATATCATATATGCCCGGACGCAGAATCATATCGCGCATATAATGACATATTTTGTATTTCAAAATATTAATATTTAATATTTATTTCGACCATTTTTCTTTCGGTCAATGAAAGTTGGTGGTCGCCAGCGGGGTGCAAAAGGAAGAGGGTTGACCATAAACTATATAAATATATCCGGCTCACAGGGGTAGAACTGACTTTAAAAAAGTCTGTTGACCCGTCAACATCACTTCGAAAAAGTCTTCGAACCGTGCATCGTCACTACGCTAAATTTCGGTCCGCGTCCGCGAAAGTTTTTACAAGTATTCTTTACGACCCAGTGGTCATACGTAAGTAATTTTTTTAATTGTATTTCTTGTTTTTTTTTGCTTGTTTATTTTTCTATCTTCATTTTAAAATTTATATTCGTTGTTTAATTTGTTTCGTGTTAATACATTTTGTTACTCTTTGACTAAAGTTTTCATTTACTTTTAAAGTTTAATTTCAAACCTTTCATTTACCTTTTAACTTAGAATCAGTGAAGTGATTACCCTGGTAAGCATAATTTTATTATTCAGTGACTACATAGCTAGCCGGAAGTTGCGAGGTGGGTCTTCGTTTAACACCTCAATTGTTTAACGAAGATTTTATTTAAAATTCCAACTACGAAGCACCCCACCCCATAACACCGTTGAAAAAAGGTGCAGAGCCTTTGAAAACCACACGTAATTTTGTTGTCAAACTGCTTTCCTTTAACACACAATGATGAGGCAAATAATACCCTTCATGAACACTTCCCTGAGTTTTCCGCATATGTCCTAAACTTTCATATTCGCCCATAAAATGTCGATACTCCGCGTAGACAGATGGATGTTTGGCAGCCTGCGCTCGAGGGCGAAGAATTTTTATTTAGCCGTGACACTGGAATTTCCAAGTTTGTTGACGTTATCCCTAAACGGTAGAGATACTAGAAACCGCCCGGATGTATCTCGAGAGGTAGTTTTCCGGGAATACTGCTCACACCTTTCGTCTGCAGGTGCAAGTACATCACCTTTGTGATTTTCCAGTTCCCAAAACTTTGAAACCACATCGATTATTCCCAGGAAATACACCGCGGTACTGTTCTGTTGTGTATGCAGGTTTTGTGATGCTTTTCTTTAAGCAATCCATCCAAACTGGGTGTTTAGAAAGGTCAAATGTCCTGATTTCACTCGCTCGTTACATACAGCTTTAATACTGTACTAAGGATCATATTAACATTTTTGTATTAATGAAACATTTTAGAAGATTACTATTGTTAGTTTACAACTAATAGTTTAATAATAATGGTACTCATTGTTTAAGGCATGAGATCCGTGTTCTACAAAACCTCAAATGCCATAGTAAAATGAGTTTATTTAATTATAATGCTATAATTTATTTAAGATTTATAAATGTACATAGTTTTTTTCTCTCGCAACTGTACAAGGTGGCCCAAATTCGATGTTTTCATAGGGTATCTCGGTAACTTGAAGGGTTAGAAAAAAATTAATATAAACGTCATGACCTCTTTTTACGAGACATTAATAATGGCGTAAATAGATCATGGCTGACTAAATTAGTTTGGAAGATATCGGGAGGTTTTCAATTGTTGGCTATTTTAAAATATGTCTTGTTCTTAATAACTATAACATATACAAAAAAACCCTTCAAAAATTATTTATGTAGTTTTCAGCGTAGAATGCAGTATGTACATAGTTTTTTAACTTAACATTCTACGCTGAAAACTACATAAATAATTTTTATATATATATATATATATATATATATATATTATTAGTTCCAACTCCTTACATTCAAAAAATCTGACTTCTGATTTGTATATATATATATATATATATATATATATATATATGTAGTTTTCAGCGTAGAATGTATATATATATATATATATATATATATATATATAGTTTTATGTAACACCGAACATTTTCATAACGAGAATTGTTTAACTATACATACTAAGCATACACTGTGCATGCTCCGACGCTCGGTTTATTAAAAGATTTGAAGCCTTAAACGAGTGTTTTCCGCCCCCAGGCTAAGCATGAAGTAAAATTTCGAGTTTAGAAAAGCCTGAAAATTTGGTTTGGTCGCGTAGCGCGAAGCGCGGAGCGGCCAAACCAAATTTTCAGGCTTTTCTAAACTCGAAATTTTACTTCATGCGCCACCGGTACAAAACACTGATGCAATGTAAAGTTTAGCGGTGTGTTTTAAACTTTGTAGTATGTCAGTGTTTTGTACCGGTGGCGCATGAAGTAAAATTTCGAGTTTAGAAAAGCCTGAAAATTTGATTTGGCCGCGTCGCGCGACGCGACCAAACCAAATTTTCAGGCTTTTCTAAACTCGAAATTTTACTTCATGCTTAGTCTGGGAGTGGAACACACTCATTTCAAGTTTCAAATTGAACTCAGTTAAAAAACAACGAGTATCTAAAGATTTACGGCATATACACTGTAACTGAGACATGTATACTTGAAAGAAAAACTCCTGTATGTACAAGTTGAGGCAAAAATTGCGATTGATTGACTACAATTTTTAATGGTCATATAAGCAACACAATTTACACACAACTTAAAAATGAAAAGTGTCAAATTGTATTGGATGCAAATGTTCGGTGTTACATAAAACTCTCTGTATATATATGAATATATATATATATATATATATATATATATATATATATATATATATATATATATGTATCACTGTTTCTTCGGGTTTGGTCCCGCGTATTTTCTTGGCTCTGGTCCATTTTATTTTTAATTCGACGTTTCGATGACGTCGCAGTCATCATCGTCAGGAATAACTATCAAAATTCCATTGCTCTAGCAACCACTTGTTTGACTTTTACGTACTACTTGATGCGTGAATTTCTTGTTTGGCCAAACAAGAAATTCACGCATCAAGTAGTACGTAAAAGTCAAACAAGTGGTTGCTAGAGCAATGGAATTTTGATAGTTATTCCTGACGATGATGACTGCGACGTCATCGAAACGTCGAATTAAAAATAAAATGGACCAGAGCCAAGAAAATACGCGGGACCAAACCTGAAGAAACAGTGATACATGTTACGCCCGCGAAAATCTACGTTTTAACATATATATATATATATATATATATATATATATATATATATATATATATATATATATATATATATATATATATATATATATATATATATATATATATTATATATATATATATATATATATATATATATACGCTAAACTGTTCGTTAAAAGTTTTTGGGGTTGCCGTTGCACTAAAAATTTGAAAAAAATCCTTGTCATATGGTTAAATCAGTTCTCATGTGAAATATTTTCAACTTTATATCACTTCCGGTTTCACCGGAAGTAGCACCAAATTAGATATTTTAAATGGAACACCCTATATATTAGTAATATTTTGGATTCCTCGTTTAAATTGCAACATATTTTAATTAAACATATGTACACTTATCTCTTATAGTTTTCAAGCAAAAAAAATATTTCTAAAATTTTTACCTCTAATAGGCATCTTGAAATCTGTCTGTAACTTCTCTCAACCTATGTTCGGTGTGTACTGGGACGCATCAAAGCATTGAGTGCGATGTGAGTGGCTACGATTTCTAATTGTAATATAGTCAACGCAATTTACACCTTCCCTTCAAACATAAATGTACCCTATCAGTAATCGCAAGCAAATGATATTTGCTGTTCTAGCACTTGAATCAAACGTAGACGAAGAACGGAGAGTTGAACATATCAATAATATTTACAAAAATGGAAAACATTTTTCTGGTAAACTTATACCATGGAGAAAACAGTTCAAGAAATTCCCATGAATCATTTACTGTTTATTTTTTTGATTCACTAATAACATTTATTTCAACCATTTCGAACCTTATAAAACAGTTTGTTTGGATAAATTTCATGAGCGAGGAGTTAGAAGTCTGTCGATATTATTGCAAGAGATGAAATTAAACAATCTATGTTATGTCGAAGAGTATCCAATAATATCAAATAATAATAATAATAATATGTAATATCATTTAATATTTAAAAATTGTCTGTACATAAGAGTTCTACAAGAATTTAAGTTTAGGTCCTACAAATTCCAACGTTATTAGTAGCCGTATGATAAAATTTAGCGATAAAATGTTTGTAAAATTATATTCAATATGTTAAAATAAACAACGAAATGTTGCGAAAAATTGTGTTTACTATTGCAGCGTTTGTATCTTCGTACCTTCTTTAATGAGTATTTTACTGATTAAAAATATAACAAAAGTTGATAAGCATTCCGTCGAACTAAAATATTTAAAATACAACAAATTGTGGTTGATATAATAATTGATAAATTAAATTTATTTTTGACAGCAAGAGTATACATTGGGTTGACGATATTACCATTAAAAATCGTTGCCAATCACATCGTACTCAATGCTTTGATGCGTCCCAGTACACATCGAACATAGGAAAATTAACATTGAGTACATTCTAGCATGTTCGGTGTTACATAAAACTCTCTGATATATATATATATATATATATATATATATATATATATATATATAATATTAAAATCAATAAAATTTAACTTGGTCAATGAATAAAGTAATCGATTTATCGTCTTATATTCTCTGTTGAAAAATGTAAATCTTGCTAATTCCTTCCTAATCAACTCGGTCATTAGCGTTAACGACACAAATCTAGTCTCATGATCCACTAAAAACTCCTATCCTAATTTTAAAAATAAACTCAGTTTCCCTCTTGACGATATTCATGACATTTCTAAATTATTATTAAAAATTAAAACCAATGCAGTGGGATCAGATGGTCTTAGGGCGACAATGCTTAAAATCATGCTCATAAACTGTTGTTTACAATAATGCATCTTTTCACAGACCTGTTATCAACCGTTATTATAGTACCAAAAAAAGAAAATCCTGAAAACCTAAAAGATCTAAAGCCAATTAGTATTTTACGTGTCTTATCTAAAATTCTGGAATGTATAATAAAAGACCAACTGACTATGTTTTCAGAGACTCATAGTACCCTGCCCACGAACCAATCAGGATTTAGAACAAACTATAGCTGCTCTACTGCTTTACTGAATGTCACTGACAATATTATCAATGCAACTGACAGAGGATTACTCTCTTGTTTAATCCTCATTGATTACAGTATAGCATTCGACACAATTAATCATGATGTATTATTAGCAAACATGAAGTACATGGTTTAGAGTCAAGTCAAATGCACTAAAACTTATAAGTAGTTGTATCTATGGCCGCCAGCAACAGGTCAAAATTGACAACATGACGTCGGATGTATCATAAATAAATGCCGGTGTTCCTCAACTATCAATTCTAAGCCCACTGTTATTTTCGATTTAGACGTAATTTATTCCTGAGAACCAAAGGTTTAGTTTCACTGAAATTGGACAATACAGCTATACCTTTTGTAGACTCGGTGCGTAACTTAGGCTGTTATCGACTCTGATCTGCGCTCTAAATGTCACGTCAATAAATTTATCTCTAGAGCTTACAATAATCTACGAATGATATACAAGGTGTCCGAATGTATGGGGATCTCAGTTATTTAAATAGATAGAGAGTATTTTAGGGCCTAACAATAATCTGAAAACAATTTTGAAATATTTTGTTTTGTTTTCGAGATATCAACAAAAAACTGATTTTTTGAAAAATCGTTTTTATTTGTGTATTCAAAAACTACCGAATCTGGGCATTTAGAACTTGGACAATGTACTTTTTAATGAGGAGTCTATTAGAATATTTTTTTTGAGATAACTATAACATTTACCTGCTAACTTTTGTTTTTCTTATAGGCGCCATTTTGGATTTTTATATTTTATGAAAGAATATTTTTTTCTGAACTCAGTGATGTATCACACTCAAACCTTATTTTAGATTTGATATTTTAAATTATAATATTTTCTTTTTTGCAAAGAGTACCTTGGAAACAATGACGTCAATTCTTTTAATCAATAAAATCTTGACAGTAGTTAATCATTCTTAGCAGTCAAAATTAATTAATAACTGTCAATCTTCTGTAATAATAATAATCGATTATCGTTTATCACACAAAACATAAAGTAAAAATATGGTGATGTGTCCATCATAGCACTTTCCCCGTTAAAGATATAATGACTTAAATATCAGCAGTATGGACAAATTGCACAAACTTAATTTATTCTACTTTTATTATTATTATTCCAAAACTATTCACAAAAAAAGTAATTCTTACATTTTTCGTCACATCTCAATAAATATTGATCACCATCACATCTAAGCGTTATATATTTTTAACTTTACTGTAAATCAGTGGTTTTTCCGCGTGGCGCATAAAGTAAAATTTCGAGTTTAGAAAAGCCCCGTGAAAATTTGTCTGGGGTCGCCGAGACAAATTTCTTACTCCCAGACTAAGTGAGTGGAAGACATTCGTTAGTTTAAAATACATCACAACTGACTTGTATGTCAACTATCATTATAGTCCGACTTATGTAAAGTTGACACAATCGACTAAATGTCGGCTGGCGCCGACTTATGTCGAGCTAAAACAATAGACTTATGTCAGTCAACATAGTGATTCACAGTCATAAATTCACATCTTGACTATTGTGACATTATAACTGTGAGTCACTTGGTTAACTGTCTTATGACTATAGTAGATTTTGTCTAATTATGTCTCTATGGACCGTTTCCGTTCGATTCGGATTTGATTTCGATGGAAATTCCAGAAGTTTTTAGGTAAAATCCACTATTATGAAGTCAATTTTCTTAAGTTTCCACCCACTTACCATACATTGACGAAACGAGCACGAGCCATTCACAGCACGAGTAACGTACGAATGTCATCAACGTCTTATGCTCGTGTCGTGCTCGTCTTGTCATTGTGTAAAAGAAGAAAACTGTATCAGACAAAAAATCGAAAAAGATTAAAAAAAAAATGTAATCTTCGCAATTAAATAATTTAATGTATTTATTATTATCATTACCTCAAAATATTGTCCGAGTTTATACACAAGCATGACACGGGCACGAGAAAACGTAAACAAAACTCGTGGACCAAAAGTCTTTGTCGCACTTGACATGCTTAGCGCACGTGACGTTGCACTTGACGTGCTCGTGTCATGCGATAATCGTGTCGTGCACGTTATAACAATGTATGGCTAGACCTTTATTGGTAATAATAACAAAGAATATTTATTTAGCACTTTAGCTATACATGATAAAAATACTATTACTATTTTGCAGAACCACAAAAAAACATAGGGGAACTGCAATCTATGTACACATATCTGTACATTCAAAAAGAAGAGAGGATATTGAGCTACTCTCTGTCGAACACGATTGTGAACTATCTGCAATAGAGATTGTTACCTGTAAGATAATTATTATAACTGTGTATAGAGCCCCTCTATCAAATTTTAACACATTCCTATCAGTAATTGAGACTCTTTTCACAAATATCACAAGTAGGATTGTAATGATGGGAGATTTTAACATAAATTTCAATGCGCAAAATTCGGCAAATTCGAGCTTTGCTGACATTTACACCTGTTATGGGTTCGAAGCCTTAGTTCGCGAACCTACAAGAGGAACTAATTGCATTGACAATATTATAACAAACATACGACCAAATATAACTGGCGTAAAAACCCTTGAACCTTGCCTCTCAGATCACAAAGGGTTAACAATGAAAGTAAACATTCCCAATATTAATATGCAAAATAATAATTTTGTTTATAGACCAATTAATCATCGAGGTCTATATATGTTTTACAATACGTTGTCACACATATCTTGGGAATTCATTAATTCACATATTGAAATAAACGAAAAATGTAACTTATTTATCAATCATATTTCAGATGCAATGACAGATGCGTTTCCATACAAAATAGGGAAATCCAAATCTAATACCAGCTTTAAGCCTTCTTGGTTTGATTTGGAATTGCGGAACATGCGCGAACAGCTAATGTTTCTAAAAGAATGGAGTACTGCTCACCCTACTGCAGAAAATAAATCAATCCTCAACGACTTTAAGAACAATTATAAAAACAAAATCCAATACAAACAACGTTTATCGAATGATAACTATATTGCTACATCTAGCAATCCCCAAAAAGCAATGTGGAACATTCTAAATTACCACAAAGCTACAAATCGCAATAAAGTGTCATGTGATATCTCCGCAGATGAATTCAACACATACTTTGGTACTGCTGCAAAACACCTCATCAACTGTCTTCCAAAAACGAATGCAGACCCACTAACGTATGTCAAAGCACAAAATAGATGTACATTTTATTTCAAACGAGTGACTTACAACCAGGTTAGAAACATCATTGATCATCTAAAAAATAAAAAGGGCACTGATGTTCACGGTATGAATGCAAAAATAATTAAAACAGTAAAAGATATTTTAATAATCCCCTTAACTAAATTATTAAACCAATGTATAGATTCTTCCACATTTCCAACATCTCTTAAACTCTGAAAAATTATACCTATTTATAAAAAAGGAAACGTTAACGACCCAGGTAACTATAGGCCCAAAGCGATAATACCAACAATAGGTAAAATTTTTGAGTATGTCTTTAAAAACCAACTATACGAGTACTTCCACTGTAACAAATTATTTAATGCATGTCAATTTGGCTTTAGGCAAAATAAATCAACTTGTGATGCAATCCTGGACTTGACTAATTTCATTCTATCGGGATTTGAACGTAATGAATACATCGGATGCGTCTTTTACGACCTATCAAAGGCCTTCGATTGTGTGTCGCACGACATATTCCTAAGTAAGCTGCCTTCTTATGGTATCAGTGATGATTCGATTGCTTTGTTAAGTTCTTATTTATAAGGCAGACAACAAATGACAATACATGGCGGGACGCTTTCAAATGTAGATTACATACACACTGGGGTACCTCAAGGGTCTGTCCTAGGACCGCTTCTATTCTTGATTTTTATCAATGATTTGACAAATTGTGACCCTAACTCAAATTTCACTTTGTACGCAGACGACACTACGTGCTACCAATCAAAGAAACATCTCCCTGTATTGCTGGATGGTCTCGGGGATACCCAATCGAAGGTTAAAGAATGGATAATCAGCAATCGTTTGTTGCTGAATGAAAATAAAACATCTAATATGATCTTCAGTCTAAAGGACTGCTCAGATATTGTCAACAAAAACGAAACCAAATTTTTAGGGGTTGTGCTGGACCCGGGATTAACGTGGAGTAATCAAGCTGAATTTATCTGTAAAAAGATTTCAAAATATGTGTACTTGATCCGCAGTTTAACTAAATTAAATAATTTAACAACCATGTTAAATTGCTATTACTCGCTGGTACAATCACAAATAAATTACTCCATCTTGTCATGGGGCCATACCACACATATTAAACGTATATTTGGGCTTCAACGAAAATGTATACGAGCCCTACTCCAATTACATTTTCGCCAAGACATTAAAAATAACTTTAAAAACTTAAACATCGTAACAGTTCCGTCATTATATATTTTAAGGTGCCTGCTATTTGTGAAAACGAATCTACATATGTACACAATTACAAAGGAACATCGCAGTTATAATACAAGAATTTCTGACAACGTTAAGATAAAATATACTCGTATTTATAGAACAAGGAATAGTGAAAATTATTACGCTCCACTATTTTACAACAAATTGCCAAATCATATAAAATCTTTAAACATAAAAATGTTTAAATCACAAGTGAAACGATTACTGTGTTCAGGGTCCTATTACAGTGTTAATGACTCTCTGAACGGTGACTTGTTAATATAAACATATGTATAATATTAGTAATTTTATTATATATTTAATTTTTGTCTTATGTTTCGTAAAAATACTATTATGCGCTGATCATGTAAAAAATGTCTGTGCTTCTATGTCTTGTAATTACCTGATTTTATACTATTACATGTATGTCTTGACGTGTGTACAGCTATGCTTTTAACACTATATAAATTGAAATTGAAATATTATAAATTTAACCAGAAATATATGGTATGTTTTAATTCACTCTTGGTTAATTATTTAGTTAATAAAAGCTTAAAAAAGGGGAGATTGCTTGGCTCAGTGTTAATGAATTTTAAGTAGAGAGTATTTAAGTGAACATTTTTTTTTTAATTTTGTCGTTTTTTTAATTTTCTAGTGAATATTACGTACAAAACGATCCGACCCAACTCTATCAAATCGCTCAAGTCATAATTTACCTTCAAAAAATCTACAGCCCAATTCCGCGTGTCTGGGGCAAAGGCCAGGCCTCCAAAGAAATCTGGGAATTGGTCAAAAGATTGCAACGAGAAAACAATCTTCAAGAAACTTACAAAAACCACGAAACTTCTTACATCGATCAAATTTTATTAATCGACCGATCGATCGATTTTGTAACACCTTTAGCTACGCAATTAACGTACGAAGGGTTGATCGATGAGATTTTTGGCTTGAACAGCTCGACTGTGCGTTTACCGGCCGAAAAATTCAAGAGCAAGGAGGAAAGGATGAACGATTCTTTGGCTGAAGTTAAGACTAAGATTATTTTATATTCGGCTGATAAGTTGTTTGGTGATTTGAGGGATAAAAATGTTAATGCTGTGAGTAAATATTCATTATACGAACATAATAAAATTTCGAGTTAAGAAAAGCCTGAATAATTGGATTGGCCGTGTAGCGAAGCGGAGTGGCCAATCCAAATTAGGCTTTTCTAAACTCGAAATTTTACTTCATGCGCCCCACGTATAAAACTGAAATATCGTAAAGTTTAAAATATATGGCTTCAGCAATCCAATGTGAATAAAACGTGAGTCAAATTCTGCACTGAACAAATTGTTTAAAACAGTAATTTTAGGCAACCCAATAACTCTAACATATATTAGGTTGCCTATAATCGTTGTTGTATGTGTGTATTTTTTCAACTTCACTGTAAATCAGTGTTTTTAAGCGTGGCGCATGAAGTAAAATTTCGAGTTTAGAAAAGCTTAATTTGGATTGGCCGCTCCGCTTCGCTACGCGGCCAATCCAAATTCTTAGGCTTTTATAAACTCCAAATTTTACTTCATGCTTAGTCTGGGAGTGGAAAACACTCGTTAAATGCCTTTCTTTCAACGTATTAGTATTTTGTCGTTAAATTACTATATTAACGTTAAATCACTATATTGACTGTATTTAAGTGACTTACAATCATAACATCACAATAGCCGAAATACAGTCCATAGAGAGGACATAATCAGAAAAAATCCTAGCATAGTCAAAAGACAGTCAATCAAGCCACTCACAGTCATAATAGTCAAAACACGGTCAATAAAGATATAATATGATATACATATAGTAATCCTATTATAGTCCAAAGACAGTCAAGCAATTTATTAAGATTCAAAATGTCACACCAGTATTTCGTTTATAAACACATACATTTTCTATCAGTACAGTAATTAATCAGCTGGATGCCCGTTTTCAAGGGTGTAGGTAAGCAAATGATGGGTCCCAGGAGTTGTCAAATAAGTGAGAAAAATTAAAATGTTACCTATAAAATGTACAATAAACATATAAATACCGTTATCAGTTGTTTTAACAAAAATATTCACAACCTAATTATTAATTATTAACACTGAACATCGTTGATAACAGACTAAATTTCTGTGTTACTCTGATTAAAGAGGTATTTGTGTGTTTTTGAACTACACTTCAAATCAATGGTTTATACGCGTGGCGCATGAAGTAAAATTTCGAGTTTAGAAAAGCCCCGTGAAAATTTGTCTCGGTTCGCTGCGCGACCCTCGACAAATTTTCGACGCGGGGCTTTTCTAAACTCGAAATTTTACTTCATGCTTAGTCCGAGAGTGGAAGACACTCGTTACCTTAACTGTTAAAGTATGTGTCGTCGGATGCCCGTCTTCAGGGGTGATATGTAAGCAAATTATGGGTCCTAGGAATTGCCAAATAAGTGAGTTACTCAACTGTTTCCAAGGCACTCTTTGAATAACCAAAAGATTAATATTTTACATATATAATGTACAATAAACTATAAGTGTGGTACATCATTGAATTCAGAAAAAAATATTTATTCAAAAAATATGGAAATCCAAAATGACACCCATAAGAAAAACAAACGTTCGCTATGGTCTCTGGATAAATGTAATAGTTATCTTAAAATAAAGTATATTACTAAATTTCTCGTTAAAAAGTGCCTGTACAATGTCAAAGTTGTAAATGTCTGGATTCAATAGTTTCTGAATGAAAAAATTAAATACGAAATTAAAGAAAAAACGGTTTTTGACAATATCTCAAAAACGAAAGAAGATATTCAAATTATTTTTTAAATTATTATTGGGCTAAAAAATACGCACCTTTCCCTCAATTTAACCGACTCTATCTTTTCAAACAACCGAGATCCCCATACACTCTGTTGAAATACGGGCACACTGTATAAACATCTATGGAATGATGATGGAATAAATTTGAGGTTATACTAAACTGTGTGGTAGCAGTCAGTAGTGCCAGTCTAATTTAAAACTTAAAGCCTACTTTAAATAGTAATAAAAAGCGGTTAAATTTCTTTCTTTACTGTTTTTATTTAAGTACTATGTACATTATGGACACCAAGTATCCATTATCATTAGTTAACTATTGATAATGGACACTTAGTGTCCGAAATGTACATATAGTACTTAAATAAAAACATTGAAGACAGGAATTTAACCACTTTTTATTACTATTATAACAATCTTCACATAACTTACGAATGCTTCAAACGATCGCACATTATTAAAATGAATCAAATTTAACTTGGTCAATGAATAAAGTAATCGATTTATCGTCTTATATTTTTGATGTTTTGTAAAGTAGTACTTTTAAAGAAGTTTGTCTTTTACTACTACTAATATTCTATTGATTTTAATGGATTGTGATTCAAAAATTATACAATTAGTCTCACAAATTACTATTTTAACAGTTTTATAAGCAAATTGATTAAAATGTATTTTCCTGCAAAGTGTTGGATATTAGTTTAAAATTAATGAAACACTTGTATCTTTTCTTCACTTATTTATTTGAAGTACCAAATGCACATTTCGATCACGATGTGATCATTATCAATGGTTGACAAATACAAACTTAAAAGCTAAAATGCGCTTAATATATACCTGCGGATTAGGAGGAGTAATTTCGAAATGAGCGCGGGGGTTATGGAGTTAAGGGAAAACCGACAATTAGGCCGACATCTTAAATCTATTTTAAGTGTAATTGGAACAAATAATATAAAATAGAAAAACAGAAAAATAAGAAAAATACACAAGTTACAATATACATAAAAACATGTGAACATATAACAAGAAAAATACAAAAATTATTACAACGGAACGAGTTTAAGTAATGGGTTGTCTAGTGGGCTCAAATCAAAATTTAGCAGATCAGCGTTATGTTTTTTTAATAGCTTGGTGTGGTTGAGGGAGAATTTATGACCTGTTTCAATAGAGTGATGAGCAACTGCAGACCCTACAAAATCTGCAGTTGCTCATCACTCTATTGAAACAGGTCATAAATTCTCCCTCAACAACACCAAGCTATTAAAATTCTCCACAAATTATCACTTAAACCTGTACGAAGCTTTTTACATGAAAAAACATAACGCTGATCTGCTAAATTTTCATTTGAGCCCACTAGACAACCCATTACTTAAACTCGTTAAGTTGTAACAATTTTTGTATTTTTCTTGTTATATGTTTTCATGTTTTTATGTATATTGTAACTTGTGTATTTTTCTTATTTTTCTGTTTTTCTATTTTATATTATTTGTTCCAATTACACTTAAAATAGATTTAAGATGTCGGTCTAATTGTCGGTTTTCCCTTAACTCCATAACCCCCGCGCTCATTACGTAATTACTCCTCCTAATCCGCAGGTATATATTAAGCGCATTTTAGCTTTTAAGTTTGTATTTGTCAACCATTGATAATGATCACATCGTGATCGAAATGTGCATTTGGTACTTCAAATAAATAAGTGGAAAAAAGATACAAGTGTTTCATTAATTTAAAACCATCTTCACGCAACTCAACAACAATTAAGTATTTAGATATTAGTGTTTTATTTAAGATAAAGACGGATTGATGTTACGCCACGCGTTCAAACCAAATGGTCAGGCTTTTCTTAACTCTAAATTTTACTTCATACTAAATCAAGAAGCTTAAACACTTATTAGAAGTATATTTCAATCAAATAATCCACGAAAATGAAATGTTATCACGTTCATTTTTCAAGTGTAACAATAAGCATGTAGATTTTGTTATATTAATACGAAATCTTAGTATCGTGTTTGTACGAGTCTAGTAGAAATTAATTAGCATTAAACTATAACGATATTATCGACAATTCTATTAATAAATAGTAAATGTTTTGTAAGTTCATGCATTTTGTCGGATTTAATTTACTTTCGATAACAGAATAATTTTGTTAAAAAATATGTTTTGGTTTATTTTAGAAAAATGAAGAAGGAACATAGCTGTATTTTTATTAGTTATTCTGTCAAATTTGGATTGTTTTCTTAATGGCCAATTCAACTTTTGTTCATCATTTCAAATTCAAGTAAATACAGTACTATAAAAGATTATTAACCTCAAGTTGAATAACAATTCCGAACATCGACTTGCAAACCGGTAGAAAATCCGCGACCTTGATCGTGCAAGCGAAAGATAAAGAAAAAAGAACATTGCCGCCAAATAATTTAACCACCCAGAAAAGACCAACTTAAGCCTTACCGGCTAAACCAACTTAAGTCAACTTACTTATCAACTAATCACCTTCATAAATCCAACGCGGAGCAAAATCTCATATCGCACTCACTCACGCACAATGACTCCTCGATTGTTTAATTGAAACATTTATTTATTGCAGATCACAACCACCTACACAACTGGAATTTATCGTTAAAACACCGGCGCTTCGAGATGTTAATACCGACTGGTGGCGACTTACTGGACTTGACGAGCTCGGACCGGATTTGAATTGTTAACACAATTCAATATAGTCGGCATTCCGGGCACGAACCGCGTCCCATGGCCACACTATATCGTCATCTTGTCTCTTCACCGTTTCGCCGTTGGCTGGTGAGTTGAATGAACGCTGGTAGAACGAGGAGAGAAAAGATTCACTCGGTGGTAATTGTTGAAGCTCTCTCTGGCTGAATTGTTCAATTGTTTTTTTTTTAGATGTTGCTATCGTTTAAATATAGAATGTTTATGAGTTTTGGCTTATCTTGTTTGACAAATGCTGTAATTGTTATAAATATTATTCTATAAAATATAATACTTTAACTTTGTTTGTATAACACAATATTTATATTTTCTTTTGTGACTGCAGTTTCGGCAACTTAACTTGCCATTATCAAACTTAGTCATCTAAATTCCGGTATGGTACAGTTATATATACAAGAATGGTTATTGGGGTATATACTAAACAGAGCTGGGATGAATCCTCAAAAACAGGATTCGAATCACGAATCCGAATCATCTAATATGATTCGAATCACGAATACTCGAATAAAGGATTCGTAAGTAATCATCATTTTTGAATCACGGATACAAATCCTTTAAAAATAAATTTGAATCTATCATTTGCAACCAGTAACATTTTATTCCATCAGTTTCTATTAACAAAAATGTTCATTTACCGACAAAATATATGATTAAATAATGATTTTAATGATGATATATGTGTTATTGAACTTCATTCTCTATCAGAGTTTTATACGCGTGGCGCATGAAGAAAAATTTCAAGTTTAGAAAAGCCCCGTGAAAATTTGTCTCGGGTCGCTGCGCGACCCTCGACAAATTTTCTACGCGGGGCTTTTCTAAACTCGAAATTTTACTTCATGCTTAGTCTGGGAGTGGACAACACTCGTTCTTAAAAGTTTCAAATTGAGTGATCACTCTAGATTACTAAGTTTATTGCTATTTTACAAAGGCTACAGCTAGAAGGACCAATCATGGTCTTCGGAGACCGAAGGACTACAGGGAATCGAAGTTTCTTTACAAGAAAACAACGAATATCTGAAGGTTTACAGCAGTGATGGGGAAACTACGGCCCGCGGGCCAAGTCCGGCCCGCGGAAAGGTTTAATCCGGCCCGTTTAAGAGTACCGTCGTGTAAAGTGACGACCCGCATAAAAACTACCTGCGGCGATATTCAAAACACAATAGTATACTGGACAAATCCATCCGACCTAAACAGACGACTCATCTTCGCTCGAAACTTGTTTTCTCGAAAGAACCGGAAAAATCCAATTCCCGAACAATCCTTGCAGGTAGGTATAAATACAAGCGAGGCCGCCCGAAGATCAGTTAGTTAGCGACTTAGTCAGTCATCTGCAACGACCCGCTGTGACTCGAGTAATTGTTTGTGTAATCCCCGAAACTCCCACTGCCTCAACAAACACCCGCGCAAGAGCATTAGTTAGCAGTAAGCTTTCGTCAATTGCGTTTCTGTGTGTTGTTCTCCGTAGTAGGTAACGTCTAAAATGGATGTTAAAAAAAGAAAAGTGGATTCAGAATGTCGAGTTTTTAAACAAGAATGGACGTGGAAATATTTCTTTACTTTATTTAAAGAAAAACCTGTGTGCTTACTTTGCAATACAACTGTTGCAGTTTTAAAAGAATATAACATTCAACGCCATTTCAAGAGCAAACATGAAAACCACTCCTACTCATCGTTAAGTGAACAGGTGAAAAAAATTAAATCAAAAGATTTAATAAAAAAATTATCAAGTCAACAACAATTATTTCAGAGAGCTAATCATTCTCAAAGATGCGCTACGAAAGCCAGTTATGTGTTGGCTTATAATATTGCTAAATCTAATAAAGCATTTTCAGATGGTGAATTCATAAAGCAGTGCATGATAGATGTGTGCGATATTATGTGCCCTGAAAAGAAAAATGATTTTCAGTCACTGTCTCTCTCAAGAAGAACAATCACCGAGAGAATTTAAAATATTGATAAAAATCTAATTTCACAACTGGCTTCAAAAACTCAAAAATTTATTTTTTATTCAATTACCATGGATGAAAGTACAGATATCAGCGATATGGCGCAGTTACTCATATTTGTAAGAGGAATCAACGCCTACTTTGAAATTACAGAAGAACTTGCAGGGCTGCAGTCAATGAAAGGAACAACGACTGGTGCCGATATATTTTGTGAATTTGAAAAGTGCATCGATAAACTTCGTTTACCTATTGATAAGTTATGTAATGTAACTACAGATGGTGCTCCTAATATGGTTGGAATCAATCAAGGATTTGTTGGGAAATTTAATTCTAAGTATCCGGAAAATGATGTTGTTTTTTTGCATTGCCTTATACATCAGGATGCTCTCTGTAAATCGGCTTTAGATATTGACCATATACTTAATATTGTTGTAAAACTAGTAAATATGATTCGTTCCAGAGGATTATTACATAGCCAGTTTCAACAGTTTTTGGAGTCCGTACATGCTGAGCATTCCGATATCCTGTATTATTCAAAAGTTCGTTGGTTAAGTGCTGGAAAAGTATTTGAAAGAATTTGGGATTTAAAAGACGATATTGTGAATTTTCTTCTTGATAATGACATTTATAATCAATTTGACGTCTTAGAAAACAAAACGTGGCTTTCTGATTTCGCTTTTTTCACAGACCTTGTAATAGGTCAGTAGGGGTCATGTGCAAATATTATTTTTGACGAAATTAAATTAAAATATTAATACAAAAATCACCCAAGAAAATATTAAAGAAAAATTAACACTCAGTAAATACGAGAATAACATTAGCCGATCAAAATTTTTTATCTGAAAGAAATAACAAATGCAGCATCGCCTTAAAATAATAAACAAGTACCGGCGCGTGGAGAAATGCTAAGACATACAGAAAGATTCAGCTCAAGGTTTAACCAAGCGCAAACACAACGAATTTGCGAAGTCGGGGGAATTGCGTGACGTTAGGGATGGGTGGTATTTTATAACCATATATGGTCTGCGCGAAATCTTCGATCTCCACGATCGGGTGGGAAACAGAGTTATAAAAGCTGTGCGGAGCGGAAAACAAGAGGCAGTTCGGGGAGTCAAGAAACAGTTCGGAAGAAGAACATCACGAAAAGCACCACAAGTTCCAAATCACAGAGGGAAATAAGAATAACACAACAAAAATCAAAATTATACAACAAATATAAAAACTATACAACAAAAAAAAATACAAAACAGTTAACGGGTGTGGTCGAGCTGTGCGTGGAAAACGGAGGAGTGTTCCCGCTAGTTAATTGCCTGAAAACAATTAACGGGTGTGGTCGTCCCGAGTTAGTACTGCAGAGTTATGTTCCCGCTAGTTAAATGCACAAAAACAATTGACGGGTGTGGTCGAGCTGTGCGTGGAAAACGGAGGAGTGTTCCCGCTAGTTAATTGCTGATCACAATTAACGGGTGTGGTCGTCCCGAGTTAGTACTGCAGAGTTATGTTCCCGCTAGTTAAATGCACAAAAACAATTGACGGGTGTGGTCGAGCTGTGCGTGGAAAACGGAGGAGTGTTCCCGCTAGTTAATTGCCTGAAAACAATTAACGGGTGTGGTCGTCCCGAGTTAGTACTGCAGAGTTATGTTCCCGCTAGTTAAATGCACAAAAACAATTGACGGGTGTGGTCGAGCTGTGCGTGGAAAACGGAGGAGTGTTCCCGCTAGTTAATTGCCTGAAAACAATTAACGGGTGTGGTCGTCCCGAGTAAGTACTGCAGAGTTATGTTCCCGCTAGTTAAATGCACAAAAACAATTGACGGGTGTGGTCGAGCTGTGCGTGGAAAACGGAGGAGTGTTCCCGCTAGTTAATTGCCTGAAAACAATTAACGGGTGTGGTCGTCCCGAGTAAGTACTGCAGAGTTATGTTCCCGCTAGTTAAATGCACAAAAACAATTGACGGGTGTGGTCGAGCTGTGCGTGGAAAACGGAGGAGTGTTCCCGCTAGTTAATTGCCTGAAAACAATTAACGGGTGTGGTCGTCCCGAGTTAGTACTGCAGAGTTATGTTCCCGCTAGTTAAATGCACAAAAGCAATTGACGGGTGTGGTCGAGCTGTGCGTGGAAAACGGAGGAGTGTTCCCGCTAGTTAATTGCCTGAAAACAATTAACGGGTGTGGTCGTCCCGAGTTAGTACTGCAGAGTTATGTTCCCGCTAGTTAAATGCACAAAAACAATTGACGGGTGTGGTCGAGCTGTGCATGGAAAACGGAGGAGTGTTCCCGCTAGTTAATTGCTGATCACAATTAACGGGTGTGGTCGTCCCGAGTTAGTACTGCATAGTTATGTTCCCGCTAGTTAATAGCACAAAAACAATTGACGGGTGTGGTCGAGCTGTGCTTGGAAAACGGAGGAGTGTTCCCGCTAGTTAATTGCCTGAAAACAATTAACGGGTGTGGTCGTCCCGAGTTAGTACTGCAAAGTTATGTTCCCGCTAGTTAAAAGCACAAAAGCAATTGACGGGTGTGGTCGAGCTGTGCGTGGAAAACGAAGGAGTGTTCCCGCTAGTTAATTGCCTGAAAGCAATTAACGGGTATGGTCGTCCCGAGTTAGTACTGCAGAGTTATGTTCCCGCTAGTTAATAACACAAAACAATCAACGGATGACGTCTGGATCTGCTTGCTAATCAGAGGAGTGTTCCCGCTAGTTGGTTGTCTGGTAAGCTCCGAGATGGTTTTTGTGGGTTTCCCATCTCATAATGCAAATGCAGGGGTTATTTAATTTTGCTCCCACAAGTAGAGTCATATACTTTTTGAGTTTAACTAAAATGCACATGGCTTCTAAGTACAAACGAAAATAAAGTATTTCGAGAATCTAAATAATTTAAGAAACACAAATTAATTAGAAATGTCATAATTGAGGTCAATAAACTTTGCATCCGTTAAACTCACATCCTGTTTTATTTATTGTCCACACATACTCCTGGTCATTAAAAGGGAAGAAAGACACAGTATTTCCGATAATGCATAGTGACACAAACAACGAATCTGTTAAATAAATTAAATGGGTTACTACATACACAACACAACGTAAATAAAATACAAATTATAAATTTGTATAATACCTAGGGTCGAATCATTACATTGGTGCCGTGACCAGGATGTTTGTGATGACAATAAATATGTATTACATAATTTTTAAGTGCTGTGTCCACTTGTGGACAAAAATACTTCAGGTAAAGGGCGGAAGCAAAGTTTTAAAAGGTACAGACGTAATTAATATTTAATAAACAACAAAACAAAAATCATAATAGCGATTTCAAGTTCATACGTATTAGTATTTCAAGTTCAAACGCTGACCTATATTCAGAAGATGGGCGCGTAAACAAAAAGAGCTAGAATAAGTATAAAGAAGCACAAACAGAAATTCCATATACGAATAAAAACAAACGCAAGTAATTCAAAAATCAAAACAAACGTGTTGGTATTTCAAGTTCAATCATTGACCCACTTTTAAAGATAAACACACTCTAGAAAAGGAAGAATATGCAACAAAGAAAAAAACGACGATTGGGAAAGGATTTTTTTCTAATGCACAAAATGCGCATTATAAGTTCACGTAATAGAGAAAGGAAAACATGCGAAATTCAGGAATACTAGCAAAATGCACAGAAACAATAAATATCAAAGTCACAAATAAATAATAATTAAAACAAAATATTAAAAAAAATATATATCTATTAGGAATGCAATAAAGCATTTTTAAGAGCGATTAATGACCTACTTATAAGAAAAATAAACATGCGTATCCAGAAATCGTAAGCATAAAATAAATGTTACAAACGTGTAGCGTTCAAGAGCGCGCAAAGGAAATAGTAATCAAAACATGCAAAGAATTATTTCAAGAAGAGGTAATAATAAATAACAAAAAAAAGGGGGGCACTTAGAGTAGACTCATAAGCTAGCAGAAAATACATTTTTAAATTATTAGCATGAGATAAACGAAAAGAAAAATCTAACTTGTGATTTTAAAATAAAACAAACAAAAAAAATACGAATTGCAATAACAGGTAAAAATCGAAGCAGGTTTTATAAAAAGAAAAACAAGCAAACAGATGAATCAAGGGTACCTAGGTCAAATAAGAAAGTGACTCAAGTTCATAAAATAATTCAATTATCTTACGAGATGTAGTTTAAGTTAATATGAAACCTAAGAATAAAAAAAAACACACACACACACCAAATGACATTAAAGCCACATCAACATAAAATAAAACTCATCCAACAAGGAACAACAAAAAAATAAATTAAAAAAAAATATATATATAGACTTAAATCAGGGATACAATTCAGAGGCGATGATAAAAAGTACAACAAAATAAAATATCTTATGCATTACTGAATTAAAGGTGTGGGCCTTTAACAAAAACAAAAATTAATTGAGTTTCAATTTTTATTTCATGTAGCAGGTGCTTTGTTTGAGTATGATTACAGCAACCACGATGACCAGGCAAAATCAATCATTAAATGGAGAACAGAAAGGTGTTTGAAGCGGGGGCGAAAAGTTTAAAAAAAAATATGAAAGCAACAAAGCATTGGCAACACCGAAACCGGCGCAAAGAAGCAGCTAAGTCATCAATGGGCGAAGAGAAAGCCGGATAATCAAGAGTACCGAGATGGGAGAAATCAACCTATGGGGAAGATTTACAAAAATGCAAGAGGTTCCAAATGATATCCAAAATCGAAGGCGGAAAAAAAAAAGATGATTTATTCCAGAACATCTGTTCGTCAAGAAGAGTCAAGTCAACAGAGTCACATTCTACAAGAACGGACAAATTGATTACATATCCGAATTTGAGCAACAAGAAGGCCGTGGACGTAACGACAAAGTTACAACAGAGGCCGGGAAGGCCGAGAGACTCACAACAACGGCAGGAAAACCACCAAGTACTAGACTCTTTCGAACGGACTTTTTAACTACGAGCGTATCAAAACTGGGAGCGATAGGTCATCTAAATGAAGTTTTGGATCAAAAAAAGAAACAGCTGCTACTTTAGCTGCCAGTAACACCACCACGACATCTCAACGGCATCCATAACAAACGCAATTCACAAGAAAGCTCGAATTCAGCAGAAACAACGCAACAAAATTTAACATCAATCGAAACATGTTTTAGAATTGATTACATATCCGAATTTAAGAAGAACGACAAAATTGGGAGCGTTACAACAGAGGCCGGGTAGGCCGAGAGACTCACAACAACGGCAGGAAAACCACCAAATACGCCACTCTTTCAAACGGACTTTTTAACTACGAGCGTATCAAAACTGGGGGCGATAGGACATCTAAATGAAGTTTAGGATCCAGAAAAAAAATACTGCTACTTTAGCTGCCAGTGACACCATCACGACATCTCACCGGCATCCATAACAAAAGCAATTCACAAGAAAGCTTCCATTCAGTAGAAACAACGCAACAAAATTTAACATCAATCCAAACATGTTTTAGAATTGATTACATATGCGAATTTCGGCACCAAGAAGTCCGGAAGCGTCACAACAACGGCATAAAAACCACTAAGTACGCCACTCCTTTGGACTGACTTTTTAACTACAAGCATATCAAATTGGGGGGCGATGCGTTATCTTAATGAAGTCTTAAAAAAAAAAAAAAAACACTGACGCTTCAAATTTAAGTGACTCCACCACGACATCCCAACAGCAACCTATTCATAACAAAAACAATGCACAAGAGAGCTCCAACTCAACAGAAACAACGCAACAGAATTTAAATTTGAATCAACCGTAATATGTTTTGGAATTTGTTACGGATTCAAAGTTCAGCATCAAGAAAGTTGGGAGCGTTACAACAGAGGCCGGGAAGGCTTAGAGCGTCACAACAGCGGCGTGAAAACCGCCAAGTACTTCACTCCTACAAACGGGCTTTCCGACTAAGTATCAAAATTGGGGGGCAAATGAAGTTTTGGATCCAGAAACATCGTCAACATCGTCATCTAAATAAAGTCTTAAAAAAAAACACTGCCGCTTCAGCTCCAACTGACTCCACCACGACATCTCAACAGGCATATAAAAATGGGGGGGCGATGGGTCATCTAAATGAAGTTTTGCATCCGTTAAACTTATAAAACAAAAAAAAAACACTACCGCCTCAGCTCCATGTGACTCCATCACGTCATCTCAACAGCAACGAATTCATAATGAAAACAATCCACAAGAAATCTCCAACTCGACAGAAACAACACAACAAAATTTTAAATTAAATCAATCAAAATATGTTCTAGAATTTGTTACAGACTCCAATTTGAGCATCAAAGAGGCCGGAGGAAAAAAAAAAATGGGGTCACGACAAAGGCATGAAAACTGCTAGGTGCCACTCTCGACCGGACGGACAATTCAATCGACATCAATAATCAGGGATGCTGGTTTGCCGCATTTCAACAACACCAGTCTTTATCAGGAGCCCACAAGGAAGTCAAGGTCACCAAGGTCTTGATACTTCAAGCTGCCACCGAATCTACGTTTTCATGCCATCGACGAAAAAAAAAAAGGGGGAGTATCTGCTAAAATTATAACCATTTAAATACTCGTAATTTACACGTCTTCTTCAGTAAAAAAAAAAAAAAAAAACTACATCAGGAACAGCTTTTTAGGCAAAGTATCGGCATTCTACATTAATGTGGGTACTCAGATTTGTTTCTCAATTTCAGACTCGAACCAGGTAATTGGGGCTGCAGCGTTGAGAATAATAAACACTACGAACGAGGCAAAGTCAACACTTACTAGAAGAGGATTCCTGACATGACGCCAAAAATAATAGTATCGTAAAATAAGGGAATTTTAAAAATATTAACATTCTAAAAGTTCATATTTTTAAAAGGGGGCGAATGTAATAGGTCAGTAGGGGTCATGTGCAAATATTATTTTTGACGAAATTAAATTAAAATATTAATACAAAAATCACCCAAGAAAATATTAAAGAAAAATTAACACTCAGTAAATACGAGAATAACATTAGCCGATCAAAATTTTTTATCTGAAAGAAATAACAAATGCAGCATCGCCTTAAAATAATAAACAAGTACCGGCGCGTGGAGAAATGCTAAGACATACAGAAAGATTCAGTTCAAGGTTTAACCAAGCGCAAACACAACGAATTTGCGAAGTCGGGGGAATTGCGTGACGTCAGGGATGGGTGGTATTTTATAACCATATATGGTCTGCGCGAAATCTTCGATCTCCACGATCGGGTGGGAAACAGAGTTATAAAAGCTGTGCGGAGCGGAAAACAAGAGGCAGTTCGGGGAGTCAAGAAACAGTTCGGAAGAAGAACATCACGAAAAGCACCACAAGTTCCAAATCACAGAGGGAAATAAGAATAACACAACAAAAATCAAAATTATACAACAAATATAAAAACTATATAACAAAAAAAAATACAAAACAGTTAACGGGTGTGGTCGAGCTGTGCGTGGAAAACGGAGGAGTGTTCCCGCTAGTTAATTGCCTGAAAACAATTAACGGGTGTGGTCGTCCCGAGTTAGTACTGCAGAGTTATGTTCCCGCTAGTTAAATGCACAAAAACAATTGACGGGTGTGGTCGAGCTGTGCGTGGAAAACGGAGGAGTGTTCCCGCTAGTTAATTGCCTGAAAACAATTAACGGGTGTGGTCGTCCCGAGTAAGTACTGCAGAGTTATGTTCCCGCTAGTTAAATGCACAAAAACAATTGACGGGTGTGGTCGAGCTGTGCGTGGAAAACGGAGGAGTGTTCCCGCTAGTTAATTGCCTGAAAACAATTAACGGGTGTGGTCGTCCCGAGTTAGTACTGCAGAGTTATGTTCCCGCTAGTTAAATGCACAAAAACAATTGACGGGTGTGGTCGAGCTGTGCGTGGAAAACGGAGGAGTGTTCCCGCTAGTTAATTGCCTGAAAACAATTAACGGGTGTGGTCGTCCCGAGTAAGTACTGCAGAGTTATGTTCCCGCTAGTTAAATGCACAAAAACAATTGACGGGTGTGGTCGAGCTGTGCGTGGAAAACGGAGGAGTGTTACCGCTAGTTAATTGCCTGAAAACAATTAACGGGTGTGGTCGTCCCGAGTTAGTACTGCAGAGTTATGTTCCCGCTAGTTAAATGCACAAAAACAATTGACGGGTGTGGTCGAGCTGTGCGTGGAAAACGGAGGAGTGTTCCCGCTAGTTAATTGCCTGAAAACAATTAACGGGTGTGGTAGTCCCGAGTAAGTACTGCAGAGTTATGTTCCCGCTAGTTAAATGCACAAAAACAATTGACGGGTGTGGTCGAGCTGTGCGTGGAAAACGGAGGAGTGTTCCCGCTAGTTAATTACCTGAAAACAATTAACGGGTGTGGTCGTCCCGAGTTAGTACTGCAGAGTTATGTTCCCGCTAGTTAAATGCACAAAAACAATTGACGGGTGTGGTCGAGCTGTGCGTGGAAAACGGAGGAGTGTTCCCGCTAGTTAATTGCCTGAAAACAATTAACGGGTGTGGTCGTCCCGAGTTAGTACTGCAGAGTTATGTTCCCGCTAGTTAAATGCACAAAAACAATTGACGGGTGTGGTCGAGCTGTGCGAGGAAAACGGAGGAGTGTTCCCGCTAGTTAATTGCCTGAAAACAATTAACGGGTGTGGTCGTCCCGAGTTAGTACTGCAGAGTTATGTTCCCGCTAGTTAAATGCACAAAAACAATTGACGGGTGTGGTCGAGCTGTGCGTGGAAAACGGAGGAGTGTTCCCGCTAGTTAATTGCCTGAAAACAATTAACGGGTGTTGTCGTCCCGAGTTAGTACTGCAGAGTTATGTTCCCGCTAGTTAAATGCACAAAAACAATTGACGGGTGTGGTCGAGCTGTGCGTGGAAAACGGAGGAGTGTTCCCGCTAGTTAATTGCCTGAAAACAATTAACGGGTGTGGTCGTCCCGAGTAAGTACTGCAGAGTTATGTTCCCGCTAGTTAAATGCACAAAAACAATTGACGGGTGTGGTCGAGCTGTGCGTGGTAAACGGAGGAGTGTTCCCGCTAGTTAATTGCCTGAAAACAATTAACGGGTGTGGTCGTCCCGAGTAAGTACTGCAGAGTTATGTTCCCGCTAGTTAAATGCACAAAAACAATTGACGGGTGTGGTCGAGCTGTGCGTGGAAAACGGAGGAGTGTTCCCGCTAGTTAATTGCCTGAAAACAATTAACGGGTGTGGTCGTCCCGAGTTAGTACTGCAGAGTTATGTTCCCGCTAGTTAAATGCACAAAAGCAATTGACGGGTGTGGTCGAGCTGTGCGTGGAAAACGGAGGAGTGTTCCCGCTAGTTAATTGCCTGAAAACAATTAACAGGTGTGGTCGTCCCGAGTTAGTACTGCAGAGTTATGTTCCCGCTAGTTAAATGCACAAAAACAATTGACGGGTGTGGTCGAGCTGTGCATGGAAAACGGAGGAGTGTTCCCGCTAGTTAATTGCTGATCACAATTAACGGGTGTGGTCGTCCCGAGTTAGTACTGCATAGTTATGTTCCCGCTAGTTAATAGCACAAAAACAATTGACGGGTGTGGTCGAGCTGTGCTTGGAAAACGGAGGAGTGTTCCCGCTAGTTAATTGCCTGAAAACAATTAACGGGTGTGGTCGTCCCGAGTTAGTACTGCAAAGTTATGTTCCCGCTAGTTAAAAGCACAAAAGCAATTGACGGGTGTGGTCGAGCTGTGCGTGGAAAACGAAGGAGTGTTCCCGCTAGTTAATTGCCTGAAAGCAATTAACGGGTATGGTCGTCCCGAGTTAGTACTGCAGAGTTATGTTCCCGCTAGTTAATAACACAAAACAATCAACGGATGACGTCGGGATCTGCTTGCTAATCAGAGGAGTGTTCCCGCTAGTTGGTTGTCTGGTAAGCTCCGAGATGGTTTTTGTGGGTTTCCCATCTCATAATGCAAATGCAGGGGTTATTTAATTTTGCTCCCACAAGTAGAGTCATATACTTTTTGAGTTTAACTAAAATGCACATGGCTTCTAAGTACAAACGAAAATAAAGTATTTCGAGAATCTAAATAATTTAAGAAACACAAATTAATTAGAAATGTCATAATTGAGGTCAATAAACTTTGCATCCGTTAAACTCACATCCTGTTTTATTTATTGTCCACACATACTCCTGGTCATTAAAAGGGAAGAAAGACACAGTATTTCCGATAATGCATAGTGACACAAACAACGAATCTGTTAAATAAATTAAAAGGGTTACTACATACACAACACAACGTAAATAAAATACAAATTATAAATTTGTATAATACCTAGGGTCGAATCATTACAACCTCCTCGTACACATGAATAAACTTAATCTCAAATTGCAAGGGAAAAATCAGTTTCTTTACGATATTTGGCAATACCTGAAAAGTTTCAAATTACAGTTATTACTATTTGCTAATCAGATCTCTAAATCTGATTTTTCTCATTTTCAAAGAATACAATCTTTAAAATTCACTATATCAAACAATAAGATTAAAAAATACGAAATTAATTTGAGAAAACTATCTTCAGAATTTGAAAGGAGATTTCAGGACTTTAGAAAAATGGAACCAGAGTTTAGTATTTTTGCGACCCCGTTCAATGTTAATTACGAAGAAGTTCATGCAAAATTTCAACTTGAGTGATTAGAACTGAACTGTAATACTCTCCTAAAAGAAACTTTTCATACAGTACCATTACTAGAATTTTATAAAAAATTAAGTCCAGATAATTTCCCAAATCTAATTACTCATGCAATGAAGATAATGACAATGTTCGGCTCATCTTATATATGCGAACAAATCTTTTCAACAATGAAGCTTAGGAAAACTTCTTTAAGAAACAGAATTACGGATGAGCACCTTTCATCAGTTTTAAGAATTTCTGCTTCGCAAATGGAACCGGACTATAATGAAATTTTGATGAAACAGTCTCAATTTCATTTTTCTCATGCACCATCAACCAGTAATGAAACCAGAAAATAAAGTGATAATACTTCACATCAAGAACTACACTAAATTCATTTAATATTTTGTGCTTATAGTTTTCTTACCTTTTGCTCTTTTACTATTAAAATAATAAGTGTATGTAATAATATATGTATATGTTTATAGAACACATACATTTTTTAACGATTAAGCATTATTCTTTGGCCCGCTACGATTGTCTGGTTCTTACAAATGGCCCGTCTTAAAATAAGTTTCCCCACCTCTGGTTTACAGCATGGATAGGAAAAAAAACATCCAATATTGAAAAAATATCGAAATTGGGTTGGTTTTCAGTGCGTTTTTAACTTCACTTTAAGTCAGTGTTTTATACGCGTGGCGCATGTAGTAAAATTTCGAGTTTAGAAAAGCACCGTGAAAATTTGTCTCGGGTCGCTGCGCGACCCTCGACAAATTTTCTACGCGGGGCTTTTCTAAACTCGAAATTTTACTTCATGCTTAGTCTGGGAGTGGACAACACTCGTTCTTAGAAGTTTCAAATTGAGTGATCACTCTAGATTACTAAATTTATTGCCATTTTACAAAGGCTACAGCTAGAAGGACCAATCATGGTCTTCGGAGACCGAAGGACTACAGTGAATCGAAGTTTCTTTACAAGAAAACAACGAATATCTGAAGGTTGACAGCATGGATAGGAAAAAAACATCAAATTTTGAAAAAATATCGAAGTTGGGTTGGTTTTCAGTGCGTTTTTAACTTCACCTTAAGTCAGTGTTTTATACGCGTGGCGCATGAAGTAAAATTTCGAGTTTAGAAAAGCCCCGTGAAAATTTGCCTCGGGTCGCTGCGCGACCCTCGACAAATTTTCTACGCGGGGCTTTTCTAAACTCAAAATTTTACTTCATGCTTAGTCTGGGAGTGGACCGTTAAGATTACCTACATGTCAAGATTTTCGATATTTCTAGATTTTTGTCGATTTATTCACAGTTTGTTGTTATATTAAATGCAACTTTAATATTAAATAAATACGGTTTTTCTTAGGAATAGAATATTCATCCATTAAGAACCGAGCAAATTATAAAGTTAATTCTAAAAGTTCTTTTTAGGTAAAATTTTGCATCTTTTTCTGATTTCAATGAATGATTTATTATATTACATACGTCGATTTTATAAAAGAGTTAAATTTAAAGTTCAAACGAGTGTTGTCCACTCCCAGACTAAGCATGAAGTAAAATTTCGAGTTTAGAAAAACCCCGCGTAGAAAATTTGTCGAGGATCGCGCAAATTTTCGCGGGGATTTTCTAAACTCGAAATTTGACTTCATGCGCCACTTGTATAAAACACTGATTTAAAGTGAAGTTAAAAATGCACTGGAGACAGAAAATAATTTTACTTTTGATTTTGATTTTAAGCATGCTGACTACACAGCCTTAAACAATGCATTTATTAACGTTAGGTGGGATGATTTATTAAGCTGCTGTGATATTGATGAAGCATGTGATAAATTCTATTCAACCCTTTTTGAAATTGTTGAGCTTTACGTTCCTAAAAAACGCCTCAAAGCAAAAACATCTTGTTTCCCAGTTTGGTTTACTAAAGAGCTAAAAGATCTTATATCTTTAAACTGGCAAACGAGTGTTACTTAAACCATATCAATAATGTTGAGTATTCCCTAAAACACAATCCTAAAGCTTTTTGGGGTTACGTTAAGTCTAAAAGAGCTTCTAACCAGATTCCAACAACATTTGAGAACGGAAATTCCCTTGTTAACGACACCGATAGCATAGTTAACCTCTTTGCGCATTTTTTTGGATCTGTTTATCATACGCCGAACCTAAACTCGTCATCAAATATTAATGTAACTTCGACTACTTTTAGTAACAATCACATAAACGAATGCATTTCTCCTACATTAAGTATATCAGATATATTGAATGAGTTGTCATCTTTAAAAAACAACAGTAGCCCAGGGCCTGATGGACTTAGCGCCACCTTCCTTAGTAATTGTGCCTTTTTCCTTAGTCGCCCATTATGGCTTTTATTTAATGCATCTCTACGTGAGGGTAGTTTTCCCACCTGCTGGAAAAGTGCTTATATCACGCCAATTTTTAAATCTGGTAACACTGGTCTGCAGAAAAAAAATTTTTTCGAGCCCTGACACCATTCCTGCTGATTCTTATGTAAAATGACCTCCTGAATCCGAATATGACCTCCGTCTTCCCTCATCACCCACCGTTTTCGGGGGAGGCCCCCTCACCTATTTTTATCACTTTTCGATAATTTGGAGGGATGAAAAGGATTATTTTAGCCTTTACATTTCTTCTGAGGGGCTAGAGAGGTGAAAAGTTTCAAAACATGAACATTTGTAGCAAGGAGGTAGATTTGGGGGGGGATTTGCCCCCTTAAATTGTAAGAAAATCATTAAAAATTATCAATTTTTTCCGTTTTTTTCGCAGTTTTTTCACTTATTTTCTACATATTCCAGCTTCTATTCGCCCCCATCCTCCCCCAAACACCCCCAAATAATAAAAATATATTGCAACAATATATAGCAACAATAATAAAAATATATAGCAACAATAATAAAAATATATAGCAACAGTTTGGAAGATTCACTGTACCACGCTGGCGCTCTCAATACCCCCCCGTTTCCCCCATCCATTGGAGGGGTAAAAAGGATTATTTTAGCTGTAAAGAATAATAAATAAAAAGTAAAATAATAAATGTAAAATAATAAATGTAAAGAATAATAAATAACTAAGATAAGTACCTTCATTTGGTGCTTGCTTTCCTTTTGTACCCTGAGGTAGAAGTTTCTCGTATCAAAAACCAGCAGTACTCTGCTAACATGCTCGCATTCCACTTTCCCGAAAATCTCCTCTCAAACTTAGAAACTGCTCCTAAATTTTCGGGGAAGAAGTCCAGGTGTGAGTGAAGCAAATGCACTTTAAGAGACATGTTACACCCCATGGCCTTGTACGCTGACAGCAATTCCTCGACATGAGCGACATAATCATCACTTTTGTTGTTACCCAAAAAGTTCTCACACACGTTTTGGAATGCAATCCAAGCTCGTTTTTCTTTTCGATTCAGGTGTTCAATAAACGTCGAATCTTGGAAAAGTTGTCTAATCTGGGGGCCCACGAAAACTCCTTCCTTGATTTTAGCCTCACTAAGACGAGGGAATTTAGTTTTCAAAAATTGAAATGCATCACCGGTCTTGTCCATTGCTTTCACAAACTGTTTGATCAATCCGAGTTTGATGTGCAAAGGCGGCAAGTAAATATTTTCCTTCGGGACCAGAGGATCGTGAGCGACGTTTTTCTGACGGGGAGTAAAACTTTCTCGCAGAGGCCAGTTCCGTACGATGTAATGTTTGTCTCGGGCTCGGCTGTCCCATTCGCATAGGAAGCAGCAGTATTTTGTGAAGCCCGATTGCAGGCCCATGAGTAGAGCAACAACTTTTAAGTCAGCGCAAAGTTTCCAATTATAATCATGGTATTTGATTTTATCAAGGATCCGGCTGATGTTTTCGTACGTCTCCTTCATATTCACAGAGTATGCAACCGGGAGTGATGGTAACTCATTCCCATTGGCCCATAGGACAACTTTCAAGCTTGTCTTTGATGAGTCTATAAACAGTCTCCATTTGTCTGGGTCACATGGCATCTTCAGTTCTATCATCAATGCATTTGAATTAGGGCAGAACACTAAGCCTTCATCTGCCGATAAAAGTAATTTCAGGGTTGACTGCCTAGTCCTGTAAGAAGAGATTTTGACACCCTTTTCTAAGAGATTCCACTGCTGAAGTCGAGATCCAAGAAGTTGAGATTTACTCTTAGGTAACTCCAAATCCCTGACGAGATCATTCAATTCCGACTGAGTAACGAGGTGAGGTTTTCGATGAGCTGAATCAGCAGAACACTCTTCATCATCGGTGAACGTATCATAAGATGGTCCAGGCTGTGGCTCAAAGTCTTTCATATCCGTTTCTGGCTCTAGAGTATAGGTTTTTGGGGGCACTGGGATTGGCAAAGATTCGTTGTGAGGAACTGCTCTTAGAGCTGAAGGGATATTAGGATACTGAATTGTATGCTTACTTTTGCTAGATAACCCGACGGTGGAAGTCATACAAAAGTAACAATCTGTGAGATGACAGCGAAGTTTGCGCCAAACCATGGGCACAGCAAATGGCATTGATTTACGGGTACCTTTGAGCCATTTGGTCAAGCTACTGTAACAAGTAGTGCAGCAAACTATTGGAGCCCAATTCTTGTCCTCATCGCCAACTTGGCAATCAAAGTAAAATTTATAAGCAGTTTTAAGAAGCGGAGAAAGGGGTTTTCGTTGCGCTTTTAAAGTCAATTCCCCGCAAACATAGCAGATGCTATCGGGATGATTTTTACACTCGCGTGGCATAATTAAACAGTAAATAAATGCTCGATATTAATCACAACTCACACTCACGTACTGTAATTCACTTGGAAAAAGCCGGAATTGAAAATTTTCTACCGTTATACACAATTTAAACAACTCGGAAACATAGAATCCCCGCCTAGAGCACCGACAAGTTGATTCTACGATCGCTAGAGATGTACTGAGGGAAGATAAGGATTACAGTGCAGGTCTATAGTGACAAGAGCAATGCAAGTTTAAACCTGTCAAAGCATGAAAATTCCTGGGCAAACCTGTGCGCGCGAGGTATTGAGAGCGCCAGCGTGGTACAGTGAATCTTCCGAACTGTTGCTACATATTTTTATTATTGTTGCTATATATTTTTATTATTGTTGCTATATATTGTTGCTATATATTTTTATTGTTTGGGAGAGGATGAGGGGGGATGGAAGCTGGAATATGTAGAAAATAAGTGAAAATACTGCGAAAAAAACGGAAAAATCGATCATTTTTAAGGATTTTTTTACAATTTAATTGGGCAAATCCCCCCCCCCCCCAAATCTACCTCCTTGCTACAAATGTTCATGTTTTGGAACTTTTCACCTCTCTAGCCCCTCAGAAGAAACGTAAAGGCTAAAATAATCCTTTTCATCCCTCCAAATTATCGAAAAGTGATAAAAATAAGTGGGGGACCTCCCCCGAAAACGGTGGGTGATGGGAGAAAACGGGGGTCATAATCGGATTCAGGAGGTCATTTTACATAAGAATTAGCAGGTATGGTGTCAGGGCCGATTTTCATGCCGACCAGTGTAATCGAAATCGTGTTGACAATTATAGACTGATCTCTATTTTAGCTGTAGCACCTAAAATTTTTGAAAAACTACTTTGTGATTACCTAACAGGGGTACTGCAATCCTCGATCTCTATGCGTCAATACGGATTTCGTACTGGTAAATCAACTTCTACTAATCTTCTAGTGTATGATGCATATATTGTTCGTGCTTTTGAGGAGCGGTGTCAGGTGGACTCCATCTACACTGACTTCTCCAAGGCATTCGACACGGTCGACCATAACTTACTAATGAACAAATTAAGGTATTTTGGTATTGACAATACTTTGCTAAGTTGGATAGGGTCGTATCTCTCGGGAAGATTCCAATTTGTTAAAATTGGGCGCTGTCATTCACGTCCCATCTGTGTCACGTCAGGTGTTTCTCAGGGGTCACACTTGGGCCCCCTTCTATTTAATATATTTATTAATGATGTAGTTAAATGTTTTTCTAATGCAGAATGCCTTCTCTTTGCGGATGATATGAAAATATTCATGAAAATCCGTTCCGTCGATGATGTCAAAGTTCTTAATAATGACTTACAATCGTTTGATAGCTGGTGCAAGACTAACAAGCTATCTTTAAACCTAACGTTCTCTAGACGGCAAACAACGGTAGATTTCCAGTATTCCATGCTTGGCGAACCTTTAATAAGCGTAAATTGTGTAAAAGATCTAGATGTTACGTTTAATACTACTTTATCTTTTTCAATGCACATCTCAAAGATTGTAGCAAAGTCATACCAATTACTTGGATTTATCAAACGTAACGTCCAAGATTTTCGGAACCTTGGTACAATTATTGTATTATATAACGCGCTATTTCGCCCACATTTGGAATACTGCTCTTGCGTGTGGTCTCCTTATAGCGGCGCTGATATTGAAAAAATCGAGAAAGTACAAAAAAAAATTTGTTAAATTTGTAGCTTACAAATTTCATCTAGTTGGTGACTACTGCGACCTGCTCGATAAGGTTAATATTACGAGTTTATGTTCTTGGCGTGTCAACCAAGATATTGTGCTGGTAAAAAAAGTGTTTGATGGAGCTATTGACTGTCCCGACTTTCTACAGCTTCTTGGACTCCATGTTCCCGCTCGTCCACTGCGAAATGTAGTTATATTTCACATACCCTTCCATAGAACTGATTATGCGAAACAGTCGGCTACTACACGCATTTTAAGGCATGCTAATCAATATATCACTCGCACAGGTTTTGATATATTTGTAGGAACTCTAAGTTTTTTGCGTCGTGCACTCAGTGCAAAATAGTTAAGATTTTTTTAAAATGTCTGTAATATGTTTATATATTTGTAATATTATTGTAACTGTTCTGTATAAAATGGCCTGCGTTAATTAAGAAATAAATAAATAAATATTCGTTGTTTTCTTGTAAAAAACTTCGATTCCCTGTAGTCCTTCGGTCTGCGAAGACCATGATTGGTCCTTCGAGCTGTAGCCTTTGTAAAATGGTAATAAACTTAGTAATATAGAATGATCACTCAATTTAAAACTTCTAAGAACGAGTGTCGTCCACTCCCAGACTAAGCATGAAGTAAAATTTCGAGTTTAGAAAAGCCCCGCGTAGAAAATTTGTCGAGGGTCGCGCAGCGACCCGAGACAAATTTTCACGGGGCTTTTCTAAACTCGAAATTTTACTTCATGCGCCACGCGTATAAAACACTGATTTTAAGTTAAAAATATACTATTAAGGTTAGAAATTTGATATAGTTAAGTAACCAAATATGCATTCACAAATATAATATACTGCCTTTCAAAAAAATCAGAACACAAAGTATTTATTGGACGATTTTAATGAAATTTACAGAATTTGATCATGTAAATAAACTGCATCGATGATAAAAAAATCAATTGTTTTGGTTACTATACTCAATGACATTAGAAGCGTAACACCCAGAAGGAGTTATTATTTTAACTTGATTTTTTGCCAGTATGGTAGTCTTACATCAAGAATAAAATGATTACATTTTCAAGAAATTTTATTAAAAAACAATCTAAAAAAAATTAATAATGTGTTTGGCGACCCCTTTGCTGTATACACTCCTGTAGACGTCTGGGCATGGACAAAATGAGATGGTCGAATATCTTCTTGAGGCATCTCGTTCCAAGCAACTTGAATTTCATCGATCAACTGTGCTAGAGTCTGTGGAGGATGGTGCAAAGAGAATATTCTTCTTCCCATGATATCCCACACATGTTCAATGGGATTTAAATCCGGCGAACGGGGCGGCCACGCCAAAACATTAACACCAGCTTCATTAAGAAAGTTCATAGTTCGACGAGCAATATGGGGACGTGCGTTATCTTGTTGAAAAAGTACGTCTGGGCGGCCATCTAAATAAGGCAACAAAGTCGGTCGTATGACGTCTTCAACGCGCAGCTGTCATACTGCCTCGAATGAATACAAGAGGTGATCGACTACCATAAGCAATAGCCCCCCAAACCATTACTCCAGCAGTCCTGTGTACATGCCTCTCAATAGCAAACCTAAGATCAGGTCGTTCTCCACGGTAGCGTCGTACCCTTCTACGGCCATCATGCGTGCCTAGACAAAATCGTGATTCATCGCTGAATACGACATCGTGCCATTCTGCCTCCCAATGCTGCCGTTCTCTGCACCAGTCCAACCTTTGGCGACAGTGTCTAGCTGTTAAAGGAAGCACTAATCTTGGACGGTACGAAAGAATCCCAAAGGATTGAATGCGGCGATATAAGGTTCGCATACTAACGGGCCTACCTTCTTCTCCAATCCATTGATCACCGATTTGACGCGTAGTAGCGAAACGGTCTCGCAGGGCTATTTGTCTTAAGCGCCGATCTTGACGTTCTGTGGTACGCCTTGGTTGACCAATTGGTCTTCTTCTTGCTCCTCTACCTTCTTCTGTCCATACCTGATACACACGTATTACAGTTGCTGCAGTGAAATCAATACGGCGGGCAATTTCGCGATAGGACATACCGACATCTCGATAAGCAACAACTCGACCCCGGTCAAAATCGCTCAAATGGTGATATTGTGGACGTCTTCGGACTCGAGGCATTTTATTTAAGCTTAACACACTCAACGGAAACACGAAAACTAAAAACATCTGTACTAAACAGCTTATATAAATAGTTTTATTAAAAAAGAAAAAGTGATTTTTTTTTTCACAATAAATATAAATGGCACAAGATTGAAATTGTTATCAATGTATGCTTTAAATATAGTCACTCTGTTGCTAAAATATGAATTCAAAATAAATATTCCTTCTTGGTGTTACGCTTCTAATGTCATTGAGTATATTTAATGGTATTTTTCCTTGATTTCACCATTATGAAGAGCTGCTGATTTTTTAATGTAATTGCTTCTAATATCCAAGTAGCCTCTGAGTAGTTTGACGTTTCAGTTTGTAAAACATAAAAAGATGCCCCGTGTTCGTCGGCGTGTACAATATCATCATCTAAGTGAATTTGAAAGGGGTCGCATTATTGGAATGCGAGAAGCGGGTTTTTCGGTTCGTGCTATTGCTGAAAGGGTAGGCCGTAGTGTATCGGTGACCGTACGCTGCTGGTCTAGATGGTCCGAAGCTGGGGAGAATCGACGTAGACTTCGATCAGGACGTCCAAGAAGCACCACTGAGCGTGAAGATCGAGCCCCTCGTCTTACAACTTTAAGGGACAGATTTACAACGTCGCGGGCATTGGGAAATGACTGGTTGGCTCTAAATGGCCAAAGAGTATCCATGGCTACTATTTACAGAAGAATCCGCAGTTTCGGTATAAGATCCTACCGTCCACAATTGTGTCTACCTCTTACTCCGCAGCATCGCAGAGCAAGACTTGATTGGTGCAGGGAAAGACAACATTGGACCTATGAATGGAATAACATTATCTTCAGCGATGAGTCTCGATTCTGTTTATGGGCTCATGATGGTCGCAGAAGAATGAGACGTCGACGCGGTGAACGCAGAATTTTACAATTTGCTGTTGAAAGACATACGGCTTTTACACATCGAGTTATGGTTTGGGGGGCGATAGCATATGGTAGTCGGTCTCCTCTAGTTTTTTTAGAAGCAAGTCTTAACGCGATTCGGTATATTGACAACATTTTACGGCCAGTGTTAGTGCCCTATGTAAATGGCTTGCAGAACCCCATTTTTCAGCAAGATAATGCTCGACCTCACACAGCGGCCATTACAAGACAGTTTTTTGATAGTGCCGAAATCAATTTGTTACCTTGGCCATCTCGTTCTCCAGATCTATCGCCAATAGAACATGTTTGGGATATGATAGGTGTTAGAATAAGTAACTTACAGCGCCCCGCTAACACTGTAATGGAACTTAGAGGTCAAATTATCGAAGTTTGGAATGAAATACCCCAAGTCGATATTGACAGCCTGATTTCTAGCATGCCTCGACGTGTTAATGAGTGTTTGGGAAATCGTGGAGGCCCAACACATTATTAATTTTTATTCATTTGTTTTTTTGTTTTTCAACTTGATTTTTTGATCATCGATACAGTTCGTTTACATAATCAAATTGTGTAAATTTTATTAAAATGTGCAATAAATACTTGGTGTTCTGATTGTTTTGAAAGGCAGTATAATTTAGTGATTTAAATATTCATATTAGAATAATTAACTATTTGAATTAATCGAATTCGAATCCCAGCCTTAATAGCAATGATTCGAATTATTTGGGAGGATTTAAATCCGTGTATGAGGATTCGAATCCTTTTATAATGATTCGAATCCTTTTATAAGGATTCGAATCATTTTATAAGGATTCGAATCATATACGTCTGGATTCGAATACGAATCCTTTTAAAAAAATGTAACGAATCCGGATCACGAATCCGTTTTCACTAAAGTATTCGAATACCTCTTTTGAATCCTCTAAAAGGATTCGAATCCAGGAATCGAATCCTGAGTGATTCGAATCCTGCCCAGCTCTGATACTAAATCAACCTGGTCGTTAATTAGGGGAATTTCCGGATTACTTTCTGCGGTTAAAGGCCTTGATCAATGACGTCGGTTATTGACGTCACGTATGGAATTTTCGGCCCAATTCAATGCAGTCGACCTCGTCCAATTTCAATACCTTAGTTACTGACGTTACGTGTGGAATTCGTCACCTGAGGTCAAAAGTCAACGTTATTCATTTTATAAAGTCGTCTCAATTCAATAGAGTCCGCCTCGATAAAAGAAAGGTCTTAGTTATTGACTTCACCCATGTAATTCTTCATATGACGGATAAGTCAAGGATAGTAAACTTATAACTTTACTCGACTCGATTCAACTCCGTATTGTTGACCTCAGGGGATTAAAACCTTGAGTAATGACAAAAGATTATTAAATTTATAAGTTCGCTTCATTCGATATAATCAACTTTATGCGCTCACGTCCTTGGTTTGTGACGTCACATGTGAGGGGTACGGATATTTAGTGTCAGTATCAAAACAATAAATACAGATTGAATTATGGTTAGCATTATTTCTATCCAATAAATTTCTTGTACCTACAAGAAAACTTAATCAAAGTTCAATAGTGCTTAAAGCCTTATTAATCAATATTAGTAAACAGTAATGAAGGAGTGGAAACACTTCTTAGAAAGTTTACTTACTAAAAGTATAAATAATATTGGCCCAAAGTGGGTTCTTTGAGGAACCCGAAAAGTTACAGAAACTGGTTTCGAAATTATATTAGGTATTTTTTCACAATTGGAAAGATAATCCTAATAAACCAACAAATGAATTTAGATTTATAGAACGTATAGGATTTTTGGTTTATTAATTCATTTATAATTTCCACCTAATTTTTGACTGGCCTCTAGTAGTTTATCATTTAATTTAAAAACACACTTTTTAAATAAAAAATATATATTTTTCTAAGATATCCGAGAGAATAAATTAATTTAATACAAGCATAATTTCTAACAAAATTGAATGAAATACGCAAACATTTTACTCTTTAACTATGTAGTTCATTTTATTATTACTTTAATCTTCATACAACCATTTTTTTTTTACCAATGAGAGACATTTTATATGAAAAGCTAGTTGAAATTTAACTTTTCCGTAAAGATAAAATTTATTAAATTCAATGTAAATTCAGTAAATTTTATGACCTGTTGATTTGCACATATTTTGTCTTAATTTTCTTTTTATTTCATATCAAGTGCCGATTACTAAAAACGTGTGATTATTTTTAAATGTCTCTAAAAAAAATTAAATAATCTGTCGCATTTTATACATTTTAAAAACTGTTGCTAAATGCAATGGAATTTTCTCTTTATAAAATGTAAACAATAATATGAGTTTCAGATCTTCATATGGATTTTAGTGTTCAATAATATTCTAACAAGTGTTTTTCATTCCTTCATTAAGCATGATGTAAATATTTCGAGTTTAGAAGAGCCTGAAAATTTTGGTTGGTTTGGTTGGTTGAAGCGTTTCTAAACTCGAAATATTTGCTTCATGCGCCAGGCACTAATTTAGTGTAGAATTTTTTTAATACTTTAATAATCTTATTAATAACACAAAATAAACAATGGTCACATATTCAGAATTCGACGATTTTTAACTTCTTCTGGCTATATTTAATAATATTCGAGTATTGGCAGTCAATTTGGTGAATATAGAAAAATAAGTCGAATACGAATAGATTATTACTCTGTTATAAGATTTTTGTCAATGTTTAATAAATTTCTTTAACCCTTTGTCAATTTTCAAACGTATAAGTGCATAATTTTCACTAATTTCGACACACTTTTATTTTTCTAAAAAATTTGATCGTATTTGATTCGTATTAGCCCTCCCGAAGACGAAACTCTGGCTGCCCCACTGAATTGAAATAAAAATGCAAGTACTGATTTAAATTACTCATCAGTAAATATTCAACCAAAAGAAACTGTAAATTGAATTGTTAATAAGTGAAACAATAATCAGAACAAAAATTACAGTAATCCAACACAGATGGCGCTTATTATTGCATTATTTATTGAGACGATTTATAGAAATAAAAAACGACATAAGTGTTTATATACAACACACAATTTAATTAATATCTGCTAAAATAATAAAATTACCAAATAACCAATTGTCGTTTGCTATACACCGTTCTATTTGTTTCTGGATCTCGCCTAGCCATGCTTTCGTGTTGTTATGTTGCAGTATCAACATTTACATTTTTTATTAATTGGCACTCCTGATTCCTTATTTTAACAGTGTTGCAATAACTTATGATATCATAAGTAATCCTCTTTTTAATTTTCAAGAGGTTTATTGTTAATCTTGCAACAATTATTTCGCCACGCGGTCGCTTTTTCGAGCATTTTATTATTAAATCAAATTAATCTAGTGTTGCAATGCCGTGTCAATGTCAAAGTGAAAAATAATTTCAGGCACATATTAAATATTAACATGCCAAAGATTATCTCTGAATCAAAAAGGTTACAAATTCTGAAATCCTACAAACATTTTGGGCAAAGTAATCCAAATCTACAGCATCACAATATTATTACGATTTTAATAGACATTTTTGGGGTATGTCTAGTATTTTAATTATCATATATATTTAATTAAAGATAATTACGTTTCAGGTAGGGAGATCTTCATTACAATTAATTTTACGACAAAGACCTGACGAATTGAAATCTACTACTTCTGGCAAACGATCTAAAAACAGCCATTTTTGAAATCACCTAGCTAGAAAAGATCTGCAATAACTAATTTGGCAATATAACTCTAGAAATCAGTATTTTACTTTGAGAGATCTTTTGAATGATATGAAAGAAAATTATGAGTTCCATGGGAGTAGAACAACACTTTATAGGGTTGTTAAAAGTATGGGGTATAAATTCAAATTAATTAATGGGCGCAAAATTCTCTGTGAACAAAAACATGTTGTTGCAGCTAAAATTATTTTCCTTAGAAAATTTTTACAGTATCAAAATTCCAGTGAAGATATCCAATTCGTATACCTGGATGAAACATGGATATATCAGAATGGATCCGTGGTTCGATGCTGGGTACATGAAACGGATATAAAAAGTAATCCAACTAAATTAAAAAATGAAGGCAAACGCTTCACCATTCTATATGCTGGGTATAGGGGTGGGTTTTTGGATGGGTGCGATTTTTTATTACATTCGAAAAACAATGACCGAGATTACCATGCCACAATGGATGGTAATACTTTTCAAAATTGGGTGGTTAATCAGCTTATTCCTGCTTTGGCTAAGCTTTCAGGAAAATGTATAGTTATTAAGGATAATGCTGCATACCATTCTGTGCAATTAGACAAAACTCCTTCATTTTCTTGTAAGAAATGCGAAATGCAGGAGTGGTTGGTTAAACACAATGTAAAATTCAATCCAAAATTAACCAAAAAGGAACTATGGGCTTTATTTATACCTTTTCGATCAAATGACAAAATGTACGTAGTTGATGACATTTTGAGAAAGAACGGGCACGAAGTTCTTAGATTACCGCCATACCATTGTCAATACAATCCAATTGAAATGGCATGGGGGTTTTGTAAGACTTACTACAATATGCACATAAAATCTAAGCAACCATCTAAGGATCGTGTTCAGAATTTATGGCTTGAGTCTCTCTCAAAATGTACATCCGATATGTGGCAAAATTTCTGTGATCATTGTGAAAAACTTATTTCGGATGACTGGACAAAACACATGGGGAACCTTTGTTTTGAAACTATTCCTCCTTTTATTATTTCGCTTGGGGAATCTGGCTCAGAACAAACATCAGAAGATTCAGATGCAGGTTCTCTTGACTAAATAATAAAAGTGGAATGAGGGCTTAAAAATTGTTTGACATGAAAATTATCAGTATCACAAGAGGGTGGGAATAAATTTGCAATTCTACAAAAAAATACTGAGGGCCAACAGCAGAGAGAATGACCAAAATTAAGGTGGATGGATGGAGTTGATCAAAATGTGTTAACGGGAAGACCCAAGCGAGAAATACAAATGGATGACGAAATAAGTTTGCAGAGCCGAATTCATTATATTTGTTATATACAATATTATTGCTGTGTTTGTATGTACAAAAACCAAGTAGTAAATTTTGTTAATCTTAAAACTGCATATTATTATCCTTTTATATCTGAAAATTTGTAAAACAGGCAACAGTGTAAGATCACAATAGTCAGAAATTATAAATTAAAATCGAACATTTGACAGTGACATTTAAAAACCCTGATTTAAAACACAACCAGTCCCATTTACAATACTTAAAATGTCACTTTTCCAAAGATAGGCGAGATCCAGATACAAATGGAATATATTATAAATAAAACAACAACCAATCATTATACAAAAACTACTTACAAGAAATTTACGTAAATGTCTCTTCATTACAAAAATTTTAGAGTAATAATAAAAGAAATAAATAAAAGTGTTTAGTGATAAATAAAATAGAATTTACAATATTAAAATAAAGTCTTAGGTTAACTATTAAACAAACAAAAAACAACTATAGATAATACACACGGACAAATCGGCAGTGACCTTTGAGGTGACGACCCGGGCAAGCGTCGATTCGCGGGAAATATTAACATCGCGTACACACAAATAACGAACAATAGATAAATATTTTAAAGATCATCTCGAATATGTATAGGCAGCAACATATTCAAGCATACACACAAACAATTGCATACTATACAAATATAGAAAATGAATAAGGACCAAGAAAGTCATGATAGTGATGACTACTCTACCGATGAGGCAAATAAAAGATAAAGAACAGAGGAGAAGACATTATTTGCACCATCAAAAAGAATGATGAGATCACCACCGAAAACAACAAACCAAGATGAAAAACTTGATAAAGTCCTTGCTGTTTTAACAGAATATGGGAAAACAATGCATGAACTGACTCAGGAAGTAAAGAATATGAGAATCGAAGCAGAAGAATATAGAGAGGAAATGAAAAGAGTAACAGAGGAAAACGAAAAAATACAAATTGAATGCCAAAACCTAAAACGTGAGAATGCTGAAATAAAAAGTGAATTAATCACCATCAAATATAAAGTGGAGATGCTTGAACAAGAAAAGAAAGCAAATAACATAATACTACATGGTTTAAAAATAAGCACAGCAAATAAAAGAGATCTAAAAGAAGGCATAGAAAATTTCATAAAAGTAAACTTGGGTGTACAAACAACTATTAAATCCGCACATAAACTAGGCAATGAAATATGTCTAGTTGAATTGAATAACAGAGAAGACAAGGCAACGATTATGGCAAATAAACGGAAATTGAAATACATTGAAGGAAATAAAATGTATATTAATAACGATATGACCGAAAGAGAAAGAAAAATACAAAAAATAATACAAGATACAGCAAAAGAGGAAAGAAGCAAGGGGATACATGTAAAAATAGGATAGGATACAGAGATGGAACCATTACCATGAAAAATTAGAAATAATGGAAACAAAAAACTGAGGCTCAGCACTGCACCAACACATAATATTGACGGAAAATCAATGAAAGCGGATTATATCGACTCTAAACAAATATACAGGGTGTCCCCGAATGGTCTGTACAACGCTCTACCACATATTCTCTGAAACAAAATAAGACGATTTAACTAAACTTATCTCTATCCAAAAGTGGTTCCTAAGCCATCTACGAGGCCTCAAAGATATTATTTTTTTTTTCATTATTTTTCAAATATTTTTATTTTGGACTTAGGTAAGAAAACCTAATTTGGCACATTTAATTACATTGATACCATGCACTTTTTGCGATATGTTTCTTTATCCTACGTTTAAAGTAAGTGGTCAAACTAGGACCATCGACTTCTTAAGATACCTAAATATTTTTATTCAACAGGTCAAATCATAAGGAATACTTTTTTTCTGCAAGATCATTCAATTATACGTATTTTTTGTCTCTTATAAAATTTTGCTATTTTCCCCACAAAAAAATATTTTTATTTGTCAAAAATAAGTAATAAAATTATGAACAATATTTTGCTTCTCAAAACAATTAACAAAGTAGAAATTAAGATAGGTACCTAACAATAAACACAAATTTATTAGTTTCACAACAAATGTTCAAACTGATTGCCATTTTCAGCAATACAACAATTTACACGTCGTAAAAAATTAAAATGGACACGTTGTAAAACACCAACATTGTTTTTAACTGTTTGAAACGCATTCTGTATTCGCGCCCATAATTCGTCGCGCGTATTTATGGGCTTACCATAAACAATAGATTTAATAGTTCCCCACAAAAAAAGTCCATTGGGGTGATATCCGGGGAACGTGGAGGCCAAGGCACTGGTGCGTCATTGCCTCTCCCAATCCATTTACCGGGATACTTCTGGTTTAAAAAAGTACGCACTGGTAAAGTGAAATGAGGTGGAGGAGCCCCATCATGCATAAACCACATATCACGCCTAAGTAAAAGCGGCACATCCTCCAGTAAGACTGGCAATTCCTGAAGATGTTGTAAGTACTGTTCTCCGTTTAAATTTTGTGGTAAAATTACTGGTCCTACAATAATATCATTTACTATACCGGCCCAAACATTTATTTTAAATTGCCGTTGGAAATGCATGGTTTTAGTTGCATGTGGAATATCTTCGGAATAAACATGCTCATTTTTAAGATTTGTTATACCTCTTCGGGTAAAACATTTGGTTATTAACAATAAATTGGCAAAACTGAAGTCGCTTATCGTGATCCTGAGGCATTAGGTCTTGAACTTTTTGAATGTGATATGGGTATAGCAGTTGCTCTTTAAACACCTTATGCACAACATTTTTAGATACGCCTAGTTCAGCACCTAAACGCCGGGTACTTTTAGATGGATCTTCATCTATCCGTTCTAAAATCTCTTCTTCAACATCCACAGTTCGTACAGTGCGTCTTCTACCACAATCCCTCGCAGAGTAATCTAAGCGGCCAGTTTCTCGAAGTCGCCTTTCTACGGAAGCAAATGTTTGATGGTTTGGTATTCGGTGATTTGGAAATCTTTCACTGTACACTCTTACACATTTGCGGCCATTACCTTCACAAAACCCAAAAACTAAAACAATATCAGTTAATTCATTAATTGAGTACATGACTGACGTTGTCACAAAATCACCGATAACTGAACTTCACAGGTGTCTTAATTTCTATTTTTGTAAATAAAGAATCAGTTTTTGTTAGAATTTTATTTCTTTGTTGTTTTGACAAATAAAAATATTTTTTTTTTGTGGGGAAAATAGCAAAGTTTTATAAGAGACAAAAAATACGTAAAATTGAATGATCTTGCAGAAAAGAAGTATTCCTTATGATTTGACCTGTTGAATAAAAAGATTTAGGTATCTTAAGAAGTCGATGGTCCTAGTTTGACCACCTACTTTAAACGTAGGATAAAGAAACATATCGCAAAGAGTGCATGGTATCAATGTAATTAAATGTGCCAAATTAGGTTTTCTTACCTAATTCCAAAATAAAAATATTTGAAAAATAATGAAAAAAAATAATATCTTTGAGGCCTCATAGATGGCTTAGGAACCACTTTTGGATAGAGATAAGTTTAGTTAAATCGTCTTATTTTGTTTCAGAGAATATGTGGTAGAGCGTTGTACAAACCATTCGGGGACACCCTGTACATATAAGGAAACCAAAAACAATAAGTTCATAAGATTAAGAACATGGAATGTTAGAGCTATAAATGGGAAAGAAATGGAACTATGTAGTGAATTTGATAAAGCGAAATTAGATTTGTTAGTAATAACTGAAACGAAAAAAAAGGGAACTGGACTGGTCGCACTAACAAATAATCATACACTAATTTATAGTGGAGTGGAAGTGAATGAAAGAGCATCTGCTGGAATTGGTTGTATAATAAATTCGGCACTTACAAGCGCAATACAAAAGTGGGAAGCAGTATCAGAGCGAATCCTAGTAATAGAATGGAAGAAGATGGACCACACAAAAACAATAATTGCTGTTTACGGACCCGACGAGGATGTAAATGCTAAAAAGAAAGGCGCATTTTGGGTAGATCTAGGACTAATAGTAGAAGAAGCTAAGGGTGAAATATATTTGTTGGGGGACCTAAACGGAAGAGTGAGCAGAAAAGATGCATTATATACAGAAACTATAGGTAGAAGAAAAAAGAAATAACAATGGACGAAGACTTTTAGATTTCTGCCAAGTACACAATCTGATAATAAGCAATACTTTCTTTATGCATAAAGATATACATAAATATACAAGGGAGGAACCAAGCAGGAAAGAAAAATCAATAATTAATTACATCATAGTCGAAAAAGATAATAAAAAAATGGTGATTGACACACAAGTATATAGAGGTTACGAAATAAATAGTGATCACTATCTGGTTGTAGCTATAATAAGAGATACAGGATTGCCAACTGAAAGCAAAACTAGGAGAGAGGTACAAATCCCATGCGAATATATACGAAATTATCAGTTAAGAAACAAAGATATAGCCAAAAAATATGAAGATATATTATCCTGGAAGATGGAGGACATATTAAAAAACATAAAAACATGAAATTGGAAGAGATGTGGAACACATTCAAGGAAACGGTAATCAATGCAGCTAAAGAAGCATGCGGTGTAAGTAAAAAAATGAAAAACAATATAAAGAAAACAGCTTGGTGGACAGAAGAATAAAGAAACAAACGTGGCACAAATACCTGGCCCATAAGACAGAAGAAAATTATACCAAATACAAAGAACTAAGACAAAAAGTCAAGAGAATGGTAATTGAGGAAAAGCGGAGTACTTGAAATGATTTTGGAGAAAAACTAGAACGTGACAGCAAAGGAAACCAGAAACTTTTTTATAAAACACTAAAAAACCTAAGGAAGAAGGAAACAAATGACCAAATGGAAATAAAAACGGAAGGAGGTATTATACTAAGAAATGAAGGGGATATAATGAAGAGATGGAAGGAATATTTCGAAAAGCTATTGAACGAAACGAACAAGCATGAAACGATGAGAGATAAGGACAAAGCAAAAGAGAATGAACGAGAAGAAATAGGTCTTACAAAAGAAGAACTAATGGAAGCAATAAAACTGACGAAAAATGGCAAAGCTCCTGGCGTAGACAAAGTAACAACAGAGATGATAAAAAATGTGGGGGACTTAGGGATTCAGGTGCTACTAGAGATTTATAAAACGGCATGGAAGGAGGAAACAATCCCAAAAGACTGGACAATAGGCCTGATTTTACCTATATACAAACATGGCGATAAACGAGTGTGTAACAACTATAGAGGCATTACGATACTAAGCACTGCCTTAAAAATATATGAACGAATGATAGAAACGAAACTAAGAAATATAGTGGATAATTCCTTAACACCATCACAAAGCGGCTTCCGAAAAGTTAGAAGTGTCCAAGACCATATATTTACAATAACAGATCTAGCAACCAAGAACTTAACAGCTCGTAAGAAAATATATATGGCCTTCTTAGATATGGAAAAGGCATTTGACAGAGTTCCGAGAGACAAAAATTGGAAAAGTCTAGAAAATAGAAATGTTAACAGCAAGCTATTGGCAGTAATCAAAGGATTATATAAAAGATGCAAAAACTATGTTATAAAAGGTAATTTGATGTCAGAGATGTTCGAAACAAAAGAAGGAGTGAGGCAAGGTGGAGAACTCAGTCCATTATTATTTATAACATTCATGGATGATATTATAAGAGAGTGCAATAAACATACTAAACCAATGGCAATCGGATACAAACACCTACAAAATGTATTTATAACAGAATGTGCATTTGCAGATGACGTAGTTCTCTTTGCGAATAATGAGCAAGACCTACAAAAAAATGTAAACATATGGAATGAAGTACTATCGAAAAATAAAATGAAACTCAATATAAGTAAAAGTAAAGTGATGGTTGTAGCAGATGAAAAAATTAGCGCCAATATCTGCATAGAAGGAACACAACTAGAACAAGTAGACTCGTATAAATATCTAGGAATATTAATAAAAGAGAGAGGCAAGAATGATGCCGAAATAAATAAAAGAATTGAAAAAGCCAACAATGTCTATTATGCAATGAACAAAGGTTTCCTAAGCAGGAAGGAAGTATCGAACGAGACAAAATTAAACGTGTATAAAGCGATTTACAGACCAATATTGACCTATGGATGTGAAACCTGGGTATTGTCGAAACAACAACAAAGTAAAATACAAGCAAGTGAAATGAAATACCTAAGAAAAGTAAAAGGAATAACTAGAAGAGATAGAATAAGGAACGAAATAATTAGAAGAGACCTGGATATTGAACCAATTGGAGAGTTTATAGGAAAAAGACAAGCAAGCTGGTGGGGGCACCTACAGAGGATGAAAAATGTTGCAGTAAAAGAAATTTGGGACGCAAGAGTGCAATACAAGAGGATGAGAGGTAGACCGAAAAAAACCTGGGATAGTACAGTGGCAGCATACCTTAATGAAAAAGGACTCACTTGGAACGAGGCAAAAAAGCTAGCGAGGAACAAGAAAGAGTGGAGGAATCTTTTGTATGGAACAGACAATTAACATTTATTTAATTGTTTAAATTTAATTAATTTTATTTTTATTTTTATATTGTCCTACACCCGAATAAAGGATAATTGGACTTCTTGATTATATATATATATATATATATATATATATATATATATATATATATATATGTATATATATATATATATATATATATATATATATATATATATATATATTTAGGTTTTCGCGAGCAAAATATAACTGGCTTGAGTTTTTTGGGCTGCTTTCTCGCGTTGGTTGATTTATTTGTGCTCTACGTTTCGGCAGCATCACTTCTGCCATCCTCAGGAGCTTTTTTGTATACTGAGTGATAGATGTCACGTTCACTGTCAGTACATTTGTTTTGTAAACTAGGGATTTGTAGTCTAGATCTGCTGCGTGTTATTGGTCCACTCGATGTAGAAGGTGCTAAAATTTCTTGATTTGTGTCCGATGTATCTGCATTGTTGAAATTACTTGAATTTATCTGAATATTCCGAAAATTGTTGGATATTGGAGGCAAGTCATTTTTTTGTTGTTTTATTATATTCATCAAAGGTTTCCATGTGGTTTGTAATCTTGTGCCATCATCTCGTTTATTGAGGCACAAAGGATGTTTTTCTATTTCTATGGCTTCACGTACGATTCTGTCTTCAAATATTGGGATAGAACTAATTACCGAAGTATTTTCAAAATCTATGTTATGGTCTGTATCAAATTTATGTTGGAATAATGAGGAATTCTGGTCGTGATTTTTTATGGCTAATTTATGTTCTTCTCGTCTGACGCTAATTCTTCTGTTGGTTTGGCCGATATATGATTTATGGCAGTCTTTACAGGGAATTTTGTATATTCCTTGTTTTTAGAAAATTTAACATACACACATCGTTCAAACCATATCTTACGATAAAACAACTTTTACGTAGCCCTAAAGACAAAATTTTCCTTGAAAAACAAGGAATATACAAAATTCCCTGTAAAGACTGCCATAAATCATATATCGGCCAAACCAACAGAAGAATTAGCGTCAGACGAGAAGAACATAAATTAGCCATAAAAAATCACGACCAGAATTCCTCATTATTCCAACATAAATTTGATACAGACCATAACATAGATTTTGAAAATACTTCGGTAATTAGTTCTATCCCAATATTTGAAGACAGAATCGTACGTGAAACCATAGAAATAGAAAAACATCCTTTGTGCCTCAATAAACGAGATGATGGCACAAGATTACAAACCACATGGAAACCTTTGATGAATATAATAAAACAACAAAAAAATGACTTGCCTCCAATATCCAACAATTTTCGGAATATTCAGATAAATTCAAGTAATTTCAACAATGCAGATACATCGGACACAAATCAAGAAATTTTAGCACCTTCTACATCGAGTGGACCAATAACACGCAGCAGATCTAGACTACAAGTCCCTAGTTTACAAAACAAATGTACTGACAGTGAACGTGACATCTATCACTCAGTATACAAAAAAGCTCCTGAGGATGGCAGAAGTGATGCTGCCGAAACGTAGAGCGCAAATAAATCAACCAACGCGAGAAAGCAGCCCAAAAAACTCAAGCCAGTTATATATATATATATATATATATATATATATATATATATATATATACATATATATATATATATATATATATATATATATATATATAAAAGAAATAAACAAAATTACAAATACTAAAGCAACACCTAGATAATTATTCGTAAATGAAATACTATAATAATAATATAATAATAATATATATTTATTTCCAGAAACAAATGATTACATTCTTGGGAGTGTCAAATTGTGTGATGTGGCTTACATATTAAGCTTATTACATTCAATAATTAAAATTCTAAATAAATGGACAATCCATACATATTAAAAACAAGATATAGTAATACAGTTAAAACTATCAATAAGTTAAAATATAAATATACAATTAAAATATCAATAAGTTAAAATATACATATAAAATAAATAGGCTGTATTTGTAAAGGACAACGAAACAACACATTAAAAATGTTATAACTACAAATTGTTACAATATTACGCCGTACTTCTCATCGTATCACAGAATGTTGTATATTCACTGGTTGAGTAAAACACGTTTTCCAGTATTATTTGTTTAACTTTTTGATTGAATTTCTTATTGGTTAAATCTTTTAGATTGCCTGGTAGGGAGTTATACAGTTTGGCACATTGTACTATACAAGAATTGTGGTAATAGCTATGTTGATGTTTTGGTAGAGTTAGGTACCGCATCCTAATATTGTAGTGGTGTTGGCTCTGGTGTGTACTAAATGACTGGAGATTATTTTTGACAAACTTTAGTGATTCATATATGTATATGCTTGCGATAGGCATTATCTTTAGTTTTTTAAGTAGTGGTCGACAACTGGTGTTTGGTCTCTCGTTGCAAATAGCTCTAATTAGTCTCTTTTGCGTCGTAAATATCTTTTGGAAATTTATATCTGTGGTACAGGCCCAGAATATAATGCCGTATGTCATCTGTGATTGACAGTATGACAAATATACTATTCGTGCAGCTTCTTCATGAATATCTAACCTGGTGATATAAATTAAATACGAATATTTTGCTAATTTAGTGCAAATGTATTGAACATGCTTATCCCATTTTATATCTTTTTGGATAATTACTCCCAAAAATTTTACGTGGTCTGTTTCCTGTATTGGCTCACCCTTAAGCTGTACCTCTGTCTGTTCCATCGGCATGCGATAGTTCATAATGTGTGTTTTCGACACATTCGCATTAAGGTTATTCTTGGTTAACCATTTATCTAGGTCCCTCATAATTTGATTTGTGGCATTATTTAGGGTTCGGATGTCCCGATCTTCCAAATTAATTGTCGTATCATCTGCGAACATTGTTATGTGCCCGTGGATCTCGTGTGGCATGTCATTAATGAACAATAGGAACAGTAAAGGGCTCAGAATACTCCCTTGAGGCAATCCGATTGTTTGTTGAATTATGCTTGACTGATAGTTTTCGTAATTTAAGTAAGCCGTTGTAACCTGTCTTCTCTCAGTTAGGTACGAGGATATGAGGTTGAAACAGTTTCCTCTCAAGCCATATGTATACAGTTTATTTAATAGGAGCTCGTGTGGTACACAATCAAAAGCTTTAGTTAGATCGATGAATACTGAATATAAAAATAAAAAATTGTTTTCCTGTTAAATAATACTAAAAACAACTTCATTATTCAATACTAGTTACATAAATTTTACAGAGATGCCGCGTATCTACAAACTTTTTATTTTATGTGAATTTTAAAAAATCTACAATAATGTAAACACGTATAACATACATTATTTACTACTGCAGTTTTTAAATTTACAAACTAAAAATTGATTGTATAGTTAATTGAATAATCAACTTTATGGAAAAAAACAATCGTTGTAAGAATTGAACATAGATACATAGTTGATTCATGTGCTATTTACAGTAATAATTCAAGATGAAAACAACAGAACTATACAAGCTCTTTATTAACACAAATAAATAATACAATAGCCACTCAGTGGCGTAGCGTGGGTTTCAGCCGTCCGGGACGTAGGCCAAATTCGCCGTCCCCTCATTTAGGTATTTAAATCTAAAAGGCTCCAAAATTTACAGTAATCCCAAAGATTTTTTTGGCAAGAACATATTTGTTATTTTGTTTGTATTATACTGTTCGTTAAAAGTTTATGGGGTTTCCGTTTCACTAAAAATTTGAAAAAAATTCGTGTCATACGGTTGAATCACTTCCGGTTCCACCGGAAGTAGCACCAAGTTTGTTATTTTAAACGGAACACCTAATATATTAGTAATTTTTTGGATTCCACGTTTAAATTGCAACATATTTTATTCGAACATTTGTACACTTATCTCTCATAGTTTTCAAGAAAAAATACAAGAGGGTATCATCGATTCGTTCTTATAAGTGTTTACTGACACATCTTCGCTTACAAAAATCGACTATGTTGCATGCATTTAGTAATATCAGTGGTGGCTAGGCATATTCAATGACAAGCGCGATCAAAATACCGATGTATTAGTACATTATTTCGTTGTGATCGTGATTTCTTACTTTCTGGACGTACCAAGGGCGGTGGCGATTTGATTGCGGCAAAGCATTATTATAATCTTGATGTCTTTCCCACATATATTAAATTCCTAATTCCACTTATAGCTCTTATAATTTGTAAAATCAGTTTCAATTCTACTTACGCTTATATTATCAATTTATACATACCCCCAGACCTATCACCTGATGTAATTAAGTCATTTTTTGGTTTACTAGTGCAAATTAATTTTGATAACTGCCTTATTATTTTAACTGGCAATTTTAATTGTCCTCAATTAGTAGCGGGGACTAAATCTGAAAAAGCACTGATAATATCTAATGCGTGTACCAGAGCTGGGACGAATCCTCGTAAAACGGATTCGAATCACGAATCCGAATCACCTAATATGATTCGAATCACGAATACTCGAATAAAGGATTCGTAAGAGATAAATATGATTCGAATCAAAGATTCGAATCCTGTTTTTTCAAATCACGAATACAAATCCTTTAAGAATGAATTTGATTTTTTCATTTTTTCGCAACCATTAATATATAAATATCGTTACCAGTTGCTTAAACAAAAAAACACTGGACATCGCTGATAACAGACTGAATATCTGATTCCCTGTTACTCTGATTAAAGATGTATTTGTGTGTTTTTGAACTTCACTTTAAATCAGTGTTTTGTACGCGTGGCGCATGAAGTAAAATTTCGAGTTTAGAAAAGCCCGAAAATTTGTCTCGGGTCGCTGCGCGACCCTCGACAAATTTTCACGGGGCTTTTCTAAACTCGAAATTTTACTTCATGCTTAGCCTGGGAGTGGAAACACCCGTTTAAAACTTTAAATTGAACTCTATTATAAAATCGACGAATGCCTGAAAATCACGTAAATAAAAAAATCATTGAATATCATTAAAACCGGGAAAGTCCGAGAAAAGTCATAGAATTTCATTCAAATTGACCAAAACACTAATAAACAAGCCATTTGATATTATTAAATTTGTCAAATTCAGCAGGAAAATTACAAAACAGGTAAAAATTTATAAAATTAATTTAAATATTGACAAAAACAATGAAAACAATTTAAGAAAATGGGGGCTTCCCCAGTGGCGGATTTCTTATTAGGCTAAGTAGGCTGAAGCCTACGGCGGCAAAATCTCAACGGATACCTAGTTTCGACTTTGAAGCTTTTATGATTTTTTATTTAGACGGGAAACTTCATTTCTCTCGACTGAATACCTCTGGGAGGCAGTGTTGCCAACTCCATCAAATCTAAAATAATTTTTTGATCTAAGCCCGTTTCTTTCCAAGTTACAGCCCTCTGATGTTAAGGGAATTTTTCTTTATTTCATATATCTACTATGGAAGAATTTAGAAGAATAAAATTTGGCAGATAACTGCTCCTAATAAAATGGCTTTTTTGACGATTTTTGTAAGCCTAAAATGTTTACAATGGGGCCAAAAAAAGGCTTGTGTTAAAAATCACCTAAAATCATTAGATTTTTCGGCTATTTATTAAACGAATTTTAATTATGTTAACAACAAAAAACTCTGAAACAATTAAGACCTTTGTGAAACTGATGAATTTTCAAAAAGATTTTGATACTATTTTCCTTTTTTGACATATATTTGCTGGTTTAAAACTTTTTTTAAACATTTTTAAGCAATATATTTTTGAAATTTTATATAATGCTTACTTTTATATAATGCTGGCAATATTTTATAGATTTTTAAAAAATCTTTTAAACAAAAGTTGTAGGTAATGAAATAAACACAAGTTTTACTTAAACACTTTTCACCTTAACTCTTTTGTTTATAATCAGTATATGAAAAAGCCTAGGGGAGATATTTATTTGATAATCGCTCACAAGTTGTTGCTTTATTACTAACTTAATCAAAAAATGTTTTAAACAAAAGATAATGAAAAAACATAACACAACATTATGTATAATCACTTTTCACCTCAGTTCTTTTATTTATGAACTAGGAACTAAAATATCTAGTGGAGATCAACAATTCACACTATGGCTTTCAACGTCTTAATCAAAAATGTTTTAAACAAAAGTTGTAGCCAACGAAAAAATAAACCACTTTTACATAAACACTTTTCACCTCAGCTCTTTTGTATTTCTTGAATTAATTTCTCATCTGGCACTTGGTGAAACATATTACACATATCACATTTCTTTGAAAATGGTCTAACAAACCGAAACTAGTCGGAATAAAGATTTAATTGTGAAACAATACCAAGTGCCTTTCCTTTAATTAACTTTACATAATCTTTTGTATTTGTTCAATAAACCAAAAAGGATTTTTTTGATATATTTTGAAAATCACTCAACTGTTTCTTTATTATCGATTCAATCAAACAAAGCTTTAAAGAAAAGTTGCAGACAACAAAAAAAAAACACAACTTTGTAATAGTTCGAAAATTTACGAACGAATGACTTCCACTCCCAGGCTAAGCATAAAGTAAAATTTCGAGTTTAGAAAAGCCCTGAGCAAAATTTGGCAAAATTTTGCGGGCTTTTCTAAACTCGAAATTTTACTTCATGCGCCAAGCGTATTAAACACTGATTTCAAGTGTCAAGTTAAAAATATAGCAAAATATTAATTTAATTAAAAAAATGTCTTAAATAAAAGTTGTAGCCAACGAAAAAACACAACCTTTGTATAAACAATATTCACCTTACTTGTTTTGTTTTTGATCAAGAGCCAAATTTTGCTCAGGGCTTTTCTAAACTCGAAATTTTACTTAATGCTCAGCCTGGGAGTCGAAGTCATTCGTTCGTAAATTTTCGAATTATTACAAAGTTGTGTTTTTTTTTTGTCTCTAGCCCAGATTCATTCTTTTAGTAATCACTCACCAACGGTAGCGTTATTCTGGAACGAATCAAAACATTTCAAAAAAAAGTTGTAGATAATGAAAAGAACTAACGAATATTTAAACATTTTTAGAACTCGTAAATATAAAAAATATTAAAAAAGTAAATATGTAATATCAAAAATAAGAATGTCAAAATTGTCGACTAATGTCAGTAAAGTAAAAAATAACAAATGTCAAAACTGTCATATAATGTCAAAATGTTATTTAATGTCAATGTCAAAAATGTTAAAAAGTAAAAAAGGTCATTGTTCATCAAAACATCTAATGTGAAAAATATCATCTTATCGTATGTCAAGAAACGTAGTCTCATATCAAGAATATAATCTTTTATCAAAAATGTCCCCCACTGAGAATAGGCGGCAGAATGTTTCAGCCTACCGGCGGCAAAATCGTAAATCCGCCACTAGGTTTCCCACAGAAGAAAGTTATATTAAAAGGTTAGAGAACAAAATCTTGAATCACACTATAGACTTAGTTTACTCTAATTTTGACTGTAAGGTCGAACACGAGCTTGATCCGATCCTAAATGAGGACAATTATCATCCCGCACTTAATATTACTTTACTTTATACCTCGGACATGTCTGCTATCAATAAAAATGTTATTAAATTCAACTTTCGAAAAGGTGATTACGTAGGACTGTATTCTCACTTGACCTCTGATTATTGGAACCTGCTCTTGCAATTTTTAGATGTGAACTTGGCACTTGATTATTTTTATAATCTGGTAAACAATGCACTCAGTATATTTATTTCTAAATACAAAGTCAAACATAAACGAAAGTTTCCGCGATGGTTTTCTATTGAAATCATAATCCTTATTAACCCTCTCATGCGCCACGTCCACGTTTGTGGACATGTTTGTTTTTCTATTTATTTCCAAAAGTATCAGTTAAATTCTTATAGAAGTGATCTTAGTACACATTTGTGGACATATATTTTCGCTAGTTATTGATAAATGGCTGCAGTTGTACTGAATTGCATATTATAATCGTTTGTGAACAAGTCTCCATATGCTCTGTGTGTTTATAGTTAGTTTGTGCTAAGACAGTAGAAAAAAAATGGTTTACGGAAAAATAAAGTATTTTTAGGTAAGTAAAAAATGTTTTCTTTTATAAAAGTAGTTTGTTCTCAAAATTAATAACTCGCCCTCACAAAATAGTCCGTTATATTTACGAAAATTGATAAAATATATTTATACACATATGTGGACAAAACGCGCACAAAAATTGTAAACAACGTTTTTAGAAAAAAGAAAACATACGTTGAAATATCTTAAGTAATGTTATTTTTATTTGTATAAATATATATTTTATAACTTTTTTTTGTAACTTCTGTAGAAGTGGTGTTTGCTAAAAATGGATCATGAAGAAAATAGTATTACTGATGAACAGATGGATCGATTACTAAAAGATTGTGATCTGTATGATGAATCACTAATCAAAATTACAGCAAATTTACCACCTATTGCTTCGACTTCAATCAGAAAGATTGATCCAAAACGTCCTCTATCTCAAGCTGAACTAGAGAAAATATTGATGTCATCGGATAGTGAGTTAGAATATTTACCTGAAGATAGTGAAGAAGATTCTGTTAAAAAAGAAAAAAATTGTGATGTGTCCATCATAGTACTTTCCCCCGTAAATTGCGTATTAAATCACTTTTAAAATATTTGTAGCATTATTATTTTCAAAATGTCTTCAACTTTTTGATAACTACAACTTTTATTTGAAACATTTTTCAATTGGATCAATACATACGACACAAACCAATGACTAGATAAAAAACACTATTTATTGAATATCTCAAAAACTAAGAGTGCTATGACAAAAAGTAAAGACGCAAAAAATCTTTAATATCCTATTACCTACAACTTTTATTTGAAACATTTTCCAATTGTATCAACACACACACTGACACAAATCAATGACTAGATAAAAAACACTATTTATTAAATATCTCAAAAACTAAGAGTGCTATGACAAAAAGTGAGTCCACAAAAATCTTTAGTTTTTCAATTCCTACAACTTTTATTTTAAACATTTTTCAATTGTATCGACACATACACTGTCACACACCAATAACTAGATAAAACACACAACTTTTGAATTATCACAAAAACTAAGAGTGCTATGACAAAAAGTAAGTGAACAATACATCTTCATTTTGTTATTATCTACAACTTTTATTTGAAAGAATTTTTTGTTTGATGAACATTTATTGAAAAAATCTGAAAAAACTGAAAAACGCTAAGAGTAAAGTACCACTTCCGGTTTTCCAATTTTCACCAAAAGCTTTTCAGTTCTTCCGATTGTAACAAAAAGCTTAAGTTTCAAGTTTCATCTCGATATCTTTAGCGGTTTTTGCGGTACAGCGCACACAGACACACACACAGACAGACAGACAGACATTTTTCAAAAATGGTCTTATTCGACTCAGGGGACCTCAAAACGGATATTTCCGCTAAAATTTTTGATTCGAAAATTTTCACGAAAACAATACTTTCCCTTTGTATTACATACGGGGGAAAGTAAAAATATTGTATTCTTCCTCGTAACATCTCACGAGGTCGTTAAAATATTAAACGTATCTCTGGAAATTAGTGTTATTTTCTATTATTTTGGAAAAAATCAATAGAACTTACAATCAATTACACATTTGTAAAATTTAAATGACATAGGTGATAAATAAATTGGAAACTTTAACAAATTAATAACTTCTTCAGAAGCATTTTTTTAATAAAAATAGACCTGGCAACTATGTATTTTCATATGTAACCTTATTAAATTTCACTTGACTTTGACATATACTTGTCATAATTTATTTGTGTAAGTTTGTATAAGTTCATCATACTCTTTGAAGGTGTAAACATTCATCGAGTATGCAGATATGTACATGATATTTGGATTCTGCAATGGTAATGCAACTAGTGCCAAAGATGAGTACCAAAGAAGATATCCAAATCGCCAACAGCCCTGCGTAAATACGTTTAGAAAATTAGACCAAAGGCTACGTACTTTTGAGTCGTTCGTTTATAATAACATAGATGGAGGGAGACCTAGGGAACGCCGCACTGTTCACCTAGAAGAACAGATATTGAATGCAGTTCAAGAAGATCCCAATATTAGTACGAGACAAATAGCTCAACAGTTAAATGTCCCCAGTAAAACAACAGTCTATGCAGTATTGAAAGAAAATCACTGTATGAAAATGATAACGAGCGTAGACGTATGTTTTGTGACAGGATTTTAGATCAAATTCGGGAAGAACTAAATTTTTTATTTAAAATTCTTTGGAGTGATGAATGTACATTCACTAGAGATGGGGTATTTAATTGTCATAATTATCACTTTTGGGCAGAAGAAAATCCTCGGGCGGTTAGAGAAATGGGACATCAAAGGAAATTTTCAGTTAACGTCTGGCTTGGTATTCTAAATTTACGTGTAATTGGGCCTTTTTTTTATTCATCAAAGATTAAATGCCTTAAATTATGTAAATATTTTAGAAGAAGTTTTGGAGAATGTTCCACTAAATTTAGTAAACAACATGCTGTACATGCATGATGGTGCACCACCTCATACAGCAAGAATTTCAAGAGAATGGTTGGACGAACATTTTCCAAATAGATGGATTGGGCGCAATGGACCCATACTATGGCCAGCATGGTCGCCGGATATGAATCCACTTGATTTTTTTGGTTGGGGATTTTTAAAAGAAAAGGTGTATGCAACACCTCCAGTGGACAATGTAGACGTCATGAATAGAATTCGTGTTGCAGTGGAATTAATTACTGAAGAGATGTTGCTCCGAGTAATTAATTCTATCCCACGACGGCTCCAGATCTGCTTAGAAACGGATGGTTATCAATTTGAACATTTACTTTAATCTTTCATTTTTGATGTATACTTCAAATATTAGTTTTTGTAGATTTGTTAAATTTATGATTATTATCAAATTAAACACTTGTTTGATCCATTGTTGCCAAAATTACATTTCTTTAAATTGGCTCGTGAGGAGTTATAAGCCACAATACAATATTTTTTTTCCTTAAATTTTCTGCTTGAATTTAATCAATGAACCACTCTACCTGAAGATTATCACACCTTTTCTGGCCACCTTGTATAACATACGGGGGAAAGTAAAAATAAACATAATAAAATTGACAATATCTTGACTAAAAAATCTATCAACGTGAAAAGTAAAGAAAGCAAAACGACTGAAAAATCTTTCAACGTCACAAGTAAAGGAAAAAACGAAATATAGCGAGTATGAAAGACGACGTCTATTGACCGACGCGGAAATTGAGTTAATGTTATATACCGATGACTCAGAAGATGGAATCATATCAGATAGCGATTCTGAAGACATAGAGTCCGTGTTTAAAAATAATGGCGATCCAGAAGAAATTGTCGAAGAGGAGCATGATATTGAAGAGGCAGATATGGAGAAAACACAACTAGAAAAAAATTTGGACCCAGAAAAGAGAAAAAAAAAATCTACCCGGAAACCTGATTGCTCGCCTAATTGGGTTCTAAATAAAGAAAATTTATTTGGTGCTAATATTCCTAACGCCAGTAAAAATCATAAAGTTCTATTGGTAATTCACCAATAGATTACTTCAACCATTTTTTTTTCTGATTCATTTTTGAGAGACACAATTGTTTTCCAATAAAATTATATGCCTATCAGAATAACAAAATAAATTTCAATCTGACAGTGAACTCAAAATATTTTTGGATATTACAACTATGATGTCATACATCAAATACCCAAGAATTAGGCAATATTGGTCTTCTGAAGGTGGATTGAGGATGAATTTCATAGCAGATGCTATGTCTCAGAAACGGTTTGAAGAAATTCGAAGATATTTACATTTTGTAGATGCTTCAACAATCAAAGAAAATAATACGGATAAGCTATTTTGCCTACGTCCTGTAATTGTTCATCTTCATGAAACTTTTCATTCAGCTGTTGATCCTGAACAATTTTCAGAGAGTTTTATGTAACATCGAACATTTTCAATGTTAATTTTCATACAGAGAATTTTACTTGTAAGTATACGTATGCATACGTTGTACATTTTCCGACACTTGGTTTATTAAAAGAAATTAATTTGAAGCTTTAAACGAGTGTTTTCCACTCCCAGGTTAAGCATGAAGTAAAATTTCGAGTTTAGAAAAGCCTGAAAATTTGGCTCGGGCGCGTAGCGACGCGACGCGACCGAGCCAAATTAGGCTTTTCTAAACTCGAAATTTTACCTCATGCGCCACCGCCACAAAACACTGATTCAATGTGAAGTTTGCGGTTTGTTTTAAACTTCGTAATAATATGTCAGTATTTTGTACCGGTGGCGCATGAAGTAAAATTTCGAGTTTAGAAAAGCCTGAAAATTTGGTTTAGTCGCTTCGCGCTACGCGACCGAACCAAATTTTCAGGCTTTTCTAAACTCGAAATTTTACTTCATGCTTAGTCTGGGAGTGGAAAACACTCGTTTTAAGCTTTAAATTGAACTCTTTAAGAAAAACAAGGATTATCTAAAGATTTACGGCACACACGCTATAATTAGGACTTAAAAGAAAAACTCCCTGTTTGTACAATTTGTACTGAAATAAGTTGAGGCGTTGATTGCAATTGGCTATAATTTTTAATGGTCATTCCTAAAAATTTAAGGTGTATTGAATGCTTTGGTTTGAGAGATCAAACATACGAAAACAAACATTGAAAATGTTCGGAGTTACATAAAACTCTCTGTATGTCAATTGATGAAATGATGGTACCTTTTAAAGGACGCTCATCATTGAAACAATACTTACCAAAAAAGCCCAAAATATTGGGGATGTAAAATATGGGTCCGGGCAAGCACATCTGGATATGTGTATTGTTTTGAAATATTTCAAGATATTTCTGGTAATAGGCAAGATATTTCTGAAATTGGTGCAGCCGGAGATGTCGTGAAAAGATTATGTCATGATATTGAAAACAAAAATTAAAAATTTTTTGCCAATAATCTATTTTCAAATATCCCTTTAATAGATGCGTTAACGCAGAAACAAATTTGATATACGGGAACAATGCGATCAAATAGGTTGAAAGGAGCTGACAAAATTTTGAAATCGGAGAAGTTATTGAAAAAAAATGGTCTTGGAAGTTATTCGTTTGCAACATCTGATAATAACATCACTGTGGTAAGGTGGCACGACAATAACTTAGTACACACAGTATCCAACTACGCAGGAGTATTCCTTATCGATACTGCTAAAAGATTTTGCCCCAAAGAAAAACAACGAATACAAGTTCCTCGACCATTTTCAATAAAGTTGTACAATCAACACATGGGAGGTGTTGATCTTATGGACTCTCTAAGAGCCTTATATACTAACCATACAAGAAACCGCAGGTGGTATATGAGAATATTTTACCACCTAATAAATGTAGCTATAGTAAATTCTTGGATTTTATGGCGTTCGGATAAGAACAATTTAAAAGTTGGACTTACGACAATTCAAAAGTCGCATTGCAACTGCTCTAATTTTCCATGGAGATGGACAGATGACACGACAAATGGGTCGTCCAAAAAGTACAACTCCTCCTGCTATAAAAAAAGAAAGCGTACAGTGGTTACCACAGAGAAAAGATTAGATAAAGGGCCACATATTCCAAAAAAACTTGAAATAAAAAATGCAGCACGTTGCAAAAGTGTAAACTGTTCAAAAAGAACACTATATGTTAACTTGGCTCTTTCGCGCTTGATTCGAAAGCGGGGAATCCTTCTGAGGGTTCCCACCGGGGACAAACAATAATTATCTTTAAGAATAATTTAAAAGAAAATACTATCATATGTCTGTCCCTGCCTTGATAACCGCTCGCTTTACTCAGGGGAAAACACAACACAAAATATCACCAAATAAATGAACTTCTTACTTACCCGACTTTCTTGATGTTCTTCGGGAACACACTTACACTTATGATTTTTGGGAAGTTAAAGTGAAAAGAATTTACTGAGTTTGAATGAATTTAAATTAAAATATATATATATATATATATATATATATATATATATATATATATATATATATTAAAAATATTATATACAACAATTAACACAAGAACAAGAAATACAATAAAAAAAAATAACTTACGTACGACCACTGGGTCGTAAAGAATACTGGTAAAAACTTTCACGGACGCGGACCCGGACCGAAATTTAGCGTAGTGACGATGCACGGTTCGAAGACTTTTTCGAAGTGATGTTGACGGGTCAACAGACTTTTTTGAAGTGAGTTTAGCCCTTGAGGCCGGCGGTATTTATTTGGTTTTTGGTCAACCCTCTTCCTTTCGCACCCCTCGCGACCACCAACTTTCGTTGACCGAAAGAAAAATGGTCGAAATAAATATTAAATATTAATATTTTGAAATACAAAATATGTCATTATATGCGCGATATGATTCTGCGTCCGGGCATATATGACATATTTTGATTCGAGCTAAGAACGGGGTTTAATAGACGTTTAATTTAATGAAGCCGAAGGGGTTCATCGAATTTGCCTAAAAGTAATACCAACGATGTGGAATGATAAAGCGCATCGTTTGGTATACCTAGCAACAATATGCATAAACAATTACGCCTACCAAATCTAAAAAACATATAAACAATAGGGGTGTTATGCCTGGACTTAGAAAATGTATAATAATAAGGAAAATACTGAATAGAAGTTTATGAAACTTCGCTCAAGCATAACAGGGAGCATAGTAATTGTTTATACATATTTGTTGCTATGTGGAACCTCGTCTAAAAGCAAATTAGTAACAATTAAATATCATGACAGCTCGCGGTTTATATCCTTCTGGTTCGAACTAACCATATCGTGTTTGGTGTCGTTCGAATCGTCTTCTTCTCAGTTATCCCATGAGGGTTGTGACGTTCGCGTATGTATTCTACATACGTGAACCACGTAGGGGATGTTCCTATCCCTTGCATTCGGCGGTTTTATAACCCCTAACGTCATGCCCGATTCTTTTGTGCTTCGCACGTACGTTTCGCTGGCGCGATCGGGCCGGTCGCAAGTAGCGGCGTCCCATCGCAGATGTGGCGAACTCGGGGATAACCGGGAAATCCGTATATATTTTGGACAACCCTGGAACTGGAAATAGCGGATGCCGTAGAGTTCTACCCTTGGACGGCCGAGAGGAGTTTTGAGCTGAGTTGAGCTGTCTGATGTTCGAGGGCGCTATTTGACGAGATTCCACTAGGCAACCTATCTAACTTAAATAATATCAATGTATGGCGCGAACTTTACTCATTTGGAAAATAAAAGAGAATGAAGCAGTATTGTGTACTGAAAAATAGAATGAGGTGAATTGGGACCGTTGTTCCGAATATTAAAATATGTAACAAAATCACGCCCGTGGTTATGTTGCAGCTGAAATATTGCTGAATGAACAAGTTGACGACGCTTACGGAAAAGCGCCGGTAACAGATATATATGCAAAAGATGCGAAATAGCGCTGTGTCCCGAATGTTTTGAGGTATATCATACATAATAAAATGGAATATTTCAGATTCTACGTGAACAATACATTTAAAGCATAATATTATATGTGTCTTTATTTCTTACCATAAGTGCACTGTGTACACATATGTGTACATTCTATTTTTCTCAAAATAATTAAAGTTTTCAAAAATTTTCAACTTTTTTATTATTCTTATCAATATAAAGCTCAATTCCAACCAAAATTAATTTTTGTTTCACCACAAAATCTAATTTTGAAAAGTTGCGCATGAGAGGGTTAAAGAGAAAAAACGTTTGCATAAACGTCGCATAAATGACCCCAATTCCGATTCAACCTTTAAGAAATTAAGGTCACTTCTCAAATCTAAAATCAAAATAGCTCATCTTATATTACTAGCACAGAAAACCAACTCTCTACAGACCCTAAGCGATTTTGGATCTATGTGAAAACAAAAATATCAAATTTTTCAGTTATACCGGCTGAGACAGTTGATGATGGTGAGACCTATTGAAGGCCCGATGACATTGGTGATGGACTTCGTAAGCACTTTGAATCTGTTTTTATCCCCCCTTCAAGAAAACCTTGCACTGATACTTAATTAGCCTTTTTTTCTTTTTCCCATATTTCTTCTGATCGTATCCTTAAATACCTAAGGAAACTTTTCAATAAGTTCTCCTCCGGCGACGACAACTCATCTGCCTTTCTTTTGAAGGATTGTGCTCCTATTTTCTGCAACCCTCTTTCAATTATTTTTAATTTATCACTTCAAACTTCTACATTTCCTGATAAATTAAAGATAGCTTTAATTTGTCCTATACATAAAACCTCGGAGAATACCCGAAATATTGCTAACTACCGTCCTATAGCGATTCTTTCACATATTGAAAAAATCTTTGAAAAAATGCTTCATGATCAAATACCTACATGTTGCACCATATTTATCTATGCAGCAACATGGGCATTCTACTGTTACGAATTTATCTGTTACTACACATGACATATGTATCTAGAGTTCTGGATTTATCGGGTCAAGTTGATGTGGTGTACACAGATATGTCTAAGGAGTTCGATAGAGTCGACCACAAATTGCTGTTGAACAAGTTGGACTGTTTTCGGTTCACCACTGGTCCACTATTGCTTTTGGGATCTTATCTGAATAACCGTGAAACTTATGTCTCTGATTTAGGTTAATTTTCAATTTATAGTTGTGAATTTTTTTCTGCAATTTTCAAACTACTTAGGTAATATTATGCAAGCACAAAAAATCTAGAGCCTCATTCTGATAATTTTGCTTTTTATTTTGTCTTGATATCTATAAAATGAATAGAGTTAGACACCATTTGAGTAAAACTTGTTTTCGGCCGAAAAACGGTTACAAAGCAAACTTAATATGTCCGCCAGAAAAAAAGTATAAGCCTGAACTGGTAATGGTTTAACCCAAAACTACTTGCTTTAGGTGTATAGTTGTATAATACTTTTTTGTATGAAATGTTCCCCCCAATCGTACCATGTAATAAAAAATGGGTCATTCCATTTAAAAAAAATGAATTACGAGATATTGAAGAGGGCACTTCGATATTGACACTTTAAGAACACTTATTGTCAAAATTTACAGATTCTAATTACTTTACTCATAAAGACATCCTCTATAATCTGTTTAATAACTAGGAGGAGCGTTTCAAATTTCACGCGCCAAAACCTACAACTCTGATTGGCTGAGAGCGCGCCCAATTTACACTATGCTAATTACATCATTATTAGACGCAACAGCTGACATAACCTTAATTCGAAGCGTTACCGAGTTGCAACTTTATCTGTTTCGTAATAACCTTTTGTGCAGTGTTTCTTTAGCATAGTTAAAAGTTAGTTTTGTTTATATTGTTGTGATGGATTATGGACCCAGTACAAGCTATGTGATAATATCACCTTCACCTCCAAAAAAGCGTAAGAAGTTGGATTTGGGTCATATATATCTGTCTGAAAAACGGTGCATAATAAATATGTATAAGCAGATAACAGATGATCCACATCTGAAAATGACTGCTGTTGTATCAGACATTGTTGGTGCAGTAGGTGAGATATCAAATAGTATAAGAATATGCATCAAATAATGAAATGTTTAATTTTTAGGAGTTGTAAATTCCACTGTCTATCGTACCATTAGCGAATATAAGAAATCCGGAGAGATTTGTAGCCCTAAACAGCTTGGAGGACATAATTACAAGTTTTGATGACGTAGTGAAGAGATCCGTGCATAGTTTCTTCTATAAAAATGAAGTGCCAACTTTGAATAAAGTTTTAAAAGAAGTAAACGATCATGCAGGCATGCCGAAGATGAGTCGTTCTACCTTGTATAGTTTTATAAAACAAATCAATTTTAAGTAAGATAGAGACCAGAGCCGGGCAGGGTTTGAATAATTCAGGAATCGAATCCTTTTAGAGGATTCAAAAGAGGCATTCGAATACTTTACTTTAACTGGATTCGTTACATTTTTTAAGAGGATTAGTATTCGAGTCTAAATATGGGAGATTCCAATCCTTATAAAAGGATTCGAATCCTTGTAAAAGGATTCGAATACTTAGAAAAGGATTTGAATCGTCAAAAATAATTCGAATTAATTGTGAGGAATAACATGAAAAATGTTTTTTTGTGTGTTTTTAAATTTCTCGTTAAATCATTGTTTTATGCGCGTAGCGCATGACGTAAAATTTCGAGTTTGGAAAAGCCCAGAAAATTTGTCTCGGGTCGCTTCGCGACCCTCGACAAATTTTCACGGGGCTTTTCTAAACTCGAAATTTTACTTCATGCTTAGTCTGGGAGTGGAAACGATCGTTCGAAACTTCAAAGTGAATGCTTTGATAAGAACATTAAATTATTGAAAATGTTTTTAAAGATAATGATCTAGTTTTCAAAATTTGTTTTAATATAGTTTGAAGTAAAACTGACATGGTAGCTACAATCTGAAATGTTAAATTTTTCCGACATTTCCCTGACTAAAGATTTTTTCTGTTTAATAATAATAATAATAATTTATTTATTTCCAGTATGAATATACAGACATTCGTGGGTGGGTCAGTTACAGTTAATAAATAGTAAATGTGGTGTAAATAAGGACACTACAAACATGTTAAAATTGATACAATCAAACATTAAAACTTATATCTAGTTAAAAATCAGTTACAGTAAATAAATAATAAATGAGGTGTAAATAAGGACACTACAAACATATTAAAATTGATACAATCAAACATATTAAAACTTATATCTAGTTAAAAAATTAGGAAATAGATTAAATAAATATAATACAAGGTCTGATATAAGATTAAAATATAAGTTTAAAATATAAAATTACGTTTACAATATAAATTTGCAGTACAGTCATATAATGCCGCACACGGTAATAAATTCATCTACTGTATAGCAGCAGTGAGTTAATAATATTTCCTTAACCCTTTTTTTGAATTGTTTCTTTGGTAATTGTTTTATTCTATCAGGCACAACGTTATGTAATTTCAAGGACTGCACTATACATGAATTGTGGTAAAATGCATGACTGTGTTTTGGAAGTCTTATAGTTTTTGTTCTGGTATTGTGTTCGTGATGTACTTGGTTATTCCTTGATAGATATTCATTGTTCTTGACGAATTTAAGAGACTCGTAGATGTAGAGGCTGGCCAAAGGCATTATTTTGTGTCGTTTAAATAAGCTTCGGCAGCTGCTATATGGTTTTGTATTTGCAATAGCCCTTACTAATTTTTTTTGAGCAACAAACACCTTTTGCAAATTCATTTTTGTTGTACAGCCCCAAAAGATGATTCCATATGTGAGTTGCGATTGACAGTAAGCCATGTAGGTTATTCTAGCCGCTTCTACGTGCACATCTTTGCGTGTTGCAAATATAAGGTATGCATATTTTGATATTTGCATTGACACTTGTTGAACATGTGTAATCCCACTTTAGATCATTTTGTATAGTAATACCAAGAAATTTTACTTCATCCCTTTCATGTAGTTTCGCCATTAAATTGTATATTTGTGTGTCCTGTTGGTGCTTTATAGTGCATAATATGAGTTTTTGAAACATTAGCCTTTAAATTGTTATTGGTTAGCCAAGAATGTAGTTCAACAAGCACATCATTTGTTGCTTTATTAAGTTCATCTAGACGGTAGCTTTCCATGTTAATGGTGGTATCGTCTGCGAACATTGTAATATGTCCATTAATATTGTGTGGCATGTCATTTACAAATATTAGGAAAAGAAGTGGCCCTAATACGCTTCCCTGTGGAACACCAGTCTTCGGAGTGGCTGCGGATGATGTGTAATGAATGTTGTTGAACTGCATTTTTGTATTCTATTAAGTAAATTATTTGACTACGGAATAAGAGGAAACTGCCTGAATCTGATCAAAACTTATCTTTCTGAAAGAATACAGATATCTTTCAGAAAGATAAGTTTTGATCAGATTCAGGCAGTTTCCTCTTATTCCGTAGTCAAATAATTTACTTAATAGAATATCGTATGGATCACTGTCAAACGCTTTCGTTAGGTCAATAAAAATAGAGTACACTTGTTTATTGTTTTCCAGGTTCTTGAGAACAAAATCAATAAAACCGAAAATCGCATGCGTTGTTGTTAGGCCCTTTCTAAACCCATATTGCTTTGGACTCAATATATTATTATTTTCTAAATAGTTCATTATCCTGTTGTATATAACTCGTTCATATACTCTTGAGAATGCTGGTAAAATTGAAATTGGCCTGTAATTATTTACGAGATGGGCATCTCCTTTTTTTAGTCGATTTTATAATAGAGTTCAATTTGTAGTTTTGAACGAGTGTTTCCACTCCCAGGCTAAGCATGAAGTAAAATTTCGAGTTTAGAAAAGCCCTGTGAAAATTTGTCGAGGGTCGCGCAGCGACCCGAGACAAATTTTCGGGCTTTTCTAAACTCGAAATTTTACTTCATGCGCCACGCGTATTAAACACTGATTTAAAGTGGAGTTCAGAAACACACAAATACATCTTTAACCAGAGTAACAGGGAGTCAGATATTTAGTCTGTTATCAACAATGTTCAGTGGTAATAATAAATAATTAGGTTTTGAATATTTTTGTTAAAACAACTGGTAACGATATTTACATATTAATGGTTTATAACACAATGGTTACGGTTGTAGTCGTTTATTTACAGAATGTACAGGTTATCGTAATCGTAAGTATTTGAGGTGTAGTGGTCGGTGCGGAGAGCGGGCGTGGGCGGCTAGAGCTTGTTCCAGGCGTCGGCGTCCAGGCGTAGGGCTGGGCGATGTCTTGACGCGGTACCGGGTGTAGCGTAGTCACGGAATGGGGTTTCAGGCGGTGAGCAGCGTGATCGTGGTAGCGTAGCGTAGTCGTGGTTGCGTAGTGTATTTAGTAAGCCGAGTAGACGAGCGTTACTAAAGAGAGCTGTTAGGCCGAGAAGACAAGCGCTAACAGACTGACGATAGTAAGGGCGGCTTCCCGTTAGGTAGGGTGCGATGCTGGTGTATGAGTGAGTGGGAGTGGAGAGGGATGCTGTCCTTCCCTGGTAGGGGTACGACGCGGTTCGGCGGCCGCCTTGGCTACCTGCGAAGGGTCGCGCGCTCTTGGGCCGCACGGGGAAGTGTTACATACTCCCCCTCTGGTGCTGAGATCGTCCCGATGAAGCGACCAGGACTCTAGTGCGCCTATCTTGGGCGTCCTTTCCTGCGGATGGGGTGGAGCGGCTGCACGTCCTCAGTGGTTCCGGTGAACGGGGTGCGCGCTGAAGCGTGAAAAGTTCCTATCGAGGTATTTGGCTCTCCTAGGGCGGCTACTTCGAATGTGGCGGCTCCTCTTCCTTGTAAAATGATGAAGGGACCGTCGCGCCTGGGTGCCAGCTTCGATGTGAATTGATCCTTGGCACGGCTCAGCAAGTGGGTGTCGATCCAGACGTGGTCTCCTGGTACATAGGCGGGCGTCGGGCGGCGGGCGGCATCGGCGTAGCCCTTCCTTTTATCTTGCTTCTCATCAGAGACGCGATGAGCGGCTTCCAGCGTGTCGGCGAGTTGCAGTAGGCGGGGTGTAATTTCGGCGACGAAATTTTCGTTTGTTATGATAGCCCTGAGGTCGCGACTGACTGACTGATCTTCAGCTGTTCAAAGTTCTCGGCCGAAGGTTAAGTAAGCGGGACTGTATCCGGTACTGCTTGTAACGTGCGTGTGCATGGCGAACCGGATTGCGGCTAGAGCCGTGGGCCAGGTGTTATGTTGTTTTCCGACCAGGATAGCCAGTTGTGTTTTCATGTCGCGGTTTTTCCGTTCCACCGGGTTGGCCTGGGGGTGGTAGGAGGCGGTGAAGTTCTGTTCTATCCCCAAACTGAACATAACTTGTTGCATAACCGCACTGACGAATTGTGTGCCATTATCCGAAATGCAGCGGCGGGGCACTCCGTATCGGAAGAAAACTTCGTGAAGCAGTGCGGTGGCACATTCGAGGGCAGTAGCTTTCTTTAGCGGGATAATTTCTATCCACCGGCTGGCTAGGTCCTCGACGATCAGGATGGTTGTATATCCTTCTGGAGACGTTGGCAGTGGTCCGAATAAATCGAATGAAATTGACTCGAAACGCTGATTTGGTGGTGACGTTTGTGTCAAGCCAGCAGGTTTCAAATTGCTGGGTTTATACCTCTGGCATTCGACACAGTTTTTCAGGTGTTTTGCTATGTCATCCCGCATTTTCTACCAGAAATAAGAGCGGGAGAGGCGGTGGTAGGTGCCTTGGAACCTGTAGTGACCGGCGGTGGGGCTGTCATGGAACTCCTTCAGGAGGGCTGGAACCTCACTTCCTGGTATGCAGACGACGTCCGGGCTGTATCTGTAGAGTACGCCTTTCTCGAGCAGGTACCCTTTGTTGCTCCAGTACACGGCATCTTCCGTCTGCGGTTGTGATTCCAGGGCGTCGATAATTTTCTTTAATTCACTATCTTGGTACTGGTTTTGACGAATATCAGCTGCGGTTCGTCGGGGTATGTCTACTTGGATAGTTTTCATTTCGATGATCTCGTTACTTTGAATCCGGGATAGGGCATCGGCGACGTGGTTCGACCTTCCGGGAATATATTTGATTGTTAGTTCGAATGGCTGTAGCTGTAAGGCCCATCTTGCGAGGCGACCGGTGGGTGCTTTTAACGACATTAACCACCGTAGTGCCTGGTGGTCTGTGGCGACAGTTATTGGAGATCCCTCCACGTAACCCCTGAATTTGCTGAGGGCCCAGACTATGGCGAGGGCTTTTCTCTCAGTAGTTGTGTAGTTCCTCTCTGCCGGAGTGAGTAGGCGGCTAGCATACTCCACGGGGTGTTCCTCGGGTCCCTCCCCCTGGACGAGAACTGCTCCCAGAGAGAAGTCGCTTGCGTCGGTTCGTATGAGGAACGGCTCGGTGGGTACGGCAGGTTTTAAAACAGGCGCCGAAATCAGCGTTTCCTTGAAGGCGTTCTGAGCTTCCTGCTGCTGCTGTCCCCATTTCCAGGCGGCGTTTTTCTTAAACAGCTTCGTGATTGGCTCGCTTTTTCCTGCAAAGCCTGGTATAAATCGCCGGTACCAGGAGCAAGTTTGGATAAACGATATGGCCTCCTTGCGGTCCCTAGGGCTTTTCCAGGAGGTGATTGCTTGTACTCGCTCTGGGTCCGTGGTGATGCCTTTTTGTGAAATGATGTGCCCAAGAAATTTGACATTTTCCGGGCAAAAATTCGTTTTTTCCCGGTTTGCGGATAGAGATTGCTGTGTGAGTAGTCTTAGAACATCCTCCAGGTCACGAAGGTGCTGTTCGTAGTTGTCTGACAGGACGCTGACGTCGTCCAGGTAAGCGAGCATCTTGATGTACGGCACTTTAGCTCGGAGGAGGTCCATGGTCCTCTGAAAGGTGGCCGGGGCGTTTCGTAGGCCGAAGGGCATTCGTTTGAATTCGAACAAGCCGAACGGACATGTGAATGCAGTTTTCTCTACGTCGTCCGCTGCCACGGGAATCTGCCAATATCCGCTTCTTAGGTCAATGGTAGAAATAAATTTCCTCTTGGACCCATTATGTAGCAGATCGTCCATCCTCGGGAGCGGGTAGCGGTCTGGAGTGGTGGCGGCGTTGAGAGCACGGTAATCAATACAGAGGCGGGAAGTGCCGTCCTTCTTGGGTACCATCACCACCGGTGCTGCCCATGGAGATGAAGATGTCTGTATGATCTCTCCCTCTAAGAGCTGTTTTATTTGTTGATGTAGTTCTTCTTTCTTCGGCGGCGACATACGATACGGTTTCGCGCTGATCGGGGCGTGCTTCCCGGTGTCTATGCGGTGGCATCCAAGCGTCGTGGGCGGCTTGGGGCTCTTAAATGCGTCCGCTTGGTTTTCTAGCAACTCGTTCAGGGCGTGTCGCTCCTTGATAGAGAGGTTACTCTCCTCATCTTCACGTAGTTGAACTGTTAGTGTAGCGATTTCCATTGCCTCTGGGTAATGTCGGAAAAACGGGGCTTCTTCGTCGAGAATTTTCCTAGGCGGTTCCGGAAATAAAAATGCATCGTCTTCTACGGGTTCAGGCCTCGGGCAGACTCGTGGTTTTTCGATTTTTGGCCTTTCTGCGTCGTACGCCGGGTTTGATTCTCCGGAAAATGTACAGGTCTTCTGGCCTAGATAGAGTGCGATGACGGCTCGTTCTAGAAAATCCATTCCGAGAATCGTTTCACGTGTCTGGCTGTTTGGCAGGATACAGAATGTTGTAGAAATAATTTTATTTTTGATGATGACATCCGCTTCGGTTACTAACATCGTGTTTGTTTGCGCGTGACCGTTGGCAAACGCGACTTCCCTCGTTTGTTTCCTAAATGCGTTGCCGTTGCGTTTCAACGCGTCGTATAAGCGTAGTGAGGCAACGGTGACCTGGGAGCCGGTGTCGAAGAGTGCGTACTCTGGTTTTCTGTTTATCGTAATGTAAACGTGTGGTCTTCGTGTGTCTAGTATCGTGTCGACGACAGATATCTGCGTGGAGCGCGGTCGTGCGTTGCAGTCGGGGCAGCGGCTCCTTATGGTGTTCGGCTTCCCGCAGCCGTAACACTGAAACTTGTTGGCTCCTACAGGGGCGGTTTCCCGCTGTTTCTTGCGACAATCCTCGATTCGGTGGCCGCTGTTCTTACAGTAGGCGCACTTGTTTTTTTCTAGGCCGTTGGGTCGTCTAGCTCGATTTTCTTCCTCGATAACGCTCTCGGCTTCTCTTGACTTGGTCAGAAGATCGTCATACGAATTCACGGAATTTCGGGCTATTCTCTTCCGGATTTCTAAATGGAGAAGTCCGTAGATGAAATCCAGCTGCAACTCAGCTGCCATTGCTTGGTTCAATTTGCTAAATAGCGCGCGTTTTTGGATTATGAACTGATCTGTTTTCGCAGGCCTGTATTGTTTATCTTCATATAGCAGCGAAAAAATCTTGTAATTCGGTACCACCGGGGCGAATGTATTCCTGACGGCTTCCACGAGTTGGTCCCAGGAGGTTATATCGTTCTTGATGCCTTCCCACCAGGTGTCGGCGGGTTCCTCGAGGAGTAGCTGGAAACCCGTGATCGCATCTTGTGATTGTACTAATGAAGCTTTCCACTGTTTGCGTGTCCGTCTCTCCCTTGAATCGGGCCGTGCATTTTGAAAAACTACCCCTTGGCGCTGGCTGTTCTGGAGCTCTTATTTCCAGCATCCGATTAATTAAAGTTTGGAATTGCTGTTCGCTGTAACGTTGTTATATGCCATGCTTCTAGTCAGTCTTCGGGATGTTTCTTCTTCGACCACACGTTGGGCTGCCAGTTTATAACACAATGGTTACGGTTGTAGTCGTTTATTTACAGAATGTACAGGTTATCGTAATCGTAAGTATTTGAGGTGTAGTGGTCGGTGCGGAGAGCGGGCGTGGGCGGCTAGAGCTTGTTCCAGGCGTCGGCGTCCAGGCGTAGGGCTGGGCGATGTCTTGACGCGGTACCGGGTGTAGCGTAGTCACGGACTGGGGTTTCAGGCGGTGAGCAGCGTGATCGTGGTAGCGTAGCGTAGTCGTGGTTGCGTAGTGTATTTAGTAAGCCAAGCAGACGAGCGTTACTAAAGAGAGCTGTTAGGCCGAGAAGACGAGCGCTGACAGACTGACGATTGTAAGGGCGGCTTCCCCTTAAGTAGGGTGCGATGCTGGTGTATGAGTGAGTGAGAGTGGAGAGGGATGCTGTTCTTCCCTGGTAGGGGTACGACGCGGTTCGGCGGCCGCCTTGGCTACCTGCGAAGGGTCGCGCGCTCTTGGGCCGCACGGGGAAGTGTTACAGGTTGCAAAAAAAATAATAAAATCAAATTTATTCTTAAAGGATTTGTATTTGTATTTCGAAAAAACAGGTTTCGAATCTTCGATTCGAAACATATTTATCTCTTACGAATCCTTTATTCGAGTATTCGTGATTCGAATCATATTAGGTGATTCGGATTCGTGATTCGAATCCTTTTTACGAGGATTCGTCCCAGCTCTGATAGAGACACATTATTATATAAATTCCATATTATATTATGAACATAATGTAAATATACTCAATGACATTAGAAGCGTAACACCAAGAATGAATGATTTTTTTGAATTCATATTTTAGCAACAGAGTGACTATATTTAAAGCATACATTGATAATAATTTCAACCTTGTGCCTTTTATATTTATTGCGAAAAAAAAAATATTTCACTTTTTTTTTTTGATAAAACTATTTATATGAGCTGTTTAGTACAGATGTTTTTAGTTTTCGTGTTTCCGTTGAGTGTGTTAAGCTTAAATAAAATGCCTCGAGTCCGAAGACGTCCTCAATATCACCATTTGAGCGATTTTGACCGGGATCGAGTTGTTGCTTATCGAGATGTCGGTATGTCCTATCGCGAAATTGCCCGCCGTATTGATTCCACTGCAGCAACTGTAATACGTGTGTATCAGGTATGGACAGAAGAAGGTAGAGGAGCAAGAAGAAGACCAATTGGTCAACCAAGGCGTACCACAGAACGTCAAGATCGGCGCTTAAGACAAATAGCCCTGCGAGACCGTTTCGCTACTACGCGTCAAATCGGTGATCAATGGATTGGAGAAGAAGGTAGGCCCGTTAGTATGCGAACCTTATATCGCCGCATTCAATCCTTTGGGCTTCTTTCGTACCGTCCAAGATTAGTGCTTCCTTTAACAGCGAGACACTGTCGCCAAAGGTTGGACTGGTGCAGAGAACGGCAGCATTGGGAGGCAGATTGGCACGATGTCGTATTCAGCGATGAATCACGATTTTGTCTAGGCACGCATGATGGCCGTAGAAGGGTACGACGCTACCGTGGAGAACGACCTGATCTTAGGTTTGCTATTGAGAGGCATGTACACAGGACTGCTGGAGTAATGGTTTGGGGGGCTATTGCTTATGGTAGTCGATCACCTCTTGTATTCATTCGAGGCAGTATGACAGCTGCGCGTTATGTTGAAGACGTCATACGACCGACTTTGTTGCCTTATTTAGATGGCCGCCCAGACGTACTTTTTCAACAAGATAACGCACGTCCCCATATTGCTCGTCGAACTATGAACTTTCTTAATGAAGCTGGTGTTAATGTTTTGGCGTGGCCGCCCCGTTCGCCGGATTTAAATCCCATTGAACTTGTGTGGGATATCATGGGAAGAAGAATATTCTCTTTGCACCATCCTCCACAGACTCTAGCACAGTTGATCGATGAAATTCAAGTTGCTTGGAACGAGATGCCTCAAGAAGACATCGACCATCTCATTTTGTCGATGCCCAGACGTCTACAGGAGTGTATACAGCAAAGGGGTCGCCAAACACATTATTAATTTTTTTTAGATTGTTTTTTAATAAAATTTCTTGAAAATGTAATCATTTTATTCTTGATGTAAGCCTACCACACTGGCAAAAAATCAAGTTAAAATAATAACTCCTTCTGGGTGTTACGCTTCTAATGTCATTGAGTATATGTTTTATTTCACAGATATATGGCGGGATGCCGTATAAGCATTTTAATAGAACTGACGATATCGTACGATAGAAAAGAAAATACTTAACAACAATTAAGAAGTACAAAATGGATATTTGATTTTATTTAAAGAGTAATTGTGAAATTATTTAAAATTACCGCCAAATTTATCTAGTGATATTTCTGGTAACTTTTTATAGTGTAAATTGGGCTTTGGCACTTACTCCTAGTTTTTAAACAGACTATAGGTACAAGTAGAGATATAAATCATATTTTTATCTAATTCTTAAGAGGAGTTACAGACATATTTCAAGATGCCTTTTAGAGGTCAAAACTTTAGAATAAACTTCAAGACTTTTTGCCCTGTCTTCAAAATTTGTCATTTTTGAAATATTGGTATTTATGTTTTATTTAATTTCTATGTTTCGTTTGGATACTTTTGAATTTTGTCAGTTTCTTTGCGGAAAAACACAGAAATCGGAAAAAAATATAATGATTTTTTTTAGTTGCAAGTATTGACAGTTATGATATTATTAAAATTGATTCCTCCTAGTGAATACTCCTATGACTGTTGACATTTAGTTTGTAATGTCACATTTAATTTATATTATGTTTAATCTTTAATATTTATTTACGAAAATACCATTTAAAGTTTATAATACTTAATACTAACAATGAATTAAAAGTAATAAATAACTTAAAACATAAAACCACAAACAATATACAAATATAACAAACAAATGTAATTTTTAATGTCAGATTTATATTTATCTTATAATGTCACATGACATTTAGATTATTATGACAGCTGGCATTCGTGATATTTCTCAGTTCAAAATGCAAATTTACTTTAAATCAGTGTTTTGTACGCACGGCGCATGAAGTTAAACTTCGAGTTGAGAAAAGCCCGAATTTGGATTTGGACGCTGCTCGTCCAAATCCAAATTGTTAGGGCTTTTCTCAACTCGAAATTTTACTTTATGCTTAGTCTGGGAGTGGAAGACACTCTTTTAGCTTTTTGAAAATTTTGATGAATTTTCAAGATTTTAGAATTTCCAAAGCTTTACTTAATTTTTAACGCTTTTCGTAAATTTCTAAATTTTCAAAATTCTGACGGTCATCCTGAATTTTCTAAATGTTTGTAAGTTGAATGTCCTTCAATTTTCAAATTCTTGGCAATTTTCAAGAATTCACCTAAGATTCTTTAGCTTAAAAAAAATGTTCATGAAATTTCAAGATTTGCGTTGATTTTCAGAAATCAAAGGGTTTTCCTGAATTTCTTACATTTTCGGTAATTTTAAAATACTTTACACTTTTCACGAATTTTCATTATTATTTTTAAATCTGAGCAGTTTTCGGTTTCTTCGTTAGATTAGAGCAAACGCCCAATGCAGAAATGCGAGTTCGAGTCTTACCTGGAGCGAATAATTTTGTTAACGGAAAATATTCGCCCCGGGTGGGTGTTGATTGCGTTGCCCACATTTTTATTAATATGAAAAATTAAAAATAGTATAATTGGTCGTGACTGAATGACTAACCCGCCTAAGTCAATTCTCTAATATTCATCTCATCCCCCAACCAGATTTCCATCCATCACCCTTCCTTATTTTTTTTTTTAAATCGACGCTTTTCATAGATTTCCAAGGTTGTCGTTAATTTTCAATTTTTTGTCGCCTTTCGTGAATTTTTTAAGATTTTTAATTTTAAAAATTATGACGTTTATTCGTGAATATCCAAAAATATCTGTGAATTATCAAACTATTGAAATTTTTCCTAAATTTAATAGATTTCCGTTATCTTCCAAATTCTTGACAGTTTTCGCGTTTGTTAATTTTTTTCGTGAATATCCAAGATTTCCGCTAATTTTCAAAATCTTGATGTTGAAAGAGCGTCAAGAACATTTCAAGACTGTTTTACCAAATTTTATAAAAATTGATGATTTCAATTTTTAATGGAAAAAAGTCATGTATTTTTTTTGTTTTTAACTAATTTTATTTCTCTTCTTTATATTCATCATTTTACGACGTTTCTTAAAACCGCTTTTTTATTATTAAATAAGTTATTCTGTTATTAATTGATACCGGGTGGGGCAGAAAAACCTATCCGATTTTAACGTTATAAAATTAAAACCACTCAACTTGACAAAAAATTTTTTTATTAACATATCGCAAATTTTATGCCATTTTTAAATTTAAGTTTTGAAAAGCACATCACTCAAATGTCGTCCTTGGGAGCGGATACACTGATTTAGGCGCTCGCGATAGCTTTCCATGACTTTCACCGTCATTTCCACAGGAATTTCTTCAATTGCCCGAGCAATTTCCCTTCGTAAAGCAAGAAGGGTCCTTGGTCGATGCTGGAATACCTTCGATTTGAGGTAACCCCAAAGAAAGAAGGCACATGGAGTGAGATCCGGTGAGCGCGGCGGCCAGCCAATATCACCTCTCAGAGAAATGAGGCGTCCGGGAAACATTTCCCTGAGAATGTCCATTGATCGTCGCGATGTGTGGGCGGTTGCACCATCCTGTTGAAACCACACATTTTCCACGCCATTTTCTTCCATTTTGGGTTGAAGAAAATTTTCCAGCATGAAACAATAGCGCTCGCTGTTGACCGTTACGGTTTGCCCATTTTCTTCAAAAAAGTAAGGGCCCCAGACGCCTAGGCGGGAAAGAGCACACCACACAGTCACTTTTGGGCTATGGAGGGGTTTCTGATGGATTTCCCGAGGATTTTCGTCACTCCAATATCGAAAATTCTGCCTGTTTACGGCGCCACAAAGGTGAAAATGGGCTTCGTCCGTGAAGAGCACAACATCGTCTATTGGGAGTTCTCGGAGATCGCGACACAGGTTCATACGGGTTTCAAAATCCCTTTCAATTAATTCCTGTGCAACAACCATTTTGTAGGAATGCATTTTGAGGTCCCGGTGCAAAATTCGCCGAATACTGCGGTTGGAAATCGCCAAAGCGAGCGAATGTTTTCGTGTCGAACGACGCGGGGAACGTTCAATCGCGGCTCTCACATTGGCCACGTTTTCAGGTCCTGTTGCTGTCCTGGGACGTCCAGGCGACTTCTTTTTCAATGCTGAACCCGTCTGTCGAAAATTTGACACCCACACTTTAATCGTAGCGTGATGTGGAACAGGATCATGACGCCCGAGTCCGAAATGAATTCGAAAAGCACGTTGTGTAGCAATTATCGAACCGCCGTTTTCGATAAACCGCTCAATAACAAAAGCACGATGTTCACCAGACCAAGGCATGTTGACTAATGACAAATGGCATAAAACCGGCTTTCTAACGGTTTTTACCCCACTACTCCACCTGTTCCCTCTTCTGAGAAAAAGGGATTTGAAATCGGATAGCTTTTTCTGCCCCTCCCTGTATTAAAAACGTTAATAATGCATTCATGCTTTTTCGGAATTTTAGAAATTATTGACAATTTTTCTAAACTCGAATTTTTACTTCATGCTTAATCAAGGAGTGGAAACACATGTTAGAAATTTCAAATTAAACTTTTTTAAAATCAAAGAATGCCTGAATGAATCCCTGCATATGCACACTTACCAATTAATGTATAAATAAACACGCTTTTATGGACACTATCTACATTTACCAAGCGGATTGTTAAATGTATATATTTCATAATATATAAAATTACGAAAAAACTATTCGTGAAAATGCAAACAGTGTCTTAATTAATAAGACAATTTAAGACGATGAATATCCATTGAAACAACTACTTCCCGTGCAAATACACCTCCGGATATTTGAAACTTGAAATGAGTGTCTTCCACTCCCAGACTAAGCTTGAAGTAAAATTTCGAGTTTAGAAAAGCCTGTAAATTTGGTTTGGACGCGTAGCGCGAAGCGCGGAGCGGCCAAACCAAATTTTCAGGCTTTTCTAAACTCGAAATGTTACTTCATGCGCCACCGGTACAAAACACTGACATATTATGAAGTTTAAAACACACCGCTAAACTTTATATTGCTTCAGTGTTTCGTACCGGTGGCGCATGAAGTAAAATTTCGAGTTTAGAAAAGCCTGAAAATTTGGTTTGGCCGCTCCGCGCTTCGCGCTACGCGTCCAAACCAAATTTTCAGGCTTTTCTAAACTCGAAATTTTACTTCATGCTTAGCCTGGGAGTGGAAAACACTTATTTAAAGCTTAAAATCAAATTTTCAGGCTTCTCTAAACTCGAAATTTTACTTCATGCGCCACCGGTACACAACACTGACATATAATGAAGTTTAAAACACACCGCTAAACTTTATATTGCATCAGTGTTTCGTACCGGTAGCGCATGAAGTAAAATTTCGAGTTTAGAAAAGCCTGAAAATTTGGTTTGGCCGCTCCGCGCTTCGCGCTACGCGACCAAACCAAATTTTCAGGCTTTTCTAAACTCGAAATTTTACTTCATGCTTAGCCTGGGAGTGGAAAACACTTATTTAAAGCTTTAAATTAAATTATTTTAATATACCTAGCATCGGCAAATAAACAACGTATGCTTATATATATTTAAAAGAGAATGTCTCGTTATGAAAATGTTCGGTGTTACATAAAACTCTCTGTATATTATGTTTAAAGTGTGCAAACTATAAGAAGCGTAAGCTTATTATCTCGAATTCAAATAGTTTTGAATTTGAATTTATCTTGTATATATTTCGCTGGAAAATATACATATTTACCGATTTTCTAGGTATATTGTTAATTTATCTATGTTCTGGCGCCCTTTGGTTTATGCGCCCCCAGGCGGTCGCTTAATAGAAGAGCCGCCCCTGCTTATTGATATGTACAGAACATTTATGATATACTTCGACAAAGTTAAGCTATTATTATATAAAATTAAGAACACATAACGAATAACACCGAATAGAATATAAAACACAAATAAACTTCCAATTATAACTATAATGATACTATATATTATCATATATACTTTTATTAAAAAAATAATAGAAATAAAAATAAAACGTCTATCTTTAACTAAAACTGTTTTCCTCTACTTTTTCTAATGTCTACGCATGACAGACTTTTTGCTCTATAGAAAATCTTAAATAATTTTTGATCAACTTTAATTTTGCAAACTTCTCACATAGCTGACATTGCTTATAGCAATTATAAGGAATATTCGGAACATTAGTTTATGAAAGCATTATTAGGAGGGGTGATAAAAAAGTAAGGTTACAAACTGTATGCGTTTCATCGGTAGCTTTGTAAGCTTTCTTTTTGATCACTCCCCGTATATAAAAATATGAAATAAAATAGTTATCATTTTCAGTTCAGCTTACAAGATATTATTATTTATTATTGCGAAATTTTTACAATAATTTTACAGAGATGGCGTTATATGTATACAAGGGGGTTATATGTGCCATTTATTTTAAAATATATAAAATAATTAACAACTATTCATCATAAATACCATTAACAGTAATTATTATCTGTTAAATAATTAAAAATTACAAATTGTTAACTGATTTTTTGCTAAATGAGTTATTCCATGTCAAGTGATCCAATAAATTTTACCTTACCATTTTTAATTTCATAACTTTAGTACAAGAAAATCTCCTAGATATATGGAAAAGGAGTCTGGAACACCTGAAATTTCTAGTAAAATACTATGTTGTGGCGAAAAGGTTTTTAAAATGTTAGCGGCTATAAATTAACTTTAAATAAGTCCATCATGTCATATTATACAGGGTGTCTCGCGAAGTTCTCCCGGCACTTAAGGGGATTCTTGAGATTATTTTAAGCAAAAAAGTTCATATGAATATGTGTCGAAAAAATAAAAGATAAGAGACGGCCATGCTAAGGTAATGAATGGAACGCGTAGTAATCAAAGGCGTGCGGCTAAATGCCTTGTAGTAGGAGGTAGAATTTTTGAACATTTATGGCTATGTTCTTTTAAATTATCAGTCTGCAGTCATGTATTTTGTTAATTTTAATGTCATAGAAATAAAAATTATTACTTTCCCCCGTATGTAATACAAAGGGAAAGTATTGTTTACGTGAAAATTTTCGAATCAAAAATTTTAGCGGAAATATCCGTTTTGAGGTCCCCTGAGTCGAATAAGACCATTTTTGAAAAATGTCTGTCTGTCTGTGTGTCTGTGTGTGTGTCTGTGTGCGCTGTACCGCAAAAACCGCTAAAGATATCGAGATGAAACTTGAAACTTAAGCTTTTTGTTACAATCGAAGAACTGAAAAGCTTTTGGTGAAAATCGGAAAACCAGAAGTAAGTACCACTTACTTACTTACTCTTACTTACTCTTAGCGTTTTTCAGTTTTTTTCAGATTTTTTCAATAAATGTTCATCAAACAAAAAATTCTTTCAAATAAAAGTTGTAGATAATAACAAAATGAAGATGTATTGTTCATTTACTTTTTGTCATAGCACTCTTAGTTTTTGAGATATTTCAAAAGTTGTGTGTTTTATCTAGTTATTGGTGTGTGACAGTGTATGTGTCGATACAATTGAAAAATGTTTCAAATAAAAGTTGTAGGAAATGAAAAACTAAAGATTTTTGTGGACTCACTTTTTGTCATAACACTCTTAGTTTTTGAGATATTTAATAAATAGTGTTTTTTATCTAGTCATTGATTTGTGTCAGTGTGTGTGTTGATACAATTGGAAAATGTTTCAAATAAAAGTTGTAGGTAATATAATATTAAAGATTTTTTGTATCTTCACTTTTTATCATAGCACTCTTAGTTTTTGAGTTATTCAATAAATAGTGTTTTTTATCTAGTCATTGGTTTGTGTCAGTATGTGTTGATCCAATTGAAAAATGTTTCAAATAAAAGTTGTAGTTATCAAAAAGTTGAAGACATTTTGAAAATAATAATGCTACAAATATTTTAAAAGTGATTTAATACGCAATTTAGGGGGGAAAGTACTATGATGGACACATCACCATTTTTTAAGATTAATTTAGTTTGAAATGTGTATAGCTCAGTAAATAGTGAGAATAGGACACATATTCATATGAACTTTTTGCTTAAAATGATCTGAAGAACATGCTGCTTAAGTGCCGGAAGAACTTCGCGAGACACCCTGTATGTATTAAATCCTACGAATTTCTAAAAATGATAAAATATCTCAATTCTGTGGCGAGCTTTTAAACTATTTCTGTAGCCCAGAAAAGTCAAACTTGCCATTATTTTAAAACTTCACACCCTCATAACTCAAAAACAAGATAATAGATAAAATGCATTTTTGATTTAGACCTATGTATCATTTAACAAATGTACAAAATTTTATTAAAATTAGAATACACGAGATAAAAACATAAAATTAAAATTGGAGGACTTGATATGGAATAATTCAAATTAAGCAGTAACCAACTTCCTAATGCATAAAGTTATTGCAAAAATGTTACACATATCTCGCTTATTTGTGTGCAATAATTTAAAAGAGTAAACAACAAAGCAAACAATAAACAATTGTTGTATGAATTTAATATACAGGGTGTCTACGCTAAACCGTTCGTTAAAAGTTTATGGGGTTGCCGTTGCACTAAAAATTTAAAAAAAGTCATTGTCATATGGTTGAATCAGTTCTCCTCATATAAAATATTTTCAACTTTATATCAATTCTGGTTCCACCGGAAGTAGCATAGATTTTGTTATTTTAAATATAACACCCTATGTATTAGTATTTTTTTAGATTTCTCGTTTAAATTGCAACATGTTTTATTCGAACATATGCACACTTATCTCTTATAGTTATCAAGAAAAAAAAATATTTCTAAAATTTTGACCTTTAAAAGGCATCTTGAAATCTGTCTCTAACTTCTCTTAAGAATAAGATAAAAATATGATTTATACCTCTACTTGTACCTAGAGGATGCCTCGATGAGTAAATTAATTGGAAACTGACGATTTTGATAATAAGTATTCTTAAAATGTCAATATCTAAGTGCCCTCTTCAATATCTAGTAATTCAATTTTTTTAAATGGAATGACCCTATTTTTATCACATGGTACGATTAGGGGGGGGGGGAATTTCTTACAAATAAGTATTATACAACTATACTCCTAAAGCAAGTAGTTTTCGAATTAATTCGAAAATTCGTTTTTCGTCGCGTTTATGCAGGGTATAATGCGCGCATAAATCGCAAATGAATTTTAACAGGCATAACCTAGGAGTGGATAACACTCGTTTAAAGCTTCAAACTAAACTCTTAAAAAAAAAAACAACGAATATCCAAAAATGTACAATAGTAGTCACGTAGTTTATTGTTTATCCTGATTTTTGAAGAAGTTGTACTTAAAAAACATCACAACTCAAAAGCCAAGCATGAATTTACACAAAACTTTCTGTGGGTGTTAAAAAAAGTATGCTTTTTCAAAATATGTAAAAATTAGAAAATGCCCCATTCTGTAGTCTTTAAGTTATATCCACTCTAAGTCAACATTTTGTTATTTTAACCTGATATTTGTGTGAATTGAATTTAAAGAAGAAATCTTAACTCATAAATCAAGAATGTGAAAAAGTCATTAAACACTTGAAAAATTAATATAAATTATCCCTAACGAGTGTTGTCCACTCCCAGGGTAAGGATGAAGTAAAATTTCGAGTTTAAAAAAGCCTGAAAATTTGGTTTGGTCGCGTAGCGCGAAGCGCGGAGCGGCCAAACCAAATTTTCAGGCTTTTCTAAACTCGAAATTTTACTTCATGCGCCACGCGTATTAAAAACTGAAAACATTGAAATATTGTAAACAAATTAACTTAAATTGAAATCGGTGTTTAATACGCGTGGCGCATGAAGTAAAATTTCGAGTTTAGAAAAGCCTGAAAATTTGGTTTGGCCGCTTCGCGCTTCGCGCTACGCGACCAAACCAAATTTTCAGGCTTTTCTAAACTCGAAATTTTACTTCATGCTTAACTTGGGAGTGGATAACACTTGTTTAAAGCTTCAAATTAAACTCTATAAAAATAAAGAACGAATATCTAAAAATGTACAGTCGTCGTTTCTAAATGTAATGAAATCCCCAGGATATACAGGGTGTCTACGCTAAACCGTTCGTTAAAAGTTTATGAGGTTGCCGTTTGCAAAACAAAAGCATTACTACTTGCCTACTCATGCGCGCATTATTCCCTGCATAAATGCGACGAAAAACGAATCTTCGAAATAATTGGAAAACCACTTGCTTTAGGAGTATAGTTGTTAATACTTTTTTGTGGGAAATCTTCCCCCCAATCGTACCATGTTATAAAAAATGGGTCATTCCATTTTAAAAAAATTGGATTACGAGATATTGAAGAGGACACTTCGAAATTGACATTTTAAGAACACTCATTGTCAAAATTGACAGTTTTCAATTATTATACTCATAAAGGCATCCTCTAGGTACAAGTAGAGATATAAATCATATTTTCATCTTATTCTTAAGAGAAGTTACAGACAGATTTCAAGATGCCTTTTAGAGGTCAAAATTTTAGAAATATTTTTTTTTCTTGAAAACTATAAGAGATAAGTGTACATATGTTCGAATAAAATATGTTGCAATTTAAACGAGGAATTCTAAAAATTACTAATATATAGGGTGTTCTATTTAAAATAACAAATTTGGTGCTACTTCCGGTGGAACCGGAAGTGATATAAAGTTGAAAATATTTCACATGAGGAGAACTGATTCAACCGTATGACAAGGATTTTTTTCAAATTTTTAGTGCAACGGCAACCCCATAAACTTTTAACGAACTGTTTAGCGTAGACACCCTGTAGTTAATAAATTGCAAATTGATTTGTTGTAAAATGAAACAATACAAACTATATTTTGTCGGTATACTGGTTACTACAATTTGACAAAGATGGTGATCATATAAAATGTACAACAAACTCCTTAGATAAATATGAAAAAAATATTAATTTAACATACAATTTCTTCTTGAAAAGTTTCTACAAATTGTTTACTACAATTATAAAATAATTATATGACGGTAAAATAACAACAAATGACAACAAATATTGTTTTGAACAGAAATAAAACACACCTAATAAAACTTTACTCTTCGACAAATGTTTCCACCACCCCATATTTAATAAAGGTGTTTTCAATCGAAATTATTTTTTTGGACCGGTGAAATTCTTCTTCAACCCCTGCCAGCACTGGAAATACTCCGGATCCAATTTTTGGCAAGTTTCGTAGCCCCATTTCGTCACAGCCAAGCTCAAACAACTCTCAAACATAAACGCCTGTAAACAAAAGAGCAAAGCACTTTGTATTATTCTTCTAGCGATTTTAACAGTGTAAGCGTTGAAAGAAAAGTATTATACCTATTCATTCAATACTGTTGACATACAGAGCAATGTTTGTAGGCCGATACATACAGAAAATGTTTCTTTTAAGTATGCTTACGTATCTCAAAGCAAATTGCTCCGATTTTCAAAGCGCAAGATTTGGTTAGACCAAATAAATATTTGTAAAATAAACAGTGTGGCATATGAAGAAATGTCTTCGATATAAAGAATGTTCGCCATAAATAATGACTAATGAAGAAAACAACAATAATTTTGCATTTTAAAGAATATTGTTATTGTTAGAAAGAACAGTCTCTTTAAAACTTCACACAAAATCAGAGTTTGATACGCCTGGCGCTTGAAGTAAATATTTCGAGTTTAGAGAAGCCTGAAAATTTAGATTAGTCGTCCCGCTTCGCTACGCGACCAATGCAAATTTTTAGACTTTTCTAAACTCGAAATATTTACTTCATACTTAATCAATGAGTGGAAAACACTCGTTTCAATATTATTGCACACTTAAATACTTTATATTTATTTATATATATCAAAGTATGAAATCAATGTAAATACTTGCTTAATTTAATGTTTTCGCCTCCCAGACTAAGCATGAAGTAAAATTTCGAGTTTAGAAAAGCCCCACGTAGAAAATTTCGTTTAGAAAAGCCCAGAAAATTTGTCGAGGGTCGCTGCGCGACCCTCGACAAATTTTCTGGGCTTTTCTAAACTCGAAATTTTACTTCATGCGCCACGCGTACAAAACACTGATTTCAAGTAAGGTTCAAATATACATAAATTTCACAGTATTTTATTGTTTTATACGCGTGGCGCATGAAGTAAAATTTCGAGTTTAGAAAAGCCCAGAAAATTTTCACGAGGCTTTTCTAAACTCGAAATTTTACTTCATGCTTAGTCTGGGAGTGGAAAACACTCGTTTAAAGCTTCAAATTAAACTTAAAAAAAAAACAACAGATATCTAAGATTTAAATAAATTCTTTTAGGTAAACATACTTCTAAGCAGTACATTTTCCTACATTTGTTGTCTTTTAAAAGATTTCAATTTGAAGCTTTAAACGAGTGTTTTTCACTCCCAGACTAAGCATGAAGTAAAATTTCGAGTTTAGAAAAGCCCCGTGAAAATTTGTCGAGGGTCGCGCAGCGACCCGAGACAAATTTTCTGGGCTTTTCTAAACTCGAAATTTTACTTCATGCGCCACGCGTAGAAAACACTGATTTCAAGTGATTTGATTAAATTAATGGAGAGAAAATTGTAATTACTTTATTTAGAACCCACCTAAATTTGAACTCAATGGCATTAACAAATTATCATAATCAAATGTTTAACGTTTTCTTTAAAAAAATTCTCGTTTACTAAATAAGTAGATATTTAGTGAACGAGACTTTTTTTAAAGAAAACGCTAAACATTGAATATGATTTTTCAAAGTTTCAATAACTAAGATATGTACATTGAAGCCAAAAACTTTTGATTTACAAATGTTCGGCGTTTTCTTCAAAAAAATACGCCTTTTATGCCAGGATAATGTACAGAGTGATTTACCATAATTGTCCTTCCCCTCTAACTTAATTATGTCTGAACTGATTTAAAATTTAAAAAAGCGTTTAAAATAGTTTTTAAGCGAGATTTTATACACCATATCCAAATATACAAGGTGTTTAAAATAAATTAACTATAGGGTAGTAGATAATTTCTTTAAAGGGAATACCCTGTATTTCATTTAACAATCGATTAGAGATTCTAATTGGGAACACAATGATATTGGGTTTGATAGGGATATGTCAAACGATTAAGGATATACAGCGTGTAATCGAACTAATGTACATCCTCTTAAGGGCGTATACACAAAATATTTTGACACCATTTGCAGCAAAAATAAAATCGGAAAAAAAATATTGGATTTTTCATAATTTTTCATGCATTTTTTACTTTTTGAGAACTTCTGGTTACCTGTGTTCGTGATATTTTTCGTGGATGCGTAAGTTGTTGTATTTTTTATTTACTTTTACTACTGCGATGCGCATAAATCACTTCGCACGCACGCTGTCTCGAATGACTAGATGAAACTAGGTCACTCATTTGTGGTATTGTTTATTTACTGTTACTACTGCGAGACGTATAAATCACTTAGCACGCACTACACACACACACACACACTGTCTAGAATTACTAGATGAAACTGGGTCACGTATAAAAAAAATCACAATAAGTGTTCAAATTGACGTCCGCCGCACTCAATGCACATTTGAGCTCTACGTATCCAATTTGCACGAACAGTAGCAAACATTTCACGAGGTTTTTCACGAATGGTATTAGCCGCGGCGTTTACTCGTTGTATCAGCATTTCAGCATTGTCAATTTCCGTAGTGTAGACTTCACTTTTAAAGTATCCCCAAAGAAAAAAATCTAAGGGGTTTAAATCCGGACTTCTTGGAGGCCATGGTACAGGGCCTACACGACCAACCCAACGTCCTGGAAACTCATCATTCAAATATCTTCTAACGCGCCTTTCATAGTGAGCTGGCGCACCATCTTGCAAATACCACATTCTTCTAAGAACCGCTAAGGGTACATTTTCTAGAAGATCTAAAAGGTCATCTTGCAAAAATGGTAAATATCGTTCTCCATTCAAATTAAATGGGAACATAAATGGCCCAATTAATTGATCATTTAAAATACCTGCCAGATATTAAGGGAGAAGCGATGCTGGAAATGAGTTCTACGCGTAACACGAGGATTTTCTATTGCATAAACATGCATATTATGGAAATTAAAACTTCCATTACGCGTAAAGCACGATTCGTCGGTCACTAAAATGTCTTTGGTAAAGTTAGGATTTTGAACATTTTGTGCCAAAATCCATTGACAAAATGCAATTCTTTTGGGAAAATCATGGGGTTGAAGATGTTGTACACGCTGGTAGTGATACGGATAAAAATTATTGTCTCGTATAACAGTGCTGACAAATGTGTGCGATACATTTAGCTGAGCGGCGATAATACGGGTACTTAAACCAGGATCCGCTTCCAACAGATTCAAAATTTCATCTTCCGCTCGCAAATATCGCATTGGACGGTCACCACCTCCGGCGGCTCCGGCGACGGGCTGCAAACTTCCAGTGTCGCGTGCTCTTTGTAATAAATTTCTAAATCGGTTTGGCGGTGGTGAGTGTCGTTCAGGAAATCGCTCTTGATAAATTCTTACAGCTTCCGCGGAATTACACCGAGTTTCACCGTAAATAAGAAACATGTCTGCCAATTCAATGTTTGAATAAACGTATCGCGCCGTGTTACAAAATGTAGATGTTTCATGGAATAAGTTTCACCATAGACTAAACAGCAAACTATTTTTATGTTTAAAAATCATCCACCCTGGCCGCTCTTATCTAAACATTTCAATAAGAGTGGAGATAAAGTGAAGTGTGAACCTAATAAGGAAAAATATTGAATTTCATTAACACGTTTAGAAAATATTCGGAATTTAGTCAGCAATGGGTACTTATGAAAACGATAACATAATTCATTCTTTTGTACTTCAATTTAAGAAAATTAACTTCTTTTTCAAAGTTTTAACATTCTTTAAGGAAACATTAAATATCGCAACATTTTTTTTATACAAGCATTTTTTTCTTTCGTTATACGTATCCTATCACAAACGTTCTACATTTCAACCATTCGTTATTTTTATAAAAGCGTTCAATTTGAGGTTATGATGGGCGTTAACGAATAATTTCAATAATCGATTGATAAATACTTGAAGGATGTTGATAATCGATTTATCATTCGAATTATCAATTAAATGAAGCTAGTCTCAGAACCAGGAGATATTACAACTGGACCGAAGAATATTTAAAACATAAAAAATAAATAAAATATGACTAAAACTGTTAAATAAAATCCTCTATAATTTTATAACAATACATTTCGTATTTTTAATGCAGTGTATTGGAAATAATGTAATTTCTTGTTCCATCAATTATGTTAGTTATTCGGGCTTGATCCGTAAGTAAAAATGCTATTCATTTCATGTAATAAGTGGATTTGATATTTGTTATGATTATAAAATGCTAACACTAGAATGTATTTACACGTGTATTGCTTATAAATTGCTTATACAATGAGTTTACATTCGATTATGCCCATCACTAATTTGAGGCTTCTAACGAATATTTCTACTCGTTGATTAAGCATGATGTCAAATTTCGAGTTTAGAAAAGCATGAAAATTTGGATATTTCGGGCCTTTTTAAGCTCGAAATTTACCTTCATGCACTATGCTACTTATACTACACTTAGGTTTGATCTCATGTTGATAAATTTTGCAAACGTTTATTTGGTCTAAGCCAAGCATTCCCAAACTTTTAAACATTGCGACCCACTTTTTAGAAACGCAATTTATAGCGACCCACATCAACAAAGACGTTATTCATGTTTTCTTAAAAATGTATTGTTTTAACAAGAATAATTCAAATTCAAAACTATTTGAATTCGAGAAAATAAGCATACGCTTCTTATAGTTTGCACAATTTAAACATAATATGTAAAATTACGAAAATGGTCGCATTAACTGCAAACAATGTGTCTTAGTTAATAAGACTACTTAAGACAATAAATACCCATTGACCAACTATTTACCGTGCAAATATTTAAAATCTTATTTGATTTGTTACAACGCTCTATCAAAGTATAGGTAACATTTAGGTCAAATTCTCTTAAAGAAATTACAAAAAATTAGAAATGAAAAGGACTTGGATTAAAACTAATGTCTTGGGCCATCTATAGACGCATTTCGAGATGTATCTCTCTTCAATATAGCTTTGCTTATGACTGTTTTAAAAATATATATTTAGGTATACACATGAAATAAATTTACTTGGAAAAGGTGTTGTGTGTGGTATGAACAGTTATACAGAAATGGATTGAGTGAAAAATATGATCAATACTTATAGGTAAAAAGGGGATTATGTCATTAGAAGGTAAGAAGAATATGAGACCTGATTATTTACCTTATGGTACAGTTCAAACAACAATAATTCAAATTCAAAACTATTTGAATTCGAGAAAATAAGCTTACACTTCTTATAGTTGGCACACTTTAAACATAATATAAAAAAATATGAAAATGTTCGTATTAACTGCAAACAATAAGTCTTAACTAATAAGACTACTTAAGACAATAAATACCCATTGAAAAAACTACTTCCTGTGCAAATACACCGCCGGTTATTGAATTATACAATGACATTTTTGAAATCTTATTTCATTCAATCAATTAATATCCGGCAGAGTATTTGTACGGGAAGTAGTTGTTTCAATGGGTATTTATTGTTTTAAGTAGTCTTATTAACTACTTACTTCAGGCACTAGGAGCATAAGACAATAATTTGATTAAAAGCTCAAAATATTTTTGCGACCCATCAGTGGGTCGCGATCCACAGTTTTAGGAACGTTGGTCTAAGCCAGTGGTCTCCAAACTACGGCCTGCGACTTGCATGAATCCGGCCCGCGATTGTTTGTAAGTTTTTTTGTAAATGTCATATTTTGAAATATTGTAACAATTGTTCCTTAAATTTTTCATAATTTTATAAAATTAATCGGATCTTGGCCGACTTTATTATGTAGAATTGTATTTGTGGCCCGCAAAGAAGATAGTTTGGAGACCCAGAGTCTAAGCAATTCGCTTAGGAATACAGGGTGCGCCGTTAGAATCCTGACGAAAACTGTTTTGTGCAAAAAGTTGTTAATAAAGGGTGTCTCAACAAGAGCGCCGGATTTAATTTACAAGAAAAACCCATTTTTATTTTTTAATTAAGCGAATATTTATATTTAGGACATCCGGCCAAATGGCCACCACGAAATCTCTGGCTAACGTTTTCGCATAACTGTGGCTCTATTTCGCCAATAACGCGCTGTATCTTAGCCGAGATTTTGTGGCCCGAATCGCATCGAATTGATGTGAAGGATATGTTTATCCAACAAGACGGTGCGGTCTGCCATACAGCAGGCAAAACAATGGTGTTACTGAGGACCAAATTTCCAGACCGTGTCATCTCTCGGTTTGGTGATCAAAATTGGGGACCAAGATTGTGCGATTTTACGCCGATGGTCTTCTTTCTTTGAGGCTACGTGACGGAAAATGAGTATGCGAACAAGCCACAAACAGTTAAACGCCTTAAAGAAGAGATACGGCGCATTATTAGCGAAATAGAGCCACGGTAATGCAAAAAGGTTATCTAGAATTTCAAGAAAAGACTGACGCAACTATTCCTCTTTACGTTGACATACCGGGTGGAAACTTTAACTGGAATAAAATTCATAACTTCGATATAGGCGATTTTTGCAAAAAATCCCGAAACACGCTAAGTATTGTTTTTTCTTGCCCTCATTTCTATGTATATGCTGCTTGTTTATCTGTTCCCGGAAGAGCGCAGCCACCTCCGACTTTTTTTTTTCAAATGGAAAGGTATGTCAAGTGACACCTCGTTTGAAAGGTCTCTGCGCAAGTAATACAACACACTATTTATTTCTTGAATATTTACAAATCCCACGTGATAAAAAAAAACACTTTTATAACTTGAATACTATTTAATGCAACAAATGTTCAAAATGGGCACCGTTTCTTTCTTGGCAAAGTGTAAATCGATGATAACATGCATCTCTAATGTTTTGTAACATTTCTGGTGTGACTTGCCGTATTTCATGCCTAATACGTTGCTTAAGGTCCTCAATGTCGTTTGGTTTGGTTACATAGGTAAGATCTATGTAACCAAACCAAACGACATTGAGGACCTTAAGATAGATAGATATCCCCACAAAAAAAGTCAAGGGGACTAAGATCCGGAGATCTCGCCGGCCATTCAATGTGACCTCTTCTTCCAATCCATCTATTGGGAAAAACTTCGTCTAAATATCTACGAACGATCACAGCATAATGGGGTGGAGCTCCGTCCTGTTGATACCATATTCGTTCATCAGGTAAATCTGGATCTAATGGATTTAGAAATAAAGTGGCTAACGCTGGCATGAGGTCGTCTTGAAGAAACGTAAGATATGTTGCTCCATTAAGATTACCATCGAAGAATACTGGTCCTACAATCTGATCACCTATTATTCCAGCCCATACATTGACTTTTTGCGGGAACTGAGTATGAGTTTCTCGCATCCAATAAGGGTTATGATCAGCCCAATAACGGCAATTTTGATGATTAACGTCACCATGTAAGGTAAAAGTACTTTCGTCGGAAAAAAGAATTGATGCTAATGAAATCTGGTTATTGTCGATCATGTTCATCATTTGGTCGCAAAATTCGATTCGGCGGTCCGGGTCATCCTCCGTTAATTCTTGGAGTGCCTGCATCTTGTAAGGATACAGCTTGGCTGATCTAAGAATTTTCAGGACAGTAGTATGACTAATCTCGTTGTCACGGGCCAGTTGCCTGGCTGGAGTCACTGGATTTTCTTGAAGAGTTAATAATACGTTTAGCCTGGTATCTGCTTGAACAGTGGGATTTCGCTGTCTGGGCACAACCCTGACATGACCCAAATTGTTGTATTGTGTCTCAATTTTGCTTATGGTACCTTGGCTAATGGGTGATAAATCCGGATGCTCTTCTCGAAATAACTGAGCAACCTCAAGCTGACTTCGTCTTCTGTTACCATAACCGATCATCATCAGAATCTCGATTCGGAGATTTTCGGTTAAATACTGCATTTTAGAAATCACTTCGACAACTTGACGAGCGTATGTGACTGCTTTGGTGACTATTATTATCACTAGTAACTAAGCAACGCAGTTCCATAGCATCAAAACACATGTCAAAAACATACAACTTTACGCCGAAACATGTTCAATGTAAAAGTGGTTTTCTTTTTTTTTATCACGTGGGCTTTGTAAATATTCAAGAAATAAATAGTGTGTTGTATTACTTGCTAAGAGACCTTTCAAACGAGGTGTCACTTGACATACCTTTCCATTTGAAAAAAAAGTCAGAGGTGGCTGCGCTCTTTCGGGAACAGATAAACAAGCAGCATATACATAGAAATAAGGGCAAGAAAAAACAATACTTAGCGTGTTTCGGGATTTTTTGCAAAAATCGCCTATATCGAAGTTATGAATTTTATTCCAGTTAAAGTTTCCACACTGTATAAATATTTGCTTAATTCGAAAAAAACGTGTTTTTTCTTGATAATTAAATCCGGCGCTCTTGTTGAGGTACCCTTTATAAGCAAATATACAAAGATGTCATTTTGTTTTGTTATGTTTCATTTAAAGGATCCTTGGTGAGAACTTTTATTTTATATAGTCACCCTGCGCCTTTATGAACTCCTCGATCCTTGCCATAAAAAGCGAGCACGCTATCTACCTCGATAGCGGCCTGGAAGAAGTTGTCGTTAGGTTGCCTAGACTTGTTGGTTTGTCTCTCGACTAAACCCAGCACGTCCAGAGGCAAGGTACGTCGATGGGCGTAACACATATGAACACATATGTGTTACAAGGTATGACAGAATTGGATCTTTCCATGTTTTCCCCTACCCCTTTCCCCGCAGGCCCTGGTTTCTGACAGAGAAAACAATGACGTTGTATTTGGTTACGTTTTTGAGTCTATCATAACCTCTCTTTCCGGTTTCGCTGTACTTTCATAGGTAGATTTTTTAATATTTTGTGTTAAAAATAAGTGTTATTAAAATAAGACTTTGTGTTAAGTTAAGTGTAAATAAAATAATTTGTTTTACGTGTAATTAAATTTAAAAATATGCCTAATTTCTGTAAATCTTTAGATATTCCCTGTTTTTTTTTTTCAATTCAAGCTTCAAATTGAAGCTTTAAACAAGTGTTTTCCACTCCCAGACTAAGCATGAAGTAAAATTTCTAGTTTAGAAAAGCCCCGTGAAAATTTGAGACAAATTTTCTGGGATTTTCTAAACTCGAAATTTTGTTTCATGCGCCAGGCGTATAAAACACTAAAATATTGTGAAATTTATCTACATTCGGACTTACTTAAAACCTGTTTTATACGCGTGGCGCATGAAGTAATATTTCGAGTTTAGAAAAGCCCAGAAAATTTCACAGGGCTTTTCTAAACTCGAAATGTTACTTCATACTTAGTCTGGGAGTGGAAAACTCTCGACAAATTTTCACGGGGCTTTTCTAAACTCGACATTTTACTTTATGCTTAGTCTGGGAGTGGACAACACTCGTTTAGAGCTTCAAATTCACCTCTTTTAAAAAACAACGAATGTCAGAAAATTTACAGCTTATGCATGTTTACCTAAAGTTTACCATGAAGTACCCACATTTAAATTCAGCACGCATCTGTGAAGTAAGCGATTTCTACCCCCACTCCAAAATCTTCGATTCTGTCGATCCTTCTTACCGTATACTCACTCGACCGTCTTTGGTCCAGAGGGATCAGTTGGGACTGGCAAGAGGCCAAAATATGTCTATCATTGTCAAAGAAAATTTTTTGCACTAAATGGCTCGCTTAACCCAGAACTTAAATATAACGCGAATTTCAAATACAATTTTGTCCTAATTCTAACGGCGCACCCGGTATGATTAAATGTTTAGTATCTAAATAAATTTAAGACAAAATGTAAACTTTTGTTAATTTCATAACATTAAAAGTGAGATTCTTTACGCAATCTACAACAAACTTTTTATACAAACACAAAATAAAACACTCATTGAAACAACACTTCCCGAGCTAATATCAAGACGCACACAACAAGTGTTTGCTGTTGCACAAGGTACGTCAATGGGCGTAACACATATGTGTTACAAGGCAGAGCTGGGATGAATCCTCAAAAACAGGATTCGAATCACGAATCCGAATCACCTAATATGATTCGAATCACGAATACTCGCATAAAGGATTCGTAAGTGAAAAAATATGATTCGAATCAAAGATTCGAATCCTCATTTTTGAATCACGGATACAAATCCTTTAAAAAATAAATTTGAATCTATTATTTGCAACCAGTAATATTTTATTCTATCAGTTTCTATTAAAATAAAAAATTGTCATTTACCGACTAAATATCTGATTATATTATGATTTTAATTAATGATGATATATGTGTTATTGAACTGCATTTTAAATCTGTTTTATACGCGTGGCGCATGAAGTAAAATTTCGAGTTTAGAAAAGCCCCGTGAAAATTTGTCTCGGGTCGCTGCGCGACCCTCGACAAATTTTCTACGCGGGGCTTTTCTAAACTCGAAATTTTACTTCATGCTTAGTCTGGGAGTGGACAACACCCGTTCTTAGAAGTTTCAAATTAAAGGATCACTCTAGATTATTCATGGTCTTCGGAGACCGAAGGACGACAGGGAATCGAAGTTTATTCACAAGAAAACAATGAATATCTGAAGGTTTACAGCATTGATAGGAAAGAAAACATCCAATTTTGAAAAAATATCGAAGTTGGGTTGGTTTTCAGTGCGTTTTTAACTTCACTTTAAATCAGTTTTATACGCGTGGCGCATGAAGTAAAATTTCGAGTTTAGAAAAGCCCCGTGAAAATTTGTCTCGGGTCGCTGCGCGACCCTCGACAAATTTTCTACGCGGGACTTTTCTAAACTCGAAATTTTACTTCATGCTTAGTCTGGAAGTGGACCGCCAAGATTTTCTGCATGTAGAGATTTTCGATATTTCTAGATTTATGTCGATTTATTCACAGTTTGTTATTGTATTAAATGCAACTTTAATATTAAATAAAAACGGTTTTTTTATGAATAGAATATTCACCCATTAATAGCCGAGCAAATTATAAAGTTAACTCTAAAAGTTAATTTTAGGTAAAATATTGCATCTTTTTCTATGATTTAAATGAATGATTTATTATATTACATACGTCGACTTTTTAAAAGAGTTAAATTTAAAATTCAAACGAGTGTTGTCCACTCCCAGACTAAGTTTAAAGTAAAATTTCGAGTTTAGAAAAGCCCCGCGTAGAAAATTTGTCGAGGGTCGCGCAGCGACCCGAGACAAATTTTCGCGGGGCTTTTCTAAACTCGAAATTTTACTTCATGCGCCCCGCGTATAAAACACTGATTTAAAGTGAAGTTAAAAATGCACTGAAAACCAACCCAACTTCGATATTTTTTCAAAATTAGATGTTTTCTTTCCTATCCATGCTGTAAACCTTCAGATATTCGTTGTTTTCTTGTAAAAAAACTTCGATTCCCTGTAGTCCTTCGGTCTCCAAAGACCATGGTTGGTCCTTCGAGCTGTAGCCTTTGTAAAATGGTAATAAACTTAGTACTCTAGAGTGATCCTTCAATTTGAAACTTTTAAGAATGAGTGTTGTCCACTCCCAGACTAAGCATGAAGTAAAATTTCGAGTTTAGAAAAGCCCCGCGTAGAAAATTTGTCGAGGGTCGCGCAGCGACCCGACACAAATTTTCGCGGGGCTTTTCTAAACTCGAAATTTTACTTCATGCGCCCCGCGTATAAAACACTGATTTAAAGTGAAGTTAAAAATGCACTCAAAACCAACCCAACTTCGATATTTTTTCAAAATTAGATGTTTTCTTTCCTATCCATGCTGTAAACCTTCAGATATTCGTTGTTTTCTTGTAAAAAAACTTCGATTCCCTGTAGTCCTTCGGTCTCCGGAGACCATGGTTGGTCCGTCGAGCTGTAGCCTTTATAAAATGGTAATAAACTCAGTAATCTAGAGTGATCCTTTAATTTGAAACTTCTAAGAACGAGTATTGTCCACTCCCAGACTAAGCATGAAGTAAAATTTCGAGTTTAGAAAAGCCCCGCGTAGAAAATTTGTCGAGGGTCGCGCAGCGACCCGAGACAAATTTTCACGTGGCTTTTCTAAACTCGAAATTTTACTTCATGCGCCACGCGTATAAAATACTGATTTCAAGTGATGTTAGAAATATACTATTAACGTTGGATATTTTTCATGGTTAAGTAACCAAATATGCATTAACAAATATTCGAATTATTCGAAAATTTAAATATTTATATTCAAATATGAATAATTTACTGATTTAAATATTCATATTAGAATATTTAACTATTTGAATTAATCGAATTCGAATCCCAGCCTTAATAGCGACGATTCGAATTATTTAGGAGGATTTGAATCCGTGTATGAGGCTTCGATTCCGTTTATAAGGATTCGAATCATCTACGTCTGGATTCGAATACGAATCCTTTTAAAAAAATGTAACGAATCCGGATCACGAATCCGTTTTCACTAAAGTATTCGAATACCTCTTTTGAATCCTCTAAAAGGATTCGAATCCGGGAATCGAATCCTGAATGATTCGAATCCTGCCCAGCTCTGTTACAAGGTATGACAGAATTGGATCTTTCCATGTTTTCTCCTACCCCTTTCCCCACAGGCCATAGTTCGTGCGAGAGAGAACAATGACATTGTATTTCGTTACTTTTTGAGTGTCTCATAATCATAAAAATAATATTGAAAAATGTATCTATGAAAGTAGAGCGAACTGGAAAGAGAGGTTCTTTCCAGTTCGCTGTACTTTCATAGATAGATTTTTCAATATTATTTTTTTATCAATATTGTAACAACATTAAATGTTGTTTGAATGTTGATAAAACATTCCTTAAATATATTTGCTCAGTGGGTATTAACATGTTTTAAATATTAATTTCCCGTTTTCGCACCTTCCTTAAATATGTATTTACATTATAAAGGGAGTTTTTCTTTAAGAGCGCCAATTTTTGCTAGTTGTGTGTTTCTGGGATACGAGATGGCGCAGAGATAGCAAAATTGCTGAAAGTAGTTTTGACTATGTATTGGTTTATAGTGCCTGCCGAATTTTATTAGAACGAATAATAAAAATTATGAGCGCGGAGCGCGTTGTTTGTTTGTTTAGATAGCGCCGGGCGAATGAATGGGGGGTATTGAATTACACTAGACAAGTAAACTGAATAATTAAATATTCACGATTTTAATTTCAATCGACATACATACAACTATTTTTTCTTCTCTTATTTCCAACCCAGATAATATTATCCAGGAAATGAAAAAACGTGGCTACAAACTCATTGCAGCCACCCCCAAACTAAAATACGGTACAAAACAACCTCTAAATATGTTTATGCTCTCATTCAACCACGATGAGAGTGTTGATAACATCTATGCAATGCAAGAAATGTCAAGCATATGGTCATACGCAAAAATACTGCGCCATGGAACCGCGCTGTGTCAGATCTACCGGGAAGCACTTGACAATAAACTGTGATAAACCTAAAAATGCTCAACCAAAATGTATTCACTGTGGTGGAGAACACCCGGCTAACTACAGAGGATGCATGGTTGCAAAAGAAATGCAAAAGTTAAAAGACAAACGCAATAAAAAACCAACCCTTCCTAAACAGCCACAGAGAAATAACCAACAAGTACCTGTAGCCAGCACAATTACAGAGGAAAAGTCATACAGACAAGCAGTCATTAACAAGTCCGAAAATAATCATAAAAATGAATCCCAAAAGCAAGATCAAAACGCTTTCATTCAAAGCACTCTTCAGCAGATTATGGAGAAATTAACAAAAATGGATGAACGTATAAGCAGACTTGAACATAGCACTAAAGGAGCTATTCCCAAAAACTCTAATGTCAAGTAACCTTACGATTATGGAATGGAATGCCAATGGACTCTTGCAACACCAACAAGAATTGCAAGCAATCCTAGATATACAAAATATTGACATATGTCTTATTTCTGAGACTCATTTTACAAGAGAGACCTTTATCAAATTCAATGGATATAAGGTATATCATACCATACATCCTGGAAATTCAGCCAGAGGTGGTAGTGCTATCATAATCAAGGAAACAATTAAACATAACCAAGATATGGGATATAAAACAGATGAATTTCAAGCCGCTTCTGTAAATGTTAAAACAAAAACATACGATATCACTGTCTCTGCAGTCTACTGTCCGCCTAGACATGCTCTCAAAAAAGAACAATATTTAGACTTTCTAAATAAACAGGGATATAGATTTATCATTGGAGGCGACTTTAATGCTAAACACATTCAATGGGGATCTAGACTGACAACTACAAAAGGAAAGGAACTACTACAGGCAGTCAACCAACTAAAATGCGAAACAATTTCAAGTGGCAAACCAACATACTGGCCTACAGATCCTAATAAAATTCCAGATTTAATTGATTTTTTCATAACACGAAATGTGTCTGTTAACTACATGCACGTGGAAGAGGCTTGGGATATGAATTCTGACCATTCTCCGATTGTCCTCACTCTAAGCGATAGTATTATACAAAAGGAAATACCTGCTAGATTGACTAACAAATTTACCGATTGGCAGAGCTTTAATCTTCAACTTGAAGACACTATCAACTTGTCATCCTCAATAAGAAACGAAGACCAGCTAGACTATGAAGCGGAAAAATTTGTTGATAATATCCAACAAGCTACATGGGATAATACCCCTATTATTACCTCACGAACCAAACGTAATATTTTCCCCAAAGAAATTCGAGCCCTTATTTTCGAGCAATCTAGATGCCCAGCAGATTAAACAAGAGTAAATAACGCAACACAACAACTCAAAAGAGAGATTCAAAAAATTAAAAATGACTCTATTAGTGAATATCTAAGTGGACTAACAAATGACAGTAAAACTGATTATTCACTCTGGAAAGCTACTAAGAGACTGAAGAGACCAATCTTGCAGAATTCTCCAATTAGAAGTGCAGATGGGACATATGCAAAAAGCAATAATCAAAAGGCTAATAGGTTTGCCGAATATCTTAAATGGACTTTCCAACAAAATGAGGGTGTAGCCATTCTGGACTGGGAAAATATTACCCAGGAAGAAGGTGAAATCAGACCCTCTACCCCAAGAGAAATTGAAATGATAATTAAAGATCACATTAACACTAAGAAAGCTCAAGGATTTGACTTAATTACTGGCGAAATTCTGAAACAACTACCTCGTAAAGCAATAGTAAAACTTACATATCTTATTAATGCATCGTTTAGATTAAAATATGTTCCTAAGATATGGAAAGTAGCAGAAGTGATAATGATTCCTAAACCTGGAAAACCACCAAATGAAGTTTCTTCGTACAGACCAATCTCTTTATTACCTGTAATCTCAAAAATGTTTGAAAAAATACTTTTTAAAAGATTAAAACCAATTATTGAAGGCAAAAACATAATACCAGAACATCAGTTTGGTTTCAGAGAATGTCATTCAACTATAGATCAAGTCCACAGAATAACGAACGTAACTGAAAAGTCACTGGAAGAAAGAAAGGTTTGCTCTACTATCTTTCTTGATGTAGCGCAAGCTTTTGACAAAGTGTGGCACGACGGACTTAAATACAAATTAAGAAAACTTCTACCCAGACTATATTCACAAATACTAGAATCATACATTTCAGATAGAGTTTTCAGAATTAAGCAGGAAGATGCTTACTCTGAACTAAAAGAAATAAAGGCAGGTGTGCCACAGGGCAGTGTGATAGGACCAGTCCTCTACCTATTATACACCAGCGATATACCTGAATTAGACCATGATACGATAGCCACATTTGCCGACGACACTGCTATATTGGCTGTAGGCAAAGATCACGAAGAAGCAGCAGTAAATCTGCAAACCTCGAGAAATAAAATTAACATCTGGACTAAGCAATGGCGAATCAAATTGAATGAGACTAAATCGGTCCACGTCAATTTCACAAATAAAAGAAATCAACATATCCCTGTTAGTATGAATGATATCCAGGTACCATATGCTGATACAGCAAAATATTTGGGTTTTACACTGGACGCTAAGCTACGCTGGAGAGCTCATGTCAAAAAGAAAAAAGAAGAACTGGACATCAAATTTCGAAAAATGTATTGGCTGCTTGGTCGGAACTCCACCCTGTCAATCTACAATAAATTACTCCTGTATAAACAAATTCTTAAGCCCGTATGGACATATGGCATCCAGCTGTGGGGTTGTGCCAAAAAGAGCAATATAGAAATAATCCAGCGATACCAAAATAAAGTACTGAGGAGTATTGTCAATGCTCCTTGGTATTTCCGAAACAGTGACCTCCACAGGGACTTGGAAATGGATACTGTTAATGAGACAATACACAAATTTGCCAAGAGTCATGAACAGCGACTTCTTCAACACGTCAACATCGAAGCCATCCAGCTCCTCGATAACACGAATTTGACCAGAAGACTACAGCGGACTAAACCGTTCGAGTTAGTTTAATATTGTGTTAGTGCAAAAGCAGAGCATAGTGCTAGTGTACACATTAATTAGTGTAATTAAGTTATTAAAATCTAAGGGATACTAATGAGTAAACCCTTAGTATTAAACCTTTAGTAAATTAAGTTAGCTAAATATTACTCATTGGTCCATTTGTAATCGGATTGTAATTATAGTAAAATACAACTAAGTGTTTTGCAAATAATTAACCCCTCTTATTTCCAATATTATTATGAATTACATACAATCAATATAAATATATATTACATACCGACTTCATTCAGACTTCAGTTCAAAGGCAGAAATTCATTATTTGTGTTGAATCGAATTAAATTAAAAAGTACACTTAACCAAGGCCGTAGCCAGAGGGGGGGAATATGGGGTTGAATTTCAGTTGCGCGCGCGAAGCGACTTATTTGATCAAATATACAGGGTACGACAGGAAAACTTGCTGATTCGAAAGGTCAATGAAAGAAAAAGTATTTCACATATCGATTTAATTCTTTTTATATCGTATTGTACACATCCTGAATTTTTGTTTCAAGTGGTTTTAAAAATGACATCGGACAAATGGCGGCAGTCATTAGCGACACACTGATCCACCCGCTTTTTAAAGTTTCGCTCCACTCTTTCGAGCATATCGACGGGAATGTTGGCGATGGCTTGGCGAATGTTGTCCTTCAAGTGTTGCAGGGTCCGTGGTTTGTCATTGTAAACAATGGATTTGAGATATCCCCATAAAAAGAAGTCACAGGGAGCCAAATCGGGGGAGCGCGCCGGCCACAGTACGTCACCCCCAAGGGGATTAGGCGCTCGTGGAAGTGTTCCCTCCAAAGTTCTATTGAAGTTCTCGCTGTGTGTGCCGTGGCTCCGTCCTGCTGGATCCATACGTCCCCAAGTTCCATTTCATTAAGTTTTGGGAGAAAAAATGCCTCAATCATTTCTCTGTAGCGAACTGCATTCACAGTAACAATGTGTTTTTCCTCGAAAAAGTAAGCTCCAATTATCCCAACTCTCGACAATGCACACCATACAGTAACACGTTCACAATGAAGTGGCTTCTCATGAAGTTCACTGGGATTAGCACCACTCCAATAACGCATGTTTTGTTTGTTTACGCAACCGGAAAGGTGGAAATGGGCCTCATCACTGAAAAACACGAAGGCGTCGTGAGGCAAGTTAATAAGCGCTTCACATGCAGTTTGGCGGAATAAAAAATCGCGTTCACTGAGCTCTTGCACCACAGCAAGTTTGTAGAGATGAAACTTAAGTTCGTTGTGGAAAATTCGTCTCATACTGCGATCAGAAATGCGCAGAGCACCTGCCTGTTTGCGCGCCGAACGCCGGGGAGAGCGCAAAAACGACAGCCTCACCCTCTCGACGTTTTCTGGTGTTCTGGAAGTCCGTTGACCTCCAGGCCCTTTTTTGCCACGCTGCCACTTTCCATGAATGCGTCCACCCACGAAACGATTGATTGCCGGCCAGGAACGGGACCCGTGGGATGAATATTGAACCGAGTTCGGAAGGCACGTTGGGTGGCAACCACCAAACGGCCATTGGACAAGTAGGCCTTGACGGCGAATGCACGCTCCTCCTTTGTCGAACGCATGACAAATGGCTTGAGCGGTTACAAAACTTCAAGACTCCCTTTATCAAATAAGACCCTCCCTACCCCTTTCTGACCACGTCCCGCTCATTGGCGCCCAATTCAAATAAGCAAGTTTCCCTGTCACACCTTGTATAACAAGTCGACGGGAGAAATTCGATCACTTTTGATCGCAGTGTCCTACTGAAAAAAATGAAAATGTATTTTAAACGGGAAGAGTTCAGCTTTCGTGTAGAGTAATTACATCTTACCATAGATGAATTCAGATTCTACAAATCTGTTAATTATATCAGGTGTGCCAAAAACAACGGTCGCCTGATTATCGAAAATGGCCGACTGTGTAGAACAGCGTTCAAGTGATTCATTAATTACAAATACAATTAAAGCGTGTAAATGTGGTACTGTAGCAAAATCTGGTTATATGTGCGCTAAGTGTGGTGTAACTTATCACAAAAGTTGCTCTGGCCGATCCAAGAAGTGCTGCAATCAAGTGCTCCTAGATTCTCAACAGGACCTAACCCCAAAAGAGTGCAACGACGAACTAACTCTTCTCAAGGTACTTATCTGCGAGGTGCGCAAGAATAACGCTCATTTGATAAAGGATGTGGAGAGATTAGAAAGCATTATAGTGTCAATGGATACAGAGATACCTGCCCTAAAAGAATCAATTAAAGTTTACAAAAATAAGGCCTTAGCGGCGAATAAGCCGGCCGTGGAAATAGTTGGCGACAGTGAGGTTAACAACAAAGCCAGTGACAAAAATTTCGTTGGCGGCATTGCATCCGCCCCTCCAGCTTCATTCGACTCTCAAACAGAGAAGGCAACATCAACTGATCTCGCTCCCGTAAGAGCCGACCATGCGCAGGAGATGTACGCGCGAAACAGACTGAGTAAAGCCGGCGGACGCTCCCCACTTGCAAAACTCGGTTCATATGCTGGCGCGACTGCAACGGCTAGAAATCGGACTGCAATTAGCGCTCCTATCCAAATTAACACTGAGATAAATAACGATTCATCCACCACAGATCAATCTCACGGAAAATGGGAAATCGTGACTCGCAAAAAACGAAAGCATACAATTGTAACAGGGAAAGGGGCAGCGGACAATTATTTTCGTGCACCCAAGAAAATGTCATGGTTATATATTGGCAATTGCGATGCAAGCGTCAGTGTAGAATCAATAAAAGATTATATGAAAACCAACCACCCTAATATCGAATTAATTCAAGTCGAAGAATTAGAGCTCAAAGGAACCAATAAAGCGTTCAAACTGGGAACTGATTTCAAACACAATTCCATATTAATGAATGAACAATCTTGGCCAACTGGTATACGAGTAAGAAGATTTTCGTTTGCTCCAACAAAAAAACCGGATTTTCCGCCACGCGTCACTCCGCAAGTCGCAATATAGAAGAAAAAGAAAAATACATTAAATGTTTCTATATCAACATGCAAGGTATAAAAAGCAAATTTAATGAACTTTCAGCTTCAATAGAGTCAAATAATTTCAGTGTTGTTTGTGTTAGTGAACATTGGCTAAGGAATTCTGAGAGTAATATGTATGCTATAAATGATCTATCAACAATATCACACTTTTCTAGATCTAACTACATCCACGGTGGCGTTTAAATACTACTAAAGCGCAATATAAAATATGTACCATTAAATCATTTAAATCAACTATCTATAGAAAAACAATGTGAAATATCTGCGGTATCTCTAACTGAATTAAAAATGATCTATATTGTAATATACCGTTCTCCAGCTGGAGATATTAATATTTTTATAAATATACTTGTTAATGTCCTTAATAATTTAGATGTCTTAAATACCAAAGTGGTAGTAGGAGGTGACTTCAATGTCCATTTCAATGAACATACTAATGTGCAAGCAATACAAATCTGTGATATTTTTAAAAGTTTTGGATTACATCCAACGGTCACCTTTGCAACTCGAGCAAAAAATACGCTAGATAACATTTTTACTAATATATCAGTCAGTAAGTTTTCAATAACTTGTATAAATACAACTTTTTCAGATCATAGGGGCATATCCATTAATAGTACAACAAGCGTAAACAGTAGAGATAATTTTACAAATAAAATAATAAGGCCTACTACGGAAACCGGTAAATTCGATTTTTACAGACTGTTATCTGAAGTCAATTGGCAAGTAATCGCGACTGAGGTAGATTGTAACAAAAAATACGATATATTTCATAATACTGTCTTAAACAATTTCCACTTAGCTTTCCCTTTGAAAACCATAACTAACATAAAATGTCATATAAATAAATTACATTGGTTCACCAATGATTTGCGGCACATGCGAGATACAGTGGAAATATTGCATGAATTCTATAACAAATTCAAAACACCTGCTAATTTAGAATTTCTTCGCATGCATAAAAAGCAATATCGGACAGCAATAAAAAAAAAGCAAAAATTAATGCAAATTGTAATTTCATTAATAATTCAGGTAATAAAAATAAAGCCATGTGGCAAATAATAAAATCGAATAGTAACCAATACAACCAAAACTGTGATAACAAATGTGATATTTTACCGGATACTTTTAATTACACCTTTTTAGACTCAATAATCAATCTTGTAAATTCAATGCCTTCTGCACATGATCCTATACTATTAATGGAAAACAAATCTGATAGTATATTTACTTTCGAACCAGTGTCTAGCATTCAAGTAAGGGAGGTGGTGCGTTCTTTGAAAAGTAGTAGAAGTAAAGATATATATGGCATATCAGTGGAACTCTTAAAGGGTTGCATTGATGTATTAATATCACCATTAACACAAATTATTAATTCTGCTATGTTGACATCTACTTTTCCTGATGCCTTATAACATGCTATGGTAGTGCCATTGCATAAGAAGGGCGATGCACAGGACCCAGCAAACTACAGGCCAATCTCCTTACTTCCCGTGTTTTCTAAAGTTCTCGAAAAAGTTATGTTCACACAAGTCCATCGTTACTTACAAGTAAATGGAATTCTATGCGATAATCAATTTGGTTTTATATCTGGTAAGTCTACTGAAGGCGCAGTCTTACAGCTTATCGACAGTATTTTACCCGCCTATGAACATCGTGAGCATTGTATAACAACATTCTTAGACCTTACAAAGGCGTTTGACTGCGTCAATCACGTCATACTATTAAACAAATTATTGCATTACGGTTTTGATGACGCCAGCAGGAAGTTATTTCAATCCTATTTGTCCGGTAGGAGTCAGGCTGTTAGAATTAATAATGCAACGTCATCTTTGCGTACAGTACAAAACGGTGTGCCATAGGGTTCCATCATGGGCCCTCTGTTATTCTTAATATATATTAATGACTACATAACATATCAGAAAAGTTGTAGAACAGTATTGTACGCGGATGACACATCGCTGATTAATACTGGAAACGATCTGCCTGAGCTGGTCCAACAGAACCGTAATGCAAAACGTACTTCGTTCGACTGGTTTAATAGTAACAGACTTGCCATAAACGAAAATAAATCCATTGATTTAATCTTCACATTAAAACCGTGTGAACATAACTTTGAAACTTCCGCAAAATGTCTGGGTGTTGAACTAGATTCTTCTTTGACATGGCAATACGTTAGCAAACAGACTCTGCTCAAATATATTTCTTTTGCGCAATTTGTCTAATTCACTTTCACCTGCAGCTTTAAAAACTGCCTACTTCGATACATGCCACTCAGTTATATCATACTGCATCCTTGCCTGGGGTCACTCTGCCATCAAAGAGAGAATATTCGGATTGCAAAGACGTGCAATCAGAACTGTAGCCGGTGCCCAATATCGCGAAGAATGCAGGCCATACTTTGTAAAACTAAAAATTATGACGTTACTCTGCTTATATATATATATATATATATATATATATATATATATATATATATATATATATATATATATATATATATATATATATATATATATATATATATATATATATATAAATGCCTTGTTCACATTAAGAAAAACATCGAGTCATATCAGTGTGCCGCCTCTATACATACATATGATACTCGTCAAAGAAATGATATATATATATATATATATATATTCAATATACACGGCTAAGTAAATCAAGGGATGGACCTAGATACTGGGGACTTAAGTTTTACAATAAATTACCTGCTATTGTCAAATGCCTGCCACTGAAAAAATTTAAAAGTTATCTGAAAGACAATTTGAGCTCAAGACCATATTTTACATGGGAAGAGTTTCTTCGAGCGTAAGTGATGTAACTGTGATATAGTATAGTCTGTGATAATATTTTCTCTTTTTTATTTATTTTTTTTGTACTATTTATTTATTTATATATTTATATTTATAGTCTCTATTTAATTTATTTTTTATATACCTGACCTTTTATCATATTTTATCTACTTTTATCTTAATTTTAGACTCTAAATTCATATTTATATATTTTTAAACTGATTTTAATATGTTTAACACATCTCCTGCTACCACTACTTTTAGTATGTCACATTACATTATATTCTTTTCTTTATTTGACTTATGTAAACATTACTTGTATGTACTTGCATCAATAAACTATTGTTAAACTATTATTATTAATGGACGTCAGCTATGGTACATAAAGTATTAATTTGTAAACAAAAATGTATGTAGAAGGCATCTATTAAGAGATATTTGTTCAAAACCAAAAAAGAAAATGGCAACGCTGCCCTGAACTTACGTAATATAAATTTAATAAAGGGTAATGTTACCATAGCAACATCAAAATTTGCGTGTCAACACAAGCAAAGTGGACACATTAGACTTTTACCATGACGCCACAAAAAAACAAAATACAGTATCATAAACGCATGTCCACATTTTTATTTAATTTTATTTGACAAATCTGTCAGTGAGCAATCAAATTATTTCAAAAGAAGGAACGAAAAATGAGAACAAACTGAAGCATATAGAACAGTAAAGCTCAGTTAAATTGGATACTAACAATGTGCTCAGTATTGGATTAGTCACAATATTCAAGAAAATATACGTTTACAATCACAACAAATCTCTCTTAGTTCGGCGGCAAATTGTAAGTGGTCAATCTCTATGGATCCTTTTTATTTCTAGAATTTCAATTATTCTTTTACTTACTTTTAATGTAAATCTTTCCGCTCACTATTAGAAATCCGATATATTTCTTTTTTAAGCAGTTCGCCATAGTTTGAATAATATTTTCAGCGTTTTCAAATTGTTCGCATTTGAAGTATTTTGACAGGCGTTATGAATGTCATGATGATAGAAACACAAACTTAACATTCGACGTGCCAAACAATAGAAGATGCTCCACAAACTTAACATTCGACGTGCCAAACAATGGAAGATGCTCTGTTTCAACCAGAATCCATTAATTAAAAACAGACAGAAGTTAGGGTAGAAAGGTAATGTGTTGACTATAGTCAGATTGTAAATTTGAATCTCTTCATTAAAACTAACATCATGAAATAAGAAGATTTTCCCTAAAATCGACAATACCAATTTCTGGCCATTTTATTAGATCTCTTGTGAAATCTTTTTTTAAAATTTATAAAGGATTCTTTAGTTTTATGGGGTCTCATCGCGTAGATTATTCAGCTTCCTATGGATTAACAAAGGGCCAAAATAAACAAATATCTTCTTTATTATGTCTCGTTGGTAGTCTAAATTCTATGCCTTTAAGTTTGTCCTTTGTTTTTGATACACCCGATATAAACACTGCGAGGTTATGGCCTGTCTTTTACGATTTTCCACATATTAATAACATTTATTAGTCAAATTGAAAAATCCGTATGGAATATTAATTCGGACATTATAATAAACTTTAATACCTGTACCACAAGCATTGGATTTCGAGTTTCGGGAAAAAATATTAGAAGTTTAATTTATCCCAGAAAAACGCGGATATTTTTTCATTTTATTGGGAGTCCAGTACTTGACATGCACACACATTTTCAGCTAATTTGGGCGATTTTTAGAGGTCAGATCTCTGACCACTATAATCTGTTTAATAACTAGGAGGAGCTTTTTAAATTTCACGCGCCAAAACCTACAACTCTGATTGGCCGAGAGCGCGCCCATTTCACACTATGCTAATTACGTTATTATTAGACGCAACAGCTGACATAACCTTAATTCGAAGCGTTACCGAGTTGCAACTTTGTCTGTTTCGTAATAACCTTTTGTGCGGTGTTTCTTTAGCATAGTTAAAAGTTAGTTTTGTTTATATTGTTGTGATGGATTATAGACGCAGTACAAGCTCGGTGATAATATCACCTTCACCACCAAAAAATTGTAAGAAGTTGGATTTGGGTCATTTACATCTGTCTGAAAAACAGTGCATAATAAATATGTATAAGCAGATGATAACAGATGATCCACATATAAAAATGACTGCTGTTGTATCAGACATTGTTGGTGCAGTAGGTGAGATATCAAATAACATAAGAATATGCATCAAATAATAAAATGTTTAATTTTTAGGAGTTGTAAATTCCACTGTCTATTGTACCATTAGCGGAGAGATTTGTAGCCCTAAACAGCTTGGAGGACATAGTTACAAGTTTTGATGAAGTAGTGAAGAGATCCGTGCATAGTTTCTTCTATAAAAATAAAGTGTTAACTTTGAATAAAGTATTAAAAGAAGTAAACGATCATGCCGGCATGCCGAAGATGAGTCGTTCTACCTTGTATAGTTTTATGAAACAAATCAATTTTAGGTAAGGTAGAGACCAGAGCTGGGCAGGATTCAAATCATTCAGGATTCGAATCCTTTTAGAGGATTCAAAAGAGGCATAACAATACTTTACTTAAATTGGATTCGTGATCCGGATTCGTTACATTTTTTTAAGAGGATTCGTATTCGAGTCTAAATGTGGGTGATTCGAATCCTTATAAAAAGATTCGAATCCTTATAAAAAGATTCGAATCCTTGTAAAAGGATTCGAATACTTACAAAACGATTTGAATCGTCAAAAATAATTCGAATCAATTGTGAGGAATAACATGAAAAATGTTTTTTGTGTGTTTTTAAATTTCACGTTAAATCACTGTTTTATGCGCGTGGCGCATGAAGTAAAATTTCGAGTTTAGAAAAGCCCGAAAATTTGTCTCGGGTCGCTGCGCGACCGTCGACAAATTTTCACGGGGCTTTTCTAAACTCGAAATTTTACTTCATACTTAGTCTGGGAGTGGAAACGCTCGTTCGAAACTTCAAAGTGAATGCTTTGATAAGAACATTAAATGATTGAAAATGTTTTTAAAGATAATAATCTAGTTTTCAAAATTTTATTTAATATTGTTTGAAGTAAAACTGACATGGTAGCAAACTGAAATGTTAAATTTTTCCGACATTTCCCTGACTAAAGATTTTTTTCCTGGCCTTTTAATATAACTTTCTTCTGTGGGAAACCCCCATTCTGTTTAATAGTTTTCATTGTTTTTGCCAATATTTAAGTCAATTTTATAAATTTTTACGTGTTTTGTGAATTGCTCGTTGATTTTGACAAATTTAATAATATATGGCTTTTTTGTTAGTTTTGGTCAATTTGAATACAATTCCATGACTTTTCCGGTTTTAATGATATTCAGTGAATTTTTTATTTACGTAAATTTCAGGCATTAGTCGATTTTATAATAGAGTTCGATTTGATGTTTTGAACGAGTGTTTCCACTCCTAGGCTAAGCATGAAGTAAAATTTGGAGTTTAGAAAAGCCCCGTGAAAATTTGTCGAGGGTCGCGCAGCGACCCGAGACAAATTTTCGGGCTTTTCTAAACTCGAAATTTTACTTTATGCGCCACGCGTACAAAACACTGATTTGAAGTGGAGTTCAGAAACACACAAATACATCTTTAACCAGAGTAACAGGGAGTCAGATATTTAGTCTGTTATCAACGATGTTCAGTGGTAATAATAAATAATTAGGTTTTGAATATTTTTGTTAAAACAACTGGTAACGATATTTATAGATTAATGGTTGCAAAAAAATAATAAAATCAAATTTATTCTTAAATGATTTGTATTCGTAATTCGAAAAAACAGGATTCGAATCTTCGATTCGAATCATATTTATCTCTTACGAATTTTTTATTCGAGTATTCGTGATTCGAATCATATTAGGTGATTTGGATTCGTGATTCGAATCCTTTTTACGAGGATTCGTCCCAGCCCTGATAGAGACACATTATTATATAAATTCCATATTATATTATGAACATAATGTAAATATGTTTTATTTTACAGATATATGGCGAGATGCCGTATAAGCATTTTAATTGAACTGACGATATCGTATGATGGAAAAGAAAATACTTAAGCACAATTAAGAAGTACAAAATGGATATTTGATTTTATTTAAAGAGTAATTATGAAATTATTTAAAACTGCCGCCAAATTTATCTAGTGATATTTCTGGTAACTTTTTATAGTGTAAATTGGGCTTTGGCACTTACTCCTTCTAGTTTTTAAACAGACTATAGACTACGTATACATCGGATTAATCTCTTAATTTCAAGCTGAGATCAATGAATAAAAAGTTCTTTTTTCATTCTCTATCAACCAGATTGTCTATAATTATAATCAGATTTTGATTTACAAATTATGTTTTACTGTCCCTTACTTGTGTTCCTTCTGCTACTCTGCATGGTTTCAAAGTCTCACTAGATCCATCCTCGAAACACTTCAGGTCGGGCCCGTGAGGAGTCATGATGCTGTGAAGAGTCGCCCCCCCGGGTAAGAAACCTCCCCTTTTCGCCTCGTATTGCCCCAAAATCAGCCCCATGAATTCCGACATGCAGTTCCTGTGGTAATAAGGCGGCCGGAATGTGTGTTCTTGGACGGACCAGCGTGGTGGGAAGATTACAAAGTCTGCAATGGCCGTACCTTTTTTCTCAGACTGACAACTCAAAACTGTGAAAATTGAAGGATCCTAAAAAAAACCGCAGAGGACAGTTTATTAAAGATTAATATTTAATAAAATTCCAGCGATAGGGATTCTAGCAGAAATTGGATGGAGAAAGAAGAAAAGTTCCAAAGGAAGATAGAGTTAATGGAGTTGTAAAAATCGGAGGATCCCAAAAAAATCTTAATGAAAAGTTAGTCAAATATTAATTTTAAGAAAGATTCCAGAAAAAAGAATTCTAGCAGAGATCGTATGGAGCAAGTGGGTTCCAGTAAGAAGAATAACTTTCTCGTGTCCTAAAAAAAATGTGTTTCGCTTTTTATTGAAATGAATCTGTTAACTTTTTACTCTTTATTATATACAGTTGCTGCCTCTATGTCCATAAACATAAAAGTAAGTTTATAACAAATCGAGTATACAATACAAGCTCTAATACCCAAAATTTAGATAACATATGTATTCCACTCCACTATAAATCTCTTTATGAACAAGGAACATATTATTGATGTCTCACGCTGTATAATAAACTACCAGATTCCCTCAAAAAAATTAAGCAACAGAATATTTTTAAAAATGCGTTAAAAAAGCTATGAATAAAAAAGGCATATTACTCAGTAAGCGATTTTTTGCATGACACTTTTAATGATATACCATAGGCGGTTCAATATGAATATTCAGTGAATAATTGTAATTGTAACTTTAACTTATTGTATTCCATGTTAGCATTATGTAATTTTATATATGTGTTTTCTCATTTTTCCATTTTTTTCAGATACTTACACAATGATCGAACGAAACTGAATTGACAACCATGAAATTCTCCAAATCATATTTGTAAGGTACATAATTTCCATGCCAGGCGACGACGTCAAATGGACTGTGATCTTGTTCGCAAACAAAAAGTTTTCCTTGATATTTGGAAATGATTTCATGTGTTTTGGTCACTTCTTCATACCAAGCAACCGGCGTTAGGAAATCCCTTGGATTCGCCAAGCCGTTGGCGCCAATTGGACCTAAATCCGGGAGGATGAAGTGTTGTCCAAAAACTTCCAAAATGTACCCCCTTGAGGGTTCATCGATGTCGACAGAAAAGCGCATTCCTTGTTGAATAACGCAGATTTCGTTAGGCTTCACCAACATTCGGCCGAATTCGGTTTTAATTTTTAATTTACCAGATTGTGGAACTAAAATAAAGTATCATTTAGCATTTCAAGTCTATCAATAAATAAATGAATATAATGAGAGTAACGAATTTAGATATTGTGATATAATATAAATGTCCAACACCTAGAACTCGGAACTGAAAACAGTTGCAAAAACGAAAACAATCAGAATAAATAATTTAGTTATTATGATACACATGTAATGCACATGGCCAACACCTGAGAAGGTATAAGGATTCATGAAGAAGTAGATATAATCAGAGCCGTTTGTGGTATCTTATCTGTGGTCAGACATTTGCCATTAAAAACATCTGTATTTTAGACAAGACAAGCTTCTAGATCGGGAGCTGCCCGACCTGCCCTCCTCTGCCCAGATATAATACAACTTAATGTATTCTTTCACATGGATTGTACAGGATGTCCCGTTAATGTGGGGATATGGCTTAACTATAGATTCCTGGAATCAAAATATGATGATTTAACATAACTTATCACAATAATTTGATTCATTTAAAGCGGAAATAAAAAATTGCATTACTATGCGATTTTATAATATTGAATCCCGCATTTCTCAGCTGGAAAATAATTACACAAAAATTGAATCCGAATTATCTGGAATAAAATCTGTGGTGAATCCTGTAAAGATATTATAAATGAAATTAAGGACAAATGACGTCGATTATCTCTGTGGCGGAGAGGAAAAACCATCTAAGTCCACTTTTTTTCGAAATTGAGTTATTGATGGAGAGGGGTAGATTTTTGTTCTATCTTTCATATAAAACAGGTATCGAAGCATTATGCAGCTTAGTTTTTAAGTTATTCTAATGTGGCTAACCATTTAAGTGTAATGGGAGGGGAAAAACCATCTAAGTCCTCGTGGAAGGGGAAAAACCATCTAAGTCCATGTAAAATTGAGAGGATGTTTGTTATTTGTTGCCCAGTCCTTCTAGATATACTTTTAAGTGTATATTCTATAAAAAAAAACTTAGACAGCTTATGGTACTATTTAAGGTATAAGTGATTAATCGAAATACGTGAATATTATAAGTTTTTTTATCACTAATCCACTAAAATATTTACAATGTTTAGTTATTACTCTATAGTTACAATAATTTAAGAATAGCTGTAATTGACACTTTTCAGGTGACTAAGACGGTTCGACCGACGAACGTTCTGTACATTTTTGGGTGTCGCATCCGTTTCAGGTACTTTGGACTTCGATTTCCGTTTAGTGGTGTCCTTTTGTTTCGAGTTGCTACTCTGACTAGTTTGCTCGCCTCCATCATTAATCAGATCTAAATCTCTATCGATATTCCTCTCTTCCCCGCCTACGCTTACAGGCAACTGATTATAAAAATCGCGATCCTCTGATCTAAGAACAGACAGTAAGTACAGACAGTAGATCTCTCTTCTTTTCAACGCTTATCTCTACCGGTTCGTTGTACAGTAGTGTGACTTCGCTCACGTTTACATTGGAATTCGCGTTCCTTCTTAAATCTAATACAGAAAATGTTTCATTTTCCGAAAGACTCTTTTTGTACAGAATGATTCCTTGCTCTTTCTGATATCGAAGCCACTTTACCTGTTGCCAAAGGAAGCGTTCGTCTTGAACATTTTTTTGACAGGCAACTAAGTCAGTTTTATACAATTTCTGGAAATCGTAAAACTGTCTTGAGCATCACAGTAACTTCCATTGGGTTCGAAGCTTTGCAAGTGGCAACAAAATCATACCAGTCAGCAGGCAAGTGAATTTGGAGGGACGATTGATTCTTCGCACGTTCAATGATCGCATGGTCAGAGTCACATTCCATGTGCGTATGGCCAGGTTCAAGAAACTTGTGATCGATGGTATGAATATGTGGGTGGTTAGCTACAACGGTAGAGAACATGGCAGAGACAATTTTATTTTTGTTCTGTCCTCCACACGAATCGGAGTAAAATGTAATCTTGGAAACTTCGGGATCAACTTTTTTAGTTATGTATTCAGACATGATGCAATTTCATTGGCTCCTCTCCTAGCTATCGATTCGTGCCACATGAAACAATCAGTTTTCGCCAGAGTGTTATTATTTACAGTCAGATTGAACGTCCAAAGAGGTCGCTTATAAAAAGAGACGGATGTGTACAGCAACGGTGTCGGTAAACACTGCTGTAAATCAAAGGTGCAGGTGAGGTTTGTTCCATTCGACGCTTTCGCAGTCTTTTTATCACTAGACTTGCACTTATATGCTGAGTCTGCCGCGTTCTGATGAGCAGTTCGCTGCTCCAAAATCTGTTGTTTTTTATTTTCATCAGATTCGTATTTTAACTGTGCTGCGTAAGTATCACACTTATGACAAGCGTCAAGTGCAGGCTGTTTGAACTTGAGACCTGTCGCACTAAAAACTTGTCGATACACCCAAAGCGATTTTGGGTTTTTCACTTCAGTTTTGTAGAGGTTGTACATGCGTCCAATGGTCAACCCCACTTGCAAGTAACATACTTTTTCGAAGTATGTGATCGCGAGTAATGACTTTCGTAAGCCGGAAACTTTCTGATGTGACTCTGTATTTCTGCGGTTTGCTCCGACATCCACCCAGCGTTTTGCCAAATGATTCTGAAGGAACGATTCGGTTTCTCCTATAGTCTTTCTGAAACATTGTCTGCAAACTTTCACGTTAGTACCCTCGGAACGTAAGAAGTACTCTGCCGTACACTGTCGAATTCTCAGGGACTCTTTCCTTTTTCTACATCTTTGTTTAGGCTTGACTGTGATCAGTTTTTGAATGTACGCAACACATTGAGAAACGCACGGAAACCAACGGCTTACATTGTTGCAAATTACTTACATCGCACCAGCAACGAAGTTGTTTATGATTGATTTTTTACCATTTTTTGACATGTTGATGATGGAGTTCCATATCGGCCACAGGCGCCACACCGAATGAATGTTTTGAAATTGTCCAATAGCGCGATATGAGATTTTTCGATCGGTTTGCAAATATAATATAGTTCAAAAGGTACGTGTTCGTAGAGAAAACGATCCTCAATCCGAGCGGTGGTGTGAAGAACCTGCGACTTAATGTTTAGGCGCAATTTTACGAGGTTGGAACATGAAATCCCGTGGGTCTGAATATCATTTCAATAAGTTTTAATAAATTTGAAATAAATAAATAAATTTTAATTACATTTAATAATAATTTTCATAGAATTCTGGGCGATAATCTCTCCAACAAGAAAGGGAATTTCATCAAATCTGCATTCATATAATGAAATTGTCACTCCCTATAAAAAATAGCAAGTTAATCAATAAATTAATTAAATCAATGATTTCATTCAATTGATTTATTTTTATTGAACTTTATAATTGCCAGTGAAATCTAGCTACTCAAAAAAAAGTAAAAAGTAGCTAGTTTTTCTGACGAATATACGTCGTCCAAGTACGTCGAAATATACCGAATTTATTGCAGTTTATCGATTTTAATCAATATATATTGAATATATTGAACTTACTTCAAAACATGATGTTCCAACATGACTAAACATGTCGATTCTTCTACTCGTTTCATAATAGATATGATTTTATGTATGTGAGGGGAAAAACCATTTAAGTGACATGAGAGGGGAAAAACCATCTAAGTTCATTTAATTGATTTCTACGACATGACACATCCGTGTGGTGTGGCTACATAATTTTTTTTAATTTATGTAATATACAAAGTCGTTTCTAACTCAAAACAAGCTACTCTGAACGGAAATACGGAAAGTAGCCATCGAAACTTTGAACGCAATTTACTCGAAATACCATCCAGTGGACTTAGATGGTTTTTCCTCTCTGCCACAGATCTAATGTTATACTTTTTAATATTGATGAATCAAAATCAGAAGTACCAAATGATAGAAATGTTCATTATACCGAGAACATAATTACTATCTTGAAGCGTCGAAATATTACAGCTAAGCCACAAAAAATAGTTAGGTTAGGTAAACCGGGAATCAATGACAAACCTAGGCCAAACCTAAGCCATCTAATGACATCGCCAGTTCAGTTCTTCGTAGCAATGTGAATTCTCTTAATGATAAAATAATATTTAATTCTGATAAAACTAAAAAACAAATCGATTTCTACAAACAATTAAAATCTGAATTAGACCTTAGAAAATCTCAAGGAGAGTCAAATTTAAAACTAGCATACCGTAACGGAGTACCATATTTGACTACAGTACAAGACACATGAGACACATCGCCCTCAGGAAACATTCAAGCCTACTACCAAAAAGTCCGAGGCCTCAACACCAAGTTAAATGAATTTTACAACAACGTCTTCACTCATAATTATGTTATAATATTCCTCACAGAAACATGGTTAACGAATGGTGTAAGTGATACTCAGCTATTCAGTGATCAATATAAAATATTTCGTACTGATCTTGATACAGTGCTAACTGGCAGATGTAAGGGGGGCGGTGTGTTGGTGGCGGCTAAACATACTTTCAACATAGTCTTTATTCCTTCTGAACATATTAAAACTAAAGTTCCAATTATTGACCTTTTAGTTTGTAAAATTATAATTAATACTATTTGTTTATATATAATTATAATTTATATACCACCTGATACAGTAACAACTGATATCAAATTATTTTTTGATCTATTCATATAACTAAATTTTAACGATAGCCCCATTCTGTTTACTGAAGATTTTAATTGTCTACTTCATTCGATGGGTGATATGACAGAAAAAGCACTAACTATTTCAAATGCGTGTACGTTTCTAGGATTGCAACAGTTCAATGTGATTAAAAATTGTTCTGGTAACATTCTTGATTTTATATATTCCAATATAGACTGTAGCACTTGATCCGTTAGTACACGAGGACACATATCATCCTTCTATCGCATTATCGTTTCAATGTACCTCTAATATGTCTCCTATGAACATAGATGTTACCAAACTTAACTTCAGAAAATGAAATTACTTGTCTTTGTATTCTTATCTATGTTCTGTTGATTGGAGTTTTCTTTTTAATTGTTCTGACGCTAGTTTGCTCTGGATCAGTTCTATAAAGTTATTCATGAAGCATTTTTCAAATTTATTCCGCAACTTAAATTTAAATAACAACGAAAATACCCTCCATGGTTTAATAATGACATTATACTGCTTATTAAGGAGAAAAATTACTGCCGAAAAAATGTTAAACGAGAGTCTGCGCTAGGGGGACGATTTAAAAAACTTAGATCACTTATAAGGAATATAATTAATTCAGCACATAGAGACTACGAGCCCTAACAACTATATATTGGGACAAAATCAAATTCATATAAAATTCAGGTATTGGACAGTTTATTTAAGTTTTCTAGTATTTTTTTAATTTAATACTATGTAATTAGTTAATTAGCAACAGTTATGGCCAATCAACAACACAAAAAACAAATTAATTATTCAATCATCTCTAATTTACAAGAAAAATGTTAATTTTGTTTGTCAACTAAATATTGGGACATTGCACGAATTTTATTTCTAAAAAGAAGTAACATCGCCCTTATATTTTATGACAGCTTGAATTCGGCTAGGCATTAACTCAACTAAGGATCTGCACGTTTCAGGAGAAATTTCATTCCAAATATGCTCTATCTTGTCTCTAAGTTCAGGTAATGTCCGTTGTGGGTTATTCCTCAATGTTTGTTTCATTTTATGCCATACTGTTTCAATGACATTAAGGTCAGGACTGCTGGAAAGCCAAGAAATAACATTTACGTTGTGGTCGCCAAACCACTTTTTTGTGGTTTTGGCCGTATGACAGGCCGCCCCATCCTGTTAAAAAATGTAATTTTCGTCAACATTTAACTTGGCGGAAACTTTAGGAAATTTTACGGTACGTTTTAGGCAATCCTTCTGAATTGCCTCATGTTTTGAGCGAATCACGCGTTTGCGGTAATCACCAACACATACGTCGAATTTTGATTCGTCACTAAAAATTACTCTGGACCAGTGTGTAGCTGACCAAGATAATTTAGATTTTGCCCATGTGAGTCTGGCTTTCTTTTGTTTTTCCGTCAACAGTGGTTTTTCCTTTGCCTACAAGAAAATATTTCTTTTTAAATGCACTTTCAAATTGCTACTTGAAATTCAACCTTATAAAACTTGAGTCCACATTTATGAATCCACTGGCGGCAGCATTCCCTTGACAGATTCAATCCAGTTTCGTGATTCCATTCAGTCGTAATTTGCCTTAAAGCATTTCTTCTCCCTTTTTTGCACAGTTTTACTAATAATCTCTTGTTTCTATCAGAAACTAATGTTGGACGACCCGAACTTTTGCCTTTTTTGTCTAGGATATTTCCGGTTTCTCCATAATGCTTAATTATATTCCACACTGTTGTTTTAGGAATATTAAGTTCATCCGCCATTTCACGTATCGTTGTATTTCGGCAATAATTTTTAATCACTAACTCACGAATTTTGGAACTTGTAGAGATACCACGCACCATTTTGTTCAATAAAAGCAGCGATTCACCCGATACGATAAGAAAGCAACTACCAAGTAATCTGACGTTTCGTTCTGCATTGTTTTCACAGCTTACTTGTCTTATTTTCTTTCATTTTTAACAGTTATTTTATACTGTCCCAATATTTAGTTGCCACACAAAATGAACATTTTCCTTGTTAATTAGAGATGATAGAATAGAATAGTATAATAATTTTATTTTTTGTGTGGCTGATTGGCTTTTATTGATGTTAATTAACTAATTACATAGAATTAAATTTAAAAAAAAAGAAATAAACTGTCTAATACCTGAATTATACATGAATTTGATTTTGTCCCAATATATAGTTGTTAGGGCTCGTATATTTTAAACATAGATTCACAGCTTACTTGCAATCCAAAACAATTTTGGTCATATATTAATTGTAAAAAATCTAATCCTTCGAGGATACCTGCAGAATTTATTTATGAGGATGCGGCTTATCAAACACCTGAATATATTGCTAATGGATTTCGAAAATACTTTTAATCAGTTTTCACTATGCCATCTGTAGGAACCACAATTCCGAATGTTAACAATATCCCTTCATTTTCCTTTTCACAAATATCCGATAAAACTGTCTTTACATTTTTAAACAATTACCAAAAAGATTTTCATCAGGCAATGACAATTTACCAGCCTTTATATTAAAAGATAATATTTAACCTATCTATAAAAACATCTGTATTTCCTAATAAATTAAAAATTGCATCGATTTGTCCCATCCCAAAAACGCCACTTAATCAACGGAATAACAAACTACCGTCCTATAGCACTACTATCTCACATCGCTAAAATATTCAAGAAAACTCTCTATGATCAAATCTATTTCCACGTTTCTCCATACCTATCATCTCAACAGCATGGCTTTATTCCAAAACGTTCTACAGTAACTAATTTGACCATTATTATATAGCCAAATCATTAGATTCAGCGGGGCAAATTGATGTAATTTATACTGATATGTCAAAAGCGTTTGACAGGGTGGACCATCAATTGTTAATAGGTAAACTTAGCTACTTTGGTTTTTGTGACAATTCAACCTCGCTTATAGCATCTTATCTTACAGATCGTGAATCGTATGTCGCAATAAATAATTTTAAATCGAACTCATACTTTATTTAACAATTGCTAACTCTGCTGACTGTCAACGCTTACAAAATCAACTTGATGTTATCTCGAATTGGTGTAGTATTAATAATCTCAATTTGAATAGCAATAAGAGCAAATTTATATCCTTTACCAAAAAATCTAAACCAATCTCATTTAATTTATAGTTAGCAATAATTCTATTGAGCAAGTCACAGTCTTCAAAGATTTAGGTATTTGGTTTGATGACAGTTTTACATTTAATCCTCACGTTCAAACACTTGTTAGGAGTTCCTTCAAAGCACTAGGATTTATACATCGTAATTCTGCAAAATTGCGAAATCCGAATGCTTTGAAATCTCTATTTAATGTTTATATCCGTTCAAAGTTGAAATAAGCATCTTTAATTTGGTATCCACAAACTCAACTTCAGATTAACCTAGTAGAAAGGGTTCAACGTAAGTTCCAGAAGTTTCTGCACTTCAAAGTTGAGGGACTTTACCCCTGACAGAGGCTGTGATCATTCACTATTGCTAGATAAATTTAATGTCGAATCTCTTGAATGCCGACGTCACAGACTAGGCATCACGTTCTTACACAAGCTTCTGCATGATCTAATTGACAGCCCTGATATTTTACAGCTAGTTGGCTTGCATATTCCAACTTTCAATAGTAGATATAAGACCACATTCAATATGAAGTATAATAGAACTAATTTTGGATTAAAATCGCCTATTAATGTGATCTGCAATTTGTTTAATCAACGTCCACCAACTTGTGACGTATTTTCTCAACCAGTGACATCCTTATTAAAATGTTGTTAGTTACAAAGTAAAATGTTATTATTTTGAGTTTATTGTTTTAAAACTTTTTTTGTTAATACTAAATTGTCTTGTAATTGGGAATTTGTTTCCTGTTGGGCACTAAACATTATTATTATTATTATTACCTCATTAATTATCTTCAAAGTTCAAAAAAATATTATTATTTTTATTTATAACAATTGAACGCTATATTCTATCCGACTAAAATTAATTATGGTTGATTGTCATAATATAGCACACCATTTCAGTTATTATGGTCATCATTGATTGACAAGAAGTATAAAAAACTATAGTACTATAACAAAAAAACTGAAATATGTCTTTATTGGCGCACCTTATACAAATTTAAAAAAATACTTATTTAGATATTCCTTGTTTTTTTTCTTAAGTTCAATTTGAAACTTTAAACGAGTGTTTTCCACTTCCAGAATAAACAAGAAGTAAAATTTCGAGTTTAGAAAAGCCCCGTGAACATTTTCTGGGCTTTTCTAAGCTCGAAATTTTACTTCATGCGCTACGTATAAAACACTAAAATATTGGGAAATTTATGTGTATTCGAACTTCACTTGAAATCCGTGTTTTATACGCGTGGCGCATGAAGTAAAATTTCGAGTTTAGAAAAGCCCAGAAAATTTGTCTCAGGTCGCTGCGCGACCCTCGACAAATTTTCACGGGGCTTTTCTAAACTCTAAATTTTACTTCATGCTTAGTTTGGGAGTGGGAAACATTCGTTTAAAGCTTTAATTTGAACTCTTAAAAAACAACGAATGTCGGATAATTTACAGCTTATGCATATGTTTATCTAAAAGAAAAAATCACTGTATGTTGCATGTATTAGGATTTTGCCAAGGAAATTAAGGATACTGTTCAGCCATGCATCTTGGGGGTCTGTATGGTGGCGGTATCTGGCGGCAAATGCTGTCACTTACACCACCGAAATAGAAAAAAAGTGTGTGTCCTTCGAATGGAATGGCCACGCGAGTTTCTCTCTAGATTGGTTAGGAGTTATTTAGTTTGTTGTGTAAAGACTTAATTAGTTAAGGAATCGTCTCCATCACCCAAATCGGAAGTAGTGATCCGTCACCCCTCGTGTGCCCCCGATGGCGGCACTTCTGATCATTGCTGATGAAATTAAAAATACAGTCCACAGAAACTGATTCTCCCCCCAACAGATACCATATTCGTATTTTATATTTTTGTGGCAAAACTATACAAGATATCAAACATTACTAAGAGACAAAAACATCTTTTAAATGAACCAATCTTTGAAGTAATATTTTTTTTAATTTTTACAAGCAGCGTCAGTAAAAACATATTTTAGTTTTTATGTTGTGGTACTACTGTTTTTCATACTTCTTGTCAATCAATGATAACAATAATAACTTAAATGATGATATTATGATATTCAACCATAATAAATTTAAGTCAAATCGAATATAGCGCTCAATCGTTACAAATGAAATTAATAATGTTTTTTTGAACTTTGAAGACTAATTCCGACCTAACCGTAAGTTTTGGATATAGATAAGTTGTGTTAAATCACTTTTTTTTATCCCAGGAATCTATGGTTAAACCATTTCCCTACATTAACGGGACACCCTGTATAACATTTTCTAAGTAGAAATAATTATCTTGTTAAAAGTTGTGATTCATAAATTTCAATTTACCGATTAGAAAATCTCCATCAGCATTGTACATAGCTCGAGCAACAGACCTGTTGGACATTGAGGTGTTGCAAGCGTATACGTGGATGGCTAAGCCGGCTTTTGTTTTGCAATCCCCAGCTCCACAAACGGTGCTCATTCCTTGGACGAAATCGATTTTTGAATTTTTCGGTATATCAAAAGGGTTCCATCTCATCTAAATTGCAAACAAAAATACAATCATTTATTCGAATCCTTAAACCAAGAATTGTTTATTTAATGAACCAGTGACGGCTGGTGGCCAACTTCATGTGAAACTAAAATGCAAAGGTAAATGCATCCCGGAATTTAAAGGTGATCCAGTTTCGCTGCTAAGAGATTTTGTTTTCGAAAATAAGTTTGTTTTGCCTTGTTGGACAATCGTTAGGCGCATATTAATGATGATACTTTTTCGGTGCGGTGCTCGAAGGAGTAAATCCCACTTTACTCCTTCGAGCACCACAAATGGATTTATGACACAGTTTCTGTGTCCAAATAGCATTTTGAAAAACAAAATGCGTATGTAGTGGTTTTAATGTCGGTTTTTATATCTTGGATTTGAGCTTCACATGAAGTTACGCCGCCAGCCGCCTCTGCCATGAACAATGCGATTTTATGTAGTATATGGAATTCATATAACTAATGGTTAATAGGTATACAAATAACATACATATCTATGAAGTATCTTGAACTTCGCAATATTTTAGTGTTTTAACCGCCTGGCGCATGAAGTGAAATTTCGAGTTTAGAAAAGCCTGAAAATTTTACTTCATGCTTAATCAAGGAGTGGAAACACTCAACAGAACTTTCAAATGGTTAGTTATTGGCTTACTTGGTTGGGGTCTGGATCTTGTTCGTCCCAATCGTGGCTGATGTTGCTTTCCTTGAACGGTTTGAAGGGCTTGTGTCCAACGGATGGTTGCATCCGGTACAGCCAGCTGCGCTTGTTTTCGGTTCTTGGAGCTGTGAAAGCAGAGCCCGACAGTTGTTCGGCGTAAAGTCCGTAAGGGCACTTTTGTGGGCTGTTTTGGCCTATTGGTAAAGAACCGGGACATCTAGGATCTTCGGAGGAAAACTCCGACCCGAAGCCTGACAAATACTTTGGAAGAAAAGAAAAATTGAAAAACGCATCCCAAATGCCAAAGGGGTATGCCAAATGGTAGAAAATGTATCCCTAATGATTGCATTTCTGTGACTTACAGTTTCATCAAATATTGCACTTGTAAAGAAGTACTAATTTAAATTTGTATTTTTATTGGTTTCTTCTTAATATAGGGCAGTGGTTCTTTACCTTTTCAGAATCACGGAACCCTTACAAGTTTACAATATTTTTTATTGATTTAGAGTTCAACCAAGCATTTAAATTCCATACAGCTAGAGATTACAGTCCAGGGGGAAGTATTTGAAATAACTTACAAACATGCACATGCAAACATTTACGAATGCTAAAAATTGAAAAATTGCTGTGGGTGGTTTATTTACAATCACACGAATATTGTAATGATCACATGTAAAAGATGCATTTCCATACCGTCGATAATAAATCAATTTGCAGTTGTCAGTTGATTTCTTGTTTGTATAAATAAATTTATATAAAATTATTTATACAATGTGGTAATGCAAATATACAGTTAAAGAATACTCTGTTAAGCATTATTAAAAAATCGACAGCTTAAAAAAATGGAAGCGTTTTTTTTTTTCTGGAAGGAGGCCCAAAAAACAATTTTTATAAAGTTTGATGCAGTATTATCTAATAAACGTTTCCTAACTTACCTCTTTAATTCAGTAACTACTTTCTGCTGTTCTAACTGAGTTTGTTTTTTAGATTTCTAGTTTATCTTGACACCGAGAAATTTCCGGACACTAGTTTATTGATAAATAAAAAATGTATTTCAGTGTCCTCTAGTATTGCTGAAAATTAGGAATAGTTATTCTGTGACACCCTGTATACATTAAATGCTATTTTTTTGATTATCTACTGCTTTTAACAAGATTTTTTTATATGATCTTTGGTGAAGAACATTTTTAAAAAATGTTAAGAGTAAAGTACTACTTTGACGAATAAAGCACTAATAACCTTTCTTCACACTTTTATTTGAATTACCAAATATACATTTCGGACACTAAGTGACCATTATCAATGGATTAACTTTTTGTAAAGTACCACCTCTAGTTTCTGCATTTTCACCAAAAGCGTTTCCGCTCTTAGAATTGTAATAAAAAGCTTAAGTTTATAGTGTCATCTTAATATCTTGATCGGTTTAGGCTGTACGGAGGACTGAAGGACAGACAGATCTTTTTACTTTCGCCCATATGCAAAACAAAGGGAAAGTATTGTTTTCGTGAAAGTTTTCATATCAAAAATGTTTGTTGATATATCCATTTTGAGTGACCCCGAGTTAAATAAGACCATTTTTGAAAAATGTCTGTAGTGTAATTCTGTCCGATTGAGCTGCTAAGATGACACTCTAAACTTGAGCTTTTTATTACAATAGTAGTATTCGATCAACGCTTGGTGAAAATGCGGAAACCGGAAGTGGTAGTTTGCTTTTAGCATGTTTTTTTATTTTTCTGTAAATTTGATCATATAAAAAAAATCTTGTCAAGAAAAGTTGTACATAATCGAAAAATTAGCATTTAATGCGTATTCAATTTATGTCGTAGCTCATTTAGTTATTTTATTAATATTGTTTTAAAAATGTGAATTTTTCGAATTAATTACTCTGAATAAGTAGCCTATTGCTATAAATGATGTTAGTTTGACTTTGTCATGATTAATATTTTGTAGAAAACTGAATACATAAGTGAGCCTTACGAACAAAGTTTAACGGGAATAAGAAACATTTGTTAAAAAGTAAGGAAGGAAAAAGCTATTGATTTCAAGTATTTAACAAAATTTCATCAGACCCTGATGATTATGACTGGACGTTTAATGAGGAAAGAACTATGATGGGCACATCAACATTTTTAAAAAATGGTCCTAACTCGGAGGACCTTAAAATAAATATATCTACTAACATTTTTGTTTCCAAATTGTTCGAGAAAACAATACTTTCCCTTTGTTTTACATATGGGGTAAAGTAAAGAAGTATATCTCTTCAATTTGAATCATTTTAATTAAAAATTGTATAACTTAAAATAACAGACAATCTATTATATACTGATGCAAATTGTTATCGGTAAAAACTACTGCAATAACGTCATTTTGAGAAGAATTGACCAAACCGTATAGAGTAAAATGACGTCATTTAAGTGCGACTTCTCACCGATGACGAATTGCATGGCTTAGATGATAGGCACCCGTAGCTAGGAGGGGTTATGGGAGTTTACCCCCCTCCTGAAATTTTCAGTGTTTAATTTTTGTATATAAGAGCAAAAATAATATGTTTACCAATAATATAGTTTCTTAAACAAAACGTTCCTTCATTGGGCGGATTTGAAGCTCTCCGACGGCGGGGAAAAGCATTAGACATCTGGCAACTTCGGTTATGTTTATTTATTTCCGTTTCTAACACTGTCATATGCTGCACATTAGGTCTAATTATATACAATTGTATTTTATTTGACAACTTGTTAGAACATTACCTAAAACTGATAGTAGAAAATTGAATATTTATTATTTATTATCAACAATTTATTATACTACAATGAAAGTGAATAAAATGATAGGTACATTTTTCATTTATAAATGGTAATGTCGGCGGGAAAACCGCCACTTCGCCACTTAGCTACTATATTACGGAGGAAATTAGGAATTAGAAGTGTCCGAAAGCGAAAAGTGTGTTTAACCCTGGAAAGTGTCCAAGCTGAATGTATAAAACTGTGGAAGGGAGCTGAAAAAGCGGTAGTATTAATGTATTGGATATTGAATCTGAGCAGTTTGAGGTAACGAAATAATACCGTGAATAAGGAAGGCCCAACAACTAAGCGGCGGCTGGCGCCATCTAATCACAAAGAGTCAAAGAACACTCACTTAGCAACAGATAACTACGGCCAAAAATCTAGAGAGGGGGACACCACCAATTGTATTTTAAAAAAGCAAAAAGACAATTAGATCGCCAGAACAAAGCAAAGCGGAAGAAGAAAGAGGAAGACGAGTAAAAGGAGCATCGAAATTTGAGGAACGGAAAGATATGGAAGAGCTAAAGAAGATGATGAAGGAAATGGCAAAAAACACCGCGGAGTTAAAGGAGGAATTTCAAGAGATGAAATGAGAAATAAAGAGGAAACATGGAAAAAGGAACGAGAAGATATTAGAAATAGATTCTGTGCTTTAGAAAAGAAATTAGAAAAGGAGGAAAGACAAAAAAGAAAGAACAATATCGTAATTTAGGGGTTAGCGGTGAATGAGCAATCGTTACAAAAGGAAATAGATCTTTTCTTTTGTGAAAAAATGCAAATAGAAGCAAAGATAGAGAACGCATATGTAATAAAAAAGAAGGATAATGCTCAAATAATAAAACTAGAAATGTGGTCATGCGATCAAAAATAACTAAAAATGAGGGCCAAAAATAAATAGAAAAATACAGAAATTCATATCGACGATGATCTATCAGTAGAAGAAAGGTTTGTACAAGCTGAGAAGTATCGCCAGAGAAGAAAGGGAAAAGGGAAATAGGGTGAAGGTGGGATACAAGAGAATGGAAATAAATGGAAGAAAATTTAGATGGAATAAAGAAGAAAATGCAGTGGAAGCAATAGATGAGGGAGCCAAGAATAGAGGCGGGGCAGAGATAGTCGCAACCCCATAAAACACATAAATGCCCAAACTAAAAAATAAGATATACGGTGACGAACTGCCCGACGGAAAAGGACACAGTAACTAGATATAAGGGAAAAGAACAAATTATGCGTATAGGTACATGGAATGTGAGGGGTACTTATGAAGAGGGAGCAATGAATAACCTTATAATCGAAATAAAAAAATATTACAGCAGAATTACAGACATAGAGAGATTTAGTTTGTTTAAAAGTGGAAGAGAAAACAGAAGATTGGGAACAGGATTTTTAGTTAATAATAGAAGAACTCATATGATATTAAAGTTCGAACCGATTTCGGATAGACTGTGTTATTTGCGTCTAATAGGAGGGGATAGAAAATAAGCTTAATAAATATTCATGCGCCTATAGAGGACAAGGATGAGGAAGAAAAAGATGCATTTTACGAAAAGATTGACAGGATGTTCAACAGTATACCACGACATGACACAAAAATGGTGATGTGTCCATTATAGTACTTTCCCCCGTAAATTGCGTATTAAATCACTTTTAAAATATTTGTAGCATTATTATTTTCAAAATGTCTTCAACTTTTTGATAACTACAACTTTTATTTGAAACATTTTTCAATTGGATCAACACATACTAACACAAACCAATGACTAGATAAAAAAACACTATTTATTAAATATATCAAAAACTAAGAGTGCTATGACAAAAAGTGAATCTACAAAAAATCTTTAGTTTTTCATTTCCTTACAATTTATTTGAAACATTTTTCAATTGTATCGACACATACACTGTCACACAGCAATAACTAGATAAAACACACAACTTTTGAAATATCTCAAAAACTAAGAGTGCTATGACAAAAAGTAAGTGAACAATACATCTTCATTTTGTTATTATCTACAACTTTTATTTGAAAGAATTTTTTGTTTGATGAACATTTATTGAAAAAAACTGAAAAACGCTAACAGTAAAGTACCACTTCCGGTTTTCCGATTTTCACCAAAAGCTTTTCAGTTCTTCCGATTGTAACAAAAAGCTTAAGTTTCAAGTTTCATCTCGATATCTTTAGCGGTTTTTGCGGTATAGCGCACACAGACACACACACAGACAGACAGACAGACATTTTTCAAAAATGGTCTTATTCGACTCAGGGGACCTCAATTCGAAAATTTTCACGAAAACAATATTTTCCCTTTGTATTACATACGGGGGAAAGTAAAAATAGTGATAGGAGACTGCAATGCAAAGATAGGCAAGGAACAAATGTACATGCCATAAGACGATTTAGTAAGCACGACCAAAGCAACGACAATGGACTAAAGTTGATCACTTTCGCTGTAGAAAGGAACATGGTTGTAAGATGCACTCAATTTCAACAAAAATAAATATATAAAGGCACATGCATTTCATCAGGAGGTAGCTACACAAATCAAATAGACCATGTATTAATAGAACAACGTCATGCCAAGAGGATCACAAATATAAGAGCCTGCAGAGGTGCAGATGCCGACTCCGACCATTTTTTAGTAAGAGTAGACCTAAAGGAAAAATTGAAGGAACAGGAACAGGCCAGGCCAGGTAAACGATATCAGCGAAAATAACAAAAGATTAATAGAAGAAAATTTAAAAGATTTCAAGGAAGAGGATAATACAGAAACACAGTGGGGAACAATGAGAGGGCAATGCAGCAGGCAGCAGAAATGTCTATACCTAAACCTAAAGTAACAAAACATAAAACAAAAGTTTGGTTCGATGAGCAGTGTGTGAACGCGGTCAAAAAAAGAAAAGATAGCAGGGATAAAATGTTACAAGTAAATAACCCTGAAAAGAGACAGCAATATAACAAATCACGAAGAGAAGCTGAACAAACATGTAGAAGGAAAAAACGAGCAAATGATGACAAAAATATTGGTGCAATGAACAATTCAAAGCTAAGCAATTGCGGAATTTTTATCAGAAAATAAAAAAATCGAGAGGCATGGAAATCTGGTTGGAGATGAAAAGAAAAACAAGTAATCGAAAGGTGGAAAGAACATTTTGAAGAGCTGTTAAATGGTGGTCAATCAGAGAAACGTAAAGATGATGCCGCAACGGAAGAACAATCGACAGAAATTGACGCCCCAGAAGTAGAGGAAGTAATCAGCGTAATCCAAAAACTAAAAAACAATAAGAGCCCAGGGGATAAAGAAGTGATACCAGAAATAATAAAAATGGAAGGACGAAAACTACACGAAAAAATAGCGCACATAATCATACAAATATAGGAAGAAGAACAGATGCCAAACGACTGGACCAAAGCTATAATATGCCCACTCCACAAAAACGGAGATCGATTAGTGTGCGATACAGAGGTATTGCTTAATTGGAAAGTACCTACAAAATCCTACCCATACTCCTACACGAAAAGCTGAATTGCTACACAGAAAACCTTAGGGGAATATCAAGCAGGTTTTAGACGCAATAGATCAGTTATGGACCAGATTTTCACAATAAAACAAATCCAAAGGAAGTGCTATAAATATAAAATGACACTACATACCCTGTTTATCGATTTTAAATAAGCATACATTTTTATCTGATCGTAAAGAAGTTTCATTCTTTCTCGATGTTTACTGATTTGTTCTTGATAGGCAATATTGTTGTAAAATAAATCCATAGGATTTCTTGTTTTAGTATGTCCTAAGAGTAGTTCTAATGGTGTGAAACCTGTTGCTTGAGTAATGCTATTATTATAAGCTATAATAGGTAATTGAACCTTGTGGGGCGGGTTGTTTCCAAATGTTTTAGTTCTTAGTAAAACTGATTTATTTCAATATATATAGTGGGTACGTTAAGAAATATATATACAGAATGTCAAAATCGTCGGTGTAGGTGTCGAGTGTCCAGAGGGTGGAGGTGCCGGGTGTCCAACGGGTGGAGGTGCCGGGTGTCCAACAGGTGGAGGTGTCGGGTGTCCAACAGGTGGGTGGTCCTCGGTCTGGAGCTGTAGGCGATATAGGACGGCACTTCGTCACAAATATCTCGAGCGTACTATTCTCAGACTTGGCAAACTTCGAGACCGTACATAGATGCAGGAAGAGTCCAAGATGAGAGTTCGTGTTGCTCTGCCGATTCTGGGGTGTTGCGGCTGCTTTTATGTCGTTTGTGTTGTGCCCTTCCCTTAATCGGTGGTGGTGTTTGGTGGGAGTTGCGGTGGTCAGTACGTCGGGTATGTTGGTGGCGCTATCGGAGAGGGTAGTTGCGGAGCGCTCTTGAACTAAATAGGGCGCGATGCGTATACCCTTACAATCTGTTTTTCTATATTTATATCTCTGTCTTCATTAAGACATCTTATGTGTTCCAGTAGCGTAGAGTGGAATCTTTCACTATTTCCTTGAGATTCGGGGTTTTTCGTTGTTGCAAAATGAATATTAATTTTGTGGATTTTAAGAAATTCCTTGATTAGTTTATTATTAAATTCGGTTCCTTGATCGAAACATATTTCTTCAGGTATTCCGTAGTTCGTAAAATATTGTAATAGTGCTTCAACTATTTCGTGTGGATTTTTGCTGTTAATTTTAATAGCTTGGCCCATGCATGAAAATGATTCTATTATTGTTAAATATTTCTTTGATGATATTGAAAATATATCAACATATATTCTTTCAAATGGGGCATTTGGTGTTTTGGTTACAGGTAGTAGCGTTACTTCAGGGTGTCTGTTGTATTTTGTTAGTTTACATGTATCACATCCATCAATAAAATTCTTGATTGATTTTTTCATATTCTTCCACCAATACGTTCGTTGTAAATGTTTAATAGTTTCTTCTATTCCTCGATGGTTATGAGGTCCTTCATGGTATTTCAAAATGATTTCGATTTGTTTCATCGGGTCATTGATTATTCTCCTTAAACATCTGATTATCTTCGGTTCTTTGTCATTAAATTTTTCGATAAAAACTTTGCAACATTTTTGATACAATTTATCTTCTTCTGTATATAAGTATATTATTTTATTATTGGTCATATATTCTTTCAAAATATCAAAAATATTTTGATCGACATTTGTACGTGGGATTTCGCATTCATAAATCATGCGTCCGTCATCGTTGCGATGATTAACTTCTAATTCAGTATTTATTCCTGTACGTAATATAAATTGTATGTGTTTATTGTCCAAAACTATATCTTGAATTTCAATTCCTTTCGTTGGTTTGTATGTTGCGTTCGAATGAATAGTGTTATCATCAGAGTCTTCACTTTATTCTACATTTTGTTCTGTGATTTTTATTCCTTTTTGGGCTATTCCTTGTCCAAATCTTGTTTGTTGTTGTTCTGGGCTTGTTGTTTCTGACTCGTCAATATCGATTCCAAGTTCTCTTAGTAATTGATCAATTTCGTAACTATCAACGTTTACATAAATCATTATTTTCTTCGGGTGTCATTAAATTTAGTTGCTCTAACTGAATTCTGGATAATGCGTCAGCGTTATAGTTTAATTTACCGTTCTTATGTTTAATCTCGAAATCGTACTCTTCTAGTTTGATTTTCCATCTCATTAAACAACTATTCGGTTCTTTTAGCGACCAAAGCCAAATCAATGGTTTGTGATCGGTGTACAATGTAAATTTCCTTCCGTAAATGTAAGGTCGAAACTGTTTGACGGCGTAGACAACGGCCAAAAGTTCTATTTCGATGGTAGAATATTTACGTTCGGTTTCTGAAAGCGTTCGAGGTGCATAGCAAATTGATTTATCCGATCCAACGGTTCCTTGGGATAATACGGCTCCTAGTGCTACGTCGGATGCGTCTGTTGTGATTACAAATTCTTTTTCGAAGTCTGAATATTGGAAAATAGGGTCATTCATAAGAAGCGTTTTACATTGTTCAAAAGCGGCTTCGTATTCTGCTGTTAGTTTAATTTTTGCATTTCTTTTTAAGCACTTTGTAAAAGGTTTCGTTATAAGTGCAAAGTCTTCAATGAACTTTCTGTAGTATCCGAGAAGTCCTAGAAATGACTTAATTTCTTTTTTTGTTTTTGGTATTGGGTATTTTTGAATTGCTCTGATCTTTTCAGGATTTGGTTTTACTCCTTTTTCAGTTATTACGTGTCCTAGATATTTTTATTCCTTTTTTAGGAAGTCACATTTTTCTAAACGTATATGGCTTCTTTTAAGCGTTGTAGAACTTTGTTGAGTTTAGTTATATGTTCCTCTAGTGAACTTGAATATATGATGATGTCATCTAAGTATACAAGACAGGTATCTTCTTGTAATCCTCGAAGTACGTTGTCCATTAACCTTTGGAAGGTTGCCGGGGCGTTCTTCAGTCCAAAGGGCATACGTCTAATTTCGTAATGTCTTTGTTCTGTTGTAAATGCTGTTTTCGGGGCATCCTTGGGCTCCATTTCTACTTGATGATATCCACTCGCGAGGTCTAATGATGTGAAGTATTGTCCTCGTCCTAATTTATCAAGAATATCGGCGATATTCGGAATTGGATATTTATCTTCGATCATCTGTTTATTCAGATGTCGATAATCGATCACCATTCTCTTCTTTACTTTTCCGTCCTTTTCTGTAGTAACAATATGCACGGGTGCTGACCATGGGGATATACTTTCTTGTATTATGTCTTGTGATAAGAGTTTATTAATTTCCTTTTTAATTTCGCGTCGCATTTCTAATGGTTGGCGATACATGCGTACATACACTGGTTTGTCATCTTTCATATTTAATGAATGTTTAATTTCGTGAGTAAAGGTTAATTTCTGTCCGTCCAAATAGAATATATCCTTGAATTTCAACAATAACATTTTTAATGAAGCGTTTTCTTCGATATTTAAATTGTCTGTATTTAAAATGTTGTTTATTTCTTGTTCAAATACTTCTTTCGATGTAGTTGGTTGAATTCCTTTATTGTATGACTCAGTAAATTCTTGAACTGGTGTTAAATTTATATTATGAGTTATTCCTGATGTTTTAATAATTTTATCGGTGATGTTGTTAATCCGTATTAAGGTTTTTCCATTATTTACTTCGACTAATGCGGGTGGTGATAAAATAAATTCCTTCTCTCCTAATTTGGTTTGTGTTTGGGGAAAATATGCAGGTCCGTTTGTCATGTTAATGACTGTGTATTCAACTACTTGAGAAGTGTTTGGAAAAGGTTTAATATCGTCTAAACTGGTATAATAGGGGATTTTTACTTTCGGTGTCTTAAGTACTTCTTCAACAGTGTCAATTTGTGCTTTAATTGTTTTTATTAAATCCATTCCTATAAGCATATCGTAATAATTTGAAAAAAATAAAACAATAAAATACGTGCTCACGTTCTTCTTTAAAAATATCAGGTATTTTAACTTTAAGAGATTTTGATCCTTCTTCTTCTTTTTGAATTCTTCGTTGATTGCATAATTATCTTTCATTGAATTATAAATTTCTTCACTTATCAGAGATTTTGATGCACCTGTATCAATTAAAATTTTGTAATTTTGAAATTTTAAATAAGGTAGTTGTGGGTCTAATTGGGCGTTGTATGTAATTATTCCGTGAGTTATGTTTCTTCGATTATCTCGGCGGCCATGATAAAATTTAGAGCAGCATTTTGTTTTTCGGGCGTTTCTTTCTTGTTTATTTCTTCCTTAAGGGAGGCATCGATTGCCAAGTGTTCACTTTCGTCGTATTCATAAATTTCGTAATTGTAATCATTATGTTCCTGTTGTTGAGTATACAAATTTTCATCGTCATAAGAAAATTCATTATCATAAGATAACATTTCTTCTTGTTTTTCAAGCATTGAGTGTTGTAACCAAGGTCTTTTATTTTCACGTCATATTGAAGATGAAGCGGGACGTTTTGTTACCGGCGTGTCATTTTGACACGTCGTAACTCGTTTAATTTTTAATCCGCGATATAAATTTCTTCAATTTAACATCGGATCCCATTGCATTTCATTTGATATTATAAGAAAAATTAAACGTAATTTAATTCGAAAATCCGTTAAGTTCGTAAAGAAATGTTTTCCTTTTTGTATTGTTAATAGGGTCATAAAACAATAAACCGCCGGCGTATTTTCGGGATAGGTAATAAAACCTTTTCGGTCCAGATTAGCAAAATCTCCAAATTTCAGTTCTGGATTAACAAAATCTTCAAAGCTCAGCTGGACAAGCGATAAAAGCAAAATTGCCTAATTTTTCGAAATTCCCAAATCCGTCCGATCGGGATTATTAATATCCCGAACGTGCGGATTGCGAAGAACACCGGCTTACAGACAACAAAAGGGAAGATTATGCCCACTGTTACCGCCCGGTGTTCCAGTCCCGAAAATACGTCGACCCTAATTAAGGCATCGTAAAATATTTCTATAGTGTACAGTTTTAACAAAACATATTTTTCTCCAACATAATTTAATTAAACATACTCAAGTAATTTAACTTATTCTAATCTGATGCCTTAATCGAATTTGTACATATTCATAAGTTGAAATATAATTTCAATCAGACTTTAAAATCAGTTTTCCTTTTGTATATATTTCATTAACTATGTCACGTAATTTGAGTACACGCATTAATCGTGACGTTTATTTTCGATCATATATGTAGGTATATTTTGTATATGTATTTTTAATAGTTTAGACAAACATTTTTATTTTTACCATTTCATTTTAAATTCATGAAAGTGCTAAGAGCACCAGACCGTCAATCAGCGCTCCACCAAAAACAAAAACACCAAATAGTACACAAATGTACAAAATCAAAAGACTAAGCAAATTATAAAAATATTTGAAAATATTCGTATAATTTTCAAAATCAGAGACATGTCACTCTCAATTCCGCTGTTGCTAAAATGACGCTCAGCAAATCAGCGTCGAGCATTGGATCAGCCAATGAGAATTGAGAGTGATCATCCACGCCAAGGGTTGACCAATGGGCCTCGGGGAGTAAGCATTCCTACCACGTCCTCAACCAATGAGGTAAGGGTGAAGATACCCTTCCAGGGCTCTGCTACCCCCAACTCATCCCCTGGTGAATTTTCGGGCTATAAAGTCGCACGACGGCCAGAAAATATGAAGTATTCTCTAAGTATTCTCTCAGTATTCAAAACGTCTTCAAAAAGTATTCTTCGAAGTATTACCCATGCAAGTGTTTTTCAAAGTGTCAAGTCAAAGTGGTGTTTTTGGTGGTGACCGATCGACGGTAATTTCAATTAATAGTTTTTTTGAATTTATGAGATTTTAAATCATTATTATTTAACTTGTTTGTCTAAACATAATTTTTTTTGTGAAATTATTCTATCTCTTAATCAACTTTTTTTTTATATTTGTTGTAACTGTTTGATTTTTTTTTTTTTATTATTTATTGTTGAAATTTAAAGAGAGAGTTTTTTTAATTAAATTTTAATTGAATCTCATAAATTCCCCGAGTGAAAATGTGGTTCGAGACGAAACGATTCAAAACATGGTAAGTTTACAGTTTTTTTTAATTGAGCTAACGGAACGTGATAGGGTTTCGACCGGAAGTGGCATATGTCGTAATTTAATTATTTAAACAACTCAAGTATAATTTATTGTTTTTCTCAAAAATACATATAAAGCCAACCCCGGTTCGACCGCCCCGTTACAGTTTAAAGGCTGTCGGATCAACTTCCATAGGCGTGGGTTGTTTATATCTCTGGTTCATGTACGGTCTGTACTGATTGTAGGGTGTTGGTGTGCTATTTATTCTTTGGAATTGTGCACGCTGTGGCATTTGTTGGTGTGGAAACTGCGCATGTTGGGGCAGTTGTCGTTGTGGAGGAATGAAGCGATGACCACTGTTTATCGCTGGTCTGTTAATCTGGAATGTCGGTCTCGACTGTAGTGGGCGTCTTATCTGCGACATTGGCATTGGTGGCGTTGTATTTCTTAACGTTGGCCTATAACTGGGGTCGAGATAGCGTTTTTTTTCTGGAGGTCGTAATTTTCAATTTCACTTGCTAATCCTTCTGCTGTTTCTATGTCATTTGGGTTTCTTAATTTTACTTCCTATTCGGTCATTAATCATGTCAAGTCCAAATAAGAATGTGCGAAGAGCAATTGAATTGTATTGTGCAATCTTCATTTGACGAATGTTTATGTCATTTTCTTCCAAATTGATTTTTGATTAAAGCGTGTAAAGAGTAGCTTTGATTTTAGCGGCGTATTCTTTTGAACTGTCACTTTTTGATGGTCGAATGTTGTTTAAATCGTAAGCTAGTGCGTCTTCAGATCTTATGTCACCAAAACCTTGGACTAAAATTGCTTTGAGTTCCGGCCAGGTGTTCGGCATTCGATTTGCATCAAGGGCTTTACGGGCTTTTCCTTCGAGTTTTCCCATGAAAATCATTAGAAGTCTTCTCTGCATGCGAACATCGGGTTGTTGAGGATTGAGAAATTCATCAATTAGGTATTCACAAGCTGTTACATAACTTCTTAGCGTTGTTTTGTCACCGGAGAATGTTGGGATTAAATTTTGATCGGCGGGTTTGATTTCTTGCGCCATGTTTTCTTCTGCCTCTTCAGTTTCTTGAACGGCCTCTAATATCGCGTTGAGATTGAAACGGTCAATTTTGGAAACGTTCGTTTTTGACAGGAGTGGGATGGCAACATTTTGAAAAGGTACCTACAGTATGATTATTATGTGTTTCATTTAGCTCGTTTCTCTTGGGGATCCAAAACTAAGCGATTTGAGCGTCGTTTGGAGATTTCACCGGAAATTCGGCGATTGTAGCGTCCTTTCCTTCGGGGTTGGTTCTTGAGGATAATCCGTAAAGAGTTAACACTCACCGTTACACTGCACGATTTTAGAGCACAATAACGTCGCGTTATCCTACCGACTGCGCCAGTTAACGTATTCACTACGTAACGATTGTTTTTAAAAAGTTTTATTTATTGAACACAATTACAATTGAAAGAATGAAATTACAAAGATTAATTTGAATAAGTAATTTGATACGAGCGCGAGCTGCCGGAGTCTGTCGGGATTTGACTGGAACTGCCCGTTATCTCCAGGCGCTGGGTATTTATGAAGATGGGTAGCTGAATCAGCAAATGGGTAGGTGGCTGGTATGGTAACAATATATATCCGACTAGTGGATATTCAAATCGCTAAAAACCGAGTCTTATTTTAAATTCACCCCGACCGTAAATCAAAATAAAGTGTTGTGCCCAAATTCGAGCTGCCGAGCCTATTCCCGAGCGTATCCAGTCATCAGGAACAGGAACCGTTCCCAACGACCACCGCCCGCTAATCAAATGTTAGTTTAATTTATATCTTTTGTGTGACTTGTTCTGATGCTCTACTCTGAACTATACTCTTCCCTCCGAATGGTCACATATTGAGCATTCTCACTCAAGAAGGTATCTTAGATTCCATATGAAGCAGCTTGCAGTCATGTTTTGAGTAAACTTTCAAAGATTAACCTTTTCTTGTATTTTTTGTGGCAATTAAGTTTTATAGATTTTATAGATACATACGACTTTTATTGCTTAATTTAACCAGTTTCACAATTGAACTAATTATTATTATGAATTATTTTTGGTAAGTATGCAAGTTTTATTTAATTATTTGTCAATAATAATAAGTTAAAATAACATTTTAAGTGTCAAAATTAAATTTATGTAATGGGGATTTAATTTTAATATTTAAAAGTTATTTTAATTTGCATTTAAAAGATTCAGATATATTTTAATAATTCAAAAATCCCATGCGTGTCCGTAGTTCGCAAAAAATCGGCCCCCTTTTAGGGAGGTCGCTAAAGTCACCAGTCTCTCCTTTCTACAGAATCGATCTTTCTCTTATATTATTTCCTTAAAAAAAATATATATATATATATATATAAATTCGTGTCAGTGTGACAAGTGATTCTGTGGCTCTGTGACTATTTTAACTATTTAAATGGTAAATTGTTACTTTAAAATTGTGGAACTTATACCGGTAACAAGACTACCTTTATGTAACGTATTACGTTAATTTTGGATATATTAATCAAATATTACACCGTAAATTTGATAAATTACGTCTGTAAATTTCCACAAATTCTCCATGTACGCGAGGTCACTGCGCGGAGCGTAGAATAAAAAAAAATCTCGTTCAAAAGATCAAATTTTATCAGATTTGATGGTCATTAATCCAATTCATTGATTAATTTTATTGTATTTACCTACTCCATAATTATTTTTTCTTTCACTAATCCTTTATTTTATCCGTGGTCTACCGTGTTTGTTTTTAAAGTCCTCATAAACGACCCTATGAGGTGAAGCGTGTGTCCCGTGTAATTTAAATGTGATTTCCCATTACATAATTCGCTTCTATATTTTATTTTTTTATCAAACATCTAATTTACGACAATGGTTATTAATTGTAGCGTTTGTAAATTAAATATAAGCCCCCGCTCTGATTCTCTCAAATGTCATGGCAGTAAATGCAATAAATGGTTTCACGCTGCTTGTCTGAATTGCTCATTAGATTTATTAGACTACTATATCAATGAATCTAAAAAACGTGATGGTGACAATTGGAAATGTTCTAATTGCCTTCCCGATGATCCAACGACTAAACTACAACAACATAGTTCATTGTCTTCATTAAATGAAACAATCAAAAAAGTCTTAAAAGAGGAACTTGCTATCCATTTTAAGGCAGAATTTCAGACAGCGTTGGGAAGTATACTAACAGAAATTAATGGCATGAAAGAACGCATTTCTAAACTTGAAAATTTGACTTCTTCTGTTTGTCGTGATCACTTGCAAGATGCTAATATCGTAGCAGAAATAGAAGACCGTCAAAAGCGTGCCTTAAATGTTATAGTCTTTAACGTTCCTGAAACTCTAGATTCGACTCAAAATGATGTGGTAACTATTAAGTCTATGCTCGGTACAAGAATTAATACTTTTTGTCCTCGAAAAGTTTTTCGCATCGGAAAGCCAACGACAAAGCCAAGACCAATAAAAATTATATGTGAAGATCGTGAGTCGGCTATCACCTTCTAAAAGCGGCCAAAGGTGCAGATACTGGTACTGTACGATTCGTAAATGATAGGACCCAATTACAGCGAGAACATCTACAAAAATTAAATAAGGAGCTAGAAGAACGCAAAGAAAATAGGGAACGAAATTTAACTATAAAATATACTAAAGGTCATCCTTGCATTGTTAAAAGTATTGACAGTATTACAACAAAAAACTAAAAATATACTATCAAAATGTAGGTGGCCTTCGGTCAAAAATAAATCAATTAAAATCGAACGTTAATCTAACACAATACGATATTTTAGTAATTGTCGAAACGTGGCTGGATTCCTCAGTTATTGATAGTGAGTTAGGCCTGTTTAATTTTACGGTTTATAGATGTGATCGTTCTAGCCAGAGTAGTAGCAAGTCTCGTGGGGGCGGTGTTATGATAGCGGTAAAATCTCATATTAAAAGTAATGTTGTCAATAGTTTTTCTAATATTGAAGAAATATATGTAAAAGTGGGAGAAGATTTGATTATCTCGTCGGTTTATATTCCTCCGGGTCTATCTGCACCATCGTATATCAATTATTGCTCTTCAATTGATTTTATTTGTAATCAATATTCAAATTATAAGTTTATCTTTTGCGGCGATTTTAATGTACCACGTGCGTCTTGGAATTTTAAAAATACCGGTGTTTTGTTAACAGAAAATAAATGTCCTAATGCTTAAATCTTAGCTGAGACTTTAGAATTTTTTAATTTGCGCCAATCTAATACAATACCTAATAATCGCGGTATTCTTCTTGACTTGTTATTTTCAAATATTGAAGATTTTAACGTATCGCCATCTGATGATCCTTTATTTACTCAAAGTACTCATCATATACCTTATACCATATTGATTAATACTAACAATATCAAAGATCCACTCAAGTATGTTGATTATATATATAATTTCAAAGCCGCAGATTATAATGAAATAAATTTATTTTTGTCTTCAATTTCATGGAAAGAGATTTTTGAGCACTCTGGCATAAATGTAATCCTTGACAAATTTTATGATATTTGTTTGTATGCAATTGATAAATACGTTCCCATTAAAATTATTAAATCATCTTCTTACCCAAGGTGGTTCAATGGCACTCTCATAAATATGATTAAAAAGAAAAAAGAAGCTCATACAAAGTACAAAAGAAGTGGTACATTTTATGATTATGAACAATTCAAAATCTACCGTTGTAATTGTAAGTTACTCAGCGAACAGTTACATGAAAATTATGTCAAAAAAATTGAATTAAATATTTCCCATGAACCTAGATCATTTTGGAACTATGTGAATGAATCCAGGAAAATTGATGGATTCCCTAAGGTAATGTTTTTCAATGAAAAATCAAGTGATTCTGGAGATGATTGTGTTGAGTTGTTTGCAGATTATTTTTCTGGTGTATATACCAATGACAGCGCGCCAATACCCGATGGGGTGTGTAACAATTTTGTGAATGATCAGTTTGTTAACTTATCCGAGTTTTTTGTCAATATTAGTGATGTCTTTAGTGCAATCAATTCATTAGAAAACTCATATAAACCTGGTCCCGATGGCATACCATCGTTTTTTATAAAACAATGTATTTATTCATTATGTACACCCCTGCACACAATATTCAATTTATCAATAAATCAGGGAAATTTCCCCTCCGCCTGGAAACGAAGCTTTATAAGACCTATCTTCAAAAGTGGAAATAGGGAAAATATTGCTAACTACAGAGGAATATCCATTCAATCTGTTATACCAAAAATGTTTGACAAATTGATAGCTGATCAATTATCGTTTCATTGCAAACATGTTATTTATGAAGAGCAACATGGATTTTCCTCCGGGAGATCCACAATATCAAATTTGCATGTATACCAATCGTACATCTTAAATGCCTTTGAATGTAATTGCCAAGTTGATGCGGTGTACACCGATTTCTCCAAAGCCCTTGATCGCGTTTCGCAGGATATTTTAATGCATAAATTGCAGAGAATCGGCTTTGGAGTAAAAATCACTAAATGAATAAATATAGAAATATAGATAAATACAGAGCTTTTTGTCAGACAGGTTACAGTATGTGAAAATCAATAATTTTATTTCAAAAGAAATAAATGTCACGTCAGGTGTACCGCAGGGGTCGCATTGTGGACCAATACTGTTTTTACTCTTCATTAATGATCTGAAGTTTTATGTCAAGCATTGTAAATTTCTTCTTTTTGCAGACGATCTTAAAATTTTGCAACTTGCAACAAGATTTGAATAACATTTATCAATGGTGCTTGAATAACCGTCTCTATTTTAATAATGACAAGTGCGTATCTATTTCCTTTGGTCGTGGTCATGTCATTAAATCAATTTATGAAATCAATGGTTACCAGCTATCTACAGTTCCACATGTCAAAGACCTAGGAGTAATATTCGACTGTACCTTGTCATTTACGAAGCACATTGACAGCATATGCTGCAAAGCATTGCAAGTGCTTGGCTTTATAAACAGATTTGGTAAGAATTTCTCAATGAACACGTACAAACATTTATTTATTTCTCTTGTAAGAACTCAACTAGAGTATGCTTCCTCTGTTTGGTCGCCATTTTGTAACAATAAAATTGATCAAATAGAAAGGATACAAAACAAATTTTTGTTGTCAATATCCTTTAGATTGGGAATTTCTAGAATTAATTACAGTCGCAGTTTTACGCTAACTTTTTTAAACTTGACATCTTTGAAAGAGAGACGTGTTCTATCTGATTTGGGAATTCTTTTCAAAATAGTAAACGGCCTAATGTACTGCAATGAATTACTGACTGGTTTAAAGTTTCTAATCCCATCCAATACACGTTCACAATTAATTTTTAGTCGTATGACAAAATTATGCAATTTGGTTTGTGTATCGCCACATTTTGAGCTGTACTGTGTATCTTTTAAATCATTTATGAACCGATTAAAGCTGATTGATCCATCTTTATACAACCATGTTTAATTGTTTTTGTCTACAGGGCTTGGGAGTATATTGTATTAATTATATCGAGTATGTATGTTTGTGTATTGATTGTTATTATATATTATAAGTGTGTAAAATTATAATTGAAATTATGTAAAAAGGTTTATTCCGTAAATAAAGTATTATTATTATTATTATGGCTACGGCCTTGGCTGCCGATGACAAATTGCATGGCTGCCGTTCGCCAATAGCATGGCTGCTTAATCTTTTGTTTAAGCCAAAAGTGTAGTTAAATATCAGAGCTGGGCAGGATTCGAATCATTCAGGATTCGATTCCCGGATTCGAATCCTTTTAGAGGATTCAAAAGAGGTATTCGAATACTTTAGTGAAAACGGATTCGTGATCCGGATTCGTTACATTTTTTTAAAAGGATTCGTATTCGAATCCAAACGTAGATGATTCGAATCCTTATAAAAGGATTCGAATTCTTATAAAAGGATTCGAATCCTTATAAAAAGAATCGAATCCTTATAAAATTCGAATCCTAATACATGAATTCAAATCCTCCTAAATAATTCGAATCATCGCTATTAAGGCTGGGATTCGATTAATTCAAATAGTTAAATATTCTAATATGAATATTTAAATCACTAAATTATTCATATTTGAATATAAATACTAAAATTTTCGAATAATTCAAATATTTGTGAATGCATATTTGGTTACTTAACCATGAAAAATATCCAACGTTAATAGTATATTTTTAACTTCACTTGAAATCAGTGTTTTCTACGCGTGGCGCATGAAGTAAAATTTCGAGTTTGGAAAAGCCCCGTGAAAATTTTTCGAGGGTCGCGCAGCGACCCGAGACACATTTTCTACGCGGGGCTTTTCTAAACTTGAAATTTTACTTCATGCTTAGTCTGGGAGTGGACAACACTCGTTCTTAGAAGTTTCAAATTGAAGGATTACTCTAGATTACTAAGTTTATTGCCGTTTTACAAAGGCTACAGCTCAAAGGACCAACCATGGTCTTCGCAGAACGAAGGACTACAGGGAATCGAAGTTTTTTTACAAGAAAACAACGAATATCTGAAGGTTTACAGCATGGATAGGAAAGAAAACATCTAATTTTGAAAAAATATCGAAGTTAGGTTGGTTTTCAGTGCATTTTTAACTTCACTTTAAATCAGTGTTTTATACGCGTGGCGCATGAAGTAAAATTTCGAGTTTAGAAAAGCCCCGCGAAAATTTGTCTCGGGTCGCTGCGCGACCCTCGACAAATTTTCTACGCGGGTTTTTCTAAACTCGAAATTTTACTTCATGCTTAGTCTGGGAGTGGACAACACTCGTTTGAATTTTAAATTTAACTCTTTTAAAAAATCGACGTATGTAATATAATAAATCATTCATTGAAATCATAGAAAAAGATACAAAATTTTACCTAAAATTAACTTTTAGAGTTAACTTTATAATTTGTTCGGCTCTTAATGGGTGAATATTCTATTCCTGAAAAAACCGTTTTTATTTAATATTAAAGTTGCATTTAATACAATAACAAACTGTGAATAAATCGACATAAATCTAGAAATATCAAAAATCTCGACATGTAGAAAATCTTGAGGGTCCACTCCCAGACTAAGCATGAAGTAAAATTTCGAGTTTAGAAAAGCCCCGCGTAGAAAATTTGTCGAGGGTCGCGCAGCGACCCGAGACAAATTTTCACGGGGCTTTTCTAAACTCGAAATTTTACTTCATGCGCCAGGCGTATAAACAGATTCAAAATGAAGTTCAATAACACATATATCATCATTAATTAAAATCATTATATAAGCAGATATTTAGTCGGTAAATGAACATGTTTGTTAATAGAAACTGATGGAATAAAATATTACTGGTTGCAAATAATAGATTCAAGTTTATTTTTAAAGGATTTGTATCCGTGATTCAAAAATGAGGATTCGAATCTTTGATTCGAATCATATTTTTCACTTACGAATCCTTTATTCGAGTATTCGTGATTCGAATCATATTAGGTGATTCGGATTCGTGATTCGAATCATGTTTTTGAGGATTCATCCCAGCTCTGTTAAATATGTAAAATAAAAAAAGGTTTCTGTGTTGCAATTCATGTGACCTAAAGTAATTGTCTTCACATGTAGAGTAAAAAAAATATGTACAGTTCTATTCAATAAAGTTCGACAGTATTTTAAAACGTATGTGATTCTGGCTTTTTTAAACTGTTTCAATAGGTTATCAAATTTGAAAAATTTACCATAGCAACTAGTTGAATTATAATCCACATTTACATTAAGTGTACGCTTTTTTATTAAATAGAACTGTACAGTTGCCAGAGAAAACAACTAGTACAGCAAAATATTTGGCTATGTAAATTGGACTCACTTTGATTTTTCAAATTGTAAAATCTGCGGAAATGTCAAACGAAATTTATTTAACGTCGACATACTTCAACTGACTGAAACGCAAAAAACGATAATAACGACCCGTTTAGAGAGGGTATTATAAAAAAATATTATAATATATTTTTTTATTTTTATTATTTTTATAGCATTAGAGACATTGCTAATAAAGTACATGTCAACAACAGCACCGCCTTGTTGATTAAGAAAAACATTGTCGTTAACCTGTACATAACAAGTTTGTTTTACAAGAAAAAAAAAACATATTTTTGAAGTGGCTTGAACTTCCTGCTGTGCTAGTTTTTTCTCTCGCAACTTTAGATAGGGGTATTAAAATCCATAAAGTGTAGCATGGTAAAAAAGGTAGAAGTCTCATATTTTTTGTCAAATAAATGTCTATGCAATTGGAGACCTCAAAAATGTTCTCACGGCTCACGGTTTGCGCTCTACTGGTCAGGCCGGTCGTTCCTACAAATTCTCTCCATCCCTACCATACCTACCCATGAAACGGCGAAGATTTCCGAAGTTTCTCTTCATACGCCCCCACCTAAATTTTATTTAGTCCGCACTCGGACGCGCTCCTAAACAGCATCCCAACAAGTCTGAAGGCTCACGGTTCAGACCATTAAAAGTACACACAATAAAACCCACTGAGCAAAATACTAACAAATAACGTTATATCAACATTGTAGCAACATTAAACGTTGTTTTGATGTTGATAAAACATTACTTAATTGTGTTTGCTCAGTGGGAAGATATCGCCCGGTTTTATAATATAAATGCCAAATCACTTAAAAATAAAAGTCATTAAACATGTGATAAATCAACAGCACTTAATGACTTTTACCTTTAAACAGAAGATATTATTTTCTTTTTATTTGTGTAATAACAGCATTTTATAATATGAAGCTATACTACACTACATAACATGAAAAACTGCTAAAAGTGTTGATCAAACTAATAATGTTTATTTGAAATAAAACAACGCAGTTGGGAGGGTTTCACTTTTATTGTTGAACACTGCAACATGTTTCACCACACAGTGGCTTCATCAGGCAGATGAAATAATGATTTTACAAAGTACAGGTAAAAGCTTATATACTAATGCAATTAAATTAATAGAAGGGGGGGGGGGGTAATGAGGTAATTAGGCTGAAACTAATACAAACAATTTTGAGCGACTAAATATTGATTAGGGGTGAATTATTTACTTCTATTTGGTCATTTAATAGAATACCTTTTTTGTTACATTTATTAATTTCTAATTCTTCTAATAAGTTTAATTTACGACTTTTGTTACATTCGTGCAAAATTTTGAATTTAGGGTTAAAGTTATGTTGGTATTCGATTAAATGATTGGCGTAGGTTGAGGAGGTTTTCTTAAATTGAAAGCATTTTTGATGTTCTGAAATGCGATCTGGGAAGCTACGTCCAGTTTGTCCAACGTATACCTTAGGGCAATCTCCACACTCTAGCAAATACACACCAGAGTTCGTAGTTTTATCAGATTTGTCTTTAGAATTATTAATGAATTTATTAAGTCAATTGACCGTTCTAAAAGAAGGAGTTAGGTTTAAGGATTTGAGTTTTTTGCTGATGGCAATCGATGGGGGGCCGTTAAATGTTAATGAGCAATATTTATTATTCTGATTTTGAAAATTGGTGGGATATACTAATTTCAGGGCTTGTTGTTTTTGTTTTTTTATAAAGGATGTCTAAGATAAGCTTTTGACGAAAGCCGTTGTTATTAGCTATTATGAGAATTCTGTTGAGCTCATTATTAAAATTATTAATTGATAGGGGGATAGTGGTTAGCCTATGCAACATGGAATGGTAAGCTGCTAGTTTATGTTGCATAGGATGGAATGATGTGCTATGGATCGTAGTATCTGTATGGGTCGGCTTGTGAAAAATATTGAATTCATGTTTTTGACCTGGATGTGAAATTGTTAAGTCTAAAAAATTAATAGATTTATTAGATTCGATCTCCCTAGTGAATGAAATATCCTTGTGAATTGAATTAATGAAATTTAAAAGTTGATCTAACAGTCTCTCCGTTCCTGTGAAACAGGTGAGAATGTCATCAACATATCTAAACCAGTATAGGCAATTATTAAACAATGGGTGTTTACTAATTATTTCTTCTAATGAATTCATGAAAATTTCGGCAGGTAACGGACTGAGGGGATTACCCATCGCTAATCCTTTGTTTTGGATGAAGAAGTTGTTATTATATACTTTCCGAGAAAAATAAAATTGTAATTTTTTAAAATGGAATGCCCTGTATATTTTTTTCAAATTTTCAGGCTTTTCTAAACTCGAAATTTTACTATATGATTAATCTGGGAGTGGAAACCTTCGTTAGATGATCAAACAAATACGAAATAATGTAAAAAGTTAACCAAATAAACGAAATTTAACGAAAATAACGACGAACACTGGTATAGCGGCGAAGTACTCGCTACGATTTTCGTACATCTGAACCTCGAGGAGCTGTAGTGAGTCTTCGGGTTATTCCGTGAGAAACTGCTTTCCTCGCCCCGCAGAGGGCTAAGAAATATTTTCGGCCAGGAACTGTCGAGACTCCTACTGGTCCAGAGTAGTGGTTCTTAACCTTATTTACGAGATTTTTCGCCGATGTTCATGTTTTGGCGGAACCAAAAATTGGCGAAACATATTCTACATGGTCTTAGGTAAATGTACGGCCAACGTTTAACTGGCTGGTAGTATTCATTAAATGTGACATAAAAGCTTATTAACATTTTTGCCAAAAACCTTTAAAAATTGGTAAACAAATTCTTCAAGTTTCGTTACGCGCCTATAATTACCTTCACAAAGCGTAGCAACAATAAAGGGAATTTGAGATCAGCTCGCTTTCCGTAATTGTTGTAGTGATTTACCGACCTCCTAATAGAAGCAAAGATATTTTTTACCGACAACTAGAAGGACTGCTGGAATGTGTGTAAATAAAGAACGCAAAATTTTATTTCTGTGTGGCGATTTTAATATTGAATTATTAAAAAATAATGAAGACAAACGACATTTTTTATCTATTGTAAATTCTTTTGGCTTAAATATAACGATAAATGAACATACTGGAATTGTGGGTGAGTGCAAAGGCTGTCTGGATAATATTGTTACCAATTATAGTGGTGAGTATACATCTGACGTAATAAATTTGCACATTTCCCATCATCTTGCGCAGAAATTCTCTATGCAGTTGCCAACTGTTTTACCACAGCGTGAGCGCCAGTTAAAGCGATTGTACAATGAGGAAAATAAAATTATTTTTAAAAATAAATTAAACCTGTGCAATTGGGAATATGTTTATAGCGTAAAAATTAATGATGTCAATGCTCAGTGGAATGCTTTTATGAATGAGTTTAAGATTATTTTTAATAGTACATTTCCTCTGTGCAACGTAAATGTTAAAAAACAATCATACAAGGAATTATATCGAGACTCTCCAAAGCTAAAACAGTGTAAACAAGATTTAGTGTTCTTTTCGTTTTATCACAATTTGATGAAAATTGCAAACAGTTGTACAAAATTAAAAAAAAAACGAATATGATACACTTCTTAAAACGTTAAGGTGTAAGAAATATGACAACAAAATTATGAACGCTGACAATAAGACTAAGTGTTTGTGGGGAATATACAACCAAATAACAAATAAAACAAAAAACAATAAAATCATGAAAGGTAATCCATCCATAATTTCAGAAAATTACAACATTTTTTTATTAAATGCAGCAAAACAGATAGGAACAGATAATGATGATATTCCAACATGTAATTTAGATCAGTCATTACAATATAATGAAAAGCTTTTCCTATTACCCGCAGTGTTAAGGGCAGAAGTTATACGTGCAGTAGGAAAAATGAAGAGCAAAGAAAGCAGTGGAGATGACGAGATTAGCAATAATTTAATTAAATATTGTATTGCCTCAATTGCTGATGTGCTTACGTATATCATAAACAATTCGTTCAAGCATGGAATATTTCCTGATAAGCTAAAACTTGCCTTAATAAAACCAATACATAAAAAAGGGGATGCTGAGGTAATGGATAATTATAGACCTGTAAGCCTTCTGTCGTCCTTTTCAAAGATTTTTTTAATCATTATCTGTGACCATCTGATGAGATTTCTGAATAGTTGCAATATCATGAATAACTCGCAACACGTGTATATTAAAGGAAAGTCTATAAGTACCGCAGTATTTGAATTTACAAACTATATTAACAAGGCCATTGAAAATAGCGAATTAGCACTTGGGGTATTCCTGGACCTTTCAAAGGCCTATGATACTATCAATCATAAAAAAGCTAAAATATTATGGTATAAGAGACAACGCTTTAAATTGGTTCAGGTCACTTTTTGGCAAATAGGGAACAAAGAACAGCAATAGAGAGTGATGGTAGAATTTATAAATCAAAAATAAAGAGATGTGAGGGCGTAGGAATACCTCAAGGGAGTATTTTAGGCCCTGTTATGTTCATAATATATATAAATGACATACATACAGTATCATTACCAGATAATAGTACACATATATCTAACTATGCGGATGATACCAGTTTCATAGTAACAGCGAAAACCTATATTGAGCTAGCCAATATAAGTAGTCGCTTCTATGGAAAACTAGCTGAATGGTTCAAAATAAACATGTTAAAATTAAATAAGGGCAAAACGCAGGCTATGATATTTAAAACAAAACAGAGAAAGATTGAAACACCAGCTCAGCTAGTTTTAGAAGATGTCACTGTTGATTTAAATGGTGATATAAAATTCCTAGGTATTATAATTAATGAATCGCTTGATTGGCGCTCACATGTGGACCATGTGGTAACTAAACTTGCGAGAATGTGCTATATAATAAGTATAACGAAATCATATCTCAATGTTGAGACAAAAAAGGCAATATATTATGCATGTTTTGACTCAATTTTAAGATTTGGGATAATTTTTTGGGGGAATAGTTCAACAATTGGGAAATTCAAACATTAAAAGTGCGATTCTTTTCGCAATCTACAACAAGTTAGTCTTACAAAGACTATATCAAACACTCATTGAGACAACTACTTCCCGGGCTAATACCCCGACGGATATTGAATTATACAACAAGTGTTTGCTGTTACATACAGTTGTTACTGTATGTAACAGCAAACACTTGTTGTATAATTCAATGTCCGTCGGGGTATTAGCCCGGGAAGTAGTTGTTTCAATGAGTGTTTGATATAGTCTTTGTAAGACTAACTTGTTGTAGATTGCGAAAAGAATCGCACTTTTAATGTTTGAAGCATTCTGCAACCAAGAATTGGCAATTTCATTTATACTTATAATTGGGAAATTGTTTGTACTACAAAAACGATGTATACGAACTATTTTTTCATTAAAGTACAGGCGCCGTGTAGAGGTATTTTTAAGGCAAATAAAGTTCTGACAGTCTTTGCAGTCTTTGTCTATGAATGTCTGATGTTTATTTTTAAAAATAAACATCAATTTAGCACCAACACAGAGAAGTATCACAATACACGAAATAGGGATATATTGTACCCGAGACACAGACTCACGTTATCTGAGCGAAATTCATTTCATAGGTGTGTTAGATTTTATAATGTTCTGCCAAGCAAAATAAAGAATTTAGATTCGTTAAAGCCATACAAGTCAGCGGTATATAAACTTCTCATGGAATCAGAGATATACAGTGTGGAAGAATATTTTGAAGCATGTAATTTATTTACATAATGTTATTTGTCTGAGTATTTAGCAGCATATAATTATATATGTATGTTTTTTTTTGTTATGACACAATTTCTTTTATGTTCCAAAATTGTGATAATATTTGTGACCATTTATTTAGAAATAAAGTTTGTTTATTATTATTATTATTATTGTTATTATTATTATGTTAGTAACAATCATCAATGGAATTGAATGTCACTTTGAATGGACAAATGACGACAATTCATAAAATATTAAACATTCAACATGTTTGGATTTGTTTGTGATGTATGTTAGTATCTAATGAACGGTACTCCGGTTGATCTATTTTGTACTATTACAAAAATCCCAAACACGTTCACGATTAACAATCCGGTCATCAGAGAATTCCTCAATAGTTGGCAGTCAATAGTTGGCAGTAAATTACTGTTGTCTCTAAAGAACGGGACCAATAAGTAAGCGGCTCGTCAAAATAAGAGGGGGAATATTACAAAATAATTTTTCGAATTTGCAAAAGCGTTACTAAGCTTTTGTCATATTTGATGAGTACTATTACCATTTAATGGTTGGCCGCACATTTTCACGAAGCAGTGTTCCCCGGAACACTAATTAAGAACCACAGAAAATTTGTTTGTTTACAATATATTCTCACTAAAACATAGCCTAATCCAAACTTGCCAGTATTTGAGCATTCTTTCCTTCTATTTTTATAAATAAATCAATTTAGATCCGTTTGGCAATAAACCTACTTATGTACATATACATACAGGAGCGTTGATTTTAACATTTTCGTGGTTCAAGGAAAATAATGTAAATGCCGCAGCGATGAATAATCTAGCGGAAAAACAAAACGTCGAGTGCGGATTGATTTTCTCGACCCGGCGCGATAATTCGAAGGACCGATAAAAATGTGTTTATGTAATTTTATTGAAGGCGATATTTTATTCGATATATGGAGGAATGCAGGCTCAATCAACCTTGGAAAAACTAGTATTACGTTTTTGATAAACATGTATTTATGGAAAATGTTCTTTGTTGATAGTAACAGGCAAACATTAAATTATTAAACCATTACGTTTATAAAGCAATTTGATGCATAAAACTTTTGTTTATTACTTAATATTTCAAATAATCTAAATTTAAAAAATGTACATGTAAATTTCTCCAAGATGCTTAATAATAATCAAGGACATAGTGTTAAAAACAACAGATTTTAAAGGGTTTCACAATGTATTTTGAAATCCTCCATAATCAAGTGTTCCGTTATTTAATGATAAGTGTCTGCAGAGCTGGGCAGGATTCGAATCATTCGGGATTCGAATCCTGGATTCGAATCCTTTTAGAGGATTCAAAAGAGGTATTCGAATACTTTAGTTAAACTGGATTCGTGATCCGGATTCGTTACACTTTTTTAAAAGGATTCGTATTCGAATCCAAATGCTGGTGATTCGAATCCTCATAAAAGGATTCGAATCCTCGTAAAAGGATTCGAATCCTCATAAAAGGATTCGAATCCTCGTAAGAGTATTCGAATCCTCATAAAAGGCTTTGAATCCCATAAAAGGATTCGAATATTTATAAAAGGATTCGAATAGTTACAAAAGGATTCGAATCGTCAAAAATAATTCGAATTAATCGTAAGGATTAACATGAAAAATTTGTTTTGTATGTTTTTAAATTTCTCGTTAAATCAATGTTTTATACGCGTGGCGCATGAAGTAAAATTTCGAGTTTAGAAAAGCCCCGTGAAAATTTGTCTCGGGTCGCTGCGCGACCCTCGACAAATTTTCTACGCGGGGCTTTTCTAAACTCGAAATTTTACTTCATGCTTAGTCTGGGAGTGGAAGACATTCGTTCGTAAATTTTCGAATTATCATAAAGTTGTGTATTTATTTTCAAAAAAATCTTTCTCGGTTTATTGAACAAAAATAAAACAGCTAAGGTGAAAAGTGTTTAGGTAACAATGGTTTATTTTTTCGTTGGCAACAACAACTTTTGTTTGAAACATTTTTTGATTTAGACGTCGAAAGCCATAATCGGTGATTAAAAAAACTGGTGGAGATCAACAAATCTCCACTAGATTTTTTAGTTTCTAATTCAAAAACAAAAGAGCTGAGGTGAAAAGTTTTTAGGTAAAAGAGGTTTATTTTTTCGTTGGCTACAACTTTTGTTTCAAACATTTTTTGACTTATACGTCGAAAGCCATAGTTAAATTCGTTTAATAAAAAAACATCTAATTATTTCTGGTGATTTTTAACACAAGACTTTTAGACATTTGATGGTATAATTAATATTGAATTACTGAAATAAGTATTTATTTTTAATATATTCGTAAATATACGGCAAACAATGTAAAATATTTATTTAATTAAAATACTTAGAAAATAACAATACAATAAATTTTATATTATTATTATTATTATTATACCGGGTGTCCGTATTTCAACAGAATGTATGGGGATCTTGGTTATTTAAAGCGATAGAGAGTCGGTTAAATTGGGGCAAAGTTGCATAATTTAGGGCCCAATAATAACCCAAAAACAAGTTTGAAATATCTTATTTCTTTAATGAGATATTGTCAAAAAACATATTTTTTAAAATTCGTTTTTATTTTTTTTATTCAAAAACTATTAAATCCAGACATTTACAACTTTGACATTATAGGCACTTTTTAACGATAAATCTAGTAACATATTTTATTTTAAGATAACTATAACATTTACCTAGGGACCATAGCTAACTTTTGTTTTTCATATGGGCGCCATTTTGGATTTTGATATTTTTTGGAAGAATATTGTTTACTGAATTCAATGATGTATCACACTTATAGTTTATTGTACATTTTATATGTAAAATTTTAATCTTTTGGTTTTTCAAAGAGTGCCTTGGAAACAGTTGAGTAACTCACTTATTTGGCAACTCCTAGGACCCATAATTTGCTTACATATCACCCCTGAAGACGGGCATCCGACGATACATACTTTAACAGTTGTGACATATTTTAAAGTAACGAGTATCTTTCACTCCCAGACTAAGCATGAAGTAAAATTTCGAGTTTAGAAAAGCCCCGTGTAGAAAATTTGTCGAGGGTCGCGCAGCGACCCGAGACAAATTTTCTACGCGGGGCTTTTCTAAACTCGAAATTTTACTTCATGCGTCACGCGTATAAACCATTGATTTGAAGAGTAGTTCAAAAACAGACAAATACATCTTTAATCTGAGTAACACAGAAATTTAGTCTGTTATCAACGATGTTCAGTGTTAATAATAAATAATTAGGTTGTGAATATTTTTGTTAAAACAACTGATAACGATATTTATATGTTAATGTTTGAAAAAAATAATAAAATCAAATTTATTCTTAAACGATTTGTATTCGTGATTCGAAAAAACAGGATTCGAATCTTTGATTCGAATCATATTTATCTCTTACGAATCCTTTATTCGAGTATTCCTGATTCGAATCATATTAGGTGATTCGGATTCGTGATTCGAATCCTTTTAACGAGGATTCGTCCCAGCTCTGAGTGTCTGTACAATTTTCCCTTCATTAAAACTTTCATTAATTAAATAATTGAATAGAGTGAGTGAAAACATCATCATTTATATGTTTAACAAAAACAAACTTACTGACTTATATACATTTTCAACAACTTACAAAAATATTTTTAGAAACACTTTTCAATAAGAATATTTTTAATTTTAGAAACTCCATATTATCATAGTGCAATATTTTTTTACATTTTTTAAGAGGGTTTAAAAATATTTTTAACTCTTCAAACTACATATTGTCATTTATTTTTATTGAGAAAAAAATGCTGTTGATTTTTTAAACATTATAACATAATGAATAACATTTATATCACTTACCTTAAGATCATCCATTCTATCCGAGCCTAAGCACACAACTGATAAAAAGTTTACACAGATTTATATATTTAAATCACGCTCTAGAGATGAAATAAATACAACAGGTATGCAAATTAACACAAACCAGTTCCTTAAGATCATTACGAATGCTGATAACGCAAGAACTGTACAAACAGCCTGTTACCGAGCGCAAAATAAAACCACCTCCAAGTTTGTTAGAAATAATTTTTTTTATTACTTATTGACAGAAAATAAAATATACGAAACTGTATAGTAGCAGTCTTCTTAACCAAGAAAAAAAATATATATATATTAAACGCTATCGTCCAAAAAACGAAACAATAGCTGGGCTGTCTGACACTCACTACATTCCATTTTTCGCTCGCGAACTCTTCAACACTGAACTCATAATAGAGGCTCTTATAGATGATGCAAATTGGTAGATTGAGGTCAGATTGATAAATGCAGGTATTACCCAACATGTAAAATTCTAGCTTCTAACTTTCATGTTAAAACAAGTTGCATCAAGTGTTTAAAAATGTAGTCTATCGTTAAACCGTTGATCGGTGTGAAATTTTTGACATTTTATAGAAATATTTGTATATGAAACTACTCATTTTTTAATTTTTAATAGAATATAAATTTGACATTAATTAACAGTTTAAAGATAATCTACAGTTTAAATACTGTAAATGCCCCTAAATGAAGACTTCAACTTCCTTTATTTCATCTCATTAGAATAATACGGTTCTTGTGCTATTAAAATATATGTACATACCTAACTTTTTGTATATTATAGCTTAAACAACTAAGTTCTTTATTTTAATATATTATATTTATATTCTACAGCTCTAGCATCTTTATTGTAATGTATTATATTAAAATAAATTACTTACCTGTTTGAGTTATAATATACAAAAAAACTATGTTTTGATGAAAAAATAATTAAACGCTTTTTGCATTAACAGAATGCTTTACATACGTTGTCTGTGTAACAACTTGCATCGTATACTAGAGCCTATAAAAAAAATGATAATAGGGGATAGTTATATAGTTACTTGATTTGTACGCAAAGTGTTTTTAATAATAATAATAATATTATGTATATAAATATAACGAAAAAGTAATTACATATTAAGAAACCGGGGCCGGGCCCCTGAAACAACAATTTTTTTTGTTTTCTCCTTTCGTTTTCTTTACACGAAAAAAAAATGCGGTTGCTCAACAAAAGATACAAAAGCAAATCACTATTTTTCTTTGTTGACATACAAAAAAAAACATTCATTAATGATTCTTATATTTAAGCAAAAGGAAAAGAAACTAGTGATTACCTTTTCACCGTTTTCCTTTCCTTCTCAAATAAAGAAACACTTAGGTTTATAATCAAAAACAAATCACTATGTCAGGATTTTTTTTTAATAAAACAAAAAACACGCATATTTCTAATCAATGATTTAAATTAAGTAGTTACAATAAGAGAATTTTCATTCATTTCATTGATAATCAAATCAATTTACAAGAGTATTTTTTTTTTAAATAATCAATGATTCGGTTTGGTAGCTTTTGCGTGCTTAAGTGTGCACATGTTTGTGAGTGTGTTGAGTAAATGTAAAAAATTAAATAAAAACAGGGGGCGGGTACTTCGTTTTTTCCTTTGTTTATAAATCACTTAAAAAAAATCAACTTAGACACACAGTAAATATCTAGTGACATGCACATATATACTATGTTTTTTATTTTGTTTTTCTTATATACCTTCGAATAAAACTTGTTTTTTGTGTTTTTGGTCGGTACCTAAATGAGAAGATCCATTCCACGTTTTCTGTTTTATTATTCTTATTATTCTTTTTTTTTTTAGTACATGACGACAGAAATGAACAAACAGTATTATATAATTTTGGATCGGGCGGCGCCGCTGGAAAAAATCGCCCGGAGGGCGGATTTTCGAGCGGCGGCACCAAATTCACCGACTCACACTCGTTTCTCCTTCCATTTTTTTGCTATAAAGTTTTTTTTCCTCAATACGATATACAGAACGTACAGTATATTATATTATATAACTAAGCAGCTGTGATATTGCGGGATCTCTTTTTTTGTTTTATTTTAATGTTTGTTTTTTAAAAGTAAGTCGGATCTCTACCTTAGAGGAAGTAGTCCGGAGTTCTACGAGTTACATGCGGCTCGCCGCGTCTTGGAGCAGGATCAAACTGCAAGCTGTATACAAAAAAGAAATTACAGTTTATAAAGTTTATTGGTTCAATTAAATAGATGGCATTTTAATAAATGATTGTGACTTGGAAACTAATTGATTCAGTTAAATAATGAGTGTCTATAAACTGTCTGCATCTCGGTTGCTTTGAAAAACAAATTACACATCTTAGATTATGTCATACAAAAAGTCATTAAGTTGTTTAAGTTTAAAAGTATGTTTAAGGTGGAACAAAAAGCATTTATGCTCAAGAGTTATTTGAGAAATTGGACACTAGTAGATGGTGAATGGCAATATTCGATGGAAGTGTGTCAAAATGTATTTAGATCGCGGTTTTCAAACGTTGTGAACGGGTTCTGCTAATTACAGGCATGCAGGTGGATGGTCAAGGGTTCGTACAGCAAATGTTATAAATACAGTTAGATATGCGATCGAAGCGTGACCTACCTCTACAATTAGAAGACTTTACAAGAACTTCACTCACGTCGCTCAACTGTACATAATATTTTTAAAAAGATATCGGCTTGCAGCTCCTAAAATGCTGGTAAAAGGGCACAATATTCAACATCTTTTGTAATTTCTTGCTCTGTTTGAACGGGCAAATTGCAAATAAAATTTACTATTGAGTCTTGACGTTTGTTTTTTTTATTCTGAATTTAATTAAGACACTCATTAGATATAGATCACTATCTATTTAACTGAATAATTACAGTACCAGTTGCATAAACATTTGAACTGCAGTTCATTTCAGAAATGTGGATTTATCCAGTTCAAAGAAGTACTACTGCAGTTCAGAGATGAATTACTGCAGCTCAGAGATGAAATACTGCAGTTCGTTTCCGGACTGGATATGCTTTTTTTTCTTTCAAGGATACCCATCCCTATGCACACAGAGTACATTTTCAGGCATTTGTATTTGAAAAGTGTTCAATTTGAGGTTTCACTTCTTGATTAAGAAAGTAGTAAAATTTCGAAAATACAAAAATGTAATGCTGTATCTCAAATTTGTATTCTGTTGAAACTACAAGAAATTAACACTTGTATCCAGTTCAGAGATAAACTACAGTTTATACGTAGGTCGTTTGATAAGTTTGGTAAAAAACCTAGTAGAACAATGTTTTTTGAAAAAAATCTGTTTTATTTTTTAACATCGTCTCCTTCGAGGGCTATACACTAGTCTAGCGAGTTTCCAACTTTTTAATATCGTCGAAAAAATAGACTATCTGAAAGTCTGCCAAATTTTGAAGTTTTGAAACGGGAAGAAATCGCAAGTGACCAAATCTGGAGAAAAGGATAGGTAAGAAATCAATCATAGCCCAATTCGAGTAATTTTGTGTAAAATTGTTTTATCACTGCGCGGGATTGGTTTTTTCCATTTTTTGCAGAAACTGCTAAGCCACACGCTTTAAACGCTTATCATACGTAAACTACATGTCGCTTTTGCTTGAAATCGGCCTAAGGGTGTTTGAAGTTTCGAGATGTCACATCACCAAATTTATTTATCATACTTATCAAACGACTCAAGTATGCCGTTCGTTTGTTTTATCGTGCTCACCATTGGGATCTCATAAACTATTAGATACACGATAAAGATTAAATTAGGCAAAAGTTTCCATTTTAATACAAAATAATATTATGATATCAAGTTTCGACTAGTCTCATGTGTTTGCAATATAACGAAGCATGTCAAAATCATTTACATTTTCTTTTGGTCGTAACTTTGTTAACTAGAAAGATAGCCTTTTCTAGTTTACAAAGTTAGGACCAAAAGAAAATGTAATATTTGACATGTGACATTTAAAATATACCCACAATATCAACTGATAAACACAACAACAAAAATAAGAGTTTGTACAGGGTGTTCCATTTTGAAGACACGACAACAACGTTTAATTTTTCTTATAACAATTTTACACAATTGAAAAGAATGAGAAATCATGTGTCATATTAAAATGATAATTGTTATATCTCATACAGTAAAACATCCTGTATAATATTTGACAATTTCTTCATATTTCTAACAACTTATGTGTGTGTGCGTGTGTGTGTGTGTGTAATTATAGCTTACAATTATTTATTTTCGGAAATTAAATCTGAAATCGATCGACTAGAAGTTGAAGTTTAAAGACAATTGAGTTTAGATAATTGATGTTTAATATTAGTTACAGAAACTAATCAATCGATCAAATAAAACATTCAAGAAATCGCAAAATTGCGTAGATACATTTTTTCTTTCCGTATTTTATATAACCCGTAGTCCCGTAAAATCACTTTGTTAAGTACAATATTTTTTCTGCAGCCGGTGCGTATCATTTCGGCATCACTTTCAGTACTGATTTCCATTTTTTTGAAATGGAAAAGCGAAAACACACGAATGTTATATGACAAACACTGTCATAATGAAATACAAAGTTGATGATATTATCAAGGTCGTCTACATAGACACCCAAAATCGTCCCAAAAGTTAAAAAATCGTTCCGAAAGTAGTTTTTCTAAACTCGAAATTTTACTTCATAAAACACTGTTTTATTCTAAGGTTTAAAGTCATACACATGCACACACCAACAAAGTGTACATACCTTAAATGAGTCGATGAAATTGTCAAATGTTTTACATTTTATGAAATACGACATTTACTATTTTAATTTGATACATGATTTTCAACCTAAACATCTCGTTAATGAACGGTGTAAAAATCAAATAGGGCTGCCATAAGAAAAAAATTTACTATAATGTCGTATCTTGAAAATTGCACACTATAAAATCTGTCAATTTTGTTATGTTCCTCGGAAATCAGTTGGTCTGCCATTAAAATTTCAATTCGTTATCATTCTAATTAAAAAGTTATAGGAAAACGATAATTTTGTCAATTTTCACTTTGTTTGCCATATCTTAAAAACAAATGAAGCTAGATGAGATTTGTTAATGAAGTTTTATTTTGTATTGAAAATGAAATCTTTTGTCTTATTTAATCATCTTCGTATTTCTAATAGTTTTCGAAGTCCCAATGGTGAGCACGATAAAAGTTTTTATATAACTAGCTATTATGAGTTAATAGATACAATTAATTAGATAAGGATTTAATGAATCAATATTACTTACAATGAATACTTGAGGGCGTCGTCTAGTTCCATGATGGCGGCCTGGTTGCCGCAGCGGTAGCAGTAGTTGGGCGCGCTAAATATAGTGACGACGTTGCGATCGTGGCACCAGTTGTACCCCTCCATGACGAGCTGGTGAGCCCTCGAGACCAGCGTCAGGCCGTTCGAGTGGTTAAACGTCTCGGAAATGTCCTGGCCAAACGTGTACCCGGCTCCTCTGGGTGAAATTCCCCATCCTCCACGGTCGTCCGGGTCCGACCACAAGAGGTCGCACATTGGTCCCTCATGAGGAACCTATAACATTCATAAGTTATTAAAACAGGCAAACTGTCAAAATGTTATTTATGTATTTTTTTAAATGGACTCGAATAAATAGAGTGTTTAAACCAAAATGGAACACTTCAACTGTAATGTTTGATTAAGAGTGGCCATTGAATGTATCTCAGAAACTATGCATTGTAGCATATTGCCAAGAGTAATCACTGGAAACATTTTTTAAGTTTCTAGTTTTGCCGCTAGAGGGCGCAATCACTTTCATAGTAACAAGTAAAAACGATAAAAACAAGTTAAATAAATGCCAAATTAAGCTTTGTTGAAAATATGAAAATCTAAATCTACGCAAAATTTTTCTCTATTTCAACTATCTTCTCGTTTCTTTTGCTTTCACATAAGACGCAGGAGAGAACTCATTTAAATGGGTTTAACCTATGTTAGGTTTAACCGACTTTATTAAACTTAGGCTTATTTGATTTATAATTGAATGCACTTTAAAACTTTATTGACTCTGATTCACTTTCGTTTTAGTATGGAGTGCCAGAGATTGAGACATTCACCGTATATTTTCGATTTTCTTAAAATTTTCAAATTAGAAGGTACACTTTAGTTATCTTAAATAATGAAAGTGAAAAATGCTGTGAAAACTAGTAAAAACCGCATCCCTATACCTTTGTCCTAGCTGGAGATATAGTACTAATTTGACAAAATGGAGTTATTCTATACTACACACTCCTGAAAAATAATATAAAATCTAGTAGGTTGTTGAGTTAACCAACAAAATATTCTTATTTTAGGTAAAGCACGTTTTAAACAATGGGGCCTCCGTAAAACTTTAATATATTGCATATTATTAAGAAAAGATGTGAGTAAGTAAATCAATGAATATAAAAAATATTGAAATGGAGTTAGCTATGATTACTACTGCTTACTTAGGTGGATATTTAAACCAATTTATAACTGTAATTAAAATAAATTATTGAAATAATAATAAATAACAAAATGATACTAATTTAAGATGAAAATTAAATACAAAGGTCGTAAGTACCAAATGACATATTTTACAGAAGAAACATTAAACGTGAATGAAAGTACTATCTCACTTATGACGTTTTGGTAATTGAGTCATTATTTCGGCCACTTGTAATAATATTATCACCCCGGCATTTATTGTACAAGTAAAGCATGACATTTAGAACATATTCCGTATATAAAACGCATTACTTAAAAATTGGCACTTACGACTTTTTGCATATGGCAAGCTTTACTTAATGATTTTTTGTTTATGCATATACAGGGTGCCCGTTCTTCGAGCGGCTCTATGGGGGACCTCGCTTATTTGAAAAGGTACAGAATTGCTTAAATGGGGGCAAAGTTGCGAATGTTAGTGCTTATTAATAATTTGCTTTCACTGAAAATATCGATTTTTAATGTTTTCCATATCTCTGCTATTTTTATTTTTTTCATATTCTGTAAAAACTTTCTTATGGCAACTTTTTATGAATTATCGAACGGTTAATGTTAAAAATAATTAAAGCGATTCGTTTTTGTTTTATACACCCAACTTTTGTATATCTTATGGAAACATACAAATGTATACACATCATTCAAATGCATTTTTAATTCTGATTTTAACGATATGCCATACGTAAGCTTTTGTTTAATTATTGTTGTTGTTTAAGTTGCCATGGCAACCAAATAATATCAACTGCTATGCAATAGTTGAAATGTTACTTAAAAGAAAGACTATTAATGATTGGTTATTTTTTTTTATGCAAATAAATATTTTTTGTGGGCATTCGGCGGTTGTTTTCATGGCAACATACCATAAAAACAATACATTTTTCAAAAGTCAACATGTGACACACCATTGAAATTAGGATAAAAAATGCTGTTCAGCATATCTGATATACAAGATGGCCGGTGTGATAATCTTCAGGTAGAGTGGTTAGTGGTTCATTGATTAATTTCAAGCAGAAAATTTAAGTAAAAAATATTGTATTGTGGCTTATAACTCCTCACGAGCCAATTTAAAGAAATGTAAATTTGGCAACAATGGATCAAACAAGTGTTTAATTTAATAATAATCATAAATTTAACAAATCTACAAAAATTAATATTTGAAGTATACATCAAAAATGAAAGATTAAAGTAGATGTTCAAATTGATAACCATCCGTTTCTAAGCAGATCTGGAGCCGTCATGGGATAGAATTAATTACTCGGAGCAACATCTCTTCAGTAATTAATTCCACTGCAACACGAATTCTATTCGATGTTACGAGGAAGAATACAATATTTTTTTATTTAGATTTTTCATCCAAAATTAATCAACGAATCACACTACCTGAAGATTATCACACCTTTTCTGGCCACCTTGTATATGCGCCTATAAGAAAAACAAAAGTTGTGCCTGGAAAAACAAAACGACTCGCTTTGCAATTCTAACATTTATGGCATAACTCGAGTCATAAAAAGTTGCTCTAAGAATGTTTTTCTAAATTTGGAATAAGATCAAAAATAACGGAGATATAGGCAAATTTTAAATATAAATTTTTTTTTTTCAAATTACATCGAAACAATTGAAGATATTTAAAATGTGAAAGCAGTAAAATATTCAATTTTGCCCCCATTTACCCAATTCTCTATCTCTTCAAATAAGTGAGATCCCCATAGTGCCGCTCGAAAAACGGGCATCCTGTATAGTCAAAACCACGGCAGGTCTTACGATAATAATAGAAAAAAAACAATACACAATCCATCTCTAAAAATCTTGACTTGGCCAACAGGGTTTAGTAGTTTACTTTTCAGTAAGTAGAAAGAAAAACACCCATTTTAAATATCACCGTTGAAAAAAAATGCAAATTACATCAATGACAAAAATCATTAAGTGTAGTTAATAATAATATTGAATTGGTTTCATTTTGTTATTTATTTATTATTATTATTTGAATAAATTAATATGATTGCAGTTATAAATTACTTCAAATATAGGAGTATAATATACAATACGTTAATTATGGAAATATAGTCTTCTCATTTTTAATATTTTAACCCTTAGCTGCACCTGGGGCTCCTGAGGGACCCCATCCTTTCTTAAAAGTACTTTTAATTATTTAAAATTTCGAAATATCATAAAACGAATGCTCTGATTTAGAAGTAGAGCGCTTAAAGTAATTAGTGATGGGGTTCCGGTCACTGCGCGCGCATACAGTTTACGTCTATCCACGTTTATAAACACGTGGGGTCCTCAAAGACCCCAGACGTTTATAAACACGTGGGGTCCTCAAAGACCCCAGTAGTGCATATCCGTTCAATTGAGTGCGAAGTTAATTTGTTCGTTTTCGTTGTTTTTTCATAATTTAAAGGTAAGCTTTTATCTAAAATCTGTAAAATAATTATTAGGATAATGATATAATATATATTTTCGATATATTTCCAATTTCTAAATTTTTTATATATCATAAAAATAAAACAAACTCGTATCAGTATTATATTTATATTATATTTATTTTTCGTGTATAATAAAAATAATAATACATGTATATATTTGTGAATGTACGATTTGACGCTTAAGTAAAAAAATGTGTTATTTTTTTTTTTCCTGAAAACATTTGTAGATATTTATTTTATGATTTTTATCAGATGGCTCGCAATCTGAGGGCAAGACAACAGCGTGAAGAGTTACTGTTTGGTCGAGAATTCTCTTCATCTAGTGATGGCGAATGGTCTATCCAGAGTGATTCAGATACTGAGCAGTCAGTTTCAAACTCAGATAACTCTGAAAATAATTTTTCGGACCATGATTTGGATGATGAAGTCGAGACTGCAGTCAACACTAAACATGCTTCGAGATATAGAGAACGAAATAATTCAAAAGTATCTGCTCAAAATTCATCTAGAACCAAAACTAGAGGTCGACCGAAAACTACATTGCTAGGAAAAAACGGGTTTTCATGGAGTACGAGCTATGTTACACGGAGATCTGATCGAACATGAGCATTCTCTTTCAAGGAAGCTGAGATAATTGGTGGAGCTGTGAATTATAATTCAATTGAAGAATTCTGGGATTTACTGTTTAGCAAAGAAATGATCAACCAAATAGTTGAGTATACCAATAATAAAATAGAGCAAAGTACTGTTGAAATTATAGCAAAAGATGCAGGAGCTTCTTATCATCATCACACCGATGACGTTGAAATCAGGGCTTACATAGGTGTTCTGTTATATTCCGGTTTATGGAAGTCAAACCATGTTGATGTCAACGAATTATGGAGTCAAACTAATGGCATGCATTTTTACCATTGCGTCTTATCCAGAAACAGATTTGCCTTCCTGCAATCTTGTTTACGCTTTAATAATAAAGAAGAAAGGGATGTAAATGATCAATTTTCTGCAATTAGGGAAATCTGGACCATTTTCATGAACAACTGTGGGAAGTACTATCAGTCTAGTTCAAAATGTACAGTAGACGAGCAATTGTTGAGTTTTCGTGGGCGATGCATCTTCAGAATGTATATGAAGTCGAAACCTGACAAATATGGACTAAAACTATTAACGTTAAATGATGCCACCACAGCATACTTGATATTTGCCATACCATACCTGGGAAAAACAGCACCAACAGAAAACACCAATAAATTACCAGTCTCAGAATACTTCTTTGAGAAAATAACTGAACCAATTCATGGAACGAATAGAACAGTTACGTGTGATAATTGGTTCACTTCAGTTCCATTGTTGCAGAGGATGACAAAAGAACCTTTTGATATAATTATTACTGGGACAATCAGGAAAAATAAAAAATAAATCCCTCTTGAAATGAAAATTGCCAGTTCTTCACCACCTGAAACAAAGTTTTGTTTTTCTCCGGATATTACTCTCTTATCTTATACACCGAGAAGGAATAAAATAGTATTGGTTGCTTCGACATTCATGCATACTACAGAAATTATAAATGGTAAGGCAAATATAATATTGCACTATAATGACACTAAAGGTGGAACAGACACCTTTGATCAATTGTGTCACACATATACGGTCACCCGAAGAACCAATAAATGGCCTATGCGTATTTTCTATGGAATTGTAGATCAAGCTATGGTAAATACAAGAATATTATGAAAATTGAAATTAGGCGAGGATTGCGACAGGAAAAGTACCACTGCCATTATTGCTATGAAGAAAGTTATTCTTCATCTAATCACTCCAATGTTGAAGAGAAGATTACAAAATTCATCATAAAGAGTTGTAGATAAACATCAACTTATTACTGGAACAAAGAGACACAATTTCTAATCAGGAAGAATTTCCAAAGGTAGAGTTTGACCGGAAGCAACGATGTATGATGTGTACCAGAAAGATTGATAAAAAAACAAAATATGGATGTTGCTTATGCAAGCGACCAATATGCGAAAAACATCGTTTCAATTTATGTCTTTATTGCTGTGGCATTTAATTATTTTTATTTAAAAATATGCATTTTTTACATGGAAAAATCTTTTTATATATTTGACTGTAGTTTTTTGTAAGAATAAATATAGTTTTTGAAAGAAGCCCTTGTACTGTATTTATTTTTTTTGAAATATAGTATAAAATACACCATCACCTACAATTTCAAGTCTTCATATAACTAAATAAGAGTTTTACGAATTTTAAAGAAAAAAATGCATTTTAAAAATTTTCTTAACTTATTTTCTCAATCCTTGAGGGAAAAGGGTTAACTCTCTATTATGGCTGATTTTTCTAGTCCATAATGTACCAATTAACACTTTTGTAGAGTTCTGTAGTCCTATATAGAGGATTGAAGAATTTTTTAAGCAATTTTTCAACTTGGGGTCCTGGAAGACCCCATGTGCAGTTATGTTACAAAATTGAAGTGGTGCAGCTAAGGGTTAACAATTATTGATTTAGTCAAAATGTGTTTTACCTTTTACAATATAAAACAAGAAGATTTGATATTATATTATTTTTATAGAATGCGTGGTGTAAAATACCCAAAATCAGTGAAATTTTCACTATATCTCCAGCTAGGATGCGATGCAATTTTCACTAGTTTTCACAGTATTTTCTATTTTAATTAACTAATATAACCAAAGTATAAAAATCTTAAGAAAATCAAAAAAATATAGTGATTGTCTCAATCGCGCCCTCTGGCGTTTAATATCGAAACTAAAGTCAATCAAACTAAATAAAGTTTTAGAGTACATTTAATTATCAATCAAATATGAGTAAGTTTAATAAATTTAGTTAAACCTAACTAAAGTTAAAGGCATTTAAATTAGTAGATGTTTTCATTCTCCCCTGCGTCTTATATGAAAGCCAAAGAAACGAGAAAATAGTTGAAATTTAGGATTTTCATATTTTATGCTTATGCTTAATTTGGCATTTATTTGATAAAAACATGTTTGTATCTTTTATGATAGGGATTGTGCCCTCTGGCTGCGAAGCTAGAAACTTTCTCTTGACTGCTTTTACTGTAAATTTTTTTACAGCAACATTCTACGATGCATAGTTTCACAGATAGGGCCAATGGCCATCCTTAATCAAACACCCGGTACTTATTATTAAATGCTCCATTTTGTACAGTATTTTTTTATGACAAGCGTACAACTTGTACAAGTTGATAACATAAGTAAATTTTATAATAATCAATCAGTATTACTGGCCAATAATATATTAATGTGGCATTGATAGACCATAAAATAAGGGAATTTCCCTCATTTTATGATAAACTTAAAATTAATAAACATTAGTAAGACAGGCTTATTGAAATATTTGAATAATTGAAATAATTAAATATGTTTTTGAATGAATAATTAATTTTGGAAAAAAATGCCCAGCTTTGATCGTATATTTTAAACTTCACTTGAAACAATGTTTTGTACGCCTGGCGCATGAAGTAAAATTTTGGCAACGGCAAAGCTATATGAGATGAGAGATAAATCTCGAAACACGTCTATAGATGGCCCAAATAATTTAACCAAAATTGTTACATTTGCAGTAGGTTACTGTATGTAACAGCATACACTTGTTGTATAATTCAATGTCCGTCAGGGTATTAGCTCAAGAAATAGTTGTATCAATGAGTGTTTGATATAGTCTTTGTAAGACTAACTTGTAGATTGCGAAAAGAATTGCACTTTTAATGTTTAATGTATTCTGCAACCAAGAATTGGCAATTTAATTTATACTTAAAATTTCGAGTTTAGAAAATCCTGAAAATTTGGTTTGGTGGCACCGCTGTACTACGTGACCAAACCAAATTTTCAGACTTTTCTAAACTTGAAACTTGTTAGACAGGTATTAGACCTTTTAATAATGCTAGTGATTTCTTAAAAAAAATGGGCAACAAACACAAACGAGGTATTTTCAGAATCTTTATGAGTTTCGTTAATGAAGTAAATATTTCAAATTTTGAGGCTTTTTTAAACTTGAAATATTTACTTCATGCGCCAGGCGTGCGACCAATGGTGTTACAGCGAAAAAACGTTTCCAGACCGTGTCATTTCTCGTTATAGCGATCAAAATTAGCCACCAAGATCGTGCGATTCAATGTGGATGGACTTCTTTCTTTGTGGCTGCATGAAGTAAAAGGTGTATGCAAACAAGTGAAATAGAGCCACAGTTATACGAAAATGTTATCCAGAATTTCAAGAACAGAATGACGCTGTGCCAGAGATTTTGTGTTGGCCATTTGCTGGAAGTCCTTTTTTGTGTTTAATCGCAACTGTTCCTGTTCACGCTGAAGTATAAATATTTGCTCAATTAAAAAAAAATTGTTTTTTTTAAATTAAATCCGGCGCTTTTGTTGAGACACCCTTTATATGAAATATGCAAATAGTTGAATAATTAGAATATTCAAATAATTCGAATATGTTTTGGAATGAGTATTCAAATACTTCAAATTTAAAAATTCCCCACCTTAAAGATTAGCACGTTAAGCGTCAAATCGTCTCAAAATAGTTGCAGACATTTTTCATTTGTTTAAAAATCTCTTTAATCTCTTAAAAATATATCACCTCACTACTTGATAAATTATTCAGTGTGGAAATTTCTTTAATTAAAAATACCCTTCTTAAATCAGAACAATAATTCACCAGCATTAAACAGTTTATCTAATTCTGATAACACCTTAATAATAAACTGTTTACACAATGTGTCGAGTACGAGTAGTTTTATCAACACCTCACACGAAATATTTGCATGACTCATGCACGGCCATTCGCTACTGCGTATAACAATTAAGCCCACAAAAAAACAAACAACTTGCAAATGTGATTAATAAGAAATGTGCTGGTTTCAATGTTTACAATATTGATATACACGATTCCATTTGTTTCTGGATCTCGCCTAGCTATGGAAAAGTAACAGTATTGTAAATGGGGCTGGTTGTGTGTTGTGTTGTGGTTGTGTTTTAAATCAGGGTTTTTAAATGTCACTGTCAGATGTTCGATTTTAAGGTTATAATTTCTGACTATTGTGATCATACACTGTTGCCTGTTTTACAAATTTTCAGATATAAAAGGATAATAATATGCAGTTTTAAGATTAACAAAATTTACTACTTGGTTTTTGTACATACAAACACAGCAATAATATTGTATATAACAAATATAATGAATTCGGCTCTGCAAACTTATTTCGTCATCCATTTGTATTTCTCGCTTGGGTCTTCCCGTTAACACATTTCGATCAACTCCATCCATCCACCTTAATTTTGGTCATTCTCTCTTCTGTTGGCCCTCAGTATTTTTTTGTAGAATTGCAAATTTATTCCCACCCTCTTTAATTAAATATATATGATAAATAAAATACTAGACATACCCCAAAAATATCTATTAAAATCGTAATAATATTGTGATGCTGTAGATTTGGATTACTTTGCCTAAAATGTTTGTAGGATTTTAGAATTTGTAACCTTTTTGATTCAGAGATAATCTTTGGCATGTTAATATTTAATATGTGCCTGAAATTATTTTTCACTTTGACATTGACACAGCATTGCAACACTAGATTAATTTGATTTAATAATAAAATGCTCGAAGAAGCGACCGCGTGGCGAAATAATTGTTGCAAGATTAACAATAATCCTCTTGAAAATTAAAAAGAGGATTACTTATGATATCATAAATTATTGCAACACTGTTAAAATAAGGAATCAGGAAATGGAATTGTGTATAATTAAATAAAGCCACTTGGTTTGTTTCACTACTAGTTTTTATTCTCTCCGACTAGTTTCGACTTATCATCATTCTCAAGGATAAGTCGAAATTAGTCGGAGAGAATAAAAAACAGTAGTGAAACAAACCAAGTGACTTTATTTAATTATCAATATTGTAAGCATGTTTCATCAAGTGATTAATGCGAACCAAATTGAAGATAATTCAATGTTTATCTTAATAAAATAAAAATCTAAATTAGTTTTACAAGTATAGCTTTTTTTTGTATTATATACAGCGAAAATAAAAATATTGATAAATAAATGTGATTTCAATCATTTGAAAAAAAAAGTGTAATGCTTCCGACCAGGTGCGGCTTTCCATTAGGCATACTAGGTCTGAGCCTAGTGCCCCAAATTGACATTTATTAGTGGTGATACAACTGTCACTGTTGACAAACATTAGATGATGTTTATTCGACAATTAGTTAATAATGACAATAGTCGGTGATAGCAGCCGCTGACATTTAGACTATTATGACAGTTGACAATCATGATATTATTCTGAGTTGTGAAATGTCAATATCAGTTTTGGCATTCATTTAGATGTGTTTTTGGGATGTTCAGTATATAACGGCAAATTTAAGTTGGACAGATGTGCAGAGAAGGAGCGAAAATAAACATGAGCGAGACCGAACTCGCCACGAACCTATTGAGTGCGCACATTCTTTTTCCCGCCACAATTTTACCACTGCACATCGGCAAGTAATGTTTGCCGTACTACAAAGTGACGCAAAAATTGTCACCCGATGTTCTGTGGCTGTAATTTATTTTATAAATGAAAAACTTTGGTTCTGCTTTTGGATTGTGTTTATTTGATGTCTTAATTTTTTTTCCATTAAGTCGAGAAAATGATATCGACCAAGTGGCCAAGTGGTAGTGATATCGACCAAGTGGCCGCCTGCAGAATTGATATAACCATAAGGGCCTGATTTGTGGCATTTTCCATCACTCATGCCAGAAAGTACGTAGATAGGTTCTCGCATTCTTGACAGATATTCTCATTGAGAGCTTTAAGAGTCTGGGGCTTGTTAACATAGACTCGTGACTTCAAGAAACCCCACAAAACGTCTGGAATGGTGCAAATCACCAAAACGAGAGATTAGACGACCCGGAAATGCATTATTGCATTCATTATTCCTCATTTTTAAGAAGTATAGCAACAAATGTCAAAGCAGAATCTTCCGATAGGGTGATGACTTTTGCGCCACCTAGTATAAGGGGTGCCTAATTTTATATGGGCCTAATGGAGCAAATACACTTGTACATTTTTATGGTGCCTTACAATCTTTAAATAGCAAACTTTGTTCACAAACAATAAATTGTCAATTTACCAGGGTTGTTATGTTTAAAACACTTTGTATTAAAACAGTGTTTTAAACAAGTTTAAAAACAGCTGTCGTGTTTTGAACAGTTTTGTTTTAAACATGAAGATTTAAAACGGTAAATTTGTTTAAAACGTGTTTTTTATTATTTTAAATTTGCTTAATTATATTTAATATTACTTCATTTAGATTTTTTGCTTACATTTTTAAATTTTAGCTAAAATGTTAAAGATATTTCAAATTACATTATTAAACATAACATTTTATTACAAGAAAATATCAAATATGTGTGCATAAATGTAATTTGATTTTTGCTTTCAGGTATACATATGCATTCACTGTAAATTTTATGACATTCGTTGTTTTTTAAAAAGATTTAAATTTGAATTTTTAGACGAGGGTTTTCCACTCCCAGACTAAGCATGAAATAAAATTTCGAGTTTAGAAAAGCCTGAAAATTTGGATTGGCCGGGTAGCGAAGCGAAGCGGCCAATCCAAATTAGGCTTTTCTAAACTCGAAATTTTACTTTATGTGCCACACGTATAAAACATTGAAATATCAGAAAGTTTAAAATATACGGCTTTAGCAATCCAATATGTAGATGTGAATAATACGTGAGGCAACCCAATAACACTAACGTATATTAGGTTGCCTATAACCGTTGTTGTATGTACGTGTTTTTTTAACTTCCCTGTAAATCAGTGTTTTTAAGCGTGGCGTGTGAAGTAAAATTTCGAGTTTAGAAGAGCCTAATTTGGATTGGCTGCTCCGCTTCGCGAGGAGCCAATCCAAATTCTTAGGCTTTTCTAAACTCGAAATTTTACTTTACTTTTACTTTACTTTACTTTTACTTCATGCTTAGTCTGGGAGTGGAAAAAAAACAACAAATGTCGTAATATCTACAGTGTATGCATATGTATACCTGAAAGATAAAGATAAATACCCTGTATTTAAAAATCACATTTATGCACACACAGTTGTGATATTTTATTGTAATAAAATGTTATGTTTAATAATGTATATGAAATATCTTCAACAATTTAGCTAACATATAAAAGCGTAAACAAAAAACCTTAATGAAGTAGTATAAAATATTATTTAGCAAATTGAAGATAATAAAAAAAAAAACGAAATTTTACTTCATGCGCCACACGTATAAAACATCAGTGTTTTATACGTATGGCGCATGAAGTAAAATTTCGATAAATTTCGATAAATGTTCGATAAATATTCGTAAAATATCGTAAGTTTAAAATATATGGATTTAGCAATCCAATATGTAGATATGAATAAAACGTGAGTCAAATTCTGCACTGAACAAATTGTTTAAAACAGTGATTATGAGCAACCCAATAACAATAACGTATATTAGGTTGCCTGTAATCGTTGTTGCATGTGTGTGTTTTTTCAACTTCACTGTAATCAGTGTTTTTAGGCGTGGCACATGCAGTAAAATTTTGAGTTTAGAAAAGCCTAATTGGATTGGCCACTCCGCTTCGCTACGAGGCCAATCCAAATTTTTAGACTTTTCTAAACTGGAAATTTTACTTTATTCTTAGTCTGGGAGTGGAAAACACTCGTTAAAAGCCTCAAATTAACCGCTTTGAAACAACGAATTCCTGCAAATTTTAAAAACGCTGTAATTATCGGGATATGTATACTCAAAAGAAAAAAGACCTGTATGTTCTGTTTTAAACACATTTTAAACATGTTTTAAACACATTTTAAACGTGTTTTAAACATGTTTTAAACACGTTTTTAATTGTTAATGTTTAAAACGCTGTTTCAATGAAAAAAACACGTTTTGTAAAATAAACTGTTTATTTTAATTAAAATGAAAAGATGTGCCAAGCGTTCAAAACACTGATTTAATGTGAAGTTAAGAATCATCCTTAGTTTATTTTAGGGAATTTATAAAATTGATTTAAAATTGAAGTAATCGAGTATTTATTCAAAAACATATTCACATAATTGAAATTTTCAAATATTTGAACGATTCGAATATTCAAATATTTGAATAATTGGAATATTCGAATAATTGGATTAATTGGAATATTTAAATAATTTTTAAATATTTTTAAATATTCTAATATTTAAAATAAAGTATGCATGTTTTGATTATCACTATTTTTTTTTACTTTCCCCCGTATGTAATACAAAGGGAAAGTATTGTTTTCGTGAAAATTTTCGAATCAAAAATTTTAGCGGAAATATCCGTTTTGAGGTCCCCTGAGTCGAATAAGACCATTTTTGAAAAATGTCTGTCTGTCTGTCTGTGTGTGTGTCTGTGTGCGCTGTACCGCAAAAACCGCTTAAGATATCGAGATGAAACTTGAAACTTAAGCTTTTTGTTACAATCGGAAGAACTGAAAAGCTTTTGGTGAAAATCGGAAAACCGGAAGTGGTACTTTACTCTTAGCGTTTTTCAGTTTTTTCAGATTTTTTCAATAAATGTTCATCAAACAAAAAATTCTTTCAAATAAAAGTTGTAGATAATAACAAAATGAAGATGTATTGTTCACTTACTTTTTGTCATAGCACTCTTAGTTTTTGAGATATTTCAAAAGTTGTGTTTTATCTAGTTATTGGTGTGTGACAGTGTGTGTCGATACAATTGAAAAATGTTTCAAATAAAAGTTGTAGGAAATGAAAAACTAAAGATTTTTTGTAGATTCACTTTTTGTCAAGTTGTAGTTATCAAAAAGTTGAAGACATTTTGAAAATAATAATGCTACAAATATTTTAAAAGTGATTTAATACGCAATTTACGGGGGAAAGTACTATGATGGACACATCACCATTTTTTAATTTAACGTAATTTTTAAGCAATATAATATTCACTTAAAAACATATTTAAATACTTGATTAATTCAAATATTTAAATATTTGTTCAAAAACATAAAAATATTTGAATATTTGACTATTTATATTCAAATCCCAGCCTTAGTTTAAACAATCAGGACAATATTAAGATATCTGATTATGAAAATACAGGGTGTCCGTATTTCAACAGAATGTATGGAGATCTCGGTTATTTGAAGAGATAGAGAGTCGGTTAAATTGGAGCAAAGTTGCGTAATTTAGGGCTCAATAATAATCCAAAAACAAATTTGAAATGTCTTCTTTCGTTTTTGAGATATTGTCAAAAAACGGATTTTTTGAAATTTTGTTTTAATTTATTTATTCAAAAACTATTGAATCCAGACATTTGGAACTTTGACATTATATAGGCACTTTTTAACGATAAATCTAGTAACATATTTTATTTAAAGATAACTATAACATTTGACCAGGGACCATAGCTAAGTTTTGTTTTTCTTATGGGCGCCATTTTGGATTTTCATATTTTTTTGGAAAAATACTTTTTACTGAATTTAATGGTGATACTTATAGTTTATTGTACATTTTATATGTAAAATTTTAATCTTTTGGTTTTTGTAAAGACTGCCTTGAAAACATTACTCACTTATTTGGCAACTTGTAGGACCCATAATTTGCTTACATATCACCCCTGAAGACGGGCATCCGACAATGCAGATTTTAACAGTTGTGATGTATTTTAAACTAACGAGCATCTTCCACTCCCAGACTATGCATTAAGTAAAATTTCGAGTTTAGAAAAGCCCCACGTAGAAAATTTGTCGAGAGTCGCACAACGACCTGAAATAAATTTTCACGGGGCTTTTCTAAACTCGAAATTTTACTTCATGCGCCACGCATGTAAGCCACTAATTTACAGTAAAGTTAAAAATATATAATGCTTAGATGTGATGCTGATCAATATTTACCGAGATGTAGCGAAAAAATGCAAAAATTACTTTTTTTGTGAATAGTTTTGGAGTAAAAATGATAAAAGTAGAATAAATTTAGTTTGTGTAATTTTTGTGTGATTATCGATACTTATTGTAATTATTACAAAAGACTGACAGATAATAATTAATTTTCAGTGCTAACAATGATTGACTGCTGTCAAGATTTTATTAATTAACAGATATGACGTCATTGTTTCCAAGGCACTCTTTGCAAAAAAAAAAATATCATCATTTTAAATATCAAGTCTAAAATAAATTATAAGTGTGATACATCAGTGAGTTCAAAAAAAATATTCTTTCAAAAAATATGAAAAACCAAAATGGCGCCCATAAGACTAACAAAAGTTGGCTATGGTCCCCGGGTAAATGTTACAATTATCTTAGAAAAAAATATTCCTCGAGATTCCTCGTTAAAAAGTGCCTGTATAATGTAAAAGTTCTATGTCCAGATTCAGTAGTTTTTGACTAAAAAAATAAAAACTATTTTTTTGATATATCGAAAACAAAAAAGATATTTCAAAATTGTTTTCAGATTATTGGTAGACCCTAAAATACGCAACTTTGCCCCAATTTAACTGACTCTCTATCTCTTCAAATAACTGAGATTCATATACATTGTCGAAATACAGACACCCTATCTGAAGTAAAATAAATAATGAATAAAACTGTGATTACTCATTTCTTGTAAGAATTTTGAAGACATAAGTTAGAAATAAATATGTATAACTTACTTCTTGTAAGCGGTCAAGAGCACGTATATGGTCGAGCGTGTCGATGCTGGGACTGAGCCCGCCATGCAGGCAGAAGATTTGTCCGTCGACCAGGGCGGTCAGGGGCAGGTAGTCGAACAGGTCGGTGAAGAACTTCCACACGTTGGCGTTGCCGTACTTCCTCAGGCACTCGTCGTAGAAGCCGTACACCTGAGTGATCTGGCGGGACTCGTGGTTGCCCCGGAGTATCGTGATCCTCTCCTTGTACCTGACCTTCAGCGCCACCAGCAGCGTCACCGTCTCCACCGAGTAGTAACCGCGGTCGACGTAGTCGCCCATGAACAGGTAGTTTGTGTCGGGACTGCGGCCGCCTATCCGGAACAGCTCCATCAGGTCGTGAAACTGGCCGTGGACGTCGCCACATACTGTCACCGGGCACTTCACCTCCTGCACATTCGACTCTTTCGCTAAGATTTCTTTTGCCTGTTTCAAAAATCAGAAACAATTACAAATAACCACTCACTTCTGCAAGACTGCACAAATAAACCACAATGCATCTATTAAGATGAGAATTGTTTCAAGTATTTGCCATAGACATTAAAATGACAAAAAGTATTGATTATCCAAAATTGACTGATTATTAGAAAGTAACTTGAACTTTTCTATTCTTCATTTGTTTCTTTTGATTCATTTTTAGCATAAAACATCAAAACTGTCAATAATATGAGAAACTTCATATTGTGTGCCATTAGTATCAGTTTAATTAAGTTAGACGAGTTGGGTAAGATGTCACTTTGTGGACTTGGGTTGCATATTTCTAATCAAAATTTTTAATCTACTATCGTTTAAGTACCCCAGTATTATACTAAAAAGTGTTTTCTACTCCCAGACTAAGCATGAAGTAAAACTTCGAGCTTAGAAAAGCCATTTATTATTGTGATATTTTTTAACCATTTGATGTACTCAGTACATTGTACTCGTATAAGTTCTTAATTATATGTACTTGTACTTGGTACTCGAGTACATTTTACGTAGAGTAATTGTACTCAGTACTCGAGCACATTTCACCTGCACTCAGAACAGCTCTGCTGTGGGACTAACTTGACAAATTGAGAATCAATCTAACCTAAAAACAATTACATATGACATAACCAAACTTTACATCTACCAAGTGTTAGTCTATATAACCTAACCTAGATAAATTAAGTTGGCTGTCAATTTACGAAGTCAAATTAGTTAATGACAGATTATTTAACTAACCACGCAATCAAACCAGTTTATGGTTACTTAAGTACTAGCCAGCAATTTCTTAGGTTATGTTGTATGCCAGACAACTTAACCTAAGAAATTGCTGGATAGTTACATGAGCTGGTTAAACTGGTTATCAAAGGTTAGATAGATAATTGATAATTAACACAACCTAAGTAATTGGCAATTAATGTAAAAAAATTATCATAGCTAAATTAGTTGATTAATACCTGGTTTAAATAAGTTAATGGCTAGCAGTAATGGGAAAATTGATAAAAAATATTGATTCTTGTAAATAAGCGAACGGTTTTATCAGTTACTTACATGAGTTGTTGTTTAGGTTAGTAGGGTATTTAAGTTTGATATCAGATATTTTCTTAGGTTAGGTTACTTATGGTAACTAGTCTAACCTAAGAACACTCTAACTCCCTTTCAGGTTCGGGACAACCCAAATTTTCAGGCTTTTCTAAACTCGAAATTGTACTTAATGCTTAATCTGAATTATTGTGTTTGGTTAGCTTTAAAAGTTAAATTTATTTTTTATAATAATTTATTTTTAATTTATCCTTTTAAGATTTTAAATCTGTTATCTGGTCTAACATAATTTTGAAGTCTGTCATGCAACTTAACCATACTTTCAAATCTATTATCCAACATGACCCATCATCCCTTATCTAACCTAACCCCATCATATCTAAACTAGCCTATCCTCAATCCACCATTTGTCACCTAGCATAAACCTTACGAACTGTCAAGACATCTGACACAATTTTGCAATATTTCCAAAATTTGTTATTTAACGTAATCTAGGACCACAGTCTGCAATCTAACCTCACCTTACAAGCATCACATAAATTCCAATATTATATTTGTTTGGGAAATAGGTTAGATTGACAAACCTATACATGAATCTAACCTATTTCTTTAAAAAATATAATATTGGAATTTATGTGATCGAGGCACTCTGGTTAAGAAGAACTGGGTTAGATAATAGATTGTAAAAATTAGGTTAGGTCATACAAACTATTTTCAGATTATCAGTTATCAATTTCCTAGGTTAATTTGGGCGCCAGTTGCATAAGTACTGGCATTAACTAATTTGACTTGAATGACTGGTAGTGGGACTAATTGAGTTAGCAAATTAGTTGATTACAGATTATCTAACATAATGCAGTCAATGTGTCATCAAGTAATTTAACGCTAGTAACTAGCAGCCAGCTCAATCTAGCTCCGGTAAGATCAGTCCATCATATAAACCATCACTAGCTAGATTATGAAGTTAGGTTGTATCATGTAACAGTTATTAATTTGTAGGTTAGTTTGGTTCTCAATTTGTAAGGTTAGGTTAGTTACCACTTACTTTCTCTCTTTGATAGAGTATAAAATTAATTTTCGAATTTTTAACAAATTTGGACAGTTATTGATAAAAACAACTGTTTCGCAAATTTTCAATGAAAATTACCAAGCATTATCAAAAATCACAAAAATGTCATTTGATTATGTATGTATGTATTTAAGTTGGTAAAAATTGACAACAATTAAAAATGAATAAATAAAATTAACAAAATCCATGAAAAAAATGATAAAACAACTGTTGCTTATCATTTATCAGAGATCGTTTTTATTATTGTCATTGGATTTTGAACATCGCTTGCCGTTTGATATAAATAATAACTGTTATTTGATATTTCATCAGTTTACAAGTAAAAAGTGTAAAATGCAATAATTTTAAGTAATTAACTAAATTTACTATTAAGGAGACAATATACATAAACATAAAACTTCCAGCGTAATTTCATCAACCAACACTTTTCCAGAATAAAATATTTCCTGTTCATTGATTAATATCATAATTGGCAATATGATTTAAACGTGACAACAATCAATAACAACAAATTAACACATATGAAGCCCCGTAATTTTCCCAACACAACCCAGCCATTTTTAATTAAAGCTATTAATAAACGCCCCCCAATCGAAAAAAAAGCCAAACTATTTATTAAAGACCAACAACAAGGAAACTAAAGCCCAACTGAGGTTAGGTAAGGAAGGTTAGTCATAGATAAAGCAATTAACGATTAATTATCTAAGCGCCGTGACTAATCGTGTGTGCGCCCCCCACCCGCCGTAAGGGCGCCGAATGAGATCAATCGCGAAAATATAGCGAAAAACTCACCTTTTCACATAACGTTTTGACCTGGCTTTCTGTGAGTTGCTTGCAGTCGTTGAGCTGCTCGATCCACTGGTCGAGTTCTTTACACACCGCCTTCTCATCCATTTTCTCTAGCTTACGGGGTACAATAAAAAATGTCCAAGTTTTAAATTATGCCGTGTCCACTAACGCATTTAAACAAACGGGATCAGAGAACTTCGAAAACGCTAACCGAGCCCATTAATACCGCTTTTTTTCGATTGCACAAAAAACAAAATTGTGTGTGCAAAATGGCTGACACGGCTATGCCCAGTGATGTATATGTCATTTGTTACTGGAATCGTAGCGCGGCGTTGCCGCTACCAGAACCAGTACTACCAACATAGATAAATTGAAATGATTAATAAATATTTGAAAAAATATCACAAAAACACCTACTTTTACTTCAATTCTAATTGATTCTAATCACAGTATTTATCATAAAAGTTAATAGTAAGTGGAACATTTGTTTTAAAAGCACTCAGGAGTATTTTTATTTTCATTTTATCTAAGTGATTGTTTGAACATAAATTAAAATAAAAAAATATATATTACCACTAACTTTGGGATTACTTCCATCTGGATGCAGTTTGGTATACACTGGATTCACTTTTACGGCACAAAAGGGGCCCTTCATTTTCAAAAAATCCAAGAAAAATGAGCGAAAATAATGTGGTTAGAAATTTTGGCGTCACTTCAAAATGACATCATTTGTTGAACGCAAGAAAGTCTACTTGATTATAATAAATAAATAGTAGTAAATAAATTAAATCTATTCGTAATTAACGAAAAATTAAATTCATGAAATTTTACATTCCTTATTAATACACATTAGTGTATCATTTTTAGACTTTATTAAGTATGCTATTAATGTTTTAGTAGTGTTATACAAGTTTTTATGAGTATTAAATAGAATTCACTTTATATTTTAAAAATCGCGGCAAAACTAACGTGGGTATTTAAATGAAACTCAACAAAAAATGACAATAAATCCGAAAGTATAAATGCTCTGCCCTTGAATCTGTACTATTTAAATGTTCTTCGGTGAAATTTAGCTGTGATAAGAAGAAAAAAGGTTTTTCTGAAATAAATCGACGTAAATTGACTGCGTCAATTTTAAATTTTAGGTTAGGATTTTGATTAAAGTCGATAAACATTGTTGCCGGTGTTTTTCAACTTTGATTTCTTCATTCAATTCAATATATGTAATAATTTAACTAAATAATAAAAGTGTAGCTGTTAATTCGAACGTGTGATTACATAGGTATTTATTATTAAAAGTCATTGATAAATAGATTTGGGTTTATATGTTGCACAGCGGAAATTTTAAAGTTTAGTAATTTTTATAATACCAACATGTAAAACAAAATGAGTGAGAAAAATTATAAAATATACAATGCATTTTTCTTTTAAGTATACATACCCCGATGTATAACCTGAAACATTTTAGAAATTTATTGATTTTATAAAAGCTTTTGATTTAAAGCTTCTAACGAGTGATTCCACTTCTTGATAAAGCATGAAGCAGAGCTGGGATGAATCCTCAAAAACATGATTCGAATCACGAATCCGAACCACCTAATATGATTCGAATCACGAATACTCGAATAAAGGATTCGTAAGTGAAAAATATGATTCGAATCAAAGATTCGAATCCTCATTTTTGAATCACGGATACAAATCCTTTAAAAATAAATTTGAATCTATTATTTGCAACCAGTAATATTTTATTCCATCAGTTTCTTTTAACAAACATGTTCATTTACGACTAAATATCTGATTATATATGTTAATTAATAATGATATATGTGTTATTTAACTTCATTTTCAATCTGTGTTTTATACGCCTGGCGCATGAAGTAAAATTTCGAGTTTATAAAAGCCCCGTGAAAATTTGTCTCGGGTCGCTGCGCGACCCTCGACAAATTTTCTACGCGGGGCTTTTCTAAACTCGAAATTTTACTTTATGCTTAGTCTGGGAGTGGACAACACTCGTTCTTAGAAGTTTAAAATTAAAGGATTACTCTAGATTACTAAGTTTATTACCAATTTACAAAGGCTACAGCTCGAAGGACCAATCATGGTCTTCGGAGACCGAAGGACTACAGGGAATCGAAGTTTATTTACAAGAAAACAACGAATATCTGAAGGTTTACAGCATGGATAGGTAAGAAAACATCCAATTTTGAAAAAATATCGAAGTTGGGTTGGTTTTCAGTGCGTTTTTAACTTCACTTTAAATCAGTGTTTTATACACGTGGCGCATGAAGTAAAATTTCGAGTTTAGAAAAGCCCCGTGAAAATTTGTGTCAAATTTTCTACGCGGGGCTTTTCTAAACTCGAAATTTTACTTCATGCTTAGTCTGGGAGTGGACCGTCAAGATTTTCTACATGTCGAGATTTTTGATATTTCTAGATTTATGTCGATTTATTCACAGTTTGTTATTGTATTAAATGCAACTTTAATATTAAATAAAAACGGTTTTTTTTAGGAATAGAATATTCACCCATTAAGAGCCGAACAAATTATAAAGTTAACTCTAAAAGTTAATTTTAGGTAAAGTTTTGCATCTTTTTCTATGATTTCAATGAATAATTTATTAAAGTATACGTGTGTGTGAAAAGACGTGTTAACGTGAGCTCCAGTTAAAGTGTAAATTTTAGTGACATTTTGGATATATTTTAACTCAGGATAAATACCATCTTATTCCTCACTAAGCAAGCTTTACAACGATGTGCATTATTTTTAGTAATAGTTAGTATGGCTCGCAATAATTGACCATTTATCAATCGAAATCCGGCCGTCACATTCGGAGTTTAAAACCGGGTCTTTTTTGCGATCCCATTGTTCATTTCTTATCGTAAACCTGAACGTTTGGATCGAATAAATTGTCTTATCGATTTAACCTTATAAATCAGCTGATGGGTTTAGAATAATAATAAACTGGAAATCTTTTCATTAATAAATCCATACTATTCCTTTGTTCTCTTATGTCACCCTTTCCGTGGTCTACTACCCCGAATATGTGTTTTTAAGTCGTTGCGAAAGACCGCGCAGCGTGAAGATTTGTCTTTTGTTTATATTAATATTGTTTTCCCCTCCCCATTGATTAATCCAAATAACTATCATTAAATTATACTATAATGGGAGTTGTCACTTGTCCGTGTTGTAATATTACAATTTCGCCAAAGAACTTATCCGCTGCAATTAAATGCAATGGAAAATGCAACAATAGATACCATCCTGTATGTGTGAAATTAACGCAGATTGAGTTTGTATATTATGTAAGTCAAGAGAAACTACTTGGGGGCAATAAATGGGTCTGTCGCCTGTGTGACTATGACGGAAGTGTAAAAGGTTCTAATGAAAACGATCCCAGTATGATTGAAACAATTAAAGCAATGTTTATGGATCAGCTTCAAACGTTCAGGGAAGAATTTGCTATTTTTAAAAATGATATGAATAATTCGTTATCCGATTTTGTAAAATCTATCAACTTAAAAGTGATTGAATTGGAAACTGAAAATAAGAAAATGAGGGAAGAACTGACAAGGTTGCATTCTAAGGAAAGTGCTACTTTAGATGAATTTGCGGATGAAATGTACGATAGGGAACAACGATCTCGAAATATGATAATATTTAATCTTCCAGAATCGAATTTAAAAAACGAATCTGATAAGAAAAATTATGACTTAAATCAAATTAAGGAATTAACATCCCAATTCGTCGATGTCAATGTTAAAACCGCATTTAGAATTGGAAAATTGTCTAATAATATTCGCCCTCTTAAGGTATGCTTAGAATCAAGTAACTCGATAGACTTGATTATGAAAAATCAAGGAAAAATCAGGGACATTAAAGAGAATATCAAAATCAAAAGAGATCTAACTATACTTCAAAGAAGCTATGTCAACAAAATTCATGATGAATTTAATAAACGAAAAGAGGAGGGAGAAATGGACATATATATTAAATACAGAAACAGCCGTCCTGTAATTATGAAAAACAAAAAAAGCGATTTAAGTTTAAAAAACTAAAGCCACTTAACATATATTTTCACAATGCCGGGGGTATTAAAAGTAAACTTCAGGAATTTTCGGCCAATGTCAATTTATCAAATTATGATATCATTTTTATTGTGGAATCGTGGTTATCTGAGGATATACAGAACTCTGAAATTAATTTAAATGGATACAATATTTTTCGATCAGATCGTAATAAATGCTCAAGTGACAAACAACGTGGAGGTGGTGTCCTAATTGCTTGTAAAAAAGAATTAAACGTGTGTGTTATCGATATCGAGTGCACAGAAGTGGAACAATGTTTTATATCACTGGTGTCATCAAATTACATTGTCGGCGCAGTATACCTACCACCAAACTCAGATCTCCGTAAATATGAACAGCACTGCTTTTGCCTGGAGCGTATCGCAGAGCTTTATCCAAACCGAAATTATTTAGTGTGTGGTGACTACAATTTACCAAACGGCCAATTTTCCAACGGGCGCCTGGGAGTGTCTTCGCAAAATCCAAACAGTGAATGTGCGCAAATTGTGGCAGAAAGCTTTGGATTTTTAAATTTGTTTCAAATTAATAACAATCCTAATTCAAGAGGGTCTTATTTAGACCTATTTTTCTGTTCAGAGGAAAGTGCTAGTGTAGTGCCGGCCAGCGATTTGCTTGTCTCTAATTCTCAACATCATTCTGCGTGTGTAATCTCCATAAATCTATTAGATAAACCAGAAGTCTTGCAAATATCTGATGTTATCTATATGTATAATAAAGCAGACTATGTCTCAATTAACAATGCGATTGCGTCAATAGATTGGGAATTGTTGTTTTTTAATTTAGGTTTAGATGATCAAGTTGACATTTTTTACAAAATTCTTGATGATCAGTAGTTTTATACCTAAAACAACTATTAAAATAGGAATTAACAAGTTTCCAATTTGGTTTGATAATAACTTAAAAAGATTGATAAGTCGGAAGAAAGCAGCCCATGCCAGATATAAAAATACAGGAGAGTTAAAATATTATGAAGAATTCCAAGACTTACGGCAACAATGCAAATATCTGAATAATGAATTACACAAGGCACACATTTTAAACTGTGAAAATAAAATCAACACTGATCCCAGCCTATTTTGGAAGTTTGCTAATTCCTATAGAAATAACACAAATATACCAAATTGTATGAAACTTGGTAATATAAAATGTATGGGCGGTTTGGAAATTGTAACAAATTTTTCAAATTTTTTTGCTTCTGTTTATTCTGAAGATGATTCTCCATGTTCTTCCAGCTTTGTGTTCGATAAGTCAGTTTTTGGTGATTTTATTCATCTTTCTTTGCGGGATATATATGAGGGTATTGAAAATCTAAAATATAATCATAGTTGTGGCCCCGATAATATTCCAAATAGTTTTATTAAAAACTGCATTTTTACTATTTCCAAGCCCATATACTTATTATTTGTTTGTTCATTAAAAAATGGCTATGTGCCGAGTATATGGAAGAAAAGTTTTGTTACACCCATTCATAAATCAGGACGTAGTGACATTATAGAAAATTACAGGGGCGTATGTCTCCAATCTTCGATACCTAAGTTATTAGATAAATTAATGTCCACATTTATATTAAATCAATTTAAACATGTACTTGTTGAGGAACAACATGGCTTTGTGGAGGGTAGGTCCACTACTTCAAATCTTTTAGTGTTTACAGATTACCTTGTTAGTGCTTTTGAAAACAAAATGCAAGTTGATTCTATATACACAGATTTTTCGAAAGCATTTGACAAGGTAAATCACGCGATATTATTGCCAAAAATCAAAGCATACGGATTTAATGGAAGAGTTGTGGAGTGGATTGGCTCCTTTTTAAGTAATAGGGTTCAACAAGTTAAAATAAAAAACTTTATTTCAAAGGAATTCTCCGTTTATTCTGGTGTACCACAAGGTACACACTGTGGACCGATATTTTTCTTGGTTTTTATAAATGATATAATACACTCCATAAAATCATGCAAAGCTATAATGTTTGCAGATGATTTAAAGCTATACCTAGCAATGTCGCAGCCTTCTGACTGCACATTGATACAGGACGATTTGAATAATATATTAAATTGGTGTGACAAGAATAGATTGCCATTAAACTTTAAAAAATGCCATGTAATATCATTTAGCAAGCGTCAAGTAGTCCATAAATATAACTATATGTTGAAAGGTTTCGGATTAAGTCGGGTTAACGAGATTAAAGATTTGGGTGTAACACTCGATTATAAACTTAATTTTGGACCACATATTACAAATATTACCAATAAGGCAAGTAGGGTTTTAGGTTTAATTTTTAGAATTGGCAAAACATTTTCAGTGCGAACCTTACAGTTACTTTATTTTTCATTGGTAAGGTCGATATTAGAATATTGTTCGATTATATGGAGTCCACACTATGCTATCTGAATAAACAAGCTCGAGAAAGTCCAATCTAAATTTGCACGAGTATATGCCTTTAGAATGGGAATTTCTGGAGATAACTTAGAAATAAATTCATTCAAATCGACGATAAATCTAAAACCCTTGATTCACAGGCGCATTTATTATGATTTATGTTACTTGCACAAACTTTTTTCGGGCTATATTAATTCTTCTTTTCTTGTCTCCAAAATATACTTAGTAGTCCCAATAACTGACAGAAGAACGAGGCAACACTGTACATTTAAGGTCCAAAGTGCAACATGCAATTATAGCTTAAATAACCCGTTAACAAGATTATTCCGATTTGGTAATATTTTACTAGATATTAATTCCTTGTACCTCTTTCAAAAATCGGAAAATCTATTCAAAACCAAAATTAAGTTTATCAATTTCGAGCTTTTTACTTAATCCATATTAATTCGGTTGCATATATTAATTATTCTTTCCCTTAATAGAAGATGCTATTGTTTTATTAGTTTTATACTATAAGCTCGTGTAAAGTTTAGTTTAATAGTGATGTAATTAGTTTTGTATACTTAGAGTGTATATATTTTTTTTTTATGTTAATGTTAAAATGTTTTTTACCGTAAATAAATAAATAAATAAATAAATATTACATACGTCGATTTTTTAAAAGAGTTAAATTTAAAATTCAAACGAGTGTTGTCCACTCCCAGACTAAGCATGAAGTAAAATTTCGAGTTTAGAAAAGCCCCGCGTATAAAATTTGTCGAGGGTCGCGCAGCGACCCGAGACAAATTTTCACGGGGTTTTTCTAAACTCGAAATTTTACTTCATGCGCCACGCGTATAAAACACTGATTAAAAGTGAAGTTAAAAATGCACTGAAAACCAACCCAGCTTCGATATTTTTTCAAAATTAGATGTTTTGTTTCCTATCCATGCTGTAAACCTTCAGATCTTCGTTGTTTTCTTGTAAAGAAACTTCGATTCCCTGCAGTTCTTTGTTCTGCGAAGACCATGGTTGGTCCTTTGAGCTGTAGCCTTTGTAAAACGGTAATAAACTTAGTAATCTAGAGTAATCCTTCAATTTGAAACTACTAAGAACGAGTGTTGTCCACTCCCAGACTAAGCATGAAGTAAAATTTCGAGTTTAGAAAAGCCCCGCGTAGAAAATTTGTCGAGGGTCGCGCAGCGACCCTCGACAAATTTTCACGGGGCTTTTCTAAACTCGAAATTTTACTTCATGCGCCACGCGTATAAAACACTGATTTCAAGTGAAGTTAAAAATATACTATTAACGTTGGATATTTTTCATGGTTAAGTAACCAAATATGCATTCACAAATATTTGAATTATTCGAAAATTTTAATAGTTATATTCAAATGTTATATGTGTGTTAGTCAAACAACGGTTCGATGGAAAACTGGTCTTTATTGCATGTCGTGTATTGTACATCATGTAGTAGGCAACCCTATTAGCACGCTTGCTAATTGTTACACATATGTTACATCTCCCTTATTAATTACAGTACATAGTCATTTAGTTTTCTAGGTCTTTTAGACACTCTTTTGTTAGTAGTGTTACGACCATTTTTTCCGTTTACAATATTGTCACTTACATTGTTATCGTTTACATTATTGTCGCTTACATTGTAATTACCTTTACATAGTGTAATATGTTTCACCAAGTGCCAGATGAGAAATTAATTCAAGAAATTATTAGTGCCAGTAAAGCAAAACTCATCGTCATGTACAGAAGAAATTTGGTCAAATTTGCAAAGTCAAATAACCACATTTGGTTCATTCGAACGTGTCATAAAGAGAAACTCAAACCAAAGTTCATGAAAATCCACATCAACCAGCAATCAAAAGAAGCGCAGGAAGTCGTGAAAATGGGCCTCATCAACTGGGTACAGCTAGAAATGAAGAAATGGTACAACACCAGAGATAACCTGTCACATATCCGGAAGCTGCTCCACACAAAACTTGTAAATGTTCTACATCCAATTGAATTTGACGTCATCGACTCCAGTTTTCGACAAGAAGCAAAAGAAATTGCATACAATCAATTCAAGAAACAAAAGAAAAATTAATTCGCCTTAAAGAAGAAAGAAAATCTAATTCACTGCAGACAGGATATATTAACACCATAAATAATGATTGTATAGGTGAGAACATGGATATAGAGTTTTATCCCCGAGTTGTTAATTTATCAAACACTCAGTTAAATTTATTTGAGACTACTTTATTACAAAAAGGGTTCAAATACAATCCGAATATAGAATCAAATAAGTCAATCGAAACAACAGCTATAGATGCAGAAATTATTTGTAATAAAGTGTTCTCAGACAATGAAAGGTCATTAATAAAAAATAAAATTGCCAAAGTCATAACACAACACAAAAGAAAATTAATTATGAAAAATAAAAATTCATCAGAACTAAAAACAATTAAGTATTGATAATGAAGGTTTAAATTAAATTACACTTGGTTTCTTTCACAATTTTTTACTTTACTATTTACTCGACTAGTTTCGCGTTTTACAGCATTATCAGGAGTGAATTACAAAAGATACCAACAAGCTTATATATGGTCAGGTAATAAGGGATTTTAAGATTGGGGAATTCCAAATATCCTCATTGTCGTTGACGAGGTGTTTTCCGTCTTTTATTGCCCTATTTATTTCTAGGCCTTCCCTGAGGTTTAAATTACGGCCCTTATTACCTGAATATAGAATTTTGAAATTATTAACATCTATAAAGTGGTTGTTAATTATACAATGTTTTGAAATCCCTGTACACTGTTTGTTATTTATAATTGATTTTTTTATGTTCTGTTAGTCTTGTCTGAAAAGTTCTTCCTGTTTGTCCTATGTATAATGCATCACATTCACTGCACTTTAATTCGTACACTCCACACTTTTTTAATTTGTCTATGGGGGGTTTATTGTTTATTAGTAGTTTTCCTAAATTTGTCTGGTTAGTGCATATGATGCGAAATTCATTACCCCTTATATTGTTTATAATTTTATTTGACAAATCCTTAACATAATTAAGTTTGGCCCATTTTATTTCATTAATTTCTTCGATATAGAAGTGTTTCATCAATTGTTTTTTCTTTTTCTTTTTTAAGATGTTATCAACAATTTCAGCATTATATCCATTGTTGCGAGCTATTGTTTTTATGGTTGCTAATTCGATGGCGAAATCTTGATTCCTCAATGGGATGTTTATTAGCTGATTTATGTATGAGTTAAATGTACTAAACTTAATTTGGTTTGTGTGATTTGAAGAATTGGGGATTATTGTGTCAGTAAATGTATCTTTTCTATATATTTTAAATTTTAAATGGTTAGTGTCAGTTTTTTCTATTGTTAAATCTAAAAGGTTTAAACTATTGTTGATTTCTGTTTCTGATGTAAATTGAATTTTTCGATTTATTGAATTTAAATATTGTTCAAAAGAATTTAATTGTCGGTTTGTGCCTGACAATTAAGAATTTAAAAAAGAAACTAGACAATAATAACTTGGTTCTCTGTAAAGCCGATAAAGGTAACACAGTTTCAATAATGCCTAGAATTGATTACATTAAAAAAACTGAAACTTTACTAGATTCTGTTAATTTTACAATCTTATCTAAAGATCCCACGAATAAATTTCAGTTAGAGTTAAAAAAATGCATTAAATCTTGCGGAAATGTAATACTTGATAAGAATCAATATAAATTCATCAAAATGAATCCTAGAGCACCCATATTATACGGATTACCTAAATTACACAAAGAAGGCATTCCGATGAGACCGATTGGGGTACAGTTTTCCTAATATTATTTTCCTAATGATTTTTTTCCCTAACTTATTATTTTCCTAATTTAACAATTTTCCTAATTTTTTTTTCCTAATATTCCTAATTTTCGTAATTTTCCAATGTTAACCGTGAAGTTCCCATGCCAACCGTCATTTGTCAGGCAAACAAAACCTCTAGAAAGTGTCAATATTTTAGTGCGTGTGTCCAAATTTGCGTCTGTAAAAATGACCGTTGAACTGATTCAAACTAACTTAAGCCATGTTTTACACATGAGCGGATTTTTGTATAGTAAACGCCTGACAAAAAATGGAAGAGTCTTTTGGAACTGCAAACTGTGTAATGCCACGGCGGTAACGAGGTTGCAGTTGACGCAGGGACAGGCGGTGGACGTCATAAAAGGTGGAGAAAACTTGGATGCCACCCACAACCACGCTCCAGACTATGATGCCGTCGAAGCCATCAAATTAAAATATCGCGTGAAGAGAAAAGCGGTAGAACACCCCGAAGACCCTCCTATTCAAGTGTTGCGCGAAGAATTGGACGGCGTGCCAGCTGCTGTTCTGGCTCATCTACCTGACAGGCCAAATATGGCAAAATTAATTTCGCGAAGAAGAAGACAAAATATGCCAACGAACCCTGTCGACATCGAAGATTTGGAAGAAGTACCAGAGTTATATGCGAAAACACATACGGGTGAAAATTTCCTTTTGTATGACTCGCGTGAGGATGATGATGACGAAGAAAACGAAGGGATGGGACGAATTCTGATTTTTGCGACCATACAGAACTTGCGGCTGTTAATGAGAAGTCCAAATTGGTACTTGGACGGCACCTTCAAGGTTAGGTTTATTCTTTTCATAATGTACATTATTTTTATTTTATTTTTCGAGTTGTACCGTATTATTTTTTCAGGTTGTACCGCAAATTTTTTTTCAACTCTTCACTGTCCTTGCTTCCCTGACACAAATTCGGAACGGTAAACAACAAATAGTCGCTATCCGTCGCTATTCGTATACGCACTGCTGGAAAATAAAAAACAAGTCGCGTACGAAAAAGTACTGGATGTCATCAGAAACGCGTGTGAGGAAGCAGGCATTCCACGCAGAGTGCCGGTTATTGTGATGACGGATTTTGAACTCGCTATCCTGAACGCAATTAGAAAAATCATGACGGAGAGTACGAAAGTCAGAGCCTGCTTTTTTCACCTCCAACAAGCAGTGTACCGGTACATCCAACAGGAGGGGCTGCAAGTGGCGTATAGCGATAAGAAAGATCGAACTATAAAAGATGCAGCGCGAATGATGTGCGCTATCGCGTTCGTTCCTCTCGCCGACGTGTTATCTGTGTTTGCTGAATTCGAAAACCAAGCACCTCCTGCATTCAAATCGGTGGTCGACTATTTTCGGGTATTTTTTCTTTCTCATCAGTCCGCTATCAGTCTGCTCATCAGTTATTTTTTACAAGTATTACTACCCCGTAGACGACGTACGTAAAAGGACAGACAGCTCGAGGTAGACGTCGAGCCGTTGATGCCCGATACCCACCAGATGTTTGGAACATGTACGATGCGACGCTCCAAAACCTATCGAGAACCAACAACCTTTCAGAAGGTTCCTTTTCCTTTTTCCTGAATCCAACAACTGTCCATTATCCCACATCTTATCTTACAGGTTGGCATACTCGTTTCGCACTTGTGGTGGGAAAGAACCATCCGGGTTTGTACACTCTCCTCAAGGAACTCAAGAAAGAGCAATCTGACACTGAAGGCATGATCCGCGACCTAAATTTAGGGAAAAGAGTCCGGCGAGACGTGAGCAAAGCTATGGAGCAGAACGAAGAAAGGATTACGAACGTCGTTCTCCAGTATGAAGATCGGCGGGAGGAAGCTATGGAGTACTTAAAGGACGTCGGTTGCTACATTGGTTTTTGAACTGTACATTTGGAAATGAGTCTCGGAAATAAAATGTGAATTTGGAAAATAGTATTAGGAAAATAATAATAATAGAAATTAGGAAAAAAAAATATTAGGAAAAAAGGATTAGGAAAAAAAATATAGGAAAAAAGGATTAGGAAAACTGACCCCATACAGATGAGACCTGTTGTATCATATTTATATGCTCCAACATACAAATTATGCAAATTTCTTAATTCAACACTACCTTCGTTTATTAATTTCAGTCCACCACATGCAATAAAAAATTCAATAGAGTTAGTTAATAATTTAAAATCGTTAGTGGTCCCCCATAATGCAAAACTGATATCGTTTGACGTAAAGAGCCTTTTTATGTCCATACCAATTCAGAGCCTAACTGTAACCTTAGAAAATTTAATCAATAAAAGTAATAATTCTGATGAAAGTAAAAAAGAAATGTTGCTATTAATTAATCTGTGCCTTAAGCAAAATTACTTTGAATTTAATGATATAATATACTCACAAACGGAAGGGTTGCCAATGGGATCACCATTATCACCTCTATTAGCTGAAATCTTTATGTCTGACTTTGAAGTGACTCTTCTCAGTAAGACAGAGACTAAACCAATATTTTACTGGGCAAGGTACGTAGACGATATCTTTTGTATTTGGACTGGAACGACAAGACTATTAAATGCATTTGAAAAATACCTAAATTCCATCAATAATAATATACAATTTACTACTGAAACAGAAATGAACAATAGCTTAAACTTCCTTGACATAACCATTATTAAAAATAATAAAAAACTAGAATTTAAAATACACAGAAAAGAAACATATACGGACTCAATCATTCCAGCCAATTCAAACAACACACAACAAATAAAATTAAGTACATTTCACTCTTTTATTAATAGATTAATTAACATTCCTCTAAGTGAATCTGATTTCAGGCAAGAATTAAACGTTATTACAAAAATTGCCGAAAATAATGGTTATAACAAGGAAATTATATTTAATTAAATAATTTTACGCACCTGAGCAAACAATAGAATATAAATGGCATAAATTGAATTTTGTTAATGACCTGTCATATAATATAGTCAGTCATTGTAGGGGAAAAGACTTTAATATTATATGTTCAAACCCTTTAAATTTAGGCAAACTATTAATAAACAATAAATCGAAAACTGATAATTCAAAGAAATGTGGAATTTGTGAAATACAGTGTGATGAATGTGATGCAATTTATATTGGACAAACCGGCAGATCTTTCAAAATCAGAATGAAAGAACATAAAAAATCTGTTTTAGATAATAAACCAACAACTGGCTTTTCCAAACATTGCATCGCATTCAATCACTTCTTTAATCCGCATAACTTTAAGATTTTGCATTCAGGTAATAAGGGATACACACTAAACCTCAAAGAGGGCCTGGAGATTAACAGGGCCATAAAAATGGGGAAAAATATCGTAAACGACAACGAGGAGATTTGGAATTCCCCAATTCTGATTTCTCTTATTACCTGAAACAAAAATATTGTATATATACTTAGGAAATAATTTTGTCTGTACATTCCTTTGAAAATGGTCTAACAAACCGAAACTAGTCGGAATAAAGATTTAATTGTGAAACAATACCAAGTGCCTTTCCTTTAATTAACTTTACATACATTGTTATCGTTTACATTATTGTCGCTTACATTTTTATCATTTTCGCTTACATTGTTATCACTTACATTTCTAAGGTTTACATCAGTTTCGCTTACTATATTGTCAGGCTTATAAACAAAGTTTGAAAGTTGCACCGTTGCATCTTTATTACCTTTAAATATTCTTATGTATATTCTATTTCTAATGATACATCTTATTTTTCTATTTCATATGTCCTCTCCCTTATTTTGTTTTTTATTTCTCCTACTTTCCAGGTGCTTTTAGGTTTTTCTTGGTACCACACTTTCATTCCATTGGTAAAATCTAAATTTGTATTGCATTTGTTTTGTATCAATTTTATTGTTAAATTTTGTTCTATTTATAATTTGCGGGTTTAATTTATTGTCTTTAATTGGAAGGTTGTCTCTTAAGTATCGAGACATTAATATTTGTGACGGTGTATAGGTGTCGTAGACAGGTGTATTTCGGTAAGTTAATAAAGCTAAATATATATAAATAAAACACTTTTTACTTTGTTTAACCACTGGATCTTACATTTAATTGTGTGACTAGTTTCGACTATCTAGTAGTCATTCTCAAACTAAAGTAAATACAAATTACACGTTAAAAACTATTTATATGGCTTCGAAGAGAGGGGTGTACATTAGGTCAACCTGGTCATTAAGAAGGGAAATTCCGGGATTAATTCGGGCCTTGTGTAAAAAGTGTTTTATTTACAAGTGTATTTAAGATGTACCACAAAGTGAACGCCTACAACACCAAACTAAATATATGTCTTCATTATTTTCTACTGTCTTTTTGATTAATTTTTTAATAGTTTGAATTGATCTCTCCGCTAGACCGTTTGATTGTTGGTGATACGGGGATGATTTGTTTATTTGAAAGTTCTATTCTTTAGAGAACTGTTCATATTCTTCGCTAATAAATTGTCTTCCACTATCGGATACTACAATTTTAGGAATTCCGTGTCTGGCAAATATTGCTTTTAATTTGTTAATTACATTTATAGAGGTTAAGTTTTTGTTTAGTGTCATAATTTCAGGATACTTTGAGTAATAATCTACTGCAATTAGGAATGTTTCACCTTTAATTTCAAATAAGTCAATTCCTATTTTTTGCCATGGTTTTTTAATTATTTTGTGATTTATCATTGGTTCTTTTTTATTTGAGTTTGAGTATTTATTACATATGAAGCATCTGTTAATTAAATTTTCTATTTGTATCATCATAAAAGGCCAATAAACTGAAAATTTTGCTCTTGATGTGCATTTGTTTATACCTAAGTGTCCTGTATGTATGTCTTCTAGAATCTTATTTCTCCACGATTTTGGTATCATAACTCTTTGATTCATATAAACCAGGTTATTTGTTCCTTGTGTAATTTCAGATTTTAATTTATAATAAGGCTTTAAATTACTACTTAATTTATTTATGCTATTTGGCCATTTGTTCTGTATAAAATTAATTATCATTTTTAATTCTTCATCTTCTTCAGTTGCCTTTTGCAATTGTTTTAACCTATCATTTATAATTATTTAAGGGGGTATTACCATTCGGAAGTTTTAAAAAATTGATTTTTTTTTGCATGTATTGATACTTGATAGTATCTAGTTTCATGTCCGAAAGCCGTTTTACAATAGGCGAATTCGTTAGTTAGATTTTTGCTTGTTGAAGTAAACAATGCTGAGTAGGTGGCTGGGTGGAAATACGCAGAACTCAAACGAAAGTTTGAATGCTTGTGTCTGGAAGCTGGCTTCGAAGCACCTCAACTGTGGTGCAAAAACCGTCGCTATCGCGTCTTTCATAGCTACCAGCATTTTCAACGACGGATACTCGGCAGTTTTTAAGACGATAGAGACACTGGGAATCCATATCGGCCTGCAAGCCAAGGCTTTCCGGTGCGGACCGACGCGGAGCGCGAGATGTGGGACGAATTTTGCCTGACTCCAGCAACTCATAAGGCCATTCAACAACGCTGGCAGGAGTAAATCATTCGAACCTAGTTTTTAGAGGAAGAGGAGGGCCTAGTGTACGGAGCTGGCATAGCTGACTAAAGCCAAAAATCTCCAAAAATAGTTAAAGCTTGTGTCAAAACTTTAAACGCGTTTTTCTCGAAACCACTTTCTTTTCAAACTATGAAACGGATTGACTTGAGCTTTTAGTGTTCGGTTCTCCACATTTTCCTCTGGAGTTTGAACAACCGTCATTCAAATATATTAACATTTGATATTTTTCATAGAGCCTTAAAGTCAGAAAAAGGGGGGCAAAAAGCGACCACTTTTTTCGAATGGCCTCCATTTTGTTATTTATCGAGATTTTTTATTGTCGGTGGTTCAAACTCCAGATAATTTAATACAGATTAATGACTACTACTTCATTTTACGTTTCAAATCACAGAATCGAAAAAATCTTTCCGGCCATGAGGAAAAACACGGCGGACACGGCCTTATTTGAGGCCAGATTTAGAGGCTTAGCCGGACGATTGAAAAGAATTAAAATTCATTTTTTATAGTTTATGAATCTATAAACAAGTTGCAAGAAACCGCAAGATCGCATGTATTAAATTTCCCAAAAATAAAAATTCTGAAAAACCGTAAAAAAAAACGCTGTCCTAGTGGTAATACCCCCTTAAGCATACTTGAGCGTTTAATTCTAAGTTGTCCTCATATATTTTATTTACTGTTGCTCTTGATAATGTATCGGCTATTATTAAATATTTACCTGGTTTGTATACTAAATTTATTTTATATTTCTGCAATATTAAGAGCATTCTTTGTAATCTAGCTGGGCATGAATTTAAAGATTTCTTGAATATATGTATCAGTGGTTTGTGATCGGTTTCTACCGTGAATTCTCTTCCATAAACATATTGATAAAACTTTTGTACACCGAAACAAATTGCTAAAAGCTCCTTCTCAATTTGAGCGTATCTTTGTTGAGTATCGGTCATGGCTCTAGAAGCATAAGCACATGGTTTATCGTTTTGCAGAAGTACTGCTCCTAGACCAAAACTTGATGCATCCACTGAAATTGTTATTGATTTACTAGGATCAAAATAATTTGAAATTGGTTCTTGCGATATTATCTGTTTTAATTCATTAAAAGCTTTTTCTTGATTATTTTCCCATGAAAATACATTTTGTTCTTTAATTAAATCTCTTAGTGGTTGTGTTATTTGGGATAAATTTGGAATGAATTTTCCTACATATGTTATGAGACCAAGGAATCTTTGTACATCTTTTTTATTATTTGGTTTGGGCATTTCAATTATCGCCTCAATTTTGTCTGCGTCCATTGATACACCTTTACTTGAGAATTTATGACCTAAGTATTTTACTTCGTCTAAACCAAATTTGCTTTTTTTAATGTTAAATTTTATATTTTCTTTTCTTGCTATTTTGAATACTTGTTCTAAAATCTTATCATGTTCTTCCTTTGTCTTTGCATGAATTAAAATGTCATCTACATAAATTTCTACACCGTTAATTTGAAAGAATTCTTGAAAATATTCCTGGAATACTTCACTAGCAGTTTTAATTCCAAATGGCATCCTATTGAATTTATATCTACCATAAGGGGTGGCAAAAGTACATAATTTACTTGACTCTTCGTCTAGTGGAATATTCCAAAATCCACTAACTGCATCTAAAATTGTAAATTTTTTTGAACCAATGATATTCCTTGCAATTTCATCCATGTTTGGTAATTTATATTTTCTATTTATTATGACTTCATTTAAATGTTTTGGATCTAAACAAATTCTTAATGAACCACCTTCTTTCCTAATTAATACATATGAATTTATCCACTCTGAACTGCCTTTAACTTTATCTATTATTTCTAAATTTTCTAAATTGTTTAAACATTTTTTAAATTGTTCTTGTAATGCAAATGGTACGTTTCTTATTGGATTTATTACTGGTTTTGCTTCATTTTCTATTTCAATGTGATATTTTTTATTTATTTTGCCTATACCTTCAAAGACATCTTTATATTTATTTGTTAGTTCCTCATAGTTATTGGTTTCATTTTTATTTACTACATCTATAAATTTTATATCTTTGTCTTTGTCAAATGTTATTATTCCTAAGTGAATACATGTTTTCAAACCTAAGATTGACCTATTGTTACGTTCGTCAACAAAAAATTCTATTTTATTATACCATTGTCTTTTATAATTTATGTCTAAATAACATTTTCCTACTATTGGAATTTTTTCACCTGTGTATGTTACCAAAGTTTCATTATTCTTTATTATATTTGTTAATTCACCACATTTCATTTCATTATAAGAAATTATATTTACACTTGCGCCTGTATCTATTTTGAATGTGATTTTGTTATCTGAATGTTTATTTATGCCTAATTTTACTATGCATTGATTAAACTTATTCTTATTTATATTATTAATTGTATCTACGCATAGATTTTCATCATTTTTTGTATTAGTTTGTTCAATTTGATTTACTGATTTATTTTTACATTTTATTGCAAAGTGATTATTTCTTTTACATTTTAAACATTGCTTGCCATACGCTGGGCATTTATTTATTGGATGTGATTTACCACACCTTGAACAATCTTTAATTTCTTTTTGTACCTGATTATAATTTTTATTTATCTTTGAGCTGGAAGCGTTTTCTCGAAATTTCTTCACATATTTCTTGTTGTTTATTTGGTCCACTTCTTTATCGAATCTTGAGTCTCCCACTGTTGTTTTTTTCATTTCTTGTAGTTGTTGTCTGGATGTCTCTGTCAGCACACATGTTTCTATCGCCTTCTCCAGGGTGTACTCCTGATGTTGAAGTAGGTGTTCTCTTACTTTCTCATCTCTAATTCCAATGATCAGCATTGTTTTGATTAGTTCTACTTTAAAGTTGTCTGGGAATTCACATTGTCCTGCTTGGTTTTCTAAGGTTGTGACGTATTGCTCTGTGCTGTCCTCATTCTGGCGGGACGTGAAGAATTTATACCTCTCATAGGTTATATTCTTTTTCGGGATAAAGTAATTATCAAACTTATTTTTTAAAACGTCGATCTTGTCCTTTTCCTCTTCTTCGAATGCGAAGCTATTATAAATTGTGATGGCCTCTTCACCCATTAAATGCAATAAATGAGCACATTGTGTTTTTTCAGGCTTGGCGTCTAACTCGACGGCGGTGGAGTAGATTTCGTACCTCTGTTTCCAGTTCCTCCAATGTTCACTTGCATTGCCGGTTAGTTTAATTGGTTGAATTCCTCTGTTCTCCATTTTCACTTAATTGTTTATTTTTCACTTCAATGTTTCTATCATTTATTTTATTTTCTTAGCTGCGCCATGTTATACAGAGAGTTTTATGTAACACCGAACATTTTCAATGTTCATTTTCGTATATTCTGTTTCAAATCAAAGCCTTCAATACGATTTGACACCTTAAATTTTTAGGTTAGTTGTAAATTGAGTTGTCTATATGACCATTAAAAATTGTAGCCAGTCAATTGCAATTAATGCCTCAACTTGTATATACATGAAGTTTTTCTTTCAAGTTTACATGTCCCAATTACAGCGTAAATCTTTAGATAATCGTTGTTTTATTAAAATAATTTAATTTGAAGCTTTAAGCGAGTGTTTTCCACTCCCAGACTAAGCATGAAGTAAAATTTCGAGTTTAGAAAAGCCTGAAAATTTGGTTTGGTCGCGTAGCGCGAAGCGGCCAAACCAAATTTTCAGGCTTTTCTAAACTCGAAATTTTACTTCATGCGCCACCGGTACAAAACACTGATTCAATATAAAGCTTAGCGGTGTGTTTAAAACTTCGTAATATGTCGGCGTTTTGTATCGGTGGCGCATGAAGTAAAATTTCGAGTTTAGAAAAGCCTGAAAATTTGGTTTGGCCGCTCCGCGCTTCGCGCTACGCGACCAAACCAAATTTTCAGGCTTTTCTAAACTCGAAATTTTACTTCATGCTTAGTCTGGGAGTGGAAAACACTCGCTTAAAGCTTCAAATTAAATTCTTTTAATAAAATGTGCAACGTATGCAATGTATGCATATGGATACTTAAAAGAAAAATGTTCGTTATGAAAATGTTCGGCGTTATATAAAACTCTCTGTATGTGTGTTAGTCAAACAACGGTTCGATGGAAAACTGGTCTTTATTGCATGTCATGTATTGTACATCATGTAGTAGGCAACCCTATTAGCACGCTTGCTAATTGTTACACATATCAAATATGAATAATTTAGTGATTTAAATATTCATATTAGAATATTTAACTATTTGAATTAATCGAATTCGAATCCCAGCCTTAATAGCGATGATTCGAATTATTTAGGAGGATTTGAATCCATGTATCAGGATTCGAATTTTATAAGGATTCGATTTCTTTTATAAGGATTCGAATCCTTTTATAAGAATTCGAATCCTTTTATAAGGATTCGAATCCTTTTATAATAATTCGAATCCTTTTATAAGGATTCGAATCATCTACGTTTGGATTCGTATACGAATCCTTTTAAAAAAATTTAACGAATCCGGATCACGAATCCGTTTTCACTAAAGTATTCGAATACCTCTTTTGAATCCTCTAAAAGGATTCGAATCCGGGAATCGAATACTGAATGATTTGAATCCTGCCCAGCTCTGGCATGAAGTATGTCTCACTTTAATAAATTAAACAAATATTTTACATAATGCTTAATCAAGGAGTGGAAACACTCGGTAGCAGCTTTAAATTGGCCGTTTTTATAAAAACAACGAATTTTTGCAAAATTATCAAATGCTGTACTTGTCGGGATATGTATACTTTACAAAACTACCCTGTATATAAAATCTACTACGAATAATAGTGTAAAACCTAGAAGCATCTTAAAACTTGCTTTTGACACGTACTGATGAGGTAAAGTGAGAAATTAAAATTAACAAATATATATCTAGATCAAATCAAACTTTATTTTAACTAATCTAGTTTGAATTAATCTACAGAAAATTATAAGCAATGATCCTTCAAAGTGAAACTTTATCAATGGTTTATGTTGTTGCAACACTGTTTATGTTGGTCGACCTGTTTCCATCCGGGATCGTTACGTCAGGCACGTAAAAATGGCGATTGGAGACTACCCAGCCGAATATAATCCAAAAACTCACGGGCCTTATGACCCAGCCCGTTTTTATGGAAAGCGTGAGTAGTTGCTAAATTAATGCCTTTTTTTTTAAAGGATATAACAATGTTCGTGCACTCCTATTTTTGAAATAATCAGTTAGTTATGTAAGAGATCACAGGTCATTGAAAAATCGAATTATTTTGTTACAGCCGACACCCCCTTCGGTCAGGTGAAACTCAACGAGCTCGGAGAATGGTTCGGAAGACGTAACAAGACCCCGCAGGCTATTGCTGGAGCCATGAGCAGAGGTAAGAAGGGTTTTAACACATTTGAGGTTACGTATGATAAGTTGAAAGGGAAAAATGTTCAGCAAAATTTAATAAAGAAGGCATGTTTAACAAATAATTTGAATATATTTATGTAATCAAGCAACATTCACTCATATATTTGGAAATAATCAGATAATTTAAAAAAAATTAAGTGTTAAATTTACGCACATATTTATTTGCAGAAAGAGGAGCTATATTTTGCTTAATAAATAAGTAATAATATAAAGGAAATTGTTTCACTCGAAATCCTGTTTTTTTATTATTAAAAATGATTACATAATTATTAAAGTATCTTGAACAAGTTTCTCATCTTTCACGTGGTGAAACATATTTACCTATAATTAAAAAAAAAACACTTGGTTAAATTTCATTCATTTAACCAAGTGTTTTCTTTTTTAAATCATCATTAAAGTAATGAAGTCACTTTTGCTCACTGTGACCACAAATGTGGACATGATCTCCTTTCTATTTCCATGCCGTCCTCCCCAATCCCTCCTCCCAATTCTCCCATCCTCGCATTAAAATCTCCCATGATCACCCACCGTCCTGCTTCCCCTGTTCTATCGTCAATCTCTTTTCTCACCTCATTCCAGTTTTTATTCACATAGACTATCCCCACATTCATTTGTTCTCCTGCCTCCCGCCATCTCATCCACATCAGCCCCTCGCCTCCTTCCCTTGTTTCTACCTTGCCTCCTATCCTGCTCTCCCTCCATCCCACAATCATCCCCCCTTTCGCCCTTCCTCTTGCTGCACTTTTCTTTGCTTCCTTCATCTCCCATCTAAAGTTCACTGGCAACCATCTTTTCACTTCCTCCCATTCTTCTTTAACTATCCACGTCTCTACCATCCCTACTATGTCTTTCCCCACCATCCACTCCTCCATGTCCCTTTTCCATGTGCCCTCTTTTATCTTCGATTTTATTCCTGCCACGTTCCATACACCAATTGCTATCTTCCTTTCTTTCATCTCCTCCCTTTCTCCGTCGTCTCCACACCACCATTCCTCTCAGTCCTTTTGTCCTCCTCTATGTTTCCCCCCTTCCTTTCCTATGCACTTATCTCTGTCCTTCTGCCACCGCTTTGGTCCTACCCCTTTACCCCTTTTGTCATTACCCGCCCAATCCTTCTGCTCTCCTTCCTCTCCCTTCCTTCGAACCATCTTCTCGCCTTCTTCACGTTCCTGCCCCCTTTCCTCCACCCCTCCCCCACCCTTCCATCTTCCTACTTTTTTTCCTCTTCCTGCCTCTCTAACTCCTCCTTCTCCATGTTCCATCTCCACACCCTCCCATCCACCACTACTTTCTGGTATCCCACCCTCACCATTTTCCCCCTTTCCCTTTCCCTGATCACCCACTCCCTAATCTCCTTCTGGACCCTCCTCTCTTGCCTAGTGAGATTATCATCTATATACACCTTTTTCTCCATTCCGTTTCGTAGCTTATTCTTATTCCGCATCACCTGTATTTTATCGTCTAGGTGGCCCAACTTTACCAATATCATTGGCGCCACCCTATCCACAACAAAGCTGTCATTCACCTTCACATCCACACCAAGGCTATCTTTTAGGAAGTCCTCCACCTCCCTTTTCTCCTTCAATTCCTTCCCCCTAATTATTATATTATTCCTCCTCTCCTGTCTCTCCCTCCTCTCCGCCTGACCCTCCAACTCCACTATCCTTTGCTTCAAAATATCTCTTTCCTGTTTCCACATCTCTTTCATTTCCTCTCTCCACATCTCCCTGGCCACCCTCATCTCCTCCTTCCAGATCTCCCATTTTACCCTCAACAAAATGTGTCTAATACAACCGCTTTCCTGTTTATACCGCACTAACTTGTGCACCCTTTGCCACTGATTATGCACTGGCACACGTATTACCGGAATAATAATACACACTCCTGTTCAATTTTCGAAATTTTCGAGTCACCTTCCAGCACAGTGTGAAAAAGCGTACCGTCCGCCATATCAAATGTGGACATGATATAAATTCAGTTATACAAACAAAATTTAAATGTCTTATTTGAGAAATAAATTCATTTTGAGCAGAATTTTTATGTTTAAAACAGTGTTTTAAACATATTTTAAAACAGTGTTTTAAACATATTTTAAAACCACCGTTGTGTTTTAAACATGTTTTAAATGTTAAATTCGTTTGTGCATAGATGTGACAATTTTCAGGCTTTGCTAAATTCGAAATTTTACTTCATGCGCCACGCGTATAAAACACTGATTTCAAGTAAAGTTCAAAATATACTGATAAGGTTTATATATTATTAATTTATTGCAGTATTAAATAAGTTCTAAATAACCCTATTTTGTTATGACAATAGAGGTTATGTATAAGACTTAAACCAAGGCTATTAAATTATTAGTTGTAAACTAACAATAGTAATCTACTAAAACGTTTTATTAATCCGAAAATGTCAATATCATCCATAGAACTGTGTTAAAGCTGTATGCTAACATATATTAACAAGGCTGGTTATGTTTTAAACACGTTTTTAATTGTTAGTGTTTTAAATACTGTTTTAGTAAAAAATAAAACACGTTTTGTAAAAAAAAAAAACTGTTTTTTTTTTAAATGTAAAAAAGTTTTTTTTTTCAACAACCCTGATTTTAAGTAGGAAAAACTTCGGAATTTTAGCACTTTGTTTACAAAGAGTATATTTGTGCACATCAAATCTAACATATTAGACATACAGCTTCACCTGCGTACCGAACGTTAAATATTTATTGTGAATAACGGAGTTGCAGGTTAAATTTGAAATTTTCTACGGCAAATAAAATAATTCGTGAACAGGTTTTTAGAGCGATAATTTTATTGTTTTTAATAATACTTTTTTTGCAATTATCCAGCTTGGTGGAGATGGCAACATAAGTATGTGCAACCCAAGCGTTCTGGAATTGCTCCATTTTTCCAACTGGTTGCCGGATCAATGGTCGTTTTCTACGTCATGAACTACGCAAAAATTCGTAAGTTGGAAAATAATATACGAGCCTCAAAAAGTTGTTCAGAGTAGGCCATAAAAGACAGACGGATTTATCGGTCATAACAGATGAATAGAAAATGCAAAACTTAGATTAATATGGCTTAAATGTGTGTTTTTGTCTTGCTCAACTCTGAAACAATACAGGGTGTTTACGCTAAACCGTTCGTTAAAAGTTTATGGGGTTGCCGTTGCACTAAAAATTTGAAAAAAATCCTTGTCATATGGTTGAATCAGCTCTCCTCATGTGAAATATTTTCAACTTTATATCACTTCCGGTTCCACCGGAAGTAGCACCAAGTTTGTTATTTTAAATGGAACACCATATATATTAGTCATTTTTTGGGTTTCTCGTTTAAATTGCAACATATTTTATTTGAACATATGTACTGGAAACTGTCAATTTTCACAATAAATGTTCTTAAAATGTCAATATCTAAGTGCCCTCTTCAATATCTAGTAATTCAATTTTTTAAATGGAATGACCCAATTTTTATCACATGGTACGATTGGGGGGAAAATTTCCTACAAAAAAGTATTATAAAATTATACTCCTAAAGCAAGTAGTTTTCGAATTATTTCGAAAATTCGTTTTTTGTCGCATTTATGCAGGGAATAATGCTCGCATAAGTCGCAATTGAATTTTAGTAGGCCAGTAGTATGCTTTTGTTTTGACGCGATTGTATTGCGAAATGTCAAATAATAAAAAAAATTAGTACAAAGTCTTACAGAAATCAACAAAATGAATAATTACACAAATCAACAAAGTATCAATTTATTCTTTATACCAGGCAACTTCCAATTGAACAAAATTTGATTCCAATCTTTTTTTTTTTTTTGATTCCAATCTTCTAAATCTTGTTTTATTCATCGGCGGCAAATGTGGATAAGTTTCATTAAATATTCTACATGTGCGAGTACCAATTCTATCGCAGTTGCCATGAATAAAGAATAAATTGATAATTTGTTGATGGGTGTATTTATTCATTTTGTTGATTTCTGTATAACTTGTACTAATTGTTTTTATTATTTGACATTTCGCATTACATAAGCCACAAATCAAAAGCATTACTACTTGCCTACTAAAATTCAGTTGCGAATTATGCGCGCATTATTCCCTGCATAGATGCGACGAAAAACGAATCTTCGAAATAATTCGAAAACCAGTTGCTTTAGGAGTATAGTTGTTAATACTTTTTTGTAGGAAATCTTCCCCCCAATAGTACCACGTGATAAAAAATGGGTCATTCTATTTAAAAAAATTGAATTACGAGATATTGAAGAGGGCACTTCTATATTGACATTTTAAGAACACCTATTGACAGTTTCCAATTCATAAACTCATAGAGGCATCCTCTAGGTACAAGTAGAGATATAAATCATATTTTTATCTTATTCTTAACAAAAGTTACAGACAGATTTCAAGATGCCTTTTAGAGGTCAGAATTTAAGAAATATTTTTTTTGCTTGAAAACTATAAGAGATAAGTGTACATATGTTCGAATAAAATATGTTGCAATTTAAACGAGGAATCCAAAAAATGACTAATATATAGGGTGTTCTATTTAAAATAACAAATTTGGTGCTACTTCCGGTGGAACCGGAAGTGATATTAAGTTGAAAATATTTCACATGAGGAGAACTGATTCAACCGTATGACAAGGATTTTTTTCAAATTTTTACTGCAACGGCAACCCCATAAACTTTTAACGAACGGTTTAGCGTAGACACCCTGTATATTGTGAAGCTCCATTTGCAATTGTTCTTACCTTTTTTTTTTCCAGAGAGACACAAGAACTACAAATACCACTAAATGTTAAGAAACTGTCAACAAGTTGTAGTTCATTTGTTACAATTATGTAATGATATATTAGAGTTCTTGTAAAATTCCATTAAAAAAAAAACAGCAGTAAAGGAATTTAAATAAAATTATTTGTTTTGGAAAATTAGTGTAGTTTTAGTATCCTTATGTAAATCGTAATAATAATAATAATTTAAATATGAATCTTCCAATCACTAAATTATTGAAGAACCAAATTTGCAGGCTTTTCAAAACCCAAAATTTTACTTTATGCTTAAACAAGGAGTGGAAACACTCGTTAGAAGCTTCAAATGGAACGCTTTCATAAAATCCAGGAATAGCTGAAAATGTACATCGGGACATCTATACTTGAAATAAAAATTCCCTATATAGAAATTATTGCTGAGTTTTTCCTAAAACGGGTCTCGATTGGTTCCTTATTAGATGCTAAAATATCAATTTTATACATTTTGGATTAGTTTTATGCCATTGCAGAATTGGATGAAGTGTTTTTACAACTTCACACTAAATAGGTGTCTTATACACACACATGAAGTAAATATTTTGAGTTTACAAAATATTTACTTCATGCTTAACAAGGAAGTAAAAAATACTCATTAGGATAACGATTGACACACTTAAATAATTGTATATTCAACAAATCAACTTAAATAATTGAATATACAAGGTGGAATAAAATGATTTTCATCTACTATCCTTATCAAAAAGCGAGGCATGTCACTTTGAAGTTAAATATTTTGAGTTTGTGGGGTCAGTTGTTTTCAAATTTAAACCACATAAAGATACATCATTTCTGGATATCCAGATTTCATTTGTATATTAAAGTGGTTTAGCACATATGGGGAGTTTTAAAGTATGTGAAAATCAACGGGACAACCTGGAAACTTATTCGTATAGATAAAAAAACAAATAACTGTAAATTTTGAGCCATATCAAAAATCACGTAACCGAGCCCTAGCCCTCTAAAGTTTGAAAAAGTCGATTTATCCCTTTTTTCCATTTTGGTCTACCCTTATATTAAACGGCCTACGCTAAGGCCAAATTATATATTGTGTCGATAGAGGACGTTAATACAAGTCCAAATGAATTTATTTGTTGCAATTGGACAGAATTATGAATTTTTTAGTTATAACTTGGCAATAATTCATCTATAGTCTCAAGCTATCGACCAATAACTCTTCTTCCAGTCCTTGGTAAGTTATTTAAGTCCCTGATCCAGAAAAAAATATCCCTCATCCTCGATCGCATTCCTATTTACCAATTTGTTTTCATCGAACACTGCTCGACATCACTTCCACTTACATCGAATTGCCAAACAGCACACCTCGAAAACCAGAAGTCAGTCATTGCATTTTTGGACATCCAAAAAGCATATGACTAAGTATAGCACCGAGATTTGTTGTTTAAGTGCAATTTGATAGGCATCCCTCTTAATTTAATTCATATCCTCGACAGTTTCCTGACAAACCAATCTATCAATACGAATCCAAAACTCCTATTCCCAATCATTCACTCCACAGCAAGGTCTTTCTTAAGGGTCACCACTCTCCCCCATATTGTATAATATATTTGTCCACGCCCTTAACAACCCTGATCCATTATATTTTAATCTCTAGGTGTATCCTCTCCTATATGCAGATGACACCGTCCTAACAGCTCACGCTTCCACTATTCTCAAAGCGCTAAACACTCTGCAAGAGCTCAAAAACACATACCTGCAAATCTGGTTTGTGAAATGGAGAATATCCTTAAACCCGAACAAAACCCAGCTCCTTTTCCCCTTCCACCGCCCCTTGAACTCCCAATACCATATTTTAATTAATAACCACCCCTTCTCACCATCTCCCCATTGTAAATACTTAGGTATAACATTCGACCCTAAATTTACCTTTATAACACATACCCAAAACCTAAAAGCTAGCATTAAGAGCAGGGCACATCACTTCATGGCATTAACGTACAAAAATGAGGGAATTTCCACAAAAACTGCTGTCCATATATACACCATGATATGCCGTCCCCTGCTTGAATATGCTGCTATTCTGTACCACAATCCCCGTCCCGCTGTCTTAAATAACCTCGAAGTTGCAGGGCGTTCTGCCTGCGAGTTCTAACTAAAATAAGACATCCTAATAACCCCTTACATAATCCTCCGAACTCACTCTTGTATAAAATGTGTAATATACTTCCTATTAGACAACGCCTTGAACTCCTATCCTTAAAATTTGCAACAAATCCTAACATTCCTAATATTATTAATCACCTCTGTATATCCCGCAACCCCTACATCAATCTCTTCTAATCATCCGGACTTAGACAACGACGTTAGTGATTATGACTTTTGAAAAACCGACATGTACCTGACAAAGACAGGCTGCAAGACCCCTGGCCGATAGCCATTTTGTGAATTTTGTTTTAATATAACGTATTATTTGTATTTTTTAATTGTAAATATTCTGTATACAAAATTTCACGAATAAAGATGTTTAGTTAGTTCGAGTATGGTGGGTTTTTACTTTCTCCTCTTAATAAATCTTTAGTCATGACCATTGATCGCCTCCAAACATCCTCCGCACGATGTTGGGTTGTATGAGATCTGCTCCTTCAAGGGCTCTAGAGGTGGTACTCATCCTATTATTATGAGAGCTAATTTTCTAGCCAGGTAGTATTTTATAAAATGTTTAGCTATTAATAATAGCATGGTTATCTCATCCATTAACAATTTTATTGATTTATACAATTGTAAAGGTAAACCTTATTGAAAACTACGTCATCCTTGCATCCTTTAACATTTTTATTTCTTCTAAACTTCCTTGTTATCTCTCTGATTATTTCTAATCGTTTACCTATTAAAAATTGGATAAATCTAAATACTAATAATTCCATTAAAAAAAATTGGATTGGTACTTAACTTTGCATAAGGAGGCCTGTGAAAAATGGCCTGACAACATTTTCCGCTACACCATCTGTATACAACCTTTACCACAACACACACAGGGTGTGGAATATATATAGAAAACTTAAGTTACTTCTTCAGAATTCCGCACACCTCTTCTATTCACACCGCTGAACTTACAGCTTTACTTGAGTGTTTGAAATTAATTAAAGAGCTCTAATTAATCAAGACAGTGATATTTACCGATTTTACTGCGTTACTCTCAATACAAAAAAATGGAATAAACCCCAAAATGCATTTTAAGCTTTTAATATTAGAACTTTATTTTTTGAGCTATATAATAAAGGATATGCAGTTAATCTCTGTTGGGTACCTTGCCATTCTGGCATTTTGGGAAATGAAACTGCCGATATGTTAGCTAAATCTGTTAAGAATAGCCCGTTGTCTGAATTTTCATCACCCTTCACTGATTATTTTAAAGTACTTAGGTCCAGCCTAAGAATAAAGTGGCAAACAGTTTGGTCCGCATCTTCCCAAACCAAATATTTTTCCATGCATCCCGTCATTCCATCTGGTGTATGGTTCTTTCATCTAAAAGTCAGAGGTAGAAGATTCGTAACATTTATCATCCATATGAAGATGGGTCATAACTCTTCTCCTAGCCATTTATACAAAATAAGGGCGATCGTCTCTCCAAATTGTCTTTGTGGGGAAATTGGAGACTTAAATTATTTTTAAATATATTTTTTTCATGTAGTAACTAGCAGAGCTGGCAGGATTCGAATCATTCAGGATTCGATTCCCGGATTCGAATCCTTTTAGAGGATTCAAAAGAGGTATTCGAATACTTTAGTGAAAACGGATTCGTGATCCGGATTCGTTACATTTTTTTAAAAGGATTCGTATTCGAATCCAGACGTAGATGATTCGAATCCTTATAAAAGGATTCGAATTCTTATAAAAGGATTCGAATCCTTATAAAAGGAATCGAATCCTTATAAAAGGATTCGAATCCTCATACACGGATTCAAATCCTCCTAAATAATTCGAATCATCGCTATTAAGGTTGGGATTCGAATTCGATTAATTTAAATAGTTAAATATTCTAATATGGATATTTAAATCACTAAATTATTCATATTTGAATTTTTAAATTTTCGAATAATTCAAATATTTGTGAATGCATATTTGGTTATACTTAACCATGAAAAATATCCAACGTTAATAGTATATTTTTAACTTCACTTGAAATCAGTGTTTCATACGCGTGGCGCATGAAGTAAAATTTCGAGTTTAGAAAAGCCCCGTGAAAATATGTCTCAGGTCGCTGCGCGACCCTCGACAAATTTTCTACGCGGGGCTTTTCTAAACTCGAAATTTTACTTCATGCTTAGTCTGGGAGTGGACAACACTGGTTCTTACAAGTTTCAAATTGAAGGATCACTCTAGATTACTAAGTTTATTACCATTTTACAAAGGCTACAGCTCGAAGGACCAACCATGGTCTTCGGAGACCGAAGGACTGCAGGGAATCGAAGTTTTTTTACAAGAAAACAATGAATATCTGAAGGTTTACAGCATGGATACTAAAGAAAACATCTGATTTTGAAAAAATATCGATGTTGGGTTGGTTTTCAGTGCATTTTTAACTTCACTTTATATCAGTGTTTTATACGCGTGGCGCATGAAGTAAAATTTCTAGTTTAGAAAAGACCCGTGAAAATTTGTCTTGGGTCGCTGCGCGACCCTCGACAAATTTTCTACGCGGGTCTTTTCTAAACTCGAAATTTTACTTCATGCTTAGTCTGGGAGTGGACAACACTCGTTCTTAGAAGTTTCAAATTGAAGGATCACTCTAGATTACTAAGTTTATCACCATTTTACAAAGGCTACAGCTCGAAGGACCAGCCATGGTCTTCGGAGAACGAAGAACTACAGGGAATCGAAGTTTTTTTTACAAGAAAACAACGAATATCTGAAGGTTTACAGCATGGATAGGAAAGAAAACATCTAATTTTGAAAAAATATCGAAATTGGGTTGGTTTTCAGTGCATTTTTAACTTCACTTTAAATTAGTGTTTTATACGCGTGGCACATGAAGTAAAGTTTCGAGTTTAGAAAAGCCCTGCGAAAATTTGTCTCGGGTCGCTGCGCGACCCTCGACAAATTTTCTACGCGGGGCTTTCCTAAACTCGAAATTTTACTTCATGCTTAGTCTGGGAGTGGACAACACTCGTTTGAATTTTAAATTTAACTCTTTTAAAAAATCGACGTATGTAATATAATAAATCATTCATTGAAATCATAGAAAAAGATGCAACATTTTACCTAAAATTAACTTTTTGAGTTAACTTTATAATTTGCTCGGCTCTTAATGGGTGAATATTCTATTCCTAAAAAAACCGTTTTTGTTCAATATTAAAGTTGCATTTAATACAATAACACACTGTGAATAAATACACATAAATCTAGAAATATCGAAAATCTCGACATTTAGAAAATCTTGACGGTCCATTCCCAGACTAAGCATGAAGTAAAATTTCGAGTTTAGAAAAGCCCCGCGTAGAAAATTTGTCGAGGGTCGCGCAGCGACCCGAGACAAATTTTCACGGGGCTTTTCTAAACTCGAAATTTTACTTCATGCGCCACGCGTATAAAACACTGATTTAAAGTGAAGTTAAAAACGCACTGAAAACCAGCCCAACTTCGATATTTTTTCAAAATTGGATGTTTTCTTTCCTATCCATGCTGTAAACCTTCAGATATTCGTTGTTTTCTTGTAAATAAACTTCGATTCCCTGTAGTCCTTCGGTCTCCGAAGACCATGATTGGTCCTTCGAGCTGTAGCCTTTGTAAAATGGTAATAAACTTAGTAATCTAGAGTGATCCTTTGATTTGAAACTTCTAAGAACCAGTGTTGTCCACTCCCAGACTAAGCATGAAGTAAAATTTCGAGTTTAGAAAAGCCCCGCGTAGAAAATTTGTCGAGGGTCGCGCAGCGACCCGAGACAAATTTTCACGGGGCTTTTCTAAACTCGAAATTTTACTTCATGCGCTACGCGTATAAAACACAGATTTAAAATAAAGTTCAATAACACATACATCATCATTAATTAAAATCATTATATAATCAGATATTTAGTCGGTAAATGAACATTTGGGTTAATAGAAACTGATGGAATAAAATATTACTGGTTACAAATAATAGATTCAAATTTATTTTTAAAGGATTTGTATCCGTGATTCAAAAATGAGGATTCGAATCATATTTTTCACTTACGAATCCTTTATTCGAGTATTCGTGATTCGAATCATATTAGGTGATTCGGATTCGTGATTCGAATCCTGTTTTTGAGGATTCATCCCAGCTCTGGTAACTAGTATGATAAATGTAAAAAACTACTTTTCTCTTGTAACAGCTGAAAATTCAGCTCCTCTTTCTATTCTGTACTCTCTAAATGTTAAAATGTAAAATCTTACCTTATCCTATTTTCCCTTTTACATGAAACTAATACATTTGTATAATAATGGGTGTGTTTGTCTGCATTATTTTATGGGAAACTCTACTAACATCTTTCCTATACAAATACAATCGAAAATATCTGCTGTCGCTGGTCAACAGAGCTGCTTTGCTGAGGCCATTAATTGTGCAAGAAGGAGAAGAAGAAGAAGACCGAATAAGTTTAGCGACCGCAGGGACAGCACCCAATAGGCTTAGTCAGTGAGTTAGAAGCTCATGGTCAATTGAGTCAAAAATGCGCGAAAAATCAGTGCAGATTACGTCAACTTGACCACGAGAATCCAGGGAATCAGCTAAGTATTGGGATACTGTAGCCAGATTTATAGTTGTAGATCTAGCAGGCATGAATCCATGTTGATATAAATGATCCCACTCCTTTAAATATGTCATTATGCAGCACACTTTCAAAGATTTTTGCAAAGTTGGAGAGGATCGAAATTGTCAGTATCATTCAAAAATGGGGTTAGAAGGGTAAACTATAGTCATAGTTACATGTTGTGTTCGCCACAATTGTTCTCATATCGTGAGAAGCGTGCGTGTATACAGGGTGTCTACGCTAAACCGTTCGTTAAAAGTTTATGGGGTTGCCGTTGCACTAAAAACTTGAAAAAAATCCTTGTCATGCGGTTGAATCAGTTCTCCTCATGTGAAATATTTTCAAATTATTTTCACGGAGAGTAGAACCAAATTTGTTATTTTAAATGGAACACCCTATATATTAATAATTTTTTGGATTCATCGTTTAAATTGCAACATATTTTATTCGAACATATTGTTTACGCCATTAGACGGTTTGGGTTTTTTAATTACTTAGACACGTAGTATGTTAACAAAAAATATTTATTAAATATACGTGTAAACGAATAAAATAAATAAATAATAATGAAATAACAAAATGAATTAAACTATATAGTATTGAAAATATGAAAGAATTTAGACAAAGTGAAATGAAAGTTAAGTTAAAGGTTTACAAATTTATTTATTTATTTATTTTAACGGTGGGCCATTACATAATAAAATAACAATAGTCTTTTAACAAATCGAAATAATCGCACAAAATCACACAAACAATGTGAATAACGACTAAAACTAAATTTATATACAAATACAAGTATGCATACATGGAATCATACATACTATAACACTACGTACTACATTCAAGCACATTTTTACAATTACGCTTGAAACATTGTAAGCTTACACCAAAAACATCTATCAATCTACAATATGTATTAATATTATCAATTAATGCATTCCTAGGGCTGTTGGATGCATAATTTGTTGCGTGATACTTGCTAGCAAGTAGTTGTTGATGCCTAGTTAAGCGTGTAGGTACATATAGTGAAATTGATGCAAGTATTACAGAACAATTTATTCTGCTGTTTAATATGCGGTACGCAAAACACAAGGAAAAGTACACTCTTCGTTTAATTAATGGAAGAAGTCCAAGATATTTAAGTATCATATTATAATCATGATAAAATAGATGACATCGAAAACAAATCAATTTTATCATTTTTCGTTGCACATTTTCTAGACGATCCACATGACATTTATAATGAGGTGACCATATAATTGCGCAATAATCTATAATAGGCCTTACAATAGATATATAGAGAGATATAAATGTTCGAATAGAATTAAAATTTGAGCTAAATCTTCGTATAAATCCAAACATCTGCAATGCTTTAGCAGAGATTTTGTTGATGTGATTAAAAGAAGTGTTAAAATTACAAGTTTCACATTACAAGAAAAGGAGAACTTACTCGAACGGTGGTTGATGGAAAAGTAATAAGTTTTTGGAAGGAATATCCGGGAATGATTTAAGAAAAGGGTGGGGTTTCAAGAATCAGGTATAAAAGGGGACGTGGGAAGAAATTCCAGCGATCGAGTTGCTCAGAGATAACAATAGGGTTGTATTTTTCAAAACTGCATTTTTAGAAAGTTTCCCAACAAAGCTCGAGCGCCACTAATTAAGACTGGTCCGCGAAAGCCACGTTCGGGCGGTCACTGTCGCTCATCCAAATTTAACACAATGAGCTTTATTGGGGTAGAGGCTAGGCGAACCTTGAAAAATGCAGTTTAGAGTAAAATACTAAGAAATATCTGGTGATGGTTCAAACTAAAACATTCACACAGTAATAGATACAAATAGAAAATACACAATTGAGAAAAGATTAAAAAAAACGAGCAGAAATTTTAAGGTCACGCAGAAAGGAAATATATATACAAAAGACAAGCACAAGCACGAAAATAAGAAATAAAAATGAAAAAAATTCCACGAGCGACATTTGGCGCGAACACATATATACATTTATCTCTTATAGTTTTCAAGCAAAAAAAATATTTCTAAAATTTTGACCTCTAAAAGGCCTCTTGAAATCTATCTGTAACTTCTCTTAAGAGTAAGATAAAAATATGATTTATATCTCTACTTGTACCTAGAGGATGCCTCTATGAGTGTATTAATTGGAAACTGTCAATTTTGACAATAAGTGTTCTTAAAATGTCAATATCGAAGTGCCCTCTTCAATATCTCGTAATTCAATTTTTTTAATGGAATGATCCATTTTTTTATCACGTGGTATGATTGGGGGGAAGATTTCCTACAAACAAGTATTAACAACTATACTCCTAAAGCAAGTGGTTTCCGAATTATTTCGAAGGAAAATGTATTATTAGTTTATTTCGATGAATTGTGCAAGAAATTAAAATCCACAACTTTATGGACTCTATTCCATTATTAAATCAACTTTATCCATTAAACACAAAGTGGACATATCCAAATATTTCAAATTGCTTGCCTTGTTAAAAAGAAAATCTGAAGGATATGTACCCAAAAAATCTAAAACCTTTACCACTGATGAAATAAAGCAATTTATTGGTGAAGCCCCAGACGTAAAATATTTATTGACCAAGGTAAGTTAATTTTAGTTTAAAATTTATATTTTAAACTGTTGTTTTCATAGGTAGTATGTATCTTTGGTGTTATGGGAGCTTGTAGAAGGCATGAGCTGCACAAGTTGGAATTAAAAGACGTAAATGATTTTGGAACAACTATTTTAGTCACAATTAATGATACTATAACAAAAACAACGCGAAAATTTTCAGTTACCGGAAAATATTACGGTATATGCAAGAACTACATGAATCTTCGTCAACAACATTGTATAACCCCATCTTTTTTTACAAATTATACAAATGGAAAATGTACAGTACAAAACGTAGGAATAAACAAGTTTGGAAATATGGGCAAAGAAATTGCTAGGTACTTAAATCTTCCAGATCCCAACTTATACACCGGACACTGCTTTCGTCGCAGTTCTGCCACAATATTGGTTGATGCTGGTGGTGACATCACCTCGCTAAAACGCCACGGTGGGTGGAAATCCACCGCAGTGGCTGAAAACTATATTGACGAGTCAATCCAAAATAAAGTCAACGTAGCCAATCAACTTTTGAATTCGATAGAACACAGCCAAACAAACAATTTTATAAACATTACTCCATCAGCATCAATAACAACATCCACCAACATTGTTTCAGAACTACCGAAAGTGCCACAGATTCATTTTAATAACTGTACAATTCAAAATATTAGTATAAATCAAAAAGAATGATTAAAAACCTGTCATTTTTGTTTGCAAAGTTCTCATATATTGTAATTTAATTTTTTTTTCATATAATGTAGTGTATAAAAATAATTTATAAGTTGAATATAAATTTAATAAATTTTGAAAATAAAACTTATTATTTTTCTATTGCAAGTAGTCGTAGAAAAAATAGTGTATGCAACTCTCATTTAATGGCTATTAAGACACTCGTGTCTTAATAGCTGCCATTAAATGATCGTTGCATAATATACTATTATGTCCGGCTCAATGTTTGTGAGTAGTAACCGCAAGTTCCCACGAGTACTAATTTCTAGTCGATTTCTTTTTTTTGCAAAAGGGTTCAACAAGTGAAAAATGTCTTCAAATCTTTGGTTAAGGTCCGAATGAAGCGCTGTTAAGTGCTGACAATAAGCAAACAAATCTTCATCTCTATTTTGCAATTTTGAAAGATTTGGAAACTGAAAGCATTCTCCTCTTCCCAAGTTTTGTTTGTACAGCAAAAGTTTTGCAACAAACGCGGATATTACACTTTTAGTTTTGATTAAATTTAATGTGTCACCTTGTAGTTTCAAATTAGTCTCGTTAAATCTGGCAAATAAATCAGTCATATAAGCGATATCATTTTAAGTTGTGCCGCAAATCACTATCTTTACTCTCTAGGAATTCTAACACTAAATCAAAGCGGGAATAGAAGCGTTCCGAACGTGCACCTTTAGATAACCAACGTACTTCTGTGTTAAGTAGTAAACGATTATAGTCATCATCATTTTTTGAACAAAGTTGAACAAATAATCTCTCATTTAAGGCATTCCTTTTGATTTTATTAACTGCTCTAATAACATAAGTTAGTGATTCATGCAAACGCTCACTAAGGGTTTTTGCGATCAAATGATGTCGATGAATGACATTCGGTATAGCTTGTTTTAAATATGCCAGAAAGCCTCGGTGTCGTCCTACCATTGCCGGAGCACCGTCAGTAGCAACGGAGATGATATTAGTCAAGGGTAGAGCTTTTACATCGAAAAATCTTTTTAATTCACTAAATAACGTTTCACCTTTCGTATCAGTTTCCAAAAATTTAGCAAATAACAATTCTTGGGAAATTTTTTCTTCTTTTGAAAATCTCACATAAGCTAAAAGTAAAGCTTCATTTCCTGGTAATGTTGATTCGTCAAGCTGTATAGAGAATTCAGATGTTTTTAAGTAGTCACATAAAGAGTTTTCTACACAGTGAGGCATTTCGTCGATCTTTCTTCGTACAGTATTATTACTCAGCGGAATTCTTTTTATAATATCAAAAGCTGGTTTGTGTAACACGGTGCGTATTACCTCACTTACAGCTGGTAGAATAAGTTCTTCGCCAATAGTGTGCGCCTTTCCGGACTTCGCAATCATTCAAGAAATATTATAAGAAGAACGCAGTCAATCGCCATCTCTCTTAGATGTTGTTCCTATGAGTTTTGCAATGTCAGTGTTTTCAAATATTTTTCTTTGAGTGTTTGAAAAAACGTTAAATCCTTATCTTTTTTGTCACTATGGATTTTTATTAAATGTTCCTTAAGCTTAGAAGGTTTCATTGAATCGCTTGACATCGTTTTACTACATATGAGACACATAGGTAAAGTACTATTTCCTGGTGACGGAATAAAGCCATATTTCATATATTCAACACTGTATTGTCTGCATTTTTTTTCGTCTCACTCGTACTGTTATCTAAAAAAAGCGGCCTATAGATATATAATCATTAAGTGTAAGAAGTTCTTCTTTCTTACACTTAATGATTTGCTAATACATTTGTTACAGTTTCTTCAGATTTCCTCTTTTCGTTTTAACGATATGTTCATCGTTCACACAACCATTCTCCTCTTATTTCTGAACGATCATAGTAATTGTTGATTGATACTAAATAAGTCAGAAATACTTAGCACGCGAAGAATGTCCAGCAAAAGTCCATTTTATGATCTGATATTTTTCTTTTGTGGTATGAACACTTTTGTTGAATTCTAATGTTTTGTGTCTTAATAAATTTAGATAGCACACACTATTGATAGCAACTACTATTTTGAGGATTCTATTCAAATTTTTCTTCACAATTTTAAGCTGTATTTTAAATAAACCACTAAAGAGAAAACAAAAATAAAAATTTGAAAAAATGCTAACAGGCAAAGAAAAGATTTTATATTATCCAGCTCATATAAGTTCTATAATAAAGATACAATCTAAAATTGAAATTTTTGCTTGCGAATTCTCTATGATGCGTCTTGAAACGAGACACACGGCATTTTTTTAATGCGAACATTTATTATCTTTTTAGGATCTGTAGAATATTCTATATAATAAGTATGATGGTACAATATAAAGAAATAAAATAAATGCGAAACGTTATAACACTTTATTTGATTTAATTTTTAAATTATTTTTCATAGCGTTGTTTATGGCATCCGACTCTTTACATCTTTTGCCTCTCGGAATCCTTTTTAATATAATTTCTGGCAAGACGCATTCTTTATAAAATGCACTTAGGCAAGGGAGCATGTGATTTATTCAAAGTTGGTTATCTTTTTCAATTTTTTGAATATAGATATCTCTATCTTTATCTACATATAAAATGAAATAACAAATATTTCTTTCCGAAATATTTAACTGCCCCTGCAGTTACCGTTACGTATTCATAGCAGAGCTGGGCAGGATTCGAATCATTCAGGATTCGATTCCCGGATTCGAATCCTTTTAGAGGAATACTTTAGTGAAAACGGATTCGTGATCCGGATTCGTTACATTTTTTTAAAAGGATTCGTATTCGAATCGCGACGTAGATGATTCGAATCCTTATAAAAAAGGATTCGAATTCTTATAAAAGGATTCAAATCCTTATAAAAGGATTCGAATCCTTATAAAAGGATTCGAATCCTCATACACGGATTCAAATCCTCTCAAATAATTCGAATCATCGCTATTAAAACAAGATAAATTCAAATTCAAAACTATTTAAATTCGAGAAAATAAGCTTACGCTTCTTATAGTTTGCACACTTTAAATATAATATATAAAATTACGAAAAAACTATTCGTGAATATGCAAACAATGTCTTAATTAATAAGACAACTTAAGACGATAAATATCCAAACGCGATAAATCTCAAAACGAGTCTATAGATGGCCTAAGACATTAGTTTTAATCGAAGTTTTATTTTTTTTTTGTTAATTCTCCTTTCATTTTAAATGTGTATTTGTTAGTTGGTTTAAAGAAAATTTGACCTAAACGTTACATATACTTTAATAGAGCGTTGTAACAAATCAAATTAAATAAGATTTTAAATATTTCATTGTATAATTCCATATCTGGAGGTGTATTTGCACGGGAAGTAGTTGTTTCAATGGATATTTATCGTCTTAAGTTGTCTTATTAATTAAGACATTGTTTGCATATTCACGAATAGTTTTTTCGTAATTTTATATATTACATCGCTATTAAGGCTGGGATTCAAATTCGATTAATTCAAATAGTTAAATATTCTAACATGAATATTTAAATCACTAAATTATTCATATTTGAATATAAATATTTAAATTTTCGAATACTTCAAATATTTGTAATTACATATTTGGTTACTTAACCACGAAAAATGTCCAACCTTAATGGTATATTTTTAACTTCACTTGAAATCAGTGTTTTATACGCGTGGCGCATGAAGTAAAATTTCGAGTTTAGAAAAGCCCCGTGAAAATTTGTCTCGGGTCGCTGCGCGGGGCTTTTCGAAACTCGAAATTTTACTTCATGCTTAGTCTGGGAGTGGACAACACTCGTTCTTAGAAGTTTCCAATTGAAGGATCACTCTAGATTACTCAGTTTATTACCAGTTTACAAAGGCTACAGCTCGAAGGACCAATTGTGGTTTTCGGAGACCGAAAGACTACAGGGAATCGAAGATTTTTTACAAGAAAACAACGAATATCTCAAGGTTTACAGCATGGATATTAAAGAAAACATCCAATTTTGAAAAAAATATCGAAGTTGGGTTGGTTTTCAGTGCATTTTTAACTCCACTTTAAATCAGTGTTTTATACGCGTGGCGCATGAAGTAAAATTTCGAGTTTAGAAAAGCCCCGCGAAAATTTGTCTCGGGTCGCTGCGCGACCCTCGACAAATTTTCTACGCGGGGCTTTTCTAAACTCGAAATTTTACTTCATGCTTAGCCTGGGAGTGGACAACACTCGTTTGAACTTTAAATTTAACTCTTCTATAAAATCGACGTTTGTAATATAATAAATCATTCATTGAAATCATAGAAAAAGATGCAAAATTTTAGAGTCAACTTTATAATTTGCTCGGCTCCTAATGGGGGAAAATTCTATTCCTAAGAAAAACCGTATTTATTTAATATTAAAGTTGCATTTGAAATAATAACAAAGTGTGAATAAACCGACAAAAATCTAGAAATATCGAAAATCTCGACATGTAGAAAATCTTGACGGTCCACTCCCAGATTAAGCATGAAGTAAAATTTCGAGTTTAGAAAAGCCCCGCGTAGAAAATTTGTCGAGGGTCGCGCAGCGACCCGAGAAAAATTTTCACGGGGCTTTTCTAAACTCGAAATTTTACTTCATGCGCCACGCATATAAAACACTTATTTACTGTGAAGTTAAAAATGCACTGAAAACCAACCCAACTTCGATATTTTTTCAAACTTGGATGTTTTCTTTCCTATCCATGCTGTAACCCTTCAGATATTCGTTGTTTTCTTGTAAAGAAACTTCGATTCCCTGTAGTCCTTCGGTCTCCGAAGACCATGATTGGTCCTTCGAGCTGTAGCCTTTTTAAAATGGTAATAAACTTAGTAATCTAGAGTGATCCTTTAATTTGAAACTTCTAAGAACGAGTGTTGTCCACTCTTAGACTAAGCATGAAGTAAAATTTCGAGTTTAGAAAAGCCCCGCGTAGAAAATTTGTCGAGGGTCGCGCAGACGACCCGAGACAAATTTTCACGGGGCTTTTCTAAACTCGAAATTTTACTTCATGCGCCACGCGTATAAAACACTGATTTAAAATGAAGTTCAATAACACATATATCATCATTAATTAATCAGATATTTAGTCGGTAAATTAACATTTTTGTTATTGGAAACTGATGGAATAAAATGTTACTGGTTGCAAATAATAGATTCAAATTTATTTTTAAAGGATTTGTATCCGTAATTCAAAAATGAGGATTCGAATCTTTGATTCGAATCATATTTTTCACTTACGAATCCTTTATTCGAGTATTCGTGATTCGAATCATATTAGGTGATTCGGATTCGTGATTCGAATCCTGTTTTTGAGGATTCATCCCAGCTCTGATTCATAGCAACCTGGTAAACACAACCTATCGTCCTGGAAACGCATATGGTAAGTACATAAAAATGGCAGATCGTGCAAACATGGTATTCGCTAATGATAAATAAAAATGTGAAAAATATTTAAGTTAGACTTACTGAATTATTTCGTGTTTCCAATGTTATCTGTGCGATGAGTTAATTTATAATCTAGTAGTAATTAAAGCACGAAAGTTATAGAGAGTGTGACAATATATATATATATATATATATATATATATATATATATATATATATATATATATATATATATATATATATATATACAGTGTGGGCCACGAATAACGCCCATTAAAAGTTTTCGGGATTCCTGACAGAGGAAAAATTTGAAAAAATTCTACATTGCACGGTTGAATGCGATCACCTCATGGAAAATATTTCGACTTTCTATCACTTCTGGTTGTACCGGAAATGGCTACCAACTTTTTTATTTTAAATAGAACATCCTATATATTAATTTTTTTTAGATTCCCCGTTCAATTGTCTACCCTCTCATATGAATTTATGTCCACTTAACTCTTACAGTTTTTGAGTTAAAAATTTATTTGTCAAATATTGACCTCAAATAGACGTTTTGAAAAATGCCTATAACTTCTAGTAGGGACAAGATAGACAGACGAGCGGCATCTTGAATTGTTACTTATAGATCCCTCTAGAATTAAAAAAAATGACATCTGTCAATTTTGACAATAGGTATTTCAAAAATGTCAATATTTCAGTGCCCATTTAAAAACATCATAATTCAATGTTTTCAAATGGAATGACCAATATTTTATCTCATATGGTGATTGGCAAGACAATTTGCAACATAAAAGTATTATGTCTCCCTATATCTAGAGCAAGTAGTTTTTGAGTTATTTCGAAATTTCTTTCCTCCCAGAATGCTTGCACAATTGAATAATTCCTGTACTATTCACACGTGCACCATAGTAGGCTACTGTCAATATTCGCTGAACCGAATCTGTCAATATTTTTGAACGCTCCGTTCGAGTAATATTAAAATGAATAAGTATACCAATCAAGAAATTATGAATTTATTCGTCATACATGGTCAGTGCGACAGAATTGTTGAGAGAACTTGCAGAATTTTCAACAAAACTTACCCACATTTACCGCCGATGGATAGAAGAAAATTTAGAAGACTGGAGTCAAATTTTGTACAATTTGGAAAACTAAACTCAGAAAAAAATCAACCAAAGCCAATAACGCAGAACGAGGAAGTTCAAGTGAATGTTTTGGCTTATTATCAAGCTAATCCAAGCGCATCCACCCGTAGTTGCCACGAGGATTTGGGAGTAAGCAGAACATCACTGCGAAGAATTTTGAAAATATATCGTATGCATAATTATAAATTTAATTTGGTGCAAGAATTATTTCCTCAAGATGCAGTGAACAGGATTGAGTTTTTGTTGGTTAAAAATCAAGAAGACAATGACTTTTTAAAATAAATTATTTGGACCGACGAATCAAATTTCTCTCGTGAAGGTATTTTCAATAGAAAAAACAATCACATGTGGTCAACTGAAAATCCACATGCAACGCTTGTACCGGGCTTTCATTAATTCCCGAACCCCACGTGACCAAAAATAATAGGCAACCAAATGTACAAGGTGGTATGGCTCACACAAAAATTCCCTAGATTTAAAAATATTTATTCGCCGGCGTATTTTTATGACGACTGAAAATATATTTAAAATGATTAAAAAATAGGCTCATCTTCAAAAATGTAACTAATTTTTATTAATTTTCGCAGTATTTGCTTATCCTAGCAAATTGACTCTACAAAATAAATAGAAATAAAACTCAATGTTTCAGAATAATTAAACAATTTTTGCTTACCTGAAAATTCCGGGCGAATCTTGTAAGATCTCAAAGGTTGGTTTAACGATGCACCGCGCATAAACGTTTATGTCAAATTTGACTTTAGTAACGTTTGGTTACTTTTTTCAAAGCCTCCAACGTACAAATACAATAATTTACGCGGCAATTTTAAATTTAGTCACGTGGGGTTCGGGAATTAATGAAAGCCCGGTACATAAATCCTAACACAAATTTAGTTTCAACGTATTTTGCCTTTTGATGGACACGCGTGTTACTTTTTATTTGTACCACGAAAGATTAAATAGTGGTAGATATTTACAAATTTTAAGACATTTTGTAGAGAATTTTTTGGATGAGGTTCCTTTGAATTTAAGGATAAGTTCATGGTATCAGCTCGATGGAGCCCCAGCTCATTGCACACACGAAATATAGCAGCAACTGACGAATATGTTCGAAGATAGATGGATTCGAAAGTTAGGTCCGTGGAACTGGCCCGCTAGATCTCCAGATCTCACTCCACTCGACTTTTTTCTTTGGGGTCGTATAAAAAATAAAGTTTATGCCACTGTCGTCAATACCCGAGAAGAATTGGAAGCAAGGGTGCGAGCTGCATTCGCGGAATTAAGTGCAGAAGAAATTAGGCGAGCAACAACAGAGGGTGTCGCAACACGTGCTGCACAGTGCTTATACGTTAATGGTCATCATTTCGAACAATTGTTATAATTTTTTTTTCTGTTCTTGCATTTAATTATTCGTTTGAAAATTACTTTATTTCAATCTTCTTGCTTTTGTTTTGTTTGTAAGTTGTAAGTGTGGATAACTTTCGTTGAAACAACAATTCTGTCGCACTAGCCATATATGACGAATAAATTCATAATTTCTCGATTGCTACACTTATTTATTATAATATTACTCGAAGTGTTCAAAAATATTGACACGTTGGAAACGAATTTTTCTAGATTCGGTTCAGTGAATATTGACAGTAGCCTAGTATGGTGCATGTGTGAATTGTACAGGAATTATTCAATTGTGCAAACATTCTGGGAGGAAAGAAATTTCGAAATAACTCAAAAACTACTTGCTCTAGATATAGGGAGACATAATACTTTTATGTTGCAAATTGTCTTGCCAATCACCATATGAGATAAAATATTGGTCATTCCATTTGAAAACATTGAATTATGATGTTTTTAAGTGGGCACTGAAATATTGACATTTTTGAAATACCTATTGTCAAAATTGACAGATGTCAATTTTTTTAATTCTAGAGGGATCTATAAGTAACAATTGAAGATGCCGCTCGTCTGTCTATCTTGTCCCTACTAGAAGTTATAGGTATTTTTCAAAACGTCTATTTGAGGTCAATATTTGACAAATAAATTTATAACTCAAAAACTGTAAGAGTTAAGTGGACATAAATTCATATGAGAGGGTAGACAATTGAACGGGGAATCTAAAAAAAAAATAATATATAGGATGTTCCATTTAAAATAACAAAGTTGGTAGCCATTTCCGGTATAACCGGAAGTGATAGAAAGTCGAAATATTTTCCATGAGGTGATCGCATTCAACCGTGCAATGTAGAATTTTTTCAAATTTTTCCTCTGTCGGGAACCCCGAAAACTTTTAATGGGCGTTATTCGTGGCCCACCCTGTATATATATGATACGATATAATAATAATAATTATTATTATATGAAGAGGTGTGTACACTACATAACGAAGTAGATGCCTCCACTATTAATGATTTAAATTCGATATTTCATATTAACAAACAGTTAAATTCTAGCAATAAAAAATATAAATACAAGTTATTTGCAACTGCATAGATAATTTAAATGATTACTATCAAAAATTAAATATTAATTATTGCCGAGTGCCGCACATTCAATTTGGTAAATTATAAATGAAAAAGGAATTTTTCAGACTCAGCACTTGAATCAACATTTATTGGCATTCCACATTCCTCTTCAAAACACGAATCGAGAAATGCAATTATATTTATTGCCTTTGTTGTGTATCAATAACAATGAATAAACGGTCCGCGTCAGAAAAAATGCAATCGCAATTCAAAGTCGGGAGCCGGGAGCCGGGAGCCAGGAGCCCGCGCCGCGACTAATACCGTATACGAATTTTACGTATCAAATCTTATTTATTTTCACATGTTTTTAGAAATCATAGTATATTTTTAAAATATCACGAAAAAGGCACGATGCTGCCCCCTATTTATTGAAACAATCAAATTTTACATTGCTCTTATGGAGATTTCTAAGCAACGATTGGTTTAATTTACCATTTATTTTCGATCAAACTATTTAATACAACATGTTTATAATAATTACCTCAATAAATTAAAGCAACACGAAGAAGAAATAAAGTTCCTAATGGAAGTAATTCACGGATTTATGTGATCGTTTGACAGTGTTCCATTATTTAATTTATAGTTAATTTAAGAACCATTTTTTTTGAAAAAAAATACTGTCAATTTATTCGTAAAGCGTCAATGTACAATATGTATAAGTTTCAAAGAACTATTTTTATTACTGTGGAAGAATAATCGTTGTTCGTTCTTATGGCCAAATAACATGTAAATTTCCGACCATAAATGAGTAATGTCAGAATTGAGAGTTGTCAAAACAAAAGTTCTTTAACTCATCTGTTTTGACAGTTATATCAAAATAAACTTAAGTAGGTGCATGCAAATGTACTCGAGGTTAGTTTGCGGTTCAAAAATGCGTCGAGTACAAGTATAAGTACTTGGAAAATAAAGTACACATGGATTGAGTATCGAGTACATGAAAAGTACTCAGAGTACAACTTTTGAGTACTTGTACTCAAGTACCACCCAGCTCTGCCTCTAGAACTAAAAATTATTTTTTTTATAACTTTATTTGTTTTACGCAAATACTGTACGTCGAGTACAAGTATAAGTACTTGGAAAATAAAGTACACATGGATTGAGTATCGAGTACATGAAAAGTACTCAGAGTACAAATTTTGACTACTTGTACTCAAGTAGCACTCAGCTCTGCCTCTAGGACTAAAAATTATTTTTTTTATAACTTTATTTGTTTTACGCAAATACTGTACGTCGAGTACAAGTATAAGTACTTGGAAAATAAAGTACACATGGATTGAGTATCGAGTACATGAAAAGTACTCAGAGTACAAGTTTTGACTACTTGTACTCAAGTAGCACTCAGCTCTGCCTCTAGGACTAAAAATTATTTTTTTTATAACTTTATTTGTTTTACGCAAATACTGTACGTCGAGTACAAGTATAAGTACTTGGAAAATAAAGTACACATGGATTGAGTATCGAGTACATGAAAAGTACTCAGAGTACAAATTTTGAGTACTTGTACTTAAGTACCACCCAGCTCTGCCTCTAGGAATAAAAATTAATTTTTTTTATAACTTTATTTGTTTTACGCAAATACTGTACTGCCTATGATATAACTTTTTGATTTATTTTGTTACTAATATACGTTAGTATTAACCTTTGCAGTCGTTTCACTTAGACCCATTTGCACCCCGATCGATCAATTTTAATCATCCACTAATCATTGATTAAACCTCTGATAAAGTCAAAGTTCTAGAATGGAATGTTATAAACTTGTAAGACATCCTAAACATGTCTTTTTAGGCAATATGCGATGGTGTTAACAATTAGAAAATAGAATTGTAGTATTTTTAAGAAGTATTAATCAATGATTAAGTTAATCGACTTGGGTGCAAACGGGCATTAATGATTAAAAGATGTATTGAGGTAATTGAAAGTTCCACAAGATATGAAAGTTTTCATAAATACGGCCCCACACCACAGCGTAGATCAACGCTGGGCCCCAGATCCTTCTGCATTGCGTGGTCTTGCATCTATTAGAAACGTCGCTGCAAGTACCAGAAAATAATATAATCATTTTAAATCACCCTCGGTAACAGCAAGAAAATATTACTCTGTATAAAAACATCCTTGGGTAATAATTTATTATTCACTTAACAATCATATCGTGTATTGAAAAAATATTCATTAAGTGCTTAATGACTTTTACCTTTTCTGCTTACATGCAGATAAATATTATTGTACAAATACCAAGGTTTACGATTGAATAATTAATTACTTCCATGGATTAACATAAAAATCTTGCTCAGATATGGATTTGAATTTCTTGTCAATCCAGTTTATGCAAATAGCAATGTTTCTTTGATCGTGTTGTTTTTATAAGTTGCTTGTGAATATTGTTAGAAGATGGAGAGTACAAATTTGAGCCTGCACGATAAAATTGTGTTGAATTATGTTTTCAATCCAAATTTACCATTCTTAGATATTTACGAAGAAGATTTAGAACTTGCAGGTAAGTACAGTTTTCTTTATAATATATAAGGCGAGTTTATTAATGATTTGGGGGACCTTTAGTTAATTACATTTGTAACAAACAGCTTAGATAATATATAGACACTGTATTTAATTAGATGAAGCAGATATTCCTAATGCTGAACAAGTAAAACAACAAGAAATAGACGCTGTATTGGCTGCCGAGAAGAAACAATACGACCTCGCTTTGCAATTGTTAAAAGCAGCTATTGAAACTGCCCCAAAAAAGGCATCGCTTTTTAACAACAGAGCTCAAGTTTATCAACTCATGGGCAATTTCGATGGTAAGTTAGTTATAACTAAACATCGCCAGAGAATACATGAGAAATCTATTTCTTTAGAAACTTTGGCAGATTTAACAACAGCCGTCGAGTTGGCAGACGACACGCAAAAACGCACCCTGTGCCAAGCCTTATGCCAACGAGGACTGCTGCACCGCAAAAACAACAATGATGACGATGCTCGAAGAGATTTCCAGAAAGCAGCAGATTTGGGAAGCAAGTTCGCCAAAACACAGGTAGACAAAAAAATGCCACAAAATAAAGCCACTATAAAATAATGAATTTGCGATATTTACAGCTCGTCGAATTGAATCCCTATGCCGCACTTTGCAATCAAATGTTACGACAAGTAATGCAAGAATTAAAATAAACGATGAAAATTTAATTTAAACTGATAATGTAGAAATAAATAAACAACTATGTATGTCAGAGCTGGGCAGGATTCGAATCATTTTAGATGATTCAAGAGAGGTATTTAAACATTATATTTTTTAGGAGGATCCAGATGTAGGTAATTCGAATCCTTATAAAAGGAGTTAAATACTTATAATACGATTTGAATACTTACAAAACAATTCGAATCTGCAAATTCGATTGTGAGGTTTGACAAAGTTTATTAACGTCAAATCAGTATATTTTAAATTCATTTTAAATCAGTGTTTTATACGCCTGGTACATGACCTAAAATTTAGAGTTTAGAAATTTAACTTAATGCTTAATCCAAGAGTGGTAACACTCGTTAGAAGCTTACTTTGAGTAAATGCTTTTATAAAAACAAAAAATGGTAGGGAATTTACTTTACAAAAAACTATTTTTTGAACAATTAGGAGTGTTTTATTATCAAATAATAAAGTTTGATTTGATTTTATTTTAAGTAAAATTTAACCTACATTGTTATTGTTTTTAAATAAGAGTTTCCACCCCTCGATTAAGCATGAAGTAAAATTTCGAGTTTAGGAAAACCTGAAAATTTAGATAAAACACAGAAAATCTGGCGAAGTTCAAAAACACATACATCATCTTTACTTTACATGGAATCAGATAGTAATTAATATAATATAATATATAATATAATACATAATATAATATATGTTTATTGTCTAAGCCTAAGCACTTGTCAATACATAATTGAAGCTTAAATATAAGTAATACATAATTTAACATTCATAATTAAGTCAAGGATAATAGCACAAAATTACAGAATAAAAATGTAAAATATAATAAGTTATGTAAATAAATAGTAATAAAATATCTAGAAAAATATAAAACAACTGTTAAAATATTAAAATTCATGTTATAAAATTAAAATTCATGTATTCGTCCCAGTCATAAAATGCATTTTCAATTAAAATACATCCAACACGGTGTTTAAATTGATTAAGCGGCAAGTCCTTAATATTTTTTGGCAATACATTGAAAAATTTGATGCTGTAATAATTTACTCCCGTTTGCGATTTAGGAAATCTAAACTGGTTTTGGTATATTTGCTCACTTTGTCTGGTGCAATAGATGTTGACGCTTGGATGTGCTTTGTAATAGATATGGATCGTTCGTGAATGATTCGTTCAAAAAGAACGATTCTGTACGGTAATTTGAATGAACTGATTCCATGTTTCAAGAAGAATTGATTCGTTAATGATTCATTCACTCGAGACGACCGACCGAACTATTTTGGTGGAGCGGAATCGTATTCCCGATTCGGATTTATACATGAGGTCTAAATCCGCCCGAATCGGATGACTAATGCGTTTGCTCGAATCCGCGCACATCAACTCCGCTTTGTACATGCGGTCTGAATCTGAATTCGCCCGAATCGGATGACTGACGCGTTCGCTCGAATCCGCGCACAACTTCAACTTCGCTTTGTACATGCGATCTGAATCTGAATCCGCCCGAACCGGATGACTAATGCGTTTGCTCGAATCCGCGCACAACTTCAATTCCACTTTGTACATGCGATCTGAATCTGAATCGGATGATTAATGCGTTCGCTCGAATCCACGCACAACTTTGTACATGTGGTCTGAATCCGCCCGAAACGATTCTTAACGATTGGCAGAATCGAATCCGCTGCGTCAGCCTTTATTGGTATTTTGTACTACTCGACGCGTAATTTTATCAGCTAATGTTTGTTCTCTACTTATGAGACAAATCAGAGAATATTTGCAAGATGAATTCAAGCCACCAAAGCTTTATTTGGAACAGCTTTACTACTGAAAAGGCCAAATTATTTGATAATTTAAAAATAAATATAATACATTTTGAATTATAATTAAATTTGTATATATTTGCTCTATTTTTTTTATAGACATATTCTTTCGAATAAACCTATCATCTTTGCTTAAATTATACAAGTCAATTGATTCCCTTCGGTCGTCTATCTCGGCGCCGTTCAGTATGGAACGAACATATATTATTATTATTATTATTATTATCATTGCTATTAGTAATATTATTCAATTTTGCGCGTTCATGAAACAAGTGTCTATTGTCACTATAGAGGGAGATTAAGGCGAGAACAAACTATATTATTATTATTATTATAAGTCCGTTTGTTTACGAACGATTCATAAAGAACGAATCACTTTTAAGAAATGATTCGGTTAATTCGAATCACCTAAAAGATTCGAACTTCCCATATCTAATTTGTACCTATTTATGTATTTCTTAATGTGTATAATACATTCATAAATATATAAAGATGGTAGTTAAAATTTCCTAGATTGTTTATGACTCATATAGCTTTACGCTGTTGTCCAAAGATCCTGGCGTAATTGAGGAGTGACCCCAGCCAAGCACACCATATAGTATATGGGATTGGAAAATTGAGAAATATACCGTTCTCAGTACTTGGAAACCAAATACCAAATACACTTGAGCATTGCTTTGATGCTAGGGCGTCTCCATGGTTTTTCCAGGATAAGTTCGATATAATATTTATGCCTAAAAATTTAGCTCCCTCAATAATATCATTCGTTCTTAGTGAGAATGTTAGTGTGACTGATTTACTAGGATTCACTTTCAGTTTATTTTGTAGCTTTTGACTGTGCCTCCCTGTTTTCTAGAGTGCAGGATTCAGAATGTTTTGATAAATTTATCAAAGTTGTGTCATCAGCGTACAACACCGCTCTAGTTTTTTCAATTGTGGCAGGTAGATCATTTATGTACATGAAAAATAACAGAGGTCCCAATACAGACCCCTGTGGTACACCATGCAGGTTTGGCATTGCCGTGGACTTTGCATTATTTACTGAGACGTGCCATATTCTATTTAATAAGTATGACATTATCAATCTGCAGCTCTTTGGGTGGATGTTATAGAAATTCAATTTTCTTAATAGGATTGTGTGGGAGACACAGTCGAACGTCTTAGAAAGGTAAGATGCTCGACATACATTCTTCTCTTCAAAACAATGATTGATCATTTCCACAAATTTACTTATCGCTTTAGTTGTGATGCGTCTTTTTTAGAAGCCATATTGACTGCTGCATAATAAATTATTGGTCTCGAAAAAGTCAGATAGTTGAGATTCTACAATTTTTTTCGATTACTTAAAATACTGGTAGCAATGATATGGGCCGGTAATTATCAGGGTCGGATGTATCTCCTTTTCTACCAAAACTGATTAACTTTAACCATTCATTAAACACTTGACTAAGTCAAATTTCTAGGATATAAGAATGTTATACATTTGTAAAATATCGTCACGTAATACTGTAAACAATTTGTGAATAAAATTATTGTTTTTACCGACCGCACTACTGTGGAGGGGGGTATTTTGATCGGCGAAAAATTGACCCCCAATTTTTTTCTGAATATACATTTTGGGGTTTCAGGAATCCGAATTAAGTATTATCTCAACGATGTCAGTCTGTGGCACGATTTCAGCAAAAAAGGGCTCATAGGATTGTCATCAAATTTTATATTTCAGTTCTATTCCACAATATCTCACACCCAGTTAAAAATGGACGAAGACCGGAAACAGGAAGTAGATGTTTACTCTTAGCATTTTCTTCGTGTCTCGTAAATTATTAATATAGTCGAAAACTCTTTCAAATAAAAGTTGTAGAAAATAAAAAAATAAACATTTAATAAGTATATGCTTTTTGTCGTAGCTTTTAGTTTTCTTGAAAATGGTGAATATGACTTTTTTAAACATCGTTTAACCTCATTTTTGAGCCAAGAAGGTGGTCATGAAAACCAATTATAAATTCCCCACTCCTCTCCTAATTTTAGCGAAACAAAAAAATTTCATCAACTAGCTCAATGTTGACAGGATATAAATATTTTTTAGTTTTTCCTACTTTCAAAAATTTACGATTATCAAGGGTGAGAAATACGTGAGTGCGAGAGAGATAGACCTATGCAGGTTTCAATGTTAAATTTTGATTTAAGGCCCCTTCGATTTTTGGACAAAAAAATAAATAATTTTTTAATGCTACCAAATAATTCAGTGACAATGTTAAAAAAAATCATTTTATCAGGAGCTTACATTTTGTTGAACAAATTAACTTCAATAAGTAATTGGAATAACGAATTTGATAATCCTTTATTATTTTAATTTGCGGTCAGTACTTCTAACTAATAACTGATTAAGTTAATCGACTTGGGTACAAACAGTCATTAACATGTTATCAACGATATTAGGTGATTCGAATCTTTGATTTTAACCATAATTTTGTTTTATGAATCCTTTTTTGAGGGATTCGTTCCAGAGCTCTGATGTACTGTATGTAATAGTTTTGATATTGGATAATAAAAACAAATGATTTAATATTTACATATTTTTAATTATTTTAACTATAATTAGTGCCTTCTTTTTGTTTTACCTCCACCTTTTTTTCCACCACCTTTCAGCCTCTTTCGCACACCAACTGCAGCCTCAGTGTCATCGTCATCTCCCCCGGCATCACCTTTCCTTTTCTTACCACCTTTCTTGTCTGTCAGTTCCTTCATATCCTATAAATAAATGCAAATTAAAATAAATTTATTAGCTTTTGAAATTTCAAAAATGACTTGCCAATTTTGCCATTCTCTGTGCCTCAGCCACTCTCTCTTGTAAAACCATAACCTCTTCTTCTTCGCTCTTGTACAAAGGCAATTTCTTGCTGATCAGCTCTTCTATTCTCTGGTACAATTCAACATCATACTGTAAAATAAAATATCTTATAACTATAAATAAAAGTCATTGTGATCAATTTTTCAGGAATAAATAGGACACTCAGCAATTAGACTAAACTCATTATTACCAGCTTCGATTAGTAAATCCAAAACTGGCATAAAATACCACTGCATAAGGTTTTATAATGCACTTTCTGATCGCATAAGAAAGTGCATATTAATAATTGTTCAATTGAGAATGCTATTTATAGTCGGAGCTGTTCCGAGTACAGATAAAATGTACTTGAGTACTAAGTACAATTACTCCTCACAAAATATACTAGAGTGCCAAGTACAAGTGCGCAACAATAAGTATTTAAGTACTTATACGAGTACAAAGTACTGAGTACAGGGTAACCCCAATTCGATGTTTTTATAGGGTATTTCAGTAACTTGAATAGTTAGACAAAATCTGATATACACGTCATGACCTCTTTTTCTGAGAAAATAACAATAGCATTAACAGATCATGGCTAGCTCGTTTAGTTTAGGAGATATCGGGCGTTTTTCAATTGTCGGATATTTTAAAATACGTCGTTTTCTTAAAAACTATAAGATATACAAATAAATAGTAATTTGTCTATTTTTCGACATAGAATTCAGTGGCGTGCATTTAATTTCTACTTTTAATTTTACAGTTATGACACCAAGTTGCTTTTTTTTTAAATAGAATACCCTGTATGTTTTTATGTCATTAAATAGCAATTTAAATTAGCTTTACATTGATATACATATTTAACAAAAATTCGTAAACATTTTCGGATAAAAAATGATTATATTGAAAACAAGTCTACTTTAAATATTTATTTAGGCCGGTCGTCCACTGGAAGCGACAACACGCGGCTACGCGCTCACGCGATCCTAGCGGCAACATGCGTATACGCGCGACAGATCCCGACGTGTGTAAATCCAATGAATCTCGTCCACTGCAAGCGTGCGCGAACATGCGGATTCTCGCGTGTAGCCGCTACTCTTGCAGCCGCCCGTTGCCGCTCGTAGCGTGTGAGCGCGTAGCCGCGTGCTGTCGCTTCCAGTGGACGACCGGCCTTAATCATTTTTGAAGACTTTTGCGATCAATTACTGAGTCCACAGACCCCTCCATTATTAATAAACAAGACTAACATCTCTATAATTATAGTAGTACGTATCAAATATTTATTTAGAAGCTTCAGAGTTAGAAACACAATTTTTCAATTAAAAAAAAACTTAATTTTATATATAAATGTGTAATAGTTCAGTAGGGGTCATGTGCAAATATTATTTTTGACGAAATTAAATTAAAATATTAATACAAAAATCACCTAAGAAAATATTAAAGAAAAATCAACATTCAGTAAATACGAGAATAACATTAGTCGATCAAAATTTTTTATCTGAAAGAAATAACAAATGCAGCATCGCCTTAAAATAATAAACAAGTACCGGCGCGTGGATAAATGCTAAGACATACAGAAAGATTCAGTTCAAGGTTTAACCAAGCGCAAACACAACGAATTTGCGAAGTCGGGGGAATTGCGTGACGTCAGGGATGGGTGGTATTTTATAACCATATATGGTCTGCGCGAAATCTTCCATCTCCACGATCGGGTGGGAAATAGAGTTATAAAAGCTGTGCGGAGCGGAAAACATGAGGAGAGTCGGGGGGAGTCAAGAGGCAGTTCGAGGAGTCAAGCGAGAGTTCGGAAGATGAACATCACGAAAAGCACCACCAGTTCCAAATCACAGAGGGAAATAAGAATAACACAAAAAAATCAAATTATACAACAAATATAAAAACTATACAACAAAAAAGAATACAAAACAATTGACGGGTGTGGTCGAGCTGTGCGTGGAAAACGGAGGAGTGTTCCCGCTAGTTAATTGCTGATCACAATTAACGGGTGTGGTCGTCCCGAGTTAGTACTGCAGAGTTATGTTCCCGCTAGTTAAATGCACAAAAACAATTGACGGGTGTGGTCGAGCTGTGCGTGGAAAACGGAGGAGTGTTCCCGCTAGTTAATTGCCTGAAAACAATTAACGGGTGTGGTCGTCCCGAGTTAGTACTGCAGAGTTATGTTCCCGCTAGTTAAATGCACAAAAACAATTGACGGGTGTGGTCGAGCTGTGCGTGGAAAACGGAGGAGTGTTCCCGCTAGTTAATTGCCTGAAAACAATTAACGGGTGTGGTCGTCCCGAGTTAGTACTGCAGAGTTATGTTCCCGCTAGTTAAATGCACAAAAACAATTGACGGGTGTGGTCGAGCTGTGCGTGAAAAACGGAGGAGTGTTCCCGCTAGTTAATTGCCTGAAAACAATTAACGGGTGTGGTCGTCCCGAGTTAGTACTGCAGAGTTATGTTCCCGCTAGTTAAATGCACAAAAACAATTGACGGGTGTGGTCGAGCTGTGCGTGGAAAACGGAGGAGTGTTCCCGCTAGTTAATTGCCTGAAAACAATTAACGGCTGTGGTCGTCCCGAGTTGGTACTGCAGAGTTATGTTCCCGCTAGTTAAATGCACAAAAACAATTGACGGGTGTGGTCGAGCTGTGCGTGGAAAACGGAGGAGTGTTCCCGCTAGTTAATTGCCTGAAAACAATTAACGGGTGTGGTCGTCCCGAGTTAGTACTGCAGAGTTATGTTCCCGCTAGTTAAATGCACAAAAACAATTGACGGGTGTGGTCGAGCTGTGCGTGGAAAACGGAGGAGTGTTCCCGCTAGTTAATTGCCTGAAAACAATTAACGGGTGTGGTCGTCCCGAGTTAGTACTGCAGAGTTATGTTCCCGCTAGTTAAATGCACAAAAACAATTGACGGGTGTGGTCGAGCTGTGCGTGGAAAACGGAGGAGTGTTCCCGTTAGTTAATTGCTGATCACAATTAACGGGTGTGGTCGTCCCGAGTTAGTACTGCAGAGTTATGTTACCGCTAGTTAATGATACAAAACAATCAACGGATGACGTCGGGATCTGCTTGCTAATCAGAGGAGTGTTCCCGCTAGTTGGTTGTCTGGTAAGCTCCGAGATGGTTTTTGTGAGTTCCCCATCTCATAATGCAAATGCAGGGGTTATTTAATTTTGCTCCCACAAGTAGAGTCATATACTTTTTGAGTTTAACTAAAATGCACATGGCTTCTAAGTACAAACGAAAATAAAGTATTTCGAGAATATAAATAATTTAAGAAACACAAATTAATTAGAAATGTCATAATTGAGGTCAATAAACTTTGCATCCGTTAAACTCACATCCTGTTTTATTTATTGTCCACACATACTCCTGGTCATTAAAAGGGAAGAAAGACACAGTATTTCCGATAATGCATATTGACACAAACAACGAATCTGTTAAATAAATTAAAAGGGTTACTACATACACAACACAACGTAAATAAAATACAAATTATAAATTTGTACAATACCTAGGGTCGAATCATTACAAATGTAAAGCTAATTGTTGATTCGGATTTCTCAATATTTTATATTTTGTGTATTTTTTGCATTATTTTATTTTTTGGGTGTTTCATTACTTTATTTGGCCCCCTTTTTCATAAAAGCAGAAAGGGGCGCTTGTATTTACTTTCCAGTTTTATTACTCTTTGTGCTTGTGATTTCTAAAGTGAAACCTGGAAGCCAAATGTTTGGCGGGATTTCATTTATTTCGCTTTACGGCCGAAAGAACGATTAACCATTGTCAAGAAAATTTCTTCAATTTCAAAAGAGCGGGCCCAAAACGTGCCTAATTGGGTCCATAAACGTTAATCCGCGACCGAGCGAAGCGTCCGGACTTGTCCTTTTCACCAGGCCCAAAAATTCCAGAAATTTCCAGCACCTGACCCTCTGTCCTTATTTTTCACACTGAAAAATCATCCCTCGCTTTCTCTTCTAGAATCCCTCTCCAATCAATCCTGACCAATCAGATTTTCCTATCCCAAACCGTTTCTTCTGTTAAGAAAACCAGAAAAGAGTCTTGTCTTGAACACCGTTTCAACAACATCGTTCTTTCGGTCGTACCGCGCTTTTAACTTTCTTTTAACTTGTGTTTTTTAACTGATACTTTCTATCCACGTGTTTTTAACTTCACTTATTTATTCCGTTATTATTTGTTAATTGTTTTGTATATATTTCAGTATTTAAATAAATCGTTTTGTTTAACTTACTGGCTTAAGTAATTTTTATTAAAGTCGCGAGAACCGCGCTATTTACACTAATTTAATGTGTTATCAAATGACAAAAATATATAGGGTGTTCCATTTAAAAAAATGCAACTTTATATCATAATTCGGAAATGAACAGTCCGAATAAAAAAATAAGTATGCAACTGCATTTTACGGTGAAAACTACACAAATAAAACTGTTTCTTTTGTATATCTAAAGGTTATTAAGATAAAAACATGTTTTAAAATAGCCAACAATTGAAAAACGCCCGATATCTTCTAAACTAATCAAATTCACCATAATCTGTTAACGCCATTATTAATATCTCAAAAAAAAGACGTTGTGACGTGTACATCAATTTCTTCCTAACTCTGAGATACCCTATGAAAACATCGAATTTGGGCCACCCTGTACAGGTTGGCCCAAATTGGATGTCACCATAGGGAATCTCGGTTATTAAAAGAGATAGAAAAAAATCGATGGCGCATCCTCGAGCTCTTTTTTCGAGGAAAACTCAATGTCGAAAACAGAAATTAGCTATCGTCTTTTGTTTTCAAGTTATAGCCAAAAATTCAATATTATCCATTTTCGATTTTTATTAATATCTGTTATTTATTATTTTATCAAGGTAAGAATTATATTTTCTATAGGTACTATTTCGAGGAGAATCGAATGCAATTTACAGATTATTTCTATCTTCATTAATAAAAGAGATACAGCCCAAAGTTATATTTTTTTAAATAGAAGTTTTAGTTGGCTGTGCTATTAATAAATATGTTATTTTTTTCTGTTTTCATTGATATATAATATGTTAATGTTATATTTGCAATTTATTGAGATATATTATATTTTTATTAAATTTTAAATATTTCTCATTAAACGCAGTAGGCTTGTAAATAAAATGATGCCTGTTACGCATGAAACAAAAAACAACAACGTTGTTATTATATTAGTGGTTTGTTGTATTGTGTTGTGTATTAATAAACTAAGTGTTTAAACATGAAGTACGAAAATTACGAAAAGTTTGATATGTTAGAATGCTTTATTTAAAGCAACAGTAATTCTAATATTGCATTGATAACATATTATACTCGATATCCGGAGAGAAGACAGCCCGACAAATCCATATTCCAGCGGTTGAAGACGAATCTCATCAACCACGGTTCCTTTACTATCCCGAGATCCAGAGAGTATAATATATTAGACGCAGAAGAAGCTGGATTTAGTGTTATTGGGGCTGTAATTGAAAATCCAGAAAGAACAAAGAATTTTAAGAAATCATGCCTTAAGGATTCTGAAAAAAAAAAAATTCCGTCCTTACACGATTCGGAAAAGACACCATTTGAACCCTGAGGATTTTGAATGTAGATTAGAATTTTGAAACTGGTACAAAGCTAGATGTTTAACAAATCCGAACTTTTACAACGACATTATTTGGACCGACTAGGCATACATAAGCTTCGCGGGAATATTTAATAGGCACAATGCCCATTATTGGGCCGATTCTATCCCTCATCGGACTGTTGATGTTAAGGCACAAGGTAGATTTGGTTTTAGTGTTTGGTGTGCTCTACTGGGAAACCGAATCTTGTGTTACAAAATTTACGAGGGAAACTTGAATGGATGGAAATAAACACATTTTATAACAAAATATTATTGAGAACTATTTGGACAATTTGCCATTAGTTCAAGGGGAACATTTGTATTTCCAACAAGAGCCTTCCCATAATTGGAGCGAAGTGACAAATTTATTAAATGTTAATTTTGGAGCAAAATGGTTAGGCACAAATGGACCAGTAGAATGGCCTTCGCGATCTCCGGACCTAACACCGCTAGACTTATTTTTTTGGGGCTATATAAAGGACAGTTTATATAAAATAAATAACAACAATATCAATATTTTACAACAAAATTTCATTAATATTTTAAATTCTATATCTCATACACATATTCATAATGCATGTAGAAGTGTCATAAATAGATGTAACTCATGCATTTTGAACAATGGCAATCAATTTGAGCATTTATTGTAATTTTTCTGACAATTATTAGTATAATCATTGTTTTTTTTGTATTGACTTACCAGATTTGGGATTTCTTTTAATAAAGTTGGATAATTGGTTGGATACTCTGGTTGTAATTGTGACTTTTGTCTTCAAAATAAATTTGAGGTTATGTTTACAGATGGTTACCATGTGCTGTCGTAAAGATTAATTTCGTGGCGGAAAGTTTAATTTATTAATCCCACTTTTTGTCAAATAATGAATCAATAGCAACATGGCATTCATATATCAATGTCATTTCATGACAAATAATCAAAGAACCTAAGAAAAATAAATCTGAAATCTGGTTGGTCAATAAACAAAACCTAGGTATAATAACTATTTATTTTCATTTAATTTTTTCGAAATAATTGTAATTATTATAACATTCTAATATAAGCCTACTCAAATTCCAGCAATTATTAATTTAATATTAAACATGCCTACTGCGATTAATAACAATATTTAAAATTTAATAAAATATCATATATATCAATAAATTTCAAATAAAACATCAACTTGTTATATATCAATAAAAAGGAAAAAAAAATAACATTTTTTTTAATAGCACAGCCCACTATGACTTCTATTTTAAAAAATATAACTTTGGGCTGTATCTCTTTTATTAATGAAGATAGAAATAAGCTGTAAATTGCATTCGATTCTCCTCGAAAAAGTACCTGTAGAACATATAATTCTTATCTTGATAAAATAATAAATGACTGAGATATTAATAAAAACCGAAAATGGAAAATATTAAATGTTTGGTTATAACTTGAAAAAAAAAAGACGATAGCTAATTTCTGTTTTGGGCATCGAGTTTGTCTCGAAAAAAAAACTCGAGGATGCGCCATCGATTTTTATCTATGTCTTCTAATAACCAAGATACCCTATAGTATACATCAAATTTGGGCCACCCTGTACATTGAGTGACCATATGACAATAATAAATAAATATATGAAAAAATAGTCTTTAGTAAAAAAAATGTTTTTGTATATTTTGAAATTCAAATTAAATTAGTGTCTATACAAGTAGCGCATTAAGTACAATTTCTGCACACCACTCAAAAACATTAATAATTGATAATTAATCGAAGAGAGGAAACCACTCTCTACTAGTTTCAAATTGAAGAATATCATTGTGATTTTACATCAATGGTCAAAATTATCATTTTATGCTAATATGGCATCAAAAATAATTATTACCATAAATTTACATTTTTTATTTTTAGTTGATACTGTCGTTTTATGTCGGTGATGTTATTTCACTTTAAAACATCAATTTATGTTGTTACGCTGAAATTTGGGTCGAATTAAATGCCAATCTAAAATTATGTTAGATATATTTTGATTAAGTTGATCTAACCTAATAGGTTAGATACACCCTACAATGGTAATACAACTGTCATTAATATTAGCTTATTAGAGACAATTGTCTAACTTAACCTAACCATTTACTAACGACACACAATAGACCCGTTCAACGAAATGTGCAACATTTAAAATGCTAAGATTTTTTTTTAATGTATGTTGGTATCTAATAAACGGTTCTCAATGAACTGTGTTAAAGCTGTATGCTAGCATTTATTAACCCATTACCGCCCAGTGGCATATACACAGATCACTGGATTTAAATTATTATAAACAATAAACTTATTTTAAATTAAAAATGTAAACATACTATATTAAATAATAATAAAACACACATCCAAATATGTTATAAATATCATAAATATTACTTATGTTTATAAATTTATTGTTGAAAATAATGTATACCCAGTGCTCTATGTATATGCCACTAGGCATTGATGGGTAAATAAGGCTGTTAACATTTAAAAAAACAGACACTGGTGTTTATTTAAAAACCCGATTGAGAAGGCGTTGCTTTTTTGATAGAAGGAAATGGAACAAAGAAGTGAAGTCACAGCTTACTTTAAGTTTTGTCATACCTGACATAAATGTCAGATTGTGTTAATCAGAAGCTCATTAATTTGTCTTGTTCTTATAGTTGTTGTTGTTTCTTCTTCTTTTGTGTGAATGCCCAAAAATACCAAATAAAATAAAAAAACTTTTATAAAACTGGTTAATATTAATTAACATTGACAGGAGTGGCCGACAAATTCACGTATGACCTACTTCAGAATGTTTTTAAAATATCATAGCCAACTCGATCAGGTTTTTAACTGTACACCGATATAACATCACTGTACTTTTGACTTGTGTAACACATTTTAATGTAATAAACAGTAATAAAAAGTGTTTGGTTTAAATTTTTCATCACATTAGCTGTGACTAAAAATATAGGGTTAATTTACTGTTTTTCAAGGTTATTTCATATCAAAACTGAGATTAACGAAAAAGACACAGCTGGTTAGATTAAACATTTCTAGAAATTACCCTGTATTTACCTGAGTTACAAATGTAATGGCTTTTCCTGAACGTCCAGCTCGAGCAGTCCTGCCAACTCTATGAATATAATCCTTGCTGTGCGTAGGTATGTCGAAGTTTATGACCACGTCAACATGTGGTATGTCCAAACCCCTGATATTTTAAAAGAAACACATTTTGTTAGACAACAATTAACTTCAGATTTTTCTGCAGACATGCATTGCAGAAAAATCAGCGGTAGTGACGAAACTATTAATTATAATTTCATGTTTTGTTTTTATCAAAAACTAATCACTCATCATTGAAATAACAAATCCAGTATTACAAGATATATTGTTAATGTTATTTATAAAGTTTAAACATTATTAGACTTATTAATTGAATTGCCATTAATATCATTATTAAGAACTAACATGACCAATGGCGTCGCACTGAGGAAGGAGTACTGTCGATCAACTGTTCTGGCTTTTAAATATATTAGCGCAAAATAGACACATAGATATTTGTAGTGAATAGTACATCTTAAATTTTGTCTTGGAAGGGTTGGTAGGGGGCCTTTTTTGATGATAATTTTAATGTTATTCAAGATAATACGTTGTGCGGTAATGAAAACTAAAATCAATTTTATTTCTTCTTTAGACACAATATGTAAGCTGCGTCACTTTTCACTAACACTTAATTAAAAATAATCTTATTTCTATTAGTTAATGCAACACCGATGAAAAAAATAACCTTTCATTCTATGCAGGGTTTGGAAATCTATGTATGCTAAGTGCTATATTTCAACCTGCTATGTAATTGCACTTCTATAAGGAACAGTTTAGCCATAATTTTACACCTTTTTGCATTAATTTCAACATTTATAAGACAAATAAAGCGCAACAAAACACTCTTAATACGCAGTAACAGTACTTCTTTCTCTAATATTTTTTCCTGCCACCAGGTGGCATATTTGCACATGTTAGTTCTTAATAGTTTAATGCTACTTAATTTGTACTAGACACGTACAAACACAATACTAAGACTTTGTATTATAAGAACAAAATCTGCATGCTATTAGTTACTTAATATAATAGCAAACTATCTATGATTTTCAACTTTCAACTGCTATTAGTTTTGAACTCTTGATAAAATGAACGTGGCAACATTGCATTTTCATGTGTTCCAATTAAATTTGGAGTAATTTAGAGGTTATGTTACAGATTTTGTTTATAATAATTGATTTCTTATTTTCCTAAATGTCTGCTAAATTATTTATTTAAAATTTACTTCTAACAAGTGTTTTCACTTTTTTATTAATCATCAAGTCAAGTAGTAAAATGGAGAGAACAAACGAAACTTCAGGCTTTTATTAACTTGAAAATTTACTTCATGCACTAGTCACATAAAACACTGAAATATTACAAAGTTATAAACTAACAAATATTAATCTACTAAAATGTTTTAACAATACAAAAACGTTAATATCATCCTTAGAACCTTGTTAAAGGTTAATAAATGTTCACCAAAAATTAAAATAATTTGCTTTTGACAGAAACTATTTAAAATCAGGAATAATTTATCATTTCCCAATAAATTACAATAACGCCAACATGAAAAATAAATCATATAACATAAGATGAACATAGCAAGTTACACAAAAAAACGCTACAATATCAACAGCAACATAAAAAAGTGAACAACATTACCTACTAGCTACGTCTGTAGATATCAATATGGAACGATTTTTGGCCTTGAATTTTGTCAGAGCCGCCAACCGTTTGTTTTGAGACATTTGCCCATGCAGAGGAACGGCAGTGAATCCTAGATTTCTCAACATCAATGCAGTCCTTATCGTATTGTTGCACGTCGAACAGAAAATCATAAACGTGTTTCCTGCCATTTCATTCAAAATATGCACCAAATAAACATCCTGAAAATGTTTTCAAGCTTTACAAACAATATCTTGTTTAAGTATCCTGATGTATCTTAGTAAAAAATTAAACCTCAGAGGTAGTGACGAATAAGAAAATATATGTATCATATTTTAATCAACACTCAAGTTTTCTGCATCATTGGTGTTATGCATACTTGAAATAAACATTCCCTGTATATACAATTGTAAAAACATAGTTATTTACTGTAAAAAAACAATTAACTCGTTCACGACCAGGCTTTACAATTTTTGTAATAAATTGAACAATGCTTAAAAAACTATAAAAAGCCAATTGTCCTTTAGTCTAGAACAGGGTTCCCTAACATTTTTCTATCATTGACCCCATTTGAAAAAATGACTGTTTTCATTGACCCTCTCATGCTACCTAACCTTTTCTATACAAATGAATAACTAGAGCGGGTTTATAGGTGACGGTGATGTATTATTAGTATTATTATTATAAAAAACACTTATAATTTGAATTAAAGTTGCACCAGGCGCACCATCAGAAGGGCGCCAAAATATTTATTAAAAATATATTACCTGTAACATACAGACAAACAGCTTTTAGAGTTGATTTAATAATTGAAGCGTGCCATATGCAAAAAGTCCAAGTTCCAATTTATAAGTAATGCGTTTAATATACGAAATATGTCCTAAATGTCATGCTTTACTTGTACAATAAATGCCAGGGCGATAGTGCTACTACAAGTGGCAGAAATAGGGACTCAATTATCAACACGTCATAAGTGCCATAGTACATTCATTCACATTTTATGTTCCTCCTGTAAAATATGTCATTTGGTACTTAAGACCTTTTGCATATGGCACGCTTCAATTCATGATTTATTTATAGTTTTACAAACAAGATTACTTTAAATCTTTTTACTAAACCTTAACTTAAGGTAAGGAGTAAGTTCGTTGTTATCTACAAATTGTCCCACACCAGTAATTCTTTGTCATTTACAAATTATCCAACACCTTAAATTGTGTAAGTGTGTTCTTAATTATCTAGAAATTGTCCAATACTTGCATAGATTTGAGATTTTTTGGCGCCCAACATGGGGCCATGCTAACGCTGGGCCCTTGTTAGGCGCCATAAAGTGCGAAAGTAAAAGTTAAAAACTTCACACTGAATTAGTGTTTCTTACGCGTGGCGCATGAAGTAAAATTTCAAGTTTAGAAAAGATTGAGTTTGGACGCTACCGATCTAAATCTAAACGCGCAGGCTTTTCTAAACTCAAAATTTCACTTCGTGCTTAAGCTGGGAGTGGAGAACACTCGTTTAAAAATACTTAAAACGCTTGCAATTCAGGTTTTTTGGAGTCCAACGTGGGGCCAGGTTAAAGCTGTGGCCCCTAGTTGGGCGCCATAAATTGCCACTGAATCAGCCTTTCGTACGCGTGACGCATGAAGTTTAGAAGAGCCTGAGCGTTTAGATTTGGACGCGTCCAAATCCAAACTCTGGCTTTTCTAAACTCGAAATTTTACTTCATGCGCCGCGCATATAAAACACTAACCATATTGTGAGGTTGGGGATATACTGCTTATTTTTAATAAGTTTTAACTAAATCTCGCGCTATTAAAATTCAAGCAATTTACAATAAATTTTAAGGAATACTTATGAGAAAATCTTTTTTATATACTGTTTTTTATTTGTTTTTATTAACTATAACCTGTCGATCGCCAGATACTCCTTTAAAAATACTAGAAACGCTTGGATTTGAGGTTTTTTGGTGCCAACGTAGGGCCAGGCTAACAGGCTAGATGTAGTTTACTCTTATCGTTTTTAGATTTTTCTTGATAATTACCTCAATATTGATCATAACGAAAAAATCTTTTAAATATAAGCTGTAGACAATTAAAAAATGAACATTATTGTATATACAGTTTTTGTCATAGCATTTTTAGATTTTATTATATCTCAGTAAGGTTTTACACATTTTTTTCCATAAATTATGAGAATAATAATATGGCAAAAATTGGCGCATTTCTAAAATAAATAGTCTAAAATGCCATGAAAAATCGCTAGACAATTAATTATAACAAAAGAACTGAACAATAAAAATCCTACTTAGTTCCATAGATATTCTCATTAATTATTTGAATAAGCCAATTTCTTCCACCTCTAGAGTAGCCTAACCCAATAATCTATTGCCTTTTGACTATTTTGATCATTTACGATCAAGTCTCAATCTATTGCCTCTTTTTATTCTGACGGTTTATGGTAAAGACACTACAATCGTCAATATTTTGACTATAGTCTGTTAGTGACTATTTTGATAATTGATTAGTCAATCGTCGTTCATTTTGACGCTCGGCACAAAATCGCGTCTACGTCCGTTTTCTAATATTACAACATTTTGATATTATAAGGCAGTCAGTAGCATTTTAATCATGACCTGTCAAAATGGGTCAGTCATAACAGAGCTGGGACGAATCCTTGTAAAAAGTATTCGAATCACGAATCCGAATCACCTAATATGATTCGAATCACAAATACTCGAATAAAGGATTCGTAAGAGATAAATATGATTCGAATCAAAGATTCGAATCCTGTTTTTCGAATCACGAATACAAATCCTTTAAGAATAAATTTGATTTTATTATTTTTTTGCAACCATTAATATATAAATATCGTTACCAGTTCTTTTAACAAAAATATTCAAAACCTAATTATTTATTATTAACACTGAACATCGTTGATAACAGACTAAATATCTGATTCCCTGTTACTCTGATTAAAGATGTATTTGTCTGTTTTTGAACTTCACTTCAAATCAGTGTTTAGTACGCGTGGCGCATGAAGTAAAATTTCGAGTTTAGAAAAGCCCGAAAATTTGTCTCGGGTCGCTGCGCGACCCTCGACACGGGGCTTTTCTAAACTCGAAATTTTACTTCATGCTTAGCCTGGGAGTGGAAACACCCGTTCGAAACTTCAAATTGATCTCTATTATAAATTCGACGAATGCTTAAAAATTACGTAAATAAAAAATTCACTGAATATCGTTATAACCGGGAAAGTCAGAGAATAGTCATGGAATTATATTCAAATTGACCAAAACACTAACAAAAAAGCCATATGATATTATTAAATATGTCAAAATCAGCAGGTAAATTACAAAACACGTAAAAGTTTATAAAATTAACTTAAATATTGACAAAAACAATGAAAACAATTTAACAAAATGGGGGTTTCCCACAGAAGTTAAAAGGTCTTGAATCAGAGAAATGCCTCAAAAATTTAACATTTCAGATTGTGGCTAGCTACCATGTCAGTTTTACTTCAAATAATGTTAAAGAAAATTTTAAAAACTAGATTATTATCTTTAAAAACATTTTCAGTCATTTAATGTTCTTATCAAAGCATTCAGTATGAAGTTTCGAACGAGCGTTTCCACTCCCAGACTAAGCATGAAGTAAAATTTCGAGTTTAGAAAAGCCCCGTGAAAATTTGTCGAGGGTCGCGCAGCGACCCGAGACAATTTTCTGGGCTTTTCTAAACTCGAAATTTTAGTTCATGCGCCACGCGTATAAAACAGTGATTTAACGAGAAATTTAAAAACACACAAAAGACATTTTTCAAGTTAATTCTCACAATTAATACGAATTATTTTTGACGATTCAAAACCTTTTGTAAGTATTCGAATCGTTTTATAAATATTCGATTCATTTTATAAGGATTCGAATCACCCACATTTGGATTCGAATACGAATCTTTTTAAGAAAATGTAACGAATCCGGATCACGAATCCAGTTGAACTAAAGTATTCGAATGCCTCTTTTGAATCCTCTAAAAGGATTCGAATCCAGTATTCGAATCCTGCCCAGCTCTGGTCTATAATAGAACTGACTATTTTGGCATTAAGTCACTCGATTGTCAGTATATAGGCATTTCCACACAAACTCGCTTTTATAGCTGTATTTATATTACTGTGATATTTTTAATATTAAGACACTCAGTCAACTGTACAACATATAGTCTGAGTTTTTAGGCTTTTTGACTGTAAAATTTGATAACTTACTTAGTAGATTGTATTTTGTTATGTTACTTAGATGATCGTCTTTTCATTATTATGACTTCATTCGATGAGATTTATTAATTAATAATGGACTGTCTTTTGATTATTATGACAATAAGTCACGTATAAAAACACTACAATGAAGTATCGTTTGATTATCATGAATGACTTAATTGATTATATTTAATTTTTTTGACATTTGAACAATAAATCACTGTATTTTGACTGTTGTGATATTTTGAATTTAATGTAAGTCATTGGGTCGACTGTCTTTTAACTATGACAATAATTTCACATTAAATCACTTTATGTGGGTTACTTGAACTATTACAGCATTTTGACTTTGTCACTACGTGAACTGTAACAGTATTTTTACAATAAATCACTCTCGGCAGTATTTTGACAGTTATCCATCTTCGTTCTTTAGACTATGAGGACTGTATTTTGACTATTATGGCGTTTTGACCTTAAGTGCCCTAATCGATTGTAAACTGTTTTTTGACATATGATGTAAAGTAGCAAATACACTTCTTCAATAACTTGTGTTAAAATTGATATATTGCTCTAACACGGTAAAACTTTCACTATCGTTGAAACAATTGACTGAAATAAATTTGAATAACATGTAATATTATTTTAAGGAAGTGTTTAATTTTAGGTTACTAAGAGTGTTTTCCACTCGCAGATTAAGCATATAGTAGAATTGCGAGTTTAGAAAAGCTTGCAAAATGGTGGCTTTGCTAAACACGAAATTTTACTTTATGCCCCATGATTGTTGGTTTTTAAAGGTTTTATTTGTAATAATAATAACCGTTTAATCATAATGATGGTTGCGACCGTAACTACGTGGTAATTCATGATCACTGAATCAAACACTTACTATGTTTTTACCACAAAATATTTATTGTATGTATATATATTATATTACACAAATATACACATAAATTCACGACTTAAGTTTCGACGTTTGACGGTCATTATCAAGTGAAACAAATTACAAAGGGGGGTTACATTTATACAGGTAAAACAATTTAGAGTGAGGGTAGCAAAACAAATTAGGTTAAACAGGTACAAAGATTTACACATTAAAGGATTTCAAAGAGCGGCGTGTACACTAAATCGGTTTGTTCGTTTAACAGATTAACTAGGGGGTTCTTGGTTCGTTTGAAAATTTCGGGGGATTCGAGCAGGTTAAGCTTTGTGCCTTTGGTACAGTTATGTAAAATTTTAATTTTATTTATTTCTGGAAATGAATGTTTAAAATTTATATATATTTATAACCAAAATGACGTTAGTGCAATAACTGTTCTGGGAATGGTTCACATTAATCCTCATATTAGCAGCTATGATATTGAAAGAGAATCTGGCATACCCAGACGTACTTCACTGAGAATATTGAAGAGCCTACGTTATCACCCCTATCATATCTCGCTAACACAAGCGCTTACACCCAATGATATGAGGAAGCGCGTAGAGTTTTGCCAATGGGCAGAACAAATAATAATGAACGATCCCATTTTTTTTCGTTATGTTATGTTCCGATGAGGCAACTTTCAAAAGCAACGGACAGCTTAATAGACACAATTGTCACTATTGGTCTGACGTGAATCCTCACTGGCATAGACAGGTCAACAATAAACATCGTTGGAGTCTTAATGTATGGTGTGGTATCATAGATGGACATTTGATTGGTCCACATTTTTTCAACGGTAACGTAAATGGGCAATTTTATTTAAATTTCTTGAGAGATGCACTCCCAGTACTACTGGAAAATGTGAATTTGCGAACAAGATTGAGAATGTGGGTTCAATTGGATGGAGCTGGACCACACTTTGCCCGGATAGTTAGAAATTATTTAAATGAGAGTTGGATTGGACGTGGTGGAACTGGTGCATGGCCACCAAGATCACCAGATTTAACTTCTCCGGATTTTTATGTATGGGGTTATTTGAAAGATGCTGTTTATGAGCATGAAACAACAAACAGAGATAATATGATAGGTATAATCCAGACCGCTTGCCAAAATATCCCAAGGACAGTTTTGTTAAGAACAGTTCAGGACTTTCAGCGCCGAATTAATTTATGTATCCAGCAAAATGAAAATGTCTTTGAGCATCTTTTTTTAATTTTCTTAATTGTGTATTGTTTAGTTTTGTCAACGGCTTGCCGTATTACGGCTTCATTATGTTGGTGGCAGGAAATATCGTTTAGTTTCCTTTTTAAGTGAAGTATTGAACTTTTGAATTAAAGTCTATTAGTAAAATTTTCTTTAAGTTTTTTTCTCGAAAATTTTCTTATGTGAGGTATTAAAATATTTATGCAGCCATACTAACATGATGACCCTCTTTCAAAATAAACATTGAAAAAGCAGGGTTGCCATTTAAAATTTGTAAGTTGGTCTTCAGATGACCTTGAAAGTCAACTTCAAGGTCACTTTAAAGGCCATCATCGGATGTCCCCCTACCAACCATACAACCTTTGTTATGGTCAATTTTTGCTATCGAATATATCTTCGGAGTTATTTGCGTGGATTGATTAAAATGGCCTACCCTGTATGTGTAGACGAACGTTTAGCAACTTTTCGTGGAAATTGCCCTTTCCGTGTCTATATGAAAAGTAAGCCAGGTCGATATGGGATAAAAATGTGGGTTGCTGCAGACTGCAGTATTTCATACATACAGAATGTACAAGTATACACAGGGATGAAAGAAGGAAAACGCGAAGTAAATCAAGGCAAACGAGTCGTGATGGATTTAGTTGCACCATACATTGGATCATGGAGAGGGATTACTACGGATAACTTCTTTACATCTGTACCGTTAGCTAATGAGTTACTTGCAAATAAACTAACTCTTACTGGTACTATAAGAGCTAATAAAACAGAAATTCCTCGGCAATTTCTTGCTAATAAAAATAGACCAGAGTATTCGTCCTTATTTGGCTTCACGAAAAATATGACATTAGTGTCGTATGTTCCGAAAAAGAACCGGGCTGTTAATTTATTATCAACACAGTACCACGGCAATGAAATAAGCGAAGAAAATAAAAAGGAACCAGAAATAATTTTACACTACAATCTTACAAAAGGTGCGGTGGACAGTGGAGTCAAAATGACCAGCGAATATTCTTGTGTCCATGCCACTAGAAGATGGCCGTTTCGTATTTTTATGGAAATATTGGACATGGCAGCCCTAAACGCATATGTACTCTGGACGGAAAAAAATTCACAATGGAGAAAAAATGACAGAAGCCGCAGGAAAACATTCATTAGGGAACTAGCTACGAATTTGGTACAGGCAAATGTAACACGTAAGTTAATGTTCAATAGCGATTATTTATATGTATATAATTTAATAACTTTTTAGAACGAAAAAATTCAAAAATTCCATATCATTCGTACGTGAAACATGCACTAAATCTATTTGGAAAATAAAATATAGAGGCATCTGCACCAACACCACAACCTCCTTACGCCCGCAGGAGATGTAATTTTTGTCCAAGGAACAGTGATAAAAAATCGAAATTTTCATGTGAGACGTGTTATAAAACAGTTGGTGTCCAACATAGAACAACAGAAACTAAAATGTTTTGTCCAAATTGCACTCCCCAGAATAATGACTGATTTACCGTTATGATATATTACTTTATTTTATATGTATACATTTTAGAAACAAATTTAGGTTAATGTTGTATTTTGTGAATAAAATATTTGTTTAATATCCTAAACTATGTACTTACTACAATAAAAAAATATATATATACATATAAATCCCCTTTTTAGCTGGGGTATCTCAGATACCCCCACGGGTCCTAAACGATTTTTTTTTAGCACGGGTACGGGAAGGTTAACTTTCGTAGTTTGTAACAATTGCAAATTTAACGATTTAATTATAATGTACCATTTTGTTAAATTTCATTTTGTTATTTTAATAAATTGTACTATAATAACATTGTCGAATTATTTCATGTCTAATATTCATCGCAAAAAATATTATCACTACTTTAAAATGCACTAAGTACTTTTAAACGCGGCCCGCGAACGTTTTTGCACGCTAAAGTTTGGCCCTCAACATGTCAAAGGTTGCCCATACCTGGTGTATAGAGTAGGTCGAGAATGCAGTAAGTAATTTTTATAGGCTCGTTCACGAATATTAAAAACACGAAATTGTGTAGATTGTTAAATTTAAATACATTTTTATTAGAAATTTCATGAAAGGAAAATCAAGGGATGAGCCAGTTGAATCATCTAATTCTAAAGTATGCGCATATATTAATGAGGGTCCAGATTATCTTCTAGAAGTTGAAATCAAGATGAAAGCAAATTTTGCTTGGAAGGAAGGAGAATCATTGACATTGCATATTTCTGGGAACAAATTCAAGCTATTCACCATGTTCATTATATGAATGCACTTTAAAAAATTACAATATAATTAAAGAATACCAAAATGGCTTTCAGTCTAAATTTGTAATAAAATAAAATATGTGTAATTCAAAAAATATTCTGGAAACTGAGAGCTCAAAAGAAACATTGGATATCACAACCGCGGCAGTTTTTAGTCATTTTTTATGCTTTTTAAAATATTTTTAATGAAGTATTTACTTAACAAATGCATTAAAAACTTTAAATTTCACAATAATTAATGTAAATTCAATAGTTAAGATGTTTAATGTTAGATATAAAAATAACATTATTTGATTGTATCAAAAATAATGAATAGGCTAATCTTATAATTTAGGAACTACGTCAATAGGCTGCGGCTTCTCCCAGTTGCACAGTGGTTCCCCCCCGTGGTCAAAATTCAAAAATATATATGTCTACATTATTGCATGTAACCATGCTTACTACTTAATAAATGCTCTTATTTAATGTAGGTATAAAAATGAAACCTGTAAAATAAAGCAATCTTATGTTTTCAAACATCGAAAGTGACAGTTCGTCGCTAGTGCACAATTGAATTATCAGTGCATCATTAGCTACATTATTATTTCTCTCTCTATTATCGTTCATTTTTGCTATTATTTTGGAATGAAATTCCAAGAAGAAGGTATGTACTTTATTTTCACTCACTTTTTAAAGTATGAATTTTGAAATATATACGTTGTGCGACTTTCACAAAAAAAATTAAAATTTTCAATTTTCTTCATTTGTTTGAGAAACTTTTAACTACTTTCCCCCCCGTACCCTTACACATAATATATCAGAATTTGTTACTTAGAGCCTGTAGAATGTTAAGTTATTTGATTTATCTGCACCTAGCTGCAGCTGTTCTTTTTACATAACCTTTAAACAGGGTGTTTCAAATTCAACCCTCCCCATGAGGATCTCGCTTATTATAGGAGATAGAGAGTAGGTTTAAATTTGGCACTTTTTCAGAATTTAATGCTTTTTAATAATTCGTTGAAATAAGTTACTTAAATTCTTTTGTTTTCAAGTAAAATCTTAAAAACGAAAAAAATGTGTTTATTTTTTTATATTTTCGTTATTTGAGGCAATATTCAAAAACGGTAAAGACCTTCTTATAGCACTTCTTCATTATCTAACAGTTGGCGTAATTGATTTCTTTATAACATGTTTTGTTTCTTTTGAACCATCATCAACTTTCTTATTTCTTATGGACGCCATATTCATTTTTTTATCACATCTAATTGCTTTATTTTTTGTTATTTCCATAAGTTAACATACAATCAGTAAAAATAATTTTATTAGCGCTAACTAAAAACCTTCCTTGCCATACAATTGAAAACAATAAAAAAAATCTGAATAAGTCATTGTTATTATTATCGTTTATCAATAAATAGGTCAAGTTAAATAATGTGAAAAAATCGCGCTTAATGACCGCGATTTTTAATGTAAACGAGTTTTTCTTTGAACACAAATTATTATTTTTTTAAAATTTTATTTATATTATTAAAACTGATCTTATCTAATTGTATTTGCTATATTCTCTAAAACCTTTATTCATATGCCAAATGATTGTTCGATTCGGTTGCTTTCGTTCTGAATAAATATTTGACTAGCGAATGATTTGTTTAATGAATAAATACAGGGTGTCTACGCTAAACCGTTAGTTAAAAGTTTATGTGGTTGCCGTTGCACTAAAAATTTGAAAAAAAATCCTTGTCATACGGTTGAATCAGTTTTCCGCATGTGAAATATTTTTAACTTTATATCACTTCCGGTTCCACCGGAGATAGCAAATTTGTTATTTTAAATGGAACAGTCTATATATTAGTAATTTTTTGGATTTCTCGTTTAAATTGTAATTTATTTATTTATATTGTATTTTATTCGAACATATGTACACTTATCTATTATAGTTTTAAAGAAGAAAAAAAAAAAAAATCTAAAATTTTGACCTCTAAAAGGCATCTTGAAATCTGTCTGTAACTTCTCTAAAAATATGATTTATATCTCTACTTGTACCTAGAGAATGCCTCTATGAGTAAAGCAATTAGAAACTGTCAATTTTGACAATAAGTGTTCTTAAAATGTCAATATCGAAGTGCCCTCTTTAATATCTCGTAATTTAATGTTTTTAAATAAAATAACCCATTTTTTATCACATGGAAAAAAAAGTTTTAACAACTATACTCCTAAAGCAAGTAGTTTTCGAATTATTGCAAAAATTCGTTTTTGTCGCAAAATGGTACAAAATATCGCTATCACTTGATTAAAAGACAGAACATATATCACAAACATCCTGATATCTGTGGTCTGCATAATGCCACTTATTAGGAGTGGTTTCTTGTGTAGTGTAAATCATTTTAACACACCCTGACTGCTCTCTTCACTGGACACTGCCGCCTACGGCACCATCTGCACAAAATGGGACTGAGTGATAACACGGAGTGTCGCCTGTGCCTAGAAGATGATGAAACAGCAGAGCACGTTATTTGTGCCTGCCCCGCTGGAAATCAGCTCAGGCTCACAGTGCTCGGACAATCCATACTAACACTGAAGGACCTTGACAAGATTCCACCCGACAAGCTCGTAGACTTCATCAAGAGGTTGGGCTTGGAGGGTGAACTATAAGGACACGCGACTGGCCTTAAATTGTGAGCCACAATAGACCCTCGCGGTCGCAGTGGAGGGCCGTATAGCGACCCACTCACTTTGGAAAAAAAAAAAAAAAAAAAAAAAAAAAAAAAAAAAAAAAAAAAATCATTTTAAAAACATTTATTTTAATCAAGTGACAGCGATATCTTGTGCCATTTTGACATCCGCATTTGTTGTTTCAATTCCATGGCATGTCATTATTTTGATAAAATCGCATTACTTTTCCTTAATAACTTTAACTAAGAGAAACTTAAAGTGATAAACGTTAGCACGAATAAATTCAGAATTTTTCCCTCTACAATAAAAGTAAATATATTTTGTTTCTAAAATAGATAGGAGAGCCAATATTTGAACATTTCAAGATTTACATGAGATTTCCTATGCTGCGTCCGCCAAGTCAACACCCGGTATATGTATATATGATCATTACATTTTTGATGTTATAATTTTACCATCTAATATGTTTTAATAAATTATTATTTTAGCTATTGATTATTTTTTCTTTCTTCAAAATGTACCTCACATGTTATATACACACATATTTAACTAAAAAATAACGGGTTTAAAGTTATATCACAATATTTTCTAATTAGAGCAGCCTGACTTAGGATGCGAAACCACTGCGTGCCCTTTTAAACTACCCCAGGATCCGTGCACTCTTCAGATGAAGAGTTTTGATGTGTTTTCTTATAAAAGTGATTATATACTTTATATTGAATTATAAATTATAAATATCTGATCCTCCATCAGTTTCATTTTACTTTATTATATTGGACCAGCCATTTTGTTTTGTGAATTATTAAGTTTAGATTCTCACTCAGCAACCTTAAAAACCCTACCTCTGAAATTTCTATAAAAAAATATAATTTTGATAATTTACGTCCGCCATTTTGTTTAATTTCTTTTATTTCAGATTCATAATCAGCGACCACGTAAAACCCTATATCTGAAATTTTATGAAAGTATGCCAATGTTTATCATTTTTGTTCGCGGTCTTGGATCCACCATTTTGTTATTCAAATTTGTAATTACACATTCTTAATCAACTACCTCAATATGCCCTATATTCGAATTTTCATGAAAATATGACAATTTTTATCCGCCATTTTGTTTTTCAAATTTATAATATTAGATTATTACCAGCGACCTTGAAAAAACCGATATACTAATTTTCATACATTTTGGATAACCCCTTCATATTATGGCCACATTTTCGGCATTTGGGACCACTGTGAGTTGCAAGAATTTTCCTCCATATTAAATATCCCAGTTGCAAGAATTTACCTCCATATTAAATATCCCAGCTCACAGCATTCGTACATATTCCAAGATTCATGCTAACTTGGAAAATGTAATTGAAAATTCATTATTACAACAACTCATAATAGCAGGGAAAGAAGAGACAAGAATTGCCACAGAAAAAGGTAACATCGATGCTGATGGTCATCTTTATTGCAGACGGAGCTTGGTCAAAGCGATCATACAAATCCAACTACAATGATCCGTCGGGTGCCGCTGTAATTATCGGAGAAGCCATAAAAAAAAAGTTGTCAAAAACAAATTTTGTATATTTTGTTCCAGATGCAAAACACAGAATAAAGATATACCTAGACACGCTTGCGCAAAAAATTGGAGAGGGACTTCCACAGGCATGGAATCAGCCATAATTTTTGAGGGATTTAAAAAAAGTGTAGAAATATTGTAAAATATACAAAATTAATTGGAGACGGTGACAGTAGTGTTACTAAAAAACTGTTACATTATAAACCGCATGGCGAAGCTATCGTACAAAAATTGGAATGAGTAAACCATTTCATAAGAAATGTTTACAATAAGTTAAAAGAATTAGGTAAAAAATCAAGGAGTTCCTGTGGATTAATAGTTCCAATCAAATTACGTAGATTTCTGGAGAATAATATAATGAAATTTCGTGTAGCTGTAAAAAAAACAGCGAATTATCATAAAACATCTAATGCTAGTGATGCTGAAAAAATGTTAGTCCTACGGAATGACGTAAAATATAGCGTAAATCATATTTTTGGATCACATATTCATATTTTTGCACAGGACAGAAGAATGGCTAAAACAATATGATTCGAGAAATTATTGAATGTGGACTGAAGGACAATATTCTAAAATGCCTTGAGAGGTTAGCGCATAACGCATCTAGTTTACTATTAAATAAGACTAATAATTCTGCGGAAATGTATAATAGTCTAATAAATAAATTTGTTGGAGGTAAAATAATAAATTTCAGTTTTAAAGATTCGTACCAAACACGTTGTTTTTGGCAGCAATATCTAATAACTGCAAAGAGTCGTACTTAAACAAGATTTTTGAATTTATGGGGTGGGCAACCCAACCAAATTGTTGGTATAAATTCACAGGAAATTGTAAACGGAAACGGGAAAGTCAAACGAAAAATAAGAAAAGGAATAATAAAAAAATATGTACAAGTGGAGATGGTGCGGATGAAGATTACGGTAATGTTTCTGAAATATGTGATTTAAGTAAGGAGCAGAGCTGGGATGAATCCTCAAAAACAGGATTCGAATCACGAATCCGAATCACCTAATATGATTCGAATCACGAATACTCGAATAAAGGATTCGTAAGTGAAAAATATGATTCGAATCCTCATTTTTGAATCACGGATACAAATCCTTTAAAAATAAATTTGAATCTATTATTTGCAACCAGTAATATTTTATTCCATCAGTTTCTAATAACAAAAATGTACATTTACTGACTAAATATCTGATTATATAATGATTTTAATTAATGATGATATGTGTGTTATTGAACTTCATTTTAAATCTGTGTTTTATACGCGTGGCGCATGAAGTAAAATTTTGAGTTTAGAAAAGCCCCGTGAAAATTTTGGATGGATAGGAAAGAAAACATCTAATTTTGAAAAAATATCGAAGTTGGGTTGGTTTTCAGTGCATTTTTAACTTCACTTTAAATCAGTGTTTTATGCGCGTGGCGCATGAAGTAAAATTTCGAGTTTAGAAAAGCCCCGCAAAAATTTGTCTCGGGTCGCTGCACGACCCTCGACAAATTTTCTACGCGGGGCTTTTCTAAACTCGAAATTTTACTTCATGCTTAGTCTGGGAGTGGACAACACTCGTTCTTAGAAGTTTCAAATTAAAGGATCACTCTAGATTACTAAGTTTATTACCATTGTACAAAGGCTACAGCTCGAAGGACCAATCATGGTCTAGAGCAGTGGTGGGGAAACTTTTTTTAAGACGGGCCATTTGTAATAACCGGACAATCGTAGCGGGCCAAAGAATAATGCTTAATCGTAGGTAGGTAGTTTTTATGCGGGTCGTCACATTACGAAGTAAGAACGCGTTCAAACATTCTCACCACGGCACTCTTAAACGGGCCGGACTTGGCCCGCGGGCCGTAGTTTCCCCATCACTGGTCTAGAGGGAATCGAAGTTTATTTACAAGAAAACAACGAATATCTTAAGGTTTACAGCATGGATAGAAAAAAAAACATCCAATTTTGAAAAAATATCAAAGTTGGGTTGATTTTCAGTGCGTTTTTAACTTCACATTAAATCAGTGTTTTATGCGCGTGGCGCATGAAGTAAAATTTCGAGTTTAGAAAAGCCCCGCAAATATCACGGATACTGGCATGAGGATCTTCAATAACTGCCTCCAGAACCTGCAGTTCATTATTTTCGGTAAAAACTGTCTTCTTTCTAACTCTCCTTGGCCGTTTCACACTTCCCGTAGTAGTAAATCTCTCCAACACTTTTTGAATCGCACGTTCATTTGGATGTGCCCTGTGCGGATATCTCGCAGCGTACACTCGTGACGCCAACAAACAATTCTTGTTACATTCTCCAAGAATAAATATCATGTCAACCATTTCCTCTTGAGTTCGGAACATTTTTAGAACTTTTATCAAAAATGACTTATGGCTGCTACTGGCGTCTAATAATTTACTTTGACAACTACCAATCTTTTGTTTTCTCATGGCACTCTTGGGAACGGAAAACGTTTCCCGACATTTGCGATGAAATTCCTTTTTTCTCCGAAATTTTGTTATGCAATGTGTAATTTTTTTTGTACCAATGAAAAATTTTGAGTTTTGGCTGTACAACGCCGCAATTTTTTTAGGGGGGTGCCATTTGAAATTTTTGAAAAAAATGACAACATGCAAAGTTCAATCAAAAATTATTTTTTTTATACATTACCCGAAAAAAAATTATGTGAAGGTATACGAGGTCTTAACCTGTACCTCAATTCAAAATTTAGGCGCCGGCGTCAATTAGTTTTTCTACAAAACAATCTCAAAAATGGGGCGCAATTTTGAAAGAAGGGGTTATAACAGCGAAACCGCTAAAGTGAAGGGTATAACATGTTAGATAAAAAAAATAAGTACTCTTCGAGCACTTTCCAAATCTGCAATAAAAAATAGGGCATTCCATTTAAAAAAACATAAGTTTGGTACGCCACTGGAGTACGGCACGCCACTGATGATTAGAAATATTTTTGAAACATAGCGACGGTAATTATGCACCACTTTGCTCTTAGATATTTTTCGATAGCTTTTATCGTAAAGGAGCTATGGTCCGAGGCGTCTTAAGTGTCACACCCGGTATAGGGATTTAACATGTAAAACTACATTTATGCATTTTCCTGCTTTTAGGGTCATTTTAGAGAAAAAGTACAAGAGTAAACAAAAATTAAGAAAAGAAGAACCCTACTTATTTGGGTGGCTATCTGGTTAAAATCTGACATTGTTCACTATTTTTTAACAATACTCGAAAAATACGAAACTTTAGAGAAATAGCCTTAAGTCGGGTATTAGAAAACAAAATGCGCATTTTCAGCACGTGATTACGGCCATTTAGAGGTCTAATACTTAACTTTTATGACTAAAATCATCAACGCTGCACCCGTAGCTTTCATTGAAGGCCAATTCCATGATTCTAGGGCGTTCGTATCAAAAATGATGAATGAAGACAGGTGTTCTTGAGGCTATTTATTTTAAATTTTCTTAATTTTCAAATCTCGATAAAAAATATGAATAGTAAATGTTTACTTTTAACTAAATAGTGGTCTAAATATGTTTTTTTAATTTTCCTTTACGCCCGTACTTTTTCTTTAAAATTACCCTGGAGGCAGGAAAATGCATAAATGTGGTTTTATATGTTTAATCCCTAGGTATACCTGATCAATTCAACACCCGGTATATGTGACGCTGGTAGTAAACGTGTTAAAAATGTTTATTTCATACCTTAAATTTAACTGGAATAAAAATGTAATACTGTTGCAATTTCTCGACTGTTTGATATTTCGTCGAGACTTCAACCTTAACGGGATCGTTCAAGCATGCCCTCTGCAATTTCTTCACTTTCTTGGTCATGGTAGCCGAGAACAGATAAGTCCGCCTTTCCCTTGGAATCACTTTTAAAATTTTATCAACTTCTACCTCGAAGTCCATATTTAATATCCTATCAGCTTCATCCATAACCTAAACAAGGCGACAATTACAAATGGTCTTTCTTTTCGAATTCAATGAATCAGACTTACTAGGAATTTGAGAGATTTCAGTGTGAACCCTTTCGTATTCTCCAAATGATCGAGCAATCGACCCGGAGTGGCGATTAGAATGTGAGGCTTTTTCGCAAGTACCAACGCCTGGGACATCATGTCCATTCCACCAACGATAACAGCACATTTTACTCCGATGCCCGATCCTGAAATTGGTTACATTTCTCATTAAACGTGTTGGGAATAATAGCTTCCATTAAAATAAATTAAGCATGCCTCAGAGGTAGTGACGAATATACAATTCTTTATCATTATTTTGATCAATAGATCCATTTTATACATCATTGAAATTAGTAAGTGTTTACTAAAGGCAAAACAAATATTAAACGATTTCAAGCAGAGTAACCTCAACTTTATGTATTTATTTAATCATGATTACCTAAGGCTTCAAACTGTTCAGATATTTGGAAAGCTAACTCCCTCGTCGGGGTTAAAATCAATGCGAAATACCTCTGCGGGTTCTCCAGCAGTGATTGCAAAATCGGTAGGGCGAAAGCAGCTGTTTTCCCTGATCCCGTTTCCGCAAGCCCGATTATATCTTTTCCCTCAAGGGCCACAGGAATAGATTCCCTTTGGATCTTCGATGGGGCCTTCCACTTTAATTGTTCGCACGCCGTACATAAAGCATCTACTAAACCCTGTGAACAAATAGAAAAACAATTATTAATTAAACAACCAGGCAAGTATGCTGATTCTCCAGATATGTAACATTACAATTTAATTTTGAACAATGAAACAACCACAAATAAAAATACCCTTTCACAACCCAGTGTTGCCACAATTCCTTCAATATGAAGAATTTTAGCCATAAATAACGACCAATGAAGAAAACAAGAATATTTTTATATTTTGAAGAATTTTGTGTTATTGTTGAGATAGTGTTTTTAAAACTTTACACTAAAACAGCCTGAAAATTTGGATTGGTCGCTCTGCTTCGCCACGCGACCATTCCATATTTTCAGGTTTTTCTAAATTTGAAAAATTTACTTCTTACTTAATCAAGGATTGGAAAATACTTGTTAGAATATTATTGCACACTTTAATAAATATGAAACCAAAGTAAATACTTAATTAATTTGGTTTTAAATTTAATTAAATACTAATTTATAGTTGATTTAAAGAAAATTAACAATCAACAGATGTCTGATTAGACCATACAATTCAATGAATTAAGTGATTACTTTATACTAGAGATTGGCATAATCGATTATTACAACCGGTTATAATCAAATCATAATTTAATAAAAAGGTACTTGCTACCATACCATTCGATTACTTTTTATTTGTCTACATAAAATGTAATATCATTCAATTAAATGATAATTTTACCAAAATATAATGAATTATTGCCATCACTACTTTATACAGAGTTAAAATATTTTGACTTTTTGAAAAAACTTATCAAGATATTTTAATTCTGCATAAAAAAGTAAGATAAAATATTTACTTTTGTCTAAACTCATTGAATTTAATGGCGATTAGACATCTTTTGATTGTTAATTATCTTTAATAACAAGTATGCATTATTAGATTTAAGCTAGTTTTATGCCTAAACTATTGGGCGCATTGTTCATCAGACAAAATAGTTGAAAAAACACTGCTAACTGATGAAGAATTTTCTACTGAATGCATAGTTGATCGTGAACGTTTTAGTGTAGCGGTCGTTAAATTTGCAAGCGTAGAAAAATTGCCCTTTTTGTCCAAGTAAACGCGTTTCACGAACTTGACAGCCATAACAAATGTTGAAAGATATGGAAATTTCAAAAACATACAAATTTAATAATATATTATATGATATTACAGAAACCAAGGAAATCCACGATTTACTAGTAGGTAAAAAGTAAATGCTTTTGTATAATAATAATTAAGTACATATTTTGTGCTTTTTTTCATATCCTGAGTATTTTGCCAACTATGTAGAGCACAATTTGAATTGTGTGAAGATATCAATTCCCCCCACTGAGAACAATAAGGAAAGTAAGCGGAGCAAAATGGCCGGAGTAACATTTATCAGGTACCAACTTCAGAGATTAATCAACTAAACGTGTCGAAGGCAGCGTGTATGTCTGATGAATGCGCCCATTGTAATTAATGTTTATATTTATGTATTTTTGTAAATGGCTTCTGTTGATTTGACAAATAAGTAAATAAATCATTAAATTTAAAATAAAATTAAGTATTTAGTTTCATTTCATACTTCAGATTTATTTACGTATGCAATAATGTAGGTACAAGTGTTTTCTACTCCATGAAGTAAATATTTAGTTTAGGAAAGCGCGAGAAATTAGATTGGTCCCGTAAAAAAAAATCTTCAATCACGAAATATTTACTTCATGTGCAAGGAATATTAAACACTGTTTTAATGTAAAGTTTTGAAATACTATATTCATCTTAACAATAACACAAAATTCTTCAAAATGTAAAAATTGGTCAGTATTAATGGCTAAAAAACTCTTCCAAATTTTATGAGTTGGTGAATTATAAAGAAATATTACGCTTGCGTTAAAAAAATCTAGCAACACTTCCACACGCAAAGATAATCATGTTAAACGTTCCCACCACGTTCGTTGGGAATGGACGCACCTTTAACACCTTAACACGCAGACCTGTGTCTAGCACAGGCAAAGGCTATTGGCAAATGCTCGCATATTTTAATAGGGAATTTTTATTTATTCACGAGGGAGGCATGAAAATAATTTTAAATGGATACTTAATAGTTTTAGAGTATACTAGGTACATTGTTGGTCAAGGTATTCTAAATTACTAGGTAAAAAATCGAAATGATTTTTGTTTCACCGAAAAATCTCAAACTAAATGATCCTTAAGGGATTAAGTGGTTAATCAAACTGTGCATGCATCATTTAAATGTCGTTACAGTTATATGAAGCGTATTGCTGAAGTTACATGAAATATATTCTATTTCATTGATTCAATTTTAAAATTGCATTTCAAGACGCAGAAACATTTTTAGGTTAAGTGAGCACGTGTCTTACCAAATCCTTCCAGGTCACCGGTTTGTCGTCCGTGTCTTTAGTATTTTCTTCTTCTTGGTGCCCGTTTTCTCCATCGTGTTCTTCATGTGTCGACTCATTTTCGCTTTCCGATTCGTTTGAACTCATTTCTCGGACGCGGTTTCAATACGAGGAAAGACGTTCTTCTGATTATAATGGCGGCCATATACAAATGGGTGGATTGTGGAGGGGGAAAATTCTGATGTCGCTATTTTTCCGGGAAATTCAAATTTTGTTTCTGGAGACACACTTTAGAATCTCTAAGATCCCCATATGAAAAAGTGTAGCGAAAATTCAACGTCACTAAGTATAATGGTACAGAAGGTTATCTGGCGTGGATAGGGCAAGGATCGTGAAATTTCATCAGGCTAGGGTCATTGTGTTTAAAAAAAAACAATAAAACGACACACACATGTGCAGACACCCAGAACACGTTACCATATCTATGCCTTTTAGACTGCTGCGGGGCGTACTTTTAGTCCCGTGCAATATAGGACGCTAATCAATGTTGCTGGGTCTTAAATTTTAATTTCCCTAGCTAAATAAATAAAAAATCCCTATAATCTGTTTAATAACTAGGAGGAGCGTTTTAAATTTCACGCGCCAAAACCTACAACTCTGATTGGCCGAGAGCGCGCCCATTTTACACTATGCTAATTTCGTCATTATTAGACGCAACAGCTGACATAACCTTAATTCGAAGCGTTACCGAGTTGCAACTTTGTCTGTTTCGTAATAACCTTTTGTGCGGCGTTTCTTTAGCATACTTAAAAGTAAGTTTTGTTTATATTGTTGTGATGGATTATGGACCCAGTACAAGTTCGGTGATAATTACACCTTCACCTCCAAAAAAGCGTAAGAAGTTGGATTTGGGTCATTTATATCTGTCTGAAGAACAGTGCATAATAAATATGTATAAGCAGATGATAACAGATGATCCACATATAAAAATGACTGCTGTTGTATCAGACATTGTTGGTGCAGTAGGTGAGATATCAAATAGCATAAGAATATGCATCAAATAATAAAATGTTTAATTTTCAGGAGTTGTAAATTCTACTGTCTATCGTACTATTAGCGAATATAAGAAATCCAAAGAGATTTGTAGCTCTAAACAGCTTGGAGGACATAATTACAAGTTTTGATAACGTAGTGAAGAGATCCGTGCATAGTGTTTTCTATAAAAATGAACTGCCAACTTTGAAGAAAAGAAGTAAACGATCATGCAGGCATGCCGAAGATCAGTCGTTCTACCTTGTATAGTTTTATGAAACAAATCAATTTTAAGTAAGATAGAGACCAGAGCTGGGCAGGATTCGAATCATTCAGGATTCGAATCTTGAATTCAAATCCTTTTAGAGGATTCAAAAGAGGCATTCGAATACTTTAGTTCAACTGGATTCGTGATCCGGATTCGTTACATTTTCTTTAAGAGGATTCGTATTCGAGTTTAAATGTGGGTGATTCGAATCCTTATAAAAGGATTCGAATCCTTGTAAAAGGATTCGAATCCTTGTAAAAGGATTCGAATCCTTGTAAAAGAATTCGAATACTTACAAAAGGATTTGAATCGTCAAAAATAATTCGAATTAATTGTGAGAATAACATGAAAAATGTTTTTTGTGTATTTTTAAATTTCACGTTAAATCACTGTTTTATGCGCGTGGCGCATGACGTAAAATTTCGAGTTTAGAAAAGCCCAGAAAATTTGTCTCGGGTCGCTGCGCGACCCTCGACAAATTTTCACGGGGCTTTTCTAAACTCGAAATTTTACTTCATGCTTAGTCTGGGAGTGGAAACCTTCGTTCGAAACTTCAAAGTGAATGCTTTGATAAGAACATTAAATGATTGAAAATATTTTTAAAGATAATAATCATATGTTTTTTATTTATTTCAACGGCTTGCCATTTACATTAAAAATACAATATACAAAAAAAGAACAAATATGTACAAACACTAAACTTAAAACTAAGCAAGAAAAGTTACAAATCTTTTAAAAGGCGCTTTAATAATGAAAAAGACCCATTAAAAAATTCAAAATTTAAAATATTTGCGTGACGCAAAACCCGAACAGAAGCGGAATATTTCGCATAATCCGTGCGCCTGTAGCCGATATGGAATGTAATGTCAGACCGAAGAGGGCGCGGTGGAACCCGTATACCAACCAATTCCAACAGATCAGGGCAATCCAAATATCCATTAAGGAGTTTGAATACTAACTTAATATCAGCTTCTACACGCTTTTGTTTAAGGCTACGAAGGCCAAAAGTCGTCAAAAGATCCAAGTAGGGCTGATCGGTACTAAATTTATAGGCAAGGTACCTTATAAATTTCTTTTGAACTTGCTCAATTTTATGAATGTCACATTCAGTGTATGGAAACCATACCGTTGAACAATATTCCAAGTGGGGTCGCACTAACGAATTATATAGTGTTACCAGCGTTCTACTATTTGTAAAGTTCTTACTGTTACGCTTTACAAAACCCAGCATCTGATAGGCTTTCGTGACAATATTTGAAATATGGTGAGCAAATGACCACCTTGAATCCACAGTGACACCTAAATCCCTTATTCTATCAACACGATTTATTGCTACATCGTTGAAAACATAATTTGTAATGACCGACCTTGTATTTCGTGAAAAAGTAATGGTATTACACTTTTTGATGTTTAGCGTTAATCTGTTATCGTTACACCAGCTATAAAAGTGATCAAGTTCCTTTTGCAGGTTCGTTGCATCAAGAGTCGATTCAATACGCATATCATCAGCGAAAAGTAAACAATTGGCATTCTGAAAACATCTTGTAGCGTCGTTTATAAATACATTAAAGAACAAGGGACCCAGGTGTGATCCCTGAGGAACACCAGAAGTAACCTTTAGGGGTCTTGATGTTATTTGCCCAATTTAAATCACTTGCAACCTATCTGTTAAGTAGTACTCTATCCAACGTAATAGAATATCAGAAATGCCAACATAATGAAGCTTGTTTAGTAATAACGTATGATCAACAGAGTCAAACGCCTTGGAGAAGTCGGTATAGATGGAATCAACTTGAAAACCGCGTTCCAAGGCGTTGACAATGTAAGAATCATATAACAATAAATTAGATTCCGTAGATGCCCCCACTCGAAACCCACGTTGTTTGTGAGAGATTGAAGATTGCAATGAATTAGTTAAGAAATCCGTCATCAATTTTTCAAAAATTTTTGGGATTGTTGCATTTATGGATATAGGGCGATAATTTTGAACAAGTTTGTTCAAGTGTGTTTTCAAAATTTTGTTTAATATTGTTTGAAGTAAAACTGACATGGTAGCCACAATCTAAAATGTTAAATTTTTCCGACATTTCCCTAGCTAAAAATTTTTCCCCTGGCCTTTTAATATAACTTTCTTCTGTGGTAAACCCCCATTCTGTTTAATAGTTTCCATTGTTTTTGCCAATTTTTAAGTTAATTTTATAAATTTGCGCGTGTTTTGTAATTTGCCTGCTGATTTTGACAAATTTAATAATATCATATGACTTTTTTGTTCGTGTTTTGGTCAATTTGAATATAATTCCATGACTTTTCTCTGACTTTCCCGGTTTTATGATATTCAGTGAATTTTCTATTTACGTAAATTTCAGGCATTAGTCGATTTTATAATAGAGTTCAATTTGAAGTTTAAAAAAAAAAAAAACCGAATTATTTATTATTACTACTGAACATCGTTGATAACAGACTAAATATCTGACTCCCTGTTACTCTGGTTAAAGATGCATTTGTGTGTTTCTGAACTCCACTTCAAATCAGTGTTTTGTACGCGTGGCGCATGAAGTAAAATTTCGAGTTTAGAAAAGCCCCGTGAAAATTTGTCGAGGGTCGCTCAGCGACCCGAGACAAATTTTCGGGCTTTTCTAAACTCGAAATTTTACTTCATGCGCCACGCGTACAAAACACTGATTTGAAGTGGAGTTCAGAAACACACAAATGCATCTTTAACCAGAGTAACAGGGAGTCAGATATTTAGTCTGTTATCAACGATGTTCAGTAGTAATAATAAATAATTAGGTTTTGAATATTTTTGTTAAAACAACTGGTAACGATATTTATATATTAATGGTTGCAAAAAAAATAATAAAATCAAATTTATTCTTAAAGGATTTGTATTCGTGATTCGAAAAAACAGGATTCGAATCTTCGATTCTATTCATATTTATCTCTTACGAATCCTTTATTCGAGTATTTGTAATTCGAATCATATTAGGTGATTCGGATTCGTGATTCGAATCCTTTTTACGAGGATTCGTCCCAGCTCTAATAGAGGCACATTATTATACAAAATGGATATTTGATTTTATTTAAAGAGTAATTATGATATTATTTAAAATTGCCGCCAATTTTATCTAGTGATATTTCTGGTAACTTTTTATAGTGTAAATTGGGCTTTGGCACTTACTTCTTCTAGTTTTTAAACAGACTATAGATTCTCACAAAATTTGACAAGCGATAAGTCCATAGAAATTATTGGTATAAAAAAAATATACCGAGTGTCTGGGATAAGGGGCGAACATAGGGATTTAACATGTAAAATTAAATATGCGTAATTATTAGCTCCCCTATTAATTTTAGAGAAAAATCGTAAAGGAATATTTGTTAGAGTATTAAAAACTGTATTAAATGTAACAATTTAATTAGCGTTTGTACCAGAATTCACCTCAAAAATAATAAAAATAAATTGAACAATGTACCATTTAATAAAAACCCTTGCCATGAGTTTGACAAATGTCATGTTATAGTCAAAATAATTTTGCTAGTCAGAAATCTATTCACGCATTATAATTGTTATGTATAATAATGTGAGTTATTCCAATGAAGAGAGGCTATTCATTATAAAAACATTTTACAGTGGCGTCAGTTTACGCAGAGTTCGTGACTTATTTTCGGTTAAATTTAACAATCGACCAATTGTCTGTATCAACAATTACCAAGTTTGTGAAAAAGTTTGAAAATACAGCAAGTGTAGCGGTAGATGATTCAAAAGGTATTTTAATAGTCCAATTTCAACAAATATTAACTTAAAAACATCAACCTTACAGACAAACGGAACAGAAGATGCAACAATGAATTGGAAGAAAGAGTTTTGGGTTTGATAAATGCTGAACCAACAACTAGCATACGATGTATTGCTCGTGAGCGCAACGTGTCTAAATTCTCTGTACATAAGATTCTGAAGAAGCATGGATATCATCCCTACAAACATCAATGTCATCAGGAGATACTACTAGTGGATGAAAAAAAACAGGCGTGTATTCTGTGAAGTAATGCAGCATTGATCAAACACACACCGAAACTTTTTGCAGTCTATCTGTTTTACTGATGAATGCACGTTAACGAGCCCAACACACAGAACACGCGATACTGGACCCAGGAAAATCCACGGATATGCTTACAAACTAGAACCCAGTTCCCGCAAAAAATAAATATTTGGGCTGGTACTTTTAAGAATAATATTATTGGGCCATTTAAAATTCATGGAAATTTAAATTCGAATTCTTATTTAGACCTTTTAATCGGCCAGGTTGGCCCTGCGTTAGAAGTTATACGTGAAAATCAGGAGATATGGTATCAGCATAATGGATGTCCGGCCCATTATGGTTTAAATGTGAGGGTATATTTAAATGCTAATTTTCCCAATTGTTGGATTGGTCGCGGTGGCACTATCAACTGGCCACCAAGATCTCCTGATTTAACACCATGCGATTTCTTTTTATGGGGTCACCTGAAAAACAAAATTTATAAAAAACGCCATCCAAATATTGAAGTGAATGTGGATTGCAGATTAATTACAGATAGGCACTTGGCTAATGTAAGGCAGGCATTTTATACAGTGTGATCAACAATGATTGTAGACAGGTTAAATTTCCCGCCAAAAAATGTTGGTACAACTGATTATATGAAAAGAAAATCCCCTAGATTGCTTTTCCATTGGCGTAGCAAACATTTTTTCCCAAAATAAATTAAATATTTAATCATAACTACGCGCCCGAGCCTAATTTTCAGGCTTTTCTAAACTCGAAATTTTACTTCATGCTTAGGCTGGGAGTGGATACACTCGTTCTTAACTTCATATTGCATGTTTTTATATAAAATCGACGAATGCCTGAACATTGACAGCGTATATAGATCTTCCAGCGCTATATGAAAAAAATGACTTCAAATTTGCAATAAATTTTTATACTTTTATAACACCATAAACCATAATCCTCAATAAAAGTATCCCTCAGCAAACAGCTTATTGCATGCTCGGCCGTGAGTCGGCTGCATAATTTCAGGTCCGTATTAGAACATTTCATTCCAATGACTGACGTAGATATGTAAAAATGCACATTCGGTGGTATTCTCTATCGAAAATGTTAAATTTAACGTTTGACAGCAGAGTTAAATCTAGTCTAAAATAAAGGGAAATTGATTAAATTCCCTATCATATTAATAGTTTTTGTTGAACTTATAATTTAATTTACACCAGTTGTCACCATTTATTTTAACGCGGATATCAATAATTAAATTTTAACGTTTTCGAGATAAATAGTCCAATAAATGTATACCAAGGAAAACACTTTAATTTGCAGCTCTTACGATACAAACGTCAGTTATCTGATTGAAAGAGTTAAATGACGGTTGCAACTTGTTTTCTAGTCGATAAATTGTTTCATACTCTTATTAGCATGAAGTTCTGTTTCTTAACACTTCTCTATCAATTTACATCTTATTAATTGATACACAATCTGCATCCAAAATATGTCACCCCTTTATGATTGAATTTTTGTTAATCGCATGTTATTTTTGTATGTATATAAATTTTTAAAATACATCTAAATATCATTTATTTTTCTAAGAAATTAACTAACGGCCCTAACTTTAACTTATACATTTTTTTATTTAAAAAATATTGGTATTAAATATATACAATAATATTAATTACTCTTTTTAAATATTACAAAGTATCAATTACAATAATCGAACTCAATTGTCCATTAGCGTGAAATAGTGAATGAGCGGCTCTTAGCGATTATACAGGTAAAGGTTATTAAGAAAATTGTATTAGGGCCAATGACAGGATTATATGTATATAATCCTGTCATTGGCGGCATTAAAAGATATTGGGGATATCCCAGATTAACTCAACTTCTGAACATCTCGACATTCCTCGAAAAACTAATGGTCAATTTGACCCTTTATGCAATAAGGAACCAAGAGGCCCAGGATTAAAAGGTATTGGGGATATCCCAGATTAACTCAAATTCTGGACTTCCCGACAAAATGATTGTTCATAACAATTTCTACTAAAAGTATACTTTTTCGTGTGATTTATAATACATATTTAGAGTTGTTTTTTTTTTCATTTTTATTTTTTTGATTGTTGCTTTCATGATTTTAATTAAATAATCGATCATTTTAAATAAAACCACTGTGTTAAATATTTTCACAAAATATTTTTTACTACTTTTGAGGTGGGTCTCGGCATCCAACACCCTATACAAACAAATTCTATCAATTAAATTATATTATAACTTATTTCTAAATGTATTTTATTGCCATCTTTTAAACAAAAGTAAAACTAAAATGTTTATTGCTCTTATGGAGGTTTTGAAACAACAGCTCATTTTATTTAATATTTAACTTAGAATAATCTAATTCATACACCCTATTTATAACAAGTATTTCAATAAATTAAAGTAATATCACACAGGTAAACCAATTCGTCTATACAATATCTCAACATTTATATGACATCTTTTTTAGTGTGTCACAATTAAATTTATATTTATTTTAGTTATAATTCCTTTTACGTAAAAACATTTTAAATTATTCACATAACTTCAATGTATAATGTGTGTAAATCTCAAATCTAAATTTTCATTTTGTATCAAAGATGAGCCGTTGTTCGTTCTTATGGAAAAATAACACATACATGCCCCTCTTTAAGAACTCTCGGGGGTGGTGGAGGGGGTGTCCTAACTTTATGATAAATACGCGTCAACCCCAGGTAATAGTCCAGTTAATCGTGCACATTAGTTAAATTATATATTTTATGTTATGAACAACTTCTAACAATTAACTATAATTAAAAAACCGGATACTTAATTACCGAGAACGTTGAAATAGGATTTTGATATAGTAGGGGTTGAAAGGGTTCAGATATGCATTTCTTTCTTGCACCACTCTATAAATATAAATTTAATCTTTTACCAGTATTTATTTCAAATTTTTATACTTAACTGATTAGGATTTATAAAGAGTTAGTAAAAATCCGTCGAAAAATTCATTATTTATGATAAAAATCTGATTTCTTCAATAAAAATAAAAACACACTCAGGATTACAGAAACGTGCTCGGATATTTTTTAAGATTTTTTGTTTTGAAAATACAGCACTTCAAAGTGAGGCGCCTCACTTTTTGAAATGGATGTAGGTATTTTCACATGTTTGATGCTTTGATAAATCACACAATTTAATATTAGTTAATGTTAAAAGAGCATAAATGTTTTGAACTTTTCATTCTTACACTTAAATGAACTCGGTTAAACAATCAACAATTTTAATCTCAACATCTCTGAACATTTTTTCTTCCGCTGTTTGCCTCGCGCCCCGGGGACAATACACCTTGTAGCGGCCCTGTTCATTTCGGTCATGAATTTTCTATGCAAATCATCTGGCCAGCGCAGGTTAGTTTTATTGCGGTTATGGTCATAAACCCCCAATTATCATTTACAAGTTAACCCCAAACTGAAGTCATTTTTTTCATATAGCGCTGGAACTACTATACATTACATTGTTGAGGCACTAATTTTTTGAAAATCCATTATCACTTTAATATAATAATAAACTATTTATGATTTTTAACTTTTTATTAAATTCACGTATACATTATGTGTATTTAAAGAAAAAATTCACAGTATGTAATTCATAGAAATCACAAAAAGAAGTGTAGAATTTTAATTAAAATTAACTTTTACAGTTAAAATTGCTTGGCCGTTAATGGGTTAAAATAGTTTTAAATATACTATGTGTCCCGTTTCAAGGCGCATTGTATGTTTCATGTAAAGATTTCCAATGTAATTGGAATTTGAGTTTGTATCGCTTATTGAACCAAAACGATTACAATAAAATTAAAATCATTTCTTTACCTACTAGCAGTATTTTCGAGGTATTATTTTTGAGTTCTCCTCAGTTTCATTTGAAATATAGCTTCAAAATAGTGAACGATTATACGAAAATAAAATCGTCAAAACAGTAGTTGCTACGAAAAGTCAGTGTTTGGCATCAAATTTATTAAAACACAAAGCAATAATTCAATTCAACATGAGTGTTTATTCTGCAAAAGATAAAAATCAGATCCAAAAATGGACACAGTATATATTTTAATCACGATGCGTATTTTATTGAATGAACCATACTTTTAATAAATATTAACAGTTTCAGAAATTTGTGGTTTTTGCACTGACTACTTTAATTATCCGTTTACTTTGAACGATTGTTACATGATCAACTTGTACTTTTCCGATTGAAATTTTATAAACGCTTATTGTGTGCCATTTGACCAACACCGACAATACTCAGCGGGCACTAAAATGTTACCTAATTTTTGGATTAAAATTTATGGCATCCATCGTGCGGCTGCATGGGGATAATTTGAAAAAGAATAAGCAGAAATATTTTTCGATATTCTCAATACTTCCAGAGATACACGAAATGTTATATAGAGAAAGTACAAATTATATAAAAATCATGAATAGTTAATAAATAAGAAAACAGTTATATGTATATTTAATATAGTTTTTTAATGTTTGTTAGTTTTTTGTATATATGAATGTTTATATGAATCTATATTTCTATGTTTTTAGTTTTGTGTATTCGTAAATAATTTATCTATTTTATTGAAATAATTTCTGTTATTTTATTATCAATTCCAATTAAAATACCCATCAAACATTTTTCAAATTGTTTTTTTCATTGTAAAAAGATTTTTGTATTTATCTAACTTTTAAATAAAAAATGTTTAATAACATAAATATATTAAAAATCTATTAATTTTTAAACACGTTTTTATTAAAAATATATATAATAACTAAAAATGTTGGAAATATATTTTACATTTTCTCATTGTAAAATGACTTTGTTTATTTATACAAATTATGAATATTTGAAACAATAATCGATTAATCTAATAGTTTTAACAATTTTTTTATTAAAAATATATTAAATAACCAATACGTGGTTCGCGTATGTAGAATACATACGCGAACGTCACAACCCTCATCAGATAACTGAGAAGAAGACGATTCGAACGACACCAAACACGATATGGTTAGTTCGAACCAGAAGGATATAAACCGCGAGCTGTCATGATATTTAATTGTTACTAATTTGCTTTTAGACGAGGTTCCACATAGCAACAAATATGTATAAACAATTACTATGCTCCCCGTTATGCTTGGACGAAGTTTCATAAACTTCTATTCAGTATTTTCCTAATTATTATACATTTTCTAAGTCCAGGCATAACACCCCTATTGTTTATATGTTTTTTGGAGTTGGTAGGCGTAATTGTTTATGCATATTGTTGCTAGGTATACCAAACGATGCGCTTTATCATTCCACATCGTTGGTATTACTTTTAGGCAAATTCGGTCAATTTCAAAATATTAATATTTAATATTTATTTTGGCCATTTTTCTTTCGGCCAACGAAAGTTGATGGTCGCCAGAGGGGAAGACGGAAGAGGGTTGACCAAAAACCAAATAAATACCGCCGGCCTCAAGGGCTAAAATCACTTCAAAAAAGTCTGTTGATCCGTCAACATCACTTCAAAAAAGTCTGTTGACCCGTCAACATCACTTCGAAAAAGTCTTCGAACTGTGCATCGTCACTACGCTAAATTTCGGTCCGCGTCCGCGTCCGCGAAAGTTCTTACACAAGTATTCTTTACGACCCAGTGGTCGTACGTAAGTTATTTTTTTAATTGTATTTCTTGTTTTCTTCTTTTGCTTGTTTATTTTTCTATCTTCATTTGTAAATTTATATTCGTTGTTTAATTTGTTTCGTGTTAATACATTTTGTTACTCTTTGACTAAAGTTTTCATTTACTTTTAAAGTTCAATTTCAAACCTTTCATTTACCTTTTAACTTAGAATCAGTGAAGTGATTACCCTGGTAAGCATAATTTTATTATTCAGTGACTAAATAGCTAGCCGGAAGTTGCGATGTGGGTCTTCGTTTAACACCTCAATTGTTTAACGAAGATTTTATATAAATTCCAACTGCGAAGCACCCCACCCCGTAACAGGCCGGTGTCCTCGGGCTGTTCCTGTCGACGGGCCGATGACGTGGGGGTCCCTCCGCGATCCTCCTGCGTGCCTTGCGCGGTGACGTAGGTATCGAAGAGAGCGGACGTGGCACCCCCAGGTATGGGGAGGTCCTTCGCCTCCTGTGCGCCTTCCGGGGTGATGGTGGCCACCAGGCGGGTGCCACCCGCGAAAACGGGCGGGGGTACCCGGATCGGAAGTTGTTATGGTTGGGGCAGAATCCGACATTACCGTCGGGATTCTATTTTGGCCTAGTCTGCTATGGTGAGCTCGCTTAACCTGTTCCTCTACTTAGCTAGCTAGAGTAGTAACAACTGATGCTGTTTGTGGGGGTGTGCGCCCTATTTAAACCTTGAGGTCCGGCTCTTTTATTCTCGGTCGTACCGCGTGATGTAGGTGGGGACACGTGTGTTCGCTCGCCGCAGGGTGGTGAGTTACCCTACTGGCGAGCGGTTTTCGCGCACCCGGGTGTGCACTGACGTGTCTCTACATACCGCCTTCCTAGTGATGGAGTCACTGTTGGAAACGTATTGTCTTCTTGACTGTCCTCCAGGACCGTGTTTTAGTTGCTGTTTCCGCTTCGATTTGTCTCTCTGTTACGGGGTTGTTTGCATTTTCGAGTGTCTGTTCGGAAAATGCAGATTTGATCCTTTCTGCAGAAATTGTTACTGGAAAGTAGTTTTTTTATCACTACCGTGTTCTTGCTCCGCTTCACTTCGTATAAGCAATGATTGCAATGATTTTCACATTACGTCTATCATGACGAATACGTGCGTGGCGTTTTCCAAGTTTTTGAAGACGAATGGTTTCTACTTGCTGTTCTACGTAACTGTCGGGTTCTATCCTCGGTATGCTAGGATTTGTACTAAGCATTTCTCCGGGGAGTCGCAGTGTTTCTCCGTACACCATCTCTCCTGCTGTGGCATTGATGTCCTCCTTCCAAGCCGTTCGGATTCCTAGTAGAACGATAGGTAGTGCGTCGGTCCATGGCTCGCTGCTGTGGCACATTAGTGCGGATGTCTGTGGAATCTTTCCGCTAATCCATTTGCTTGAGGATGCTATGCTGTCGTTCTTAGTTTGAAGAAACCTATGATATCTTCCAGCCTCTTGAATAGCTGTAATTCGAATTGCCGTCCTTGGTCTGTTGTGACTCTCAGCAGTGCTCCGTATCTGGCTATCCAGTGGGTGACAAACAACTCTGCTACCGTGCTAGCTTCGATGTTTGCCATTGGTATGGCTTCCGGCCATCTGGTGAACCGGTCGATGCAAGTTAGGATGTATTTTTTTCCTTTTCCTTCCTTCAGCGGTCCTACGATGTCGATGTGTACGTGGTTAAATTTTGCGGATGGTAGCCGAAATGTTCCTGCTTCTGGTGTGTTGTGCCGTGATATCTTGGCACGTTGACAAGTCAGGCATTGACTACTCCATGTTTTGCAATCTGCTCGTATTCTGGGCCATACGAATTTCTCTGTGACGAGTTTGGTTGTGGCTTTTCCTCTGGGGTGAGACAATTGATGTATGCTGTTGAAAGCTTGTTTTCTAAATTGTTTTGTAATAAATGGTCGAACTACGTTGGTCGAGATGTCACAATATATGTCTGAATTGTACTCTGGAAAATGGATTTTCTTCAGCTGGAGACTGGTGCTTCTGTCGTTTAGGATGTGTTTGAGTTCTGCGTCTGTTTCCTGACCTGCTCCTAATGCTGTGAAGTTTACTCCGGCTGTAAGTTGCTCGATCCTGCTGAGCGTGTCGGCGACTACATTTTGTTTCCCTTTTATATGATGTATATCCGTAGAGAATTGTCCGATGTAATCGAGATATCGAAATTGTCTCGGTGAACATTTGTCTAGCCTCTGCGCGAATGCGTATATTATTGGCTTATTGTCGGTGAAAATGGTGAAAGTTCGTCCTTCTAGCAGGTACTGATACTGTTTGATTGTCGTGTATATTGCCAAGAGTTCTCTGTCGTATGCTGCGTACTTCTGCTGGTGACAGTTTGCGTGACATGAAGGCTAGTGGTTTTCATGATTCCTCATGCCAATGTTGAATTACACCTGCGATTGCAGTGTCTGATGCGTCTGTTGTTACTGCCAGCTTGACATTGGGTTGTGGATGCGCCATCAATGTTGCTCTATTTTCTGCTTGCATTTGTTAAACGCTTCTCGTACTTCTTCGTTCCATACGATCGGTTGGTTGCCTTTCTTTTTCCCTTTTAACAAATCGTTCAGTGGTGCTTGTACATTTGCTGCTCCTGGGATGAAACGGCGATAATAATTTATCATCCCGAGCACTTGTCGTATTTTTTTTGCTGTCTGCGGCAACGGAAATTCCTGGATAACTTTTACTTTGTCGATCAGGGGCTTTGTTACTTGTTCTGATACCATGTATCCCAAAAAGGAAACTTGCTGTGCTCCGAATTTGCACTTTGTCGGGTTTATTACGATTCCGTTTTCGTCTAATCGTTGGAAAAGTTGGTTAAGGTGCTCGGTGTGTTCTTCTTCTGATTTTGATGCTACCAAGATATCATCTATGTATACGTAGCAGAAATCCAAATCTCACAGTATTCTGTCCATGAATCTCTGGAAAGTCTGCGCGGCGTTGTGTAACTCAAACATCATGTATTGGAATTCGAACAGTCCAAATGGCGTGGTTATTGCTGTTTTCGGAATGTCTTCTTCGGTTATCGGGATCTGATGATATACTCTGACCAGATCGATTGTTGAGAATATCTTTTTTTCGAGTAATTGTTGAGAAAAATCTTCGATCTGCGGGACTGGGTATTTATCAGGTACTGTTCTCGCCCTAAGAGCTCGGTAATATCCGCATGGTCTCCAGTCTGCATTCTTCTTAGCTACTAGGTGTAAAGGTGAAGACCAGGCGCTCTTGGATGGTCTCGCTATTCCCATTTGACACATAGTTCTGAATTCTTTTTTTGCGATTGCTAGTATATCGGGCGCGAGTCGTCTCGGCCTGCTGGATACTGGTGGTCCAGTGGTAGTTTGGATGTGGTGCTTCTTTTCATGTCGTGGAAAGATTGGTAAACCGGCTGGCTTGCAAATCCTTGAAAACTGTCGCAACATTTCGTGGTGCTTCTTGCTGTGGTTGAGGGTGCTTACTCCAGCTGACTGTTTTTACTTGGCCTGCCGTCACGAGTTTTGTAGTGGCATCGTGTAATTTTTTGTTCCTGATATCCGGTAATAATTCAAATTTGACAGGGAATCAGCGCCTATAATCGCTTTATGTACGTCGGCTACTACAAATTGCCATACAAAATTTCTTCGTAGCTTCAGGTCCAAGTTAAAATTTATCGTACCGTATGTGTTTATAACCGTTCCGTTTGTTGCATATAAGTTATACGTAGCTTTGCTGCGTGCCTGCCTTAATAGATGTCGTAGGAAAACACAAACGTCGGCTCCCGTATCGATTAGGAATTGTACTTTCTTCTGTTGACGTATAGGCGGCGCGATGTGTTTGGCATGACGTCAGTTGCCGCTTCTACTTATTGCCTCATTCGTTTCCCGTTTGTTCGAATTTGTAGGGGGGTTGACATTTTTGTGCTTTGTTGCCGAATTTAAAATGGTACCAACATGTATCGAAATGCGACTTTTTGATTGGCTTCGTTCTCGTCGTACTCTCCTATCCAGCGATCGGTTTCTCTGTCGGAGTCGTTGTAAAGACTGGCCTTACTCATGTTTCCGTAATTGCTCTCTAAGGTGTCCGATTTCGGTCACTAGATTTCTCAGCGTGTCGCTGCTGGAGGCTTCGTGGTCTGCAGGTGTTGTGGTGTTTATGATAGCATCGGCTAATTCGGCCACCTCGTCTAGGCTTGCTACTGCTTGGGTCGCTAGTATGGCTTGTATGTTGCCCGGGAGTCTGCCCAACCAAAGTGATCGCAACAATGTGTCTGGAACTACTGCTCCTGCCAGGCGCCGTAGGTGTCGCAGGAATTGGGATGGTTTTCTGTCCCCTAGCTCCTTGTGTTCCAATAGCTATTTCGTCGGGTGTTCTTGACTTACGCTGAGGCTTGGATTAGCTCGGATTTTAGCTTATCTTAATTCCCGTTCGGTGGTGGATTGGTCAGGACATCTCTTTTTTCCTGTGCGTATCGCGCTTCCAGGTTTCCAGCTACGTAGCTGTATTTGGTGTCATCTGTGGTGATTTTTGCTAGCTCGAACTAGCTCTCTACCTGGGCGAACCATACTTCTGGGTCATCTACCCAGAACGGTGGGATGCGCACTTGCACTCTGTTTACTTCGTCGTTGGCCATTTCGCTGTTTGTTTTGAACTCTTCACTCGCGAATCTATTCTCTTGATCACGTCGGGGTCACCAATTTGGGGTTGTTGTATTATATTCAAGGGAATAGTTCGTTGGTTAATGTTTTTATTTACAGCGGTGCGTATTTACAATGGATTTATTTACACATTTACATGGATACAGGTGCTGCGCTTCAGCGGCCCTTCTGCTCCTCGTTCGGACGCTGAATCTGCGGGGGTCGTGTAGAGAAATTCCTAGCGGGTCGATCCCGGTGTATGGCAGAGCCGGCGCGTGCAATCGCCGTAGTGTCGGGTCGCTGGTATCCTCGGGCTGTTCCTGTCGACGGGCCGATGACGTGGGGGTCCCTCCGCGATTCTCCTGCGTGCCTTGCGGGGTGACGGAGGTATCGGAGAGAGCGGACGTGGCACCACCAGGTATGGGGAGGTCCTTCGCCTTCTGTGCGCCTTCCGGGGTGATGGTGGCAACGGACAGCGGCCGCGGTGCCACCAGGTACTTGGCCGATCTTCTGATCGCGTTCCGGAGCCTCTTGCGGAAGCGGGCGTGGGTACCCTATTCGGAGGTTGTTATGGTTGGGGCAGAATCCGGCATTACGGTGTGGATTCTGTTTTGGCCTAGTGTGCTATGGTGAGGTCGCTTAGCCTGTTCCTCTACTTAGCTAGCTAGAGTAGAAGGAACTAATGCTGTTTATGGGGGGTGTGCGCCCTATTTAAGCCTTGCGGCTCTTTCATCCCCGCTCGTACCGCGTGCGTTCGTTCGCCGCAGGGTGGTGAGTCAACCTACTGGCGAGCGCTTTTCGCGCACCCGGGCGTGCACTGACGTGTCTCCACACTAAAACTTTGTTGTAATAATTTTAATACAATGTTTTATTTTAGTATCATATTAAATATTTGTGCACTGTTTAAAATGTTTCCGTTTTCAGTGCGATAATTCTATATTAGATAATTGAACAATATTGTTACAAGATTTTTTATTGTTTCTGTATATCTGACGTGTACTTAAACGTTTTGAAATGTTCCCACTGAGTAAACACAATTAAGTAATTGGGTAAAGGTAAACACTTGTATTGTTCCATGTTTTTGTTTTCAGTTGCCTGACACGTGTTTTGATCCGTTACGATCATTTTCAAAGTTAAAACTGAAAATTAAAACATGGAACAATACAAGTGTTTACCTTTACCCAATTTGAAAATTTGGTTCCATCAAGAGAGTAGCAGAACAAGTATCGAATACAATTAAGTAATGTTTCATCAACATTAAAACAACGTTTATTGTTGCTACAATGTTGATACAACGTTATTTGTTTATTTTTTGCTCAGTGGGCTGTGTAACATTATTATTTAAAAAAGAATATAAATCTAAAAAAATAAATTATTGTGTAGTTCCTCTACATACTTAGCAGTTTCCATGTGAATAATGAAAAATCTTCAACAATTATTAAAAATCTTGCTAGAGTGTTAACGCGTGGCTGTAAAATACTCTAATGCACATTGCTTTATCTTAGTTAGGGTTCGGCACGTTTAGGAGCCTGGGGAGCGTGTGCATAGATTAAATTAGATTGATAACTCATAGGGGGCTCCACGTATCATGATTTTAGTTAACCGACCCACTCGATGGGACAGCGCTGCAATCGCAAATGACGTCATTGGGCGCGGGGAGCGGGCGGGCTTCTTGCTAAGCGGGGTGTGCGGTACAGGGGGTCATAACATTGAATGGAGGGTGCGGTGCGGGGAACATCGCACGATATTAAATTACCGTGCGATGCGAAAAATAACAAAGACCTAATGAACATGTTAAATGTATATTTTAAAAGTTATTACAAATATATTTCACTATATGTCAAAACCTAATTACATTTCACTTCTCAACAAAATGTCTCCAGTTCGTCAAAAAATGCATCTTAGAAATGAAATAAGAGGTCTCCTTATCCGGATAAGGATGTTGGCGTAAGTAGTGTTCCATACAGTGAATTCTTCTCTAAGGTAAACATATGCACAAGCTGTAAATTTTCCGGCATTCGTTGTTTTTCAAAAGAGTTCAATATAAAGCTTTAAACGAGTGTTTTCCACTCCCAGACTAAGCATGAAGTAAAATTTCGAGTTTAGAAAAGCCCCGTGAAAATTTGTCGAGGGTCGCGCAGCGACCCGAGACAAATTTTCTGGGCTTTTCTAAACTCGAAATTTTACTTCATGCGTCACGCGTATAAAACACTAAAATATTGTGAAATTTATGTATATTCGAATTTCACTTGAAATCTGTGTTTTATATGCGTGGCGCATGAAGTAAAATTTCGAGTTTAGAAAAGCCCAGAAAATTTGTCTCGGGTCGCTGCGCGACCCTCGACAAATTTTCACGGGGCTTTTCTAAACTCGAAATTTTACTTCATGCTTAGTGTGGGAGTGGAAAACACTCATTTAAAGCTTCAAATTAAACTTAAAAAAACAAGGAATATCTAAAGATTTCCAGAAAATAGGTTGAATTTGGAATACTTATACTTAAAAGAAAACTCCCTGTATATACAAATACAAATAAAATATTTCCAGATGCAAAAATGTTCAGCAAAAATATTAACGGGAAAAGTATTTGGTATTTAGTGAAACTCATTTCGTAAATCGGGAAATCTTTTGACTTATATTTGACAAGGTGAAACATATTTGGGATATAGTGAATCTCATTTGATCAATAGTGAAATGCAACAGAAAAACTGTGTAATTGAATTTAAGACATTAATTTATGTTCTGGGATTGTACTTTGTGACTAGATGGAATTTCAGAATTGCTTGATCCAACAGCAACAGGAACATTCTCCATGGAAGTAGTAGCTCGGTGTGAAGAAAATCTCTACGTCCGTGCTTATTTCATGCATAGTACTTGAAGATCATTCACTAATACTAGGAAGAAATAAAGAGAAATAATGTAGACACACTGGTTTTAAATGTATTTGACTGCAGATTTAATTAAAAGAATACACAATGGCTTAAAAACTTAAAATATTACATAAACTTACGGTTTTAATTATTTATGTTAACGCCCATCCCAAAGATTCAGAATTGCTTAATCCAACAATATAGTCCATGAAAAAATGCTCCTAGTTCAGTATGATGAAAATATCCACGACCATGGATATTTAGTATACTTGAAGATTATCCACATGTACTAGGAAGAAAAAAGAGAAATAATGTAGTAACACTCTGGTTTTAAATTTGTTTGACTGTAGACTTATTTAAAATAATACACAATACGTTAAAATTTAAAAATATATATACTTACGGTTGTAATTATTTATATTTAATAACGCTTATCTCGAAACGATTTCGTCTTATCGGCATTTTTGTGCCTTCAGATCCGACGGATCTGACAGCTGTTGATTGAAAACAAGCCCACGTTAGAAATTGCGGGAAATTTAAAGTTCCGACATATGCGTCCTCCCATCGAGTGGGTCGGTCAACTATATATGTGAACTTACAGAATCATATAGAGTCGACTCGGTCTGGGCGGGATTCTTGCTAAGCGGGGTGTGTGGTGCAGGGGGTCATAACATTGAATGGTGGGTGCGGTGCGGGGAACATCGAACGGTATTAAATTACCGTGCGATGCGAAAAATACCAAAGACCTAATGAATATGTTAAATGTATATTTAAAAAGTTATTACAAATATATTTCGCTACATGTCAAAATCTAATTACATTTCACTTCTCAACAAAATGTCTGCAGTTTGTCAAAAAATGCATCTTAGAAATGAAATAAGAGGTCTCCTTATCCGGATAAGGATGTTGGCGTAAGTAGTTTTCCATACAGTGAATTTTTCTTTAAGATAAACATATGCATAAGCTGTAAATTTTCCGACATTCGTTGTTTTTCAAAAAAAATTCAATATAAAGCTTTAAACGAGTGTTTTCCACTCCCAAGCTAAGCATGAAGTAAAATTTCGAGTTTAGAAAAGCCCGGTGAAAATTTGTCGAGGGTCGCGCAGCGACCCGAGACAAATTTTCTGGGCTTTTCTAAACTCGAAATTTTACTTCATGCGCCACGTGTATAAAACACTAAAATATTGTAAAATTTATGTACATTCTAATTTCACTTAAAATCTGTGATTTATACGCGTGGCGCATGAAGTAAAATTTCGAGTTTAGAAAAGCCCAGAAAATTTGTCTCGGGTCGCTGCGCGACCCTCGACAAATTTTCACGGGGCTTTTCTAAACTCGAAATTTTACTTCATGCTTAGTCTGGGAGTGGAAAACACTCATTTAAAGCTTCAAATTAAACTTAAAAAAAAAACAAGGAATATCTAAAGATTTACAGAAAATATTTTGAATTTGAAATTCGTATACTTAAAAGAAAACTCCTTGTATGTATAAATACAAATAAAATATTTCTAGAAGAAAGTTAGTGTTACTGCAAAAATGTTCAGCAAAAATATTAAAGGGAAGTATTTGGTATATAGTGAAACTTATTTTGTAAATCGGGAAATCTTTTGACTTATATTTGACAAGGTGAAAGATATTTGGGATATAGTGAATCTCATTTGATCAATAGTGAAATGCAATAGAAAAACCGTGTAATTGAATTTTTTTTCATAATAATACTTTATTTACGCTAACTGCATTTACAAGATAGATTAAAAGTAGATATATTTACACAATATAAAACAAATTACTATACTATAGATAAATAAATAATAAATAAGGTCATTCAATATGTCTTAGCTGGGCCTTGAACGTTGAAAAGGGAATCCCAACCACCTCGAGTGACGAACCCGCGCTGTTAACGCGTCTGGCGATCCGCGTCATGGAACCATGCATGCCATAATTAGTCCTGTGGTGATTCACGTACAAGAAGTTCTTGCATCTCAACTCACTACTTGGTACATTAATATTGACTAAATTTAAAAGATGTTCCGAGTCATTCGCCCATTCAGTAATTTGAATGTAAATGTAAGGTCCATTCTCTTCCTCTGAGTATTCAGCGAAGGGAGGCCTACGTATGCACTGGATTGCTGGGGTGTAAGGTATATTCCCGAAGTACTGAGTTTAAATGCAAGAACTTTAGTAAATTTGTTTTGTACCGATTCTAATCTATCTATATGGGTTTTGTATACAGGTGACCATATAAGGCAGCAGTATTCAAGATGTGATCTTACCAACGAGTTGTATAAAATAACTAGGGCACGTATGTTGCTAAAATCACTCGTACTCCGCTTAACGAACCCTAGCATTTTATTGGCCTTATTTATAGTGTGGTCAATATGAAAGTTCTATGTCAGCTTAGGATCTAATATTACACCGAGGTCCCTTATGTAATTCACCCTACTAAGTGAAATACCGTTTAAATTATAGATGTAATTAATGGGTGTTTTACTGCGTGAGAAAGGCATAAACTGACATTTATTAATATTAAGTTTTATATTGTTAGACACGCACCAAGTGTGAATTAAAGACAAATTACTCTGGATAATAGAACAATCATCTGCTTCTCTGATTTTCAAAAATATCTTTAGATCGTCTGCAAATAGCAAATGCGGGCAGGTAAGTTCTTCAGATAAGTCGTTGATAAAGATGGTAAATAGTAATGGTCCCAGATGGGAACCTTGAGGTACACCCGACGTTGCGTAAAATGTATCTGAAATAAAATTGTTTATCTTAACAGACTGAGCCCTTCCTGTTAAATATGACTTTATCCATTTCAGTAAAGGGTCGCCTATACCATAACCACACAATTTTTGCAATAAGATAGAGTGACTTACGCAATCAAAAGCTTTGCTGAAGTCTGTGTAAATAGAATGCACTTCAGCTCCACTTTCGATAGCCTTGACAATGTAATCAGTGAAAACAAGAAGGTTAGTTTGTGTTGAACGACTCCTAACGAACCCATATAATAATTTCTCAAAGACCTTGGGTATAACTGACAGTATCGAAATTGGCCTATAGTTACTTACGTTGGATTTAGAACCGGATTTGTGGATTGGTGTTACAAATGATAATTTCCATTCATCCGGGAAGATACCGGAAGTTAAGGATAGAGAGAACAGTTTGTATAGTGGATTGTAAAGCGATCTACTACAATTACGAAGAAATAACGGAGGAATATTGTCAGGGCCAGGGCCAGAGGTAACCTTCAACCTTGCAAGTTCAAATAATACTTGATCGGGAGTTGTATACACGTTATTTAAGTTTGTTGTTAAATTAGGAGTAAAAGCTGTCGGTGTTTCATCAGTATCTGGATTATAAACTGAGGAGAAGTACTTCGCAAATAAATTTGATATGTTGACACCTGCTGTAGCACTATCGTCTTTATAGGTCATAATCATTGGAATACCAGATGATTTATACTTATTATGAACAAAAGACCAAAAAGACTTAATGTTATGCGGAATGGAAAGTTCAATGTTATCCAAATACCGTCTGTAGCACAGCATTGTTTCAGTTTTACATTGGGTTCTAATACAAGTAAATAATTTGTAATCAGCCGAATTAGAGGTTAGTTTCCATTTTTTGTGAGCTTCTTTTTTAGATTTTATCATAACAATTAACTTTTTCGAAAACCAGGAAAGGTAACAATCAAACTTTACAGGTTTTTTTGGCACATACAGGTCAATTACAAAGTAAATTACATCATAGAAAATCAGACTAGCAGAATTAATATCGGAGCACTTATATAAGTAAGACCAATCCACACAAGACAAGAAGTTATTTATGCTGTGATAATTTGCACGTTTAAAATCCGGTTCGTATTTAATGCTATTAGTTAAAGTATCACACTCATCTACAATAATGTTAGCATACAGTAGAGGGTGATATCTATCAATTGGAATTATAGGAGGACAATTACATTATTTTATGTTCTGGGATCGTACTTTGTGGCTAGATGAAATTTCAGAATTGCTTGATCCAACAGCAACGAGGGCATTCTCCATGGAAGTATGCTCCTAGCCCGGTGTGAAGAAAATCTACACATCCGTGGTTGTTTCATGCATAGTACTTGAAGATCATGCACGAATGCTAGGAATAAATAAAGAGAAATAATGTAGACACACTGGTTTTAAATGTGTTTGACTGCAGATTTAATTAAAAGAATAGACAATGGCTTAAAAACTTAAAATATTACATAAACTTACGGTTTTAATTATTAATGTTAACGCCCATCCCCAAAGATTCAGAATTGCTTAATCCAACAATAACGGGGATCTACTCCATGAAAAAATGCTCCTAGTTCAGTATGATGAAAATATCCACGACCATGGATATTTAGTATACTTGAAGATCATCCACATGTACTAGGAAGAAATAAAGAGAAATAATGTAGTAACACCCTGGTTTTAAATTTGTTTGACTGTACACTTATTTAAAATAATACACAGGTTAAAATTTAAAAATATTTTACATACTTACCGTTGTAATTATTTATATTTATTAACGCTCATCTCGAGACGATTTCGTCTTATCAGCATTTTTGTGCCTTCAGATCCGACGGATCTGACAGCTGTTGAATGAAAACAAGCCCACGTTAGAAATTGCGGGAAATTGGAAATTCCGACATATGCGCCCTCCCGTCGAGTGGGTCGGTCAACTATATATGTGAACTTATAGAATCATATGGAGTCGACTGGGTCTGAGCGTGTGACTCCTACAATAACTAGTGGAGAACTGCTTTATTATACCGGGCTTTCATTAATTCCCGAACCCCACGTGACCAAAAATAATAGGCAACCAAATGTACAAGGTGGTATGGCTCACACAAAAATTCCCTAGATTTAAAAATATTTATTCGCCGGCGCATTTTTATGACGACTGAAAATATTATATTTAAAATGATTAAAAAATAGGCTCATCTTCAAAAATGTAACTAATTTTTATTAATTTTCGCAGTATTTGCTTATCCTAGCAAATTGACTCTGCAAAATAAATAGAAATAAAACTCAATGTTTCAGAATAATTAAACAATTTTTGCTTACCTGAAAATTCCGGGCGAATCTTGTAAGATCTCAAAGGTTGGTTTAACGATGCACCGCGCATAAACGTTTATGTCAAATTTGACTTTAGTAACGTTTGGTTACTTTTTTCAAAGCCTCCAACGTACAAATACAATAATTTACGCGGCAATTTTAAATTTAGTCACGTGGGGTTCGGGAATTAATGAAAGCCCGGTACATAACGAATAAAATATGGCGGTTGCCAGGTTGTACATAGGCAACCCAATATACACTACTATTAAATATACAATTCATAGATAATTCATAAACATCCTTTTCAAATAGGCAATAACTACAGTAATATTTATAAACTTATAACTAAACAATACTTTGGTTTACACATTGTTACACTAATTTTTACAAAACATTTTATAACTTATAATATAAGTTTGTTTGGTGGTTTGATCACTCGACCCGATCTTGTCTTTTGATCGTCCGACTGATCTATCTCTGTCTCACTTTCATTCTCTTCATCCACACTTGACTCACAAGTTGAATATGTGCCTTGTCCTTCTTTTAATTGTTTAATAAAATGTTCGTCAAATATCTCTAACCCGTGTGAATCTGTGTGATCTTTGCTGAATTTTATTTTGGTTGGATTTAGATGTTTTCTGTGTCTTATCAGATATGATCCATCTTCCCTTATTATTTTATATGTTTTACTGTTAAGTCTTTTGTCAATTTTGGCAAATTTCCAGGTCGAACTTGGTTTCTCTTGATATTTGATATCTTGTCCTGTTGTGTTTTCGAGTATTCAGCCTTGAAATTCTTCGCTCGTACCGCGTGCACCTCCTCTTCGTTTTTCATCATGGCTGATGTTTGAGCCCTCGTGTTCTTGCTGATGACGCACAGCTCGACTGCTTTTTCTAGAGTTAGGTCGCCATTCTGTAATAATTTTTCGCGCAAATGATCATCACCATGCTCTTGACTAACCTGTCCTCTAAATCTTTAAATTTACAATGCCGAGCGTTTGTGCTCAGTTTCATGCCGAATTTCTCGATCGTTTCTCCTTCCTCTTGTTTTGCCGCGAAGAACTTGTATCTCTCGAAGTCCACGTTTTTCTTCGGTACAAAATAACTGGTAAATTTTTACTTTCCCCCGTATGTAATACAAAGGGAAAGTATTGTTTTCGTGAAAATTTTCGAATAAAAAATTTTTGCGGAAATTCCGTTTTGAGGTCCCCTGAGTCGAATAAGACCATTTTTGAAAAATGTCTGTCTGTCTGTCTGTGTGCGCTGTACCGCAAAAACCGCTAAAGATATCGAGATGAAACTTGAAACTTAAGCTTGTTGTTACGATCGGAAGAACTGAAAAGCTTTTGGTGAAAATCGGAAAACCGGAAGTGGTACTTTACTCTTAGCGTTTTTCAGTTTTTTCAGATTTTTTCAATAAATGTTCATCAAACAAAAAATTCTTTCAAATAAAAGTTGTAGACAATAACAAAATGAAGATGTATTGTTCACTTACTTTTTGTCATAGCACTCTTAGTTTTTTAGATATTTCAAAAGTTGTGTGTTTTATCTAGTTATTGGTGTGTGACAGTGTATGTGTAGATACAATTGAAAAATGTTTCAAATAAAAGTTGTAGGAAATGATAAAGATCTTTTGTAGATTCAGTTTTTGTCATAGCACTCTTAGTTTTTGATATATTTAATAAATAGTGTTTTTTATCTAGTCATTGATTTGTGTCAGTGTGTGTGTTGATACAATTGGAAAATGTTTCAAATAAAAGTTGTAGGTAGTAAAATATTAAAGATTTTTTGTAGATTCACTTTTTGTCATAGCACTCTTAGTTTTTGAGATATTCAATAAATAGTGTTTTTTATCCAGTCATTGGTTTGTGTCAGTATGTGTTGATCCAATTGAAAAATGTTTCAAATAAAAGTTGTAGTTATCAAAAAGTTGAAGACATTTTGAAAATAATAATGCTACAAATATTTAAAAGTGATTTAATACGCAATTTACGGGGGAAAGTACTATGATGGACACATCACCATTTTTAATTAGTGGTTCCAATTTATCCTTTTCTTCCTCAGGGAATTCAAATGTATTAAAAATGTTCAGAGCATCATTGCCCATATAGTACAAAAATTGTGCGCATTGCACGTGCTCGCTCTTATTTTCTGCCTCCGACGCCACCAAGTAATTCTTGAATTTCTGCAACCACAGCTTCCAATTTTCGCATAAGTTGCCTGTGAACTGTATCGTTTCCACAGCTTTGATTACCATGTTGAGTTTCTCCGCGATTTTCACTTTTTTTTTTACGGCTGCGCCATGCTTTATCTTAGTTCGGCACGTTTAGGAGCGTGGGGAGCGTGTGACTCTTACAACGACTAGTGGAGAAATGCTATATTATACATAACGAATAAAAGATGGCGGTTGCCAGGTTGTACATAGGCAACCCAATATACACAACTATTAAATATACAATTCATAGATAAATTATGTAACACACATAATAACAGGACGAAACGAAACAGGCGAAAGAGAGAAAAAAATAAAAATAAAACTCATCCTTTTTTGTATTACTGTTAATTGTTTCTATTATTTAGGACCAGTTGCACCAAGTATGTCGAACTGAGTTCAATTCTGAACTTTAGTTCGAAGTGACATTACAACAATGGAAACTGTCATTTTAAACTCGACTTCAGAGATGAACTCAGTTCAACGTTTTTGGTGTAAGTGGCCCTAATACTGTGATATTTTTTACATTATAAACCCACTAAGCAACAAACAAACAATTATCAACGTTTTATCAACATTATACGTTATTTTAATGCTGATCAAACATTACTTAAATGTGTTTACTTAATGACAGTCAATTTTATGCTAGTAATACTTATCAAAAAAATCGTAAAGGAAAATTAATATAACGGCAACTATCAATTTGATTACCAAAGCCATACATTTTCCAGCAAACCAAAAAACTTTATTACAGAAATAAACAAGAGATCAATTGTTTCTGCAAACAAAAAACCTTTATCATAGAAATAAACAAGAGATCAATTATTTCTGATGTGACCTCGTAGAGTGTTATACATAGCACACACCAGAGCTGAGCAGGATTCGAATCATTCAGGATTCGATTCCCGGATTCGAATCCTTTTAGAGGATTCAAAAGAGGTATTCGAATACTTTAGTGAAAACGGATTCGTGATCCGGATTCGTTACATTTTTTTAAAAAGATTCGTATTCGAATCCAAACGTAGATGATTCGAATCCTTATAAAAGGATTCGAATTTTTACAAAAGGATTCGAATCCTTATAAAAGGATTCGATATCTTATAAAAGGATTCGTATCCTTATAAAAGGAATCGAATCCTTGTAAATTCGAATCCTGATACATGGATTCAAATCCCCCTAAATAATTCGAATCATCGCTATTAAGGCTGGGATTCGAATTCGATTAATTCAAATAGTTAAATATTCTAATATGAATATTTAAATCACTAAATTATTCATATTTGAATATAAATATTAAAATTTTCGAATAATTCAAATATTTGTGAATGGATATTTGGTTACTTAACCATGAAAAATATCCAACGTTAATAGTATATTTTTAACTTCACTTGAAATCAGTGTTTTATACGCGTGGCGCATTAAGTAAAATTTCGAGTTTAGAAAAGCCCCGTGAAAATTTGTCTCGGGTCGCTGCGCGACCCTCGACAAATTTTCTACGCGGTGCTTTTCTAAACTCGAAATTTTACTTCATGCTTAGTCTGGGAGTGGACAACACTCGTTCTTAGAAGTTTCAAATTGAAGGATTACTCTAGATTACTAAGTTTATTACCGTTTTACAAAGGCTACAGCTCAAAGGACCAACCATGGTCTTCACAGAACGAAAGACTACAGGGAATCGAAGTTTATTTACAAGAAAACAACGAATATCTGAAGGTTTACAGTAGAGATGCACCGAATATCAGTTTTGCCGAATAACCGAATATCTAATATTCGGCGGATTTAACGTGCCGAATACCGAATATTCGGCAACTATTCGGCAGATCAGCGAAGTGGCCACGTGGCGTTAGCCGTCGCCTTGCGCTCGGCATTTTAGTCAGTCTTCCGCTCGGCGTTACAGTCAGACACCGCACTCGCCATTCACCGCGTGTTGTTTCGTTGTATAATATTGCGCAATGTCTTCTGCAAAGTGTAAAAAATCGCCTGTATGGAAGTATTTTGTGGAGTGCACGGAGAGTACTAGGCTGATCCAGTGTAGATTGTGCAATGTAAAGATTTCGCGTGGAGGAGTAGGTAGAAAAGCCACAGCAACTGGATTGATTAATCGCGTAAGAAATAAACATAACCACGAATTTCTAAAACTACAAGAATGCTCATCAGTTGCTGTAGCAACCAATCAAAAACTTTTAAAGTTTAAGCAACCATGTTTATCAGAATGCCTAGAGAAGTCCAAATTGTGGAACATAAATGATGTGAGGGCCAAAGAATACCACTACTTAATAGGGGAAATGATAGCAGTAGATAACGAAGCTATAGCTATGGTTGAGAGACTAGGATTTATGAGATTGATGAAGAAGGCTCTACCTCGGTATAACATACCTAGCAGAACATACTTTATTGAAAACATAATACCTGATATATATAAAAAACTGTTGATAAAATTAAAAATAACATAACAAGAACTTATGCAATATCGATTACATCTGACATGTGGACGTGTACCCATACTGGCGCCAGTTTTTTTAGTTTTACGGGCCATTGGCTCAATGATCAGTTTGAATTAAACCATGCAGTTCTCAACATGAAGCATTTCGCAGGACCACATACTGGAGAAAATATTGCCTCTGCTTTGATGGAAATTTCATCTATGTGGGATATTCCACGATCCAAAATACATGCTGTTATACATGATAATGGTGCCAATATGGTTAAAGGTGTGAGAGATACCGGATATGGATCTATTACCTGCTTCATACACACACTCCAACTAGTTATCGTAAATTCATTAAAAATCCAGAGTGACGTTACTGAAACGATTAGTGCAGGAAGAAGAATCGTAACCCATTTTAATCACTCGAATTCAGCGCAAGAAAAACTGCAAACTATTCAACGAGAGTTAAGCCTTCCGCAACATAAGTTGGTTCAAGATGTTATTACGCGCTGGAACTCAAGCTATTATATGTTAGCAAGACTGCTCGAGCAAAAGCGTTCTATTTCATTGTATCTAACGGATAATTCAAATATTCCCAATTTGTCTTCATCGCAATGGGAGCTTCTACAACAGATATTGAGACTGTTACAACCGTTTGAGGAGATCACAAAAATCATAAGTTTAGGCTTATCCTGTGTGTCAGAGACCATACCACATGTAGAAACGCTTATGTGCTATGTAAATAAAGAAGAAACTGCACAGGCCACCAACAAATTGCAGAGTACAAGACTTGCTATTAAAGCGGAGCTGGAAAACCGCTTCGCCAAGCTCAAAACAGAAAAGTTGTATTTGCTGTCTACTCTACTCGATCCAAGGTTTAAGACGAGTTTTTTCATGGGCCAGAATCAAGCTGAAAAGGCTCGGCAGTTAATAATGCTAGAAGCTTTAAAAAACAGTTGTGACGAATCAAGTACTGACAGCGATACTGATATTGACGCTGTGACACCTGCGAATAAAAATAATATTAGGACTGATAACAAATCTAGCCTTGAGTCTGACACTCATTTAAGTTTTTGGGACTGCTATAATGAAGTGGAGAAGATCGCAGCACAGCAAAATAATAGTGAATCTCCTAAAAAGAGAAACAATATTGCAACTGAACTTGACAGTTATTTGGAAACTGCACGCATAGCAAGAAATGACAATCCTTATACTTGGTGGGCATCCAATCGAAATCAATACCCATATTTAACACAATTTGCTGCCATTTATCTGTCTGCTCCTGCGAGCAGTGTTTATAGTGAAAGACTTTTCTCAGAAGCTGGGAACGTATATGAAGATAAAAGAAACCGACTATTGCCATCAAATGCAGAAAAACTAGTATTTCTGCACCACAATTTACCACTAATAAATTTTGAATATAATATTTGTTTTATAATAGATGTATTAAAAATAAGAATAATATAATCATTTATAAGTTTATATATTTCATTATTATTAATAATTATACACGAGTTGGTTTTCTTTTGCAAAATTTGTTTTAAATGATTCTTTTTTACCTTTTAAATTGTATAATTTATTAATAAATTAAACACGAGTTTGTTTTCTTTTGCCACATTTGTTTTAAATGATTCATTTTTAACTTTTAAAAAAATGGTGATGTGTCCATCATAGTACTTTCCCCCGTAAATTGCGTATTAAATCACTTTTAAAATATTTGTAGCATTATTAAACAAACATTTTTCAATTAGATCAACACATACTGACACAAACCAATGACTAGATAAAAAACACTATTTATTGATAAATCTCAAAAACTAAGAGTGCAATGACAAAAAGTGAAGATACAAAAAATCTTTAATATTTTATTACCTACAACTTTTATTTGAAACATTTTCCAATTGTATCAACACACACACTGACACAAATCAATGACTAGATAAAAAACACTATTTATTAAATATCTCAAAAACTAAGAGTGCTATGACAAAAAGTAAGTGAACAATACATCTTCATTTTGTTATTATCTACAACTTTTATTTAAAAGAATTTTTTGTTTGATGAACATTTATTGAAAAAATCTGAAAAAACTGAAAAACGCTAAGAGTAAAGTACCACTTCCGGTTTTCCGATTTTCACCAAAAGCTTTTCAGTTCTTCCGATTGTAACAAAAAGCTTAAGTTTCAAGTTTCATCTCGATATCTTTAGCGGTTTTTGCGGTACAGCGCACACAGACACACAGACAGACAGACATTTTTCAAAAATGGTCTTATTCGACTCAGGGGACCTCAAAACGGATATTTCCGCTAAAATTTTTGATTCGAAAATTTTCACGAAAACAATACTTTCCCTTTGTATTACATACGGGGGAAAGTAAAAATAACGCCTCACTATTCGGCAAATGCCGAATAGTGACGCCAACTATTCGGTATTCGGCCGAATAGTGAAAAACGTGCCGAGTATACCGAATACCGAATAGTTGCCGAATATTCGGTGCATCTCTAGTTTACAGCATGGATAGGAAAGAAAACATCTAACTTTGAAAAAATATCGAAGTTGGGTTGGTTTTCAGTGCATTTTTAACTTCACTTTAAATCAGTGTTTTATACGCGTGGCGCATGAAGTAAAATTTCGAGTTTAGAAAAGCCCCGCGAAAATTTGTCTCGGGTCGCTGCGCGACCCTCGACAAATTTTCTACGCGGGGCTTTTCTAAACTCGAAATTTTACTTTATGCTTAGTCTGGGAGTAGACAACACTCGTTTGAATTTTAAATTTAACTCTTTTAAAAAATCAATGTAATTTAATAAATCATTCATTGAAATCATAGAAAAAGATGCAAAATTTTACCTAAAATTAACATTTAGAGTTAACTTTATAATTTGTTCGGCTCTTAATGGGTGAATATTCTATTCCTAAAAAAAACCGTTTTTATTTAATATTGAAGTTGCATTTAATACAATAACAAAGTGTGAATAAATCGACATAAATCTAGAAATATCAAAAATCTCGACATGTAGAAAATCTTGACGGTCCACTCCCAGACTAAGCATGAAGTAAAATTTGGAGTTTAGAAAAGCCTCGCGTAGAAAATTTGTCGAGGGTCGCGCAGCGACCCGAGACAAATTTTCACGGGGCTTTTCTAAACTCCAAATTTTACTTCATGCGCCACGCGTATAAAACACTGATTTAAAGTGAAGTTAAAAACGCACTGAAAACCAACCCAACTTCGATATTTTTTCAAAATTGGATGTTTTCTTTCCTATCCATGCTGTAAACCTTCAGATATTCGTTGTTTTCTTGTAAATAAACTTCGATTCCCTGTAGTCCTTCTGTCTCCGAAGACCATGATTGGTCCTTCGAGCTGTAGCCTTTGTAAATTGGTAATAAACTTAGTAATCTAGAGTAATCCTTTAATTTGAAACTTCTAAGAACGAGTGTTGTCCACTCCCAGACTAAGCATGAAGTAAAATTTCGAGTTTAGCAAAGCCCCGCGTAGAAAATTTGTCGAGGGTCGCGCAGCGACCGGAGACAAATTTTCACGGGGCTTTTCTAAACTCGAAATTTTACTTCATGCGCCAGGCGTATAAATCATTAATTAAAATCATTATATAATCAGATATTTAGTCAGTAAATGAACATGTTTGTTAATAGAAACTGATGGAATAAAATATTACTGGTTGCAAATAATAGATTCAAATTTATTTTTAAAGTATTTGTATCCGTGATTCAAAAATGAGGATTCGAATCATATTTTTCACTTACGAATCCTTTATTCGAGTATTCGTGATTCGAATCATATTAGGTGATTCGGATTCGTGATTCGAATCATGTTTTTGAGGATTCATCCCAGCTCTGGCACACACACGTCAAACAAGAATTAAATTTCATTGAATTAAAACCTGTTTATAATTAATTGTAGATGATATATCATCAAATATAATGTTCCCACGTTATGTAACATTAGTTCCTGATAAATTCACGAAGCAATACAAAAAATTCAAGGAAATCCTCCACGAAATCTCGGCAACGTCGCGTTGCTTTTCACTCCTCGAACGACATAACCTAAAACATTGTTTATTTTCGTTAATTATGAGTCATGGCCAAAAACTGGTTTTCCCTTAGTTTTCTCGCGATTTCCTTGTTGTATTCAATAAGGGGCGATGATTATGTGTGCCAGAAGGAAAATTCCTGCTTGTGTCATTTCGACAACGAGGAGCATCTGGACTTGACCCACCTGCTGCCCGACAACAACGTGTTCCTCTCGGCCTCCAAAGGAGATTTAACTTTTTACTACCATGGTTGTACCGACAGGGACTTTAATGTCGATGTGCAGAATATAAGTAGTTCGACGTGTACCCTGCCATTAACAGTAAGTGAATAATTAATGAAATGATCATTTAAAAATTATTCATATTACAGAAATTCTAATAAAAATCTCTAGCAAATACAATTATTAACAATTTTTTCCATTTTCTCAAAAAGCAAATATGAACTTACCTTATTTATAGGCCTGACCTTAGAGGAAACATACATTTTTAATGCATGCCTCGACTTAAATCCACCACATTCATTACTTAACACTTTAACCGCTAGAGTATATATTGCAAACATTTTTTGTGGATGAAGAGGTTTTCTGTGTTTTCAGACAATGTATAATGATAAATAAAATTTTACGCTAAAACTCTTTATCAACCATATTTCTAGTATTGATATTGGCAAATAACTTGTACAAGCCAACGTAATCCATTAGACGTGTAAATATTCTAATTTAGCAGTGATCTAACGCCTAGAGATCATAACTATCGTGACTTCCTAGCGGTCCCTAAGGACCGCTCTGGCGCAGATGGTAAGTTATAAAGCGATCTGGCGGTTAATGTGTTAAACTTGAGTTAAATCAACAACAGTCTGTTTCATGCATCTAATAACATAATCTGTTTTTGTAATCTCTTATTAAAGCTTTATCGTTTCATTAATAACATGTTAATTAACTTTTATGTACTTTTAGCAGTCTTTGTTTTGTTAAAGCAAATATAAGGAAATCGATGTATGTATCAATGACTGACACTCATATTTATTTTCAGTTATGTTTAGTTAATGAAAAGACAAAGGTGTTGACGTACTTAGGCTCGGCTTCCAATTCCGCCTTCAAACAGGACAAAGAATTTCCGCACATTCAAGAAATCGCCTATGAAAGCAATGCAATGTGTGTTAATGATTATGAATTGTATCAATATATAAAATCATACCAATATTTTTTTTAGGACGACTGTTGTCAGATTAATATGTGCGGTTGAATTTCCCGAAACAACACTGGTCGTGCACAAAATGGGCAAAAATACCTACGTAAGTGTTTATGTTGCAGTGAATTTTATATTCAGGATAATAACTTCATAATTTCCACAACACTATTGTCTCATCTAACATAACCTATAAACTAACCTAATTTATATAATATAGTATACTGCCTTTCAAAAAAATCAGAACACAAAGTATTTATTGGACGATTTTAATGAAATTTACAGAATTTGATCATGTAAATGAACTGCATCGATGATCAAAAAATCAATTGTTTTGGTTACTATTTAATGGTATTTTTCCTTGATTTCACCATTATGAAGAGCTGCTGATTTTTTAATATAATTGCTTCTAATATCGAAGTAGCCTCTGAGTAGTTTGACGTTTCAGTTTGTAAAACATAAAAAGATGCCCCGTGTTCGTCGGCGTGCACAATATCATCATCTAAGTGAATTTGAAAGGGGTCACATTATTGCTATTGCTGAAAGGGTAGACCGTAGTGTATCGGTGATCGTACGCTGCTGGTCTAGATGGTCCGAAGCTGGGGAGAATCGACGTAGACTTGGATCAGGACGTCCAAGAAGCACCACTGAGCGTGAAGATCGAGCTCTTCGTCTTACAACTTTAAGGGACAGATTTACAACGTCGCGGGCATTGGGAAATGACTGGTTGGCTCTAAATGGCCTAAGAGTATCCATGGCTACTGTTTACAGAAGAATCCGCAGTTTTGGTATAAGATCCTACCGTCCACAATTGTGTCTACCTCTTACTCCGCAGCATCGCAGAGCAAGACTTGATTGGTGCAGGGAAAGACAACATTGGACCCATGAATGGAATAACATTATCTTCAGCGATGAGTCTCGGTTCTGTTTATGGGCTCATGATGGTCGCAGAAGAGTGAGACGTCGACGCGGTGAACGCAGAATTTTAAAATTTGCTGTTGAAAGACATACGGCTCTTACACAGGGAGTTATGGTTTGGGGGGCGATAGCATATGGTAGTCGGTCTCCTCTAGTTTTTTTAGAAGCAAGTCTTAACGCGATTCGGTATATTGACAACATTTTACGGCCAGTGTTAGTGCCCTATGTAAATGGCTTGCAGAACCCCATTTTTAGCAAGATAATGCTCGACCTCACACAGCGGCTATTACAAGACAGTTTTTTGATAGTGCCGAAATCAATTTGTTACCTTGGCCATCTCGTTCTCCAGATCTATCGCCAATAGAACATGTTTGGGATATGATAGATGTTAGAATAAGTAACTTACAGCGCCCCGCTAACACTGTAATGGAACTTAGAGGTCAAATTATCGAAGTTTGGAATGAAATACCCCAAGTCGATATTGACAGCCTGATTTCTAGCATGCCTCGACGTGTTAATGAGTGTTTGGGAAATCGTGGAGGCCCAACACATTATTAATTTTTATTCATTTGTTTTTTTGTTTTTCAACTTGATTTTTTGATCATCGATACAGTTCGTTTACATGATCAAATTGTGTAAATTTTATAAAAATCGTGCAATAAATACTTGGTGTTCTGATTTTTTTGAAAGGCAGTATATTATCTAACATAATTTTATTCATCACCATCTAAACTAACCTCAATTACATAATCCAGTGGCATCTAAGTTACCCTCAATCACGAACATGTAACCTACATAGGGATTTTAGTTACCATTGACTGCAGCTTATGTATCGACAACGCCATATTGTATTCTTGCATAGGGTCCATGATCGAATGCCACAATATATCATATCTCATGCGAGTGAACTAGAATCAGGCCCCCAGCATATGTAAATTAACCTCAATAAGATAATTCAGTGTCATCATAACCTCAATCAACATCTAACCTAACACTTATCTCGGCAAAAGTTACAAATGTTGTTTGTTAATAATAATACCTTTTTGTGTTTTCTTCACAAAGTTTATTTTAGCATTTTTTCAGGTTTTAAATTTATTTTCGTCTAAAGTCTGCCGAATGAAAGATCATGTCGGTTTAAGTTCGGGCACCAAGATGATCATCACGTTTCTAGTTTTGGGCAGTCTTTATTTCATTGCCGGCAGCCTTCTCAATTACTACATCAGGGGAGCCAGAGGGAAGGAAGTCATACCGAACATTGATTTCTGGATCAGCTTGCCGGGTCTCGTGAAAGTAAGTGAAACGATAAAAGGCTTATTAGTAGAATTGCTGTTAATATCATTATAGTTTAATGCTAGTTAATTTCTACTAGACCTGTATGTATATGATACTAACATTTTATCAAATACGTGGTGTATCGCATTATCATGTGTTCCAACTTCATTCTAATTAAATTTGTAGTAATTAAGAGGTTATTTTAGGCTGTTTGTGTTTATGATTGTAAAAATTCATTTCTCCTGCTAAATTATTTGATTAAAATTTACTTCTAACAAGTGTTTCCACTCGGTGATTAAGCATGAAGTAAAATTTCAGGCTTTTCTAAACTCGCTATTTAACTTCATGCGCCGCGTGTATAAAACACACTGATTTAAAGTTCAAAATATGCTGATGTACATACATAACATTTATAGCATTATAATTTATTGAATTCGTATTTGAATCCCAGCTTTAGTATAAATACAAGCTTAACGGTTTTATTAATATTTTTATGTTAAATATTAATGATTGGTGTTTTAATAACATTTTATTTTTATTTTAGGATGGTGTTATATTTGTAATGAACGGCTGTAATTCCCAAATGGTAACGACGGCCGATTCATACGATCAAATATAATAAGGAGTCACAAAACAACTCAGGGCTATTCTTCTACACTTTTATGTTCTAAGTTTATTTGACTTGAATATTCTCAATAACATGAATCTCAATCGAATTATAAATGTGTTTTTATCTAGATCAAAATATTATATGTGGCCTTGGAATTCATAATTATTCTTGAAAAATTATTGAATTTTGTTTTTATATAGATTTGTGGATTAGTTTTAAACATTTTGTTTGCTTTAGAAACCACCTATGTGTCAAGTAATATTTGCACAATGAGATAAAACAACGCCTTTAAGTTCAAATTGGACATATCATAATAGTTGTTTTTTCATTGTTTTTAATTAATTTAAAATTCAGCACAATATTTTATAAGATTAACCTGTCTTGTTAATAGAATTTAGCTGGGAATTTTTAAGATATACTCGACTTACACTAATGAAATTGTGTTGGGTTCAATTACTCCAAACACATTGAACTTGAATTCAAAATGACATTTTCTATTGTTGAATCTCACTTTGAACACAGTTCAGTGATAAATATAGTTTAAGGTGTTTGGTGCAACTGGACCTTAATTTCTGATCAGCAATTTCTATTAATCTTGTGACATTTTGACCTCAGTTCAATAAGGTATTTTTCATTGCTCTGTCATTTGACAGGACAGATAAGAGTTTGTTTATACCATGCATAAAATTGTACTGGACCTTAATTTCTGATCAGCAATTTCTATTAATCTTGTGTCATTTTGACCTCAGTTCAATAAGGTATTTTCATTGCTCTGTGATTTTGAGCTCAGTTCAAAATGACATTTTGTACTGATCTTTTAAGCTCAGTTCAGTTCAAAAATGTTCGTGCAACTACCTTTAGTATGATCTTAAAACAGTTTACTAATGTTTATTCATAACGCTAAATGTGTTTACAGTGTAAGGAGAGTACAGAAAAAACATTTTCAATTTATTTCAACAATTTCATCAAAAATTCACTGAAAACAGCGTTTTTGTTACGTTCTTCTTATTTTTAGAAATAATTTTTGTTTTGTTTACAAGATTGAGCAATATTTTTGTAATGTCACTGTTTTTTTTAAAGGGAAAAAAGACAGGACGAATAAGAGTTTGTTTATACCATGCATAAAATTGTAATTACGTGTGCTTGTGATATTGTTGGTGTGAACAGATATTTTTGTAAACTTGCATTGATATTGATATATCATTTTTTATTGAAATAAATGGTTTTTGTTTTTAATCCTCCGTATGTTTCATCAATTACCCCGCACTATTGATTTCATACTTACTTACTGACTTTAACCTTTAAATGAAGAAAATTATATTGAACTAGTGGTGGGGGCAAGGAAGAGATATGATGGTATATATGAGAGGAAGAAGCTGCACGCGGTGGAAAGAGTGAGCGAGGAACTGAGGGAATGCAGGAACGAGGCGGAAATGTGGAAGGTGCTGAGGAGAGGGGAAAGGAAGAGGCAGTTAGGGGTATCGTTGAAAGAATGGGCAAGGAAGCGCAGAGAAGGTAGTGGAGTGTCAGTGGGGATGGGAGAAGGCAGGCGAGGGGATGGAGAAGAAGAGTTCACGGAGGAGGAGGTGGAAAGAGCGTTCAAGGAGGTGAAGGGAGGGAAGGCAGCACGGAGGGACTGGCTGAAGGCAGAGGTGTGTGACAGGAAGAAGAAATTCAGGGAGCTACTGAACCAGATGTGGAGGGGAAGAGTGAACCTGCCGGCAGCATGGAGGGTCTGGAGGATGTGCCCCAGTAAAGGAGGGGATGAGAAGGATGCGGATAGTTATAGAGGGATAACGATAATGAGTACTGGATACAAGACAGCCATGATGGTGGTGAAGAATCGACTGGAGGAAGAGGTGGAGGAAAAGGGGCTGCTGCTGGAGACGCAGGAATGTTTTAGGAAGGGTAGGGGGGCCAGGGAACAGGTCTTTACCCTGGCAAAAATGGTGGAGAAGGTGATGGAAGAGAAGGGGAGAGTGTATACAGTGTTTGTGGACCTGAAGGTGGCGTACGACTCGGTACCGAGGGTAGGGTTGTTAGAGTGTTTGAGAAGAAGAGAGGTGAGTGAGGAATGGAGGAGTCAGAGAAGTTTAGGACGTGAGAGGGGCTGAGGCAGGGGTGCCCATTGAGCCCTGTGTTGTTTAACCTTTATATGAGTGGATTGGGATAGGTCAGGGGTGGGGGGTGATTGGTAAAAGTAAGGTGTGTCGGCATATGCGGATGATATGGTGCTGGTTGCAAGAGAGTGAGGATGAAGGATATGTTGAAAAGGGCGGAGAAGTTTATGGATAAGTGGGGGTTGAGCGTGAATGTAGGAAAAACGAAATGGATGAGATTCAGAAATAAAGGGAGGGAGGGAGGGGAGGGGAGGGTGAAGGAACTAGAGTGGAAGGGGGAGGTGATTGAGAGGGTTAAAAGATTCAAGTATTTAGGGTTTATGTTCAAAGGATAGCGTGGAAAAAGTGGGGGAAGTGGATGTGGAACAATGTAAGAACGAATAAGAGAGGATGGGGCCGGGGTAAGGATGCTGGAGAAGTTGGAGGAAGAGAAGGGGTAGCAATTAGTTTGTAGCTAATAAACTGTAATGCAATATGCCCATAAAGTTTTTTTTTTATATCAAGCTATCACAAAAAAATGTTTTTTAGGTGATCTTTTTGTAGTTCGGAAACTCAGACCGAGAATAGTGTACTACTATTCTATTATAGTCCTTCTAGTCTATTCAATCTTTATTCATAAAAATGTACAAAAACTCAAATTCTGTTCGTACAACCATGAATTATACTTTAAATATTTCTTCAATTAATAAGGCAAACTTACCTTAAAAAAAACATATTTAATTAAAAGTGGTTCATTTACCACCGGTTTTTGTAGACCCCGACGAAAGTAACTACTTTAAACAAAATATATAAAAGATTTATTTTATTTCACAATATAAAAAAAAGACATAATCTCAACACCTTTACAATTAATTACACATTTACATTTGATTACCTCACCCACATTCCCGTATCCCTCTTGCCCTCCCTTCTCTTTTCCCTCTCCCTCCGCAGCTTTTCCAACGTCCTTACCCCGCTCCCATTCTCCCTCATCCACTCCACTACCCTTCTATTCCCTTTCGCTCCCAGCCACTCCTCTTTCACCCCCTCACATTCCTCCGCCAAGTGTCCCCACGTATCCTTCCCCTGTCCACACAACACACACCTTCCATATTCTTCCCCCATCCATACTTTCCTTCCTCTCTCCTCCGATCCACACCTCGCCCTTGCCACAATCACCCTATCCTCTCTACCCCATCCCTTCTCTATCAAATACTTCGGCACCCTCCCATACACCTGCCACCTCCCATACATATCATTATACTGGCTTCTGTCAATACACCCTTGTCTTTCCTGCCCTTCCACCTCCTTCCCTTTCCCCCTCACCCACCTTCACCCCATTTCCTAGCCATTCCATTACCTTCGCCTCCGACAGCCCTACCCTCTCATACATTTTCCTCCTCTCCCCCCTCCATCTACCCTCACCCCCACCCACACTCGTCACCCATACATCCTTCACCAATCTCTCTTCATCCAGTTCCCACAATCTCATCTCTTACCTCACCACCCTCACCATTGCCTCCCACTCTAGCCTCTCTCTGTTGGTCTCCTGAAGCACTATGTAGCTGGGCGTGGACCTTTCCACCCCCAACATGTGCTTCAGGAGCCACATCTGCTCCCTCTCTATCACCTCGTACCCTCTCGTCCCCCACACTTCTACTCCATACATTAGCACCGCTCTTACACTCGCATCCCATATCTTACACGCAACCGTCACATTGTTCCCCATCCACTTGCCCCACGCCATTCCCCACGCCTTCCTCGCCTTATCCTGCACCCACCTCGCATGCTCCTCATACCCTCCCGTTCCTTTAAACCAAAACCCCAAATACTTGAAACTCTTCACCCTCTCAATAACTACCCCCTTCCACTCCAATTCTTTCACCTTCCCCTCCCTCCCTTTATTTCTAAACTTCACCCACTTCGTTTTCCCTACATTCACATTCATTCCCCTTTTATCCATAAACCTCTCCACTCTCTTCAACATCTCTTTGATCCCTTCATACTCTCTTGCAACCAACACCACATCATCCGCATACGCCAGCATTCATACCTTCCTTTTACCCATCACCACTCCCCCCGCCTGCCCTTTCCTCATCACCTCTTGCAATTCACTTACGTATACATTAAATAGCATCGGGCTCAGCGGGCACCCTTGCCTCAAACCCTCCCACGTCCTAAAGCACCCCGACACCTCCTTCCCCACTTTCGCCACCACCCATGTCTCCTCATACACTCTCCTCACCCACTCCACCATCCCCGCACTCACCCCTCTCCTTCTCAAACATTCTATCAAGCTTCCCCTCGGCACCGAGTCATATGGTGCCTTCAGGTCCATAAACACCGCATACATACATCCTTTCTCTTCCATCACTCTCTCCACCATTCGCGCCAGGGTAAAGACCTGCTCCCTCGTCCCCCTCCCCCTTCTAAACCCCCCCTGCGTCTCTGGCAGTATCCCCTTCTCCTCCACCTCCATCCGATTCCTCACTATCATCATTGCCAGCTTATACCTAATACTTGTGATCGTTACACCCCTATAACTACTGGCCTCCTTCTCATCCCCTCCCTTATACACCGGACACATCATAACAACCCTCCATTCTTCCGGCAAGATCACCTCCCCCCTCCACATCTGATATTTCACAATATAAGTAATAGTATAAGATATCCCTGCAATTTCTTTGTACTTACAATTTTGTCTTGATCCTATTACTACAGATTCGCAAATACAGAATTTTTCATATTGTAGGGATGTTCCAATATGCAAAATTCTGTATTTGCGAATATCAATACCTTTTCTTAGTATTTTTTCGATAAGTAAAATAAATTACTAACTTATTTTATTAGAAATTTGAGCACTTTTCCTTCTAAAACGTGTTAATCAAGGATTAAGTGTATTTTATTTCGATTTAAAAACATAGTAATCGAATAATACATAAGTACTGTATGTGAGTACCTTCTTACGTGTTAACTTTACTCATCAATCGATGATATTAGTGTTAAAATTACATTTTTAATATTTTTCGTTTAATTGTGTCGTGGAGTCAATATCCCGTACCACAGCTGTTCGATTGTTTCCAATAGATTATTTTTTGTTAAGGCAATAGTATTTGTATTAATGAATGATTTATTTACGGTCATTTTCATTCTTAATCATTATTCCTTTTTTGTTAAAGCAATAGTATTGATACTTTTTAATTAATGAACAATTAATTTACATTATTTTCATTTTTAACATTACACCTTTTACCGTGGTCTTCCTTTGTCTTACGAATTATTAAGTCCTCACAACAGACCCTGTGAGGTGAAGCGTGTGTCCCTGTGTCTTTACTCGTTACTATAATTAATAATGTCCAACCCTAATATTAGTGATATTTCCTGCTCCAAATGTAAACAATCAATAGCTGTGCCTGGTAGACATGTTGGTTTTATTCATTGTAAGTCAACTTTTCATTCTGCTTGTGCGACTCGTCTAAATTATGTGTTGACTGTAAATGAAGGCGTTGTTGACTGTTGTACTCGTAAACCTAACCGTTCTAAAAGTGTAAATTCTGTAGATAAGAATATTTTTTCCAATGATGATGATAAATTGTTAGGCCTTATTTCCGCTTTCAACTCGTTTAAAACGGAGGTAATGGATAAATTGGAATCTTTATCAAAGGAATTTACTAAATTAAAAGAAAATATATCTGCGAGCAAATGTGCTGATTTGATAAATTGTGTATCAAACACACAATTTACTGAGCTTGAAACCGTTTCTTTAGAAATTCCGCGACCTTCTATTAATATAGAATCCTTAAATAGCAACAGTAGTAATGATTTGCGTGCGGATACTGATGCAAATTCTTCAATTGCTAATGATAGATTATCCAAACCTAAAACTAACGCTGTAGAGAATAATAAGAAAAGGCGTAATAAAAATGCGATTATAATTGGTTCAAGTGTTATAGCTAACGAATCAGCGAATGTTCCAGACTATGGTTTTCAATCAAGTATTGTAAAGAAAAAATGGTTACACGTCTACAGAGTCGAACCTAACGTTGAACCTAAAACGATTGTTAATCATGCTAAAACAATATTAAATGTAAATGCGGATATTAAATGTTTTCGTCTTATGAATTCTGATCAATCTTCATCTTTTAAACTTGGAGTTGATGAACCTCACTTTGATTCTCTTATGGACTCTTCGAAGTGGCCTCCAAGTGTGGCTCTAAAAGAGTTTATACCTCGCCAAAACCGCCATTTTCAAACTGCCGGGATACAACAAACAGAAATATAAGAAAATTATCGATCTTCTATCAAAATGTGCGTGGTCTTAGAACAAAACTCTTCGAATTTTATAATAATACTCTAGCCAATGATTATGACATTATATGTGTAACTGAATCATGGTTACATCACAATATTTCAGATAATGAAATTATTGATGATCGTTATATATTACATCGTTGTGATCGTGATTATGCTGCGAATGATACTAGCAGAGGTGGAGGGGTTTTTATCGCTGTGAAGAGGAATCTACATTCGTCAATAATATCAATCAATACTCGAAATCGGGAGGAGATTTGGATTTTAATTAATAATTCTTATATTATTGGCTGTGTTTATCTGCCTCCACGATCTCATGAGGACACTTATACTGAACACGTAAATACATTATCAGATATCATCAATAAATATGAAGATCTTACGTTATTTGAGGTTGGAGATTTCAACTTGTCTAGTGTTGGCTGGATTCCAGAAGAAGACTGCGTGGGATTCTTACCAACTAGTGTTGAAAGTGCTTGTGCCCGGGTTTTGTGTGATAGTGTTATGAGCAATGGGCTATATCAATTTAATAACAACATAAATAGTTCTTGTAATGTTTTAGATCTAATATTTTCTAATAATCCTCATATAAGTTGCGCCATAGGTGACTCTTTATGTAAGCCTGATGGTTATCACCCGCCTTTGCATATAGACTTTGATGCTGCAATTGCTAATGATGATTCAAATGAGGAATTTTATTTGGACTTTACGAACTGTAATATTAATGCTATTTGTAATGAAATAAGCAGTGTAAATTGGATGTACTATTTAGAATCTCATGGTATTGACAATGCTGTTGATATTTTTTATGAAATATTATACAATATTTTGCATAAACATGTTCCAGCTAGGAGAAAATTAAAGTCCCATTTTCCTAAATGGTTTTCGCCGTCGTTAATTGACTTAATTAAAGATAAACGTCTTGCGCATATAAAATTCAAGAATACTGGGTGTTTTCAAGACTATAACACCTTCTCTAAATTAAGAGCAGATTGCAAAAGACTAATTCAAAATGACCACCTTATCTACATTCGTGATATTGAAAATAACATACCAAATAATGTTAATGCCTTTTGGAAATACTGCAAATCCAAAAGGGATAGTGTTGGTACTTTTCCTTCATGCATGCACAAAGGAACAGCGATAGCTACTTCTAATAAAGATATAGCCAATTTATTCGCCCATTTTTTTCAAGAGTCCCACTCAGATATTTCTTGTGTGGGTCCTATTTTTACCGTAGAATCAAATATAATTTTTAATTATCTTCAGCTTACTGAATCTGATATCGTAGAATTAAGTTCTGATATCAAGATAAACAGTTCTCCTGGTCCGGATGGAATTCCTCCATCAATAATTAAATCATGTGCTAATGTGTTATGCCTTCCTCTAACCTGGCTGTTTAACAAATCTCTTCAAGATGGTAAGTTCCCTGATGTCTGGAAACGTTGCTATGTCGTTCCTGTTTTTAAGTCGGGTGTCAAAAAAGATGTACACAATTATCGTCCTATAGCCATTCAATCTTGTATTCCGAAACTGTTTGACAAGATTGTATATAAACATATGATGCTGCACTTTTCATCCACAATAATTGATCAACAACATGGATTCTTTCCATCAAGATCTACAGAATCGAATCTCTTTATTTATTCAAACTTTATATCGGATACTTTGGAAGAAGGCTCAGTTGTAGATTCTGTCTACACCGACTTCTCCAAAGCCTTCGACAGGGTTAATCATACGAGGCTTCTGTATAAACTTTGCTCATATGGTGTTTTGGGACGCATGCTTGAATGGCTACGGTCCTTTATCTGTAAAAGGAAAATGTTGGTCAAAGTAAATAACATCACATCTGATATCATAATTGATGCAACCTCAGGGGTGCCACAAGGCTCTCACTTAGGGCCGTTACTTTTTCTTATATTTGTGAATGATATTGGCAAACATCTTACTTCTAATATTCTTCTCTATGCAGACGATATGAAAGTATTTCGCAATATAAAGTCCATATATGACTGTAATACTCTTCAAAATGATTTAAATCAGATTATGGTTTGGTGTAATGATAATAATCTCTATTTAAATATAAAAAATGCAAGTCCATGCGGTTTTCACGTAAAAAAGATTCAATATTAGCTTTTGATTATTCATTAAATAATAGTTTCCTCGAGAGAGTTGATTCAATTAATGATTTGGGGGTTTTGTTTGATGCTAAACTACAGTTTAATGATCACATCAACAAAATCTCTGCTAAAGCATTGCAGATGTTTGGATTTATACGAAGATTTAGCTCAAATTTTAATTCTATTAGAACATTTATATCTCTCTATATATCTATTGTAAGGCCTATTATAGATTATTGCGCAATTATATGGTCACCTCATTATAAATGTCATGTGGATCGTCTAGAAAATGTGCAACGAAAAATGATAAAACTGATTTGTTTTCGATGTCATCTATTTTATCATGATTATAATATGATACTTAAATATCTTGGACTTCTTCCATTAATTAAACGAAGAGTGTACTTTTCCTTGTGTTTTGCGTACCGCATATTAAATAGCAGAATAAATTGTTCTGTAATACTTGCATCAATTTCACTATATGTACCTACACGCTTAACTAGGCATCAACAACTACTTGCTAGCAAGTATCACGCAACAAAGTATGCATCCAACAGCCCTAGGAATGCATTAATTGATAATATTAATACATATTGTAGATTGATAGATGTTTTTGATGTAAGCTTACAATGTTTCAAGCGTAATTGTAAAAATGTGCTTGAATGTAGTACGTAGTGTTATAGTATGTATGATTCCATGTATGCATACTTGTATTTGTATATAAATTTAGTTTTAGTCGTTATTCACATTGTTTGTGTGATTTTGTGCGATTATTTCGATTTGTTAAAAGACTATTATTATTTTATTATGTAATGGCCCACCGTTAAAATAAATCAATAAATAAATAAATAAAACACTCTTAAAGATTAAATGAAGAATATTTGAAAATTTCAATAACACTTTCAATTTTATTTCAAGCTATTTTGCTTTTTCTCTAAACAAAATCTGACTTATCTTTGTCCATTAGTTTTGAACTTTCGTAATTCGATAGTTTTTGTTTTTGTACTACAATAAAGTCTAATTATATTTCGCTTTTTTTCCCAAACCAGAAGAAAGTTAAGTATTGTAAATATTCTCTGGTGATTATCAAAGTCACGTTCAATGGACTTTATACGATTGTCATTAGGTTTGTTAGTTACATGAATCAGTGCAGCACTTTTTGCACTGAATCTGTTCATTACATGAACTGGACGCTTTGAATTGTATGTGAAATTACACTAACTTGAACTGTGACGTCAAACTTGAATTCAGTTTAACTTATTGCAGTACAAACCAGAGCTGGGACGAATCCTCGTTAAAAGGATTCGAATCACGAATCCGAATCACCTAATACAATTCGAATCACGAATACTCGAATAAAGGATTCGTAAGAGATAAATATGATTCGAATCAAAGATTCGAATCCTGTTTTTTTGAATCACGAATACAAAGCTTTCAAGAATAAATTTGATTTTATTATTTTTTTACGACCATTAACATATAAATATCGTTATCAGTTGTTTTAACAAAAATATTCAAAACCTAATTATTTATTATTAACACTGAACATCATTGATAACAGACTAAATATCTGTGTTACTCTGATTAAAGATGTATTTGTGTGTTTTTGAACTACACTTCAAATTAGTGTTTTATACGCGTGGCGCATGAAGTAAAATTTCGAGTTTAGAAAAGCCCCGTGAAAATTTGTCTCGGGTCGCTACGCGACCCTCGACAAATTTTCTACGCGGGGCTTTTCTAAACTCGAAATTTTACTTCATGCTTAGTCTGGGAGTGGAAGACACTCGTTACTTTAAAATATGTCACAACTGTTAAAGTATGTGTCGTCGGATGCCCGTCTTCAGGGGTGATATGTAAGCAAATTATGGGTCCTAGGAGTTGCCAAATAAGTGAGTTACTCAACTGTTTCCAAGGCACTCTTCGAAAAACCAAAAGATTAAAATTTTACATATAAAATGTACACTAAACTATAAGTGTCATACATCATTAAATTCAGTAAAAAAATATTCTTCCAAAAAATATGAAAATCCAAAATGGCGCACATAAGAAAAACAAAAGTTAGCTATGGTCCCTAGGTAAATGTTATAGTTATCTTAAAATAAAATATGTTACTAGATTTATCGTTAAAAAGTGCCTATTATGTCAAAGTTGTAAATGTCTGGATTCAATAGTTTTTAAATAAAAAAATAAAAACGAATTTTCAAAAAATACATTTTTTGACAATATCTCATTAACGAAAGAAGATATTTCAAACTTGTTTTTGGATTATTATTGAGCCCTAAATTACGCAACTTTGCCCCATTGCTAATATGCAGGGGTAAGGACGATGGAGAAGTTGGGGAGGGAAAGGAAAGGAGGGAGGAGAGGGGTAATAATATAGTATTGAGATTGTAAGAATATAGTGCTGAAATTGTAAATAGTTTTAGGATATGCCAATAAAGGTCTTTTTTTTGCCCCAAGTTAACCGACTCTCTATCTCTTTAAATAACCGAGATCCGTATACATTCTGTTGAAATACGGACACCCTGTATAATAATAGTAACAATAATAATATAAAATTTATTGTACACTGGCGAAAGAAATTAACGCATCACATTAATTTTTTTAATTTAAAAATAAAGTTTTGATGTTTAAAAACAAAAAAAATAACAACAAAACCAACTGAACTATAATAATGATTTTCAACACATTTTCTTTTATTAATGACTAAAATAATGTCATAAATAAAAAGAGGAAAAAAGTTAACATGTGATTATAAGACTTAATATCTAGTGTTTCCTCCTCTTGCTCGAATAACTGCCCGACAGCGACGGCTCATACTGTTAATTAATGATCCAATTTCATCCTGGTTAATATCTTCCCAAATTTCCTGCAATCTTTGTCCAAGCTCTTGTTGATTGCTTGGACGCCGAGGAAGTGCTCTAAGGCGTCTGCCCATCGCGTCCCATAGGTGTTCGATCGGATTAAGATCGGGACTCCTGGCTGGCCATTGCATTGTGTTGATACCCACTAGGTCAAGATACTGTTGTATAATTCGGGCACTGTGTGGTTTTGCATTGTCATGCATAAACAGGAAATCGTTTCCTCCAAATGGAGCAAAAGGCATTACGGATGGTTCTAAAATGTTTGCAATATAAGACGCCGCCGTGATGCTTGTATGACCACCAACTCCGTACGAGCCTCTAAAGTGATACCACCCCACACCATAACAGAGCCTCCACCAAACAACAGTCGGAACAATGTTACACTGCGCATAACGTTCACCTGGCCGTCTGTACACATGCATTCGTCTGTCACTGCCGTAAAGACAAAATCTGGACTCGTCGCTAAACATAACATTAGCCCAATCGGCCTGTAACCAGTTTACATGTTCTTGCGCAAATGTTAACCTGGCCCTGCGATGGTCTGCGGTTAATTGTGGTCCTTTTGCCGCTGTTTTCGGAGTTAAATTAAAACCACGTAACCTTTTTCTGATGGTAACGGAACTTACATGAACATTGTGGATCTCTGCGAGCATATTTTGTAGCCTAGGAGCCGTAATAAACCGTTCGCGTAACGTCTGCATCATTAAAAAACGGTCTTGAACAGCAGTTGTGGCCCTTTTTCTCCCTTGTCCTGGCCTTCTTGAGTATGCCTGAGTTTCCCGATGTCTCTTCAAGACACGGGATACGGTCGATTGATTAACACCAAGACGCTGACTGATGTAACGCTGACTCCTACCTTCTTCTGCAAGTGTAACCACAATCACAGCTTCTTCACTGGTTAAATTAAGATTCGGACGTCTATCCATATTCATTCTTCACTATTTAGCACTTAATTTTAACAATTACTTGAAAACAAACTCAAAAAGAAATTTTATATGAACCTTTCTTACAGTCAGAATAATGAAAAGTGCTTCATTTTATTTATTGACAGAAAACCATGAGAACAAAAGACAAAACACAACATGTAAAACAGCATGCTTGATAAGATTTCTTATTGTAAAAATATGTTTGTGTTCAAAGAAAACTCGATTCCAAGATATCAAAAAAATCACAAATGATGCGTTAATTTCTTTCGCCAGTGTATTATTTCCTAAATATTTTAATTAAATAAATATTTTACATTGTTTACCGTATATTTACGAATATATTAAAAAATAAATACTTATTTCAGTAATTTAATATTAATTATACCATCAAATGTCTAAAAGTCTTGTGTTAAAAATAACCAGAAATCATTAGATGTTTTTTTATTAAACGAATTTCACTATGGCTTTCGACGTCTAAGTCAAAAAATGTTTAAAACAAAAGTTGTAGCCAACGAAAAAAATAAACCTCTTTTCACCTCAGCTCTTTTGTTTTTGAATTAGAAACTAAAAAATCTAGTGGAGATCAACAACTCACCGATTATAGCTTTCGACGTCTAAATCAAAAAATTTTTCAAACAAAAGTTGTAGCCAATGAAAAAATAAACCACTTTTACCTAAACACTTTTCACCTCAGCTCTTTTGTTTTTGTTTAATAAACCGAGAAATATTTTTTTGAAAATAAATACACAACTTTATGACAACTTTATGATAATTCAAAAATTTACGAACGAGTGTCTTCCACTCCCAGACTAAGCATGAGGTAAAATTTCGAGTTTAGAAAAGCCCCGTGAAAATTTGTCGAGGGTCGCGCAGCGACCCGAGACACATTTCTGGGCTTTTCTAAACTCGAAATTTTACTTCATGCGCCACGCGTATTAAACACTGAGTTTAAGTGAAGTTAAAAATATAAAAACATATTAAAACTGTTTTCAGTTTTAAAAGTTATCGAAATATGTCAAAATTATTTAAAATTGCCAAAAACATCAAAATGACCAAAATGTCATCTCGTAAATATAAAAAATATCAAAAACGTCAAATATTCGGCGTGTTGACAAAATCGATTTACCTCATTGACAAAAACGTTCTTACAAAAACGAAAATTTCTGTCAATATCAGTAATAATGTCAAAAAAGTTATCTAATAATATAAAAATTGTCATCTAATGTAAAACAAGTAAATATGTAATATCAAAAATATCAAATGTCAAAATTGTCGCCTAATGTCAAAAAAGTAAAAAAATATAAACTGTCAGAACTGCCATCTAATGTTAAATACGTCATTTAATGTCAACATCATAAATGGTAAAAAAGTAAACATTTCATTATTTTATCAAAAGTAAGATCTAATGTGAAACATGTCATCTATTGTCAAGAAATGTAGTCTAATAGTAAGAATCTATTGTCAAAAATGTCATCTCAAAAAGTAAAAAATATTAAAAATGTCATTCAATGTCAAAAATGATTAAATGTGTCTTAAAGAAAAAAAAAATCTCAAATTTGTGTGTTCAAATAATGAGTCAATAATTTTTGAAAATCGTTACAAATCTGAATAAAAGTGTTGAAAATCTTACATATAAACATTTTATATAATTTTAGGAGAAAATCTCGAAATATCGAAAATTTCATCAAAATCGAGAAAAATGACAAAATATCAAAAATGAAGGTATGTTGAAAATGTTATAAACATTTTCATAAATTAATTAGAAATTTCGAAATATTGAAAATGTCATCAACATTCGATAAATTGAAGAAATATTGCAAAATCTGATGAAAATTTGATGAATCGACGAAAATCTCGAAATGATGATAATTTTATGATAATATCGATTTGTTGAAAATCTTATAAAAATGTTATAAATCGACATGTTAAGTGTAAACATTTGATTGGGAATGTCAATTCATATGAAAATGGTCCAAATATAATTCGAAACGTCATAAATGTCAATCCGTGTGAAAATTGTCAAAATATGATATGATTACTAACGTCAAAAATATTAATTTGTGCGAAAATTGTCAGAATACGATTGAATACGTCGAACATTAAAAATATCATATTTGAGGGAATTATTTAAAATACAATTAAAAATGTCAAATTTGACGGAAATTATTGAAATTTATCAAATTGTCAAAGTTGACAGAAATCATCAAAATTCATTAAAATGTTATATTTCGCGCAATTACCGAAAAACAATTAAAAATCTGAAATCTGGAAAAAATCTTCAAAATTTATCAAAATGTCAAATTTGACAAAAATCAATCATTTACTTGATTTTTGATTTGATCACTTACAAACGAGTGTCGTCCACTCCCAGATTAAGCATGAAGTAAAATTTAGAGTTTAGAAAAGCCCCGCGTAGAAAATTTGTCGAGGGTGGCGCAGCAACCCGAGACAAATTTTCACGGGGTTTTTCTAAACTCCTTTTATAAGAATTCGAATCCTTTTATGAGGATTTGAATCCTTTTACGAGGATTCGAATCCTTTTATAAGGATTCGAATCTTTTTATGAGGATTCGAATCCTTTTATGAGGATTAGAATCACCCGCATTTGGATTCGAATACGAATCCTTTTAAAAAAGTGCAACGAATCCGGATCACGAATCCAGTTTAACTAAAGTATTCGAATGCCTCTTTTAAATCCTCTAAAAGGATTCGAATCCTAAATCATTCGAATCCTGCCCAGCTCTGGTACAAACGAACAAACCTATTATTAAATTGAAATGTTGTGTACTAGGGTTGTTACGGAGGTTCGACTCCAATTCCGAAAAGTCGGAACATCCGATTGATGTTACACCTCCGATTTCGGCTTCGGCTCCGATACATTTAAATCGGAAGATATAATCGGAGGTCGAAGCAGAGCGGCGGCGGAGGCGTTGGCCGCGGTCAACGAATAAGTTTATGTCAGAGCTTGGCAGGATTCGAATCATTCAGGATTCGATTCCCTGATTCGAATCCTTTTAGAGGATTCAAAAGAGGTATTCGAATACTTTAGTGAAAACGGATTCGTGATCCGGATTCGTTACATTTTTTTAAAAGGATTCGTATTCGAATCCAGACGTAGATGATTCGAATTCTAAAAAAAGGATTCGAATTCTTATAAAAGGTTTCGAATCCTTATAAAAGGATTCGAATTCTTATAAAAGGATTCGAATCCTTATAAAAGGAATCGAATTCTTATAAAAGGATTCGAATCCTTATAAAAGGAATCGAATCCTTATAAACGGATTCGAATCCTCATACACGGATTCAAATCCTCCTAAATAATTGAAATCATCGCTATTAAGGCTGGGATTCGAATTCGATTAATTCAAATAGTTTAATATTTTAATATGAATATTTAAATCACTAAATTATTCATATTTGAATATAAATATTTAAATTTTCGAATAATTCAAATATTTGTGAATGCATATTTGGTTACTTAACCATAAAAAATATCCAACGTTAATAGTATATTTTTAACTTCACTTGAAATCAGTGTTTTATACGCGTGGCGCATGAAGTAAAATTTCGAGTTTAGAAAAGCCCCGTGAAAATTTGTCTCAAGTCGCTGCGCGACCCGAGACAAATTTTCTACGCGGGGCTTTTCTAAACTCGAAATTTTACTTCATGCTTAGTCTGGGAGTGGACAACACTCGTTCTTAGAAGTTTCAAAATGAAGGATCACTCTAGATTACTAAGTTTATTACCATTTTACAAAGGCTACAGCTCGAAGGACCAACCATGGTCTTCGGAGACCGAAGGATTACAGGGAATCGAAGTTTCTTTACAAGAAAACAACGAATATCTGAAGGTTTACAGCATGGATAGAAAAGAAAACATCTAATTTTGAAAAATATCAAAGTTGGGTTGGTTTTCAGTGCATTTTTAACTTCACTTTAAATCAGTGTTTTATACGCGTAGCGCATGAAGTAAAATTTTCGAGTTTAGAAAAGCTCCGTGAAAATTTGTCTCGGGTAGCTGTGCGACCCTCGACAAATTTTCTACGCGGGGCTTTTCTAAACTTGAAATTTTACTTCATGCTTAGTCTGGGAGTGGACAACACTCGTTTGAACTTCAGATTTAACTCTTTTAAAAAATCGACGTATGTAATATAAAAAATCATTCATTGAAATCATAGAAAAAGATGCAATATTTTACCTAAAATTAACTTTTAGAGTTAACTTTATAATTTGCTCTGTTTTCAATGGGTGAATAATCTAATCCTAAAAAAACCGTTTTTATTTAATATTAAAGTTGCATTTAATACAATAACAAACTGTGAATAAATCGACATAAATCTAGAAATATTGAAAATCTCGACATGTAGAAAATCTTGACGGTCCACTCCCAGACTAAGCATGAAGTAAAATTTCGAGTTTAGAAAAGCCCCGCGTAGAAAATTTGTCGAGGGTCGCGCAGCGCCACGCGTATAAAACACAGATTTAAAATGAAGTTCAATAACACATATACTGCATTTCAAAAAAATCAGACCACACAGTATTTATTGGACGATTTAAATGAAATTTACAGAATTTGATCATGTAAATGAACTGCATCGATGATCAAAAAATCAATTGTTTTGGTTACTATTTAATGGTATTTTTCCTTGATTTCACCATTATGAAGAGCTGCTGATTTTTTAATGTAATTGCTTCTAATATTCAAGTAGCCTCTGAGTAGTTTGACGTTTCAGTTTGTAAAACATAAAAAGATGCTCCGTGTTCGTCGGCGTGCACAATATCATCATCTAAGTGAATTTGAAAGGGGCCGCATTATTGGAATGCGAGAAGCGGGTTTTTCGGTTCGTGCTATTGCTGAAAGGGTAGGCCGTAGTGTATCGGTGATCGTACGCTGCTGGTCTAGATGGTCCGAAGCTGGGGAGAATCGACGTAGACTTGGATCAGGACGTCCAAGAAGCACCACTGAGCGTGAAGATCGAGCTCTTCGTCTTACAACTTTAAGGGACAGATTTATAACGTCGCGGGCATTGGGAAATGACTGGTTGGCTCTAAATGGCCAAAGAGTATCCATGGCTACTGTTTACAGAAGAATCCGCAGTTTTGGCATAAGATCCTACCGTCCACAATTGTGTCTACCTCTTACTCCGCAGCATCGCAGAGCAAGACTTGATTGGTGCAGGGAAAGACAACATTGGACCCATGAATGGAATAACATTATCTTCAGCGATGAGTCTCGGTTCTGTTTATGGGCTCATGATGGTCGCAGAAGAGTGAGACGTCGACGCGGTGAACGCAGAATTTTACAATTTGCTGTTGAAAGACATACGGCTCTTACACAGGGAGTTATGGTTTGGGGGGCGATAGCATATGGTAGTCGGTCTCCTCTAGTTTTTTTAGAAGCAAGTCTTAACGCGATTCGGTATATTGACAATATTTTACGGCCAGTGTTAGTGCCCTATTTAAATGGCTTGCAGAACCCCATTTTTCAGCAAGATAATGCTCGACCTCACACAGCGGCCATTACAAAACAGTTTTTTGATAGTGCCGAAATCAATTTGTTACCTTGGCCATCTCGTTCTCCAGATCTATCGCCAATAGAACATGTTTGGGATATGATAGGTGTTAGAATAAGTAACTTACAGCGCCCCGCTAACACTGTAATGGAACTTAGAGGTCAAATTATCGAAGTTAGGAATGAAATACCCCAAGTCGATATTGACAGCCTGATTTCTAGCATGCCTCAACGTGTTAATGAGTGTTTGGGAAATCATGGAGGCCCAACACATTATTAATTTTTACTCATTTGTTTTTTTGTTTTTCAAGTTGATTATTTGATCATCGATACAGTTCGTTTACATGATCAAATTATGTAAATTTTATTAAAATCGTGCAATAAATACTTGGTGTTCTGATTTTTTTGAAAGGCAGTATATTTATGTTATTAAACATTTTGTATTTAAAAGTTAGATAAATACAAAAATCTTTTTACAATGAAAAAATCAATTTGAAAAATGTTTGATGGGTATTTTAATTGGAATTGATAATAAAAAAACAGAAATTATTTCAATAAAATAGATAAATTATTTACGAATACACAAAACTAAAAACATAGCAATATAGATTCTTATAAACATTCATATATACAAAAAACTAACAAACATTAAAAAACTATATTAAATATACATATATCTGTTTTCTTATTTATTAACGATATTGTAGAAGCAGTTTTTTCATTTTTTTTATTCAGTAATAATTATACAGAATTGATCGAAGTGTAACACAAAATCAACAGAATATATTTTAAATAAAAAGCCAACAAATCAACACCTCATCATTTGCTTGTTTAATTTCATGACACTCCGGTTTTCAAAAATGCAATAAATAGCAAAGCTCGGTGTGTATATTTTTACTCTAACCAAATGAATATTATAATTTCCCTGAAATAATTAGGGAAGTAAATATTTTAATTTTAAGAAATTAACTTTAAAAATGCTACGTTCCGTTTCATCCATTTACACTCTGAATAACGTGTATGAATATCGAATTAACTCTTTTCCTTGACTATTGTCTTTTTGGACAATATTCATTATTTTAGTGGGGATAGCTTTATAGAAGGGATGAAAAATCAAATTCTTCGAAGTGATCTATCTGTTTTATACCTATTTGTAGGCATTTTTTCGACCACGTTTTTATTATGGTGTATACCAGTGGTGGGGAAACTTTTTTTAAGACGGGCCATTTGTAATAACCAGACAATCGTAGCGGGCCAAAGAATAATGCTTAATCGTAGGTAGGTAGTTTTTATGCGGGTCGTCACATTACGAAGTAAGAACGCGTTGAAACATTCTCACGACGGCACTCTTAAACGGGCCGGATTAAACCTTTCCGCGGGCCGGACTTGGCCCGCGGGTCGTAGTTTCCCCATCACTGGTGTATACCCTCAAGTATTGCGCGACCAGAACAATACCACTGCAACTTACAGATAATCCCCAACCATTTAAAACCATAAATATTTTGGGATTTAAAAATATTATTGACCGTTGACACATTTAATTCGTATCCGCAGAATCCAATTCGGTAATTTCTTATCATGTTTTTCACTAACCGATATTTTAGTTAGACACTTTTTGATCGGGTTTTCTTAAATCATTTTGAATTATTTTTACTTACCTATTTAGTCTGTAACATAATTCCATCGGTACCTTTTGTAAATGTAATCTGACTAAGAATAAAACCATTGAAATAATTGAATTTACCTGACATACAAAACATTGTAAACTGGAAATAGAGTATTCAATAATTTTTGCAATTACACTTCTCAGAGAAAATCTATTATACTTATTCTATTAAAAGACATCTTGTTGTTTTCTAAATGTTTTTGATTATCATCACTTAACGAGACTTTTCAACATATTTCAATATTTGAGCCAATTATCTCAAATATTATCGATAACACTTGCTTCTGCTTCCTGGGACCCTAAAACGTATATTTCCGTACAAAAAAAGATAGCCATGAGGTCGGTAACAATTATTAAAATGTAAAATTTATAATGTTATTAATGTGACTAATTACTTGATTTAACAAGTTTTGTTTGTTTCGCAGTTTTTGATAATATTCTCAATTATAAAGTTTCATGATTTTTATATAATTTGTACTTTCTCTATATAACATTTCGTGTATCTCGGGAAGTATTGAGAATATCGAAAAATATTTCTGCTTATTCTTTTTCAAATTATCCCCATGCAGCCGCACGACGGATGCCATAAATTTTAATCCAAAAATTAGGTAACATTTTAGTGCCCGCTGAGTGTTGTCGGTGTTGGTCAAATGGCACAGAATAAGCGTTTATAAAATTTCAATCGGAAAAGTACAAGTTGATCATGTAACAATCGTTTAAAGTAAACGGATAATTAAAGTAGTCAGTGCAAAAACCACAAATTTCTGAAACTGTTAATATTTATTAAAAGTATGGTTCATTTAATAAAATACGCATCGTGATTAAAATATATACTGAGTCCATTTTGGGATCTGATTTTTTCTTTTGCAGAATAAACACTCATGTTGAATTGAATTATTGCTTTGTGTTTTAATAAATTTGATGCCAAACACTGACTTTTCGTAGCAACTACTGTTTTGACGATTTTATTTTCGTATAATCGTTCACTATTTTCAAGCTATATTTCAAATGAAACTGAGGAGAACTCAAAAATAATACCTCGAAAATATTGCTAGTAGGTAAAGAAATGATTTTAATTTTATTGTAATCGTTTTGGTTCAATAAGCGATACAAACTCAAATTCCAATTACATTGGTAATCTTTACATGAAACATACAATGCGCCTTGAAACGGGACACATAGTATATTTAAAACTATTTTAACCCATTTACGGCCAAACAATTTTAACTCTAAAAGTTAATTTTAATTAAAATTCTACACTTCTTTTTATGATTTCTATGAATGACTTATTGCATTACATACTGTGAATTTTTTCTTTAAATACACATAATGTATACGTGAATTTAATAAAAAGTTAAAAATCATAAATAGTTTATTATTATTATTATATTAAAGTGATAATGGATTTTCAAAAAATTAGTGCCTCAACAATGTAATGTATACGCTGTCAATGTTCAGGCATTCGTCGATTTTATATAAAAACGCGCAATATGAAGTTAAGAACGAGTGTATCCACTCCCAGACTAAGCATGAAGTAAAATTTCGAGTTTAGAAAAGCCTGAAAATTTGGCTCGGGCGCGTAGCGAAGCGAAGCGACCGAGCCAAATTAGGCTTTTCTAAACTCGAAATTTTACTTCATGCGCCACGCGTATAAAACACTGTATTGTGAAGTATTTATAATACACTTTAAATAACAAAATATTAAAATTTTTCTTGGTACATTTTCAATTCAGGTCAAATAATATAATATATTGTAATGATTCGACCCTAGGTATTGTACAAATGTATAATTTGTATTATTGTTTACGTTGTGTTGTGTATGTAGTAACCCTTTTATTTATTTACCAGGTTCGTTGTTTGTGTCAATATGCATTATCGTAAATACTGTGTCTTTCGTTCCTTTTTAATATAACTAGGAGGATGTGTGGACAATAAATAAAACAGGATATGAGCTTAACGTATGCAAAGTTTATTGACCTTTCATGACATTTCTAATGAATTGGAATGTCTTATATTATTTATATTCACAAAATATATTATCCAACGTTTATGCTTAGAAGTCATGTGCATTTGGTTAAACTCAAAAATTATATGACTCTACTTATGGGAGCAAAATTAACTAGCCCCTGCATTTGCATTACGAGATGGGAAACCCACAAAAACCATCCCGGAGCTAGCATCACACACTCGACACACTTGCGATTAGTTAGTGGGACAATCTCTCACATCGGCCCTACACATCAATCACCATTCATTTCCGATTAATGAGTAGAACGACCTTTCACCTCGTTCCACTCATAATCGAATTATTTTTTTCTTGTGATTAGTTAGTAGGACACTTAGCGCAATGCTAACTCGGATTGGCCTAACACATCAATCGACTGGGTCGATTAGTTAGTAGGACATACCTCGTTTTCTTGTTCAATTCGGCCTTACACATCAACCACCATACATCCGTCATTCGTGTGGTTGGTTAGTTGGACACTTAGCGCAATACTAACTCGGATTGGCCTAACACATCAATCGACTAGGTCGATTAGTAGGACATACCTCGTTTTCTTGTTCAATTAGGCCTTACACATCAACCACCATACATCCCTCATTCGTGTGGTTAGTTAGTAGGACACTTAGTGCAATACTAACTCGGATTGGCCTAACACATCAATCGACTGTTTCGATTAGTTAGTAGGACATACCTCTTTTCTCGCTCAGTTCGGCCTTACACATCAACCACCATACATCCCTTATTCTCTCTCCCCTCTCCTCCCCTCTCCCCCCATCTTCCCCCTTTCTCAGATGTTTAAATTATTTCGCTGGTTTTGTTTGTTTGATTTCAACTTAGTCGGTTTAATGTAGAATTAATTTTACTCTTACGTGATAGTCTCTCCAACGTTGTTATCCCTAACTCCATTCTCCATTCTCTAACTCCATTCTCCATTCTCTAACTCCATTCTCAATACTTAACTCTTTTTATCAACATTACTGCACTAACTCACATCCCACAGAAACTTATCATTGTCAACTGTCCCCATTTACATTCAAATACTGACTGTCCTAGTCCCTGTCCCAAAACTAACTGCTTTTTAGAATTGTTTCTCTGCTGCTCTCAAATTTCTCCCCTCCCCAAATTTTGTTGCCTAAATTTTATCTACTACCATATATGGTCACAAATCCCTTCCCTCTCTGACGTCAATTTCATTTCCCTGACTTTGCACACTTGTTGTGTTTGCGTTCGTTAAACCCTGAACTGAATCTTTCTGTATCTGTAAGCATTTTTCCACGCGCCTGTACTTGTTTATTATTTTAAGGCGATGCTGCATTTGTTATTTCTTTAATATAAAATTTTTTTATCGACTAATGTTATTCTCGTATTTACTGGATGTTGATTTTTCTTTATTATTTTCTTGGGTAATTTTTGTATTAATATTTTACTTTAATTTCGCCAAAAATAATATTTGCACATGACCCCTACTGACCTATTACAATATCAAATAAACGTATTTAGTAACTTAATTATCAAGAAATAATAATGTTGCGTGTATGCATCAACGGCGCTTAATGGGTTAAAAACTTCAAACGGTAATAATTCAAAAACTAAAAAAAAATGACAACTGCATTTTGCACTGACCCCTTTAATTAAATAAGAAACCCTTATCGATCAGTAAATTTGATCTCATCAATAGGATTGATCTGATTAGTTAATAAAATGATAAGTTGATGTATTTGTTTTACTTTTTATCAAAAGTTAAATAGTTTTGTATTTTAAGTTTTTTGTACAAAATAAATAATACTTAATGAATTTTACAACGTTCACATATAATTTCATAAAATCTATTCTCTAATAACGCAGAAAATAAAATTGTAGAAGGAAACGCATGAATGAATGTAACACGCATCCTTAGATCGAAAAATCAACATCTGGAATATGATACAACGAGAAGCGCGGAATAGAGGGAGAAAGAAATTGTTTCTCTCTCACTCTCTCTCTGAGACTTGATTTCGCGACATCTGAGTAAAATAGTCGTAACCGACCGACCGCAGGAAGCCAGACTGGTGTATATAGGCAGCCATATACACCAATTTGGCATCCAGCGCTCTGCTCCCATTCGCGTGTACCCAAAATTTATATGGGGACTGGCTAACTGGATATATATGAACTGTGGTTGTAATTGAATGTTATATTTATTACAGTCACACATAAAATGTTTTCACAATTTTTATAATTTTTTTCATTTTTCAATGATTTTAGATTTTGAAGATTTCGTCTTTATGGAAGTGTAATTTTTAAAATTTCAATGTGCAAAATATTCACGGCTTTATCTTAGTTTCCTCAATTTTCACAAATACCATCAGTTTCCTATGTTTTGTTTGAACTTAAATCTTAATCTTTCTATGATTGTTATCAAATTTTAAATGAAATTAATAAATACTTTCATTAAATTATACACGACATTTCACGACATTTTGGCTGTAATAAAAATATTAAATTTTTATATGTTTATAGATGTCAAAAATAATGATAGACAATTATTAAAGTATTGACGTAACATTTTTGCAGTGCTAGCATATTTCCTTAATGTAAATGCTAGTGTTTGCTAACAGTATACCGGGTGTAACACAAAACAGGATCACCCCTTTAGTTTTTTTTATTAATTGACATATCAATTTGAAATGTTCTACATTTATACTAAAATTAATTTGGAGTCAGTGGTTATTAGGAAACTTTGATTGCACTTCCGGTGTCACCGAAGTGACATCAATTTTGAAATTTTAAATGAAACATTCTATATATTTTTTTGTTTTCGGATACAGGATCTTATTTCACATACAAATCAATTGTTTTTTTCAAAAAAATTACTCGTGTCATATTTTTTTCAAAAAATTAAATTGCATCTAGGTAGCTGTGATCGCCCTAATATCTTTTGTTTCGTATCATTGTATACGTCTATGATACATTTTATTATAATTTCTGTTAGTTTTGTTTTTGTTATTTGTACAAGAATAAATTATAACTTGCTTGATTAAAACAATTATAATTAAAATTTTTGATTCTACCTATTTTTTCTGTATTCACTAGTATTTTTCTGTATTCACTAGTTTCATATTAACTTTTGAAAAATCATAATGATCCGCCATGTTGCTATTTAAGAATTTAAGTTATTTAAAAAAAACTATCAAATTACAATTTAAAGGCATCTATTGGCCAAATTAAGAAACAAAAGTTGGTAATATTTGTTTTGTACACGTCTATGATACAAAACAAAAGATATTAGGGCTCTCACAGCAACCTAGATGCACTATTATTTTTTGGAAAAAAAAATATGCCACTATACACGGTTCCATTTGTTTCTGGATCTCGCCTAGCTATGGAAAAGTGACAGTTTAAGTATTGTAAATGGGGCTGGTTGTGTTTTAAATCAGGGTTTTTAAATGTCACTGTCAGATGTTCGATTTTAAGGTTATAATTTCTGACTATTGTGATCTTACACTGTTGCCTGTTTTACAAATTTTCAGATATAAAAGGATAATAATATGCAGTTTTAAGATTAACAAAATTTACTACTTGGTTTTTGTACATACAAACACAGCAATAATATTGTATATAACAAATATAATGAATTCGGCTCTGCAAACTTATTTCGTCATCCATTTGTATTTCTCGCTTGGGTCTTCCCGTTAACACATTTTGATCAACTCCATCCATCCACCTTAATTTTGGTCATTCTCTCTTCTGTTGGCCCTCAGTATTTTTTTGTAGAATTGCAAATTTATTCCCACCCTCTTGTGATACTGATAAATTTCATGTCAAACAATTTTTAAGCCCTCATTCCACTTTTATTATTTAGTCAAGAAAACCTGCATCTGAATCTTCTGATGTTTGTTCTGAGCCACATTCCCCAAGCGAAATAATAAAAGGAGGAATGGTTTCAAAAGAAAGGTTCCCCATGTGTTTTGTCCAGTCATCCGAAATAAGTTTTTCACAATGATCACAGAAATTTTGCCACATATCGGATGTACATTTTGAGAGAGACTCAAGCCATAAATTCTGAACACGATCCTTAGATGGTTGCTTAGAATTTATGTGCTTATTGTAGTAAGTCTTACAAAACCCCCATGCCATTTCAATTGGATTGTATTGACAATGGTATGGCGGTAATCTAAGAACTTCGTGCCCGTTCTTTCTCAAAATGTCATCAACTACGTAAATTTTGTCATTTGATCGAAAAGGTATAAATAAAGCCCATAGTTCCTTTTTGGTTAATTTTGGATTGAATTTTACATTGTGTTTAACCAACCACTCCTGCATTTCGCATTTCTTACAAGAAAATGAAGGAGTTTTGTCTAATTGCACAGAATGGTATGCAGCATTATCCATAATAACTACACATTTCCCTGAAAGCTTAGCCAAAGCAGGAATAAGTTGATTAACCACCCAATTTTGAAAAGTATTACCATCCATTGTGGCATGGTAATCTCGGTCATTGTTTACTGTAAAAATTTTCTAAGGAAAATAATTTTAGCTGCAACAACATGTTTTTGTTCACAGAGAATTTTGCGTCCATTAATTAATTTGAATTTATACGCCATACTTTAACAACCCTTTAAAGTGTTGTTCTACTCCCATGGAACTCATAATTTTCTTTCATATCATTCAAAAGATCTCTCAAAGTAAAATACTGATTTCTAGAGTTATATTGCCAAAATAATTGTTGCAGATCTTTTCTAGCTAGGTGATTCCAAAAATGGCTGTTTTTAGATCGTTTGCCAGAAGTAGTAGATTTCAATTCGTCAGGTCTTTGTCGTAAAATTAATTGTAATGAAGATCTCCCTACCTGAAACGTAATTATCTTTAGATAAATATATATGATAATTAAAATACTAGACATACCCCAAAAATATCTATTAAAATCGTAATAATATTGTGATGCTGTAGATTTTGATTACTTTGCCTAAAATGTTTGTAGGATTTCAGAATTTGTAACCTTTTTGATTCAGAGATAATCTTTGGCATGTTAATATTTAATATGTGCCTGAAATTATTTTTCACTTTGACATTGACACAGCATTGCAACACTAGATTAATTTGATTTAATAATCGAAGAAGCGACCGCGTGGCGAAATAATTGTTGCAAGATTAACAATAAACCTCTTGAAAATTAAATAGAGGATTACTTATGATATCATAAATTATTGCAACACTGTTAAAATAAGGAATCAGGAGTGCCAATTAATAAAAAATGTAAATGTTGATACTGCAACATAACAACACGAAAGCATGGCTAGGCGAGATCCAGAAACAAATGGAATATATTATAGCAATTTTTTTTAAAACAATTGATTTGTATGTAAAATGAGATTCTGTACCCGAAAACAAAAAATATAAAGAGTGTTCCATTTAAAATTTCAAAATTAAAGTCACTTCCGGAGAAACCAGAAGTGCTATTAAAGTTTCATAATCACCACTAAACTCGAAATTGTTTTTAATATAAATATAAAAAATTTCAAATTGATATCTTAATTAATAAAAAAAACTAAAGAGGGTGATCCTGTTTTGTGTTACACCCGGTATAGTTTAATTTAAAAATGTAAGATAATCTAATCGCTCATTGTAGTGTTTTATTTGATTTTTCAAACAGATTTCCACGCTTAGAATAAGCATGAAGTAAAATTTCGAGTTTAGAAAAACCTAACCATTTGGATTTGTTAAATTAAATTTTCAGGCTTTTCTAAACTCGAAATTTTACATCATGCGCCAGGCACGTACATCATTGATTTAAAATTAAATTTTAAAGTGCTCACTTTATTTAATAGTATACTAATTGATGAGTGGTGTAGATTTGGAAAAGATTGTCTCGAGAAAAATATGTCATTTCAAATTCACATAAAATTCACAAAAATAATTATAAAACTCTTCCTCTGTAGTTAGGTATACAATAGTTGTATTTTTTTAAATATCCAAGTGAATTTGTTTATTTACATATATGTATATCGTATGATTTTTACCTATTGATTCTGTTTGCATATTTGCTTTGTATTCTTTTTTTATAAAACAATTTCACACTGAAAAAAATATATTAGCCTGCCCAGTAACATGTTGTATCAAACATTCTAATAAGTTAGAATGTTTGATATAAACCAGAGCTGGCACGAATCCTCGTTAAAAGGATTCGAATCACGAATCCGAATCACCTGATATGATTCTAATCAGGAATACTCGAATAAAGGATTCGTAAGAGATAAATATGATTCGAATCAAAGATTCGAATCCTGTTTTTTCGAATCACGAATACAAATCGTTTAAGAATAAATTTGATTTTATTATTTTTTTACAACCATTAACATAAATATCGTTATCAGTTGTTTTAACAAAAATATTCACAACCTAATTATTTATTATTAACACTGAACATCGTTGATAACAGACTAAATTTCTGTGTTATTCTGATTAAAGAGGTATTTGTGTGTTTTTGAACTACACTTCAAATCAATGGTTTATACGCGTGGCGCATGAAGTAAAATTTCGAGTTTAGAAAAGCCCCGTGAAAATTTGTCTCGGGTCGCTGCGCGACCCTCGAAAAATTTTCTACGCGGGGCTTTTCTAAACTCGAAATTTTACTTCATGCTTAGTCTGGGAGTGGAAGACACTCGTTACTTTAAAATATGTCACAACTGTTAAAGTATGTATCGTCGGATGCCCGTCTTCAAAGGTGATGTGTAAGCAAATTATGGGTCCTAAGAGTTGCCAAATAAGTGAGTTACTCAACTGTTTCCAAGGCACACTTTGAAAAACCAAAAGATTAAAATTTTACATATAAAATGTACAATAAACTATAAGTGTGATACATCATTGAATTCAGTAAAAAATATTCTTCCAAAAAATATCAAAATCCAAAATAGCGCTCATAAGAAAAACAAAAGTTAGCTATGGTCTCTAGGTAAATGTTATAGTTATCTTAGAATAAAATATGTTACTGGATTTATCGTTAAAAAGTGCCTATAATGTCAACGTTGTAAATGCCTGGACTTAATAGTTTTTGAATAAAAAAATAAAAACGAATTTTCAAAAACACATTTTTTGACAATATCTCATTAAGGAAATAAGATATTTTAAACTTGTTTTTGGGTTATTATTGGGCCCTAAATTATGCAACTTTGCCCCAATTTAACCGACTCTCTATTTCTTTAAATAACCGAAATCCCCATACTTTCTGTTGAAATACGGACACCCAGTATAATAATAATAATAATAATATAAAATTTATTGTATTGTTATTTTCTAAATATTTTAATTAAATAAATATTTTACATTGTTATATTTACGAATATATTAAAAATAAATACTTAATTTAATATAAATTATACCATCAAATGTCTAAAAGTCTTGCGGTGAAAATCACCAGAAATCATTAGGTGTTTTTTGATTAAACGAATTCCACTATAGCTTTCGACGTCTAAGTCAAAAAATGTTTGAAACAAAAGTTGTAGCCAACGAAAAAATATACCTCTTTTACCTAAACACTTTTCACCTCAGCTCTTTTGTTTCTGGATTAGAAACTAAAAAATCTAGTGGACATCAACAACTCACCGATTATGGCTTTCCACGTCGAAAACAAAAAATGTTTCAAACAAAAGTTGTAGCCAACGAAAAAATAAACCACTTTTACCTAAACACTTTTCACCTCAGCTCTTTTGTTTTTGTTCAATAAACCGAGAAAGATTTTTTTTTTAAATAAATACACAACTTTATGATAATTCGAAAATTTACGAACGAGTGTCTCCACTCCCAGACTAAGCATGAAGTAAAATTTCGAGTTTAGAAAAGCCCCGCGTAGAAAATTTGTCGAGGGTCGCGTAGCGACCCGAGACAAATTTTTCTAAACTCGAAATTTTACTTCATGCGCCACGCGTATTAAACACTGATTTCAAGTACAGTTAAAAATATAAAAACATATTAAAACTGTTTTCAGTTTTAAAAGTTATCAAAATATGTCAAAATTATTTAAAATTGCCAAAAACAAAATGACCAACATGTCATCTCGTAAAGATAAAAAATATCAAAAACGTCAAAAATTTGGCGGGCTGATAAAATCGATTTACGTTAAAATTATCATTTTATGTCACTACGTGACAGTTTGACAAAAACGTTCTTACAAAAACGAAAATTTCAGTTAAAATCAGTAATAATGTCAAAAAAGTTATCTAATAATATAAAAATTGTTAGTTACGATTCCCACATTATTGTTATCAGTAATAATAATATTGTATTACACCAGACGCATTGTCAGCGTGCTGTTGAACAAAACCATTCGCTTCACCCTAGAGAGCAGAGTTTGTCAATGTTAGTTTATACAACATACATCGTGTATTTTCTTAATATTTACTAATTCGAAATAAATGTTTTTAAAAAGTCTCCCGCTCGGACTAAAAACATAACTGGCGCAGTCGTTCGGATAAATTGGAGTCACAAAAATCGACAAAAATCGCGAGTTTGTGATTTTCGTTTTTACGATTCACCAAGTTACCAATCAACGTGGACAACATCTCCAGCGAGCAGAGGACAACCATCGCCGACGCTCATAGTTAAGAACATTCAGAACCGCAAAACCGCGAAAACGCGAAAAACAGTGAACAGTGCTTCAAGAAAAGAAGAAGAAAAACAAAAAGGATGAAAATACTGTAAGTTTCACTTTCCATTCAATAATCTTTTCCCAACAAACCCATTGATAATAATATATTGCATAATCAATCAATAAATCAATTCAAACACAAAAACTCGTACGTTTATGAACAGAGACAGAAGCAGAAGTCCAGTAAGACAAAACATGGCAGTACCACAAATTCAAAAATTTCACATTGACTCAATTCCAAATTTTGACGGAAACCCCGCAACACTTGCAATATTCATTCAGGCAAGCGAATTTGTAATAAATACATTCACTGACAGAGCCAATCCAAACAACCCTCAAAATGAATTTTTATTAAGAGCCATAATAGGTAAAATAACAGGAAGAGCTTTAAACATTGTAGGCAGCAGATGCAATTTAAATACTTGGAATGACATAAAACAATTACTTTTACAATTTTTCTCTGACCAACGTGATGAAAACTGTCTAGTAGGTGATCTAATGCATGTAAAACAACAAAAAAATGAAACTGCAATTTCTTTTGGCAACCGATGTCAAGACATTTTAAGTTTATTATTGACAAAAATTCAACTGAAAGAACCAAACATTAACATTAAACAAATGAAAACAAATTTATACTCTGAACAAGCACTCAAAGCATTTGTAAGAGGTTTACACAATAATTTAGCCATTCGTTTGAGAAATCCCGTAAGCTTAGAACAAGCCATCTCGTTCGTAACTGAAGAAGAAAATTTCTCCTATGCTCGAGATAATTTGACAAGACACAATTATAACAAACCGACTTTTCAGAAACATAATCCGAGACAAAATCATACATCATTCAGAAATAATTATCAACAGCGATACCCAACGCAAAATAACAATTTTCAACACAATTTTATTCCAAGAAATCAACAAAATTTCCCAACAAACAATATCAGACAACAATTTTCACAAAGAAACAATTTCAGCAACAGACAAAATAACAATTTCAGACAGCAATTCCCGCAAAATAATCAAATGAATAATCAAACATTTTCTCAAAATAATCATAACAGATTCAGACAAAACGCACCGGAACCAATGGAAGCAGCTACAATAAATACGCGCAGAACATTAAGACCAAATAATAATAATCATTTTCAAAGACAGATTCCCATGTCCACAACTGAAGGACTTTTTCAACAAAATGTTGATGACGAAATTCCAGAAAACGAAATGATCAATCAAAACAATAACATGTATGATAACAATGATAATGAAACTCATTATCAAAATTTTCAGTCAGTCCCCAATTACAGTACCCAGACTTTTCAAAACAATTCATTGTCACAACTGACGCATCGAATATAGCTTTAGGAGCCATATTATCACAAGGACCTATAGGATCGGACAAATCTATATGTTATGCCTTAAGAACATTAAACGATTCAGAACAAAAATACAGCACAATTGAAAAAGAACTACTAGCCGTAGTTTGGGCAGTCAAGTACTTTCGACCTTACTTGTACGGACGTAAATTCATAATTTATACAGACCACAGACCATTAGTTTGGCTTTCAAAATTAAAAGAACCCAATTCCAAATTACAAAGATGGACAATCAGATTAGAAGAATACGATTACAAGTTAGAATACAAAAAAGGTAAAATAAACACGAATGCTGATGCATTATCAAGAATTCAATTAAATGCTTTAGAAACCGATTCATTAATTAATAATTTTGATGATAATGAAATTGATAAAATAATTGACGATTTAGAAGACAGTGACCAACCTTTTGAATTACCTCCAGACGAAATAGACGCTTTACTCGAACAATTAGATGAATCTTTAGAAATCTCACAAAATTCAGCAAGTCAAAATCAAGAATCCCCCGGAATTAAAATATCCTCCGATATAATCGATTCAAAACCCAATCAATATTTCATTTACGAAGTACTCACACAAGCAAAACCAGTAAAATCAGAACAAATTGAAAAAATCAAAAGATATCACGTACAAATTAATAAAGAAAATAATCGACAACAAATCATAAAATTTTTAAAAGAATATACACCTGAAAATAAAAAATACTACTTTCATTTTGAAACAGAAAACTTAATGAAATCATTCAGTAACGTAGTTACACAATTATTCAACCAAAATGGCCCACAAATAATATATTGTACAGAAAGAAGAGAATTAATAGTTGATGCAGACTTAATACAAGAAGCTATCAAAAATCAACACGAATCCAAAACCAATCATAGAGGAATAACAGAAACTATAAGACAATTACAAAGAAAATATTATTTTCCTTTAATGCAAGAACATGTTACAAATTACGTAGCTAACTGTGGGACTTGTAAAAGAAGCAAATATGAAAGAAACCCACCAAAAATTGAAATGATGCTAACAGACACTCCACACCGACCTTTTGAAAAAAATCATTTAGACATTTACACAGTAGATAATACAACATTTTTAACAATCGTTGATGCTTTCACTAAATTAGGCCAAGCAATCGAAATAAAATCAAAAAATGCCGTAGACATTTTGAATGCATTAATTCAATACTTTTCATTTTACGGAACCCCTGAAACAATAAGTACAGATCAAGGTTTAGAATTTCATAATCACATAATTAAAGAATTACTCGAAGCTCACAAAATAAAGATACACTTCACAACTCCAAATCACCCAGAATCAAACAGATTAATTGAAAGATTTCACTCAACCATCGCAGAACACATAAGAATATTAAAAACGAAACATTCTGATACAATCACACAATTAATGAGATATGCCATAATTGCTTATAACAATTCAATCCATTCAAGTACAAAATTAACTCCATTAGAACTAACATTAGGACATACGAAATTAAGAGACCCCTTTGATTTATTTTACGATCAACAAATGTACAGTGATTATCTACAAAAACATAAAGAAAAATTAGCCCTTGCATATGAAAAAATAAATGAAAATCAAATTCAAAATAAAGAAAAAGTAGTTCACAAACTAAATAAAACTGTCAAAGTAGGACAAACTGTATATGAGACAAGTTATAAATACAAAAGAAACAAAACAGGAGAAAAATTCAATGGACCCTTTAAAATTATAAAAATGTTAGACGGAAACAAAGCCCTAATAAAACGAATAACTGACAACAGCAATAATAAAAATACAGGACGCAAAGTTCATTTAAAAAACCTAAGACAACCCATTGTTGCAGGCAACTCTTCGCCATTACCGTCATCTTCTCAAGATGCTCGACTACAGTAATAGAAATAGACCATATAACCGACAACCCCGGACTGTTACCCATAAAATTAGGAGCAGCACAGAACGTCAAAGATCATTGGACTTTAATACAAATTTACGACCTTTCACTTTTAAAGATTGAATTAAACAAATTACTTGACAATTATCAAAAACTAAACACTTCTTTTCAAAATACTGAACATGGTCAAGCTTATGCAAATGAAATGTATAATTACAGATATTTATTAGATTACAAAATAAAACAAACAAAAGAAAAATTAATGCAAATAACACTAACAGAAAAATCAAGACAAAAAAGAGGACTAATAAATGGTTTAGGAACCATCTGGAAATCAATCACAGGAAATTTAGATCAAACCGATGCCAACAGGTACGACACCGTAATTACTCAATTAAAATTTAACCAAGATAAACTTGTAAACGTAATTGAACACCAAACAAGCCTAACAGAGAAAGCTTTATATATTTTTAATGATTCAATGACAAAATTGCAACATAATCAAATACGTTTAAATGATCGAATAATGCAAGTTGAACAATCAATGAAAGAAATCAAATTAGAGTTAATCGAAGATTACACATTCATAATATTGAATTCAATTTTCAATCAATTATTAACATCAATCGACGTAATTTTACAAGTACTGAATACCATCGAAACTTCAATCACTTTTGCCAGATTAAACATTTTACATACTTCAATAATTACCCATGATGAATTAAAATTTGAATTAAATAAAATAAAGTCAAAAATAAATAACTACGAATTACCTTATCTTTTAGATGATAAGAATATAAATAATTATTACTCAACAATAAACCTACGAGGTTACATAAATAAAAATGAAGTCATTTTCTTTCTAGAAATTCCATTAGTTGAAAAAATGCAATATAATTATTACCAATTATATCCATTACCAATTCCCAATAAAATCAATTACAACGTAATCATTCCCAAATCCAAATACCTTTTAATAAGTGAAACGCACTACGCACGATCCAACGTTGCATGCAAAGAAATCAATCAACAGAAATATTTATGCTACGAAGAAATAATTTCACCAATGTCCGATGTTGCCAACACCTCATGTGAAATTAACTTAATCAAATTTCCAAATAAACAAATAAACTGTGAAATCAATCAAAGTGAACTTTCTCAAAATAAAATTCAAAAGTTAATAAATAACAAGTGGATGATAATTACGATAAGACAAACTACGACAATAAGCAAATGCGAAAACAATGAAGACAAACACGTACTACACGGAACTTACATCATCGCCATACCAAGTTCATGTGAATTTCAAATTAAGGACAAAATACTTAAACATTACCAAACGAATCAGAAGGAAATCAAAACAATTAAATTACCCAACGTAAAAATCAACGAAATCCAGACACAGAAGTCTTCGCCGAGATAAACAATTCCAATCCAGCTAGATGACATCAATCTACAAGAACTTCAAGACATTGGAAATCAAATCCATCAAACGAAGAAACAAATCGAATCAATCAAGCCATCGACATTTCATTATGACAATATCAGTGTTTACACAATAATAATTTATATATTGTTTGTATTACTCATATTTTGTATTTTCAGAAAAATTCACCCATGCCTAAAAGGAAAAATTGAAAACAAAGTCAAAGTTAAAAATCCATTAAATGAAATTGAATTAACGAAAAATTATCCATGATAATTTTCCTCTTAAGCACGGGAGGAGTTACGATTCCCACATTATTGTTATCAGTAATAATAATATTGTATTATACCAGACGCATTGTCAGCGTGCTGTTGAACAAAACCATTCGCTTCACCTTAGAGAGCAGAGTTTGTCAATGTTAGTTTATACAACATACATCGTGTATTTTCTTAATATTTACTAATTCGAAATAAATGTTTTTAAAAAGTCTCCCGCTCGAACTAAAAACATAACTTGTTATCTAATGTAAAACAAGTAAATATGTAATATCAAAAATATCAAATGTCAAAATTGTCGTCTACTGTCAAAAAATATAAAATGTCAGAACTGCTATCTAATGTCAAATACGTCATTTAATGTCAACATCAGAAATAGTAAATAAGTAAAAAATTTCATTGTTTATCAAAAGTAACATCTAATGTGAAACATGTCGTCTAATGACAAAAAACGTAGTCTAATATCTAGAATATAATCTATTGTCAAAAATGTCATCTCAAAAGGTAAAGAATATCAAAAATGTCATTCAATGTCAAAAATGATTAAATATGTCTTGTAGAAAAAAAAAATCTTAAATTTGTGTGTTCAAATAATGATTCAATAATTTTTGAAAATCGTTACAAATCTGAATAAAAATATTGAAAATCTTACATATCAACATTTTATATATTTGACGAGAAAATCTCGAAATATCGAAAATTTCATCAAAATTTTATAAATCGATAAAAATGACAAATTATCAAAAATCAAGATATGTTAAAAATCTGATAGACATTTTCATAAATTAATTAAAAATCTCGATATATTGAACATTTCATCAACATTCGATAAATTAAGGAAAATTGAGGAAATATTGCAAAATCTGATAAAAATTTGATTAATCGACGAAAATCTCGAAATAAGGATAATTTTATGAAAATATCGATTTGTTGAAAAACTTTATAAATCGACATGTTAAGTGTAAAAATTTGATTGGGAATGTCAATTCATATTCATCAAAATCTTATATTTGGCGCAATTACCGAAAAACAATTAAAAATCTCAAATCTGTTAAATTTGACACAAATCATTAATTTAATTGATTTTATCACTTACAAACGAGTGTCGTCCACTCCCAGACTAAGCATGAAGTAAAATTTCGAGTTTAGAAAAGCCCCGCGTAGAAAATTTGTCTCGGGTCGCGCAGCGACCCGAGACAAATTTTCACGGGGCTTTTCTAAACTCGAAATTTTACTTCATGCGCCACGCGTATAAAACAGTGACTTAACGAGAAATTTAAAAACATACAAAACAAATTTTTCATGTTAATCCTTACGATTAATTCGAATTATTTTTGACAATTCGAATCCTTTTGTAACTATTCGAATTCTTTTGTAAATAACGATGTTTTTAATTTAACTAATTACTGTTTAATTTTTTAATTAGCAGTTTTTGTAGGATCCATTTCTTGCGGGGGCCCGGCAGAAAAGAAATGTCTAGGGCTCCAAAATAGGTTAATTCGGTCCTGTATGAAGTAAAATTGCAAGTTTAGACAAGTCTGAAAATTGGAAGGCTTTTCTTTGCTCAAAATTTTACTTCATGCGCTAGGTAACACTGAATTACAGTGAACGTGAAGTTCAAAATGTACTTGTTTCTAAACTCGACGTATTACTTCATACTTAACTTAATTGAGGAGTATAGAATACGTAATCATTTAACGTGAATTTAAAATTATACTGCTTTAGAGGTATATTCTAAACTTCACTTTAAACCAGTGTTTTATATGTGGGACTCATGAAGTAAAATTTAAATATATTTAGTTTCCAAGTACATTTAAGGAAGTATTTGTAGTATAGTGAAATTTTTCAAATTAGGCACTCTCATGCGCAGAACGAGCGCCGTTCGTGTATTTCCTCAAAAAATGAGAAAGTGGGACTTAACTACGTTGGGCGCACATTTATTTGAAAGAGAGGAACTCGTGCGTACATCCCAGGGGGTGCATCGGAAGAGGACACTTCGGGATTTCAATGGTGTTAGCTCTGCGAGAGCTAGCGCCGAATGGTGCATTTACGGCCCAACTTTTCAGGACTGTCTTGTCTACGTTCGGAAAATGCTGTTCTACCGCGCAAGTGCCTAATTTGGGTAAATGGTCAACTAATAATTTTGTACCACATTCTTACTTAATAAAAATAAAAAATCAATTAAAATTCACTTCTTTTCTAAACAGGTTCAACAAATAAAAACACATTATAATAAATACTTTATTTAAACATCTTTTATAAATTTCTTATGCTTAATATACTCTAAATGCAACAAAATAATAATATTAAAAAAAAAAATACAACTATAGGGGAAAATAAAGAAAAATAAAAGATAATCTTCCTCAAATAATCTCATTGTGTAACCATAAAATCCAAATCCCAATAAATAAATGCTTGGTGTTATACAAACAAAAAGAAACAAAATAAAATCTATTCAGGAAAATACAAATAAAAACAACCACAAGGGGGTGACACGAAATCACAGTTAACTATACTTCGAAGACAGAATAACAGTTACCTATCTATTCAAGCAAAACGACAAATTCTACATTGATAGGTATGTAATGCATTTTTTATTTACTCTTGTTTGGGATAAAATTATTAGGGATGATATCATCACACTTTATCATTATAGTTTGTAAGATATAGGTTAAGATTCGAGGTCGTCCCTGTCTACTATCTCAAAGTCCTTGCCAGTACTGGACCTCTGGCTGGACTCGCTCTCGCTTTCCGAGGCCGCCAGCATCTCCGTTTGGCTCCCCGTGTCCGTTCCACCATTATCACTATTTCTAAAATTATAACAATAATCCGTATGAAATTAAGCTTTAGAGAGAAAAAACAGAAAACAAAGCTTACGAGGAACTTTTAGGATTAAGCAGGAACTTCGACAATTGCAGTTATTAGCGATGAATATTTCATTTATTTACGAGCAATGTTGTTTTGGTTTCTGTAATTATTTATCTTCCACAATTGCAGTTATTTGTGATCAGTATTTCATTTATTTCTGAGAAACGTTTGCTTTCAATCATTATTTTCTAACATCTGTCGTAAATCGAATGAAATTTGGGTTTTTATGTCTTTTCGAAGACCATGCTCAATGATGATAAAAATGTTAAATAATTCTTCCATTAAATCCAATAGATAAAATATACCAAATAAATGTTTTTGCTCGTTATTTTATTAAAAACCAATTCTTATATTTTTTCAATGCATTTATATTAACTTCATATTAAAGTTCATTAACCTATAAAATTGACTGATTAATTTTTATTTTCCCTCGATATAATCATTATTAATTAATCAGAATTTGACTTTCAACATAGTTTATATTGACTCACCTGTCATCGTCAATTGTGCTTTCTTTTGATACTTTGCCCTTATTGTGCGTATCTTTCTCCAAAAGAGGTTCATTGCTTTTGTCATCCTGATCATCCTCTACGTCCGAATCCTTGTCCTTCTTCTTCTTTTTCTTTATCGCACTTGGATCTCCTCTGTATTCATACTGAATAAAAAATAATATGAAATAATCCTTTGGATTAGTGATGTATAGTGATGGGTAATAAAAACTCTACAAAATGAGCTTATAGCCAAATTTAATATGAACAGCAAAAAACACTTCTATTTAAGTCTTGATTTAGGCATATAAACAATTGAGTATAGAGTCAATTCAAAACTACATTGTTTGGCCGTCGTTTGCATTTTGTATCATGAAAATGTCGAGTTTTTAAATAAAGTACTACCTAATTGTTTGAGTCAGCAATTTTTGTTGAATTTAATACAGAGCAAAAAAAGCAGTGATTTGGACTTAAAATTTAAGATTTTATCATATTTAATCGAAGTTGCATTATATGGCTCTAGTTTGCTTTTTGTTTAAAAACAAAAATTAATTTTATGAAAAAAGTTGTGTTAATTATTTGAGCGAGTAGTTTTTGTTTTTAAAGCGATGGGTTTGGTTCGAAATTTATTCCTTGATTTGATCAACCAAGCTTTACGTCAATTGAAAGCCTTGATTTCTGCCCTGTCAGGGAATGTGTTAGGCATGAAGTCAAATTTCGAGTTTTGAAAAGCCTGAAAATTCGGATTTGCCGGCACGAAGCGAAGAAAATCCAAATTTTCAGGATTTTCTAAACTCGAAATTTTACTTCATGCACCACGCATGTCAAACACGGACTTCAAGTGAGGTTCAAAATATTGATCAACTACTTCCAAAACCTCATAAGTGCAAAATGTGAAATTTGACAGGAGCACAAAATACTAGTTAATTATTATATGAGCTGCATAATCCTTCTGACTTTTTTTTTATGGTATGTATTACCTTATCATGAGGGATTTTTAATAAATATTTTGAGTAAATGTTTATACTTATATTGGTAAATTATTAATATCTGAATTAAGAGGAATTTTTTTTGGAAAATCGGGACTTACGAGGTTTCACAAGTAATTGATTGTTATACTGCTTATGTTTTATATGTACGTACACTTAAAAGAAAATATCCCAGTATATTTTTTACATTTAACATGACAACTGCCACGCCAGAAATTGGCGAAGGTGCCGTGAGGCTGCACAAGTTTATTATGCCTTAAAACAAAATCTACTGCGGAATCGTATATAACTCGAGTGGCACCGTAGCCTAGAGTACGTGCAAGTTGTATTCAACTTGTGTGACAGTCAATGTGTTAAAAAACTAGTACAATTATTCGTTTGATTTTAGCGATCTTTGCCACTGAATTTAGCATGAATAAAGATTTCATATACAGAGTGTTTGAAAAAGAACTCTCTAGTTTTATTGTGTCATAGAAACTGTTCAAAGTGATACACACTATTCTAGTTGTTGGTGTTTGATTCATCAACTGCCCAAGTTTTGCTCCCTTGCAGTTGGCACCTCTGCTAGACCTTGAGACGGCGCCAGGGCTCAGTTCGTTTAATTTAGTTCAGGCGTGCAGTGCAGTGATGTTTGATTCATCAACTGTCCAAGTTTTGCTCCCCTGCAACTGGCACCTCTTCTTGACCTTAAGACGGTGCCAGGGCTAAGTTCGCTTAACTCAGTTCAGGCGTGCAGTGCAATGGCTACTCCGAAACTAAAAGCGCAGTGTGTTATTTGGTTTGTGCAAACTGAATCTGTTATAACACTGCAACGTAATTTTAGACGTCAGTATGGTGTTGACCCTCCTACAGCGAAATCTTTCTGCCCAATGACTACGTCTGGCCAATGACTTCTTTGGGCTCCGAACACACGAAACACTACCGGTTTCCTTGAAAGAAACAAACTAGAATAGTGTGTATCACTTTGAACAGTTTTTATGACACAATAAAACTAGGGTATTCTTTTTCAAACACACTGCATAATCATATTTTCGTAAACGTTGATCAATAATACTTTACTAGTTTTTTTAACAATCATATAATTTTAAATGCTTGGAAATCTTAATCAAAAATCAATAAACAAAAGCAAAAGTACAAAGAGAAATGAAAAAAATTAAATATTGGCTAGATACTTATCAACTTTCTCTAAATATAGTCAAAACTCAGTATGTAGCATTCTCAATGACAAAGGCAAATAGACCCAATTTCACATCTATAGCAATTGATGGCATGTGTGTCGAGATCGGGGAGAGCAGGGCGGTTAAGTACCTGGGCATTATAATAGATCAACATTTAAAATGGAATAACCAAACTGACCACATAACAAATAAAATTAGAAAACTAATTTATAAATTCTATCAATTACGTGAATTCCTATCAAGAAAATTATTAATTATAGTCTATAAAAGTCTTGTTGAATCATTAATCCGCTATGGTATACTGGTATGGGGCGGAACGTACAAGAATCACTTACAAAAACTAACTATAATTCAAAAGTACATCCTTAAGATTATTTTTAAACAAAAGAGACGCTACCCATCCCATCTATTATATTCTGTGAATGTACCCAATATTAGATGCCTGTACTTCCACAGTCTCTGTACATATGCTTATAAACATCGTAATGCCTTAAACTACATGAGATCAAACCATGACACACGAAGTAAGACTAGACTCTATATCCCTAATTGCAAATCAGCCTTTAGCCTCAGATCATTCACCTACACAATCCCCAAAACCTATACTCTCCTTCCCCAACATATCAAACAAAATAACAAAAAAAAATTCTCACAACTTTCAAAATCTTATATCTTCGAAAATTATCCTCAATTCTCAAAAATATTAGAATAATAAACACATATCATATATTTATTTTTCGGTACTCATTATGTAAACTAAAACAACATTTATGTATCATATATTGCACGAAATTTCTAAGAACTTCATGCCAGCACGCTACAAGTGTTCACTCACTTAGGTGCTTTGAACTATTATTGTTACATCTGGATATTCATTACGTTGAGCAGAACACTGCTCAATATAAAAGAAATATATTATAGAACGGATGTTAATTTGTTGAAAATATATGTACTCATGTTATGTAATAATAATAATAATAATAATAATTGCTGTTCAAAATTATGGTAGAAAATAAATGAATACAAGGATTATTTATATTTCGGGCAACCCTAGTGCTACTACTACCTGGCAACTGACATCTCTACCGTAAAGTTTGACATTTTTTATGGTATTCGTTCTTAGAACATTTTAACGTACTAGCGCTATTTGTGTTATCAATGACTTGAAAAATTAATCTCGACCAAAAATTGATTGAAATCATGAAAATTTTCATGCGATTACTTTTTACAAGTTTTAACGTGGATTTACTCAACAAGAGTGCATCGATGGACATAATTTGACTTTAGGCGATGAAGCATCATCAATGACCAGTGTTTATCGATAGTTTAGCAAATTTAATCATAGCCGTACTTTGCTCAGCAATAAATTTTGTGAAGATCATTCAAAATCGATTCTTGTTCCGATAAACCAGGGTTTCTCAACTGGGGGGGTTACGCCCCATTAGAGGGACGCGGCAAGTTATCAAGGGGGGCACGACATAGTTCCTAAAGAGTAGGTGAAGTGAAATAAGGCTATAATACTGTTTCAATCTATGAAGCGGAGGGCGACCTGAAAAAGGTTGAGAACCCCTGCGGTAAATATTGATGCTGCGCCTGAATTAATGGGACCAGCATACATTCAATATTGCATAAAAATTTGGTCTTCAAAAAGATTTGTTTGTATTGGATTCCACATAATTTGATAAAGCTAAAAAAAGGGCTCATATAATTGGTCCAAAGAAATGCCCATAAAATACGATCGCGGTACATTAAAATATGTCTATGACATCGAGATAGGTGACGAATCGAAGATCTACGCGTATGCATCCCAATATAAACAGCAGTCGACTGTGTGTTCAAGTTTGCAAGTAAAAGTTATTCGTGCACAAAGCACATCGAAATAAATGGCTACCCGTTATTTCAGAAAACCTTTACATGTCACAACCATAGGATTGGTGCACCGTAGAACTGTCAATGCTGAATAGTATACAACCGCTTTGCCAAAAGTCTCTTGTGACTGCCAGAAAACAAAGAGGTTTCTAAAACTCACAAAACAGATACTTCATACTCTAACTGGCTACATTACTAGACACTACAGCTTCTAGCATCATCTCACCAAAATGGAAATAACCAACGATGAGCGAGGATGTAACGAAGAACTTCTTTTTCGTTACATCCTCGCTCAAACAGCAAGATACATTCTTCGCGAGTGTCCAGCGCTGTCAAAGGCAAGGATGGTACTAAGGGAAGAAACCCAAAATCGTGAAAGACCTGAACAGTAATGGTCACCCGTACAAATTCTGGCAATTGCCAATAGTGTGGAGTAGGTCTAACCATCAGGGGGGGGGGAACTACAATAGGTCCGACTGGCGCCAAAGGGGGTGCGGCTGCCATTGCTCTCCTGCCAAACAATCCTTAATCCTATCCTTGGAGGAGGAGGAGGTGGAAAGAGCGTTCAAGGAGGTGAAGGGAGGGAAGGCAGCAGGGAGGGATGGGCTGAAGGCAAAGTTGTGGAAGAAATTCAGGGAGCTGCTGAACCAGATGTGGAGGGGAATAGTGAACCTGCCTGCAGCATGGAGGGTGGGGAGGATGTGCCCGGTACACAAAGGAGGGGTTGAGAAGGATGTGGATAGTTATAGGGGGGATAACGCCATGATGGTGTTGAAGAATAGACTGTAGGAAGAGGTGGAGGAGAAGGGGCCGGAGAGCAGGGGTTTTTAGGAAGGGTAGGGGGACGAGGGAGCAGGTCTTTACCGTGGCAAGAATGGTGGAAAAGGTAACGGAAAAGAAGGGAAGCGTGTATGCGGTGTACCGAGGATAGGGTTGTTAGAGTGTTTTAGGAGAAGAGGGGTGAGTGAGGGAATGGTAGAGTGGGTGAGAGGAGTGTATGAGGAAACATGGGCAGTGCAAAAGTGGGAATAAAGAGAGATTGGTGAAGGCGCTATTAGTGACGTGCGTGAATGGGAGAGAGGGTAGATGGAGAAGCGAGAGAAGGAGAATGTATGAGAGGGTGGGTTTGTCGGAGGCGGAGGTGATGGAATGGCTGGGGAATGGGGTGAAGGTGGATGTGTGAGTGAAGGATAAGGAGGTAGAAGCACAGGAAAGGCAGGGGTGTATAGAGAGGAGTGAATACAACGATAGGTACGGGAGGTGGCAGCTGCATGGGAGAATGCTGAGGTGTTTTGTACAGGGGGAATGGAGTAGGGAGGAAAGGGTAATGCTGGCGAGGGCAAGGTGTGGGTCAGGGGAGAGAGGAAGGAAGGTGTGGATGGGAGAAGAGTTGAAAAGTGTGTAATGTGTGAGCAGGGGAAGGATACGTAGAGTCATTTGGCGAAGGAATGCGAGGGGGGTGAAGGAGGAATGGGTGGGAGTAAGGGGGAATAGAAGAGTGATGGAATGGATGATAGAGGATGGGGCTGTAATGTGTATGCCAATGTAGTATGCCAATAAAGCTTTTTTTTTCCTATCCTTGCCAGAAGTCTACGAAGAAGTAAGGAAAATCAACTGCTAAAGACTCATTTTCCATCATGACAATGTGAGCTGGCACACATCGGCTGGAACAAGTGACTTTTTGAACACTCAAAGTGTCAATTTAATCCTTTTAGCCCGAAGACCGTAGATCTCCGTATATAATTTTTATGACCAACTGCCAAAGACCGTACTTTTCCAATTGTGAAATATCCATGCAGTAAACACCGTACGCTGCCGTTTAATACGTGTTACTTGTTTATTAGACTCCAGATGTCATGCTTGTATAGCCCATATTAGTAGTATTAGCTGATACTTCTTACTATGCACATGACTGAATTGCACCAAATAAATAAATAGGGAAAGATTACAAATAGGTGAAGATTTTATTAAACACCCTAATAAAATTAGACCATAAGGAATATACCAATAATTCCATCTGTTATTATTAAACAATTGCTCTAAATGCGAAGACCGTACGAACAGTGTTTTGAAATAAATAAGTTTTTTATTAAATCTAAAATCAAAGTGATAAACATTTGTTTTTTTCCCTAATCTCGAAATATAAAAGGCAACCTTCATAATACAATTAAAAACATTTTATAAATTAAAAATCACCCGGAGCTGAACCGAAAGCCATTATCCTTTCCGGAACAAAACTGTAACCGAACCAATATATTTTTTTATACATTCCATGGTAAACGCCATCTAATGCCCATTTCTCTAAGCACTGGTTCATTTTTTCTATATATTTTTGTTTAATTGAATCGGAACGAAAACGGTAAGAAAAAATAACGGTCCGAGGACTTGGTTTAAAACCAATGATTCAAATGATCATTTCAAAATATTTATTTGAATGATGATTAAATCAATAATTATTTGAATTATCATTTGATTGATCGGTCAGATGATGAGTTAATTATCATTCGAATAATGAGTGGATTATCATTCAAATGTTGAGTGGATTATCATTCGAATGATGAGTCTATTATCATTTGATTGATGAGTCTATTATCATTCCAATGATAATAACAGATTTTGAAATGTTCGATGATAGAATTATTTGATTATTTTCAATCTACTGGCCCCATCACTAGTAAAGACTGCACTTCATCACTAGTGATAGGATCCTTTCAATGAAAATAATCGATTTGTTCGATTATGGAAATAATCGATTCGTTCGATTATGAAAATAATCTATTCGTTCGAATATGAAAATAATCGATTCCTTGGATTATGAAATTGATTCGTTCGAATATGAAAATAATCGATTTGTTTAATTATGAAAACAATCGAACATCTCGAGATCTTCCGGAGATCGCTCGAATGATCATTCATTTTATATTAGATTTGTTTAAACTTTTAAGCCATATCATTCTTTCCCGATTGATTATTATTTGCCATTATTTTTATTGTGATAGATCTGAATTATCATTGAAGTGATTAAAGGAAAATAGATTATATATATATCATTGGAGTGATCATATGTGCAACCATTCAAGCAATAATTTCAGCAACTATTCGAGCGATTATTTAAGTGATCCCTCGAGCGTTTACTTAACCTATCATTTGAACAGTCTATCGAGCAATCATTCAATGATCAATTTAATTCAAACACCAAGAGTCGATTATTGATATTATTTGATTATGGCCATCACTAAATAAAAACATTTAGGACAAACATTTAGGACTTACTTTATACAAAGGCCAGAAAGAGGCTATCAAACCAACATCCTCCGTCAAATTGGGCAATATCCATATGTGATGTTTTCCAGCCGTTAGCATCCAGACGAGGCAGAATATTATCAACCTCAGCACCACCAGGAGGATTATGAAGACCAGGAAACCGGCTGCTGCCACACTCAGATAGTAAACACCTAAATTAATAAATATTAAGTTCAATAACAAAGTTACTTCATATTTGAAAACTATTGTTTTTACCAGGGTTGTTATGATTAAAACACTTTGTTTTAAAACAGTGTTTTAAACATGTTTAAAAACAGCCGCCGTGTTTTAAACATGTTTTGAATCTTAAATTTGTTTAAAGTGTTTTTTTATTATCTTAAATTTGATAAATTATAAATTTATACTACTTCAATAAGATTTTTTGTTTACATTTTTAAATTTTAACTAAATTGTTGAAGATATTTCAAATTACATTATTAAACTTAACAGTTTATTACAATTATATATCACAACTGTGTGTGCATTAATGTGATTTTTAGATACAGGGAATTTTTCTACACTCGATCGCAAAAAAAACGCGCCACTTGAAAATTCACGTTTTTATATATATAACTTCGGTCAATGTGGATGAAATTTGATGAATTTTTGAGTTTTTGGAACGCTAAAGTTTTCTCTTTAAGGACACATAAGTGGATATAACGAAGCACTTCTGCATTTAAAAGTCCTACCAACAAAAAAAATTTCAGAATGTTAGAAATGATAAAAGTTGAGAAGTTATACTGTGCCCAAAAAAAATCGTAGCTCCACTTCAAAAAGAGCGCAACAAAATTCCATCATTTTCCTTTGAAATAAGCGAAAAATCATGTCGATCCAATGATTTGGCTCGAAGTTATGGCAGTTTTTTTAAAAAGAAATGGCTGTTTGAATATTCACGAAAAAACGTGAATTTTCAAGTGGCGCGTTTTTTTTTTGCGGTCGAGTGTATTAGGTAAGATTTCAATTTGAATCTTTAAACCAGGGTTTTCCACTCCCAGACTAAGCATGAAGTAAAATTTCGAGTTTAGAAAAGCCTGAAGATTTGGAGTGGCCGCGTAGCGAAGCGTAGCGGCCTATCCAAATTAGGCTTTTCTAAAATGTGCCACTCGTATAAAACACTGAAATATCGTAAAGTTTAAAATATAAGGCTTTAGCAATCTAATATGTAGATGTGAATAAAACGTAAGTCAAATTCAGCACTGAACAAATTGTTTAAAACAGTGATTATAGGCAACTCATAACTCGTATATTAGGTTACCTATAATTGTTGTTGTATGTGTGTTTTTTTCAACTTCACTATAAATCAGTGTTTTAAGCGTGGCTCATGAAGTAAAATTTTGCGTTTAGAAATGCCTAACTTGGATTGGCCGCTCCGCTTCGCTACGCGCTACGTGGCTCATGAAGTAAAATTTCGCATTTAGAAATGCCTAACTTGGATTGGCCGCTCCGCTTCGCTACGCGGCTTGATTCTTAAGCTTTTCTAAAATCGAAATTTTACTTCATGCTTAGTCTGGGAGTGGAAAACACTCGTTAAAAGCCCCAAATTAACCGCTTGGAAACAACAAATTCCCGCAAATTTAAAAAACGCTGTAATTATCGGGATATGTATACTCAAAACAAAAATGACTTGTATGTTCTGTTTTAAACGCGTTTTAAACATGTTTTAAATTGTTAATGTTTTAAACATTGTTTCAATGAAAAAAACACGTTTTGTTAAAAAACCTGTTTGATGGAAAAATGAAAAAAACGTTTTAGTTAACAACTCGGGTTTTTACAAATAAAAAATGTGAAATATTTTAACTGAGGCTGGGATTTGAATACGAATAATTCACTAAATTAAATCATTTAGATATTTGAATATTCAAATTCACATACAGGGAATTTTTATGCATTTTGAGGCATTTGTTGTTTTTTTATGTGTTCAATTTGAAGCTACTAACGAGTGTGTCCACTCCTTGATTAAGCATGATGTAAAATTTCAAGTTTAGAAAAGCCTGAAAATTTGGTGAAATTGAAAATATTCTTGTATAGCAGTATATTTTTAAAACTGAGTCAGGTATATTTGTACTTTCACACAATTTCTAGTATAGAAGAACCGGAAAATTTTACTTTATGCCTAATCTAGGAGTGGAAACACTAGTTGGAAACTTGAAAATTGAACTTTGGAAAAAAAATGCCTTGAACAGCTGAAATTTTACAGTGCATGCATCGGAATAAGCACACTTAAAATAAAAATTCATTGTACTAGTATTTGAATATTTAAATCAATAATTATTGAAATATTTCAATATGCAAATAATCATATATTCGAATAAGTTGAATATTTGTACGTGGACGAATATTCGAATAAGTTGAATATTTCTATGTAACCGAATATTCGAATATTAAATTTAAAAAATGACCCGTCTCAATTTGACGAATAAAGCACTAATAACCTTTCTTCACACGTTTATTTGAATTACCAAATGTACATACATTTCGGATACAAAGTGACCATTATCAATGGATAATCACTGATAGTTTATAGGTTATTAGTGCTTTATTCGTCAAATTAGTTTGATCTTCACGTAACTCAATCAATCGACCAGTCTCAATTTCAACTAATAAAAGTGTCGTAAACTTTACTTGCCCAATCGAACAGAAGGAGGCCAGAGCGGGAAAAGGCACACGCCGATGGCACCCAAGACAAACAGTGCCCCGATGATCCAGTAATGGAAAGGAATCGGATCGTAGATCCAAACGTATGCGTCCAGGCCGTCCACGAACCTCTGGTCGTTGTGCATGTCGAGACGGATTTTGCGTTTTCTCTTTTCCTTTTCAGACTGTAAACATTTTCAATAAAAAAAAAAAATTCAAATGCAATATCTAAAAGAAACAAAACAAATCATTTCATTTATTATTTGAATAGATGGGAAATTAATTAAAAAAATCCTCTTGAGATTTATTTGATTTAATTTATTATTTATAAATACACGACATACTCACAGCAGTATCTGATTTTCCCTCGACGACGCTGCTCTCAGCGTCTGTTCCCTTTTCCTTCTCCTTTTTCTCTTCCTTGGGTTTTTCCTCGGCAGCGTTATCGCCACTCTTCTTCTCTTTCTTCTTCCCCCTCAGTTCCTGCTCGGAGACGGGGATTTTACGGGCCCTGTGGAAAAACTTGTGCTCCAGCATGACCTGCATGTAATCGACCACATCTTCTCTCGTGGTGAAGAGGGCGCTATCGCCCTGCGTAAATTTGGACTCCAACAAAGCGTCAACTGCTTTCACCGCTAAGAAAAATAAAAACATCAGTCTGTTTATTTGTCATGGCAATGCGAATTAGGAATTAGGTCAGATAACATATTATGGAGTTAGATTAAATGACAGATTCTGTAGTTAGGTTAGATGACAGATTGTGTAGTTAGGTTACATTGTTTAGTTAGATTAGATGACAGGTTATGAAGTTATCTGACAGATTGTGGAGCTACAATTAGGTCAGATGACAGATTGTGGAGTTTGGTTAGGTTACCTGAGGAAGATTTCAAGTTGGGTTTAGTGTTTTATTCACACAACTTACCTGTAAAATATTCGACTAGATGACTCAAAAATTTTGTTTTCTTGATCGGAACATTCTTTCTTAGCCATTTAGCGACCTGGTACTCGTCCTTTGTCGGTTTGTCGGCTATGTTCTCACCGGGACCCACGTATTCCTGCAACAAACAAATTATAAATAAAAAATGGTCATTTTTTAAATTTTTTATCTTGCATTGGATAAGGGCTTACAGCCCATCTACCGCCACCTTTATTATTTTTTTGATGAAGTATTTAGGATGTCACAACACATTCACACACATCCATGGCCCCCGATGGAATCACCTACTACTCATAAGCAGTGTTGCCAAAAGGCGAAAAAATGTATCAACTGCAGGCAATATTTTGTGTTACAAATGGGCAAAAAAATGCGTAAAGAATCTTTATTACTTAATAACCTGGTCTTGTGTAAGTCTACAGGGTGGGTAAAGAGTTCCCACAATTTTCTTTGGATAGTGACTTGATGATGTTATTGTGGTTTTCTGTAAATTCTAAAGATTTAGTCAAATTGTAGATGCAGTTTTGTATAATTTTTGTTTTAAGGTTGATTTATGATGGAAAAAATCCAACTTTTTGGGTAGTCTATGAGGCTGGAGGTTGGAGGGACATGCGAATCGCCTTCGGAGTGGTCGTCCAACCACCGCAACGACTCCAGAAAGCGTCAACACTAAGCAATGCTGAATTCGCAAAGCTCCCCAGCTCACATTGCGCAAGATGGCTACAGAGCTCTGAATCAGCACAGAACACATCCAAAAAATTGTCAAGAAATTCCAATGGTACAAAATCGTCCGCGTTTATTTTTTCAGCAAGGCAAAGAAAATAAGGCCGTTGAAGAAATGTTGGCGAATGATTCACCTGGTCGCTTGGATAGTCATCTTAACAGATAAGAAGATTTTCAGCATTGAGCCGTTCTACAACCATCATAATTTATGTCAGCTGTTTAAGAAAGGCTAGCAGAAGACAGCCACGGCAGTGAGCCATTCTACAACCTTCATAATTCATGTCAGCTGTTTAAGAAAGGCCAGCAGAAAACAGCCGCTGCGAAAATAATCGACAGCAGCAATTTCCCTGCTTCAGTGGTGGTTTTAGCCAGCATCTGTGCCACGTGAAAGAGCCACTGGTCTTGATCGAAAGAAATGCTAAGATCAATGCTGCCATCTACAAACAGCAAGTTCAGCGATTTCCACTTGGTCCAAGAGAGGTACACCCTTCTATAAGACTGTGCACCGTCACATTCGACCAATTCGACACTTGCCGTCTTTTGGCCACCGAACTCGCCAGACTTGAACCCAATGAACTTTTCGGATTGTATAATCTTGGAAGAAAAGCCCTAGGATGACAATACGCCACTCTGGATATGCCTTAAAGCGGCTTAGAAATGTGCCTGGGAATTACAGTAGAAGAGTATGCAACCTTAGTTGGTAATTTTCTAAAGCGAGTGCGTAAATGTATTGAAGCGTAAGAAGGCAATTTTGAACACTTAGTGTAATTTTTTTCCTTAAATTTATTGTTATTGTTTTAATAATGGTTTTTATTTGTTGAGTCTTTTGGTTTATTAAATTACTTGTGGTAGTGATAGCTTGTCAAAAGATCTAATAAATTGTGGGATTTTTTTTACCCATCCTGTACTGAAAGTTGAAGTGCAAATTTTTTAAGTTCAAAATAAGTTAGTCACATAGCGCATGGAATAAATATTTCAAGTTTAGGGAAGCCTGAAAATTTGGTTTGGTCTCTCCGCTTCGCTTAGTGACCAAACCAAATATTTAGGCTTTTCTACACTAGAAATATTTACTTCATGCTTAACCACACTTTATAGAGTACAGGCTGCAGCATTTTCGATGGTATTTTCACGTAAAGTACCATTTTTATAAATAATATAACTCAAGGCCGTAGCCAGAGAGGGATATGGGGGTCCAAATATTTGTATTTACCAGTAACCCCCCAAAATTTGTTTTTAGCTACGACCTTGATATAACTTCTTCATAAAAAAAGATATTGACAGAAAAACTGTAACATGCAATCTTTTAAGTAGAATATGCTGACTATATTTTTGGAAAGATTACAAAAACTTCAATCGACTAAGGTCATGGCAAACTATGATTTGTATTTAAAATAATAAAACTTAGTCATATCTCATAAAAGTTAAACTTTAAACAAAATCTGAAATAGTGAGTATATTCTACTTAAAAAAGTGGCCGAATAAAGTATTTACTGTATATCAATATCTTAATAAAATAAAGAAGGTATTTCAATATTTTAAAAATTGCTAAATAAATAGACAAAAATTGATTAGGCACAAGGAATAAGTTGCAAAAAAGAGCTCTGGAAGTATAAATTAGTTTATGTCTGTCATTCATATTTACAGCACTTTACTTGAAGAAACCATCCAAAATGCTGCACCCAGTACATTGAAATTTTATTTTGTAAATATTTAAGGGGTATCTCAGCACACTTATGGGAAAACACATATATTTTTGTTATTTTTAAACCTAAATAATATTTTATGTGTGCACTTTTGAGAAAATATAAAAATACTACTACAAAGAGTAAACTTGTTTTTAGGCTTCTACATAATATTTTGACAAATTTCAAATGATTAAGATAAGAAAAAAATAATGTTTCAAGCGAATATATGAAATGCTCAAATGTATTAACATGTCTAAATCTGCCTTAAAATATTTCCCTTTTAGATTTACATATCGTACAAGCCTGGTTTATGTTTACACTGTTGGATTATGAAAAAAAAAATGATTTATGCAAAAATCAGACTCATTTAAAATATATGTATTTTTCTGCCGACCTCTGGCAATGTGTTAAAGTGGATTCGCGGAAAAATCGTCCCCACCATTTTGCCCCCCACATTTCGCTTAAACGTTTTTAAACAAATAAAATGTATGTATAATTGTAAATTTCTCTGAATTTGATTTAGAAAATGAATTTCTTTTATTAGTTCAAACATCGCAACTTATTAAAGGAGCATATACAAATTTAGAAGCAAAATGGGAAAATCTTAATAAGTCTGGATTTCTAGCAAATTATTTTTTTTATATTTGCTTTAAAACTAAATAATCAAGATTTCTTGATAAAATTGCATCAATACTTTAAATTCAGATTATTTTGTTGTGACCAAGCAGAGCTGGGCAGGATTCGAATCATTCAGGATTCGAATCCTTTTAGAGGATTCAAAAGAGGTATTCGAATACTTTAGTTAAACTGGATTCGTGATCCGGATTCTTTGCACTTTTTTAAAAGGATTCGTATTCGAATCCAAATGCTGGTTATTCAAATCCTCATAAAAGGATTCGAATCCTCATAAAAGTATTCAAATCCTCATAAAAGGATTCGAATCCTTATAAAAGGATTCGAATATTTATAAAAGGATTCAAATAGTTACAAAAGTATTCGAATCGTCAAAAATAATCCTTACAATTAACATAAAAAAATTGTTTTGTGTGTTTTTAAATTTCTCGTTAAATCACTGTTTTATACGCGTGGCGCATGAAGTAAAATTTCGAGTTTAGAAAAGCCCCGTGAAAATTTGTCTCGGGTCGCTGTGCGACCCTCGACAAATTTTCTACGCGGGGCTTTTCTAAACTCGAAATTTTACTTCATGCTTAGTCTGGGAGTGGACGACACTCGTTTGTAAGTGATAAAATCAATTAAATTAATGATTTGTGTCAAATTTGACATTTTGATACATTTTTATGATTTTTGCCAGATTTGAGATTTTTAATTGTTTTTCGGTAATTTCGCCAAATACAACATTTTGATGAATATGAATTGACATTCCCAATCAAATGTTTACACTTAACATGTCGATTTATAACATTTTTATAAGATTTTCAACAAATCGATATTTTCATAAAATTATCATTATTTCGAGATTTTCGTCGATTAATCAAATTTTTATCAGATTTTGCAATATTTCATTAATGTATCGAATGTTGATGAAATTTTCAATATTTTGAGATTTTTAATTAATTTATGAAAATGTTTATCAGATTTTCAACATATCTTGATTTTTGATATTTTGTCATTTTTATCGATTTATAAAATTTTGATGAAATTTTCGATGTTTCGATATTTTCTCGTCAAATATATAAAATGTTTATATGTAAGATTTTCAATATTTTTATTCAGATTTGTAACGATTTTCAAACATTATTGAAGACACACATTTGAGATTTCTTTTTTCTACAAGACATATTTAATCATTTTTGACATTGAATGACATTTTTGATATTTTTTACCTTTTGAGATGACATTTTTGACAATAGATTATATTCTTGATATTAGACTACGTTTATTGACATTAGATGACATGTTTCACATTAGATGTTACTTTTGATAAACAATGACATTTTTTACTTTTCTCTATTTCTGATGTTGACATTAAATGACGTATTTGACATTAGACATTTTATATTTTTTTACTTTTTTGACATTAGACGACAATTTTGACATTTGATATTTTTGATATTACATATTTACTTGTTTTACATTAGATAACAATTTTTATATTTTTAGATAACTTTTTTGACATTATTACTGATTTTAACAGAAATTTTCGTTTTTGTAAGAACGTGTTTGTCAAACTGTCACGTACTGACATAAAATGATAATTTTGACGTAAATCGATTTTATCAGCACGCCGAATTTTTGACGTTTTTGATATTTTTTATATTTACGAGATGACATTTTGGCCATTTTGATGTTTTTGGCAATTTTAAATAATTTTGACATATTTTGATAAATTTTAAAATTGAAAACAGTTTTAATATGTTTTTATATTTTTAACTTTACTTGAAATTGGTGTTTAATACGCGTGGCGCATAAAGTAAAATTTCGAGTTTAGAAAAGCCCCGTGAAAATTTGTCTCGGTTCGCTGCGCGACCTTCGACAAATTTTCTACGCGGCGCTTTTCTAAACTCGAAATGTTACTTCATGCTTAGTCTGGGAGTGGAGACACTCGTTTGTAAATTTTCGAATTATCATAAAGTTGTGTATTTATTTTCAAAAAAATCTTTCTCGGTTTATTGAGCAAAAACAAAAGAGCTGAGGTGAAAATTGTTTAGGTAAAAGTGGTTTATTTTTTCGTTGGCTACAACTTTTGTTTGAAACATTTTTTGATTTAGACGTCGAAAGCCATAATCGGTGAGTTGTTGATGTCCACTAGATTTATTAGTTTCTAATTCAAAAACAAAAGAGCTGAGGTGAAAAGTGTTTATTTTATTTTATTTTATTTATCAACGGAAATCTCCTTTATACATCAATACACAATTAAAAATAGTGATATAAGATAAACATAATATTACTTTGAAAAACATATAAATAGAGTGAGAAATATAATACAACAAACAAAAATACACTAATTAACAATATCCAGATTAATAAACTGTAAATGGCGTTTGAATACACTGTATGAATTACTAAAAATGTAAAAGTTGGGATACAACATAAGGACATTACAATACCGCATTATACGTGCCACAGGATTACGGGAACCATACAATGTTCGATGGAAGTTTAAACGAAATAAGGGCCTACAACGAACTGGAGTTGTTAAAAAAAATTAAAGTTCAACAATGATAATAAAAAACTGCAATTGACATGTCCATTAATCAGTTTGAACCCATAGCATAATTCAAATGATATTCTTCTATATTCTAAAGATTTTAAATTAAGACAATTCAATATGTGTGACCGACTATAGTCAATGCGTGCGATCCCCATTTTAAAAGATACTAGTAGTAAGAACCTATTCTGAACTTTTTCAATGATTTCAATGTTACAGTTGTGGTAAGGAGACCAAATTGCAGAACAATATTCCAAATGTGGCCTTACCAAACTGACGTAAAGGGTTTTGAACGTATCCACGCCAAAGTGTTTCGAAAATCTATTAATGAAACCGAGCATAGAAAGAGCTTTACTAGAGATCTTATTCAAATGGGTATCAAAATTTAAGCGAGAATCAAATATAATACCCAAATCACGCACTGTCTCGACCAAGGGCAATTTATTATCATTAATTGAATACTCAAACTTGCTATTATTGCTATGGCGACAAAAAGAAATTGACATACATTTTTTCAAATTGAGATGAAGATGATTGCATGCGCACCAATTAGCCAAGTTATATAAATCAGATTGTAAAAGCGCATGATCAGAACTTCTCTCAATTACTTTGAATATTTTACCATCATCAGCAAACATCAGAAATTGACTATTTTTAATATAACTCCCAATGTCATTTATAAAGATCAAGAACAGAATTGGCCCACAGTGTGAGCCCTAGGGGACCCCAGATGTAACGTTGATTGCTCTGGAGACGAAGTTATCAATCTTAAGGGGATTATCGCAGTGTAACACGCCGATCGTGTTGGAAAGACCCACATAGTTTAGAGTAGCTCATCCGATGCCAAATTTACAGGACAAGTGGGGCGAATACAGTCAGAGAGAAAAGCGGCAGTTCACTGTGCATTTATGCATTGCTGCTGGGCATGAACGGATAGGGTCTCGCGTCGCGTGGAATAGACGAAAAAAAAGCGTATAAAAAAGACGGATCGAAGTAAAGTGTCGATTCGTATTATTTAAACACGCTGATAATACATACAAGCTATGTATTGTTTTTAATTCGTTAGAAATCAATCCTGTGTTATTTTTCGGTATTTACAAAACCGATGATTCTTATTCTTGTCATTATAACTAATTATTTTTACTTTTAAGACTCCACTTTTGACAGGTGAACAAACTATGTGTTTTATTTTATTAAATTAGAGATTATTTCTTAAAAATATAATAATAAAATAATTCATGTTCATAAGCTCCTTGTGAATATTTATATGCCGGATATACAGAGAGTTTTATGTAACACCGAACATTTTCATAACGAGAATTTGTCTTTTAAGTATACAGAAGCATACGTTGAACATTTGCCGATGCTAGGTTTATTAAAAGAATTTAATTTGAAGCTTTAAACGAGTGTTTTACACTCCCAGGCTAAGCATGAAGTAAAATTTCGAGTTTAGAAAAGCCTGAAAATTTGGTTTGGTCGCGTAGCGCGAAGCGCGGAGCGGCCAAACCAAATTTTCAGGCTTTTCTAAACTCGAAATTTTACTTCATGCGCCACCGGTACTAAACACTGATGCAATAGAAAGTTTATCGGTGTGTTTTAAACTTCGTAATTTGCCAGTGTTTTGTACCGGTGGCGCATGAAGTAAAATTTCTAGTTTAGAAAAGCCTGAACATTTGGTTTGGCCGCTCCGCGCTTCGCGCTACGCGACCAAACCAAATTTTCAGGCTTTTCTAAACTCGAAATTTTACTTCATGCTTAGTCTGGGAGTGGAACACACTCATTTCAAGTTTCAAATTATTTTTTTTAACAACGAGTATCTAAAGATTTACGACATATACTGTGTAATTCTCACATGTATACTTGAAAGAAAAACTCCCTGTGTGTACAAGTTGAGGCATTAATTGCGATTGATTGGTTACAATTTTTAATGGTCATAGAGGCAACCCAATTTACATATAACTTAAAAAATAAAGGTGTCAAAATTGTATTGGATGAACATGTTCGGTGTTATATAAAACTCTGTATATGAAAAAACCGGAACATAGGATTTTCAATGATATTTTTTATATAGGAATATTATCTTTGATAACTGCTATTGCCATGAAAATAATGTGTATTAATTTGGCCTCTGCCAAATTGGGTAAATACCCCAGATTTTGGGGAGAATTTCAATGTTTACTTTATCCAATATTCTAGTTTTTATGAATGCAACAAATAAATAGATTGAAAAAAATTAAACGGACAGCTGCCCTGTTTTTTTATAATTAGTACAGGGTTTACAAAATGATGATGTGTATAAATAGAGGATTGCAATAACATTCAATTACAATTCATTTATTCCTTATTTACTTATTATCAAAATATGACTCATCATAAATAAGCCAAATTTGAAATAAAATATATTGGGTTCGGTGCAATGTTGAGCAAGAAGCTTGTTATTTGAAATGCATTATAATAACTACCTTATTATTATTATAGTTCTATTTTTTCTAAAATAATTAACAATGAATATGCACGCAGTTAAACCCTACATTTTTGTAAACATTCGTCAAACATATATTACCTGTGTTCAGTAAAAAATAGTTGATTTGTAACATTAATCTACGACAACGTCATATTGGTGACGTTATTCTCACTATTCTTATAGTTTTGATATCATTGATTCGTTGATGAAGTCGCAGTTGGTTCAAATATGTCTGATTGCTAGAAATTTTACAATTTACTTTAATAGTTTTATTGCGAGAAGTTTAATGGCATTTAACAACTGTTTTAACAACGAAAGATTTAAGGCGAAATAATGATTTGAACAAGACTGATTGTTATTCGATTGCTTCTGCTTATTGATCAGCTTAAAACACTTTCAAAATAATTTAATAATACCGACACTGTCAAATAATTAGGAAAGCCAATATTAAAGGTATATTACACATCTTTATTTAAATTAGTGAAACATTTCGTGTTTTCTATATTAGTGAACATGCAGTATAAAAAAATACTTATTCCATTAGTAGTCAGAGAGCATAAAAATAAAACACTAGTACAATAAAATATCGATTATAATTGCGAAATATTATTTTACGAGAATAAATGCTAACGACGCGAGCCGTTTTGGTTAACTATGATTGAGAAAAGAAAATAAAAACAAACGCGAAGCCGCGCAGCGTTCACCGGCCCAGGGATAAACGCTGGCCGCATGCTGCTCGCCCCTCCAATAATTGTGCAGATGAGTATACAACGCGTTCAACTAAGAGAAGATCCGCAAGGCGGCGGTATTTTACGGTCTTATTTTTTAAGATTTTTATTTTAACCTGACTCGGGCATGAGCTATCGCATCCTTATGAAATGTTCACATTATATTCCTTATAGTATAAACTAGTAAGATATGGGAATATTTTTTTTAATTTTGAAAAATATAACATTATTTTTTTCATACCTCTGAAAGCAAATTGTTAAAAAAAAAAGTACTTCGATATTTTACTAGATAATTGAGCTTAATATACGCTGTCAAAATTTCAACTTTCTAGGATCTTTAGTTTTTAAATAAACCTGACATTAAATTTCAGACCACTGTTATATTCCCCTTAACAAACTGTTTACGTTCCCGTAAATAGCTTGCGAACCATTTTGTCACAAAATCACTAAATCCCAAGCCTTCAAGTTTATTTAAGAGCACAGAGTGACTAACACGATCGAGGGCTTTGGAAAAATCAGTGTAAACAGAATCAACCTGACGACCGCTTTCCAAAGCACTCATCAGATACATCTGGTAGGAAAGCAAATTAGACGTTGTAAAAATCCATGTTGTTCGTCACAAATAATATTCCTGCAGCACCAAATGAGTTGATCGGATATTAGTTTATCTAGCATTTTAGGTAAAAGAGGTATATTTTTTCGTTGGCTACAACTTTTGTTTCAAACATTTTTTGACTTAGACGTCGAAAGCCATAGTGAAATTCGTTTAATAAAAAAAACATCTAATGATTTCTGGTGATTTTTAACGCAAGACTTTTAGACATTTGATGGTATAATTAATATTGAATTACTGAAATAAATATTTATTTTTAATATATTCGAAAATATACGGTAAACAATGTAAAATATTTATTTAATTATAATATTTAGAAAATAACACTACAATAAATTTTATATTATTATTATTATTATACTGGGTGTCCGTTTTTCAACAGAATATATGGGGATATCGGTTATTTAAAGAAATAGAGAGTCGGTTAAATTGGGGCAAAGTCTCATAAATTAGGGCCCAATAATAACCCGAAAACAAGTTTTAAATATCTTATTTCCTTAATGAGATATTGTCAAAAAACGTATTTTTGAAAATTCGTTTTTATTTTTTTATTCAAAAGCTATTGAATCCAGACATTTACAACTTTGACAATATAGGCACTTTTTAACGATAAATCTAGTAACATATTTTATTTTAAGATAACTATAACATTTACCTAGGGACCATAGCTAACTTTTGTTTTTCTTATGGGCGTCATTTCGGATTTTGATATTTTTTGGAAGAATAGTTTTTACTGAATTCAATAATGTATCACACTTATAGTTTATTGTACATTTTATATGTAAAATTTTAATCTTTTGGTTTTTTAAAGAGTGCCTTGGAAACAGTTGAGTAACTCACTTATTTGGCAACTTCTAGGACCCATAATTTGCTTAGATATCACCCCTAAAGACGGGCATCCGACGATACATATTTTAACAGTTGTGACATATTTTAAAGTAACGAGTATCTTCCACTCCCAGACTAAGCATGAAGTAAAATTTCGAGTTTAGAAAAGCCCCGCGTAGAAAATTTGTCGAGGGTCGCGCAGCGACCCGAGACAAATTTTCACGGGGCTTTTCTAAACTCGAAATTTTACTTCATGCGCCACGTGTAGACCCATTGATTTGAAGTGTGGTTCAAAAACACACAAATACATTTTAAATCAGAGTAGCACAGAAATATAGTCAGTTATCAACGATGTTCAGTGTTAATAATAAATAATTAGGTTGTGAATATTTTTGTTAAAACAACTGATAACGATATTTATATGTTAATGGTTGTAAAAAAATAATAAAACCAAAAAGGATTTGTATTCGTGATTCGAAAACACAGGATTCGAATCATATTTATCTCTTACGAATCCTTTATTCGAGTATTCCTGATTCGAATTATATTAGGTGATTCGGATTCGTGATTCGAATCCTTTTACCGAGGATTCGTCCCAGCTCTGTGATCAAGGTATACATTTCAATTGTGATAAAGTACTTTAAATTTTTTTAAATAATACAGATAGTTTTAAATTTTTCGTCTCTAAATATTTAATTGTTTCCAGAATAATAGTAAAATTATTTTCTATAGAATTTAATTGTGAACGTAATTCTTCGTTTTTTTTAAAATCGATTATCATTGACTAATATTTTCAGCATCATTGTCTAATGCAAAGATAAACGTATTTCAATAAATCGAAATTATTGGAGAAAAAAACTTTTAATCTAGTTCTTTGTGGTGACTATAATTTACCCTCAGCTGTATGGGACATGTCCGGCTATAGCCTTTTATCTGATTCAAACACCTCTACCTTTGCAGTTGCCTTATCAGATTGTTTTAATTATAATCAGTTGCATCAAAAGAATCATTTACCTAATGACTGAGGGATTTATCTTGATTTAGTTTTTACGAATTTATATAATCTAAATGTTCTAAGATCAACTGATCCGTTATTTGAAAATAGTCATCATCATACATCATATGAAATTTCTATTAACTTAGTTGATTCGAGTAGCATATTAAGTACTGAATATATTTATTATGATTTCAAATCTGCTGACTTTAGTGCTATAAATAATTACATTTCTAGTATAAATTGGGAACATGTATTTAATAAACCAAATATCAACTGTTATGTGGAAGATTTTTACAATATTATTAAGTATGCAATTGATACGTTTGTACCGACTAAACTATTTAGAACATCCAACTATCCTAAATGGTTTAATCGTGAACTTATTCAATTAGTTAGGGCTAAAAAACAAACTCATTGTGATTTTAAAAAAAGTGGTTGTCAAAGTGATTATGATAAGTTTAAAAGGTTGAGATCGTTATGCCGTAATTTATGTAATTCACTTTACCAATGTTTTATCACTAAATCCGAAAATAATATAAATTATAACTCTAGGTGTTTTTGGTCATTTGTAAATGAATATAAAAATATCAAAGGATTTCCAAAAGTAATGTTCTATAATAATAAACATTGCACTACAGGTTCTAGTTGTGCAGATCTATTCGCTGATTATTTCAGTAGTGTTTATTGTGACGATAACATTAATTCTCCTTCCTTCAATTATGACAATAAAATTTCATTTTCAAATATCTCTATTGATACTTCTAATATTTTTAATTCAATTACTGGTTTGCCTGATTCTTTAAATGCTGGGCCGGATGGTGTACCTCCTTACTTCTTAAAAAGATGTGTTTTCTCTCTTACTAATCCCATTAAGTTATTATTCAATAAATCTTTAACATCTGCAGTATTTCCTACTTATTGGAAGGACTTATTCATTAATCCGATATTTAAAGATGGTAAAAGAGATAGTATTGAAAATTATAGAGGTGTTTCCATCCAGTCCACTATCCCAAAGATATTTGATAAACTTATATCGGAACAACTTAGATGGAGCTGCAAGAACATAATATGCGACGAACAACATGGATTTTTTGAGGGGAGATCTACAACATCTAACCTGTTGTCATACCAGATGTATTTAATGAATGCTTTGGAAAGAGGTCTTCTAGTAAATTCCATTTATACAGACTTTTCTAAAGCCTTCGACCGTGTCAATCACTCAATTCTTTTGAAAAAACTCGAAGGTCTTGGCTTTAGTGACAATATGGTAAAATGGTTTTTCAGTTACTTAAATAACCGACAGCAGTTTTTAAAAATTGATAATTTTATATCTAAAGCAGTTCATGTGACATCTGGTGTGCCTCAGGGATCTCATTGTGGACCAATCTTGTTCTTGCTCTTCATTAATGATATTGGTAGTATCATACAAAACTGTAGGTACCTTATGTTTGCAGATGACTTAAAGATTTTTAGAGTCGTTGAAACGGCTACTGATCAGAGACTTTTACAACATGATTTAAACAATTTATCTACCTGGTGTACCAACAACTGTCTACAACTTAACTTAAAGAAATGTATGGCTATATCTTTTGGTCGAAATAGACGTAATTTAGTTGAGTACTCTATAAATAACTACAATTTACCATTTGTTGAGAAAGTGCGTGATCTAGGGGTTATATTTGACTGCCGCTTAACCTTCATCCCACATATAAACAGTATTATAAGTAGATCTCTTTCGACGTTAGGTTTTGTAAACAGATTCTCTAAACAGTTCAGTATAAATACATTCAGAACTCTTTACGTTACTTTAGTTCGCCCTCATTTGGAGTACTGTTCTGTAATATGGACACCACATTTTAACAACCACAGTGACTTAATTGAAAAGGTCCAAACTAGATTTTTATTACTTGCTTCACATAAGCTAGGTATTGCCCGGATAAATTATAGCCGATCTTATATGCTAAATGTATTAAGTTTAAAATCTCTGCGCTACAGAAGAGTTATGCTAGATTTGTGCTATGGGTACAAACTAATTAATGGCTTTGTGAACAGTAGCATATTGGTTGGGGCATTAAACTTTAATTTTTATTCATCCACTGTTCTACGAAACAAACCTTTATTTCGTTTAAACACCCATCGCACAAATTATGCCTCTAATAATCCTGTTTGTCGCATAATGAAATATTGTAATATACTAAATACATTTCCAAACTTTTTAATATTTTGTAATTCTTACAATATGTTTAAGCGCCACCTTTCGCTCATTGATCTTGTAGTTGTTTTTTAATTGTATTTATTAGCTAATTGTAACTTGAATTTTATAACTATCATGTGCATTGTATTATTTGTTATATGTTTAATTTACACACATTTATTATTATATATATATTTAATGTAAAATGGAGATTTTCGTACAAATAAATAAATAAATAAATAAATTAGGGTTTTTATGTTTAAAAAACTTGGTTTTAAAACTGCGTTTTAAACATGTTTCAAAACAAAGGTCGTGTTTTAAACGGTTTTGTTTAAAACGTTTTTTTTATAATCTTAAATTAGCTAAACCATCGTTGATTACTGAGGCACTTAATTTTTGAAAATCCATGATTACTTTAATAAATAAACAAATGAAATATTTCTGATTTTCAACTATTTGTATTTACTTTCACTACAATTGTTTTGCTACGCTGTAGCTTCGTCAAGTGGATTATTAACATTCTTCACCAGAAGAAGCTACAGCGTAGTGAAGCAATTGTAGTGAAAATAAATACAAAAAGGTTGAAAATCAGAAATATTTAATTTATTAATTCATTAAAGTATAGCTAAACTATATTTTATACTAAATTATTGAAGATATTTCAAATTACATTATTAAACATGCAATTTTATCACAACTGTGTGTTCAATTATACAGGGTAATTCAGAACAAGTGTATTGGAGACGTCAAAGAAAACAATTCTTCTACCCTAGAATTAAGTCAATAGAAAATCAACAATTTAAAACAACCAGCTATTACGGTATAATAAGTTGAAAAATTAAAATGATTTTTAATCCAAAAACAAAACTCAAACCTTTAGTTAGATCCGACATTTATAAATTAAATTGTGAAAATTGTAAAGGTGTTTACTTTGGGCAATCTGGTCGTAGAATCGAAATAAGATTAAAATAACACGAGCGAGCTTTTAGATTTAGCCATTTAGAAGAGAACCACACTTTTGGTGAGGATGTACTTTCAGTAATCCATTTTGCCGAAAAAGGTAGTAACATGAATTTACTGGAAGCACATGGAATACACAAGGCCCGAATTAATCCCGGAATTTCCCTTCCTAACGACCAGGTTGACCTAATGTACACCTCTCTCTTCGAAGCTGTATAAATAGTTTTTAACCTGTAATTTTTATTTACTTTTTGTTTGAGTATGACTACTAGATACTTGAACCTATAGTCACAGAATTAAGTGCAATAAACAGTGGTTACACAAAGTAAAAAAGTGTTTTATTTACAAGTGTATTTAAGATGTACCACAAAGTGAACGCCTACAACACAAAACAGTTAATAATAATTCAATATTTTGCAAAACACTATTTATTTACCTGTAGTTTTGTAAATAATGTTTTTCAAAATGAATTTTAGCTAAATTGTTGTAGATATTTCAAATTACATTAGTAAACATACAATTTTATCACAACTGTGTGTTCATAAATGTAACTTAAAACGTGTTTTAAACATGTTTTAAATGTATTTAAAACACTTTTTAAACGGTGACGATGCCACTATGAAGCATTAGATGGCGTTAGCTATCGAAATCATTAATAGTTTTCACATATTGGCTTGAAATAGTCAGAAATGTTCAGTATTCCTCAGCACTGGGTCGGGACCACACTGAAGAGGACCTTGAAGTCCGAAACGCGTCTGTGGGTATCTGGTGCCGGAATACTGAACACAAATTCAATTTTGATATTTGCTTTCTGGTTTCACAAACAGAGTTCTGCTCGCTCGTGGACGAAACAGTGACCTGTATATGCACTTTGTGCATTCGTGTCACTGACGATGCCACTATGAAGCATTAGATGGCGTTAGCTATCGAAATCATTAATGTTTTTAATTGTTAATATTTTAAACAGGGTTGTTAAAAAAACATTTTCATTTCAATTAAAACAAAGAGTTTTTTTTTTAACAAAACGTGTTATTTTCATTGAAGCAGCATTTGAAACATTAACAATTTAAAACATGTTTAAAACAGAACATACAGGGCATTTTTCTTTTGAGTTTACATATTCAAATACTTACAGCATTTTCTAAATTTGCGGGAATTCATTGTTTCGTTTGGGGCTTTTAACGAGTGTTTTCCACTCCCAGACTAAGCGTGAAGTAAAATTTCGAGTTTAGAAAAGCCTAAGAATATGGATTGGCTGCGTAGCAAAGAGAGCGGCCAATCCAAATTAGGCTTTTCTAAACTCGAAATTTTACTTCATGCGCCATAAGACACTAAAATATCGCAAAGTTTGAAATATATGGCTTTAGCAATCTAATATGTAGATGTGAATAAATTCTTAGGCTTTTCTAAACTCAAAATTTTACTTCATGCTTAGTCTGGGAGTGGAAAACACTCGTTAAAAGCCTCAAACTAACCGCTTTGAAACAATGAATTGCCGCAAATTTAGAAAATGCTGTAATTATTGGGATATGTAATTTTCAGGCTTTTCTAAACTCGAAATTTAACTTCATACTTAGTCTGGGAGTGGAAAACACTCGTTTAAAGATTCAAATTGAAATCTTTTTAAAAAACAGCGAATGTTGTAAAATTTATAGTGTATGCATATGTATACCTGAAAGAAAAATTCCCTGTATTTAAAAATCACATTTATGCACACACAGTTGTGATATTTTATTGTAATAATATAATTTGACATATCTTCAACAATTTAGGTAAAATTTAAAAATGTCATTACATAAAAAAAGTGAGAAATTAAAAAAAAAACGAATTTCGAGATGGTCTTCATATAAATTTTCAATTTTTGAGTATAATGTCATTATTTTTATCATTCATAAAGCATAATTTAAGTCAAAGATGAATCTATATAAAAATTTACAGATAAAGTCGACGATTGTAAATGTCAGGTATTGCGGTCAATGTTGTCAATAAATAGTAGTCAACAATCAGTTTTTTCTCTTTTATGGATCATCTATATTATTAGAAGAACTAAATTATAGGGTAGATGGAGGGGGGAGAGGAGGAAAATGTATGAGAGGGTAGGGCTGTCGGAGGCGAAGGTAATGGAATGGCTAGGAAATGGGGTGAAGGTGGGTGAGGGGGAAAGGGAAGGAGGTGGAAGGGCAAGAAAGGCAAGGGCGTATTGAGAGAAGTAAGTATAATGATATGTATGGGAGGTGGCAGGTGTATGGAAGAGTGCCGAAGTATTTGATAGAGAAGGGATGGGGTAGAGAGGATAGGGTGATTGTGGCAAAGAGGAAGGAAAGTATGGATGGGGGAAGAATATGGAAGGTGTGTGTTGTGTGGACAGGGGAAGGATACGTGGGGACACTTGGCGGAGGAATGTGAGGGGGTGAAAGAGGAGTGGCTGGGAGCGAAAGGGAATAGAAGGGTAGTGGAGTGGATGAGAGAGGATGGGATCGGGGTAAAGACGTTGGAAAAGCTGGGGAGGGAGAGGGAAAAGAGAAGGGAGGGTAAGAGGGATACGGGAATGGAGTAATAACAAATAAATTGTAAATAGTTTGTAAGATATGCCAATAAAGGTTTTTTTTTTTTTTTTTATAGAACATTTAGTAACTTAGAGCTAAAGTTCCTTACATACCCCTGTTTAATAAAATCTTATTCAATTAACACAAAGCCGTAGCTCCCAGGATATGCGAAAATGTTAAATTTTACTATGTCAGGTCAAAAACAAATTATTTTAAAACCCTCCTGAATTTTTTTCTCGCTACGGCCTTGCTTGTAACCCTCCCGGTTTCAAATTTATTTGAATCATCAAAGTAGAAAGAAACTGTTACTTAGAATTAGAACTTGAAATATTTCCTCTTCAGCGAATTCCTCAAACCATTCATGAATGAAACACACACTCGTGGGAGAAGTTAAAAGGAGAAAAACGCACACCACTTATAAAACAATTGAAACATACCAGAGGAATTTGTATTATGGTGAAAAAAAGAGAGATAAATTACTCACTCGGCCAACTAAATTTTACTCACTTGCATATTAACAATATAATAATATACAGGGTGTTCTAAATTATCGGGCCACCATTGATAACTTTACTATCTTTAGAGCTACGAAGTCGGTTAAATTAGCAAACTAGTAGTATTTTTTACGTACATTACGATGGTGTAAACAGAAACACAAATGAATCTCAGGTTTTTGATTAATTTGCAAAAACATTTTTTTTTAAATAGGATGCTCTATATATTTTGACATTTAGAAAGAGAAAAATAACAAACAAAAAAGTCTCAATAAATGAATATCCTAAAAATGAAGATAGAGGAGTTATGGGCCATTAAAATACTGAATACTTTATAATATATATTATTAACAGAGCTGGTCAGGATTCGAATCATTCAGGATTCGATACCCGGATTCGAATCCTTTTAGAGGATTCAAAAGAGGTATTCGTATACTTTAGTGAAAACGGATTTGTGATCAGGATTCGTTAAATTTCTTTAAAAGGATTCGTATTCGAAAAGGATTCGAATTCTTATAAAAGGATTCGAATCCTTATAAAAGGATTCGAATCCTCATACACGGATTCAAATCCTCCCAAATAATTCGAATCATCGCTATTAAGGCTGGGATTCAAATTCGATTAATTCAAATAGTTAAATATTCTAACATGAATATTTAAATCACTAAATTATTCATATTTGAATATAAATATTTAAATTTTCCAATAATTCGAATATTTGTGAATACATATTTGGTTACTTAACCAAGAAAACATTTCCAACGTTAATAGTATATTTTTAACTTCACTTGAAATCAGTGTTTTATACGCGTGGCGCATGAAGTAAAATTTCGAGTTTAGAAAAGCCCCGTGAAACTTTGTCGAGGGTCGCGCAGCGACCCGAGACAAATTTTCTACGCGGGGCTTTTCTAAAATCGAAATTTTACTTCATGCTTAGTCTGGGAGTGGACAACACTCGTTCTTAGAAGTTTCCAATTGAAGGATCACTCTAGATTACTAAGTTTATTACCATTTTACAAAGGCTACAGCTCGAAGGACCAATCGTGGTCTTCGGAGACCGAAGGACTACAGGGAATCGAATATTTTTTACAAGAAAACAACAAATATCTGAAGGTTTACAGCATGGATATTGAAGAAAACATCCAATTTTGAAAAAAATATCGAAGTTCGGTTGGTTTTCAGTGCATTTTTAACTTCACTTTAAATCAGTGTTTTACACGCGTGGCGCATGAAGTAAAATTTCGAGTTTAGAAAAGCCCCGCGAAAATTTGTCTCGGGTCGCTGCGCGACCCTCGACAAATTTTCTACGCGGGGCTTTTCTAAACTCGAAATTTTACTTCATGCTTAGTCTGGGAGTGGACAACACTCGTTCTTAGAAGTTTCCAATTGAAGGATCACTCTAGATTACTAAGTTTATTACCATTTTACAAAGGCTACAGCTCGAAGGACCAATCGTGGTCTTCGGAGACCGAAGGACTACTGGGAATCGAATACTTTTTACAAGAAAACAACGAATATCTGAAGGTTTACAGCATGGATATTAAAGAAAACATCCAATTTTGAAAAAAATATCGAAGTTGGGTTGGTTTTCAGTGCATTTTTAACTTCACTTTAAATCAGTGTTTTACACGCGTGGCCGCATGAAGTAAAATTTCGAGTTTAGAAAAGCCCCGGGAAAATTTGTCTCGGGTAGCTGCGCGACCCTCGACAAATTTTCTACGCGGGGCTTTTCTAAACTCGAAATTTTACTTCATGCTTAGTCTGGGAGTAGCCAACACTCGTTTGAACTTTAAATTTAACTCTTCTATAAAATCGACGTATGTAATATAATAAATAAATAAATTAACTTTTAGAGTTAACTTTATAATTTGCTCGGCTCTTAATGGGTGAATAATCTATTCCTAAGAAAAACCGTATTTATTTAATATTAAAGTTGCATTTAAAATAATAACAAAGTGTGAATAAACTGACAAAAATCTAGAAATATCGTAAATTTCGACATGTAGAAAATCTTGACGGTCCACTCCCAGACTAAGCATGAAGTAAAATTTCGAGTTTAGAAAAGCCCCGCGTAGAAAATTTGTCAAGGGTCGCGCAGCGACCCGAGACAAATTTTCACGGGGCTTTTCTAAACTCGAAATTTTACTTCATGCGCCACGCGTATAAAACACTGATTTAAAATAAAGTTCAATAACACATATATCATCATTAATTAAAATCATTATTTAATCAGATATTTGATCAGTAAATTAACATTTTTGTTAATAGAAACTGATGGAATAAAATGTTACTGGTTGCAAATAATAGATTCAAATTTATCTTTAAAGGATTTATATCCGTGATTCAAAAATGAGGATTAGAATCTTTGATTCGAATCATATTTTTCACTTACGAATCCTTTATTCGAGTATTCGTGATTCGAATCATATTAGGTGATTCGGATTCGTGATTCGAATCCTGTTTTTGAGGATTCATCCCAGCTCTGATTATTAATAAATAAATAATAAATGATGTCGGATGTTATCAAAGTATCGATGCTTATTGACGTTTATCCAATTTTCTTGTATGATCGTGATTTTTGCCATGCCTTTCTGTCATAACGAGAAATGTGACATGTTAGAGTGTTATATATCATGCTAAAAAGAATGCAGATGAAACGAATGTGCGCTATGCGGAATTATTTCCTGGCCGGGTTCAACCAAACCAGACTTATTTCTTAAGGTTATACAGGAAATGTAAAAATAATGTTTTTAAAACGAAAAAAGGGAGAAAGATTTTATTATTAATAAATGAGCTGAAATCAAGGCAAGCAATAATGTTCGTAAGAGAGCTGAAAAATGCATCGAACAAGATGCCAATGTTTTCGAACATCTATTGTAATTTCTTATTTCTATTTAGTTCTTTATTAATTCATTTCTTTTTCGCTCTAATTCCAAATCTTATGCTTAATTTAAATAAGTAATTACTTTAAATACACCTACAATAAATTTGAGTAACTTGTAGAATAAACAATTTTTTCAGTCACATTTTAGGATCGTTGCTTAAGCCTTTTTTGTTTGTGTATTTGTTCTCTTTCTAAATATGTCAAAAAATACAGGGATGAAAAAGATGTTGAAGAGAGTGGAGAGGTTTATGGATAAAAGGGGAATGAATGTGAATGTAGTGAAAACGAAGTGGGTGAAGTTTAGAAATAAAGGGAGGGAGGGGAAGGTGAAAGATTTGGAGTGGAAGGAGGTAGTTCTTGAGAGGGTGAAGAGTTTCAAGTATTTGGGGTTTTGGTTTATAGGAACGGGAGGGTATGAGGAGCATGTGAGGTGGGTGGGTGGGTGCAGGGAATGGCGTGGGGCAAGTGGATGGGGAACAATGTGACGGTTGTGTGTAAGATATGGGATGCGTGTGTAAGAACGGTGCTAATGTATGGAGTAGAAGTATGGGGGACGAGAGGGTACGAGGTGATAGAGAGGGAGCAGATGTGGTTCCTGAAGCACATGTTGGGGGTGGAAAGGTCCACGCCTGGCTACATAGTGCTTCAGGAGACCAACAGAGAGAGGCTAGAGTGGGAGGCAATGGTGAGGGTGGTGAGGTACGAGATGAGATTGTGGGAACTGGATGAGGAGAGATTGGTGAAGGATGTATGGGTGACGAGTGTGGGTGGGGGTGAGGGTAGATGGAGGGGGGAGAGGAGGAAAATGTATGAGAGGGTAGGGCTGTCGGAGGCGAAGGTAATGGAATGGCTAGGAAATGGGGTGAAGATGGATGAGTGGGTGAGGGGGAAAGGGAAGGAGGTGGAAGGGCAGGAAAGGCAAGGGTGTATTGACAGAATTCAGTATAATGATATGTATGGGAGGTGGCAGGTGTATGGGAGGGTGCCGAAGTATTTGATAGAGAAGGGATGGGGTAGAGAGGATAGGGTGATTGTGGCAAGGGCGAGGTGTTGATCGGAGGAGTGAGGAAGGAAAGTATGGATGGGGGAAGAATATGAAAGGTGTGTGTTGTGTGGACAGGGGAAGGATACGTGGGGACACTTGGCGGAGGAATGTGAGGGGGTGAAAGAGGAGTGGCTGGGAGCGAAAGGGAATAGAAGGGTAGTGGAGTGGATGAGGGAGGATGGGAGCGGGTTAAGGACTTTGGAAAAGCTGGGGAGGGAGAGGGAAAAGAGAAGGGAGGGTAAGAGGGATACGGGAGTGTAATGAGATAATAATATGTAAATGTAAATGCAAATGTAAATGTAATGTAAAGTGTGGAGGTATGCCAATAAATCTTTTTTTTTTACAGGGCATCCCATTTAAAAACATGTTGTTTCTGCGAATAAATCAAAAACCTGAGGATCACTTGTTTTTCTTTTTACACTACGCACGTAAAAAATACTACTAGTTTGCTAATTTAACCAACTTCGTAGCTCCTAAGATAACAAAATTAGCATTGGTGGCCCGATCATTTAGAACAGGGGTCTCCAAACTACGGCCCGCGGGCCAAATCCGGCCCGCGCTATCATGATTTTGGCCCGCGACTAGAGATACATTTGTGTATATGAAATATTTTTAAAACGATTTAGTGCTAACATTTTTAAAATATTTATACAATTAGTGATGTAACATTACGGGTAATTTAAAATTGGGTAATAATAATAAATTTTTAGGCTTTTCTAAACTCGAAGTTCGAAGTTCGTAAAACGCTAATTAATCCCGAAGTTCAAAAAAGTACACAAATTCCAATAAATAGTTCTAAGAAGTTAATCCATGATTTTGTAAAAATTATAAGTTTTTGCGAATCTATCAACAAATTGCATTTTCTCCCATAATAAGAACGTTAAAGCAGCGGGGATCCGAGAAGGCTGCGATTCGGTCGCCATGGCAACCACTTTTACATTGCTCTTATGGGAGACGACTGTCACCGGGAGTGGAAAAATCGAAGAATTCATTTTAGAAAGTTCAAATTTTCACAGGACCGAAAGAAAAAATTCCGCGTGTCTTAGGCTAAGCGGCGTTCAAATCCGACCCCGTTTTCTATTTTAAATCATTTTTATTTTTACGCCGGGCGGAAGATTTCCTAACCTCAATACTTTACACGCTGGTCTTGCTTCACACGGAACTTTTTCAGGTCGCGCATAGCACAATTTCGATGGGATTTGACCTGGGCTTTCCAACGCGACACTTCCGAGCGCTCAAATCGCCCGATTAAAAAAAATATCGCATTTAATCGATTTTGCAAAAAAAAAAAAAATAGATTTTCAAAATTTTGCGGCTATCGTGTTCAGAATTCCATTAGAAATACGACCTATCTATCGAGAATTTTTTCTATCGAGGAAAAGTATTTTTTTTTTTGCAATTGAAATTTCATAAAAATATATACCGGCTGTCTAAATCTCGCATTTAATCGATGGTTTTTATTTTTTCTCCAAAATGTTTTGTTTAAACGCAGATCGCTACGATTAAATTTAGCGGTGTTGGGACATGTTTTTTTTTTTTATTGGCCGCCTTCACGGGCTGTCAGCACATTTTCGGTCGAAAAATTGCGATAGAGGAATTTGGTTTTCACATTTCAATTTCGAATAATTATCCGCAACCGACAAGATGAAACAAGACGAAACAAAACAATTAAAATTAATTAATTTTTAAGTTTAACGTGTATATACAGGGTGGTCTAAAACCGTGATTTTCTTGATTATTTTTTTTGACCGACTTAAAATGCTCCAAAACGATTTGTTTAAACGTAGGGTGGTATGGTTTGACCTCGCGGTGCTCAGCAAATTATTTTCGAGCCAACAAATGGCCGCCTTCCCGGTGTTTCAGCAAATTTTCGGTCCAAAAATTGCGCTAGAGAACATTTGTTTTCGCGGAGATAAAGGAGCAACTACCCTCTCTATGTGCGAGCGAAGCGAGCAAGGCAAGCGAGCGAAGCGAGCGGCTGGAGCGAAGCGACCATCTCTTCCAACCTTTTCACTGACCTTTACATCCATCCACTCCATAACCACTACAAAACAACGATTTACCTTGCAGTCACCACCATTCGGCTCATGTACCAACGCCTCTCCCCCTCCCTTTACCCTTGCTACTATTATACATATATTTTTCTTCAACATCATTTATTTTTTTTTAATTATGCAATTCTCTTTACATTTTTACATTTCCTTGATTCGGCCCTCGGCTCCCCGGTTGGTAAATCGGGCTAAATGCTAGTTACAATAATATAAAATTAAATTCTGTAGAAAACTAACTTTAAATACAATTTGATTTGTCAAAGGGACTTAGATCATCCACGGCATTCGGTGTAAATCTTATGCTGTGATTGATCTTCCTTTAAGCCCAATAATATTATCGAAAACATGGTAACAATTGGTAGTTTAAAGTTAGACATAAAATACACACAAATTCCAATAAATAATAAATAAGTTATTCCATAGTTTTGTAAAAATTATAAGTTTTTAAGAATCTTACAACAAACTAATTTTTCTCTAATAAAGAAGATAGTTACGAAAAATCGTAAAGATAGAAAAATGGTCCAAAATTTTATCATCTAAAACTATTATTTAAACTATTTTTCTGTATTCCGATTAGTTATTGAGATATTCGCAACTTTTGGAAAATACAAAAATGCGCGTAAAGTCTGGACTTTTTTAATTTCCACAAAAAAAACGGTATAAACCAGAAACTACTTAGGCTACCGAAAAGTTTAATACATTGTCATTTCGGCTATTTCGACGAGATCTATAAGCTGGGCATATTCATTTTCATACAGGATAATCCATAAAGTATCTAAAAATACATTTAAATTGTTTTTATTTTGAATCAAGTGTTTATCAAAGTTATCAATATTATATATAAGAGTGTTTTCCACTCCCTGACTAAGCATGAAGTAAAATTTCGAGTTTAGAAAAGCCTGAAAATTTGGTTTGGTCGCGTAGCGCGGAGTGGCCAAACCAAATTTTCAGGCTTTTCTAAATTCGAAATTTTACTTCATGCGCCACGCGCGTAATACGCTGATTTATCCTGAAGCTTAAAAACATACACAAATTGCAATAAATAGTTCTAAATAACTTTTTAGAAGTATTTATTAGAACTTGTGTATGTTGGATGTTGTTGATTTTGTGTAAATTATACGTTTTTACGAATCTTTCAACAAACAGTCGGTTTTCTCCAAGAAAAAAGATAGTTACAAATAAACTTAACGATAGGAAAACTGTCCAAAATTTTATTATTAAAAACTTTTATTTTGAAAATGTTTCTGTATTCCCATTAGTTATTGAGTCATTCGCAACTTTTGCGAAATACAAAAAAGCGAGAGCAGTCGCGTAAATTCTCGCCTTTTTTAGTTTTAACAAAAAACGTTATAACTCAAAAACGAATAGAGCTACAGAAAAGTATAATACATGCATTTCAGCTATTTCAACGAGAACTACAAGTTGGGATTATTTATTTGTATACAGAGTAATCCATAAAGATCTAAAATAAAATCTCATTTGTTTTTTTTTTAAATCAAGAAGGCAAGAATTTATCAAAGTTATCAATATTATATATAAGAGTGTTTTCCACTCCCAGACTAAGCATGAAGTAAAATTTCGAGTTTAGAAAAGCCTTAAAATTTGGTTTGGGCGCGTAGCGCTACGCGACCAAACCAAATTTTTAGGCTTTTCTAAACTCGAAATTTTACTTCATGCGCCACGCGCGTAAAACGCTAATCTACCCTGAAGTTCAAAAACATACACAAATTCCAATAAATAGTTCTAAGCAGTTATTCAATGATTTTGTGAAAATTATAAGTTTTTGTGAATCTATCAACAAACTGTCGTTTTTATCCAAGAAGAAAGCTACGAAAAAATTTGAAGAAAAATTGTCCAAAATTTAATTATCTAAAACTTTAGTCTGAACAATTTTTCTGTATTTCTATTAGTCATTGAGTTATTAGCAAGTAGCGACTAAATCCAAATTGACTGTCATTTTTCTCCAAGAAAAAAGATAGCTACAAAAAAATGTGTGGATAGATAAATTATCCAAAATTTAATTATCTAAAACTTTTATTTCAATAACATTTTTGTATTCCCTTTAGTCGTCGAGTTATTTGCAAGTTTGTTTTTCCACATTTTTAGGCTTTTCTAAACTCGAAATTTTACTTCATGCGCCACACATAAAACACCGATTTGATGTGGAGTTCAAAATAGACTGTTATTCATTATTTTTAAATAAATTACTTTAATAATTATCATCATTATGTAACAGTAAACAAAAATACAATTGTCTATTAAAGTTTTAAAAAATGCTTATACAATTATTCGGATCTTGGCCCATTTGGTTATGTAGAATTGTATATGTGGCCCGCAAAGGAAAAAGTTTGGAGATCCCTGATTTAGAACATCCTGTACACATTTTTTTTATTATGTTTCTATAATAACCAATTGCTTCTTTGTTTTGTTACGGGGCATTTTTCGTTGACATAAACTCAATATTACATAACCTACAAATCTAAAATTTGTTGACATAAATTCAATATAGATAATCTACAAATCTAATTTGTTGACATAAACTCAATATTACAAAACCTACAAATCTAATTTTAATCAAATTAAAAGATATACATACAAGAAATTTGCCTATTGTTCAGGCATTCGATTATTATTGAAAATCGTTCCATTTGAAGCTTCTTACGATTGTTTCCACTACCAGACTAAGCATGAAGTAAAAATGTCAGCCATTTCTAAACTCGAAATTTTACTTACTTACTTCGCCATGCGTATAAAACACTGATTTTAAGTGAAGTTAAAAACACATTTTTCATTAAATATCAAAAGTTAAGAAAATCCGGATATTTCATATATTAAAGCTTCAATATTTATATATACAACAATATAAACAATCGTTTTTAAAGAAGATCAATGATTACAATAGAAAACAAATCAATTGCTTGTACACTACAGAAGATAAATGATTGCAACGGGAAATAATTGATTGTAGAAAATTGAAGATAAATAAATGAATATAAGAACAATCAAACAACTACTTGTAAATAAACAGAAGATGAACAGGAATTTTCCTTTTAAGTATACATATCCCGAATAATACGCTGTATTTGTTCAGGCATTCGATTATTTTTGTAAATCCATTGAATTTCAAGCTTCTTCGAGTGTTTCCACTCCTAGACTAAGCATGAATTAAATTTAGAGTTTAGAAAAGCTTGAAAATTTGGTTTGGTTTGGTGAAGTTGAAAACACATTTTTTATCAAATATCAAAAATGTCAACAGTTAGGAAAATCCGGATATTTCAGATATTGAAGCTTCAATATTTATAGCCAAGAATAACAATTGTTTATTGAAATAATCATTTTAACAGTTAAGAAATTTTCAATAGTTTAGATATTAAGGCTTCAATATTTTAGAGTCAAGTATAAACAATTGTTTTTAAAAAACACTGAAGATCAATGATTACAATAGAAAACAGAAGATAAATGACAAATCAATTGCTTGTACGTAAACAGAAGATAAATTATTGCAACAGGAAATAATTGCTTGTAGAAAATTGAAGATAAATAAATGTATATAAGAAACAAGGCCGTAGCCGGGGGGGGGCTCAACTCCGTCACCCCCCGAAATTTTCAAAATGTTAAATTTTATAAGTAAAAGCCCGTAAGGTCAAAAACAAATTTTTTGCTATATTTTTTCTGGCTACGGCCTTAAATTAACATGTAATCTATAGGGTCAAATGACAATTAAATTGACTAGCATGACATTTTTGTAAATTCTCGGGTATAATTATAATGTCAGTTTTGTCTTTTCCCGATGAAACATGTGATTTTAAAGGAAAAGCAATGTAAAAATTGACGTAGAATGATCAATGTTGTTGAATGATGGTTGTTCACACGTTTCAGCAGTTTTATAAATAAATTACTTAGACACGTAATATTATAACAAATTAGATTTATTAATATCAACGTGCATCAAAAAAATATGTACAAATGAATTTAGAACAAAGATAGATAAAATAATAAATTAACGAAATTATTAATAATATAAATCCTGGGTCTCCAAACTTTCCAGCCTTAGGGCCATACTGATTACTCCAGTAAGTTCCGAGGGCCAAAACCATATTATCATTGTTGCCGGTGGTAAAAAGTGAAATAGTCCACTGATGAAAAAAAATGTCCGAAAAAGTACGCAACGTTTAAAAAAGGCTGCAAATCGGACTAAAGTCCGCAAAACACTACATATTATTAATTTTCCTGTCATTATCTGTAATTTCTAGATTGGTCGTAGAGTACGAGCCATGAGGAGTAACGTGACATGACATCTGGTGGACACAAGAGGAAATAGGTAGTACCTTCTATCGCTAACAGATGGCGCCAATAGCACGTACAGAATAATCTCGTTGGTTCGAGAAAGTTCTGGTGTCTTCCACTCACTTCTAGATGGCAGTAATTGGACTATATAAGAAGGCTAGTGGCGCAACCACAAGTCAGTTCCTATGACACTGTTGTGAAATAAAATAGTGCGTACCTCCTTAAAATGTGTTTGTGTGTGTTTAAGTTTAAGTTTAAGACATCTTTGTAACAGTATTTTGATTTGAATTGTTGCTTTTGTGTGTGATTTAGTAGTATGGAAAAAAAAAATTGATAGTGAATGCAGAAAATTCAAAGATCAGTGGAACATTCAGTATTTCATAATTGAGTGCAGTAACAAGGCGCTATGTTTGATTTGCAATGAAAGCATAGCCGTTCTCAAGGAATATAACATTAAACGTCATTATGAAACAAAACATTTTCAAAATTACTCAAAATATACAGGAAGTTTGCGGACAGAAAAATTCGAAGCTATGAAGCGCGGACTGAAATCGCAGCAATCTTCATTTACAAAACTCAAAACTGAACAAGAGGCTGCAACTCGTGCCAGCTTTCGTGTGGCTCTTGAAATTGCAAAACGTGGAAAACCATTCACCGATGGAGAAATGATCAAAAAATGCATAATTGCAGTAGCCGAAGAAATGTGCCCTGAAAAGGTAAATTTATTAAAAACTGTCAGTATGTCAGCAAACACTGTGGCTCGAAGGGTAGAAAACATCGCTGAAAATATATCCTCTCAACTGTTCGACACAAATGGACATGTTGAGTGGTTTTCTTTGGCCTTGGATGAGTCAACGGATGTGTCAGATACTGCTCAGGTGTTGATTTATATTCGAGGAGTAGATAAAAGCTATGAAGTGCATGAAGAACTTCTTGATATGTATAGTATTCATGGCACAACCACTGGTACAGATATTTTTAAAAGAGTTCAAATGGCCAATAATCAAAAGAACCTTCGATGGAAAAACTTGAAATGTATTACAACTGATGAAGGCAAAAACATGAGTGGGAAAGATAAAGGAGTGGTCGCTCTCGTGTCAAAGGCTGTAGAAAATGACGGTGGTTCAAAACCATTAGTCTTACATTGTATCATTCATCAACAGTCTTTGTGCGGAAAATGTTTGGATATGTCTGAAGTTCTGAAACCAGTCATATCAACTGTTAATTTTATCAGATCTTTTGGGCTGAATCACCGACAATTCCGACAATTTATTGAAGAGATTGGAGAAAATGACTTACCTTATCATACTGCCGTACGTTGGCTTAGTTGTGGAAAAGTCCTTCAGCGCTTTTTTGAATTTCGAACAGTGATCGAAATTTTTTTGAATGAAAAGCATCGCCCTCTTACTGAATTACAAAACAACGCATGGCTGTGGAAGTTAGCATTCTATGTTGATTTGACAAAACATGTGAACGAACTGAATTTGAGATTGCAAGGAGAAAACCAGCATCTTCCTGATTTATACACTAATATCAAATCATTCCGGAAGAAATTGATACTGTTTCAATCACAACTACGAAGTAAATGTTTTTCACATTTTAAAACATGTGAAATATTCAGCCACACCACTGAGACTGAGTTTCCTATCGATTTTGCAATCGAAACTTTAAGTGCTTTGAAAAAAAATTTTGATACTCGTTTCTCGGACTTTGATGTCATTGCGAATCAAATTAAGATTTTTCAGAATCCTTTTGATACTGACATAGAAACCCTAGCCCCGGAACTTCAAATGGAAATGATTGATCTACAGTGCAGTGATATAATTAAGAACAAATATCAAAACTGATCTTTGTTGGAATTTTATAAGGGTCTTCCACTGACACAATTTGATAATTTGCATAAATTTGCTCGTGGGCTGTTTTCTGTTTTTGGTACTACTTATTTGTGTGAGAAGACCTTCTCCAAAATGAAGTACACAAAAAATGTTTACAGATCTAAATTAACTGATGAGCATCTTAAATCTCTTTTAATAATTGGTACAAGTAAAATTAGTCCACAACTACAAACTATTGTCAGTGGAAAATCTCAATTACATAAATCTCATTAGTATTTCATATGTCATTATGCTTGTTATAAGTTATGTTTTTATTTAAAATGTATAAAATGTTAGTTGGATTCATTTCAATAATTTGTTAGTTATTATATACTGAAGTAAAATTTTCTGCATATTATACATGTCTTAACTCATTACAATTCTGTGTTTCTTTATCCAACTTATCACAAAAACAATAACAATAAGCCTACAACAATGTTATGAGTAGTTAGCCCATGACCATATCAATGTAGATGTCATATTAATAATTATTCAACATAAAATTAGAATACTTCAGTAAACTAAATTTAATTTGCTATAAAAAATATGTCCTCTAATAGGAGTTTTCAAGTATGCTAGCTCTCCGCGGGCCGGACAAAATCTGTCCGTGGGCCGGATGTGGCCCTCGGGCCATAGTTTGGAGACCCCTGATATAAATGAAAGAAAGTTAAAACACAAACACAAGATTTCACAAAGTTACATAAGATAAAAACACAAGAGACAAAGTTTCAAGTTAGCAAGAATAGATTTGAAACTTACTCTTGCCGTAGTCGGAAAAGAACTCTTCGAGGATTAGAAAAAGTACACAAGGGTGTTAAAGTAAAAAGAAGTAGGGTGAAACGTAATAAGGAAAAACAGTAATTTAACATGAGATATGTAAAGAAAGAAGAGGAAAACACACAGAGGTATAAATTTTGGCAGTTCGGGTCCTAAGTCGCCATGGACGGCTAATCTTGCATTTCGCCCAATTTGGCACGTCTGTGCTCGAAACCAATGTCCAACAAGAAACTGTTACAAAAGGGTTTATTGGGGGCTTTGAACGCACTTTACCGTCATAAAAAACAGCCTACCTCACAGGCACAAAAGAAGAAACATAAAAGAAATAGAAAATTCACACATTGAAATTCACAAAATTACAGTAAATCATCAACATATAAAATAATTCAAAATTCGCGATTTAGTGCGAATAACAGTCAATAAATAGTAGTCAACATAATGGATATAGGCAATGTTGTCGAAAAGCAGTCAATACCAGAGCTGGGCAGGATTCGAATCATTCAGGATTCGATTCCCGGATTCGAATCCTTTTATAGGATTCAAAAGAGGTATTCGAATACTTTAGTAAAAACGGATTCGTTAAATTTTTTTAAAAGGATTCGTATTCGAATCCAGACGATGATTCGAATCCTTATAAAAGGATTCGAATTCGTATAAAAAGATTAGAATCCTTATAAAAGGATTCGAATCCTCATATACGGATTCAAATCTTCCCAAATAATTCGAATCATCGCTATTAAGGCTGGGATTCGAATTCGATTAATTCAAATAGTTGAATATTCTAATATAGATATTTAAATCATTAAATTATTCATTTTTGAATATAAATATTTAAATTTCCGAATAATTCAAATATTTGTGAATGCATATTTGGTTACTTAACTATGAAAAATTTCCAACCTTAATAGTATATTTTTAACTTTACTTGAAATCAGTGTTTTATACGCATGGCGCATAAAGTAAAACTGCGCGACCCTCGACAAATTTTCTACGCGGGGCTTTTCTAAACTCGAAATTTTACTTCATGCTTAGTCTGCGAGTGGACAACACTTGTTCTTAGAAGTTTCAAATTGAAGGATCACTCTAGATTACTAAGTTTATTACCATTTTACAAAGGCTATAGCTCGAAGGACCAATCATGGTCTTCGGAGACCGAAGGACTACAGGGAATCGAAGTTTTTTTACAAGAATACAACAAATATCTGAAGGTTTACAGCATGGATATCAAAGAAAACATCAAATTTTTAAAAATATCGAAGTTGGGTTGGATTTCAGTGCATTTTTAACTTCACTTTAAATCAGTGTTTTATACGCGTGGCGCATGAAGTAAAATTTCGAGTTTAGAAAAGCCCCGCGAAAATTTGTCTCGGGTCGGTGCGCGACCCTCGACAAATTTTCTACGCGGGGCTTTTCTAAACTCGAAATTTTACTTCATGCTTAGTCTGGGAGTGGACAACACTCGTTCGAACTTTAAATTTAACTCTTTTATAAAATCGACGTATGTAATATAATAAATCATTCATTGAAATCATAGAAAAAGATGCAAAATTTTACCTAACTTTTAGAGGTTACTTTATAATTTGCTCGGCAATTGGGTGAATATTCTATTCCTAAGAAAAACTGTATTTATTTAATATTAAAGTTGCATTTAATATAATAACAAACTGTGAATCAACCGACAAAAAATCTAGAAATATCGAAAATCTCGACATGTAGAAAATCTTGACGGTCCACTCCCAGACTAAAAGCCCCAGACGAAAAGCCCCGTAAAAATTTGTCGAGGGTCGCGCAGCGACCCGAGACAAATTTTCTACGCGATGCTTTTCTAAACTCGAAGTTTTACTTTATGCGCCACGCGTATAAAACACTGATTTAAAATGAAGTTCAATAACACATATATCATCATTAATTAAAATCATTATTTAATCAGGTATTTAGTCGGTAAATGAACATTTTTGTTAATAGAAACTGATGGGATAAAATGTTACTGGTTGCAAATAATAGATTCAAATTTATTTTTAACGGATTTGTATCCGTGATTCAAAAATGAGGATTCGAATCTTTGATTCGAATCATATTTTTCACTTACGAATCCTTTATTCCAGTATTCGTGATTCGAATCATATTAGGTGATTCGGATTCGTGTTTCGATTCCTGTTTTTGAGGATTCATCCCAGCTCTGGTCAATACTGTTTTAGTATAATAAAGTCAATTAATATAATCAACATGTTAAATTGACTATCACAACATTTCATTATAAATTACTGTGTCGTTTGTTTTATTACTGCCATAAAATATTGACTTAAAATTATTTGATCAGCTGTCTTTTAACAATTAAAGAATTTAGTCAATTAATATCTCTATCTACTGTATTATGACATTAAGTCTCTTAGTTAAGTGTTTTTTTACTATGATAGTATTTAGTAATTACATTCCTTTGTCAGAGTATTTTGACTATTGCAACATTGACTATAAGTCTATATGTATGATAAGATTATGTCAATAAAATCATAAAATGTTGACTGTATTTTGACTATTGCGATGACCAAGATAGGATTTTATCAATACATCACTCGATGGCTGCATTTTGACTATTGCGATATTATGAGTCATTTAGTTGACTGTCTTTTGACTATAATTGGACTTTTTTCATAATATATTTATCGACTGTATTTTGACCATTGTGAAATTACAATTGTAAGCCACTATTTTGACTGAAATGGGCAAAACGGCTCTTTTCAGAGAGCTGGTTCACAATCAAAATTATAGTAAACGAGTATTCATTACGTGCGATTAGACTTCAAGTGTGTTTAAATATATTGAATGGGTGTGCACGCCTATGAGAACACACATACATTCAGTACGGAAACATCGCGATCTAATTCCGTACCTCGGAGTTGGATTTCGATGAGTGAGCTAGTTCAATCGGATTCAAGCGCTCTGTAAAACCAGCTAGTTTAGTTGGATTCGAGAGCTGTCATGAATCATCGAGATCCGACTTTTATTAAATGTACAATTTTGGTTACAAAATGGTCACGAAAGAAAAATTACACTTGTAATGTTTAGTAGTTAGGTAGGTAAACAACGGTGTTTGCTTATGATTTGTCTATAGATGGCATAAGACATTAGTTTTAATTAAAGTCCTTTCACTTCAATTTTTTTTGTGTTATCTCTCCTTTCATTTTAAATTGTATTTGTTAGTTGGTTTGAAGAGAATTTGACCTAAACGTTACATATACTTTAATAGAGCGTTGTAACAAATCAAATTAAATACGATTTTAAATATTTCATTGTATAATTCAATATCCGGAGGTGTATTTGCACGGGAAGTAGTTGTTTCAATGGATATTTATCGTCTTAAGTTGTCTTAATAATTAAAACATTGTTTGCGTTTTCACGAATAGTTTTTCGTAATTTTTTATATTATGTTAGAATTTCTATCTATAATATATTCCATTTGTTTCTGGATCTCGCCTAGCCATGCTTTCGTGTTGTTATGTTGCAGTATCAACATTTACATTTTTTATTAGTTGCCACTCCTGATTCCTTATTTTAACAGTGTTGCAATAATTTATGATATCATAAGTAATCCTCTTTTTAATTTTCAAGAGGTTTATTGTTAATCTTGCAACAATTATTTCGCCACGCGGTTGCTTCTTCGAGCATTTTATTATTAAAAAATCAAATTAATCTAGTGTTGCAATGCTGTGTCAATGTCAAAGCGAAAAATAATTTCAGGCACATATTAAATATTAACATGCCAAAGATTATCTCTGAATCAAAAAGGTTACAAATTCTGAAATCCTACAAACATTTTAGGCAAAGTAATCCAAATCTACGGCATCACAATATTATTACGATTTTAATAGATATTTTTGGGGTATGTCTAGTATTTTAATTATCATATATATTTAATTAAAGATAATTACGTTTCAGGTAGGGAGATCTTCATTACAATTAATTTTACGACAAAGACCTGACGAATTGAAATCTACTACTTCTGGCAAACGATCTAAAAACAGCCATTTTTGGAATCACCTAGCTAGAAAAGATCTGCAACAACTAATTTGGCAATATAACTCTAGAAATCAGTATTTTACTTTGAGAGATCTTTTGAATGATATGAAAGAAAATTATGAGTTCCATGGGAGTAGAACAACACTTTATAGGGTTGTTAAAAGTATGGGGTATAAATTCAAATTAATTAATGGGCGCAAAATTCTCTGTGAACAAAAACATGTTGTTGCAGCTAAAATTATTTTCCTTAGAAAATTCCAGTGAAGATATCCAATTCGTATACCTGGATGAAACATGGATATATCAGAATGGATCCGTGGTTCAACGCTGGGTACATGAAACGGATATAAAAAGTAATCCAACTAAATTCAAAAATGAAGGCAAACGCTTCACCATTCTACATGCTGGGTATAGGGGTGGGTTTTTGGATGGGTGCGATTTTTTATTACATTCGAAAAACAATGACCGAGATTACCATGCCACAATGGATGGAAATACTTTTCAAAATTGGGTGGTTAATCAACTTATTCCTGCTTTGGCTAAGCTTTCAGGGAAATGTGTAGTTATTATGGATAATGCTGCATACCATCCTGTGCAATTAGACAAAACTCCTTCATTTTCTTGTAAGAAATGCGAAATGCAGGAGTGGTTGGTTAAACACAATGTAAAATTCAATCGAAAATTAACCAAAAAGGAACTATGGGCTTTATTTATACCTTTTCGATCAAATGACAAAATTTACGTAGTTGATGACATTTTGAGAAAGAACGGGCACGAAGTTCTTAGATTACCGCCATACCATTGTCAATACAATCCAATTGAAATGGCATGGGGGTTTTGTAAGACTTACTACAATAAGCACATAAATTCTAAGCAACCATCTAAGGATCGTGTTCAGAATTTATGGCTTGAGTCTCTCTCAAAATGTACATCCGATATGTGGCAAAATTTCTGTGATCATTGTGAAAAACTTATTTCGGATGACTGGACAAAACACATGGGGAACCTTTCTTTTGAAACCATTCCTCCTTTTATTATTTCGCTTGGGGAATCTGGCTCAGAACAAACATCAGAAGATTCAGATGCAGGTTCTCTTGACTAAATAATAAAAGTGGAATGAGGGCTTAAAAATTGTTTGACATGAAAATTATCAGTATCACAAGAGGGTGGGAATAAATTTGCAATTCTACAAAAAAATACTGAGGACCAACAGAAGAGAGAATGACCAAAATTAAGGTGGATGGATGGAGTTGATCAAAATGTGTTAACGGGAAGACCCAAGCGAGAAATACAAATGGATGACGAAATAAGTTTGCAGAGCCGAATTCATTATATTTGTTATATACAATATTATTGCTGTGTTTGTATGTACAAAAACCAAATAGTAAATTTGTTAATCTCAAAACTGCATATTATTATCCTTTTATATCTGAAAATTTGCAAAACAGGCAACAGTGTAAGATCACAATAGTCAGAAATTATAACCTTAAAATCGAACATCTGACAGTGACATTTAAAAACCCTGATTTAAAACACAACCAGCCCCATTTACAATACTTAAACTGTCACTTTTCCATAGCTAGGCGAAATCCAGAAACAAATGGAATAGTGTATAAATAAACAAATAACGCAGTTTAGAAACTGCCGTGAAAAATATTCAGTTTTTAGAAATTAATTGAGTAGTGTACGAGTACAAATGCAAAAAATAAAAAGTGCATGTTCAGCAAGGCTGAAAGAAGCGGGTCTGTCTATCCATGAGCCGCGTGAAAATGAAGATCTGTTAATACATTGCGAATCATGGCTCAAAAAGAACTGCATATTTGGAACTGAGTCACTTGGCTCACCAACTCACTTTACTGAGCTGACTCTTTGAGTCGACTCACTCAGGAGTTACCCATCTCTACTTGACATAGGTCCGCATAAGCCGACATTTAGTTTATCGTGTTCACTTGACATAAGTCGGCATTAGCCGACATTTGGACTATAATAACAGTTGACACTAGCCGATATTAAGTGCATTGTGTCAATTTATTGTCATTTGAGAGAAATCAGTGTTAGCCGACATTAGCCTAATATGTCAACTTTACATAAGTCGGCTAAACAGACATTTGGACTATGATAGTTGACATAAGTCAGTGCTAGCCGACATTTAGTCTACTGTGTCAACTTGACAGGAGTTTGAATTGAACTATAATGATGGTCATGTAATTGTTTTTCATTGAGACAGTTATGACACACATTTTGAGAGTTGTGATATATTTTAAACTAATGAGTGTCTTCCACTCCACTTAAATTTCAGGCTTTTCCAAACTTGAAATTTCACTTCATGCGGCACGCATATAAAACACTGATTTAAAGGAAAGCTGAAATATATACCTACTGCTGAGATGTGATGGATCAATATTTACCAAGATACAGCAAAAAAAATGCAAAACTTACTTTTTTGCAAAGATATTAATAAAAATAAGAAAAATTTAACAAATTTAGTTTTTATGGGGAAAGTGATATGATGGACACATTACCATTTCTATTATTGTAAATCCTGGTATTCTGCTAAATTTACTATATTTACTAAAATGCAACCCTAAGATAGGGGGCTCGCCAGACAACCTGGCCTGGGGGCCATGGTGCCACCGCTGACCCAAAATTGCCCATTTTCACACATGTTGAATGGTACTTTCCCACTAACCATGCTTTATTATTTTCAAGGACAATAAGTGTAAAAATCACAAATTAATTACCCTTTTTGCACAAAAAATTCAAATAAAATACTGTATTTTGCGGTAGTTAAGAAATCCGATGACAGGGCGCACTGGCCGCACCAAAACAACGCAAATGTCATGTCGGACATATAGGAGCCCCCCTTTTCGGCCGAAATTTCACCCGCAAACAGGTAACAAACAAACTAACAAACTCCGAAAATTAATCCGCCGAAACCCATCACGATCACAATAACCCGGATAACACGTGTCACCGCCAAAAATACCGTTAATCGTCACACCTGACAGATCAATTAAATAAAAGCACAAAGAAACACACAAACCCTGTTGAAATTAGAATTTTGAGCAGTACCTTGTTTTAATAAACGAATCCAAAGAAAATTGCAAGCGTGAACAGCAACGTCATCTAATTTCTATAAAACCATATTTCATTGTGGGTTTGAATGATTCCGCGGGTTTGGGGCTGGGATTATTCGCTCGGGGGGTTGTCCGGTGTGTGAGGGTCGGGGTTTCGCGGATCAGTGTTGAGAAAATCGCGGGAAAACGTGCGAATTTACCTCTTTGCGTTTCTTTCCTTTCTTCTTTTCCACCATCTTGGAATCACTGACTGACGTCACAGACAGTGAGGTAGCGGGAGACGAAGACAGCTGTCCCGAAACGGTTGCGCGGTCACGCTAAACTGTATTTCAAATTATTTGTGTGTAATTAGTGTGGCTATTTTGCTTTCTACGTAAACGAGCGGAATTGAAAGTTTTCTTTGTAAAGGAAAATAAATAAATCGATTTGGTTTATTTATCTGCAGTGTTAATAGTTCATGCTGTTTTTTTTGATAAGAGGGAATGTCGAATTGATAAAATATTTGTATAATGTGCATATTTGAAGTATGATGCAATTTTTAGTAGAAAATAGAATTTTACAATACAATATATAATATTATATTATTATTTATAATATAAAAAGAAAACTTGCGCATTAGCCATAGGCGTAGCCAGGATTTTCACTGGGGGCAAATAATAACAAAAATATTTTTAGTAAAACGTTAGAAATGTAAAATGATGAATAAAGGGTGATCAACAATGATTGTAGACAAGTTAAATTTCCCGCCGAAAAATCTGGGGAATTTGATCGCTCCAAGTTCATGCCAAGGAAAAATTAATAAACAGTAACTCGATTTGACATTAGTAGCGTCGTGCGTCGTATTTTGCCATTGTGTTAATTCATTCTTCGAATTAAGTGGTTTTTCATTCTGTTTCATAGACATCAGTTCTTATCAGGACTACTTTGTATAAGTCTTTGTTTTGTGGTAAGTGATTTGCTGTTTTTAAGGTTAGAAAATTAGAAAATTTAAGTTTAATCCTAAATTTACCGATTTTAAGAGAATTCGCTTGTGTTTACCGTGATGTTTGCACCACAGCATGATGCTTTCATCCTGAAGTCTCATTATCGAAGTGGAACTATGAATGAAGATGGCACATGGACTTACTCATTACAATCGTGTCTGAATCAATTTATTCAAGCCTTCCCCGATGTCCACATTCCTTACAAAACATTTTCCTCGCATAAAACCCGCATTGTTGACCGTTTTGAGGGAAAGAATTGTATCTGTAAGGGCAAGTCAGCTGGAAGACTGCCTATCTTAACAGAAGAGGTTGTTGGCGACATTCAACAACGACTTGAACAAAGCCCAACAAAATCTTTAAGAAAACTTTCAGCTCAAATGGGTATGTTCTTAATTTTAGGGTGCGCACAAATTTTAATGTTAAATCCTTTTACAGGAGTATCGTATGGGAGTTGCATAAAAGCCGCAAAAAAAATTCTGCATTTGCACCCGTATAAGGTATCGGTAGTTCAACAACTTCAACCACTTGATTTCCAAAAAAGAATTGATTATTGCAATTGGTTTAATCAGAATTTAAATGATAATGGTATGTTGGACAAGAACTTTTTTACTGACGAGGCGTGGTTTCACTTGTCAGGATATGTGAACAGCCAAAATTATCGTACGTGGGCTACAGAAAATCCTGATACTTTTATTGAAACGGATTTACATCCACAAAAAATTGGTGTTTGGGTAGCAATTTCGAGATGTCGGATAATTGGCCCAATATTTTTCAACGAAATAATCAATGCGGAGCGCTACCGAACACTCATTCTAGATGAATTTTTGAATCAATTGCATGATGACGAACAGATAATGGGTTATTTTCAGCAAGATGGAGCCACTCCTCATACTGCGTTGGCGACATTAAATTACTTGAGGGAATTTTACGATGATCGCTTGGCAAGCGACGGATTATGGCCACCACGTTTGCCAGACCTCACTCCGTGCAATTTTTATTTATTCGGGCATTTAAAAAATAAGGTTTTTAAAAAGCGAATGCATACCCTAAACGAGCTTAAAGCAGCAATTGAAGAAGAGATAAGGAACATAATTCCGGAGGAGCTTCAACGAGTATTTCAAAATAAAAAACGTAGAGTTAACATTTGCCTAGAAAATGAAGGCCATCATTTTCAACATTTATTATAAAATTAGGGATGCTAACTCTACGTTTATTAAAAATACACAAAACCTTAACTTACTTCAATTTACTTTGTATATTTAATTAAAATTGTAAAATTTTATATATAGTTATGATTAAATATTTAATTTATTTTGGGAAAAAATGTTTGCTACGCCAATGGAAAAGCAATCTAGGGGATTTTCTTTTCATATAATCAGTTGTACCAACATTTTTTGGCGGGAAATTTAACCTGTCTACAATCATTGTTGATCACACTGTATAAAGAAATCGTTTGACGTTTAAAATAAATGCATTTTGTAAATTTTGATGCAATTTGTATATTTTTTAAGTTAATTATTCTAAACTTTACAATATTTAAGTATTTTATATGTATGAAGTAAAATTTTCATACGAATACGAATAACGAATAATTCAAATGTTCGAATATTCAAATATAAATATGCCAATCACCAAATTATTCATTGAATTGAATATTCAAATGTTTGGATATTCGAATATTTTAATGTTTGAATATTCAAATATTAGCATATTTGAATATTCGAATATTTAAATATTCGAAGTAGTTCAAAAATTTTAATATTTAATTATTCATATGTATAGAATATTTAAATATTTGAACTACTTTGTGACTACAAGTCGTTTTTGTCTTTTCTTTTCATTAAAATATAAATAGTGCATTAAACAATTTAGAGTTGTTGACGTAGGACAACTAAACTCTAGCGATGCTTTGTCGGCTTTCATTCGTGTGCAAAGTTCAGAGAATATTGTTTTTTGTTTTGAATTTTTTTTAAATTCTTATTTATTTACTTATCACGTTATTTTACCAAAAAATTATAAGATGGCTTTTTTTGTAGAGTTAAAAACTGAATCTAATTCTTTTACTTTTCCATGAATAAAACTAAGAGATATTTATTGTTGTATCTAAAAAATCTCCGACTTTTTCCTGAAAAAAAAACTTAAATTCCCTGACATTTCTATGACTTTTTGCTAAAAAAAAAACCTAAAGCTCAGTAAATCTAGCACTGAAGACTAAATTGTTTAAAGATACAAATATTATTGATTGTCCAGTTAAGATGATTAACTTTAATTAATGATTATAGTATACCGTGAAGCATTTTCAATCTGGAACATGTAATAAAATGAATTATATAAATGACTTTAAATGTATCTATTGTTATAAGTTGTTAAACTTAATTTGCAAAATGAATATCAATGAATATCGTTTTACACTGGAGGCCGCATAAGAAATGTGCGTGATTTATTTAGTTTTTGCACAAAAACGTAGTACCCTCAAAGAATCAATATTTGAGCGGGAATTTTCAATAATACAACTATTGGACCGTTTGAAATTATCGGAAATTTAAATTCGAAATCATGTTTAGAACTTTAATCAACAAAGTTTTTAATTTACGCGAGTGCCCTCGCTTTTTTTCTATTTTGCAAAAGTTGCCAATTACTCAATAACTAATGGGAATACAGAAAAATTATTTAGATGAAAGTTTTAGATAATAAAATTTTAGATATTTTTTCTATCTTCAAGTTTTTTCGTAGCTACGCGACCAAACCAAATTTTAAGGCATTTCTAAACTCGAAATTTTACTTCATGCTTAGCCTGGGAGTGGAAAACACACTTATATATAATATTGATAACTGATAAACACTCGCCTTCTTGATTTAGAAAAAAAAAACAATTGACATTTTCTTTTAGATACTTTATGGATCAACCTATATAAAACCAAATACTCCCATCTTGTAGATATCATCACAATAGCTGAATGCATGTATTATACTTTTCTGTAGCTCGAATAGTTTCTGAGTTTTGTCATAATTGAAAAATGTCGAGAATTTACGCGAGCGTGCTCGCTTTTTTTGTATTTCGCAAAAGTTGCAAATAACTCAATAACTAATGGGAATACAGAAAAATTGTTAAAATAAAAGTTTTAGATAATATTTTGGATAATTTTTCTATCTTCAAGTTTTTTTTGTAGCTTTTTTTTTTCTTGGAGAAAATCGACAGTTTGTTGAAAGATTTGTAAAAACTTATCATTTTCACAAAATCATAGAATAACTTCTTAGAACTATTTGTTGGAATTTGTGTGTGGTTTTAAACTTTGGGATAAATCAGTGTTTTACGCGCGTTGCGCATGAAGTAAAATTTCGAGTTTAGATAAGCCTGAAAATTTGTTACTATGTTTCCAGTAATATATCCGAGAATATTACCTAATTTTAAATTACGGGTAATTTTACATCACTAATTGTACATTCATTTTGAAAAATGTTACCACTGTATCTGGTATCTGGTATAAGGGGGAGTGCGCATTGCTGCACTGCACTTAGACCTCATTAGGCCCATTGTGCTTGGGAGTCAACTATTCCCATTTTGTGTAAGTGTGCCCAGTGACCGGTTAGAATAGCGGTTCCTTCTGATCATCTGCAGGTACTGTTTAGCTGAACTCTCGTTGGGGTACAGTAATGGCTCCTTCGAGAGTTTGCAGCTTTTCGTATCATCCCAACGCTTTCTGAATTTATTAAGTGTGTTGGAATGTAACATGTTACATAGTGACAGGGGTGTCAATCGCACTAGCGGCTCCGTTCATCCCAGCCGCTGCTCTGGCCATATATCAGCCCTCCTGTTACCTATGTTTATATCGTGCTCCCTGGATGAAGGAGCATATTTCAATGTTGTTATGGATTGCTGTTGTTGTGCATTGCTGCCTGCCGTAGTTTTTTTATGGCATTCTAGTGTTGTCTCTGAAGTAGTGTATAACTTCTTCAGAGACATCAAGGCTTGCCTGCTGTCTGTTAGGATCAGTATGGCTTGATTTGACACTTTACCGCTCAAAATGATGTCTGTCGCAAGTGTTATATCCATCGTCTCCAGTTGAGCGACGGTCGCATATTTACCCCTGGGGGTTTTCGTATGGATCCTCAGGGTTCTAGAGAAAACTCCAATCCCTAACCTGTCCTTTCTTTTTGAGCCATCGGTGTAGATTCTTATAGCCGACTCTTTCATATGTTTCGTGGGTTGGATATTAACTGTGTAGGGTGTATTCCGTATCAGTGTCGGTATGCAGTAGTCAGTGCCAGCCTCTAATAGAGGTATATCGTTGCAGAACTTCTTCCAGAGGTGACTTCTGACTTCCCCACAGTTGTTACTGTTCCAAATCCCGCTACTTTGGAGGCGAAGTATGGTCGCAATAGCCTCCCTTTCCACGTGAAAACAAGTGGCGAAAGGCATAGCATGACCTCCATCGTCATTGTCGGACTTGTGTGCATGACGCCTGTTAGACTTAAACAGACTGTCCGCTGCACTTGCGCTAGTCTCTTTATCGTCGTTACTTGTTTGGCAATTAGCCACCAAATTGAAGCTCCATATGTTAGCATAGGCCTTATGACAACTGTGTACAGCCACATCGCCGTACGCCATTTCAACCCCCAGGTTTTCCCCACTGCCCGAAGACATTCCCAAAAGGCTCTTATAGCTTTGTCAGTATTGATTTCGTTGTGCGTTTTCCAGCTTAGCTTCCTGTCGAGTATAATGCCCAGGTATTTCACCTCGTCGCTGTACTGCAACATGTGATTCAATAGCTTTGGTGCTCTTTTCATGACCTTCCTTTTCTTGGTGAACATGACCAACTCCGTTTTAGCCGGATTTGCCGAAAAGGAGTGATCATCGCACCACCGCGAAACTGTATTTAGAGCACCCTGCATTTGATCACAGAGAATGTCTTCAAATTTGCCACGTTCTATAATGGCTAAATCGTCAGCATAGGCTGTCACAAAGAAGCCCAATTGCTGAAGTTGTTCTAGTAAAGGAGATAGGACACCTCCCTGTAGACAGCCTCTGTCAATCTTGCAGGTGATACGTTCTCCACCTTCCTCCACTGTGACCAATCAGTTAGCAAGTACATTGGTTGGATGTCTCAGGCTGGTTCTTCTCAGCTACCGCCTGATTCACTCCTTTCACCGTCTTCTCTTCTTCTTTCTTTGGGTCCTTGACTCTCAGGATGAAAGAGGTAAACCTGTAACTAATACGGTTACCTCTTCTGCTTAGGATTTAACGATCCTCCTCCCCCAGCATCAGCAACTGCCCAGGTGGGTTGTCTGTCACAGACCGGTGAAAGATCGTCAATCCCGTATCTTGAGCTTAGGATTTTGCCCCGCCAATATCCTGAGCACCATTTCTTCGCCTTTTGTAGTCTCAAAATCTTTCCTTGGAACCGAAAGGGTCGACTTCGTGATTTTGGCAAGGCGGTTCTTAACTATGGCTAGTAGTATAGCCTCAGGCCATGGCTTCATCACCGCCACCGTCCTCACAAGCCAATCAGCAGTACGTTGATCCTCGCAGTGAACTACAAATTCACCCGCGTAGGACGAGGCCCTGAATCTCGGCAAAAAACTAGATGTAGCGGTTGGTGAGCCTACCACCGAGTTAAGCACCCTGAAAAGCGCCTGTCTCATTAAGGTGGCCCTTTCCTGGGAAAGCTTGCCAAAGGGGTTGGATCCATCCGTTATCACCAGGCGTTTCGGGGTTGGCTCAGAGGAGGTGGTGGAACGCAACCTCTTGGTACCCTGGTCTTTAGGTTCCCTTCCTTGCTTCTCAGGGATCGATTTGCCCTGGGTCGGCTTCGCCTGCTTGGAATGTTTCAGAGGCTTAGCGGAGTCCGCAGCCTCAGTCGTGTTCACTGAATCTGCGCATATCTCAGCCATCCTCCTATTTCTCCTTCGCTTGGCCTCTGCACTGCAAATGCGGCTCATTTTCCCCTTGGGGACAACAGGGGTGAAATCAGCCAGGTCATCCTGTGGTGATCCTGAGGGACCAGCCGCAGGTTGAACACTTGCTGGTACACCCGAGGATCTGCCTACTAGAGACAGCGGCGTGCCCGGATGTTAACACTAAATTGTTATAAAATATTTCATTTACGCAAAATGTATCTCTGGTCGCGGGCCGTAGTTTGGAGACCCCTGGGTAGGGTACTGTTTGGCGCAAAATGGAGGGTTATTTCAATTTTTACTATTATTTTTAAGAGATGTTCAACTTTAGGTTGGAATTAAAATGCAATTAAATTTAATAATTTTCTCTTGTTTTGTGAATTGTTACGTTCTGGATTAAAAATGCTCACCTTTAATTATATTATATGTTCCGGATTGAAAATACTCACCCGGTATAATACTTACTTTCTAATAATACATAATTTCGCTCCTGATTTTCATCTATAAATTCGAACATTTGGATATCTGATTATTTATTTGAACGTTTGAATATTAAAATATTCGAATATTTTAATATTTGAATATTCGAATGTTCAAATATTTGAATATTTTACTATTGAAATATTCAAATATTTGAATAATAAAAATATTAAAATAATTTGAATATATTATTTATTGAATATTCGAATACTTAAATTTGAAAAATTCACAGCCTTATTGGAAACAAATCGGGCAATTTATTTTTATCCAGAAAAATATTCTTCAAGCACGTAGCTTTAATCTTTAAATTAGAGATTACATTTGTTTTCTTTTATTTTATTGTGTGTACAAAAATCAAGATGAAGTTTAAATGTCGACGAAATCTTTCTAATATAATATTAGTACAATTTATTAACGAAGGATAAAACTTAAGAGTGTAATTGAATGTTTTGGGATTTTTTTAACGACATTTAGTAGTTTTTTTGTCGTCAAGGTATCAAATACTTTTTGGGGAAAAGCGGCAGAATACAAAAATGAAATTTGTCTTTTTAGCCAGAAAACTTTATTTTTATTTAGCCAATATTTCGCTGGTTTTTTCAGCTTCTTCAGGGCAAGTTAAAACTAAAATAAATAAATACAAAGATATTTTTTTTATAAATAGATAACATAATTAAGAGGAGGAAAAGAGAAAACATTATACCTAAACATAATGAAAAATACTTACATATAACTGGGCTTCTTTAGATAAAATTAAAAACTGTCAGATATCGATGTGTAAAATATTTGTAAATAAAGAATTGCTTGCTATTAAAAATTGAACAGCTAACGTTATTGATTTCAAAACTTCATTTATTTTAATTTTAATAAGTATGAATAAATGGCATGTAAGCCATTTGTGTCCGTTTTTTAATATTTTACGTCACGAGCAGCATATTACATATGAGCGGATATGTTGCGCACGAGCCGCGTAGCGGCGAGTGCAGTATTCCGCGAGTATGTAAATGCCATACCACTCGAGAAACGTACGATACTTTATCTACGCCCTAACAAAATAAACAATGAGCATGAGAGAACAACTTATTTATTCAATAATTTTTGATAGTAGCATGACATTGATGAAAACTAAATTACTACTTGATCAATATACATCAAAGAAATGTCATTTGGTTGTGCGGTAATTTATCAGCTGTCAGCATGTAATATACTTGTCAAAGCTATGACGTGCATGTAGAGGTAATGTCAATCATACGCGTCAAGATGACAGTGTGGTATGATGCTGATACTAGACAGAGCTGGGATTAGAATCCCGAATCCGAATCACCTAATATGATTCGAATCACGAATACTCGAATAAAGGATTCGTAAGAGATAAATATGATTCGAATCAAAGATTCGAATCCTGTTTTTTCGAATCACGAATACAAATCGTTTATGACTACATTTAATTTTATTATTTTTTTACACCCATTAACATATAAATATCGTTATCAGTTGTTTTAACTGTTGGAAATGGACGATGAGTGTCACCGCCGACTGATTTTATTTATGTGTTATAAATATATCATGTAATTACCATAGTAACAAATAGAATATAAAAAACCAAGTAAAAAGATATATCGTGTCCTGTACTTTACAATTACCCATCCACAAATAATCACTGAAACCACTTCTGCGCACACACATTTCAAGAGGTTATGGGCCCAGGGTGCTAACAGGAGTATACTCAAAAGAGAAAACACGAGCGGAAATTATGAGAGAATTGAACTCCTCAACAAGAAAAATTATGATACGTGGAAATTGCAAGTAAAATTTCTTCTTGTCAAAAATGACACGTGGGACTTTGTGGATGGATCATCAACTCGACCGATTGTGTCAACCGAGGAAGATGGAAGTGCAACTACTGCAAAGAAATGGGACAAAGCGGATAGGAAAGCTATGTCAGATCTTATCATCGCAATAAGTTCTAGTGAGCTCAAGCAGGTGAAAAATTGTAATACATCCCGTGAAGTTTGGTTAAAGTTAAGATCTGTTTATCAATCAAGAGGTCCTGCCCGAAAGGTTACATTACTGAAGAAGCTAATGACAAATAAGATGATGGAAGGCGAAGACATTAAGGCGTATTACGACACTTTCTTCGATACCATAGATAAGTTATCAGATATGGACGTAGAGTTAAATCTCGTAACAATTTTAATGTTATTTAATTTGCCTGACAGTTTTGAAAATTTTCGTTGTGCAATCGAATCACGCGACGAGTTGCCAAATCCAGAAGCGCTGCGCATAAAGATACTGGAGGAATTTGACGCCAAAAAGGTTAAAGACGGGAATCTTGAAACCGAAATGTTTGCTAAAAATAGAAAATACAAAATCAATCAACCGAATGATTTTAAACCTTTTCCTTTTAAATGCCATAGGTGTAACAAGATTAGCCATAGGAAGTTCGAATGCCGCACAAAGATGGATAGGAAATACAAATCGAAGGAAAATTCAAAAACTGAAGAAACCAGCCTGGCTCTGAAATCAAACGAAACTGATTCACTAGACAACAGTGGATGGTGTTTGGATAGCGGAGCTACATCACACATGACATCCAATAAGAATTTAATTCAAAATTTGTCGACAATATCTGGTCAGCTCAGGTTAGCGAATAGAGGAACTACTCAGATTGAAGCCACCGGAGATGTAAAAATGAAGTTGTATAACGGAAATCAAGAACGGAACGCAGATTTGAAGAATGTGCTATTCATACCCGATCTTCGCACAAACCTTATGTCAGTAGCAAAAATAACTGATAAGGGTAATGAAGTGACGTTCACAAAACACGTGCGTACATAAAGTAGACATCAGAAAACTGTAGCTGTAGGAAGGAGAGAAGGTAATTTGTATTTTATGAAAGCCAACACTCAATCAGCTGGAGTTGCAGTATTGACGAAAAAGACAAAGCTCATGGAATGGCACGAGAAGTTTAATCACCTCAACATTGGAGATTTAAAGGAAATGGCACGTAAGAAAACAGTAAATGGTCTTAAGTTAGGAAATGATTTACACCTACCATTTTGCGAAATTTGTATCAAAGGGAAGCAGGCACAAAAAACATTTCCAAAAAGACTTACAGACAGAACAATGGAACTTTTAGAAATTGTGCATACGGATGTATGTGGACCGATGCGAACCGAATCCATTGGCGGTGCTAAATATTTTGTAACGTTTATTGACGATAAATCTCGTTGGTCGGAAGTGTACATGCTGAGGAAAAAGAGCGAAGTTTTTTGAAGCATTCAAAAAGTATAAGCAGATGGCAGAAAACCACACAGGTAAGAAAATAAGAGCCCTTCAATCGGATAATGGTAAGGAATACTGTAATTTTCAATTCCACAATTTCTTGATAAACAATGGAATAAAACGAAGATTGACAGTTCCACATACTCCCCAACAAAATGGTATAGCGGAACGGAAAAACAAAACTCTGGTAGAAATGGCGAGATGTTGCATGTTGCAGTCGAACGTGTCGCCGGGATTTTGGGCTGAAGCACAGCTAACTATACAAGAAATCGATGTCAGTCAAGAACTCTGGAGGGAGAGACTCCTCATTGGATATAGAATAAAACACAACCAAATGTTTCGTACTTTAGAACGTTTGGTAAACGAGGTCTTGTATTAAACAAAGATGCAAAACGTGGAAAATTTCAATCAAAATCAAAAAATGGTATCTTCTTGGGTTATTCGGACATTTCTAAAGCTTATCGAGTATGGGTTCCTGAAGAAAAGAAAGTAGTGATAAGTCGAGATGTAAAATTTTTAGGAAATTATGAGACATTAAATGGAAATAATGATAGACGTTTCGGTGAGTTATTGCTGGAATGGAAACCTGACTGTGAGGAAAATGTTGAAACCGTCGATTTTCAACTGACACAATCAAATAATAAATCAGCAATTCCAGAAAATCATGAAATCTTCGAAAATAAAGAAGAAACAATTGAGGAAAAAATAGAACCAGAAAATTATCAACCCGAAAGAGGAAGGGGAAGACCAAGAATTATCCGAACAGGGGAGCGCGGAAGACCAAAGAAGCAATACAAGGAGCAACATCACATTGCAGAACAGAATCAGAAAAAAGAAGACTTTCCAAAGGCAAACAAGGTAAATCAAGTAGAAAATTTGGCTATTAGGATTGATCCAAAGAGTGTGGATGAAGCGATAATAGGTGAAGATGCAAAGCAGTGGAAAGATGCCCTGAAGACCGAATTTGAAGCTCAAATTAAAAGTAAAACTTGGGATATCGTCGAACATCCTATAAATGGAAAAATTATTGGAAGTAGAATGGTTTTGCGAACCAAGTATAAAGCTGACGGAAGCATTGAAAAGAGGAAAGCAAGATTAGTTGCAAAAGGATATGCACAAACACCCGGAATTGATTTCCACGAAACGTTCGCTCCAGTCGTGCGCGCGAGTTCTATACGAATCTTAATGGCATTGGCAGCGAAATGGAATCTCATGGTTCATCAAATGGATGTTGTTACTGCATATCTAAATGGAGAAATTGAAGAGGAAATCTACATGGAAGTTCCAGATGGACTCAAAGAAATGCCAAATGATTATGTTAATCAAAATAAACTAAATAAGATAAAGTCAAATGACACAATATTGGAAACTTCAATGAAATGGTTAAAACAGTTGGATAGCGGTAAAGAAACTGTGTGTAGGATTAAGAAGGAGTTGTATGGATTAAAACAGTCCGGACGTCAATGGTATACAAGATTGGATCTTGAATTAAAAGAATTAGGCCTGACACCATTACATGCAGATCCCTGTATATACACGAGCAGAGGAGGTGAAAATCCAACAATAGTAGGCATTTACGTAGACGACATAATAATCGCCACTAAAGACGAAAAATGGATGCATAAGCTTAAATCTGGTCTGTCTAAGAAGTTTGAAATGAAAGATCTGGGTCCTATTCGTTACTGTTTGGGAATTGAATTTAATCAAGATATGAAAAATGGATACATTACAATGTCGCAAAGGAAGTACATTGAGGTCATTCTTGAAAAATTCGGTATGACTTATTGTAAACCAGCGATTACTCCATTAGATGTAAACAATAAGTTAAAAGCATCAGATGCAAAAAATAAATACAAAGATGGTGAAGTTCCCTACCAGAACCTTATTGGATCCCTGATGTATCTAGCAACGTCAACACGTCCTGACATTGGATACGCAGTAAGTTCATTAAGTCAGTACAATGTAAACCATGACAAACAGCATTGGAATGCAGGTAAACGAGTCTTACGTTATTTAAAGGGAACAAAGAATTTTGGATTGAAGTTCAGTCGAAATGAAAACAAACTGACTGGGTACGTCGATGCAGACTGGGCTGGGTGCTTAAACGATAGAAGATCTTACACTGGTTACGTTTTTAAATTAGTAGGAACCACAATTAGCTGGGAGGCTAGGAAACAACGTACAGTTGCACTATCCAGCACAGAAGCGGAATACATGGCACTTAGCGAAGGAACAAAGGAAGCCATGTACCTGAAAAACATTTTAAAAGAAATTGGCATTTCTAATGAACCGGTCGTCATCTTCAATGACAACCAAGGAAGTCAAAAGCTAGCGGTGAATCAAATTTTTCATTCTAGAACAAAACATATTGACGTGAGGCATCATTTCGTTCGTGAAGTAGTAGAAAACGGAGAAATTCATCTTCAGTATTTACCAACAAAAGATATGATCGCAGACGTTATGACAAAAGCATTGTCTGGAACAGCTCATAGAAATTGTATTGATGGACTAGGCTTGTACGATTTAACTAATAGTGATTGCGAAGACACAACATCGAGAGGAGGTGTTGGAAATGGACGATGAGTGTCACCGCCGACTGATTTTATTTATGTGTTATAAATATATCATGTAATTACCATAGTAACAAATAGAATATAAAAAACCAAGTAAAAAGATATATAGTGTCCTGTACTTTACAATTACCCATCCACAAATAATCTCTGAAACCACTTCTGCGCACACACATTTCAATATTAACAAAAATATTCAAAACCTAATTATTTATTATTAACACTGAACATCGTTGATAACAGCCTAAATACCTGTGTTACTCTGATTAAAGATGTATTTGTGTGCTTTTGAACTACACTTCAAATCAGTGGCTTATACGCGTGGCGCATGAAGTAAAATTTCGAGTTTAGAAAAGCCCCGTGAAAATTTGTCTCGGGTCGCTGCGCGACCCTCGACAAATTTTCTACGCGGGGCTTTTCTAACCTCGAAATTTTACTTCATGCTTAGTCTGGGAGTGGAAGACACTCGTTACTTTAAAATATGTCACAACTGGTAAAGTATGTATCGTCGGATGCCCGTCTTCAGAGGTGATATGTACGCGAATTATGGCTCCTAGGAGTTGCCAAATAAGTGAGTTACTCAACTGTTTCCAAGGCACTCTTTGGAAAACTAAAAGATTAAAATTTTACATATAAAACGTACACTTCTGTGCAATAATATTAAGCACACAAAATATGTTATAGTTTAAAACGGACGTGATGAGCTTCCTAGTTACAAAAATTTGAATTCTAAGTAAAATAGAAAATGGTTTTTCTATTTCGTCTTTCTTGTATTTATTATAAGAGTTTTTTTGAAAGGTTAGTGTTTTGGTTTTTTAATGAAGGTGTTATTTTCAATTTATGGTGTTTTATTATTTATTGAAACTGCTACTAGGCAATTAACACAGACCCGAATTATACAATTAGAATATTGTGAAAAATAGTTATGAGACTTTAATTTAACCGACTCTTAATCTCTTCATTCCCATACATTCTGTTGAAATACGGACACCCTGTATAATAATAATAATCATAATATAAAATTTATTGTATTGTTATTACCTAAATATTATAATTAAATAAATATTTTACATTGTTTACCGGATATTTACGAATATATTAAAAAATAAATACTTATTTCAGTAATTTAATTTTACTTATACCATCAAATGTCTAAAAGTCTTGTGTTAAAAATCAGCAGAAATCATTAGATGTTTTTTTATTAAACAAATTTCAATTATGTTAACAACGAAAAACTCTAATATAATTAAGATCTTTTTGAGACTAAAGAATTTTTAAAAAGATTTGGTTCCTACTTTTCTTTTTTGGCATATATTTGCTCATTTAAACTTTTTTATAAACATTTTTAAGCAATACCTTTTCAAAATTTTATAAACTTAATGCTTACTTTTACCTTAATGTATCACATTATAGTTTTCAAAAACATGTTTCAAACAAGATAATAAAAAACTTCTATAAACTATTGTGGAAAAGCGGCAGAATTCAAAAATTTTAGTTCTATTTTTAGCCAAAACTTTATTTTAATTAGCCAATATTTCGCTATACATTTGTTAGCTTCTTCAGGGAAAAGTTTAAACTAAAATAAATAAATACAATGGGCCGTATTCTTTTCTTATGTTTATTTTAGTAATGCCATTGTTAAATTTTTAAACATGACATTTAATAATGACTCTATTCTTTTCTCGTGATTAGCGCTAATCACGGCGATTTTAAATATGACAGCTGTCAAATTTAAACAAAACTTTTAAACACGACCGGGGCCGTCTTTAAAGTCGTGATTAGACGTGTTTAGAAATAAATCATGGCGAATTTTGTACGTAACATACAAGACATAGCTGCTGTGCGCGAAATATATGGACTTCGGCGTCAGATTGTTGTGCCAAGGGCTTTACGCGATCGAATCGATCCTTTTGAAGCGTTCAATGAGCGCGAATTCCGTAACCGCTATCGTTTAACTAAAGAAGCGGTGTATTTTGTGATTGAGTTGATGGAAGAACGTTTAGAGCCCCTAACCAAGCGCGGAATAAATATTTCGCCTGCCTTACAGGTACTTATTACGTTAAGATACTTCGCTAAGGGATGTTACCAGTTAGAACTTGGTAAGTACGTGTGGTTTAATTATTTTTCATTATTATACATATGGTAACGTATGTAAGATAATTTTTAAATTTTTAGGAGATTTACATGGAAGTAGCCAATCAACGGTCTCCAGGATAATAGCCAAAGTGTCCCGAGCAATAGTTTCTAAACTCGAGCTATTTGTAAAGTGGCCAAAACAACAAAGTTCTACAATTTTGCTGGCTTTCCAGGTATTGTAGGATGCATAGATTGCACCCATATTAAAATTAAAAACCCTCATGGCAATCAACCTCTACTCTACTGCAATCGAAAGGGGTTTTATTCATTAAATGTGCAGGTATTACTTACATAATTTAGTAAATGTTTCCTTATTAACACTTCATTTTACAGATTATATGTGTTGCTGCTACCCGGATTATTTATGTGGTTGCTAGATGGAGAGGAAGTACGCATGATTCACGTGTATGGAACAATTGTAAAGTTCAGGAGGCATTCGAGGTAGATTAATTTTCAGTGTTACAGAAGGATTTCTAATTATAAAATTTACAGAATAATCAAAAGAAGGGCATATTGCTTGGTGATAGTGGCTATGCCTGTACTCGGTACCTGCTGACGCCTTTATTGAATCCAGAAGGACACGCGGAACAAGCCTACAATAAAGCCTATAAATCAACTCGCGTTATTGTAGAATGTTGTTCTGGCCGATGGAAAGGTATGTTTAAAGCTCTCCAAAATGGCGTGCAAATTTCATTAGAAACGGTCAAAGCATGCATTGCTGCAATGGCAGTGCTATACAACATTAAATTAGAGTTCGATGATGAGGATTGGAAATATGATGATGACGACGAAGAAGAAAATGTTGGACACGAAGAGCCATTGCATCAACCTGCAGAGCAGCAGGTATCCGTGCGTGGAAACATCTTCAGGAATAGATTTATTGAGGAGCACTTTAATTAAGTAGTATTCCTGTAATAAAATGAAAATTTTTTCGCGTAATCTCAAAACTTTTGGAAAATTTAAAACAAAATTCATCTCACAATATGTTATCAGTTTTCTTTTTTACTTAACTATTTTATTTGCTTAAATTTATTTACCAGTTCGTGCAAAGCTCATTTTAGGGTTTTTGTATTAGAGTTACATTACAATGAATAGTTACTAATTCATATTTTTAGAATAGAAGCATTATTGTATATAGAATATATATTTTATTTATGTTTATATATGAATAAATGTAATTTATAACAACAAACAATTTATTTTTTGAATTTATTATTTAAATGTTAGCAATATTTTGTAATGTATTACTATTTTCTAATTGTTTTTTTAATATTGCAAGCCTGGCAAATTCTGCTTCTTTATTTATTTCTAAAATTTCCAATTCTTTTTCAGTTATCTTCTTTTCATTTTCAATTCTTGCTTCCATATGTTTTTTATTAAGGCGTAGCATTTCTTCTTCAAATTGAGTCATGTTCTTGTTTCTCTTCTTGTTCATTTTTTCTTGTATACTACAGGAAGGATTTTGAGTAGGTTCTGGAGATGGAAACTATAAAGACCAAATAGGTTTGTTAAAAAACACAATTTAAATATCAAGCGTAAATATTAAGTGTGCTCATCAATTTCTAAATAAATAAATTAATATCAAAACTTTCTTCATTTGCTGGTGTTCGGATTCAATATGTCCAGTTTCTGGATTTATTAATCCCTCAAAACGGTCACAAGTTGTTTCTTCGGGTGTGGGAAAAGCGACGCTGACGTTAGGAATTGAGTGCGTCTCCTGTATCTATAACAATTTATTACATACTGTGACGTTCACAATTTTGAACGCCCATAAATTTAATTTTAAAAGCGCGCGCGGTCATTGTCGTCTCAAGTCACCTTCTGGACACAATTGACTATGCGCGAGTGTCCGAGTAGATCTTTCGCCGTTTGGCCATTGTAGAAATTGTGTTCTGTGCGTCAAGATTGCTGATAAAGATTTTTCTGCGTTTCGTTGTTTGGAGCGTTTAAGACGCGCACGAAATAATCTGCCGCACGCACATCGCTAAAAGAGCCGCACAACATCTTAGGTAATGTAATTTTACCGTTTTGTTTAACTTATCCCCTCTCTGTGATATTGTAGGCTCTTAAATGCTCTTAAATGATCTTGAAGGATCTTTTAAATGAGTTCTCAAAACCCTTAAGTGCCGCTAAAATTCTTGCGGTGTGGTTCATCTCCTTTCTGATTGGCTAATTATCAGCCCTGTTGTCCAGTTAGCTGTCTGACTCGCTTCAGAATTTTGTCAGGGAGCGCCGTGGATGAAGGCGTGAGGTGCGGAGCGCGATCGGAGGGCGTTATCTGCAGGCGGCCGGCGCGCGTTCGGACATCGGAGGACACAGCCGGATAAATAAACAGGCCAGATTTTTTTCTATTAATTTTTTGAATCTTTTGTGCTGAAATATTTTAATTCTAGAATATAATATTATTAATGAGTAAAATTAATTGTTGCTAAAATATTGAGTGTTAGGAGTGTGCTAATCCGACGGTCATTTGTTAATTTATTTGACTTGGATATGATAATTATCCGCTCGGATTGTACAATGGCCATTGGTATAACCACCGAATTTAATAATTAAAGTTTAGTTTTTGAAAAGCAAATTTTCATATTATTGGGAATAGCAACTCTAATAAATTTTGTGTCACCTAATTAAACTTTAAAGAAAATATTATAACTTTTAAACAACATTATTTAGTCGTACTTATTCAAACGTTAATAAAGTAAAATATTAAATTATTTAATTGTTCTTTTGTAACTAATTATTATGAACTTCCTATTTGAATCGAACATCTAGGTTTAGTAGTTTTCCGTCGCGTCAATTCCTGGTAGGGCAAAATTTGAAAGACTACTTGGCGCCAAAAAAAAATCGAACCCCTCCCCATGCCCTAGCTAGCCCACGTCGGGAATTTTCAAGCAACTTCATATACATATTTTTTGGTTCAAATAAGAAATAAATAATTGAATAAAATTTAAAATAAAATTAAAATTAACCTTCACGTTTTTTTATTTAGCCCAAGCGAGGCGTCACAATACATTCAAAAATGTTATATGACAAAATTTTACTATAAGACTCACCTGAATGCCATCAGAGTCAAATATGGAAATATCTTCTATAAAATCAGCTGACGCAATGTTATAAATTGTCCAGTCAGTCTCTGATGGCACATCGTCCGCAGACGGTCCTTCACCACCACCTGTCTTGCCCTGCTCTTTTCTAAACTTAGATATTTTTGTTTTTGCTCCTTGCTTTATGCGGAAATAACTTTCCTTTAATTTGTTTGGGGATCGATTGTACCCTGCGGTTCTCATTTTTTCAGCTAGCGCTTCCCATAATTTTCTCTTCTTTTTGAAAATGTTGGGTTCGGCAGTTTTACTTTCTAAAATTCAGTGATCATATCTCTTTCATCTACTGAAAAGTTCTGGTTCCTTAATCTTTTGCTTTTGGTAGTCATTCTAGGGTGTAAGAATTATAAAGGAATTATTATGGTTTGTCTAATTAAATAATGATAAAAAATAAAAGCATGTAAAGTACGTATAAAGCACGATTCTTGTCATAATTTTAAGATGAATATAAACAGCTATGATGATATGCATTTTTATTTTCAAATATGGCAAAATTAATTGATTAGAGTTATTTTATTATATTGTGTTGAAAATATGTAGTATTTTTACTTACATCTTAATTTTTGTCCACACTAAAAACAAACTTCTATATTACAAAAAGCCGCAATTGTTTTTTGTTGTAAAAAAAGTAAAAAATTCGTAAAAACTCAGTTATTTTTATATATAAATATGTTAAGTGATACATCAGTTTAAAGAGAAAAAAAATCTGTTTTTAATGATGACATAGCTAGCTATGTTTTCATTTAAAAAAATGCAAATTTGTATTATATCTCGAAAACTAATATCGATTGAAAAAATCTGATAACATTTTATTATTCAGTGTAAAATTATCTAAAACTTTGCCGCTTATAGTTTTTTTTCTATCTCTATTAATACCTGAGAAAAGTCTATTTGAAAAAATCGACATTTCACATTTTTCAAAATATCTAGCTACCCTTGACTTTTTCGAAAACTTTACAAATGTTTCGCAAAACTACACTACTTTGCCCATTTCACCGTTTCTCAATCTCTTATAGTTTCCGAGATCCCCAGAGAGAACATGAAAAGAAACTCACCCTGTATATTACTTACTCAAATATAAAATCAAATCGACATCGCTATGAAACCTAAACGTATCTTAGGTTTCATAGCGAAGCCGGATTGATTCACATTGGGTAAACTTAAACACTTGTATTGTTCCATGTTTTTATTTTCAGTTGCATAACACGTGTTTCGATCCGTTACGATCATTTTCAAAGCTAAAACTAATCAAAATTAGTTCTACCCAATGTGAATATCTGGTTCCATCAAGAAAGTAGCAGAGCAAATATCGATTAGATTTTATATTTGATGGTATGGACTAATTGACGAATAGTAAAAACTTTAAAAGTTTATCTCAAGCATTGTTGCTACTTTTAAAGAAATGTCTACAATATTACCCTTAAATAATGACCAATGAAGAAAAAAGAATATTTATGCATTTTGAACAATTTTGTGTTATTGTTTTGATGAATACAGTGTTTTTTAAACTTCACACTAAATTAATGTTTAATACTCCTGTCGCATGAAGTATATATTTCGAGCTAAGAAAAGCCTGAAGATGTGTCTTGGTCTCGTACCGACCAATCCAAATTTTTAGGCTTTTCTTAACTCGAAATTTTACTACATGCGCCACCCGCATAAAACAAGTGAAGTATCTTTTGAATACTGCTTATATTTGATCTCACGTTAATACATTTTACAAACACATATTTTGTCTAAGCAATTTGCTTAGGGATATAATTACATTTTCGGTATTTGAATTAAGGGGGTATTACCATTCGGAAGTTTTAAAAAATTGATTTTTTTTGCATGTATTGATACTTGATAGTATCTAGTTTCATGTCCGAAAGCCGTTTTACAATAGGCGAATTCGTTAGTTAGATTTTTGCTTGTTGAAGTAAACAATGCTGAGTAGGTGGCTGGGTGGAAATACGCAGAACTCAAACGAAAGTTTGAATGCTTGTGTCTGGAAGCTGGCTTCGAAGCACCTCAACTGTGGTGCAAAAACCGTCGCTATCGCGTCTTTCATAGCTACCAGCATTTTTAACGTCGGATACTCGGCAGTTTTTAAGACGATAGAGACACTGGGAATCCATATCGGCCTGCAAGCCAAGGCTTTCCGGTGCGGACCGACACGGAGCGCGAGATGTGGGATAAGGCCATCCAACAACGCTGGCAGGAGTAAATCATTCAAACCCAGTTTTTAGAGGAAGAGGAGGGCCTAGTGTACGGAGCTGGCATAGCTGACTAAAGCCAAAAATCTCCAAAAATAGTTAAAATTTGTGTCAAAACTTTAAACGCGTTTTTCTCGAAACCACTTTTTTTTCGCTGGCCGGAAACTTTCTTTTCAAACTATGAAACGGATTGACTTGAGCTTTTAGTGTTCGGTTCTCCACATTTTCCTCTGGAGTTTGAACCACCGTCATTCAAATATATTAACATTTGATATTTTTCATAGAGCCTTAAAGTCAGAAAAAGGTGGGCAAAAAGCGACCACTTTTTTCGAATGGCCTCCATTTTGTTATTTATCGAGATTTTTTATTGTCGGTGGTTCAAACTCCAGATAATTTAATACAGATTAATGACTACTACTTCATTTTACGTTTCAAATCACAGAATCGAAAAAATCTTTCCGGCCATGAGGAAAAACACGGCGGACACGGCCTTATTTGAGGCCAGATTGAGAGGTTTAGCCGGACGATTGAAAAGAATTAAAATTCATTTTTTATAGTTTATGAATCTATAAACAAGTTGCAAGAAACCGCAAGATCGCATGTATTAAATTTCCCAAAAATAAAAATTCTGAAAAACCGTAAAAAAAAAAACGCTGTCCCAGTGGTAATACCCCCTTAAAGTCAAAAGTAAACTCTTCGAAGTTTTACGCTTGCGCTAACAACACTGGTCTCGAGAAACATAATTATCATTTAAAAAAAAATCACATTAGAAGTAAAATGATAAATAATATCACTTAGATAATATTTGGCTGACATCTGAAATGATTTTAAAATATATGAATTCTTAAATTTAAGTCAAAATGTAAACTCTTCTGAATAATACGCTTCTATCAAAAAAAATAATTAGTAGTAAAATGATTAATGTGTGCTACTCTCATGTAAAACTTTCTTTATCTCAGGTTGAAAAACCTATCAAAATCGATAACAATTTTTAAATTTTCTTATTAAGTTTATGATCATATTTTTTTTTAGAAATGTATGCTTTTAAAAATATAATAAGGAATAAGAATACGTTCAACAAACTGCACGTGCTTTTCTATTCCAAGGTTAACAAAAACTTAGAATACAAGGTGAGTTTCATCTGAACATTTTATAACTATTTGAGATTACAGTTGTTTAATAATGTTTTAGAAATGCTACGAAATATTGGGCATATCCGAAGATTCCGATCAAGCGCAAATCAGAGAGGCTTATTTGCAATTAGTGAAAAGGTATCATCCTGATAATCCCGAGGGTGACTTGAAAAAATTTCAAGAGGTAATCATACCGATAATTAAGGGGCTCAGTGGAAAAGTAGTACAATTGACATGAGATTGATTTGTGTAAATTGAAGATAAAGATTAACTTTTATATAAAAATCTGTGGGCGTCTAATCAATAACATTGTATATTATATTGTGAGATACACATATTCAATTGTACTATTTTTTCTGTCGCTAAATATGAATCTCATTTGTAGATATCTGTACTTTTGCCAATTTTTAAGAAAATAGCACTCATACTACTTTTCCACAGAGCCCCACCATTAATCTACAATAATAATAACAAAGAGAAAGAGATCTAACGATATCGTATAGTAAAGTGCAAACTTAAAAGAACTGTAGATTAATTATTTGTGTTATTACTTCTTTTGAAGAAGTAATAACACAAATAATTAATCTATAGTAATAATAATAAAAAGAAAGATATTTAACATTATTGTATAGTAAAGTGCTAAGTTAACTTTATACAAGAATTTTTTCTTTTAAGTATACATATCTTCATGCGTACTCTCTAAATGTTTAAGCATCAGAGCTGGGATGAATCCTCAAAAACAGGATTCGAATCACGAATCCGAATCATCTAATATGATTCGAATCACGAATACTCGAATAAAGGATTCGTAAGTGAAAAATATGATTAGAATCAAAGATTCGAATCCTCATTTTTAAATCACGGATACAAATCCTTTAAAAATAAATTTGAATCTATCATTTGCAACCAGTAAGATTTTATTCCATCAGTTTCTAATAACAAAAATGTTCATTTACCGACTAAATATCTGATTAAATAATGATTTTAATTAATAATGATATATATGTTATTTAACTTCATTTTAAATCTGTGTTTTGTACGCGTGGCGCATAAAGTAAAATTTCGAGTTTAGAAAAGCCCCGTGAAAATTTGTCTCGGGTCGCTGCGCGGCCCTCGACAAATTTTCTACGCGGGGCTTTTCAAAACTCGAAATTTTACTTCATGCTTAGTCTGGAAGTGGACAACACCCGTTCTTAAAAGTTTCAAATTGAGTGATCACTCTAGATTACTAAGTTTATTGCCATTTTACAAAGGCTACAGCTAGAAGGACCAATCATGGTCTTCGGAGACCGAAGGACTACAGGGAATCGAAGTTTCTTTACAAGCAAACAACGAATATCTGAAGGTTTACAGCATGGATAGGAAAAAAAACATCCAATATTGAAAAAATTTCGAAATTGGGTTGGGTTTCAGTGCGTTTTTAACTTCACTTTAAGTCAGTGTTTTATACGCGTGGCGCATGAAGTAAAATTTCGAGTTTAGAAAAGCCCCGTGAAAATTTGTCTCGGGTCGCTGCGCGACCCGAGACAAATTTTCTACGCGGGGCTTTTCTAAACTCGAAATTTTACTTCATGCTTAGTCTGGGAGTGGACCGTTAAGATTTTCTACATGTCGAGATTTTCGATATTTCTATTAAGAACAGAGCAAATTATAAAGTTAATTCTAAAAGTTTTTAGGTAAAATTTTGCATCTTTTTCTATGATTTCAATGAATGATTTATTATACACTGGCGAAAGAAATTAACGCATCATTTGTGATTTTTTGATATCTTGGAATCGAGTTTTCTTTAAACACAAACATATTTTTACAATAAGAAATCTTATCAAGCATGCTGTCAATAAATAAAATGAAGCACTTTTCATTATTCTGACTGTACGAAAGGTTCATATAAAATTTCTTTTTGAGTTTGTTTTCAAGTAATTGTTAAAATTAAGTGCTAAATAGTGAAGAATGAATATGGATAGACGTCCGAATCTTAATTTAAGCAGTGAAGAAGCTGTGATTGTGGTTACACTTGCAGAAGAAGGTAGGAGTCAGCGTTACATCAGTCAGCGTCTTGGTGTTAATCAATCGATCGTATCCCGTGTCTTGAAGAGACATCGGGAAACTCAGGCATACTCAAGAAGGCCAGGACAAGGGAGAAAAAGGGCCACAACTGCTGTTCAAGACCGTTTTTTAATGATGCAGACGTTACGCGAACGGTTTATTACGGCTCCTAGGCTACAAAATATGCTCGCAGAGATCCACAATGTTCATGTAAGTTCCGTTACCATCAGAAAAAGGTTACGTGGTTTTAATTTAACTCCGAAAACAGCGGCAAAAGGACCACAATTAACCGCAGACCATCGCAGAGCCAAGTTAACATTTGCGCAAGAACATGTAAACTGGTTACAGGCCGATTGGGCTAATGTTATGTTTAGCGACGAGTCCAGATTTTGTCTTTACGGCAGTGACAGACGAATGCATGTGTACAGACGGCCAGGTGAACGTTATGCGCAGTGTAACATTGTTCCGACTGTTATGTTTGGTGGAGGCTCTGTTATGGTGTGGGGTGGTATCACTTTAGAGGCTCGTACGGAGTTGGTGGTCATACCAAGAGGAAGCATCACGGCAGCGTCTTATATTGCAAACATTTTAGAACCATCCGTAATGCCTTTTGCTCCCTTTGGAGGAAACGATTTCCTGTTTATGCATGACAATGCAAAACCACACAGTGCCCGAATTGTACAACAGTATCTTGACCTAGTGGGTATCAACACAATGCAATGGCCAGCCAGGAGTCCCGATCTTAATCCGATCGAACACCTATGGGATGCGATGGACAGATGCCTTAGAGCACTTCCTCGGCGTCCAAGCAATCAACAAGAGCTTGGACAAAGATTGCAGGAAATTTGGGAAGATATTAACCAGGATGAAATTGGATCATTAATTAACAGTATGAGCCGTCGCTGTCAGGCAGATATTCGAGCAAGAGGAGGAAACACTAGATATTAAGTCTTATAATCACATGTTAACTTTTTTCCTCTTATTATTTATGACATTATTTTAGTCATTATTGAAAGAAAATGTGTTGAAAATCATTATTATAGTTCAGTTGGTTTTGTTATTTTTTTGTTTTTAAACATCAAAACTTTATTTTTAAATTAAAAAAATTAATGTGATGCGTTAATTTCTTTCGCCAGTGTATTACATACGTCGATTTTATAAAAGAGTTAAATTTAAAGTTCAAACGAGTGTTGTCCACTCCCAGACTAAGCATGAAGTAAAATTTCGAGTTTAGAAAAGCCCCGCGTAGAAAATTTGTCGAGGGTCTTTTCTAAACTCGAAATTTTACTTCATGCGTCACTTGTATAAAACACTGATTTAAAGTGAAGTTAAAAATGCACTGGAGACAGAAAATAATTTTACTTTTGATTTTGATTTTAAGCATGCTGACTACACAACCTTAAACAATGCATTTATTAACGTTAGGTGGGATGATTTATTAAGCTGCTGTGATATTAATGAAGCATGTGATAAATTCTATTTAACCCTTTTTGAAATTGTTGAGCTTTACGTTCCTAAAAAACGCCTCAAAGCAAAAACATCTTGTTTCCCAGTTTGGTTTACTAAAGAGCTAAAAGATCTTATATTTTTAAAGAAAATGCTCCATAAAAGGTACATAACATCTCAATCAGCTGAAGACTATGTTTCATTTAGCAAAACTCGTGATCAATGCAAGAGACTGGCAAACGAGTGTTACTTAAACCATATCAATAATGTTGAGTAGTCCCTAAAACACCATCCTAAAGCTTTTTGGGGTTACGTTAAGTCTAAAAGAGCTTCTAACCAGATTCCAAAAACATTTGAGAAGGGAAATTCCCTTGTTAACGACACCGATAGCATAGTTAACCTCTTTGTGCATTTTTTTGGATCTGTTTATCATACGCCGAACCTAAACTCGTCATCAAATATTAATGTAACTTCGACCACTTTTAGTAACAATCACATAAACGAATGCATTCCTCCTACATTAAGTATATGAGATATATTGAATGAGTTGTCATCTTTAAAAAACAACAGTAGCCCAGGGCCTGATGGACTTAGCGCCACCTTCCTTAGTAATTGTGCCTTTTCCCTTAGTCGCCCATTATGGCTTTTATTCAATGCATCTCTACGTGAGGGTAGTTTTCCCACCTGCTGGAAAAGTGCTTATAATACGCCAATTTTTAAATCTGGTAATCGAAATCGTGTTGACAATTATAGACCGATCTCTATTTTAGCTGTAGCACCTAAAATTTTTGAAAAACTACTTTGTGATTACCTAACAGGGGTACTGCAATCCTCGATCTCTATGCGTCAACACGGATTTCGTACTGGTAAATCAACTTCTACTAATCTTCTAGTGTATGATGCATATATTGTTCGTGCTTTTGAGGAGCGGTGTCAGGTGGACTCCATCTACACTGACTTCTCCAAGGCATTCGACACGGTCGACCATAACTTACTAATGAACAAATTAAGGGATTTTGGTATAGACAATACTTTGCTAAGTTGGATAGGGTCGTATCTCTCGGGAAGATTCCAATTTGTTAAAATTGGGCGCTGTCATTCACTTCCCATCTGTGTCACGTCAGGTGTTCCTCAGGGGTCACACTTGGGCCCCTTCTATTTAATATATGTATTAATGATGTAGTTAAATGTTTTTCCAATGCAGAATGCCTTCTCTTTACGGATGATATGAAAATATTCATGAAAATCCGTTCCGTCGATGATGCCAAAGTTCTTAATAATGACTTACAATCGTTTGATAGTTGGTGCAAGACTAACAAGCTATCTTTAAACCTAAAAAATGTAATGTCATCACGTTCTCCAGACGGCAAACAACGGTAGATTTCCAGTATTCCATGCTTGGCGAACCTTTAATACGCGTAAATTGTGTAAAAGATCTAGGTGTTACGTTTAATACTACTTTATCTTTTTCAATGCACATCTCAAAGATTGTAGCAAAGTCATACCAATTACTTGGATTTATCAAACGTAACGTCCAAGATTTTCGGAACCTTGGTACAATTATTGTATTATATAACGCGCTAGTTAGCCCACATTTGGAATACTGCTCTTGCGTGTGGTCTCCTTATAGCGGCGCTGATATTGAAAAAATCGAGAAAGTACAAAAAAAAATTGTTAAATTTGTAGCTTACAAATTTCATCTAGTTGGTGACTACTGCGACCTGCTCGATAAGGTTAATATTACGAGTTTATGTTCTTGGCGTATCAACCAAGATATTGTGCTGGTAAAAAAAGTGTTTGATGGAGCTATTGACGGTCCCGACTTTCTACAGCTTCTTGGACTCCATGTTCCCGCTCGTCCACTGCGAAATGTAGTTATATTTCACATACCCTTCCATAGAACTTATTATGCGAAACAGTCGGCTACTAGACGCATTTTAAGGCATGCTAATCAATTTATCACTCGCACAGGTTTTGATATATTTGTAGGAACAAAGTTTTTTGCGTCGTGCACTCAGTGCAAAATAGTTAAGATTTTTTTAAAATGTCTGTAATATGTTTATATATTTTTAATATTATTGTAACTGTTCTGTATGAAATGGCCTGCGTTAATTAATAAATAAATAAATAAATATTCGTTGTTTTCTTGTAAAAAACTTCGATTCCCTGTAGTCCTTCGGTCTGCGAAGACCATGATTGGTCCTTCGAGCTGTAGCCTTTGTAAAATGGTAATAAACTTAGTAATCTAGTGTGATCACTCAATTTGAAACTTCTAAGAACGAGTGTTGTCCACTCCCAGACTAAGCACGAAGTAAAATTTCAAGTTTAGAAAAGCCGTAGAAAATTTGTCGAGGGTCGCGCAGCGACCCGAGACAAATTTTCACGGGGCTTTTCTAAACTCGAAATTTTACTTCATGCGCCACGCGTATAAAACACTGATTTCAAGTTAAAAATATACTATTAAGGTTGGAAATTTTATATAGTTAAGTAACCAAATATGCATTCACAAATATTTGAATTATTCGAAAATGTAAATATTTATATTCAAATATGAATAATTTAATGAATTAAATATTCATATTAGAATAATTAACTATTTGAATTAATCGAATTCGAATTCCAGCCTTAATAGCAATGATTCGAATTATTTGGGAGGATTTAAATCCGTGTATGAGGATTCGAATCCTTTTATAATGATTCGAATCCTTTTATAAGGATTCGAATCATTTTATAAGGATTCGAATCATATACGTCTGGATTCGAATACGAATCCTTTTAAAAAAATGTAACGAATCCGGATCACGAATCCGTTTTCACTAAAGTATTCGAATACCTCTTTTGAATCCTCTAAAAGGATTCGAATCCGGGAATCGAATCCTGAATGATTCGAATCCTGCCCAGCTCTGTTAAGCATACGTTGTTTTTATAAAAGTGTTTAATTTAAAGTTTCGCACGAGTGTTTCCACTCCTTGATTAAGCATGAAGTAAAATTTCGAGTTCAGAAAAACCGAAAAATTTGGTGTAGTCGCGTAGCAACCAAACCAAATTTACAGGCTTTTCTAAACTTAAAATTTTACTTCATGTGCTAGGCGTATAAAACACTGACCTAAGGGAAAGTTCAAATTATACTATAATACTACTAGCTAACTCATTTAGCAGTATACAAGGTTTGGCAGCAGTCTCGGAACAGCGCTGCATTTTTTGATTTCGTGTATATTTTTAAAAAAAACTGGTATATTTATACAGTATCATAAAAACTATATTATGAGATGGTTTAGAACTTCACCAACTTTTGGGGGTGTCATTTGGGCAGAACTACCCCACTTTTTTTAATTGCAACCCCTATTGAGATTTACTTCATTTTAAAGGGAATAAAAAAAGAAACACATTTCTGTAAACCAGAAGCCATTATGTTGGTTTGTTAAAAAGTTATTAAGTACCTAAGAATTTATCACCATTTGCTTCCCGAAAAGCCTTTTAATTTTTTAACTTATTATCTAGCAGAGCTGGGCGGGATTCGAATCATTCAGGATTCGAATCCTTTTAGAGGATTCAAAAGAGGCATTCGAATACTTTAGTCAAACTGGATTCGTGATTCGGATTCGTTACATTTTTGTAAGAGGATTCGTATTCGAATCCAAAAGCGGGTGATTCGATTCCTCATAAAAGGATTCGAATACTTACAAAGGATTCGAATACTTACAAAAGGATTTGAATCATCAAAAATAATTCGAATTAATTGTGAGGATTAACAAGAAATATGTCTTTTGTGTCTTTTTAAATTTCTCGTTAAATCACTGTTTTATACGCGTGGCGCATGAAGTAAAATTTCGAGTTTAGAAAAGCCCAGAAAATTTGTCTCGGGTCGCTGCGCGACCCCTGACAAATTTTCACGGGGCTTTTCTAAACTCGAAATTTTACTTCATGCTTAGTCTGGGAGTGGAAAACACTCCTTTGAAGCTTCAAATTGAACGCTTTAAAAAGAGCATGTGCACACTCATTAAAAGTTTTAAATTAAGCTCTTTTGAAAAACAACTGATGTCGGAAAATTTACAGCTTATGTATATGTTTCCTAAAAGAAAAATGTTCACGTTGTTTTTTTTAGAAGAGTTTAATTTAAAGCTATAAACGAGAGTTTTCCACTCACAGACTAAACATGAAGTAAAATTTCGAGTTTAGAAAAGCCCCGTGAAAATTTGTCAGGGGTCGCGCAGCGACCCGAGACAAATTTTCTGGGCTTTTCTAAACTCGAAATTTTACTTCATGCGCCACGCGTATAAAACAGTGATTTAACGAGAAATTTAAAAAATTTTCTAAACTCGAAATTTTACCTCATTCGCCACAGGTACAAAACAAAAATATTGTGAATTTATGTATATTTGAACCTCACTTGAAATCAGTGTTTTATACGCGTGGCGCATGAAGTAAAATTTCGAGTTTAGAAAAGCCCAGAAAATTTTCCAAACTGGAAATCCAAATGCTTGAAATTTTACTTCATACTTAGTCTGAGAGTGAAAGTGCTCGTTCGAAACTTCAAACTAATTGCTTTGATAAGAACATTAAATAACTAAAAATGTTTTTAAAGATAATAATCTAGTTTTTAAAATTTGGTTTAATATTATTTGAAGTAAAACTGACATGGTAGCCACAATCTAAATTATTTTTCCTGGCCTTTTAATATAACATTCTGCTGTGGAAAATCCCCATTTTGTTAAATTGTTTTTGTCAATATTTAAGTTGGTTTTATAAATGTTTACGTGTTTTGTAATTTTTATGATGCCTGTTGATTTCGACAAATTTAATAATATCATATGGCTTTTTTGTTAGTGTTTTGGTCAATTTGAATAAAATACCATGAATTTTCTCTAACTCTCCCGGTTTTAATGATATTCACTGATTTTTTTATAAACGTAATTTTCAGGCATTCGTCGATTTTATAATAGAGTTCAATTTGAAGCTTTAAACGAGTGTTTTCCACTCCCAGACTAAGCATGAAGTAAAATTTCGAGTTTAGAAAAGCCCCGTGAAAATTTGTCGAGGGTCGCGCAGCGACCCGAGACAAATTTTCGGGCTTTTCTAAACTCGAAATTTTACTTTATGCGCCACGCGTACAAAACACTGATTTGAAGTGAAGTTCACAAACACATGAATACATCTGTAATCAGAGTAACAGGGAATCAGATATTTAGTCTGTTATCAACGATGTTCAGTGTTAATAATAAATAATTAGGTTTTGAATATTTTTGTTAAAACAACTGGTAACGATAGATATATTATAATGGTTGCAAAAAAATTATAAAATCAAATTTCTTCTTAAAGGATTTGTATTCGTGATTCGAAAAAACAGGATTCGAATCTTTGATTCGAATCATATTTATCTCTTACGAATCCTTTATTCGAGTATTCGTGATTCGAATCATATTACGTGATTCGGATTCGTGATTCGAATCCTTTTTACGAGGATTCGTCCCAGCTCTGTTATCTAGTTAGTTTTAGAGCAATTAAAGTTGACAATCTAAATGCCTGCTTATTAGTAATATTTTTTTGTTAGTAAATTTTTACTAAATTTACTAAATCATTAGTTAAAAGTAGCGCAACACTTAAGTGAAACGGAAAGAATTAATCTATTAATGATTCGCGGTTTTGGAGATAGAGTTAGATCGTAAGATAGAAAATTAGAAGGCTTTTCGGGTAGCAAAAGATGACAAAAATTCTTAGGTACTTAATCCTTAATACTTGTGGCCGTGGAGGGCTAGCAAGCGCGACCCAGGTGGCGAATAGGGAAATGCCACAGCGTCTTCGGATGTAGTGGTTAGCGATGGCCATAAGTGCGACTCCAGACGTAAAACCCTGCATAGTGTTATAAAAACCGTCGCCGCGGACCAACTCCCCCCAGTCCCGAGTTGTCGTGTCGTGACTACGGGATTGAACCTGGGGCCCTACTACGCCTAGAACCAATACTGTTTGACAGCATGTCCTAGTCATACTATGGGCCCTCCTCCGCAGAAGGTGGTCATGTCTCGCGTCTGCAGGGGTAGGCTCGGGAGGGTCTGAGCTTAATCACTTGGACCAAGAGGAGATCAACCTCTTTAAAAACTCTAAATCTTAAAGTGGGCGACAGGCCGAAGGGATGCGTGGTTAGATAGAAGACTAGTTCCGACTGTACCAAACACCGGAGAACAGGCAACCCCCAGTTTCATTCAGCCTTACCTGTGCAAGCGGGGTACTGCGCGGGTAGACTACATAACTCTCTAGTTTCTCGTGGGAACATAATGAGTACTAACACAAAAAAACAAACAAAAACACACAACAAAAGCGGAGGACGCGGGTGACTAACCAAATCCCCAAGAGAACAACAAAACGGAGAAGGGTGGATCTGCGGATCCCCCACTTTCAAGCACATCAGAAAGAAGGGCAGAGCCTACGGGCTCTCGGTTCCTGCCGAAGTTGAAAAAAGTCAGAAGGGCGTGCGCACGTGCCCCCCATTGACACACACATCTCCGCTCTTGAGGAGGAAGGACGACGCCAGCAAACTTGCTATTTGCCGTGAAATCGGTAAACTAAGCGGTTCTACAGCCAGGCGCTGCAAAATTACACAAAAGAGGGCTCGTAAAGACACCCAGTCCCTATGGTTACGAAGGGCAATCTTCCAAACCTAACCGGCCTCCGGGCTTATCACCGATGACCTACAAGAAAGCCGCAGAAAGAAGCCTGAAGGTTGCCATCATTAATGAAAACAACCTATACAACAAAGTGCCTTGAAGAGTGGGCACCCCGCTTCGCAGGACTCAGCCACCTGGGAGAAATCCTCAGGATGACCTGCGACGACCCCAAAACACTGAAGTGGCTGAAGAACACCATGCCTACTCTGCGGAAAAGAGCCAAGCCGAGGGTAGTTGGTCTATACCTGCTACCAAAGCGTCACTATGGCTGCCGACAACGTCATGCATAGTGTACGAGAACAAAAAGGTGCTGATAAAGGAATTGGCAATCCTCAACCCTACCCTTAGTATAGGAAAATGGCCCACCTTCCACCAGAAAAAAAAGGAGGAAGGCTACCTTCCTATTCCGGAAGGGGACACGATGAAGCTGAGGGAAGCCGATAAGGAAGAGAAGAACCGCCTCTTCCTAGGCTTCACCACAATGACACTAAGGCTAGCCAGCGAGGGTGGTGAAGAGGAGGCGGTCACACAGGAGACCGCCGCTCCTACCCCCCCGTTAGCCCAATCCACATCCAAATCTGGGGGTAAACTAGGTGAGGCCACACAACAACCCTGGAAGAGGGCACAGATCAAGAGGGGATGGTGATGTACACAAATCCGGGACCTCTAACACTACTGGCGGATGAGAGGATGGAGGAGGCGGCCACTATACCACCACCCCTATCAACCCAACACTAGTCAGTACCTGAGAGGAGCGCCCCCCAAAATATATCAAAAAAGGAAGCCTAAAAAAAACAGGTGAGCAATCTAAAAATACAGGGCTTACTAACATTACATCTGACAACAAGACTAACAGGATGTACCCCAAACCTATTAATATAATACAGGCAAACCTACAACATTGCAGACTGGCGGTAACCACAATCTGCAACCACCTACTCAAAACAAATAATACCACTGCACTAATTCAGGAACCCTGGGTAGTCAATACAAAAATAGCAGGTGTTGGACAACTACCTGGTAAACTCCTATATGGAAACAACACGAAAAAAAATACTGTATGTATATACCTACAAATGTCACCTGTTACCTTGTTCCAGAGCTGACAGATGGAGACCTAACGGTTACAAGGTTAGAGGGAATCGAAATCTACCTGGCATCAGCTTACCAACCTTATGACTCACAGCACAACCCTCCGACACAAAAGTTATAAAGGTTGATAACATACTGTGAGGCACAAGGCAAACACATGATCATTGGCTGCGACGCCAACGCACACCATACCGTCTGGGGTAGCACCAATATAAACCAAAGAGGTAAGGCACTGCTAGAATACCTGATGGGCACATCTCTAAACATTTTAAACAAAGGTAATGAACCGACGTTCATAAACGCAGTGAGACAGGAAGTGATTGACATCACACTGATATTACAAGACAACTCACACCGCGGTGAACTGGAGGGTGCACAAAGAGACAACCATGTCAGACCACCGATGAATATCCTACACGATACAAATCAAAAAGTATGAAACTATGGCTACATACAGAAACTTCCGAAAAACGAACAGGTCTAAGTATCGAGACCTTCTTGAAGTAGCATTTGCCCGCCTTCACGCTGAAGACACATACCAAAATACACAAGAAATTGAGGATGCAGCAGACAAACTAACTGCGGCTCTCATCGATTCCTAAAATGAATCTTGTCCGGTGAGTACACCTAAAGATCGGAGGAAAACACCATGGTGAAACGCCCACCTTGAAGGCATGAAAAAAAAAATCCAGGAAACTGTTCAACAGGGCCAAAAACAACAAAACGAAAACGGACTGGGATGCGTATAAAGCACACCAACGCACTTACAAAAATGAGATTCGCAACAGACAAAGACCAGCCTGCAGGAACTACTGCGGAGGCATAGAGTCAACGAGTACAGCCGCCAGACTCAAAAAAGTGCTAGCCAAAGACCCACACTATCTTGGAAGCATAAAAAAACAAGACGGAGAACTTACCTCAAATGAGACTGAGACCATCCAACAAATGTTACAAACACACTTCCCTGGGTGTGAAACGCTAGACATCATAGCGTCCACAGATGATCAACAAGAAGCAGTACCAAACAACGAAGATAGAGAGCTAGCTATCAAAATAGTTAGACATGGGCAATCAAATCATTTTAACTATACAATTCCCCGGGCCCGGATGGTATCTATCCGGCCCTTCTCCAACGGGGACTACCTGCCATATATCGTGACTGCTGTATGTATCGCTACATTCCCTGGTCATGGAGAATGGTAAAAGTAGTATTCATTTGTAAGCCTTGCAGGAATGACTATACGAACGCAAAATCGTTCAGACCAATAAGCCTATCCTCGTTAATGTTAAAAACGCTGGAGAAACTATGTGATCGACACATCAGAGACAACGTTCTCAAATCCAGGCTGATACACCAACACCAACACGCCTACACACCAGGCCAAAGCACTAAATCTGCACTGCATCTTGTAGTCTCAAGAATAGAGCGGGCGATAATGAACAAAATGACCATACTGGGTACATTCACCGATATAGAAGGAGCCTTTGATAAAGCATCTTTCAAAAATATCGGGGAGGCACTCAACAGAGCGGGTGTCAACAACATGCTCTGCGGGTGGATAGGGAACATGCTCCGCGGCAGACAAGTAATAGCATCTCTGGCAGACGTCAAAATAACAGCTTCTGTCACTAGAGGCTGCCCAAAGAGTGGAGTCCTATCGCCACTCCTGGTGAACGAACTGATCACAAAACTTAACATCCATGGATTCTATACAATAGGATATACGGATGATATAGCAATACTCCTAAAGGTAATATATTAAAACTTCATCTGCAACAGAATGCAAGAAGCACTTAAACTTGTGGAGGACTGGTCCATAACCAACTCGCTATCAGTAAACCACACAAAGACAGAGGTAGTAATGTTCACCAAGAAATATGAAGTAGAAACACACACACTACCAAAACTATTCGGGACTGAAGTAAAGCTATCAAAAGAAGTCAAATACTTAGGAATTTCTCTAAAAACTGGTTAAAGCAAAGAAGAACGTAAAATTGAGAAAGGAAGCAAAGCTTTCTAGCAATGCAGATAAGCCATAGGTAATACCTGAGGACTATTCCCAAAGATAGCCTTGTGGATGTACAGGGTGGCCCAAATTGGATGTTACTATAGGGAATCTCGGTTATTAGAAGAGATAGAAAAAAATCGATGAGGCAGCTCTTTTTTTGAGACCAACTCAATGCCGAAAACAGAAATTAGCTATCGTCTTTTGTTTTCAAGTTATAGCCAAAAATGTAATATTTTCGATTTTTATTAATATCTCAGTCATTTATTATTTTATCAAGATAGGAATTGTATGTTCCGAAGGTACTTTTTTAAGGAGAATCGAATGTAATTTTACAGCTTATTTCTATCTTCATTAATAAAAGAGATACAGTCCAAAGTTATATTTTTTTAAATAGACGTCATAGTTGGCTGTGCTATAAAAAAAATGTTATTTTTTTCCCTTTTCATTGACATATAACATGTTGATGTTTTATTTTAAATTTATTGATATATACAGGGTGTCTACGCTAAACCGTTCGTTAAAAGGGGGTTACCGTTGCACTAAAAACCTGAAAAAAATCCTTGTCATACGGCTGAATCAGTTCTCCTCATATGAAATATTTTCAACTTTATATCACTTCCGGTTCCACCGGAAGTAGCACCAAATTTGTTATTTTAAATGGAACACCCTATATATTAGTAATTATTTGGAGTCCTCGTTTAAATTACAACATATTTTATTCGAACATATGTACACTTATCTCTTATAGTTTCCAAGCAAAAAAAATATTTCTAAAATTTTGACCTTTAAAAGGCATCTTGAAGTCTGTCTGTAACTTATCTTAATAGTAAGATAAAAATATGATTTATATCTCTACTTGTACCTAGAGGATGCCTCTATGAGTATATTGATTGGAAACTGTCAATTTTGACAATAAGTGTTCTTAAAATGTCAATATCGAAGTGCCCTTTTCAATATCTCGTAATTCAATTTTTTTAAATGGAATGACCTATTTTTTATCACACGGTACGATTGGGGGGAAGATTTCCTACAAAAAAGTATCAACGACTATACTCCTAAAGCAAGTGGTTTTCGAATTATTTCGAAGATTCGTTTTTTGTCGCGTTTATGCAGTGAATAATGTGCACATAAGTCGCAACTGAATTTTAGTAGGCAAGTAGTAATGCTTTTGTTTTGTCGCGTATGTAATGTGAAATGTCAAATAATAAAAACAATTAGTACAAAGTTATACAGAAATCAACAAAATTAATAAATACACCTATCAACAAATTATCAATTAATTCTTTACATGGCAACTGCGATAGAATTGTTACTAGAACATGTAGAGCAGGTATGGGCAACCTTTGACATGTTGAGGGCCAAACTTTAGCGTGCAAATACGTTCGCGGGCCGCGTTTAAAAGTACTTAGTGCATTTTAAAGTAGTGATAATATTTTTTGCGATAGATATTAGACATGAAATAATACGACAATGTTATTATGGTACAATTTATTAAAATAACAAAATGAAATTTAAAAAAATGGTACATTATAATTAAATCGTTAAATTTGCAATTGTTACAAACTACGAAAGTTAAATACACCGAAATCAATGAGACACTTGAGCTTGAATTTGGGAAACTAATCCATCGATATTTGGATTAATTCCCCTGACACAAAGACGTAAAGAATTTTCCAAATTATCGTCAGTCAGTCTTGTACAATGTGTTGATTTATTAACTTTCATCAATGAAAAGAACTGTTCGCATTTATAAGTACTGCCAAACGCACAAATCAATCTTGCGAATTTTCTAAGCTGGGGAAAATTGTCTTCTTCTAGGTATTTTTTGTAGAAATCGCACAACTCTACGTCTTCAAATTTGGATTTTAGGAGTGAGTTTTATTGAATCTCGATCAACTCCATTTGTAAGTGTATTGGAGCATTTTGTACAATATATGTTGTAGGAGTAGCAAATAAACTGAAACAGTCTTCCATGTTTTTGAAATCGCAAAATCTGTTCGAAAATTGTTCCGACAGTAACTTGAGTTCTTCAGCATATTGAGCATAAGCAATATTTTCATACGCAGAGAGCATGTTGAAATGGTAACTGTTACCAGACAGCATCTCTGACTCCCACAAGCGTAGTTTGATCTGAAACGCTTTTAAATGGCTGTACAAATAATTTACTAACTGTCCTTGTTTTTGAAGTTTCAAATTTAAATCATTCAAATAGCCTGTAAGATCGACCAGAAATGCTAAGTCACATATCCATTTTGGGTCACTTAATTCAGATAGTGGTTTATCTTTTATTTTCATAAAGTCTGCTATCTCATTTCTAAGCTCGCAAAACCGTTTCAACATTTTTCCTTTGCTCAGCCATCTGACTTCACAATAATATGTTACGTCGTTATACTCAGCTGATATTTCATCCAAAAATGCCTTGAACTGACGATGGTTAAGCCCTCGGGATCGAATAAAGTTGATGGTCTTTACTACCACATTCATAATATTCTGGAGTCGAATGGACTGAGAACACAAGTTTTGTTGGTGGATAATGCAATGAAGGACTATCAAATCATCTTTTTGCACATTTAATTCTGTTGCTTTTTCATTCAAAATTCTGATGAAACCTTTACGTAAGCCGACCATAGAAGGTGCACCATCAGTGCATACTCCAATTAATTTTGACCATGGTAAGCCAAAACTTGTGAATACCTTTTGAACTTCAATAAAAATATCCTCTCCTGTAGTGGTTCCTTTTAGCGGCTGTAAAGTAAGCAATTCCTCAGTAACAGTGAACTCCTTATCAACACCTCGAATAAATATAGCCAGTTGAGCTGTGTCAGACAAATCGGTGCCGGTGCTCTCGTCTAATGCTATGGAAAATGATTCAAAACCAGCCATACGGTCAGTCAATGTTGTTTTTATATCATTAGCCATCATTTCTATACGTCGAACAGTTCGTCTTGACAAACTAATTTTTTCAAATTCTTTTTTCTTTTCAGGACACATAAACCGCAAACTTTTAACATACACTCCTTGATAAATTCTCCTTCGGCAAATGGTTTTAATGCCTTTGCCAATTTTGAGCTAACTATAAAACTAACAACATTATCAAGTTTTGTTCTTTGTTTATGAAACATTTGTTGCTGTTTTTCCAAATTTGCGGTAAGCTTCTGGATTTGGTCTGTTCTTAATTGCCCTGTCAGTGAGTGCAGTGTAGCATGCTTAGTTGAGTAATGCCTCTTTATATTGAATTCTTGCATTACTGAAATGAATTCATTACACAGCAAACAAATAGGCTTACCATTGTGCAAGATAAAAAAGAATTCTTCAGTCCATTTTTCATGAAAATGGCGACCCTCTGTATCTACTTTTCGTTTCTTTCCACCAGACATCATTTTTGTTTACTTTTCGTTCAATAAACTAAATAACAAACTATAGTTAGTAACCACTCAAGATGCACACAAAGTCACAAAGCAAGTTGACGGCTCGAGCAGTTCGCTAGGATATTGCTTGTCCAAGTTATCACCTCGGTAGCTCAAATAGAACTGAACTAACGTTCGGGCCATCCACCCGCTTATATAGGCAAAATGAACGAATAATCTGGAATAAACTAGTTTAGAATAATTGAGAAGCAATAAATCTTTTGATGTGTCGCCCGTGAGGCGGCAAACCTCAAACAATTTGATCGGGCAAGTCGAGTGGCGGCGATTATCAAAGAGTGAGGCGGCAAACATCAAAGAAGTACCTAATGTAATATTTTTTTAATTGGGTTTTTTCAAAATGTCTCGTGGGCCGGATCATATCTTACAGCGGGCCGGGGTTTGCCCATGTGTTCTAAACCATCTCATAATGTAGTTTTTATTAGAAAATATTTCTGTAGTGTTATGTTTACATTTTGTTTTGTATTTCTTTGTCAATTGATTGTATTATAATAAGTAAATGTAAAACACGAAATTATTATTATGAAAGAAACATCAAAGTTTAAATAAATTATAAATTATTATTAAGTGATAAAAGCCAATTTTCTAAATTTGTGAATTGAATATATTTTATTTAAAAACCCCACACCCATGCGGGTAGAGCGGGTCATTATATCATATATATTATTCATATATATATATATATATTATTTACACGCAAGAACCTTGTCGAGAGTGAATAGTTTTATACTTAAGTAAAAAAAATGCACGAAATATAATTTTTTATAAAATGTAGACAAACTGTTGGGATGTTATTTCAATTTATATTATTTTTGAAAAGTAGTAGGTACATACTTTTTTGCGTTTTTTCTTCAGAAAACATAACATGTTTGTTTACTTTTCTCTTTTTCTCTCTGTTTTATTTTTTACACTTTTTAAACGATCGTATTCCTCCGATATTTGCTGAAGTTTTAAAGGTTTATTAATACTATAAATATCTAATTTTTTAACTAAATTGTTATTTACCGAAAAATAATTACATTTCTATACTATAATTTACTTTTGATAAGTAAAAGAAGTTATTTTAGGACTTTTGGTTTTATGTGCAAAAATGTGTTCTAATTTATCGCCTAGTTAAATGGAATAACCTTAATAATCAAAGCGTCCAATTTGAAGCTTATAACCAGTGTTTTCAATCCTTGATTAAGCATGAAGTAACATTTTGAGTTTAGGAAAGCTTGAAAATGTGGATTTGCCGCCGCGAAGTAAAGCGTAGCGTAGCGCGTCGGCAAATCAAAATTTTCAGGTTTTCTAAACTCGAAATTTAATTTTATGCACCACGCGTATAAAACACTGATATATAATGCAATTCAAAATTTACTGTTTATATTTGTAACCAAATCTTGCACTTTTCAAAATATATTTAAAAACAATTTACTGCATGTGATTAGAAACCGCTTTATAAAATAAATAATATACTTGCAAAATATCAAAAATGTTATTTACAATTTAAGATAAAGAAGCAATGATAAAATTAAAAGTATGTGAAAGAAAGAAAACATAAAAAAAATTAAAATATAACATAACATTCAAGATTAAAAGTGTTGTAGGTATACTTAAAACAAAAATCTGGTAATTTCTTAAGATGTTGATAACACTTCCGGCACCCCCTTCGGGTCGGTGCCCGCCTGCCTCGTGTATACTTGAAATAAAAATGTCCTGTATATTATTAGGTATATTTAATTTGGTTATTTTAAGGTTGACACAGCTTTTCGTGTATTAACTGAAAAAAAGTCTAGGGAAAGATGGGATGTGGAAGACAAGTACGAAATGAGTGAACAAGATTTTGATATTAAAGTAAGTGTAAAAAAAAACATTTTCAGTTATAAAAATACATTTTATTCTTATTTTTTTTTTCTACAAAAATATTTTGTCATGTTGAGACATTCAAACATTTATTGTAAAAACTGCGTACTGGGCTAATACCTCGATGGATATTGAATTATACAATGATTATTTGTTTCGATTTTCTTTTGTATAAGCCAAATCACCATTTATTTCAGCACACTGTTCCGCAACACCGTCAATACCTGTCCTATGGCGGCGTTGGCAGTGGAACGCCTTTCCAAAGGGAAAAACAATACATCAAAATGCGAGCCATGCAGGCCACTGATAACGTCCTCCAACATCGGATCTCCAAAATGACGGCTGATGAAAACACTTTGATGGACAAGAAAGTCCCCAACAAACATAAAATTAAAACTAAGTATGAAAAAATATGTTTGGTTTGAATCACGCAAATAAAATTGACTGATTCAGATACGGATTCGATCGGCTTGTTGAGGATCTAATACAGGAATCCATGTCGAAAGGGGAGTTTAATAATTTACCAGGATGTGGAAAACCGCTTAAAAGTCATCAGAATATTAATCCCTATGTCGATTTTGTTACACATAAAATGAATCAGGTTAGTAATATACATAAACTATTGGATATGTAACTACCATTGTTTTATTTAATATAGCTTACCTAACCTCGTTTCCCTAACCTAACCTCAATTCAACCCTTCCGATTTTGATTTATCATGAAGACATCTAGCAGTGAATCAACGTTCTAATAATTAACGAACTCTGTAACCAAAGGCGCCACTTTAATGCACTTAATGGACTAAATGGGAAAATCAAATGTATAAGGGTTGAAATGAGGTTAGGTTGGGTATTAGTGATTCGTGAAAAACTAAGCAGTTAATTATGTGATTTTTTGTTCTTAAGGTTTTAATCGACAACGGTTTCACACCAGAATGGATATCCTTACAAAAGGAAATCCGAGAAGAGACGCAAGTTTTACGCGATGGTCTGAGAAACGAGCGACTCCATTTTGGTCCTCTGCCACTCAGCAAAGAAGACGAATCCGACTGGGACGAAATTGTTGGTAAATACACGAAATTGTGCACCAACATTAATAAAAAAATCAACAAATTCAACCTGGTCGTTCCCATTTTAAACAAACAAATGATCCTGGTTACTTTGGCCCGCGAAGCGAATATTGTTTTAACAAATGGTGATTACAGTAAGTCTGGTAGGATTAAAATCGAGGAGAAACGATGTGTGAGTAAAATCGATAGCGGGAATATATTTCAGTTTTTAGATAGTATTTTTAAAAAATAGTTTCGTTCAGTTTAATAGTATATTTATTGTAAAAAATATATTATGTTTTACGTTTCATTAAAGTTTTTCTGATTATAAATCTACCTCCACAAGATCGTGTTTCCCTCGCCTAAAGTCGCCTTTCCCGTCGCGAGAATTCGGAGGGCTTTCGGATAAGCTACATGCTCGACTGTGTGTATCCTCTTTTGTAAACTTTCTTCAGTGTCGTCTGTTTCAATCGGGACAGTTTCTTGCACTAAAATCGCTCCAGAATCAAGACCAGCCTAAAAGTAATAAATATGTTATAACACTTTAATGAATAAAGCACTAAAAACCTTTCTTCACACTTTTATTTGAATTACCAAATGTACAGAGAGTGTTAATCCATTGATAATGGTCACTTTGTGTCCGAAATGTACATATGGTAATTTAAATAAAAGTGTGAAGAAAGGTTATTAGTGCTTTATTTGTCAAATTAATTTGATCTTCACGTAACTCACAATCAATTTATTTATGTTATAACAGAAAAATATACAAGGAAGTGTAAAAAAGTAATATAACTACAAAAATATACAAAATTGTGTAAAATCCGTTCACAACCTTTTTGGGACAGAGTTAGCCCTGATTTTTTCTTCTCATGTTGTACTACCTGATTCGGTGATGTAGCGGATGCAACTTTTTTTTCTGTAAGTGCTGTTCGACATTTTCTTGCCACTGCTTTTCCAGATTTATTATTTTAATATTCGTAAAAAAAATAAATGTTTTATCAAATGTGTAAAAATAATTTTAATGCCCGTAAAATGTAAAATAAAATAAATTAAGTGGTATACAATTTTTATCCAAATTGCAATAAACATAAATATTGAATGTTTTTCTTATGCATTGTTTCTAATTTACGTTTTTGTCGTCAATTGTCAAGTCATTTCAATTTTTCATCCTTAATTTAAACAAAGATTTGGCAACAATAACCTATTCAAGAAATATAACCTTAAACTACAATTAACCTAACCTGCCAACAAAATTACTAGATGGTCATAGCCTCCCTTGACCCAAAAAGATCATGAACAACTTATAAAAAAGTAATATAACTATAGAAAAAATACAAGAGGTTAATTTGATTTATATTTGAATGAACTTCTTGTTTTTAAAGTAATCAATATTAGAAGTTGTGTAAATAAAAATGGTTGAGGGTGGAAGATGTTGAATTACTATAAAAACTACTAACATCGACAAAATGTACAGTGCATCCAGTGACTCTAACTCCGGCTTCCAAAGCCTGCTTCGCTCCGTGCATCCCTTTAAAAAGCGGCAACAGTGCCGGATGGACATTGAGCAACTTTCCGCGCCATTTATTCGTAAACTCTTCCGACAACAGTCGCATAAATCCGGCTAAACAAACAATCTCCACGTGTGCTTTTATCAACTCCTCATGCATTTTCCTATCGAAATCCTCCCTGGTCGAATACTTCCTGTGATCGATGACCATCGTTGAGATTCCCGCCCTCTCCGCCCGCTTCAGACCTTCCACACCCGCCTTGTTAGAAATGACCAAACCGATTTCGCATCCCATGTGCATTGTGGGGTCCAAAGTGGCGTCGATCAGGGCTTGCAAGTTGCTGCCAGTCCCCGAGATTAATACACCGACGCGCTTTTTTGTTGTCGCGTGTAGTTTCACGACGGACGGTACATAGAGTTTCATTTGTGGTTCAAGGGCTTCGGCAAAATTTTTAACCATCACTTCAGGCGTATCTAAAAAAATAATAATAATACACATACTGGGTGTCTCATCGAAAATTGGCTATAATCCATTTAAATATTGTCCGCAGTGGCATCTCGTAACCTCAGTTTAGAAAAGCAAGCATCGCATTATGAAAAGGTCGCATAGTCTACCCGTTAGACTTGCCTCACAGTAGGCATATTCTATGACGTAACAAGCTTTGATTAACAAAATGTTTGTTCGCGGAGCGAATCATAGCTTGAGTACAAGTACTCAAAATTTGTACTTCTCTTGTACTCAGTACTCAGTCTACGAGTACCTAATTTTTTCATTTGTTACTTGTACTCGATGCATTTTTAGACCACAAAATAAACTCGAGTATATTTCACTCCAACTGTCAAAACAGTTTATGACAAAGATGACATTTTACTTTTAACTTGACATAGATGACAATCTATAAATTTTACTTTCAACTTTACATCAATGAAAATCTATAAATTTTCACATTTAATGTTACTTTTTGACAGTTTATCGTATCTTTGATCTTATTAGCGTTCACTTTGTAGTACATCTTCATAACAATTAAATTAAAACACTTGACTTTGTTAAGTTTATTCAACTTTTCAGTGACTATAGTTTCGACTACAAGCCACGTTCCTGGCATAGCCAGGAAGGGGTTACGGGGCGTAAGAACCCCCTTAGTCGCTGCTATCAATTTTATTTTGTCTTTTTGAAATCGCCGCCGCATGTTTAAGATCATTGAAAAATTGTGCGTTAGTAAGCATCTGCACACGTCCTGATTTAACGCCAAATTATATTATAAATAGTTGTTTTTTGTGCAGTTTCTATAGAAATATTTTATGTTTATGCAAATTATATTATTCTGTCTAAACTGTTATTTTTTTCTGCGCTTCAGTTACAAACCCCCCCCCCCATGGAAAAATTCCGGCTACACCACTGAATTTAACAGTTTACTGTATCGTATGATTATGTTAATTGACAGTCACTAATATTAGGTTAGAGATTGAGTGTCATTGTTAACAAAAAACGCCAAAACCGTCAATAATATGAGAAATTTTATATTGTGTGCTATTAGTAATTGGTTAGGTTACGTTAGACGATTATCACTAATAATCGAACATTATTGACAGTTATAAGTTATATCTAACCTATTAGGTTAAATCAACTTAATCAAAACTTATCTAACTTAACCTAACCTTAGGTTAGCTAACCTTTTAGGTTGAATCAACTTAATCAAAATATATCTAACTTAACTTAACCTTACATTAGCTAACCTATTAGGTTAGATCAACTTAATCAAAATATATCTAACTTAACCTAACCTTAGATTAGCTAACCTATTAGGTTAAATCAACTTAATCAAAATATATCTAACATAACCTAACCTTAGATTGGCAAGTAATTTGACACCAATTAACCAAAATGTACCTAACTTTGTTAGATTGGCATCTAATTCGACCCAAATTTTAACATAACAATCTAAATTGATGTTTCAAAATGAAATAATAGCACCAACGTAAAATGACAGTTTTATCTAAAAATAAAAATGTTAATTTATGATAGAAATCATCCTTGTTATCATGTCTTACATTGTCATTATTGCTGGTATGGTTCGACATAAAAAGGAATGACATTTTTAATGCCATATTAGCACAAAATGACAACGAATTAATAATACTGACATAAAATCACAATCATAACGTTCAATTTGAAACTACTAACGAGTGCTTTCCACTCCTCGATTAAGCAATGCCATTTTATGAAGTTAGGGTAGAATTAATTTTGTTGAGTTGGTTTAGATGTCACTTTGTGTACTTGGGTTGCATATTTATAATCATAATGTAGGTTATGTTCCATCACATTAAAGTGGTATTATTTTTAATCTTAATCCACTATAATTTAAGTCTGCCAGTATCATACTAACAAGTGTTTTCCACTCCCAGACTAAGCATGGAGTAAAATTTCGAGTTTAGGAAAGCCTGAAAATATGGATTTGCCGAGCAAACTTGAATGTGACTTGTTAGTATGATACTGGCGGACTTAAATTATAGTGGCTTAAGATTAGAAAAAATACCACTTGAATGTGATGGAATATAACCTACATTATGATTATAAAAATTAGTGTTCCACGTATGTAGAACACTAATCTAATGTGAAATTCAGAATATATATAAAAACATTTTTTATACCAAAGACTTTACTATTTCGTGTATTTATTTATATATACTTTGTACTCAAGTCATTTTGTGAAGAGTAATTGTATTTAGTATTCGAGTACATTTTACCAATACTCGGAACAGCTGTGAATTTAACCTCACATTTTGCACCTTGAATCCGCAGCCTTTCCCAAAGTCGATCACAAGCTGCGCCTGATTGTCAGTACAGCACCTGTCCGTATTTTTAGCTGACATTACATGATCTGTAGATGTTTGACTTTTTAAGATTATGTTTAATTGTTTACTAACCTCCGACTCTCTTAAATATATTTCCTATCACAGTCGCTCCTTGAGGTATAAGCATTTTGAGGATTTCGGCTTCATCAGATTTCTTCACTACCAAAATGCCACCTATGCCGCAGTTGAAAGTACGCAACATTTCCGGCTGATTAATTCCACCTAAAATAAAAAAAAAGACCTTTATTGGCATAATACTACATTACATCTACATCTACACTAATTGCTGCCCCCTCTCTTTCTCCTGCTTTCCCTCTCTTACCTAAAATATTGTTACTTAATTTAAAATTGTTAAAATTCAACTGTTTACATTTTTATGTTATTGACATTAACCTATGATAAAATTTGATTCTTTAAAATGGATTTAATGTTTGCATACTTTACAATAAACATTGACTGACTTTGATTATTTTTTGTGTTATTTTAACATACCAGCAGTTGCCAACCAAGCGAAAACTGGCGGAATGTTCCACTTGCTCGCATCGACTTCCACACCTAAATGAGATGGCAGTACCCTCGGAATATTCTCCACCAATCCACCGCCGGTTATATGGGCGAACGCCTTGACTTTATTCGTCTTTACAGCAGGAATAATCGCTTTCACATAAATTTGTGTGGGCGTTAACAGTTCTTCCCCGAAACTCTTTCCGGTCTTGCTGAAGGGGGCTTTGTCTTTGTAGCTGACTCCGGCCAGCTTCATGACTTTTCTGACCATGCTAAATCCGTTGCTGTGAACTCCGGAGGAGGGGAGGGCGATGACGGTGTCCCCGGCTTCGACTTTCTCGATGTGCGGCATCAGATTTTTCCGTTCGACTGCACCTACTGCAAAACCGGCCACGTCGTAATCACCAGGAGGGTACATATCGGGCATTTCTGCGGTTTCTCCTCCTAATAGGAACAATAATAATAATATACTAGTTAATAAAATAAACCATGTGATTTAAATTCCTAAATCAATCCAAAACATGTATTTAAATATTTTATCAAATTTTTGATAACATTAATTGAATCCGTCATTTCACAAAGAGGCTGTCTCTTTAATTTCAAACTGTTTAAGCTCTATGCATTATTAGTTATGTCAATGTAGATTTTTTTTATGTTTATAAAGCATCTTAAGCATTGTAGGCAGTTCTGGCTCGTTTTCATATGGAATACACGAGTAGAGGCACTAAGGGACACAATTTAGCAAAAAGTGATTTTTTTTCAGATTGAGATGATCTCTTTTCAAAATGACTGATTCAATTACAGAATATTTTTTTGTTACCTTACCTATCAATGAGCATCCAGCTTGTCGGCATCCTTCGGCAACTCCGTTTACAACTTGTTTCGCGACATTTACATCCAAATTCCCGCAAGCGAAATAATCGAGGAAAAACAGGGGTTCCGCACCATGAGCAAGGACGTCATTCACACACATGGCAACAAGATCGATTCCGATTGTGTCGTGAATTCCCATTTCTTGTGCTATCTGCATTTAAAAATATCTCATCAGTTTTATCTGTGCGTAACTTGTAATAGTGGTTGTTACTTCTTTTTGAGATTTTGATCATATTGAAAAATCTTTTAAAGAATGTTGTAGATAATCAAAAAATAAATATTTCCTGCAAATACCATTTTTGTCATAGCACTTTTAGTTTTTGAGATATTTTTATAAAAAGGAAATTTTGTTTTTTTTTGCTATAACTCGGTATGTATTGAGAACATCAAAATATGTTTCAAATAAAAGTTATAAATCTTGTCAGAATACTTGCAATCCACTATTGTATTCTGTAGCAGAGCTGGGCAGTACTCAAAATTTGTACTTTGAGTACTTTTCGTGTACGAGCACTTTATTTTCCAAATACTTGAACTTGTACTCGACACATTTTTAGACCGCAAAATAAACTTGTGTACATTTCGCTTCAACTGTCAAAACAGTTTATGACAAAGGTGACATTTTACATATAACTTGACATCGATGGCAATCTATAAATTTTACTTTCAACTTGACATTGATGACAATTAGGGGTGCCAATCCCAAGCCATTTTTCCAATCCCGGGATTTTCGGAACAATGGTCAAGTAATCCCGGGATCCCGGGACTAGTCTCGGAAAAAATAAAAAATACAAATGTTTATTTTAGAAGATTTATTTAATTTATTAAACTTAATTATTATTTATTAATTTGAATTCAATGAACAAAACATACAAATATATTAACAAAACATATAATATAATAACAAAACATGTATAAATATATACATATATACAGGGTGACCTGGAATCAACGCCCTTAATTAACAGGGCAAAATCCAGGTAAGATATTCTAAGAAAATGTTTCTTGCTGATGTGAAATTCCCGCTCTGATTGCATATCTTTATGCGCAAACAACGTTTTTAATGTACGTATTACAAGATCACGGGATTTGGACTTTTTAATCCCGGGTTTTTGGGATCGTTTTTTTACCGGGATTCCGCGATCCCGGCATTTCGGAATCTATAAATTTTCACATTTATCATCAATTTTGTCAATAAACATGGTTCACACGATATAAACTGTCAAAGACTTCCATTATCGACGTCAACATTAACAGTCAACTAACTAATGATGCCGACTTATGTCCCTTATCACTATCGACTTGAGTCAGCCTATTGTTAAATGTCAACATTCTACATTAAGTGTAACTTTTAACGTAAAGTGTCAATACTGTCGAAAATATTTAATATAACATATTGCATTTAGGCATTGTTAGGTTAGGGTAGATATCGTATGATTGAGTTAGACGACGGTCACTAATGTTAGGTTAGAGACCGGGTATCACATTTAACGTAAAATGTGAAAACTGTCAAAAATTTAAAACATTTTTTATATCATGTGACATTAGTAAGTAAGGTTTAGGTTAGGTATGATTGTGTTAAATGACAGTCACTAATATTAGGTTAGAGATTGAGTGTCATTTTTAACATAAAATGTCAAAACTGTCAATAATATGAGAAATGTTATTTTGTGTGCCATTAGTAAACGGTTAGGTTAGGTTAAAAGACTCACTAATAACCTAACATTATTGATAATTGTATTACTGTTGTATCTAACATATCAGGTTAGATCAACTTAATTAAAATATATCTACCCTAACCTAACCTTAGATTGCAAAGTAATCTGACCCAATTTCCCAAAATATATGTAACCTTATTAGATTGGCATTTAATATAAAATAATATTTTTTGATATTTTGGATACTTACTGAGTTTTAACAAAAAAAATCATAATTTCACTTTTATAAAAAAAATCTTGAAAACTCAAGAGTGCTGTTACAGTATTGTTGCATATTCTAAATATTTTAAACAGAATATGACTGACAGATAAAGTGCTACGTGTTATGTCATTTTTGTACCTTAAGTTTAGTTCCGACGCCGTCTGTCCCCGACACCAAAAGCGGATCTTGAAATCCGGCCAGTTTAGTATCGAAGAGTCCTCCAAAACCACCGAGGCCTCCCATGACTCCCGGACGATCCGTCGATTTTGCTGCGGGCTTAATGTGTCCGACTAAATCGTTTCCAGCGGTTATGTCGACACCACTGGCTTTGTAAGTAAGCTTTCCAGATTGTAAAATAGCTCTATTATAAAATTAAAAAAAAAAATCTATATTTTGTTAAAAAATTAGATATTAAAGTTCAAATTGACATTTTTTCTATTACAAACATTGATATCAATAAAAATGAGTATTTGCCCGTGAGCACTTGCCAAATCTCGGAGCATTGGTTACTTTAAGTTGTATATAAAAACGAAATGCAGTGAGCAGATGAAAGCGGACATATTTTTGGGTACGGAAAGCTCATAAATTACTTGCATAAACCCCTGATACATGTACATCTCCAATAACCGGAAACTTTTTGGAGAACCAATAGTATCCACTTATGCGAAAATACACTGCACTCACTCTTATTCATATCACACATTATATTAGCATAAGTAAAGATGTTAGTATGACTAAAGTCCGCCTGGAAATAGGAGAGAGCTATGGAATTCGACAAGTGTGAATAGTATGCGCTTGAAAAATGGTGAGCGTAGCGATGAAATAGAAAATAATATATTTTTTTTACATGTTATTTTCAATGTTCCGCTCAGTGTCGAGGGTATATGTTGTAGATATTTTTTGTAAACGTTCGTTCATATATCTCTGAACACATGACCCGGCCGCTGTACCACTCAACCGAATGTTATCGTTCCTTCGCTCCATAAGCGTAGAAGACGTTTGAAAACGGGAATTATAATAGAAAATGATGTTTATTAAAATTAAACAAATAGGGATTGAAATGAAAGGTTTATTTATATGAAATAATAACTATAATATATTATACACATATGCATTATTATTTACAACACATAAACTGAAACAAAACTGATTATTTAACAAATATTATAATAATTGAAAATAAACACATATTATTTTTAATGGGTATTTATAGAAAAAAAAACAGTTAACTATAACTATAGTTTACACGTACAATTGTGACAACAAAGAAGATTAATACATGTCTTCTTCGTCACTGAAATCATCCAATGACGAATCATTTAATTCATCGACCGTAATTAACAATGGTTCCACAACTATCTCAATGTTATTGTCAAGTTCCCACATTCGTTTCTCTTCTTTTATTACATGCGCAATGGCATTTTGCCATTTAGTAGCAGTTATGTTTTGAATTGCATCCGCCAATAGTTGCTTCACATCTGCTAATTTAAAAGTGCTGTTTTTTCTGTCTACTTCACCTTTGACCTGCGCCCATATTAATTCTATAGGATTTAATTCGCAATGATATGGCGGCAATCGTAACACTGTAACTCCTCGCGCTGCCACCATTTCATCAATTACATATTTGATGTAAGTTGGTTTATGTATTTTTACTAAATGTAAAAGTTCTTTCTTCAGCATGCCAATATCACCATCAATATTTTTTGATAACAGCCACTCCAATATAGCAGTTTTCTTCCAAGCGGTTGTAGGAAGACGTTCTATGCGGCGGCTATGATAACTTGCGTTGTCCATCACAATCACTGATCCACATGGTATTTCAAGTAATATTTTTCTAAACCAATCTTCAAAAACATCAGCATTCATATCTTGATGGTAATCCCCACTATTTTTAGATTCGAATGCTAGAAGTGCATCTTTTATAAATCCATCGTAGCTTCCTATGTGTGTTATGATTAGTCTACGTCCTTTTCCTGAAGGAGATTTTAGGCCAGTTGATAATCCCTCAATAAAAGCTTGCCTGGCACTATTAATATTTAAATCCTGCCATATTTTATTCACAGTATGACCTTTGTTTACCCACGTTTCATCGATATAATAAATTTTCTTTTTGTCTTCTCTTGCGGTTTTTATTTGTCTTAAATATTTTCTTTGCCATACAATTATTTCATCTTTTTCAATTAACACACTTTTCCGACTTCTTTTTTGATATCGAAAATTTAAACTTTTTAATATTTCTCCCAGCCTCCATTTGGTAATATTTGCCGATTCTTCATTTTCTCGAACAACTGACAAAGCTTTATCTAGTGTTGGCGGTTCATTTTTCAAGAAAAACGAATGAACAGTACGACGCACATAGTTTTTCACATCGTTTTCCACTACTGCTGGTTTTCGGCCAGATTTCTTGATTGGATCTGATATATCTCCGTTATCCTTTTGTTCTTTTAAAATCCGGAATATTGTTGATTTTCCTACTCCCGTCATGTTTGCACACATGTCAACAATTTGGCGAACACTGTAGTCACATACTGAGTATTGGTGTCGTAATGCGTTATATACATTTAAAATTATAATTTTTTCATTCAGTGACAACGCGGAACATTTCAATCGGTTTTTTAGCGGCGAATATGAAGAACAATTCGGAACTGTATCCATTATTTACATCACAGAGAAAAATGTAACTGGATTATGAAATAACCAAACTGGGGTTATATAGAAAAATACTAAGAGTTTATAATCTGTTTAATTAGGAAGTACCGATTTCAAAAATAAAATATGCGGGCCATAAAACCTAATAGGCTTCTTAAATACCCCCCCCAAATACCCCCCGCAAATACCCCTCGCAAATACCCCCCGGGAATACCCATGTTGTGCATTTACCTGTAAATACCTGTATTTTCACGTGTTCATTGTAGGCATTAATCTTTTTATATTGTTTTGTGCCGATAATTTCATAGTACCACAGTTCATATATATCCAGTTAGCCAGTCCCCATATAAATTTTGGGTACACGCGAATGGGAGCAGAGCGCTGGATGCCAAATTGGTGTATATGGCTGCCTATATACACCAGTCTGGCTTCCTGCGGTCGGTCGGTTACGACTATTTTACTCCAGATGTCGCGAAATCAAGTCTGAGAGAGAGACAATTTCTTTCTCCCTCTATTCCGCGCTTCTCATCGTATCATATTCCAGATGTTGATTTTTCAATCTTGAAAACACGTTTTTTTTTTTCTTTTAACGAGCTAAGGATGCGTGTTACATTCATTCATGCGTTTCCTTCTACAATTTTATTTTCTGCGTTATTAGAGAATAGATTTTATGAAATTATATGTGAACGTTGTAAAATTCATTAAGTATTATTTATTTTATACAAAAAACTTAAAATACAAAATTATTTCACTTTTGATAAAAAGTAAAACAAATACATCAACTTATCATTTTATTAACTAATCAGATAAATCCTATTGATCAGATCAAATCTACTGATCGATAAGGGTTTCTTTTTTCATTAAAGGGGTCAGTGCAAAATGCAGTTGTAATTTTTTTTTTAGTTTTTGAATTATTACCGTTTGAAGTTTTTAACCCATTAAGCGCCGTTGATGCATACACGCAACATTATTATTTTTTGATAATTAAGTTACTAAATAAGTTTATTTGATATATTATATTATTTGACCTGAATTGAAAATGTACCAAGAAAAAAAAGTGTATTATAAATACTTCACAATATTACAATGTTTTATACGCGTGGCGCATGAAGTAAAATTTCGAGTTTAGAAAAGCCTAATTTGGCTCGGTCGCTCCGCTTCGCTACGCGCCCGAGCCAAATTTTCAGGCTTTTCTAAACTCGAAATTTTACTTCATGCTTAGTCTAGGAGTGGATACACTCGTTCTTAACTTCATATTGCACGTTTTTATATAAAATCGACGAATGCCTGAACATTGACAGCGTATACATTACATTGTTGAAGCACTCATTTTTTGAAAATCCATTATCACTTTAATATAATAATAATAATAAACTATTTCTGATTTTTAACTTTTTATTAAATTCACGTATACATTATGTGTATTTAAAGAAAAAAATCACAGTATGTAATGCAATAAGTCATTCATAGAAATCATAAAAAGAAGTGTAGAATTATAATTAAAATAAGAACGAGGCGGAAATGTGGAGAATATTGAGAAGAGGGGAGAGAAGAAGGCAGGTAGGGGTATCGCTGAGGGAATGGACAAGGAAATGCAGAGAAGGGAGCGGAGTACCGGGGGAGATTGGAGAATGCAGATGTGGAGACAGAGGGGAAGAGTTCACGGAGGAGGAGGTGGAGAGGGCGTTTAAGGAAGTGAAGAGTGGAAAGGCGGCAGGGAGGGATGGTCTCAAGGCAGAGATGTGGAAGGAGATTGGGGAAAAGGGGAAGAAAAAATTCAAGGAGCTGTTGAATCAGATGTGGAGGGGGGAGGTGAGCTTTCCGGAAGAGTGGAGGGTTGGGATGATGTGTCCGGTGTATAAAGGAGGGGATGAGAAGTAGCTATAGGGGGGTAACGATAACAAGCATTGGATTTAAGCTGGCGATGATGATTGTGTGGAATCGCATGGAGGTGGAGGTGGAGGAAAAGGGGATACTACCGGAGACGCAGGGGGGGTTTAGAAGGGGGAGGGGGACGAGGGAGCAGGTTTTTACCCTGGCGCGAATGGCGGAGAGAGTGATGGAAGAGAAAGGATGTGTCTATGCGGTATTCATGGATCTGAAGGCAGCGTATGACTCGGTGCCGAGGGGGAGTTTGATAGAGTGCTTGAGAAGGAGAGGAGTGAGTGAGGGGATGGTGGAGTGGGTGAGGAGAGTGTATGAGGAGACATGGGTGGTGGCGAAAGTGGGGAAGGAGGTGTCGGGGTGTTTTAGAACATGGGAGGGTTTGAGGCAGGGGTGCCCGCTGAGCCCGATGCTCTTTAATGTATATGTGAGTGAATTGGAAGAGGTGATGAGGAAAGGGCAGGCAGGGGGAGTGGTGATGGGTAAAAGTAAAGTATGGATCTGGGCATATGCGGATGACGTGGTGTTAGTGGCAAGAGAGTATGAAGGGATGAAAGAGATGTTGAAGAGAGTGGAGAGGTTTATGGATAAAAGGGGAATGAATGTGAATGTAGTGAAAACGAAGTGGGTGAAGTTTAGAAATAAAGGGAAAGAGGGGAAGGTGAAAGAATTGGAGTGGAAGGGGGTAGTTATTGAGAGGGTTAAAACTTTCAAGTATTTAGGGTTTTGGTTTAAAGGAACGGGAGGGTATGAGGAGCATGTGAGGTGGGTGCAGAGTAAGGCGAGGAAGGCGTGGGGAATGGCGTGGGGCAAGTGGGGGAAGTGGATGGGGAACAATATGACGGTTGCGTGTAAAATATGGGATGCGTGTGTGAGATCGGTGCTAATGTATGGAGTGGAAGTGTGGGGGACGAAAGGGTACGAGCTGATAGAGAGGGAGCAGATGTGGTTCCTGAAGCGCATGTTGGGGGTGGAGAGGTCCACGCCCAGCTACATAGTGCTTCAGGAGACGAACAGAGAGAGGCTAGAGTGGGAGGCAATGGTGAGGGTGGTGAGGTACGAGATGAGATTGTGGGAAATGGAGGAAGAGAGATTGGTGAAGGATGTATGGGTGACGAGTGTGTGTGGGGGTGAGGGTAGATGGAGGGGGGAGAGGAGGAAAATGTATGAGAGGGTAGGGCTGTCGGAGGCGAAGGTAATGGAATGGCTAGGAAATGGGGTGAAGGTGGATGAGTGGGTGAGGGGGAAAGGGAAGGAGGTGGAAGGGCAAGAAAGGCAAAGGCGTATTGAGAGAAGTGAGTATAATGATATGTATGGAAGAGTGCTGAAGTATTTGATAGAGAAGGGATGGGGTAGAAAGGATAGGGTGATTGTGGCAAGGGCGAGGTGTGGATCGGAGGAGAGAGGAAGGAAAGTATGGATGGGGGAAGAATATGGAAGGTGTGTGTTGTGTGGACAGGGGAAGGATACGTGGGGACACTTGGCGGAGGAATGTGAGGGGGTGAAAGAGGAGTGGCTGGGAGCGAAAGGGAATAGAAAGGTAGTGGAGTGGATGAGAGAGGATGGGATCGGGGTAAGGACGTTGGAAAAGCTGGGGAGGGAGAGGGAAAAGAGAAGGGAGGGTAAGAGGGATACGGAAATGCAGTAATAACGAATGAATTGTAAATAGTCTGTAAGATATGCCAATAAAGGTCTTTTTTTTTTATAATTAAAATTAACTTTTAGAGTTAAAATTGCTTGGCCGTTAATGGGTTAAAATAGTTTTAAATATACTATGTGTCCCGTTTCAAGGCGCATTGTATGTTTCATGTAAAGATTTCCAATGTAATTGGAATTTGAGTTTGTATCGCTTATTGAACCAAAACGATTACAATAAAATTCAAATCATTTCTTTACCTACTAGCAGTATTTTCGAGGTATTATTTTTGAGTTCTCCTCAGTTTCATTTGAAATATAGCTTGAAAATAGTGAAAGCAATAATTCAATTCAACATGAGTGTTTATTCTGCAAAACAAAAAAATCAGATCCCAAAATGGACTCAGTATATATTTTAATCAAGATGCGTATTTTATTAAATGAACCATACTTTTAATAAATATTAACAGTTTCAGAAATTTGTGGTTTTTGCACTGACTACTTTAATTATCCGTTTACTTTGAACGATTGTTACATGATCAACTTGTACTTTTCCGATTGAAATTTTATAAACGCTTATTGTGTGCCATTTGACCAACACCGACAACACTCAGCGGGCACTAAAATGTTACCTAATTTTTGGATTAAAATTTATGGCATCCGTCGTGCGGCTGCATGGGTATAATTTAGAAAAGAATAAGCAGAAATATTTTTCGATATTCTCAATACTTCCCGAGATACACGAAATGTTATATAGAGAAAGTACAAATTATATAAAAATCATGAAACTTTATATTGAGAATATTATCAAAAACTGCGAAACAAATAAACTTGTTAAATCAAGTAATTAGTCACATTAATAACATTATAAATTTTACATTTTAATAATTGTTACCGACCTCATGGCTATCTTTTTCTGTACGGAAATATACGTTTTAGGGTCCCAGGAATCAGAAACAAGTGTTATCGATAATATTTGAGATAATTGGCTCAAATATTGTAATATGTTGAAAAGTCTCGTTAAGTGATGATAATCAAAAACATTTAGAAAACAACAAGATGTCTTTTAATAGAATAAGTATAATAGATTTTCCCTGAGAAGTGTAATTGTAAAAATTATTGAATACTCTATTTCCAGTTTACAATGTTCTGTATATCAGGTTAATTCAATTATTTCAATGGTTTTATTCTTAGTCAGATTACATTTACAAAAGGTACCGATGGGATTATGTTACAGACTAAATAGGTAAGTAAAAATAATTCAAAATAATTTAAGAAAACCCTATCAAAAAGTGTCTAACTAAAATATCGGTTAGTGAAAAACATGATAAGAAATTACCGAATTGGATCCTGCGGATACGGATTAAATGTGTCAACAGTAAATAATCTTTTTTAATCCCAAAATATTTATGGTTTTTAGAAGGTTGCGGATTATCTGTAAGTTGCAGTGGTATTGTTCTGGTCGCCCAATACTTGAGGGTATACAGCATAATAAAAACGTGGTCGAAAAAATGCCTACAAATAGGTAAAAACAGCTAGATCACTTCGAAGAATTTGATTTTTCATCCCTTCTATAAAGCTATCCCCACTAAAATAATGAATATTGTCCAAAAAGAAAATAGTCAAAGAAAAGAGTTAATTCGATATTCATACACGTTATTCAGAGTGTAAATGGATAAAACGGAACGTAGCATTTTTAATGTTAATTTCTCAAAATTAAAATATTATCTTCCCTAATTATTTCAGGGAAATTATGATATTCATTTGGTTAGAGTAAATTTTTAAAAACCGGAGTGTCATGAAATTAAACAAGCAAATGATGAGGTGTTGATTTGTTGGCTTTTTATTTAAAATATATTCTGTTGATTTTGTGTTACACTTCGATCAATTCTGTATTATTACTGAATAAAAAAAAAAAAAAACGAAAAACCTGCTTCTAAAATATCGTTAATAAATAAGAAAACAGTTATATGTATATTTAATATAGTTTTTTAATGTTTGTTAGTTTTTTGTATATATGAATGTTTATATGAATCTATATTGCTATGTTTTTAGTTTTGTGTATTCGTAAATAATTTATCTATTTTATTGAAATAATTTCTGTTTTTTTATTATCAATTCCAATTAAAATACCCATCAAACATTTTTCAAATTGATTTTTTCATTGTAAAAAGATTTTTGTATTTATCTAACCTTTAAATAAAAAATGTTTAATAACATAAATATATTAAAATTCTATTAATTTTTAAACACGTTTTTATTAAAAATATATATAATAACTAAAAATGTTGGAAATATATTTTACATTTTTTCATTGTAAAATGACTTTGTTTATTTATACAAATTATGAATATTTGAAACAATAATCTATTAATCTAATAATTTTAACAATTTTTTTATTAAAAATATATGAAATAACTAAAAACGTTTAAAATATATTTAGAATTGTTAATTTCATTGTAAATTTGTTTTTATAAAATATATTCCCGATTTTCATAATTTGGAACACGCTTGAAATCTCAAAATAAAAGAAATATTTTCGAATAGACTTTTTGTGGTGATAAAAATTTTTATTATTCGTCTACCACAGTTCATATACAGAAAGTTTTCCGTTAAAGTATACATATTTCAAATTCACCTTATTTTCTTTAAATCTGTAGATATTCGTTGTGTTTTTAAAAGAGTTCAATTTGATGCTTTAAACGAGTGTTTTCCTTTCCCAGACTAAGCATGAAGTAAAATTTCGAGTTTAGAAAAGCCCCGTGAAAATTAATCGAGGGTCGCGCAGCGACCCGAGACAAATTTTCGGGGCTTTTCTAAACTCGAAATTTTACTTCATGCGCCACGCGTATAAAACACTAAAATATTGTGAAATTGAAGTATATTTGAACCTCACGTAAAATCAGTGTTTTGTGCGCGGGGCGCATGAAGTAAAATTTCGAGTTTAGAAAAGCCCAGAAAAATGTACAGTGTATTCTGTATATTGAGTTATTTATACTTAAAAAACTGTCTGTATAACTAATCAATAATATAAATTATTTGCCAAATTTGGTACATACCAACGTTTTAATTGAATTTATGAAGAAAAAAAAAACAATCAAGATAAAAATAATATCAAAGGAATTATTTAATGTAAACTCATTGAAATTTATTTTTTGATTTTTAGTTAAATTTTATTTATTTTATTTTATTTAAATATATCTGATTCCCAAAGTCCATAATTTTGAACACGCTGGAAATCTGAAAATGAAAGAAATGTTTCGGAACAGTTTATTTTTTCTGAAGGTCATCAAATTTATCATCGTACAAGTGGTGTAGACGGGATCAAATTACACGACGAAATAAGAGCGAGCGCGTTTGTGTGTGTGTGTGTGTGTGTATGTGTAGACGCAACAGGAGCAGTTTTCTCTAGAATACTTCTACGTTTACTCTATTCATAAGTAGATGGACCCACTTCCCTACCACAGTCTCTCCTTTTCTATCCTCGAAAACTCGGAATCCAGTTCTCTTATGGGAGAACTGGATTCCGAGTTTTCGAGGATAGAAAAGGAGAGACTGTGGTAGGGAAGTGTCTACCCTTGATAGTACTTTTCAAGTTTGTCTTTTATTTTAATTGTTTTCAAATAATTATAACGATAAACATATTTAAATATGTTTTAACTTAATTTATATATCGTCTTGTATAAAAAAAATACTTAAATATATTTTTTATAATTAAAACCATAATATTACTGAATTTATGATGCGCCACTGCTAACGGCTACCGGCGCGTTCCATAGCTTTCTGCTATTCCCAAACAAGGTATAGTGATTTGGCAATGTTGCCTCAGTGAGTGTCATAATTCTAACCTAAAAGTTTGATACATTTAGCTTAACCCCTTTGAGTCCTGTCATATAGATTATTGTAAAAAAATCGAATTTTACACAAACTAAGACCATTTTAAACATTTTTTAAATATTTTTCTATCACAACAAAAGCTATAGATACAATATTTCTCTTATAAATACTTCTCAGAACTCAATATAAAAGAATAAACATAAATTGGGATTTCATAAAAAGGGAATAAAAAAAATTATTAATAATAATAAATTTCATAATTATGAATTGTGAACATAAATGAATAGAAAATAGTAGGATTATAAAATTATGATATTTTGTGTGAAGCATGATGATGTTGATATTTTCTTTGAACTAACTCACTTGGCTATTCCCTTGTGTGCGATATCCCTGCGATGCTGTTCGCCGTCAAATGTGACAATTTCACAAGCGCTCGTTGCCCTAGCAGCGGCAACTGTTAATTGTGGAGCAATCGACACCAAAATCAAAACTCTTCCGCCGTTCGTAACAAAACTACCATCTTTCAAAGCTGTCCCACAATGGAACACGTAATGATCCTTCATTTTCTCAACAGTATCAATTCCTATAATTAAGTAAGTAGTAAATTAAGTAATAATTATTTGTGTCCTTTTCTAATCACAATATAAAAATCTGTATTATAACCAGTACATAATTATTTGTATTATCTTTTAATTATAACCTAACATAACCACAATATAACTATTTGTGTTATCTGTTAATTACTAACATACCTGTTATAACTTGTCCTTTACTAGATGTTTCTGGGTAACCTCTTGATGCCATCACAACACCTACAGCGGCTACATCGTTCCTCCACGCTAAGTTAACTTTATCCAGTGTTCCCGTGCAACAAGCCATTATGACCTGGTAAAGATCGGATTGCATCATAGGTAAAATTACTTCAGTCTCGGGATCACCAAAACGACAGTTGAATTCGAGCACTTGTGGCCCATCGGGTGTTAACATTATACCAGCATAAAGAACACCTAAATAATAAAAAAAATGATACAGTTCAATTTTCTCAATATAACAATAAAAAGTGTTTTATTGATAAATTAACATGTATAATAACGAAGTACAAGCCTCCACAATACAGAGCTGAAGAAAATTAAAATCACACTTTCTTATACGAAGTTTCAAAATAATCTAACACTCTCTTGACTCAAATGTTTCATTTGTTTTGTTTTTATATTTTGTCAACATAATTAAATGGCTATAGAAAGCAATAAAAAAGTTAAAATAAATGCTTCACTAAAATTCTAATACAAGCTCAAAACAATCTTGACTTAAATCAGATACAAACTGTTTCATTTAAGTCAGTGGTAACCAACCGGTTACCACTGACTTCAACAGTTTAATATTCTTTAACATTGTTGTTACCTTTTGTTATACCGATAAACCATATTAGCGATTTACTGCTAAATTGAAAAAAATGCTTTCCAAAATGTATCAGTAATTTGTCTATACCAGTGGTGGGGAAACTTTTTTTAAGACGGGCCATTTGTAATAACCAGACAATCGTAGCGGGCCAAAGAATAATGCTTAATCATAGGTAGGTAGTTTTTATGCGGGTCGTCACATTACGAAGTAAGAACGCGTTCAAACATTCTCACCACGGCACTCTTAAACGGGCCGGATTGAACCTTTCCGCGGGCCGGACTTGGCCCGCGGGCCGTAGTTTCCCCATCACTGGTCTATACGGTATAATGTAGACTAATTACCGATACATTTTGGAAAACATTTTATTCGATTTACCAGTAAACCGCTAAGATGGTTAAGATGATGGTATAATAACGTTTAGGTATTTTAAATAAAATAAATTAAAAAATACAGAATCTAATTATTTTATTATTATTATTATTTTTTGCAAATATTTATCAATTCCACTTAAAATCGTTAATAATAGACTAAACATCTATTCTAATTAAAAATTCAGTAAGTGTTTTAGAACTTCACAATAAATCAGTGTTTTACATGCCTAGGGCATGAAGTTTAGTAAAGCCTCAAAATTCGCTGCGCTTAATCAAGGAGTGGAAAACACTCGTTACACAATAACTAAAAGCTTATTTTGTTATTTTCTTTATCGTGAAGTTTTTGAGTTGAGAAATGATGAACATATTGGAATTATAAATCTATCTGGAGGGTTTAATAATTTTTGTATTGAAACAATAAACAATTTAATTGTTTCTGATGCGTATGGCGGAGTCTGTAAATTTTTTGAATAAAAAAAATTTAACTGAAAATTGGAGAAACAATGTTTTTTTGGGAGTTTTTTTTTGTAGAAACAAAAAAACATCACAGTTCAAATTTAAGCGCAGAAACAAAAAAAAAATCACAGCACAAATTTAAGCTCTTTTAATTTCCAATCGATTGCTTTCTGAAAGAATAAAAATCACATATCACAAAATTACATACAGAGAGTTTTATTTAACACCGAACATTTTCAACAATTATTCTTTAAGTACACATATGCATACGTCGTACATTAAAAGAATTTAATTTGAAGCTTTAAACAAGTGTTTTCCACTCCCAGGCTAAGCATGAAGTAAAATTTCGAGTTTAGAAAAGCCTGAAAATTTGGTTTGGTCGCGTAGCGCGAAGCGCGGAGCGGCCAAACCAAATTTTCAGGCTTTTCTAAACTCGAAATTTTACTTCATGCGCCACCGGTACACAACACTGATTCAATGTAAAGTTTAGCGGTGTGCTTTAAGCTTCGTAATATGTCAGTGTTTTGTACCGGTGGCGCATGAAGTAAAATTTCGAGTTTAGAAAAGCCTGAAAATTTGGTTTGGCCGCTCCGCGCTTCGCGCTACGCGACCAAACCAAATTTTCAGGCTTTTCTAAACTCGAAATTTTACTTTATGCTTAGCCTGGGAGTGGAAAACACTCGTTTAAAGTTCTAATTGAATCGGTTATTTGGAAAAGGACACATCTACTTCAGAGTAAATTTTACAGTAGGAAGAAAAAACTTTTTCATTTAAATGTTCATATACATAAAGTCATATACATGTTATTGTATGTTCGCTGGTATTCGAATAAGCCAATTCAAAGTAATTTTTCGTGGATATTTGAAAATTTTTTATTATAAAAATTATTTTATATTTAATGCATTTTTGCCTTTTTCCAAACTTATTCAGAATGAAACATAAAAATAAAGGCAATTTACATTATTTATTAAAGAAAATATATTTTTACATAATAGGTAGAACTTAAGTAAGTTTATATAAGCAAAATAGGATTTATATCAATAGGTATTAAAAGTCGTCTTCAGGAATTTCTTCAGAAACTCCTGTTGGCCAGGCAAATACCATAGTGTAAAATTCTTTGTTTTCCTCGGGAATATACTGGATTAAGGATTTCAAATTATCAACTTTTTTTTTATTGATTGGAACCTTGTCAGTATAGGCTTTATACGCTTCCCCAGCAGGAAGATTAGTCCTGGACCCAGCAGTTGAAAGCTAGTTGAAAAGAGAACGAGGTGAGCCCATCTATATATTCGAAAACAATAAGCACTCCAGGATTTGTTGAATCGTATCTAAAGTGATTGTAATGTGAAATCTGAAAAAGTACTCTTTGATCTCTAGGGACTTTCCTTAATTGTGTTTCAATAGACTCGGTAGTTTTTTTATAGTGTGTTTTTTATAGTCTATTATTTGAGAATTTTGTATTTCTTTCACATCAAATTTTCCGGATACAGATAGATGCCTTTTTGATGAGCTCCATATATTCTTGATGAGTATAGATTCTATCGACTCTTCTTATTTTTCTTTTGACAGTTCCAAAGTCTCTATCACAATCCTCTCAGGGGGAAATAGTGTATCATTTTCTTAAACCTATTGTTTGCCGCCAACGTCATTAAAAATCTTACCACAGTATGATTTTTGTTTTGTCCCGGGCAACCGTCAGAAAATATGTAGAGCTCATCTATACTTTTATCAACATGCTCATTAATGTACATATTTAATAATGTACATACTTCATTCGGGCCTTTTAATGCTTGCCTCTCGTGGTATGAATAGAATGTTGCCTTTCCAGTCTTCAAGTTGTGGATGCAAAATTCATATACCCACAGCTGTCGCAGATAAAAAAATTCTGGTACAGGAATATTTGCATTCTGCATGTAGTCGAATACTAGACCCATGACATTATCTTTCTCAGCGCAAAGTTCTTTTATCTCAATTTTTTTGAGAAGAACTTTTTTGCTCTTCGTTTATGAACTGCAAGTGAAGCAGCAGCAACACGCTTGGCGTTATCATTTAGATTGGGATCTCTCAACTTTTGTCCGTATTCCTCACAGTATGAAAAACCATCCACTTGTGGCCTACCAAATCTCAAATTAAAATTTTCATGGAAAAACTTTAAGAAAAAGTCGTACTTTACTTTTTCTTTTAGGTTTAAATTTTCATCAATAAACATCTTGTGCATAACTTTCACATTAAGTGTAGCCGGTAAGTATTTTTTGGTTATAGTATTGGAGTAGTGGATTTCTTTAACATCGAATTTTTCGATAAGCTCTTTTATCTTGGTACAAATTTTTCCAGAAACAGCATTATGTCTTGATCCTACTTCTTTCCCACGTCTATCTTTTGATGTGGTATCGGATGCTGATAGTAAACTGAGACGTCTTACTTTTTTCATTGTAATCCCATGTAAACTAACAAACGCCTGTTTGCACACCTTAATGCGTTGCCCTTCTAAGCAGATATGATATGAAAAAGTAAGGGCCTTGGGTTTGGGTTTTTCGGTGACAGAAACTTTACTTTTTCTCTTGGTGGAACAACTTTTGATGAGACTTTGAAGAAATGTATCTTGTGCATCTTTGTCATCAAAACTATTTACCCGATCTATAATATTCTTCCTTTGGTCCTTTCTTGCGTTTTGGTAAATTATTACTATCAGATTCACTTCCACTTAACTCACTCATTTCGCTTAAAATCTTTATCTGTTATTAATCTTTGCAAACACCAAATTCACACCCGATTCAATGACAGTCAAATTCTTACTGAAATCTGACAGCGAGAACCAGCGCCATGATGTGACAAAACACATGCTTGATTATTTCGAAAAGGTCACATGTGCGTCGCATGTAACTTTTTCGAACCAAACGCAGTGGAGCGGGTATATGTTAGGACGTTTCTAGCGTGATATTTTGTTCCCTTTTCGCATCAAACGCTGCGTCTTCAATAAACTTGTTGAAAAATAATATAAAACGAAAATGGCCGAAAAGGTCTTTTGTGCCCTTTTCCAAATAATCGATTCAATTGATTTCTCTTAATAAACCGAGCGTCGGAAAATGTACAACGTATGCATATGCATACTTAAAAGAAAAATTCTCTTTATGAAAATGTTCGGTGTTATAGATCTTCCAGCGCTATATGAAAAAAATGACTTCAAATTTGGAATAAATGTTTATACTTTTATAACACCATAAACCATAATCCTCAATAAAAGTATCCCTAAGCAAACAGCTTATTGCATGCTCGGCCGTGAGTCGGCTGCATAATTTCAGGTCCGTATTAGAACATTTCATTCCAATGACTGACGTAGATATGTAAAAATGCACATTCGGTCGTATTCTCTATCGAAAACGGTAAATTTAACGTTTGACAGCAGAGTTAAATCTAGTATAAAATAAAGGGAAATTGATTAAATTCCCTATCATTTTAATAGTTTTTGTTGAACTTATAATTTAATTTACACCAGTTGTCACCATTTATTTTAACGCGGATATCAATAATTAAATTTTAACGTTTTCGAGATAGATAGTCCAATAAATGTATACCAAGGAAAACACTTTAATTTGCAGCTCTTACGATACAAACGTCAGTTATCTGATTGAAAGAGTTAAATGACGGTTGCAACTTGTTTTCTAGTCGATAAATTGTTTCATACTCTTATTAGCATGAAGTTCTGTTTCTTAAGGGGATTATTGCAGTGTAACACGCCGATCGTGTTGGAAAGACCCACATAGTTTAGAGTAGCTCATCCGATGCCAAATTTACAGCACAAGTGGGGAGAATACAGTCAGAGAGAAAAGCGGCAGTTCGCTGTGCATTTGTGCATTGCTCCTTGGCATGAACGGATGGAGTCTCGCGTCGCGTGGAATAGACGAAAAAAACAAAGCGTATAAAAAAGACGGATCGAACGAAAGTGTCGATTCGTATTATTTAAACACGCTGATAATACATACAAGCTATGTATTGTTTTCAATTCGTTAGAAAGCGTTATCGGATCCTGTGTTATTTTTCGTGTAAGTAATATTTTTACTGTCTTGCGTTCGAGAGTCAAATCAGAAGTGCCCGAAATAAAATCTAATAGTAATGAATAATGGTTCTTCGTTAAGCAAACAATGCGTAAGAAGGGGCACGTATAGGCCGGGGTGAACTTTATCATCTTTAGCGGAATTTTTCCATTAAGTACAAATTCTAATTAACTATTTATTCTTCCCAGGCTTATCTGTGCTCTAGCATTAGCAAATGCATTCTGATAATAACATTTAGCAATGAATAATATTTAAGTAAAAATAAACAACAAACATCAATAAGTGAAACAAACATAAATAACTTTAAATATGATTATTTAAAGTATTAAATTATATAAATGAAATAAATATACAGATGGGTACATTACAAGGTAAAGGTTATTAAGAACATTGTATTAGGGCCAATGACAGGATTATATGTATACAATCCTGTCATTGGCGGAATTAAAAGGTACTGGGGATATCCCAGATTAACTCAACTTCTGAACATCTCGACATTCCTCGAAAAACTAATGGTCAATTTGACCCTTTATGCAATAAGGAACCAAGAGGCCCAGGATTAAAAGGTATTGGGGATATCCCAGATTAACTCAAATTCTGGACCTCCCGACAAAATGATTGTTCACAACAATTTCTACTAAAAGTATACTTTTTCGTGTGATTTATAATACATATTTAGAGTTGTTTTTTTTTCATTTTTATATTTTTGATTATTGCTTTCATGATTTTAATTAAATAATCGATAATTTTAAATAAAACTGTGTTAAATATTTTCACAAAATATTTTTTACTACTTTTGAGGTGGGTCTCGGCATCCAACACTCTATACCAGGGGTCGGCAACGGGGTGCCCGTGGGCATATTGGTGCCCGCGAGGCAATTTTCAGGTGCCCGCATTCAATGTATCTAAAAATTCGTAAATATTCAAGTTTTCAATATTATAGAAATATTATTTTAGCCAATGACGTCATTGACTTTCCCTTTACATACTTATGCACTAATATTATATTCCCCCACTCCGCCCACTCGCAGTCATCTAAAGTTTTAATCGGGGTGAAAGCAGTGATACCAGAACGGAGTCGTAGAACACAATCCCCGCCGTGCTTACACGACTACCACTGCACTTTATTGCTGCTCGCTTGCACATACAAATTATTATTAAGATTATTTCGAAATGTAAGTATAAATCGTTTTAGCTTATTCTGTGGCATAGCGTGGGTTTAAGCCCGTCCGGCGTAAGCATAAGTCCTTGTCCGTGACAGTCCGTGTCCGCTCTCATGTAAGCGCACGTCTCCGCATGACACTGCCTTATAGCCTTTTCTCTGTTGCGCACATTATTTGAAAGCTATTTACTTCCAGTTAATGTGCACAACAGAGAGAAAGCTGTAGCGTAGTAGCAGGAGAGGGAAATCGCGCACGAAGGACGCCATTAATTTCCAAATAATGTGCACAACAGAGAAAATGCATAACACAGTCTCGGCAGAACGGGCACATTCGGTGATTTTCGTAGCGTTTCCGAGCGTGTCATGTCAGGGCGCCTAACTCAGGCGGACAAATGCGCTGACATGAGAGCAGGGCACTGACGGATGCTTTGCCAGGACATGTCCCTTGACACGAAAGCATGACGGTGACCGACATTTACAACGCTAGGCGGATGCCATTGTGGCAATCATGCGAGATAGTCAGAAATCAAAATAATGCTTCAAAATATTGTTAGCCCAAAACTTTTCACATTTTTAATACCAATTTTAAAATCACATATGGGTATTTGATTTTTTATCAGTACCGCACAAACTGTTTATAAAATATTAGCTATAATAATAATTGTTGGGCATATTTTACCTATGAACATTTCTTAATGCAGTAATGAAATTTCATTGAAAACATTTTCATTGGACACATCAATACTACCTATGGATACAGAGATAAGAAAAATATCACACGAAACAAAACAAAAAATTGTAATGATAGTACTTTCCCCGTTAATAACGATATACCTCGAAAACTAAGCGTCAGAGGACAAAAAGGCATTAGGCATAAAATACGTATTTTATAATTTCCAGCAAACTTTTGTTAGACAGATTTTTTCATATTTTTAGTATTTCAGTAGATATATTAAAAAAACTGAAAATCCTAAGTGTAAATCTCGAAAACTAAGCGTCAGACAATAAAATGTCACACGGCACAAAATAAGTATTTTTTTTATTTCTAGTTACTTTTATTTGAAAGATTTTTTGATTTGATCAATATTTAACGAAATGTCGCCACAGACGTCCCCCCACGCTACGGGTATATTTCAAAATGTTCTTCTCATTCCCCAATAAAATGACGATATTTATTTTATTGCAGTATTCGTCATGGAAAGCAAAAATAAGAAACAAAAGACACACCATTTCAATGCCGAGTGGGAAGAGCAATTCTGCTTCATATATTATAAAGACAAAATTGTATGTTTATTGTGCAATTCCAGTGTAGCAATCGCTAAAAAATGTAACGTGGAGAGACACTTTAATACTACTCATAAAAATTTTAATACGAATTTTCCATTAAATTCGGAAATTCGAATGAAAAAAATTTCTGACCTGAAATTAAACCTAACTAAACAGCAGAGTCTATTTATCAAACCAATATCCCAATCAAAAAAAAGCAACCACTGCTTCTCTTAAAATTGCACATTTACTGGCCAAGAAAATGAAACCGTTTGTGGAAGATGAGTTAATTAAAGAAGCCATGATATTATCTGCAGAAACACTTTTTGACGACTACAAAAATAAAAACGAAATTATAACAGCTATAAATGCCGTCCAACTCTCGGCCAAGACAGTAACTCGAAGAATCGAAATTATAGATACTGACATTAAATCGCAGTTGAAAAAAGATATTCAAGAAAGTGTGTTCTTTTCACTGCAATTAGATGAATCTACGGATGTATCGGACACATCTCAGTTATGTATTACCATAAAAATGGTTTTCGACGACTTTTCCATAAAAGAAGAATTCCTAAAAGTCCTTCCTTTGAAAGGACGTATAAGGGGCACAGACATATATTCATGTTTTAAGCAATATTTGCAGGACGATAGTATACCTCTACTCTAGTAAAATTGTCTGCAATTACAACAGATGGTGCGCCTGCGATGAGAGGGAATAATAATGGATTAATTGCGCTATGTAAGAAAGATCCAATATTTCCAAAATTTGCATCGTATCATTGCATAATCCACCAAGAAGTGTTATGCTCGAAAGTAATTCCTTTCCAGGATATTATTCAAAAAATTACAAAAATGATAAATTCAATAAGAGCAGCGGCAATGCAACATCGATTATTCAAATTACTTTTGCAAGACAATGATGCAGAATATGACGATCTTATCACGCACACAGAAGTAAGGTGGCTGAGTAAAGGAAAGGTACTCCAGCGGTTTTTAAATTTATTACCTCAGGTGAAAGAATTTTTAACATCGAGGAATGAAAACTGTGATGAATTGGAACAGAAATCATGGTTAAAATTAAACTTGGTTTTCTAACGGATTTAACGTTAAAATTAAATGAACTAAATTTGAAATTACAAGGCAAAAATCAACATGTTGCCTCAATGATCAGTGCTATTAATTCTTTTAAAGCTAAATTAGCTCTCTGGAAATCACATGTGGAGAAAGACTATTCGCATTTTCCAAATGTAAAAATGGTAACCGATAATTATTGCAACGGAAAAGCTGCAACTCGTCAATTTGCGAAACATTTTGATTCTTTATTGGAAGAATTTAATAATCGATTTGAGGAATTCTATAAATTAGAAAATTTTATAATATTTTTCATTAACCCTTTCGCTCAAACTGATGACAACGTGGTTAATAAAATTGCAACATATTTTGATATTTCAAATAAAGAGGACTTAGAATTAGAAATTATAAATATCAAAAATGATATTGAATTAAAGGCCCAGCATAGCGAAGAACATTTTTGGAAATTAATTGACAACAGTAATTACCCATTGTTGAGAAATTGTGCTTTAAAATTGAGCTCTCTTTCCGCATCAACACAGCTTTGCGAATGTTTGTTTTCAAACATGAAGTACATCAAATCGAAGTACCGATCAACCCTTACAGATGCTCATTTGGATTCTAAGAACTGGGAATTCAACTTATGTACCAAATTACAATAAGTTAACGGAAAATTTGCAATGCCAATCATCACATTAAATTAAAATTATTAGTTAAGTTGTATTGATATGTATTATTTTTTATTTTGTTATAATATACCAATTATTTTCACATTTAAAAATTTGTTTTTTAATCGGGATATAGGAGGTGCCCGCCATATTTTTCAATTTCAGAAATATGCCCTGCTACTAAAAAAGGTTGCCGTCCCCTGCTCTATACAAACAAATTCTATCAATTAAATTATATTATAACTTATTTCTAAATGTATTTTATTGCCATCTTTTAAACAAAAGTAAAACTAAAATGTTTATTGCTCTTATGGAGGTTTTGAAACAACAGCTCATTTTATTTAATATTTAACTTAGAATAATCTAATTCATACACCCTATTTATAACAAGTATTTCAATACACCTTGTAGCGGCCCTGCTCATTTCGGTCATGAATTTTCTATGCAAATCATCTGGCCAGCGCAGGTTAGTTTTATTGCGGTTATGGTCATAAACCCCCAATTATCATTTACAAGTTAACCCCAAACTGAAGTCATTTTTTTCATATAGCGCTGGAACTACTATACATAAAACTCTCTGTATAGTACACATTAAAATGTTGAGATAATAGTTATTGAAGTGTTGAACAAACTGAGAATTGTCTAACGAGTGTCTTCCCCTCCTTCATTAAACATGAAGAAAATATTTCAAGTTTAGAAAACCAAACCAAATTTTGAGGCTTTCCTAAGCTCGAAATATTTTCTTCATGCGCCAGATGTGCTAAACACTGATCGACATTATGTTTAATTAGGAAAATAATTTCGAAAATTGCAACGATATCATTATGGTCCAACATTAGACTTAGTGCATTGAACACGAGGTCATTAAAGTACAATGACACTGTCCGACGGTTTTGATTCACAAATGTACCGAATTATCGGTTGTTAAAAAAGTCAGTAAACTTACAATTCCTATGTGTGGTCTATCTTAAGAACAAAAAAATCATAGTGGTCCCTGACAAAAAAAGGTTGGTAACCACTGTTTTAAGTCAAGAAAGTTTTAAAACTTGATTTGTTCCATTTATGTCAAGATCTTACATTTTCTTGTCATTTGAGGTAAGTAACTGTTAGTTTTAAAATTGTTATTAGATCAAAAGCTTCATGTGACTCGAATTCAAAATAAAGTTAATACTTTTAAAATATTTTTTTACGACTTCTATTAATTATATACAGGGTGTCGCAGACCACACGTATCAACCTTTTTTTGAGAAAACGGCTAGTTCTAGAGAGTTCGGACAAAAAAATTTATAACAAAAGCCATATTAAAGAATCGAATGGTGGATATTGTTTTACCAAAAAGGTTGGCATCCCTGAGAGTTTACTTAAAAATATCAATAACTAAAGATTTTTAAATGGTATGATAGGTCAAAAGTGGTATCATTGAAAAGGTCTTTAAAAAATAAGCAACTTCTGTAAGAAACATAACTTTGTTACTGGCATCGATTTTGAGTAATATCTGATCAAAGTTATTAAATTTCACTTTTTCATGGCTAACTTACTTTAAAAGATTAAGTTTCAAATGTCAGTTAGACCTCTCAGATACATTGTGAACAAGGCCGCGGAGTCGCTAAAGAAATATTCGACTCCAACTCCGTGTCCGACTCCTCTTTTTTTTTGAGAATCCTACGCCAACTTCGACTGCTGTTTCGAATCATGTAACATTTTAAAACTTTACTAAATAATGCAATTTTTTGCAATACAAATTAATGTTCAATTGTTACTACATATGCGTAATTGCAATCTAATAGTTGCCACAGCTTATTATAAATTAAAAACTTCACAAATAAATGGTCCACAATAAGTTGGCATAAATAGGAACCAAGCTAACTCACTGTCGAAGAGTTTGGTCGTAGGTATATTCTAAGATAAATTACTTATTAAGGGCGCCAGTAACCATTTACACCCTGGCTCCTAAATACATAAAATAACCGGTTACAAATTATTTTACTGATGTTGGACCAATTATCATCAAGTAATTCAAACAAACATAACAATAATCAAAGGTGTGTCAAATAAACCAAAACCAGAATTAAACCCCAAATAAATATTTATTTAATAAAATATTTATGTATATATGTATATCAAAATAATAATAATAAAAAACAGTAAATATGTATACATATATATATATAAACATGAAATGTAATTTGATTAATAATTAAATCGCTTAAATTTGTTCCAACAGTAAAAAAAAAAAAAAAAAAAAAAGACCTTTATTGGCATATCTCAACATCTTACAGACTATTTACAATTCATTCGTTATTTCTCCATTTCCGTATCCCTCTTACCCTCCCTTCTCTTTTCCCTCTCCCTCCCCAGCTTTTCCAACGTCCTTACCCCGATCCCATCCTCTCTCATCCACTCCACTACCCTTCTATTCCCTTTCGCTCCCAGCCACTCCTCTTTCACCCCCTCACATTCCTCCGCCAAGTGTCCCCACGTATCCTTCCCCTGTCCACACAACACACACCTTCCATATTCTTCCCCCATCCATACTTTCCTTCCTCTCTCCTCCGATCCACACCTCGCCCTTGCCACAATCACCCTATCCTCTCTACCCCATCCCTTCTCTATCAAATACTTCGGCACTCTTCCATACACCTGCCACCTCCCATACATATCATTATACTCACTTCTCTCAATACGCCCTTGCCTTTCTTGCCCTTCCACCTCCTTCCCTTTCCCCCTCACCCACTCATCCACCTTCACCCCATTTCCTAGCCATTCCATTACCTTCGCCTCCGACAGCCCTACCCTCTCATACATTTTCCTCCTCTCCCCCCTCCATCTACCCTCACCCCCACACACACTCGTCACCCATACATCCTTCACCAATCTCTCTTCCTCCATTTCCCACAATCTCATCTCGTACCTCACCACCCTCACCATTGCCTCCCACTCTAGCCTCTCTCTGTTCGTCTCCTGAAGCACTATGTAGCTGGGCGTGGACCTCTCCACCCCCAACATGCGCTTCAGGAACCACATCTGCTCCCTCTCTATCAGCTCGTACCCTTTCGTCCCCCCTTTCGTTCCAACAGTAAATAACTACAGTTTCCCCCAAAAATGATCATTCATGGTTCACAAAAAATGTAATCATTAATTCACACTTAGAATAAGAAAATCAAAATATTATTTATAACTTCGTTTTTTTTTTCAATCATAAATTATGAATTTAAATTCTTTTAATTAATTATTGAATAAAGTCACTGCCGAATTAAACAAAGAAAAATAAACCTATTAATGGATGCGCTTATATCAGCACCGTAGCACAGACATATATTTATTAAATTAAAATAATTCTCTATTAAATTGTCTAACTTATTGAATTTACAAAAGAATAACTGCCGAATTTATTTAACTTTATTTTCATTAAAATAAATCACGTTAAAAAATAATAAACGCATAAAACTTATCTTGAATCCTGTCCCGTAATCAGTCCTCTGCGCTAATTCCGAACGGAACCCCCCGAGTGAAGTATTTTCCTCAATCCGATTAGAAAACTTCAGCATCCAACCAATCAGGAAAATAACGACAGAAACCGGAAACCTCGAAATGCGTAGGATGAAAATCTGCTAACCACCGGGTTTTAGAGTTTTTGAATTCAAACAAAAAAAACCAACGCAATAAAAAAACCCTAAAATATTGAAATTTCGTATAAGCATTTTTGTTTATGAGAACAAATAAATAGGACTAACACAACAGAAGCACAAAGATAATCAAAGATGAATTAATTGAAATAAACCTTACCTCTTTCAGAGGGTTTTTATCTCCACAAAATAGATAACGAATTATTTCCACGGCAACGGTTAGAAGTGAAACAAATCCTCCTCAGAGTGTTTCCGCAATTAACTCCAAAATTCTTTAGAATAATACAAATATCTCCAAAATAATTGCAGAACAAAGTGATGAACGTAAATCCAGAAATTTGATGAATAAAATTCACTAACGCGTCAGCCACAGCACACCTCTCCGTGTCCGTGCGAAAGATAATCCAATAACCCCGAAGGGGATTAAAAAACCAGACGATTATTTCTCGCCGGCGCGAGCGCCGAGTGAACTCAGACAATAATTTAACAATTAAGTTAAATACAAATTCATCTCCTACGTAATTAAATCTCTACTCAGCCAACTAATATTAGCAAATAATATTAATTAATTGAAAAGTGGATACCAATTTGTTATAAATGTAAGTAATACCGATTATATAAAAAAATAAATCGTAATGATAAATTGAACGGTTACATAGTTTATTTGAAAAAAAAAATCGAAATTTTGGTTTTCTCTCATATGAAAATTACATAAATTTCCATTGTAATTAAAAATTCTATTTGGGTTCAAAATGAAAATAAAAACGAATTGTGTTTAGCACACTTATATTTAAATAATATTGAAAATCGGAGTCGAAATTATACAAAATTTCCAACTCCACAGCTCCGATTTCCTCATCACAAAAATACTTAAATTCTGACCCCACAGTTTCGACTCTAACTCTGACTCAGAGTTCACAGCACTGGTTCAAACTCATTTCCATTTGCTTCTGAACACTCTTGAACTGTTCTGGTCCTAATACTAGTGGCCCTAAGTATCTACTGTTAAAATAAGGTAGCCATGAGATATTGATATTTGGAAACTTCAATGATACCACTATTGACCTATCATGCCATTTGAAAATCTTGAGTTTTTGACATTTTTAAGCGAAATATTAGGGATGCCAACCTTTGTGGGAAAAAAGAATATCACCATTAGATTCTTCAGTATGGCTTTAGTAGTGATTTTTTTTATCCCAACTCTCTAAGACTAGCCGTTTTCTCAAAAAATGGCTAATATGGGTGGTCTGGGAAACCCTGTATATACAGGTGTTACATATACCGGGTGTACCATTTAACCTAACAAATGAAAATGTTCGCAGACCAAAAATTAATAGTACCAAAGGGGGCATCATCCTGTTCTAAATTCAGCCTCCTGCTTCACCCCCAGTAGGTGGGGCAGAGGGCAACTTTGAAATGTCAAATTCGGATTTACAGAAAAAATTTCATAACTTTTCATTGAAACATTATTTTAATTCATAATAAAGTTTAAATTTAAAAACACATTTTAGTTGTAAAAATCCCAAGACAGATGGCAAACTAGCTTAGCACAATTATTGTATATCACACATTGTCATTCTCTTCTAACATCATGGATGTATCTGTGCAAGAAAATATTGAAATAATTTTCATTTATGGCGAATGCAGGCGAAATTTCAACGATGCTGTCAATTTGTATACTGATCGTTTTCCTGAAAAAGTACGATCACGTTCTTCTTTCGTTAGAGTGGTTAATTAATTTTCTACAGACGGAAGTGTACAACCGCACAAAAGAATGCGTAGAGCTACTGTTTGTAGAGAAAATAATCAAATAGCAGTGCAGTGGCTCATAATCCACATGTGAGTGTCCGCACAATTTCGTATCAATCTGCAATTCCTGCTATGAGTGTTTGGAGAATTCTCAAATCTAATTAATTTCAGTTGAGAGAATACAAGTAAATCCAAACTTTTTTGCTCGTATGCTATTCTCTGATGAATCCAGATTTACAAACCACGGTGATGTTAACTGCCTTAAACAATTCTCACAAACAACATGTGAACAGGTTCAATCAAAAAACCCGGAAGAATACTCCTCATTTAAGGTTGGAGTTCCCATTGATGATTTTCCAAGACTGAAAGAACCTGACACCTGGCCTAAAGGAGTTTGTGTGACCCCTTTTTTATACTGGATCCACAGAAACCGCGAGGCGGAAAACAAAAAAAACCAACAAAAATGAACATTAATTCAAACTTTGATATGCTATTACTAATTATGCTATTACTCAATTAATTATAAGAAACTAAACCAAATTGAAATAGATTGTAATCATTTAAATCTTAAATTTATTTGCTTAACAGAAACTTGGATGAATTCAGATACCATAAATGAAGTACATTTAAATAATTTTGTTTTAGGTGCTAATTATTCTAGACAGGGACATGGTGGAGGAGTCGCAATATGGCATAAATCTGACTTGTTAACAGCAGATCTTAATATTAATATTTACGGCATAGACAACGTAGTTAAAGTCTGTGGCTTAACTTGGATCTCTGAAAATAAAAAAAACAACATCCGGATAATAATTTGTTACCGCCCCCCAGGCAGCAATTTTGAACTATTTCTAATGAAACTGCAACATATATTAGACGTAATATGTACAATAGACACTCCCCTGATGCTTTGTGGAGATTTCAATCTAAACTCAAACCTACCATTGCAAGATTATGAGTCACTACAAAATTTGTTATTAACATACAATTTACCTAAAGTCAATATGGAAGATACTAGATGTTCAGGTACCTCTTCAACGTGTATTGACCACATATACAGCAACCTAAATTCCCGAAATACGTTAACAATAAACAACGTAATATCGGATCACAAATCCATATATTACAATTTTGAATTAAAATGCAATACTACCGAACCACGAGAACAACGCAGAAATTTTAATGATCACAATGTATATAATTTCATCTGATTTGCAATGCGAATCATGGAACGATGTCTATATTGGTAAGAATCTGAACTCTAATTTTAAAACATTTCATAACATCTACACTTATTACTTTAATAAACATTTCCCTATATGTGCAAGAAAAGGGCGATCTGAGCAAACATGGATAAATTCTGAAATTAGAAATTCTAGTAAGAAAATGCATGATCTCTATTTATTACAAAAACAATATCCAGCATTAAAATCAAGCTATAAAGCTGACCATAAAAGGCATAATAAACTAATCACGAGAACCAAAAAATCCTTTTATCAAATCAAAATTATTAACTCAAAAAATTTGTCTAAAGATTCATGGCACATAATAAATGAAGTCTCGAATAGAAATTGTCACAAAAGTAGGAATAATATTATACTTAATCACAACAATCAACAAATCGAAGACCCCAACTCACTTGCCCACATGTTCAACTCATTTTTTAAAGACGAACCCCTAAAGATAGTTAAGGACCTCTCACAAACAAATAATGCGTTACACATTAAAACACAAGCTCATTCAATTTTCCTAAACCCATTCAATGAACAAGAACTTTTGCTTATTATAAATAAATTAAAAAACAAAAAAACGTGTGGATTTGATGAAATATCAAATATTCTATTAAAAAAATCATCTATGTTTATATTAGAACCTTTCGCATACTTAATTAACTTATCCCTGGAGCAAGGAGTTTTTCCTGAAATATTAAAGCAAACAGTTATCTGCCCTATTTATAAAAAGGGGGATCATAGAAATATTAATAACTATAGGCCTATAGCTCTAGTGTCACCGTTCTACAAGGTATTTGAACTGTGTATGTTGAACAGACTTAATCAGTACTTAAACATATCCATGACTCTGACAAACTCACAACATGATTTCAGAAAATCATTTTCCACACAAACCGCACTACTGTCGTTTTACAATAACATCATAAGATATATTGAAAAAGGAGAATACCCCGTGGGACTATTCATTGATCTGAGTCGAGCGTTTGATTGCATAAACATTAATTTGCTTCTAGATAAACTAAATAGCTATGGTATTAGAGGTGTTGCCAGCAACTGGTTTAGGTCATATTTGGAAAGCAGAAAACAATCCGTAAAAATAACACATACAACTGAAAAAAATAGAACTGCATTCGTGTCATCGGCCGAAGTAATTAATATGGGTGTCCCACAGGGATCCATCTTGGGCCCCATATTGTTTATTCTCTATATGAATGACATAGTGGCCAATGTTCCCAACCCAGTTCACATGTATGCTGACGATACCTCAACCATAATAAGCGCAAAGGCAAACTCGGACCTGGAAAGCATTTCCGATAATATAATCAGTCAATTGTGCAACTGGTTTCAGAACAATCAACTTCAAATTAATAATTCAAAAACTGTATATATTAGATTCCATACGAAACAATGCAAACAAAATCTTAAACTAAATATTATGTTGGACCAACATCTAGTATCTTCAGCCCGGAGTACTAAATTTTTGGGATTAACTATTGATGAAAATCTAGACTGGTCAGATCACTGTTCAAAACTAGCAACATCAATTTCGAAATCATGCTACAGCTTAAAAGTAATTAAAGAGTATCTCACTAAACGACAATTAAAAATGTTCTACATAGGTGTAATCGAGTCCCGATTGCGATATGGTCTGTGTCTTTGGGGAGCGTCCTCATCGTGGAAGAAGGTATTCATATCACAGAAACGATGTATACGATCCATGGCTGGTATAGATCGCAAAACATCATGTAGACCATTTTTTATTAAATATGCTTTACTAACTTTACCATGTTTATTCATATACGAATTGAGTATATACATTTTTAAAAATAAGTCAGATTTTGCCATAGCGAAACACATCCATTCATATGAAACCCGATATAATGAAAGAATATATATACCACCATACAGATTAAATGTCACAAAAAATCACCTCCGGTGCTCGGTGCTACGGTATTTAATCACCTCCCAAAATCTGTTAGAGATGCACCATCGATAACTTTGTTTAAAAAAATGCTCATGCAATTTCTTACCGAGAAGCGTTTTACGATTTAAATGAATATTTCATCTATGTTAGTAATTAGCTGTAAATATTTGTTATCTGTGACTATGTCTTATATGTGCCTGTTACTGATTGTACATCAATGGACAATACATTATTATTATTATTATTATTATAACATGCATTACTGGAGTGTAAAAAACCTACACTGGATCGTGAAGTTAATCATCAATGTCCTTGATCAATTGATGTTTGGTGTGGAATGATTGGTGATAAACTTATTGGACCAGATTTTATTGACGGCAATTTGAATGGTAACATACCGAAACTTTCTTAAAGAAATACTACCAAGGTTGCTAGAAGAAGTAAGTTTAGATGTGAGGCAAAACATGATAGTTGCCCAGCACATTAATCGTTAGTAGCACGCGAGGTATTAGATCTGGATTACAATAATCACTGAATTGGTAGATCAGGACCGGTGAACTGGCCAGCCAGACCGCCAGATCTCACCTCCCCTAATTTTTTCTTGTGGGGTAACTTAAAAGATGCAGTTTATAAAGAAACACCTACTACTCGCAAAAACATGCTGCAAAGAATAAGGGATGCTTGCGCTGCAATTGCACCAGACATGCTCATGAGATGTGTACAGGAATTCGTAGCACGAGTCAAAAAGTGCATTCATCTTCAAGGACATTATTTTGAGCATTTAATTTAATTAAGAACCCCCATGGAGACTGGCGAGACGCCACAAACTTTTTATTTATGTTAAATTTAGTTAATGTTATTACAGCGCAGAGCTGGGACGAATCCTCGTTAAAAGGATTCGAATCACGAATCCGAATCACCTGATATGATTCGAATCAGGAATACTCGAATAAAGGATTCGTAAGAGATAAATATAATTCAAATCAAAGATTCGAATCCTGTTTTTTCGAATCACGAATACAAATCCTTTAAGAATAAATTTGATTTAATTATTTTTTTACAACCATTAACATATAAATATCGTTATCAGTTGTTTTAACAAAAATATTCACAACCTAATTATTTCTTATTAACACTATTTGTGTGTTTTTGAACTACACTTCAAATCAATGGTTTATACGCGTGGCGCATGAAGTAAAATTTCGAGTTTAGAAAAGCCCCGTGAAAATTTGTCTCGGGTCGCTGCGCGACCCTCGACAAATTTTCTACGCGGGGCTTTTCTAAACTCGAAATTTTACTTCATGCTTAGTCTGGGAGTGGAAGACACTCGTTACTTTAAAACATGTCACAACTGTTAAAGTGTGTATCGTCGGATGCCCGTCTTCAGAGGTGATGTGTAAGCAAATTATGGGTCCTAGGAGTTGCCAAATATAACTCACTTATTTGGCAACGCCTAGGACCTCAACTATTTCCAAGGCACACTTTGAAAAACCAAAAGATTAAAATTTTACATATACAACACACAAGACCAGTCAGGGAAGTGTGGGAAGCAAAAATACACAAAAATAAAAAGAGAGGAAGACCGAGACAAACATGGGACGAAACCATTGCTGCAATACTAGGCAGAAAAGGACTAACCTGGGCAGAAGCGAAGAAATTAGCGAAGGACAGAAACGGATGGAAGAAGTTTATAGCAGGATGAACATTCCTGCAACAAATCCTACACCAATATTTGGTAGAAGGATAAAAGATTATATATATACATATAAAATGTACAATAAACTATAAGTGTGGTACATCATTGAATTCAGTAAAAAATATTCTTCCAAAAAATAACAAAATTCAAAATGGCGCCCATAAGAAAAACAAAAAATTAGCTATGGTCCCTAGGTAAATTTTATAGTTATCTTAAAATAAAATATGTTACTAGATTTATCGTTAAAAAGTGCCTATAATGTCAAAGTTGTAAATGTCTGGATTCAATAGTTTTTTAATAAAAAAAAAAAAAAAACGTCTTTTTGGGTTATTATTGGGCCTTAAATTATGCAACTGTGCCCCAATTTAACCGACTCTCTATCTCTTTAAATAACCGAAATAATAATAATATAAAATTTATTGTATTGTTATTTTCTAAATATTGTAATTAAATAAATATTTTACATTGTTTACCGTATATTTACGAATATATTGAAAATAAACACTTATTACAGTAATTCAATATTAATTATACCATCAAATGTCTAAAAGTCTTGCGTTGAAAATCACCAGAAATTATTAGATGTTTTTAGATTAATCTATGGCTTTTGACGTCTAAGTCAAAAAATGTTTGAAACAAAAGTTGTAGCCAACGAAAAAATATACCTCTTTTACCTAAACACTTTTCACCTCAGCTCTTTTGTTTTTGAATTAGAAACTAAAAAATCTAGTGGACATCAACAACTCACCGATTATGGCTTTCGACGTTTAAATCAAAAAATGTTTCAAACAAAAGTTGTAGCCAACGAAAAAATAAACCACTTTTACCTAAACAATTTTCACCTCAGCTCTTTTGTTTTTGTTCAATAAACCGAGAAAATAAATACACAACTTTATGATAATTCGAAAATTTACGAACGAGTGACTCCACTCCCAGACTAAGCATGAAGTAAAATTTCGAGTTTAGAAAAGCCCCGTGTAGAAAATTTGTCGAGGGTCGCGCAGCGACCCGAGACAAATTTTCACGGGGCTTTTCTAAACTCGAAATTTTACTTCATGCGCCACGCGTATTAAACACTGATTTCAAGTAAAGTTAAAAATATAAAAAACATATTAAAACTGTTTTCAGTTTTAAAAGTTATCAAAATACGTCAAAATTATTTAAAATTCCCAAAAACAAAATGACCAAAATGTCATCTCGTAAATATAAAAAATATCAAAAACGTCAAAAATTTGGCGTGCTGATAAAATCGATTTACGTTAAAATTATCATTTTATGTCAGTACGTGACAGTTTGACAAAAACGTTCTTACAAAAACGAAAATCTGTTAAAATCAGTAATAATGTCAAAAAAGTTATCTAATAATATAAAAATTGTTATCTAATGTAAAACAAGTAAATATGTAATATCAAAAATATCAAATGTCAAAATTGTTGTCTAATGTCAAAAAAGTAAAAAAATATAAAATGTCAGAACTGCCATCTAATGTCAAATACGTCATTTAATGTCAACATCAGAAATAGTAAATAAGTAAAAAATTTCATTGTTTATCAAAAGTAACATCTAATGTGAAACATGTCGTCTAATGTCAAAAAACGTAGTCTAATATCTAGAATATAATCTATTGTCAAAAATGTCATCTCAAAAGGTAAAGAATATCAAAAATGTCATTCAGTGTCAAAAATGATTAAATGTCTTGTAGAAAAAAAAATCTCAAATTTGTGTGGTCAAATAATGATTCAATAATTTTTGAAAATCGTTACAAATCTGATTTAAAATATTGAAAATCTTACATATCAACATTTTATAAATTTGACGAGAAAATCTCGAAATATCGAAAATTTGATCAAAATTTTGATGATATTCATCAAAATGTTATATTTGGCGAAATTACCGAAAAACAATTAAAAATCTCAAATCTGTTAAATTTGACACAAATTAAATTAATTTATTTGATTTTATCACTTACAAACGAGTGTCGTCCACTCCCAGACTAAGCATGAAGTAAAATTTCGAGTTTAGAAAAGCCCCGCGTAGAAAATTTGTCGAGGGTCGCGCAGCGACCCGAGACAAATTTTCACGGGGCTTTTCTAAACTTGAAATTTTACTTCATGCGCCACGCGTATAAAACAGTGATTTAACGAGAAATTTAAAAACATACAAAACAAATTTTTCATGTTAATCCTTACGATTAATTCGAATTATTTTTGACGATTCGAATACTTTTGTAACTATTCGAATCCTTTTGTAAATATTCGAATCCTTTTATGAGGATTCGAATCACCAGCATTTGGATTCGAATACGAATCTTTTTAAAAAAGTGTAACGAATCCGGATCACGAATCCAGTTTAACTAAAGTATTCGAATATCTCTTTTGAATCCTCTAAAAGGATTCGAATCTAGGATTCGAATCTTGAATGATTCGAATCCTGCCCAGCTCTGTTACAGCGCCATCTGTTTTGAATGAAAATAATGTATCATTAAAAACGTATGTATTTTTTCTGTAGAATCCGAATCTTTAATAAAAAATGTGGGTTCCTATTTAAAATTTCAAAATTGCCCCCCGCCCCACCTACAGGGGGGTGGAGCAGTGGGCTGAATTTAGAACAGGATGATGCCCTCTTAGGTATTATTAATTTTTGGTCTGGGCACGCTTTTTCATACGATGCGTATTTTTCGAGTTATTTTGATTTGTCAGGTTAAATGGTACACCCGGTATATGTAACACCTGTATATATACAGGGTGAGTTTTTTTCGATGTTCTCTATGGGGATCTCGGAAACTATAAGAAATAGAAAAACGGTTAAATGGGGAAAGAAGTGTAGTTTTATAGGACGAATAAAATGACACTTTCAAAATATTTGAAAAAGTCAAGGGTAACTAGATATTTTGAATAAAGTAAAATGTGTCAATTTTTTGAAATCAATATATCTCTATTATTATCATAGATAGAAAATAACTGTAAAGGACAAAGTTGTAGAAAATTTTACACAGATTAATGACAAAAAATCAAAAAAAAAATTTCGCCCATATTTTGGGAGATATGACACAAACTTATCTTTTTTTAAATGGAAACAATAGTTGGAAAGGTTATTTTTTTTCCCTTTAATCCGATATAACATATGCCATAGTTATTTTTAAAATAAAATAAGTTATAGTCGTTTTAATTTTTCCATACACCAAAAAATAGTTAGCCATGAAAAAGACAAAAGTAAAACAATTGCGGTTGTTTATAGCAACGAAATCAATATTTAATTTATTATCTTTCTTTAGATTTGTCAAACGCAACATAAAGTAAAATAATTCCAAAATTATCAAAATAATAATAGAAGAAAATTTTAAATATTACATAAGATGCTCAAAAATTCCACCATTATTATTATGGCATACATCTTTTTAAAATCGAATTTGTGGCTTTTTTGACTGTTCTTCTGTCAATAGAATTAAATGTTTCAAGTACAGCTAGTCTAAGATCCTCCACGGATTGATATGATTGTTGATACACTTTGATCTTCACATAACCCCACAGAAAAAAGTCTAAAACGGATAGGTCGGGTGATCTAGGTGGCCATAGGATTGGTCCATTTCTTCCCACCCATGAATTAGGAAAAGCATCATTTAAATAGTTTCGCACAGCCAACTTGCTATGAGGTGGAGCTCCGTCGTGTTGAAACCACTTCAATCTTGCCCGTACTGATAAATTTAAATCATCGAGCATATCTTCAAATGTTTCTTGAAGAAAACGATGGTAATCATTTCCATTCAATGTGTTATCAAAAATATATGGGCCGAGAATTCTCGATCCGAACACACCGCAGCATACAGTAAATCCAAATTTAATTTGTGGTCTACGTTGTGCAACTTCTCGTGGATTCTCCTGACTCCAAACATGTTCATTGTGCCGGTTAAAAATCCCACAATTAGTAAATCGCGTTTCATCTGTCCAAATTATTTTTGTAGGGAACGTATTATCCTCTTGGCACATGTTTTTGTACCACATACAGAAGACCATTCTCTTATTGGTATCACCGTCATGTAAATTTTGTGAAATTGATACCTTATATGGGTGATATTTGTGTTTTTTCAAAACTCGTACTACAGTCCGTTGAGATATGCTTGCTTCTGTTGCAGTTTGTCTGGTCGATGTGGATGGATCTATCATCGCCAATGCTAATACGTTTATTTCCGAAACTTCATTAATTTCGTTTTTTTTTCAAGTTTCGGCTTTGTAAAGGATCCGTACTCACCCAAATTGTGGTAAATTCTTCTGAATGTTGGTAAAGATGGCTTGTTTCCATTTAAAAAAAGGTAAGTTTGTGTCATATCTCCCAAAATATGGGCGATTTTTTTTTTGATTTTTTGTTATTAATCTGTGTAAAATTTTCTACAACTTTGTCTCTTACAGTTTTTTTCAATCTATGATAATAATAGAGATATATTGATTTCAAAAAATTGACACATTTTACTTTATTCAAAATATCTAGTTACCCTTGACTTTTTCAAATATTTTGAAAGTGTAATTTTATTCGTCCTATAAAACTACACTTCTTTCCCCATTTAACCGTTTTTCTATCTCTTATAGTTTTCAAGATCCCCATAGAGAACATCGAAAAAAACTCACCCTGTATAATTAAAAAAAGTAAAAAACATAGTAAAAGTTTTAATTTTGATATGGACTACCAAGTATTAATAGTCAAAACCATCGTGATGTTAATACTTTTATTTTTAATTTGAGTCATATGAAGCTTTTTAACTAATAAAAATGATTCATTACATCATTTTACAAGTTTTCTGCTAGTGACATATTTCAGATTGTCTTACCAACAAATTTGATGTTCTCCTTCTTCAAACCATCGACAGTCCTTTGAAGAACATTCGTGTGAACATATTCAAGTTGCTCTTTTGTTAATAAAGGACAAGGACAGTAAGCCCCCATGCCTCCGGTGTTTGGGCCTTGATCATTGTCGAATATTCTTTTGTGGTCTTGTGCTGGCAGCATTGGTTTCACTGTATTTCCATCACAAAATGCTAATACCTAATAAAATATAGTTAAATAGATATAAATAAGTATGCAATTATTATTTTTTTATAAAACATATGCATCGCCCAGATGCAAAACCTATCTACTCGTCTCAGTCTATAATTTTAAAAATAAATTGACCTTCAGAACGCAAAATTAAGTTTAAAAAATCCTATTGAATGCAGAACTTGCTACATTTCTCAGTAGCAAAACCTGCCAACTTTTTCCTTAGTTTTACATATTTTTTGTTGTCCCAATTCGATACAATGCTCATTCAACACTATTTTAATTTATTTAGAAGACGCTGCAACATCAGTTTTTGTCATTTTGTCACAAGTTTGTCAAACCACGTATGGCTGGTTTTGCATCTGAGCAACACATATATACTTTCAATACATTTTAAACCTACAATGAAGGATTAGTTGCACCAAAAAAAATTCAGAGATAAACTCGGTTCTAGTTTTTTCGAGTCTAATAAAAATATTCATAATAATTGTAAGTTAAACTATTTTATTTATAACATTAACTCACAGAGACTTCTTCTCCTTGTAATAACTCTTCGACTACAACAGTTTCACCGGCCGTGCCGAATTTTTTCCCAGTCAAAATATAATCGACAGCAGCGCATGCCTCCTCTTGATCCTTGGCAACAACAACTCCTTTTCCCGCAGCTAAGCCTGAAGCCTTGACAACAAGAGCTTTGAACGGTGCACTAAGAATTTTAATAAATCAATTTAAAGTTAGAAAGTAAATCAGGAATTTTACAAAAAAACTATGAAAGTATAAAAAATAATAATATCATTAAAGGGGATATAGCATTGGTATGAAATTTAATGTTGGTTTCATTTGAAAACTAAAGGTCCCAGAGAGTTGAAATTTTGACAGCGTATATAAAGCAAAATTGTATAGTATAATACAGGAACACTTTTTTTGTTTTATTACTTTCAGAGATATGAAAAAAAAAATGCTGTAATTTTTGAAACCACAAAAATTATTCACATATAGTTCGTCCGAGAATGCAAGCAATATCTAGTTGTTTACATTGCCATTCCGACATCTCTAAATTCCCTAAACAAAACGTTAAAGCAAGCGTTAAATATATGACGTTTTGTTGGTAAGACCTCGCAGCGTTGCCGCGTCATCACATTATTGTCAACTGTTGACAGCGTGTGACGTGTGAAGTTTAGTTACCGTTATTGTTGATTTATTCCATTAAAAAATCAGTTCTTATCAGAACTAACCTTCGAAATGCCGAAACCTTTGTCGTTGGATGTGAAGAAGCAAGTGGTGAAACTTTTCAATTACTTTGAAAGGGAGCGAGATAACAATGGAGCCGTTTTGCCTGTCTCCCAGGTACGCCGACGCACTTGGATTAGATCCCAGTACTGTATCTAGAACAATGAGTGCTTCCAAAAATGATGAAGGCTTACAAGAGCCAAAAAAAGGTGGACCACGAACTAGACATGTTGTGTCTATTTCTAATAGCCAACAAGCTGTGATACGTAATGTAATTTATGACATGCATCAATAACGTAAGTTTACATAAATGATTTTTTCAATGAAACTTTTAAACAATTTTGAATTCAATTTTAATTTAAACATATTTTGAACACAAACTGTTTCAGACAAACATATTTCGCTCAACAAGCTTCTACTAAGTTTAAAAGAGAGATGTATTTTTGAAGGTGGAAGTTCTTCACTAGCAATTATTTTAAAAGAGATTGGTTTCAAACATGTAACTGATAATCCTAAAAGGGGATTAATGGAAATGCCTCACATAGCGTCTACCCGAGTGAAATTTTAAGGGAAATATGTAGAAAATCAGAAGAGCAATGAACGGGAGTTCGTCTATTTAGACGAGACATGGATATTTCAAAATGGGACAATAGGACGATCCTGGCTATCATTGTCCATGCGGGGAATAAACATGGATTCATAGAACACGCGGAATTAATTTTTGCCTCCAAAACTGCGGATCAGGACTACCACGGGGAAATGAATTCCAAAACATTTATGCTGTGGTTTGAGGAAAGCTTACTCAAAAGCTTGCAAAATCCATCAATTATAATCATGGACAATGCAAGGTACCACAGCACAATAGTGAATAAATAACCGACAACTGCCTGGAAAAAGGACGACATTAAAGAATGGCTGCACAATAATAATTTGGTGTTCGAAGAACACTTTTTGAAAAACGTAAAGAGGAAGATGACCAATGGTCGAAACTAGTCGGAGAAAATATAAATAAGTAAAACAAACCAAGTGTTTTAATTTAAATTTAATTTAAATCATCCAGTATTAGATTCAAAAATGTTTCACCACGGGTTAAGTGAGAAATTAATTAATTATGGTATTAGTATCAAACTAATACGGTAGGAGTATCAAACCATTGATAATGGATACTTTGTGTCTGAAAAGTACAAATAAACTGTTGAAGAAAGATTCCAAGTGTTTTAATCAAAGTCGAAATTTGACTATATGCTTAATCTGGGAGTGTAAAAAAACACTCGTTTTAAGCTTCAAATTGAACTCTTTTAAAACAACAAAGAATTACTGAAGATTTACACCATATACGCTGTAATTGGAATATGTATACTTTAATAAAAATTGTTGGCTTTAATTTGTTATAACTCTTTGAAAATAAACATTTAAAAAAAAAACGAATCTCCTCAAAATAACAATTGTATTTGTTTTATTTTTATTTTTTGTGAAACAAACCACGAGGTTAATTTTGGTACCCACTTGTTTAAATAATTTTCATCAAATGTTAGAAATTGTTTCTTTGAACAAACCGCAAAATGAATATATTGCCGATACATTGGCGGAAAAATATGGCCATAGTGTCTTAAGGCTGCCCCCATATCATTGCATATTTAATCCAATTGAAATAATATGGGGGACGTGTAAGACATATTACAATAGACATTTAGGTCGGGATGGCTTGGGCATTGAAAATTGCCTTGCCATGTGGAACGAGGCATTAGGGACGGTGACTGGAGAAACATGGGCAAATACAATTCAAAGCACGGAGGATGTCATACAAAGCTGGTGGGAAAGAGAGCAAGTGCTTGACGCAGAAGACATCCCACCACTCGTAATAAATCCAGGCGAAGACTCCGAGTCTGAGGAAGAATGAATCGTAATAACATAACAGATATTGTAATATTAATAAAACTTTAATTAAGAAAAAAACTTTTATTAACCTTCCTTTATATCAAACATTCTAACAACAGAAACATAACTTTCAAAGAGACCCTCGTGGTATTTTAATTTTTGCAGGGGGAGGGGTCTGAATCATAGTCGCATCATAATAATGCCAATTAGTACTAACATTTCAATGCACGTTCAAATTCATATTGATAAATTTATAAATGGCAGATATATGTTATTTGGTTCGGATCTGGGCCCTCTTCTTGCTGCGCCACTACAGCTAAACCTTAATTCACCACTTTTTAACAATTCATAACTCAACGTTAGGCATCTAGCACCTAACGTTTTCGGACGAGTTTTTAGGTTATGTTGAATGTTTATTATTTGCAAGACTCAGTGATTTTTATAAATAAGTGTGTTAACTGATATATCAGTTTAAAGAGAAAAAAAATCCATTTTAATGATGACAGAGCCAACTATGGTTTCTGTTTTAAAAAATGCAAGTTTGGTTTATATCTCAAAAACTAATATCAATATAAAATATTTGATAACATATTATTATCTAGTGTAAAATTATCTAAAACTTGACCATTTATAGTTTTTTTCTATCTCTGTTAATAAATGAGAAAAATCAATTAAAAAAAAAAGAAACTTTTCACATTATACAAAATATCTACATCGTGAGCAACAATGTTTGCATACAAGTTAAATTTCTCGCCGAAAAATCTGGGGATTTGATAGCTCCAAGTTCATGTCAAGGAAAAATTAATAAAGAGTAACTAGATTTGACACTAGCAGCGTCGTGCGTCATATTTTACCATTGTGTTAATTAATTCTTCCAATTTAGTTATTTTACCTTCTGTTTTATAGACATCAGTTTTTATCAGAATTACTTTGCGTAAAACTTTGTTTTGTGGTAAGTAATTTGTTGTTTTTAAGGTTAGAAAATTTAAGTTTAATTCTAAATTTACAGAGTTTGAGTGAAATCGCCTTTGTTTACACCACAACATGATGCTTTCATCCTGAAATTATCGAAGTGGAACTATGAATGAAGATGGCACATGGACAATCAATTTAATCATGCCCTCCCTAATGTCGACATTCGTTACAAAACATTTTTCTCGCTTAAAACCCGCATTGTAGACCATTTCGAGGGATAAAAAACGTAGAGCTAACACTTGCCTAGAAAATGAAGGCCATCATTTTCAACATTTGTTTAAGATAAGGGATGCTAACTCTACGTTTATTATTTTCAAATACACAAAACCTTAACTTACTTTAATTTACTTTGTATATTTAATTAAAATTGTAAAAATTAATATATAGTTCTGATTATATATTTAATTTATTTTGGAAAGAAATGTTTGCTACGTCAATGGAAAACCAATCTAGGGGATTTTCTTTTCATATGATCATTTGTACCAACATACGTATTTGCTACCTATCAATCTGCAACCATTGTTGCTCACCCTGTAGTTACCTTTGATTTTTTTTGAAAATTTTACAAGTTTCTTTTTATTCAGCTCGTAAAACTGCACTACTTTGCCTATTTAACCGTTTTTGTATCTCTTATAGTTTTTCATAGAGAAAATAAAAAAAACTCGCCCTGTACAGGGTGGTCTAATTTCGATGTTGCTTATGGGCATCTCGATAAATATAAGAGTTAGAGAAAAATCGATGACGGAGTCGCGATCTCTTTTTTTGAGACTAGGACTATGCCGAAAACAAAAATGCGCTATCTTGTTTTTTTTCAGAAGTTATAGGGCAACATCGGGTTTTCTTGATTTTTAACTTTAATTAATACCTTGCGTAATTTGTGAGACAGCAAAAACTATAAATACCGCCTTAAGACACTTTTTTGAGTAGAATCCAGTGGCGTAGGCATTTTTTTATTTTATTCACACATTTTCGAGTTATAGCCAAATTGATTTTTTGATTAAATGTAAATCATAGTTGGCTTTGACATAGTTGATGAGAGTGTTTTTCACTGATTTCAAAAATATATACTTTTGTGATTTAATCTTAAAAATCAGTGTTACTATAGAGTAAAAACTAGTTTTTAATCAGCTAAATAATATATTATGGAAGACAATAGCCATTTTTGATCATTTGCATGCTCAGTTTTAATTATAATAAACATTATAAACTAATGATTTTTTAAATAATAATAATCCTATTTTGAGTAATAAATATTTTATTATTTTTAATATTTATTGAAATTTTTATATGTTAATATAAAAAAAAACTTATTTTAAATATTCGAACTGATGGCCATTATTTTTAATGCATCTTTGGTATTTACCTCTTACAGCATTAATGGCGATACAAATTTGAATGTTGGGAACAGTTCCTATAAAAATCATGAAAATGTTCCAATACGTCTAAATTAATTTAGGCTGCTTGTAAATTTTGTCCTGCAGGTATCCCCATAAAAAAATCTAACGGTGTTGGATCTGGAGATCTAGCAAGCCACCTAACTGGTCTAAATGTTCCCAACCAATTGCTCCCTAAATTTGCATCCAAAAGTAATCTGCTCCATCTTGTTGGAAGAACAGAACTCATTGCTGTTGCAATGGAATAATTAATTGAAATTGAGCATGCAAATAATTTATAATGGCTATTGTCTTCCGTATTATATTATTTAGCAGATTAAAATAGTTTATATTCTATAGGAACACTATTTTCAAGATAAATTCATAAAAGTATATATTTTTGAAATCAGTGAAAAACACTATTTTTAACTGTGTCAAAGCCAACTATGATTTACATTTAAATAAAAAATAATTTGGCTATAACTCGAACATGGGTTCATAAAATAAAAATATGCCTACGCCACTGGATTCTACTTTAAAAAGTGTCTTAAGAAAGTATTTATAGTTTTTATCTATCTCACAAATTACGCATGATACGAATTAAAGTAAAAAATCAGGAAAACCCTATTTTGCCCTAAAACTTCTGAAAAAAACAAGATGGTGCATTTTTGTTTTCGGCATTATCCTAGTCTCAAAAAAAGAGATCGCGATTGCGGCATCGGTTTTTTTCTAACTCTTATATTTACCGAGATGACCGTAAGCAACATCGAAATTAGACCACCCTGTATATGTTTTACATGCAGCTTTTTTTTAATACAATTTTAAATCTTGAATAAAAAGTGGGGGTGGAAATTTGAATATTGGAATATTCAAATATTATATGAAACTACCAAGGGAAGTAACTGTCGTACTTGTTGGGAAAACACAAAACTTAGACCACTAATCAAGGCCGTAGCCAGGGGTGGGGAGATATGGGGGTTCAACCCTCCCGCCCGAAATTTTCAAAATGTTAAATTTTTGTATGTAAAAGCAGTCCCGCAAGAGTAAAAACAATATTTTTACCATTAAAACCTCCCTGAAATGTTTATACCCCCCTCTGATTTTTTTTCTGGCTACGGTCTTGTCACTAATGATAGGCTATTTTTAATTGCAATTAATTTATTAAATTCTTAGCTTTAGGAGCTTCTTGAATCTTTGTTCTAGAGTTCACTTAATAAAAAGTTTTACAATAGTAAGGCTGGGAATTTAAACATTTGCAGATATTCAAATACCACATTACTTATATTAAATCACTCACTTTTTCATGTATTTAATTAATTTAGTTATATTTAAATAAATTAGTGTTAGAAAATGTCTAATATATTTGCTAAAACTAAACAATTTATAAATTCAAATATTTTATTTGTTTGAATATTTGACTAATGTGAATGTTTCATATTTGAATATTCATAAATATTCGAATACCCAGCCCTAATAATTAGCAGAGCTGGGACGAATCCTCGTAAAAAGGATTCGAATCACGAATCCGAATCACCTAATATGATTCGAATCACGAATACTCGAATAAAGGATTCGTAAGAGATAAATATGATTCGAATCAAAGATTCGAATCCTGTTTTTTCGAATCACGAATTCAAATCGTTTATGAATAAATTTAATTTTTTAATTTTTTTACACTCATTAACATATAAATATCGTTATCAGTTGTTTTAACAAAAATATTCAAAACCTAATTATTATTTTTTTTAAACCATTTATTGAGGATATAAAATACAATATTTAATTCCAATATAATATATAAATGTAGTTAGTAGTGTTTAACGGTTTGCTCTTCTCGAAGCTATAAGCTTGTAGAGAAGTGCAAACTTTCACAGTTTTATGTAATAACTATATTTATTATTAACACTGAACATCGTTGATAACAGACTAAATACCTGTGTTACTCTGATTAAAGTTGTATTTGTGTGCTTTTGAACTACACTTCAAATCAGTGGCTTATACGCGTGGCGCATGAAGTAAAATTTCGAGTTTAGAAAAGCCCCGTGAAAATTTGTCTCGGGTCGCTGCGCGACCCTCGACAAATTTTCTACGCGGGGCTTTTCTAAACTCGAAATTTTACTTCATGCTTAGTCTGGGAGTGGAAGACACTCGTTACTTTAAAATATGTCACAACTGGTAAAGTATGTATCGTCGGATGCCCGTCTTCAGAGGTGATATGTACGCGAATTATGGCTCCTAGGAGTTGCCAAATAAGTGAGTTACTCAACTTTTTCCAAGGCACTCTTTGAAAAACTAAAAGATTAAAATTTTACATATAAAACGTACACTTCTGTGCAATAATATTAAGCACACAAAATATATTATAGTTTAAAACGGACGTGATGAGTTTCCTAGTTACAAAACTACGTAAATATGTAATGTCAAAATGCTGCGTCATTTAAACAACAATTCAAAAATTTGAATTCTAAGTAAAATAGAAAATGGTTTTTCTATTTCGTCTTTCTTGTATTTATTACAAGAGTTTTTTTTTGAAAGGTCAGTGTCTTGGTTTTTTAATGAAGGTGTTATTTTCAATTTATGGTGTTTTATTATTTATTGAAACTGCTACTAGGCAATTAACACAGACCCGAATTATACAATTAGAATATTGTGAAAACTAGTTATGAGACTTTAATTTAACCGACTCTTAATCTCTTCAAATAACCGAGATTCCCATACATTCTGTTGAAATACGGACACCCTGTATAATAATAATCATAATATAAAATTTATTGTATTGTTATTACCTAAATATTATAATTAAATAAATATTTTGTTTGCCGGATATTTACGAATATATTAAAAAATAAATACTTATTTCAGTAATTTAATTTTACTTATACCAACCATCAAATGTCTAAAAGTCTTGTGTTAAAAATCAGCAGAAATCATTAGATGTTTTTTTATTAAACGAATTTCAATTAATGGTAATTAGTTAAGTTATTCCTTTATTCCTTTTACTTCACTTTTTTATTTTAATTCTATATGTACATTTCGGGTACAATGTACCCTTTATCAATAGAAAAAACTAATTGACATTTTCGTAAATAAATAAAAATAGAAATACAACTATTTTCACAACCAAGTGCGATTTATTTGAAATCAGATAAAGGCAGGCTAGTTTAAGGAATTAAATTTAAAAGTGGGTTGTTTAAAGGATTTAAATCAAAATTTAGAAGGTTATTCCTATTTTTGTGCATTTCCATTGCTTCTAACATGTTTAGTTGAAAATGGTTAGATTCTTTTAGTAATTTCAAATTATTTATAATAAATTTGTGTCCCGTGGTTAATGTATGATGAGCTATCGCAGATTTATCTGGGTTATGGTTTTTAGTATGGTAAATATGTTCTTTAAACCTAGTTTTTAAATTTCGTATAGTTTGTCCAATATACATTTTGTTGCAATTGCTGCATTTTGATGAATAAATCCCAGACTTTTCATGATCATCAATTTTCTTAAAAGTATTCCCCAATAAAAGTTTAATTTTGTTTTTTGTGTAGTATGCAGGTTTAAGATTGAATTTTTTGTAAATTTTATTAATTTGATTAGTTAATTTTGGTTCGTGAATAATTTTACAGTAATTTTTATTTGTATTAGATTCTATTATTGGTTCTAAACGTGATGCTAGACGAATGGAATGTGTTCTTTTATGTTTATTGATTAATTTCTGAATAATGTTAGTATCGTAATTTAATGCTTTGGCTAAATCTAAAATTAATGTAAACTCACTTTTTCTATTTTCTTCAGATATTGGTAACTGGATAGCTCTATAAATCATACTATTAAAAGACGATAGTTTATGTTTGAAAGGACTATGTGAACTTGAGTGAATGTAATTAAAGGTGTGGGTGGGTTTTCTAAAAATATTAAAGGATAATTTGTTATTGTTTTTTATAACTAGTAGGTCTAAGAAAGGAAGTTGACCATTGATCTCAATTTCATATGTAAAATTTATGCTAGTAAATAATTTATTTAATTGATTTGTAAAATTTTGAATATCGGTATTGGTTTTAATAATTGTGAAAATATCACCAACATACCTTAACCATAAATTTGGGAAATATTGTATGCTGTTCTTCGCAATATTTTCTAAATGGTTCATGAAAATGTTTGCTAAAAAGGGGGATAATGAATTACCCATAGCAGTGCCAAATGTTTGTTTATAAAATATTCCATTAAATTCAAAAGTGTTAAAATCCATAACTAAAGTTGTTAATTTTATATAATGATTTATTTCTTCTTGATTTTTACCATTTTTCGTGTTTAATTTTGAGCATGCTATTTCCACGTCATTAATAATGTCTTCTATTGGTAGCGTTTTTGGTTTAACTGAATGTTTTAGACGATTCAACACTTTTTAGGAATATGATAAAAGAAGAAACAGAAAAATGTATTAAAAAAACTTCAAGAAGTCATCACCAAACCAGAAACAGAGAGACAGCATTAGTTAAAAAATTGAAAGAAAGAGATGTTTTTTATTTGAAATCAGATAAAGGTAATGGCATAGTTATTGTTAAAAAATGTGATTATTTCAATAGTGTTAAATTAATGTTACATTGTGGACCATATATTCAACAATCAAAAAATCCTTTAAATAACTATGTAAAGATAATTAACAAAATGTTAAGTGAACCAACACCATTATTTGATAAAAAAATTTAAATCAAAATTAAAAATTAATAATCCAAAACTGCCTAAATTATATTGTTTGCCTAAAATTCACAAACCCGGTAATAAATTTAGACCAATTGTTTCTAACATAAATTCTCCTACATACAAAATTGCAAAATGGTTAGTTAATGAATTTAAACAACTCAAAATTAACAATGATTTTTCTATTAAAAACTCTTTTGAACTGACCAAAAAACTAGAAAATGTAATTATACAAGAAGACGACTTATTGATCTCATTTGATGTAGAATCTTTATTCCCTAGTATACCAATTAATGAAACTTTAATTATTCTCGAAAATTTATTAAAAACAAATGGTAAAAATCAAGAAGAAATAAATCATTATATAAAATTAACAACTTTAGTTATGGATTTTAACACTTTTGAATTTAATGGAATATTTTATAAACAAACATTTGGCACTGCTATGGGTAATTCATTATCCCCCTTTTTAGCAAACATTTTCATGAACCATTTAGAAAATATTGCGAAGAACAGCATACAATATTTCCCAAATTTATGGTTAAGGTATGTTGATGATATTTTCACAATTATTAAAACCAATACCGATATTCAAAATTTTACAAATCAATTAAATAAATTATTTACTAGCATAAATTTTACATATGAAATTGAGATCAATGGTCAACTTCCTTTCTTAGACCTACTAGTTATAAAAAACAATAACAAATTATCCTTTAATATTTTTAGAAAACCCACCCACACCTTTAATTACATTCACTCAAGTTCACATAGTCCTTTCAAACATAAACTATCGTCTTTTAATAGTATGATTTATAGAGCTATCCAGTTACCAATATCTGAAGAAAATAGAAAAAGTGAGTTTACATTAATTTTAGATTTAGCCAAAGCATTAAATTACGATACTAACATTATTCAGAAATTAATCAATAAACATAAAAGAACACATTCCATTCGTCTAGCATCACGTTTAGAACCAATAATAGAATCTAATACAAATAAAAATTACTGTAAAATTATTCACGAACCAAAATTAACTAATCAAATTAATAAAATTTACAAAAAATTCAATCTTAAACCTGCATACTACACAAAAAACAAAATTAAACTTTTATTGGGGAATACTTTTAAGAAAATTGATGATCATGAAAAGTCTGGGATTTATTCATCAAAATGCAGCAATTGCAACAAAATGTATATTGGACAAACTATACGAAATTTAAAAACTAGGTTTAAAGAACATATTTACCATACTAAAAACCATAACCCAGATAAATCTGCGATAGCTCATCATACATTAACCACGGGACACAAATTTATTATAAATAATTTGAAATTACTAAAAGAATCTAACCATTTTCACCTAAACATGTTAGAAGCAATTGAAATGCACAAAAATAGGAATAACCTTCTAAATTTTGATTTAAATCCTTTAAACAACCCACTTTTAAATTTAATTCCTTAAACTAGCCTGCCTTTATCTGATTTCAAATAAATCGCACTTGGTTGTGAAAATAGTTGTATTTCTATTTTTATTTATTTACGAAAATGTCAATTAGTTTTTTCTATTGATAAAGGGTACATTGTACCCGAAATGTACATATAGAATTAAAATAAAAAAGTGAAGTAAAAGGAATAAAGGAATAACTTAACTAATTACCATTAAACTAACCTTCACGTAACTCAAACAAGAATATCTTAGAATTTCAATTATGTTAACAACGAAAAACTCTAATATAATTAAGATCTTTTTGAGACTAAAGAATTTTTAAAAAGATTTGGTTCCTACTTTTCTTTTTTGGCATATATTTGCTCATTTAAACTTTTTTATAAACATTTTTAAGCAATACCTTTTCAAAATTTTATAAACTTAATGCTTACTTTTACCTTAATGTATCACATTATAGTTTTCAAAAACATGTTTCAAACAAGATAATAAAAAACTTCTATAAACTATTGTGGAAAAGCGGCAGAATTCAAAAATTATAGTTCTATTTTTAGCTAGAACTTTATTTTAATTAGCCAATATTTCGCTATACATTTGTTAGCTTCTTCAGGGAAAAGTTTAAACTAAAATAAATAAATACAATGATATTTTAAAAAGAGATACACAAAGTTAAGAAGAGAAAAAGAGATAATAAAAAATACACAACTTTTCACCTTAACTATTTTGTTTATGATCACTATACGAAAAATTTATCTTCCCTAGGATTTTTTTTTAATTTGATAATCACTCACAAATTGCTGCTTTATTAATAACTTAATCAAAACAAAATCAAACAAAAAATAATAAAAACACACAACACAAACTTTTGTTTAATCACTTTTCACCTCAGTTCTTTTGTTTATAAATTAGAAACTAAAAAATCTAGTGGAGATCAGCAACTCACCGACTATGGCTTTTGATGTCTAAATCAAAAAATGTTTCAAACAATAGTTGTAGCTAACGAAAAAATAAACCACTTTTACCTAAACACGTTTCACCTCAGCTCTTTTGTTTTTGAATTAGAAACTAAATAAAAAACCTAGTGGAGATCAACAATTCACCGAGCTTTCGACGTCTAAATCAAAAAATGTTTCAAACAAAAGTTGTAGCCAATGAAAAAAAAAACACTTTTATCTAAACACTTTTCACCTCAGCTCTTTTGTTTTTGTTCAATAAACCGAGAAAGATTTTATTGAAAATAAATACACAACTTTATGACAACTTTATGATAATTCGAAAATTTACGAACGAGAGTCTTCCACTCCCAGACTAAGCATGAAGTAAAATTTCGAGTTTAGAAAAGCCCCGCGTAGAAAATTTGTCGAGGGTCGCGCAGCGACCCGAGACAAATTTTCACGGGGCTTTTCTAAACTCGAAATTTTACTTAATGCGCCACGCGTACAAAACAGTGATTTAACGAGAAATTTAAAAACATACAAAACAAATTTTGTATGTTAATCCTCACGATTAATTCGAATTATTTTTGACGGTTCGAATCCTTTTGTAAGTATTCGAATCCTTTTGTAAGTATTCGAATCCTCTTATAAATATTCGAATCCTTTTATGTGGATTCGAATCCTTTTATAAGGATTCGAATCACCCGCCTTTGGATTCGAATACGAATCCTCTTAATAAAATGTAACGAATCAAGATCACGAATCCAGTGTAACTAAAGTATTCGAATGCCTCTTTTGAATCCTCTAAAAGGATTCGAATCCTGAATGATTCGAATCCTGCCCAGCTCTGATAATTAGTTTAAAAATCAAGTTATAAAAATGAATCTAAAGTTAAAGTAATAAAAGGTGAACAGAACGAAGTTCGATTTGAGTTGGATTTAATGTGAAAGGTAAGTTAACAATAAAATACTAATTAAATTTATAATTCTTGAGCCTATCATTTAGTGATCGACCGGGTTGTTATGTTTAAAACACTTTGTTTTAAACCAGCGTTTTAAACATGTTTAAAAACAGCCATCGTGTTTTAAACGGTTTTGTTTTAAACATGTTTTAAATCTTAAATTTGTTTAAAACATGTTTAGAGGTTAAATTTGTTTAAAACGTTTTTTTTTTATTATTTCAAATTTGCTAAATTATATTTTATACTGCTTCATTAAGATATTTTGTTTACATTTTTAAATTTTACCTAAATTGTTGAAGATATTTCAAATTACATTATTAAACATAACATTTTATTACAAGAAAATATCAAATAAGTGTGCATAAATGTGAGGTATACATCTGCATACACTGAAAATTTTACGACATTCGTTGTTTTTTAAAAAGATTTTAATTTGAATTTTTAGACGAGGGTTTTCCACTCCCAGACTAAGCATGAAGTAAAATTTCGAGTTTAGAGAAGCCTGAAAATTTGGATTGGCCGTGTAGCGAAGCGGAGCGGCCAATCCAAATTATTCTTTTCTAAACTCGAAATTTTACTTCATGCGCCACACGTATTAAACACTGAAATATCGCAAAGTTTAAAACATACGGCTTTAGCAATGCAATATGTAGATGTGAATAAAACGTGAGTCAAATTCTGCGCTGAAGAAATTGTTTAAAACAGTGTTTATAGACAACCCAATAACTCTAACGTATATTAGGTTGCCGATAATCGTTGTTGTATGTGTGTGTTTTTTTTTACTTCACTGTAAATCAGTGTTTTTAAGTGTGGCGCATGAAGTAAAATTTTCGATTGGATTGGCCGCTCCGCTTCGCTACGCGGCCAATCCAAATTCTTAGGCTTTTCTAAACTCGAAATTTTACTTCATGCTTAGTCAGCGACTGTGACACAGCTGTCGTCTCCATGGAGAGTGGCCCTTACCAGCTTTGGGTGGCCTCCTCCTACATGGCCCATGACAAGGGAACCCCCCCAGAAGGCATGGTAATGGCGGTGGGAGAAGCTAACCGGAAGGGGGTGGATCTCGCCATCGGCGCTGACGCGAACGCTCATCACTCAATATGGGGGAGCTCCGACACAAATGACAGAGGTGAGTTGCTACTTGGTTTTATTCTGGCCACTAACCTTTCCATATGTAACATTGGTAGAGAACCCACGTTTATTACTTCCAACAGACGCGAGGTTCTAGACATAACTTTGGTCTCGGACCAAGCGCACAATAAAGTTAAAAACTGGAAGGTCAGTGGTGAACACTCCTTCTCCGACCATAGGTATATAGAATTTAAGGTGGATATGCATATCCCAGTAAATCCTATAATCACCAACAAAAGATTAACGAACTGGGACACTTATAGGGCCGTCCTCACTAGGGTTTTGTCTAGCGATACACCACGCAGACCTTCCACTGAGGAGGAGTTGGATTGCTTGGTAACTACCCTCACTGATGCCTGTAATAGCGCAATGGGCGCAGCCTGTCCTGGAAAAATCCCTAGAGGAAAAAAGAAGCTTAAATGGTGGAACCAGGAGATTTCCTCCCTAAGAAAGGAGTGCAATAGGCTGTTCAACAGGGCAAAACAAACCAGCGAATGGTATCTGTACAAGGACAGCCTCAGAGCCTTCAAAAAGGCTGTCAGGCAGGCAAAGAGAGCCTCCTGGAGAACTTTCTGCAACCAGATTGAGGAAGCCTCGGAGGCTAGCCGACTCAGGAAAATACTATCGGGGAACCCAGCTATCCCGGGTTTTCTCATGAAGCAGGGTGGTGAGTGGACCACCTCATGCGAGGAGACCCTAGAGGTGCTAATGGAGACTCACTTTCCCTCCGGCGCTGGTGGGAGAGGGGCTCTCCGGACACCCAAGAGGAGCTGCCTGACGGGGGATATCCTGAGCAAGGATAAATTGGCTTGGAGTGTGAACAGCTTCAAGCCCTTCAAAACCGCAGGCCCGGACGGCATTATTCCTGCTGAGTTACAGATGGCTGCGGGTATTATCAATCCCTGGTTGAAAATAATATTCGAAGCCTGCTGAACTCTTTTGTACATCCCGCAGAGGTGGAAAGAGACTAATGTGGTGTTTATACCCAAAGCGGGAAAAATATCTCACTCAACACCGAAGGACTATAGGCCGATTAGCTTATCCTCCTTCCTACTCAAGACGCTGGAGAGGTTAGTGGAAGCGTACATAAAAGAGCGCATACATCCAGACCTCTGGTCGACTAGCCAACACGCGTACACTAGGGGCAGATCAGTAGACACAGCTCTGCGCGCCCTCCTAAGTCAGGTTGAAAATTCCATGTGTAAGAAAGAGTTTACGTTGGCGGTATTACTGGATATCGAAGGAGCCTTAAACTTCGTGCGCCCAGGGGCGATTTTGTCGGCCCTTGGCAATCTGCACATGGACGAGTCGATATGCTTCTTCGTAGAGGAGCTGCTAACGAGGAGGCACATTGTCTCTGCGCTGGGCGACTCACGCTCAAGAAGAGAGGTCAGTAGAGGTACCCCTCAAGGGGGTGTCCTCTCTCCACTACTATGGAATATAGTTATGAATGAACTACTGAAAGGACTAGAGTCTACGGGGTGTAAAACAATTGCCTATGCTGATGATGTGACCCTCGCGGTCTCTGGTAAACACGTAGGCATCCTATCTGAACTCATGGAGAGGGCACTCCGCAAGGTAACCCGCTGGTGTGAGGAATGTGGACTGGGGGTAAATCCCCTCAAAACTGAGCTTGTACTCTTCACCAGAATGCATAGGATACCAAACTTCAAGGCTCCCGTCCTAAACGGCACGGGACTGGTGATAAAGGAGCAAGCCAAATATTTGGGCACCTTAGTCGATAGGAAGTTAAGTTGGAAGCCCAATATTCAGGAGAGAGTACGGAAAGCGCAGGTCGCGCTGTACTCGTGCAAAAGAGCTGTGAGCAAGAACTGGGGACTGAAACCAAGCGTTGTCCACTGGATGTACACGACTATGGTGAGACCCATTCTGTTCTACGGCGCTGCAGTCTGGTGGACTGCTCTTGATAAGAAAATTCACCGGACCGCACTGGGTAAGGTACAGAGATCAGCCGAACTGCTCATAACAGGCGCGGTTAGATCTACCCCCCCCCCCAAGCGCTAGATGTAATACTAAATCTAGCTCCTGTTGACCTTTACTGCAGGTATGCTGCAGCTACCACAGCGATCAGGATCAACTCGGTCGGGATATGGAATAGTAGCAAACGGGGCCATGGAAGGATCCTGAATGAGCTTGTCGATATCCCACTGAGGACTGATAGCTGTCTTCCAGAACTTACCTTTGGGAACAAGTTCTCCATTTCCATCCCGGACAAAACCGAATGGGTAGAGGGCAAGATTGTTCAGGGAAATGAAGTCTGGCTCTTCACGGATGGCTCCAAGTCCGAAAACAGAGTAGGGGGTGGAATTTTCTCACATGAGTTCAACCTCAAAAAATCTTTTCGACTCCCAAACCACTGCAGCGTCCTACAGGCGGAAGTCATGGCTATCCGAGTGGCGGTGGACTGGATAGGTAAAACCGACCTTCAGGTAAACCATATCAGGTTCGTCACCGATAGCCAGGCCGCCATTAGGACATTAAACAGTCCCTACTGCACCTCCAAGGTGGTCAGAGACTGCAGAAAAGTGCTTAACAAGCTCGCTAACAGCTGTGATGTGGGGCTCATCTGGGTACCAGGTCACAGTGATATCAAGGGAAACTCAATTGCCGACGGCCTCGCAAGGAAGTTGCCCCCTTCCTTGCGAGGCCGTCGGCAATTGAGTTTCTCTTGATATCACTGTGACCTGGTACCCAGATGAGCCCCACATCACAGCTGTTAGCGAGGATGAGAGACCTATCTACTAAACTTTCCGCCGACATTCCTCTTGGGGAATGCAAGAGACTATTAATGGACCAAATGACATCATGGATTAACCTTAGGTGGAAGGAAGAAGACACATGTCACATAACAAGGCAGCTATGGCCTATGTATGACACTATAAACAGTAAAAGATTAATTGCACTTAGCAAAATCGACATAAGGAAGGCAGTAGGCATCATCACGGGTCACTGTTTTCTGGGTGGACACGCACAAAAGATGGGTCTCAAATACAATGACTACTGCAGAGAATGCCTAGATGAGGAGGAGGAAGAAACAGTACTCCACTATCTAGGTCAATGTCCTGCTCTTGAGGGGAAACGAATGAAGTACCTCGGTCTGCACCACGCAAGTGAACTGGCGGAGCTCTCACCTATAAAGGTGGGAGATCTGATCGGACTCATTAGGTGCTCAAATTGGGTTGTATAGGGGAAGGATCTCTCATGGTATCACAACGTGCCCTATGGGCCTAAGTGAACAGCCTTTGCTGGTGCCATATAAACCTAGTCTGGAAGTGGAAAACACTTGTTAAAAGCCTCAAATTAACCGCTTTAAAACAACGAATTCCCGCAAATTTAAAAAACGCTGTAATTATCGGGATATGTATACTCAAAAGAAAAATGCCCTGTATGTTCTGATTTAAACACATTTTAAACGGGTTTTAAACACGATTTAAACGTGTTTTAAACATGTTTCAAACATGTTTTTAATTGTTACTGTTTTAAACGCTGCTTCAATGAAAAAACACGTTTTATTAAAAAAACGGTTTTAATTAAAATGAAAAAAACATTTTTTTTAACAACCCTGGTGGTCGAATTAACCATTACAGAGTTTTGTGTATCCAAATATTATTCATATTCAAAATAGTGAAATATTGAAACTATTAAACTATTTGATTTTTTTAATTATTTAGTGTTAGAAAATATTTTAGATATTTTCTAATACTAAATGATTCAAATACTTGGATATTAAAATAGTTTAATTAATGAAATACATAAATCAATTAAAGATATTTAAGTTAGCAAATGTGATATTCGAATATTTCAATTTAACAAAAGCCAACAGTTTTTATTTGTTACAGAAAAAAAAAATATCTGGGTGCATTAAATTATTTTCCGATAACTATTTTTTTTTTGCAAATATAATAATTTTCTTACGTTTTGATGAAAGTTTTGGCAGCATTGGCGTCTTCGAAAGCCTTCCATCTGGCTGTGGGCACTTTATGCCTGTCCATAAAGGCCTTCGCCCAATCTTTATTAGATTCAATGTTGGCAGCATTTTTCTCTGGTCCAAAAACATGAATGCCATGTTTGATCAAGACATCAGCAATTCCGTTTGCCAACGGATCTTCCGGTCCCACAGCAACTAGATTAACGTTGTTGGATTTACACCATTTTGCTACTCCCTTAAATAAACATACAAATTATATAAACATTAATGGATGATTAAACAGTAAAATATTAAATTATATTAAAAAAAACAATAAATACAAAATGTAAAAGAAACGCAATTCAAATAAAGTAAACAGTATTTTAATGTATACAATACAAACTAAAGGAATAATTCTAATTTCTTTAATCCTGTTAGTTTCATTAGAAATTCTATGAGTCATGGATTTGGAAATAAATAAAACAGTAAAGTATTTTGTACATTAAATAAGAATCACTTGATTTGTTTCACTTAAATCAAACTATTTTAATTTGTTTAATATGTAATAATATGATGAATCACTGAGGAAGAAGTTAAAGATATAAAACATTACATATTTAACTGTTTAAAAAGTTTTTAGTTTGAAATTGACTACTAGATAGTCGAAACTATAGTCACAAATTAAGTGCAAAATATAGTGGTTAAACAAAGGAAAAAGTGTTTTATTTACAAGTGCATTACAAATTTATTTATAAATGAACACGATTTTAACTTTGATTGTATAACTGAGACTTTATTAAGTGAGAATACAACTCACAGCCTACTAGAACGAATTTTAAACCAATGAGATGCAAGGAAAGCCATGTACATGTCTATCACCGCGATGATAAAAAACAAAAGAAATGGTGGGCGATAAGTTGTCCTGTCATTCGAAACGTCAAAATAGGTAAAGTTTCGTGCAGTGATATTAATAGAAAAGTGAAAAGTGCGACGCAAAAAAACACCGTCATGAACAAAGAATCACAGTGGCGGCAGTTAACGAACTTTTGTGCGGTTAACAAAATTCTCAATCAATACGGAAACAACAATATCTCAGCTGTCAATAATGTTAAGGGACTCACATTAATTTATTCGTTATATTCTCTCACTAAATATAACTCGTGATATGATTAATTATCGATGATATTTTGTCGTTTAAACTGAAGCAGCACATTCAACTCGTGCTGCGCACTCGTTGAATCTGCAGCTCGATTTCAACTCCAAAATATCATCGATAATAATCATGCCACTCATTATATTACGGCTGACTATAGTTTCGACAACTTTAACTTGTCATTTTCAAACTCAAACTTTGAGTTTGAAAACGACAAGTTAAAGTTGTCGAAACTATAGTCACTTAATAAAGTCTCAGTTATACAAACATAGTTAAAATCGTGTTTCATTTGTGAATTATGATGTATAACGAAGTAGAAGCCTCCACCGTTAACAAATTTATTTATGGCCGGTTTCTCCAACGTTACTTAAGTCCTTGTCGTGTCTGTAACTGTGTCTTAGGTCTTAACTGCGTGGTAAAGTGTTGCACCAACTGATTTACGTCAAAAAATTGCGTAAGTCATGCCCAAGTCCTAAATCACCGTTTGCTAAGACTTAGGACCCGGATTCTAACCTAAAAATTGTGATAACGGTGAAATTATTATCTTATTCAAAGAATCCTTCACTTTTGTTCTCTGCAATATGTTTTTATTTGTCTACAAGAAAGAGATAGAAGATGTTTTTCTTCTGCGGTATAGTTTGCACTGCGTTTTTCGCTAAATTTTAAATGTAGCTTTGCGAAATTAGATATGTTGTATGTAAATTTTTCTACGAATTATGTGGGAGACATTTAAAATGAAAATTCCCGCCAAATCAAAAGACAATACAGTTTGTGTAAATTGCTACGTTGCCACTTATTTGCACAACTAAGAATGACTTACATACAGAGACGGCTCACAGCCTAAGGGTAGGCCACATTGACAAGGCATACACAATTTGAGGTAGGGATCGCGCTTTATAAATACAAGGAATTGCACAACAAAGTCACCATAATTAACCGATACATATTACCTTGGGTCTCTGGCCTACCCTGAAGTTAGGCTGCGAGCCGCCGCTGCTTACATAAGCCATTGCTTAAATCTGTTGGTGCAACGCATTTCAATTATAAGCCCTACTTAAAGTTAGGCTCTGCTAACATAAGCAACGTCCTAAGTCATGTTGGAGAAACCGGCCATTAATGGTTCAAAATAAATAATGACCATCTATACTAAATATTCTAAAGTTTATTACAATTTCTTTTATCATGTATTTTTTTATATTTTTAAATGGGTTAATGTAAACTTAATAATGATAAGTTTACATTAACCCATTTAAAAATATAAAAAAATACATGATAAATTTACTTTTCATTTAAAATTTGCATTTTATAAATGCAAATTCTAAATAAAAAGTAATTTTATAACGAAAAAAATTTAAAAAAATGCATGCAAAACTTAAAATTGACAAGAAAACATTGGAATAAATTTAATAATATTTATTCCACATTGAAATAATTTTAAGAATTTATTGATGTCCTTTCCAACAAATAATTACATGAATTATTACATCAACGATGAACAAATGAAAAATATCAAATTTTGCAATCCTTATCAATTACACTCACAACAACAATTATCATAACGTCAATTAATTTAACATTTCTGATAATTATGAATGTTTATGAGATTTAGGCCATTTTGCTATTTGTGAAATTCTGCTTAACATTTTTAAAAGTCAACAACACTCACTCTGTTCCAGAGCTGGGACGAATCCTCGGTAAAAGGATTCGAACCACGAATCCGAATCACCTAATATGATTCGAATCAAGAATACTCGAATAAAGGATTCGTAAGAGATAAATATGATTCGAATCAAAGATTCGAATCCTGTGTTTTCGAATCACGAATACAAATCCTTTAAGAATAAATTTCGTTTTATTATTTTTTTACAACCATTAACATATAAATATCGTTATCAGTTGTTTTAACAAAAATATTCACAACCCAATTATTTATTATTAACACTGAACATCGTTGATAACAGACTAAATACCTGTGTTACTCTGATTAAAGATGTATTTGTGTGCTTTTGAACTACACTTAAAATCAGTGGCTTATACGCGTGGTGCATGAAGTAAAATTTCGAGTTTAGAAAAGCCCCGTGAACATTTGTCTCGGGTCGCTGCGCGACCCTCGACAAATTTTCTACGCGGGGCTTTTACTTCATGCTTAGTCTGGGAGTGGAAGACACTCGTTACTTTAAAATATGTCACAACTGTTAAAATATATATCGTCGGATGCCCGTCTTCAGGGGTGATATGTAAGCAAATTATGGGTCCTAGGAGTTGCCAAATAAGTGAGTTACTCAACTGTTTCCAAGGCACTCTTTAAAAAACCAAAAGATTAAAATTTTACATATAAAATGTACAATAAACTATAAGTGTGATACATTATTGAATTCAGTAAAAACTATTCTTCTAAAAAATATCAAAATCCAAAATGACGCCCATAAGAAAAATAAAAGCTAGCTATGGTCCCTAGGTAAATGTTATAGTTATCTTAAAATAAAATATGTTACTAGATTTATCGTTAAAAAGTGCCTATAATGTCAAAGTTGTAAATGTCTGGATTTAATAGTTTTTGAATAAAAAAATAAAAACGAATTTTCAAAAATACGTTTTTTGACAATATCTCATTAAGGAAATAAGATATTTCAAACTTGTTTTCGGGTTATTATTGGGCCCTAATTTATGAAACTTTGCCCCAATTTAACCGACTCTCTATCTCTTTAAATAACCGATATCCCCATATATTCTGTTGAAAAACGGACACCCAGTATAATAATAATAATAATATAACATTTATTGTAGTGTTATTTTCTAAATATTTTAATTGAATAAATATTTTACATTGTTTACCGTATATTTACGAATATATTAAAAATAAATATTTATTTCAGTAATTCCATATTAATTATACCATCAAATGTCTAAAAGTCTTGCGTTAAAAATCACCAGAAATCATTAGATGTTTTTTTATTAAACGAATTTCACTATGGCTTTCGACGTCTAAGTCAAAAAATGTTTGAAACAAAAGTTGTAGCCAACGAAAAAATATACCTCTTTTACCTAAACACTTTTCACCTCAGCTCTTTTGTTTTTGAATTAGAAACTAAAAAATCTAGTGGACATCAACAACTCACCGATTATTAAACGAATTTCACTATGGCTTTCGACGTCTAAATCAAAAAATGTTTCAAACAAAAGTTGTAGCTAACGAAAAAATAAACCACTTTTACCTAAACAATTTTCACCTCAGCTCTTTTGTTTTTGTTCAATAAACCGAGAAAGATTTTTTTGAAAATAAATACACACCTTTATGATAATTCGAAAATTTACAAACGAGTGTCTCCACTCCCAGACTAAGCATGAAGTAACATTTCGAGTTTAGAAAAGCCCCGCCCCCGCGTAGAAAATTTGTCGAGGGTCGCGCAGCGAACCGAGACAAATTTTCACGGGGCTTTTCTAAACTCAAAATTTTACTTTATGCGCTACACGTATTAAACACTAATTTCAAGTAAAGTTAAAAATATAAAAACATATTAAAACTGTTTTCAATTTTTAAATTTATCAAAATATGTCAAAATTATTTAAAATTGCCAAAAACATCAAAATGGCCAAAATGTCATCTCGTAAATATAAAAAATACCAAAAACGTCAAAAATTCGGCGTTTTAATAAAATCGATTTACGTCAAATTATCATTTTATGTCAGTACGTGACAGTTTGACAAAAACGTTCTTACAAAAACGAAAATTTCTGTTAAAATCCGTAATAATGTCAAAAAAGTTATCTAATAATATAAAAATTGTTATCTAATGTAAAACAAGTAAATATGTAATATCAAAAATATCAAATGTCAAAATTGTCGTCTATTGTCAAAAAAGTAAAAAAATATAAAATGTCAGAACTGCCATCTAATGTCAAATACGTCATTTAATGTCAACATCAGAAATAGTAAAATAGTAAAAAATGTCATTGTTTATCAAAAGTAACATCTAATGTGAAACATGTCATCTAATGTCAAAAAACGTAGTCTAATATCAAGAATATAATCTATTGTCAAAAATGTCATCTCAAATGGTAAAAAATATCAAAAATGTCATTCAATGTCAAAAATGATTAAATATGTCTTGTAGAAAAAAAAAATCTCAAATGTGTGTCTTCAATAATGTTTGAAAATCGTTACAAATCTGAATAAAAATATTGAAAATCTTACATATAAACATTTTATATATTTGACGAGAAAATATCGAAATATCGAAAATTTCATCAACATTTTATAAATCGATAAAAATGACAAAATATCAAAAATCAAGATATGTTGAAAATCTGATAAACATTTTCATAAATTAATTAAAAATCTCAAAATATTGAAAATTTCATCAACATTTGATACATTAATGAAATATTGCAAAATCTGATAAAAATTTGATTAATCGACGAAAATCTCGAAATAATGATAATTTTATGAAAATATCGATTTGTTGAAAATCTTATAAAAATGTTAGAAATCGACATGTTAAGTGTAAACATTTGATTGGGAATGTCAATTCATATTCATCAAAATGTTGTATTTGGCGAAATTACCGAAAAACAATTAAAAATCTCAAATCTGGCAAAAATCATCAAAATTTATCAAAATGTCAACTTTGACACAAATCATTAATTTATTTGATTTTATCACTTACAAACGAGTGTCGTCCACTCCCAGACTAAGCATGAAGTAAAATTTCGAGTTTAGAAAAGCCCCGCGTAGAAAATTTGTCGAGGGTCGCGCAGCGACCCGAGACAAATTTTCACGGGGCTTTTCTAAACTCGAAATTTTACTTCATGCGCCACGCGTATAAAACAGTGATTTAACGAGAAATTTAAAAACACACAAAACAAATTTTTCATGTTAATTGTAAGGATTATTTTTGACGATTCGAATCCTTTTGTAACTATTCGAATCCTTTTATAAATATTCGAATCCTTTTATAAGGATTCGAATCCTTTTATGAGGATTCGAATACTTTTACGAGGATTCGAATCCTTTTATGAGGATTCGAATAACCAGCATTTGGATTCGAATACGAATCCTTTTAAAAAAGTGCAACGAATCCGGATCACGAATCCAGTTTAACTAAAGTATTCGAATACCTCTTTTGAATCCTCTAAAAGGATTCGAATCCAGGATTCGAATCCTGCCCAGCTCTGCTCTGTTGTAATTAAAATATATCATGTTAGATTCCGATCATTTCATTACTAGGAGACATCACGTATCTATTTAATCACCTCGTTATTAATAACATCGATCACGTACTATTTTTATTTTTGGAGATTTGCGTGAGTGCATTAGATATTCTAAACCCTAAACATCCCTTATGTAATACGGATGTGTTTATTACGGTGCACCCGCCAGTACACGTGCAACCCTAATTATGAATTCAAGGGACAGATCTTCCGATTGTACTTCAAATCTAATTATTAATTCAAAGGGAAGATCTTCCAAATTTTAACTTGATTATAAATTCAAAGGGCATAGCTTCCAGGTACCTCAAACTCAATGTGAACGTGACAAGAAGGGTACCACCCTTCGGACACGCCCACATCAAAAACTTTAAAGCTGATTGATAAATACATGCCTCCACCTCCAGTTTCTAACATCTCTTCCCAATAGAAATTAAGCTATCAAAACTTACTTTTCATTTAAAACTAAAGAACAGAGCAAGTTTAAGTCAGTGTTAAGTCAGTAATCGAGTCTAGCTATTTCCAGTTAACAATCGTGTCGCACTATTTCCTAAAAGTCAAACTCCGCGATAAACGTCTAAGTACTAGTTCCAAACAAAGTGACTTCAACTTGTTCCGAACTATATTACTGTTAATCCGAGTATTACGCAAAGAATTCGTTGTAAACTGTTATTTGTGATTGTGAATATATATTGGTTAGTTAAGTGAACTACTGTGTTTAATTTCGACGTGTCAACATCCCAGGAACACAACAATCAATTAGTAACAGTTTTATAAATAAATAGAAATGCTAAAGTTTCATAAACTCTGCATTTTCATGAAAGAATATTTATCTGAAAAGATGGTTTGTTGCTATTTAAAATGTATAGTTGCGTATTCAAGTATGCAATTTTAAAAATATCCTTTTATCTATTCATAATGATAACATGCCTGTGAAATGAGTCGGTGTTAATTAATTTATTCCAGTCTGACTTAAGTAAAGTTAAAGATTAAGGTAGGAAATTTATATGCTATTTGGCCATAAGAACGAACAACGATTAATCTTCCATAATAATGACAATAAAGCATTGAAAGTTATACATATTGTACACTAAAGCTTTGCAAATAAATTGACAGTATTTTTTTCTTCAAAAAAATACTTCTTAAATTAAATATAAATTAAATAATGGAACACTCTCAAATGATTACTTAAATCCGTGTATTACTTTCATAGGAAACATTATTTCTTCTTCATATTGCTTTAATTTCTTGAGGTAATTATTATAAACATGTTGTATTAAATAGTTTGATCTAAAATAAATGATAAATAAAATTAATCGTTGCTTAGAAATCTTCATAAGAGCAATGTCAATTTTAATTATACTTTTAATAAATAGGGGGCAGCACGATGCTGCCTTTTCAGTAATATTTTAAAAATATACTGTGATTTCTAAAAACATGTAAAAAGAAATTAGGATTGATATGTAGAATTCGTGTAAGACTTTCGTCGCGACACGGATTGGGCTCCTGGCTTCCGACCTTGAGTTGTGAATGCATTTTTTCTGATGGGGACTGTTCATTTATTTATTATGTTATTGATACACAACAAAGAAAGGCATTATTAAAATAATTCCCTACACATTTTGTAAATATAATTGCATTTGTGGATTCATGTTTTGAATAAGAATGTGGAATGCCAGTAAATGTTGTGTTGTGTGTGTTGTGTTCAAGTGCTGAGTCGGAAAAATTCCTATTTCATTTATAAGTTACCAAATTGAATGTGCGGCACTTGGCGATTTGATCACCGAGGCACCGAGTCAGCTTAGCGTTTTTCCCGAGTCCCGAGTTTGAATTCGATTTATTGTAATTTCCCTTTTTTGTACTTTTTGTCGCCTACTCAGCTTGGAGTGTGGACCGTCTCGTGTTCGCATCTATTCTTTTTGTTGGGTACGCTACAATATATCAAATTAAGGTGTGCAGTGTGCAGCAGTTTTGCTTACTGTGTCAACTTGAAGTCTAAGATTTCAAATAATTACAATTAAAATAAATCATTATCTTTTTTTACCTCATCACGGCGGTAGGTTGTATTTAGCAAGTTGCTATATATACATAACAAAACGGCAAGTAGAACTTAAATTTTATTTACTGATTTGTCAATTTAACTAAATTTCTTCTAGTTTTATTATTATTATTATTATCGCATTTACAAAATAAATATTTTTTTATATATCTTAGTAAATATCTATCACATCTCAACAGTATATATTTTCAACATTACTATAAATCAGTGGTTTATAGTAAAATTTCGAGTTTAGAAAACCCCCGTGAACATTTTCTACGCAGGGCTTTTCTAAACTCGAAATTTTACTTCATGCTCAGTCTGGGAGTGGACGACATTCGTTTAATTTTCGTTAGATTTTCAACATATCGAGATTTTCATGAATTTTCGTGAATTTTTCACCATCGACTAATTAATTTAGACGTTATATTAATCGTTAACAATTAATAAACGTTTTAAAATTTGCGAGTCCGAAAATTTACGAAATTGTATAAAACTTATGAAAACCGGCATTTTTTTTAAATTAACGAAAATCTAGGAAATACATGAAAGGTGTCAAAGTTTTAAAAAGTAACGAAAGGAGTCAAAAATTTGAAAATCAACAATAATCTTAGAAAATGCATGATTTTTGTCAATTTTTTAAAAATTGTTATAAATCTTGGAAATTAAAAATAAGTTTGAAAATTAACAAACGTATTAAAAAATTCACGAGTCGTCAAAATTTTAAAAATTAATTAAAATCTTGGAAATTTACGAAAAATGACAAGACTTTAAAAATTGGACAAAAACTTAAAAATCCTCAAGATTTTATAAACTAATGAAAATATTGTAAAAAGCCATTGATTTTTTTTAACGAATGTTTTCCAATCCCAGACTAAGCATGAAGTAAAATTTCGAGTTGAGAAAAGCCCTAAGAATTTGGCTTTTCTCAACTCGAAATTTTTCTTCATGCGCCACGCGCATAAAACCACTGAATAATTGTCAAGTTTAAAATATTTAAAAAAAAAATTTATTATAGATTGTCACTTTTCACATACTTTAAATTGTTGTCAAATTTCAACATATCTGTACATTTCATCACTTTTTGACATTGTTCTCAAATTTAAACATTTCATCGATTTTAGACAGTTTCCGATTTTTTCAAAATTCTGGCAAATTTAAACATTTTTACCATGACATCACTTTTCCATGATTTTCTAGATAAAGACATTAAACGCTATTAATATTATTGTTATATATACATATAAATAAATGTTTATATGTAATATATATTTATAATGATTGTAATCCATAAGTATATAATAAAAATAAGTATTGGAAATGAGACAAGCAAAAACAGTGGAATGTTTGTAGATTGAAATTCAAATCGTGAATATTTATTTATCCAGTTTACTTGAGTACTGAAATTTAATACCCATTCATTCACCCAGCGCTATCTAAACAAACAAACAACACGCTACACAATCATAATTTTTATTATTCGTTGTGATCAAATTCGGCAGGCACTATAAACCAATACATAATTAAAATTACTTTCAGCAATTTTGCTATCTCCCCAGAAACACACTATCAGCAAAAATTGGCCCCCTCTTAATTGAAACAAACAGTATAGAGGATTAAGCGCATGGGAAATTAATTGCACTTAAATGCTTTTATATTTTATTCGATTTGAGTTTACTTTAATAATTTCAACAATTTCATTGTAATTTAAATTCTGACGTGCACAGTGTTGCCACATTTGAAGAAATTTCTTCAATATGAAGAATTTTTGCCGTAAATAATAACCATTGAAGAAAAAAAGAATTTACTTACATTTTGAAGAATTTTGTGTTATTGTGAAGATAAATAAAGTGTTTTTTAATAAGCCAGGCGCATGAAGTAAATATTTCGAGTTTAGAAAAGCCTGAAAATTTGGATTGGTCACTGCTTCGCTATCTTCACACTAAATCAGTGTTTAATACGCCAGGCACATGAAGTAAATATTTCGAGTTTAGAAAAGCCTAAAATATTTACTTCATGCTTAATTAAGAAGTGGAAAAGACTTGTTTCGATATTATTGCACACTTTAATGATATAAAAGTATAAAATCAAAGTAAATACTTACTTCATTTTGTTTGAAATATAATTTAATATTTATTTTTAGTTGATTACAAAATTAAAAAATAAAAGATGTCTAATCGCTATAAAATTCAATAAGTAAAGTAAGATAAAGTACTCACTTTTGTCTAAAATAAATACTTTATCTTATTTCTACAAAATTCAAATATCTTTAGATTTTATAAAGAGAAATTCAGCATTTAGTGAAATTTTGAAATAAAAGTTTGTACAAAAATTAACTGATTAATTATTCTTTAACATTCTTTGTCATAAAGAAAAATTGAATTTGCCAATTATTTACAAAATATAAAAGCGAACTTTTCTGTTTTACTGAGACTTTTTTAAATATTCAAGTATATAAAGAGTGATCAACAATGATTGTAGACAAGTTAAATTTCCCGCCGAAAAATCTGGGGAATTTGATGAACAAACAGTAACTCGATTTGACATTAGCAGCGTCGTGCGTCGTATTTTGCCATTGTGTTAATTCATTCTTCGAATTAAGTGGTTTTTCATTCTGTTTCATAGACATCAGTTCTTATCAGGACTACTTTGTATAAGTCTTTGTTTTGTGGTAAGTGATTTGCTGTTTTTAAGGTTAGAAAATTAGAAAATTTAAGTTTAATCCTAAATTTACAGATTTTAAGAGAATTCGCTTGTGTTTACCGTGATGTTTGCACCACAGCATGATGCTTTCATCCTGAAGGCTCATTATCGAAGTGGAACTATGAATGAAGATGGCACATGGACTTACTCATTATAATCGTGTCTGAATCAATTTATTCAAGCCTTCCCCGATGTCCACATTCCTTACAAAACATTTTCCTCGCATAAAACCCGCATTGTTGACCGTTTTGAGGGAAAGAATTGTATCTGTAAGGGCAAGTCAGCTGGAAGACTGCCTATCTTAACAGAAGAGGTTGTTGGCGACATTCAACAACGACTTGAACAAAGCCCAACAAAATCTTTCAGCTCAAACGGGTATTTTCTTAATTTTAAGGTGCGCACAAATTTTAATGTTTAATCCTTTTGCAGGAGTATCGTATGGGAGTTGCATAAAAGCCGCAAAATAAATTCTGCATTTGCACCCGTATAAGGTATCGGTAGTTCAACAACTTCAGCCACTTGATTTCCAAAAAAGAATAGATTATTGCAATTGATTTAATCAGAATTTAAATGATAATGGTATGTTGGACAAGACCTTTTTTACTGACGAGGCGTTGTTTCACTTGTTAGGATATGTGAACAGCCAAAACTATCGTACGTGGGCTACAGAAAATCCTCATACTTTTATTGAAACGGATTTACATCCACAAAAAATTGGTGTTTGGGTAGCAATTTCGAGGCGTCGGATAATTTGCCCAATATTTTTCAACGAAATAATCAATGCGGAGCGCTACCGAACACTCATTCTAGATGAATTTTTGAATCAATTGCATGATGACGAACAGATAATGGGTTATTTTCAGCAAGATGGAGCCACTCCTCATACTGCGTTGGCGACATTAAATTACTTGAGGGAATTTTACGATGATCGCTTGGTAAGCGACGGATTATGGCCACCACGTTCGCCAGACCTCACTCCGTGTGATTTTTATTTATTCGGGCATTTAAAAAATAAGGTTTTTAAAAATCGAATGCATACCCTAAACGAGCTTAAAGCAGCAATTGAAGAAAAGATAAGGAACATAAATCCGGAGGAGCTTCAACGAGTATTTCAAAATAAAAAAAACGTAGAGTTAACATTTGCCTAGAAAATGAAGGCCATCATATTCAACATTTATTATAAAATTAGGGATGCTAACTCTACTGTTTGGATTAGGCAAAGGATTTCTCACGAAATCATTACCTGCTTTCCGAAACCGTTTTTGGAAATCGTCGTTGGGAGGCAATTTGTACAGTTCAGTTAATAGAAGCCTTTTTGAAAATCTCATTTCTCTGTGTTTTCTTGTTGTCGTGACAACTACGTACTCTTACAAAGTACACCAACCAACTACAAATTGTTACATCTACGTTTATTAAAAATACACAAAACCTTAACTTACTTCAATTTACTTTGTATATTTAATTAAAATTGTAAAAATTTTATATATAGTTATGATTAAATATTTAATTTATTTTGGGAAAAAATGTTTGCTACGCCAATGGAAAAGCAATCTAGGGGATTTTCTTTTCATATAATCAGTTAAACCAACATTTTTTGGCGGGAAATTTAACCTGTCTACAATCATTGTTGATCACACTGTATATAACCCAACTCCACAACATGATATCTAAACCAAAGTCAACTCTATAAAATGCTGCTAAGGTTACCCAACTCTATATAATGACCAGAGCTGGGCAGGATTCGAATCATTCAGGATTCCAATCCTTTTAGAGGCGTCGAAAAAGGCATTCGAATACTTTAGTTTAACTGGATTCGTGATCCGGATTCGTTTCGTTTTTTTAAGAGGATTCGTATTCGAATCCATTTGTGGGTGATTCGAATCCTTATAAAAGGATTCGAATATTTATAAAAGGATTCGAATATTTAAAAAAGGATTCGAATATTTATAAAAGGATTCGAATACTTACAAAAGGATTTAAATCATCAACAATAATTCGAATTAATTGTGAGGATTAACATGAAAAATGTCTTTCGTGTTTTTAAATTTCTCGTTAAATCACTGTTTTATACGCGTGGCGCTTGAAGTAAAATTTCGAGTTTAGAAAAGCCCAGAAAATTTGTCTCATGTCGCTGCGAGACCCTCGACAAATTTTCACGGGGCTTTTCTAAACTCGAAATTTTACTTCATGCTTAGTCTGGGAGTGGAAGACACTCGTTTAAAGCTTCGAATTGAACTTAATAAAAATCAAGGAATATCTAAAGATTTACAGAAAATAGGCTGTTTTGCGGAAAACACTATTTCTACTAGCAGAAACAACTAGCACTATTACCAGCCAGAACTTCTAGCTCAGATGGTTGTAGCTTCAGATATCTTGCTACCAGCAGACGAGGCCTGTACTAGTATAACCAAGTACACTATTAGCCGAAAGAACCACTACTACAAAATGTAACGTTTACTTTTTTTCAGTTATAAACGATTTGTCCAGTAGCAGAAAGAACTGCCGCTATTAGCAGACGGAGCCTGTACTACTACTACTACTACTACTAGTAACAGAAAAAACTAGTGGTAGTAGAATAAAAAACTACTATTAAGCTGAAAGAACGACTAAGGCCGCAGCCAGAAAAAAAAATGGAGGGGGTTATAAACATTTACTGGGGAGGGGGGGCTTAGGGAAAAATATTGTTTTTGCTCTTACAGTCCCGCTTTTACATACAAAAATTTATCATTTTGAAAATTTCAGGGGGGATTTGAACCTCCACACCCCCCTCCCCCGACTACGGTCTTGAGAACAACTGCTTCTAGCTAAAAGAATTACTACAGCAGAAAGAACTACCGCTATTAACGGAACTTCTAGTTCAGATGGTTCTAGCTTCAGATGTCTTCAGCAGACAGAACCTGTAGTACAGGTTCCGTCCGTACTAGTACTAGAAAGACCTACTCGTAGTAGTAGTAGAAGGAACAAAATAGTAGTTTTTCTTTCTACTACTGATAGGACGAACGCTACTAGCACAAAGAAATTGTACTACTAGCTGAAATAACTACTACTACTGATAGAAACGTTTACTTTTTAGCAGAACACGCTATTTCTACTAGCAGAAACAACTACCACTATGGGCAGACAAGGCTTCTGGTTCAGATGGTTCTAGCTTCAAATCTTGCCACCGGCAAATGAAGCCTGTACTACTACTAGTAGCAGAAAGACCTAGCAGTCGTTTTTTTAAAGCAAAAAACACAATTTCTACTAGCAGAAAGAACTACTGCTATTAACAGAGCGTCTAGTTCAGATGGTTTTGGCTTATCGTGTCTTGCCACCAGCAGACTGTACTACAACTAGTACTACAACTAGTTGCAGAAAGTCCTAGAAATAGCAAAAGGAACAAAATAGTAGTTGTTCCATCTACTACTAAAAGGACGATTGCTGCTAGCAGAAAAGCAGAAAGAAATCGTATAGTAGGGGTACAGTTTTACCACTCCAAATTTACCAATCCATTTTTACCACCGCATTTTTACCACCATACTTTTTTACCGCTATACAGTTTTACCACTAATATTTGTACCAATAATTATACAATAAAATACTTTTTTACAAATAAAATCAGTTTTATTCAAAATTGTATTTCTTGAATAATTTTCTCACTTATCACTTGGTGAAACATTTTTAAATATTGATAATGAAGGTTTAAATTAAATTACACTTGGTTTGTTTCACAATTTTTTACTTTACTATTTACTCGACTAGTTTCGCGTTTTACAGCATTATCAGGAGTGAACTCTCCTGACACTCCTGATAATGCTGTAAAACGCGAAACTAGTCGAGTAAATAGTAAAGTAAAAAATTGTGAAACAAACCAAGTGTAATTTAATTTAAACCTTCATTATCAATATTCAAAATTGTATGTTGTGACCGATCGCCCTTAAGTATTCTGCAATTTCCCCTTCTTCTTTTCTGACATCGTAATCTCGGACTATATTTGTAATCCTATCCTCAATTTTAATTCTGGCAAGGTTTTCCGTACGTTTAATTTTTCGCCCAAGGTCCAATTCCCGGAACATTGCCTCGGTGTCTCCCTGTTCTTTTTGAAGCTCGACGACAAAAGCATATAGGCTAGGATGATCCCGGCCGACGACTACAGAAAAACGGTTATGCCATCCTTCAGACATGTTGTTCGTGCGTGCCGTATTCTGCAGAACTGCCTGATACATGTTCCACAGAATTGGCGGATATCGCGGGGATGTGGCACGTCGTCTTCCTCTTGCTGGTTTGCCTCGTACGTAAATGTTCTCGAAGTAGTCGGCAATATCAGCAAAGGCATCTGGAACATCCTCCAGAAATATATCAAAAGCCTCTTCGATATCTTCTACAGGCACAAAGGCTGTGGCGCACATCATCTGCGCCGCGATTTTGATTGAACGATCTTCACGATCATTATATGCCTGTTGGAGACCTTCAGCCTGTATATATCCATCGATATGGAGGAATGGATTTTTTACGCCTTGTAATAACTCAACAGTTTGATAACTTGCCATGATTTACAGAACGATGCAAATTTTGACGAGTGACCAACGATTTAGGCGAATGACAAACCGATAATGACATTGACAGGTTACGAATTGAAGTTGTCAGTTGTTATTCTAATTCGATTTTAAATAGCGGTAAAATATTGGTGGTAAAAAGAATACGGTGGTAAATACGTTGGTGGTAAAAAGAATTGGTGGTAAAAAAGGGACGGTGGAAAAAATGGAGTGGTAAAAATGGGGGCCAGTCAAATCGTATTACTAGCTGAAAGATAGATAGTTTATTTCTTTTAACATAAAACGCATTTCTACTAGAAGATTAAATATACATGTTTTTTCTTTGTCGCCGCCAATGTTTAACAAACGCCAATTGTGTATAATATTAATTAACGAGTGTTTTTTGAGAAATTATTGTTATCTTGATTATGGTTTATAATTATTTATATTTCTTCGAAGCAAACAGATACAGGGAGTTTTTCTTTTAAATATACGTATTCAAAATTCAGCCTATTTTCTGTAAATGTTTAGATATTTCTCGTTTTTTTTTAAAGTTCAATTTGAAGCTTTAAGTGAGAGTTTTCCACTCCCAGGCTAAGCATGAAGTAAAATTTCGAGTTTAGAAAAGTCCCGTGAAAATTTGTCGAGGGTCGCGCAGCGACCCGAGACAAATTTTCGGGCTTTTCTAAACTCGAAATTTTACTTCATGCGCCACGCGTACAGAACATTGATTTGAAGTGAAGTTCAGAAACACACAAATACATCTTTAAGAGTAACAGGGAGTCAGATATTTAGTCTTTTATCAACTATGTTCAGTGTTAATAATAAATAATTAGATTTTGAATATTTTTGTTAAAACAACTGGTAACGATATTTATATAATAATGGTTGCAAAAAAATAATAAAATCAAATTTATTCTTAAAGGATTTGTATTCATGATTCGAAAAAACAGGATTCGAATCTTTGATTCGAATCATATTTATCTCTTACGAATCCTTTATTCGAGTATTCGTGATTCGAATCATATTAGGTGATTCGGATTCGAGATTCGAATCCTTTTTACGAGGATTCGTCCCAGCTCTGATAATGACATCTAAGCTAATCTAACTACACAAAGAGACATCTAACTAAATCCAATTTCACAAAATTAATTCTGACCTTGCTCAATAAAATGACATCTAACATAACCTATCTCAACTTCGCAAAGTGACATATAACTAAACCCCACTTCACAAAATTATTTGTAACCTTGCACAATAAAATGACATCTAACGTAACCTAATCGAACTTTACAAAATACATCTAGGCCCATTTGCACCCCGACTGATTAACTTTAATCAACCACTAATCATTGGTTAAACCTCTGATTAAGTCATAATTCTAGAATATAAGAATGTTTTAAATTTGTAAGATATTCTAAGCATGTCTCTTTTATTATTATGCGATTTTGTAAATAATTTATACTTAAAATTGGTGTGTTTTTAAGTTGTACTAATCACCGATTAACTTAATCGACTTGGGTGCAACTTCATAAAATGAATTCTAACCACAAAAAGACATCTAACCTAACCTAACTCTTCAAAATGACATTTAAAACAAATCTAACTTTACAAATTGAATACTTACCTAACCTAACTCCATATAACAACATCTAACTTAACTATGCTCAATCGAGGAGTGGAAAACATCTGTTAGAAGTTTCAAATTAAACTTTTTCTGGCAAAAAAGAGCACCCAATGTATCAATTACAACCTGTTTAGTGGTAATGTGCACGTAATATAGCATTGTTTAATGGGTAAAATTCATCAAATACATGGACATGTTTTCAAGCCAACGACGATATTATTGTCATTTTGCTTCAATGTCGTTATTTTCGATCCATATTGTTATTTATATCAACAACATTATATGACATTTTCAGTGGATAATGATGTTAATAATGTCTCTTTATGTCAGTTTGTGTTGTGTGGACAACGTTTATTGACCAAATTGACATTAAACGTAAAAATTCATCAGACATTTATAATGACTCTTTTTGTCAGTTTTAACAATGCCAAGTTGAAGGTAAAATATCATATTGGTCACAAATTGTTTTTAAGTTTTCGCTACGTCTCGCTTGTTTTGAAATTTAGAGTAAAATTAACTTAATAAGTAGGTGCATCCAAATGCACTCGAGTTCATTTTAGGGATCTAAAAAGGCGTCGAGTACAAGAAACTAAGTTAGGTTAGATGACGAATCAAAAAGTTAAGTCTTCTAACACAACTTTGAGATTTGCCGTCCAATTGTGAAATTAGGTTATGTTTTTATTCAACCCAACCCAATATCACAATTTAGCGGAGTTGGGTTAGATAAAAAATTATGAAGTTAGGTTAGAGTTAAACGTAAAAATTGATTAGAAAATGCCAACAATGCCAAGTTGAAGGCAAAATATCACATTGGTCACAAATTGTTTCTAAGTTTTCAAGCGCCACGACTCGCCTGTTTTGACATTTAGAGTAAAATTAACTTAGGTGCATCCAAATGTACTCAAGTTCATTTTGCGATCTAAAAACGCGTCGAGTACAAGAAGCTAGGTTAGGTTAGATAACAAATCACAAAGTTAGGTCTTCTAACACAACTTTCAGATTTGTCGTCCAATTGTGAAATTAGGTTATGTTATTATTCAACTCAACCCAACTTCACAATTTAGCGTAGTTAGGTTAGATACAAAATTATGAAGTGGGGATAAATGCGCATACATTGTATTGTGGTTAGGTTAGGTTCGATATGAAATTAGGTTAGGCTCGATATGAAATTAGGTTAGGTTCGATATGAAATTAGGTTAGGTTCGATATGAAACTGTAAAGTTAAACTAAGAACGAACTAAAATGTGATATGTCGAAAAGTAATGAAATGGTAATAATCTTGAAAAATGTAAATTCGTAAAAAATTTCAAAAATGCACTTATTAAAAGTGGTTTTAAATAAGATTTTTGACATTTTTTGTCTTTTTTACATAATTCACACTTTTGCCACACTTGACATTTAATGCTACTTTTGAGACATTCGACATTGTTCGGATTTGGGCAAGAAATTTATTTTATAAATTTCCGCCTGCGTTCCGATCCTTCGTTTTGTCGGGTTACGTTTTGTGTCGCTAAAAACGGTACCTCCAATAAACCCCAGGGACGGCGTGACCACCCCCCGGACCAGGGTGCCCAGGCCACATTCCAATTCGAAGATATGGGTTATTTTTTCAAACAACCAGTGTCCGCTTTCTCCTTGAAAGAAAGGAAGACGGAAAGAGACGGAATGGTCATCTTCCGTCTCTTTTCGCCACCCTGAGGACATTTTATTCTTTGTATATATTTTTGTAAATACTTTTAACAATTACCATACGAAACTCTGTACAGTAAAGATCAATAGAAGCAGTTTTTAAAAGTGACCTCTTGTTATTTTTCGAGTCGTAACAACCAAGTGTTCTTACAAAACATACTAATAAACAAAATAATCAGACATTTAGAAAATATGAGTTTTATATCACTTTCTAAACGCGTCACTTTTGACGTGTTTCATATGATATAAGTCAAATTCAGCCGATATTTGATCTGTAGGTTTGAACTACAGTGACTTAATTAAACACAGTGGCGACAACTCCCTGTCATCCGCCATGATGAGGCAATATTAATCAAGAGAATAGCTTATAATACAAACATCTGGTATTCAGTTGTGACAGCGAGTGTTGTCATCTTTCACTTGAATCGTCATCCAGTGAAAAGTGAAATAAAAGGTTGTTCCCTTAGACGGAATTGCTGTGACCAACTTTAGACCTCATAGCTACGCCGTTGTTTGTTCGCCATTTTGGGTCAGAATTATTAACAACCAATCAAAAAGAATACCACTGTGCTTAATCAAGGCAATGTAGTTTAAACTATATTCACAATTGTCATAAGTGGCCGTTAATTGATATTTGAATTATAAAGGCAGTTGATGTCGGCATTACCTGACATTTGAGCTATAGTTACAGTTGACATATGTTGGCGTCAGGCAACATTTAGTCCACAGAGTGATATCTAATCTAACCTAACCTAATTTGACAGAGTGATATCTAACCTAACCTAATTTGACAGAGTGATATCTAATCTAACCTAACTTGATAATGCACAATCTAACCTAACCTATTTCTTGAACAGGTGGTGGCCGAGCGGTAACGTCGCCGGATGGTATATCGCTTGGCGAGCCACAGACCGGGTCCGATTCCCGTGCACAGGGAGTTTTTATTTAAAAATAATAACTCATCGTGTCCCTGGGTGTGGTGTGAATGTGTCTTGACGTCTAAATATATATTAAATATAGGTATAAAGGTATAAAACCTATGCCAAATAAACAAAAAAACCTAACTCTTAAAGATTCATCACTTCTGGCATAATTCCGACATTATATGGAACTTTTTGACATTTTGACAAAGTGATATATTACCTTACTAATTTGACAATGCAAAATCTAACGTAACCCTTGAAGGTTCGTCACTTTTGACATACTTCCGACATTACAGCGTGTAATCGAACTAATGTACATCCTCTTAAGGGCGTATACACAAAATATTTTGACACCAATTGCAGCAAAAATAAAATCGGAAAAAAAAAATTGGATTTTTCATAATTTTTCATGCATTTTCTACTTTTTGAGAACTTCTGGTTACCTGTGTTCATGATATTTTTCGTGGATGCGTAAGTTGTTGTATTTTTTATTTACTTTTACTACTGCGAGGCGCATAAATCACTTCGCACTAAACACGCACGCTGTCTCGAATGACTAGATGAAACTAGGTCACTCATTTCTGGTATTGTTTATTTACTGTTACTACTGCGAGACGTATAAATCACTTAGCACGCACTACACACACACACACACTGTCTAGAATTACTAGATGAAACTGGGTCACGTATAAAAAAAATCACAATAAGTGTTCAAATTGACGTCCGCCGCACTCAATGCACATTTGGGCTCTACGTATCCAATTTGCACGAACGGTAGCAAACATTTCACGAGGTTTTTCACGAATGGTATTAGCCGCGGCGTTTACTCGTTGTATCAGCATTTCAGCATTGTCAATTTCCGTAGTGTAGACTTCACTTTTAAAGTATCCCCAAAGAAAAAAATCTAAGGGGTTTAAATCCGGACTTCTTGGAGGCCATGGTACAGGGCCTCCACGACCAACCCAACGTCCTGGAAACTCATCATCCAAATATCTTCTAAAGCGCCTTTCATAGTGAGCTGGCGCACTATCTTGCAAATACCACATTCTTCTAAGAACCGCTAAGGGTACATTTTCTAGAAGATCTAAAAGGTCGTCTTGCAAAAATCGTAGATATCGTTCTCCATTCAAATTAAATGGGAACATAAATGGCCCAATTAATTGATCATTTAAAATACCTGCCCAGATATTAAGGGACAAGCGATGCTGGAAATGAGTTCTACGCGTAACACGAGGATTTTCTATTGCATAAACATGCATATTATGGAAATTAAAACTTCCATTACGCGTAAAGCACGATTCGTCGGTCACTAAAATGTCTTTGGTAAAGTTAGGATTTTGAACATTTTGTGCCAAAATCCATTGACAAAATGCAATTCTTTTGGGAAAATCATGGGGTTGAAGATGTTGTACACGCTGGTAGTGATACGGATAAAAATTATTGTCTCGTATAACACTGCTGACAAATGTGTGCGATACATTTAGCTGAGCGGCGATAATACGGGTACTTAAATCAGGATCCGCTTCCAATAGATTCAAAATTTCATCTTCCGCTCGCAAATATCGCATTGGACGGTCACCACCTCCGGCGGCTCCGGCTCCGGCGACGGGCTGCAAACTTCCAGTGTCGCGTGCTCTTTGTAATAAATTTCTAAATCGGTTTGGCGGTGGTAAGTGTCGTTCAGGAAATCGCTCTTGATAAATTCTTACAGCTTTCGCGGAATTACACCGAGTTTCACCGTAAATAAGAAACATGTCTGCCAATTCAATGTTTGAATAAACGTATCGCGCCATGTTACAAAATGTAGATGTTTCATGGAATAAGTTTCACCATAGACTAAACAGCAAACTATTTTTATGTTTAAAAATCATCCACCCTCGCCGCTCTTATCTAAACATTTCAATAAGAGTGGAGATAAAGTGAAGTGTGAACCTAATAAGGAAAAATATTGAATTTCATTAACACGTTTAGAAAATATTCCGAATTTAGTCAGCAATGGGTACTTATGAAAACGATAATATAGACATAATTCTTCACAATCTGTCCCACTTTTCTCTGGATGGTGTAATTCGATATCCAAATCGTTTAAAAACTACCAGTCTATGTGGAATCTGTCTTAAAATACGCAATGTGCGCGTATACCAGATACCACAAACATGTGGCCTATTATTATTAATTATTTTTAATAATTATTTGTGAGCTATCTACTAAAGGTATGGTAATTTCAAATGCAGGTATTGTTTATTTAAACGCTGCTCCTTATGTGGTAGAGAGCCTGTACAGTAGTTCGTTTACACGCTGTATATGTTACTTATTGACATTTCGAGCGCATACCTGTAGTCTTGATAGTTGACAGTTTCATAGATAAAAAGTGTGTAGAAGTTGTTATAGTTTTCAAGTGTTTTGACAAAAATAAGATTGCTGTCGACACAAAAGTTTAATCGGTAGTAGCTCGTTTGTTTTTGACAGTTACAGTCTAGGCCGTAGCCAGGAAAAAATTTCGGGGGTTGCACACCCATATCTCCCCTTGGCTATGGCCTTGGATGACACTATAAACTTAAGCTTTTTATTTCAATAGTACCGTGTGATCGTTTGAATTATGATTTAGCCAGCATCTTTTTGTCAGTTGTCCAGAATGCTAATGGAATGGTGAAATAAATTCGAGGTTATGCTAAACTATGTGTTAACAGACAATAGTGCCAATCTAATTTAAAACTCATAGCCTACTCTAAATCATGTTTTAAACGATCGCACAGTACTATCCAAAACTTTTGGTGAAAATGCGGACACCGGAAATGGTAATTTACTCTTTGCATTTATTTGGATTTTGGTTCATTTAAGAGCTGGAAATATATCAGGATATGTTTCAATTTTTTTTTTTATTCAAGTATACTTTTACATATTCCATTTAAAAATTTGCACAATTAATCAACCCGACGTATATTTTGAACTTCACTTTAAATCAGTGTTTTATACGCGTGGCGCATGAAATAAAATTTCGAGTTTAGAAAAGCCTAATTTGGATTGGTTGCTACGCGACCAATCCAAATTTTCAGGCTTTGCTAAACTCGAAATTTTACTTCATGCTTAATCTGGGATTGGAAGACATTCGTTTAGTTTTTTGAAAGTGTCGATGAATTTTCAAGATATTAGGTAGTTTTAGTTAAATAACAACGCTTTTTGTAAATTTCCAAGATTTCCTTAAATTTTCAACACTCAGTTTTCCCGAATTTCCTAAATCTTAATTAATCTTAAAAATGTTGATACTTAACATAAAATTTTTGAAAATTAACGGAAATTTCGTGAAAAACTTCATCGTTTTTCAAGTTAATGAATACTTAAGAAATTTATGAAAATAAAGAATTTTAAAATTGAAGGAAATTTAACAAGTTATAATAACTATCAAAATTCTTAAAATTAACAAAAATCTTAGAATTTCATGAAAAATCAACCTTTTTTTGGGAATTTCATGAAAATTGCCAATAATTTGAAAATTGAAGGAAATTATAAAAATGTATGAAAAATATCAACGGAAATTCAGGAAATACGTCACAATTTAGAAAATTAAAAGTAATCTTGTAAATTTACGAAATTGAGTAAATTCATCAACAATTTCAAAATACTAAACGAGTATCTTCTACTCCCAGACTAAGCATGAAGTAAAATTTCGAGTTTAGAAAAGCCTGAAAATTTGTTTCTAAACTCGAAATTTTACTTCATGCGCCACGCCACAGAGGAAAGAATACCAGAGTAATCACGCCTGTAACTCGGAATCCACAGTTTGCATAGTGTAGCCATCTCTGAGGCAATTATCAAAACATCCACCTATTAAAACCTTCAACCAAAACAGTTTCCTGTAATTTTGATGGCGATTTAAGGCACAAAAACATATGTTAAAGGATGATTCGTTCATTGGAATGTTAATGTAAACATAAATATACTCATATTTCAATAGACCCATACACCAATTTACTACTGATTGACAGATGTGAAATAAAAACATTATTGTTTTAATGCGTTCAGTTTATAGATAATTTAATCTTTAATATCTCCACTAATATATAGCCACAGAGTAAACAATAATATTGTTTCCTCTGCGATTAAGCAAAGTTCTCCGCCACCGCCGAGGTATTACCTGAGAACTAATTATGTCAATCAGGCACGGATACACGGGAAGGGGGGGTAACTGGGGGAGCTTATAATATAATATTTGAAAAATAAAAACGTGTATTTTGAACGGTTTATTTTATTATTATCGGTGTTCATGAGGGAACAAGAGTGATTAAAAAGAATACGTTTTTTTAAAATCTCATTAAATCAGTGTTTTATGCGCGTGGCGCATGAAGTAAAATCGAGTTTAGAAACGCCTGAAAATTTGGATATTTTGTTTATTGTATAATCAAATTTAATAAATAAAATTGATGATTATTAAATACATATATTGTCTTTGGAATTAACGCCTACAATTTATTGTTCCTATATAAATATTCTTCTAATGAAAAATATTAAAATTAAGTAAATATGTAATATTTAAGTACACATTTTCCGACTTTCTATTGTTTATAAAAGTTCAATTTGAGGCTATAAACAAGTGTTTTCCACTACCTGGTTAAGCATGAAGTAAAATATCGAGTTTAGAAAAGCGTGAAAATTTGAATTTGCGGGGAGGCAAACACTGAAATTCTTTTTGTAATATTTTCAAGTTCAAAATTGACATTTAAACAAATTCCATGAAGGTTTACTATCTATCTTCTAAATGGTAAGAGATAGAGATTTAGTTAAAGGGGAGAAAATATGCAGGACGATGAGTACTAGCTATATCCGTTATATAATTAACAAAACAGTTGAAAGTTCAGACCATACTTATTATTGATGATAGAAGGATAATATTTTGACATTATTAGGGCACTTTTTTATGCTTTTTAATAATATGTAGTCAGATTTATCATAAAGCAAATATTTTCCAATATATGCTTACTAACTTCATTTTTTTATATGGGCGTCAAAGTTGGCCATGAGCTAATTTTATAGATTTTTAATTCTCTTTAATTTGGTATATCATATGATATGTTTATTTTTTCAAAAACAAATAACGCTTTATGTTAGTATTGTTATTATTATCATTTCATTTATTTTGGTATATTCATAGCCAACTTCAAATACTATGAAAATATCGTCCAGTTTTCCTATTAATGAAAACAAACCTACCATATGATACATCAAATTAAAAAAGAAATGTCTACAAAATGATATCATGGCCAACTTTGACGCCCATATAAAAAAAATGGTGATGTGTCCATCATAGTACTTTCCCCGTTTAGATTTAATATTTTTGAATTAAATGTAATTAAATATAAATTAATAAAAAAGAAAAAGCAGCCGGCGACTGCATTTCAACCCGGGGCCTTTCGATTATGAGTCCGGCGCGTTACCGACTGCGCCACGACACTTCATGGCCTATCGGTGTTATAACCAACAATAATTATCTAAAAAAACACTATTTTTAAATAACTCCTAAACTAAGAGTGCTATGATAAAAGGTGAATATACAATATATCTTCATTTTTTATTGTATAAAATGTTTATTTGAAACATTTTTTAGTTTTGTGAATATCTGGAAAAAACGCTAAGAGTAAAGTACCACTTCCGGTTTTCCTTTCAAAAAGCTTAAGTTTTAAGTTTCATCTCGATATCTCCAGCGGTTTTTTCTCTATATCGTTCTATCATCAATAATAACCAAGTTATAAAGGAATATAAAAAAATCGCAAAAATCAGTTTTTTGCAATGTGCTCTGATGGTTCAACTTTTTTGTTAATTTAACACCGGGTATAGTTGGTACTCATCGTCTTGCATATTTTCTACCATTTAACAGATCTGTATCTCTTGCAGATTAGAAGATACACATGCATGGACTGCTTAACCGGGACACCCTGTATATTGAAACTATTTTTCAATCGTAAGCATATATGCGTCTTGAAACGGACATACTGTATTTTCTTTATAGAGAGCAATGAATTATATTTTTATCACAACTTTTATCGATTTATTTAATATAGTTAAATTTTTTAATAAAAATAATGCATCATACGACTGTTTGGAAACCCAAAAATCTACTGATAATTTGGTTTAAAGTGTTCGTTTTCAAGTGTTCACTCGCCCCACAGATGATCTAAAAAAACAGTCCAAATTCGTAGCCTTCTTATCTGCCTTTGTCCTTAAGCCCTAGAAATCAATTACTAAGGATGTAAAAAATATTTGTAAAAGTACCCTCTTCAAAGTACTTATAGGAAATCATCAGTAAGAAATATTTTAAGAAAAATAATCAGTATGTTTTTCGCTCTCCAGTGTGCACGTTAACGGTTTCTAATTTTATACGGACAAACTATAATTTAATTAAGTATAGTGAACATTTAGTGTTTTTACATAATAGTTGTAGTTCTAGTGATATTTAGTTGTAAAAATATGGCTAATTATTTAAAATGCGCCTATCGTGATTCTGGCGCGAGGAAAACCGAGGATGTACACTTCTTTACATTTCCTGTAAATAATAGCGAAAGATGTGATCATTGGTTAAAAAATTGTAGTAATATGGATCTCTTTATTTTCTCCGAAAAGAAACTTTCTTCAAAGCGCCTGTGTAATAAACATTTTCGAGCAAGTGATTTTACAAATTACCAACAAAATAAACTGTTAAAATCAGCAATTCCAAAACCATTTGACATAGTATTAAGTGATTCGGATTCCGATTTAGAAGTGTTAAAGCCCATTCACATGTACACCCGAAAATTGGAAGAGGATTTGCCATCTACATCCAAAGAAGTAAGGTTTTTAACCACAAAAATAAACAAAAATTTTTAATATATGACATAATAATTTACTTTTTTTTTATATATATATCACATCCTTATATATTCGTATACTCTGTACATTTGCGGACATTCGTTGATTCTATAAAAGAGTCTAATTTAAAATTCGAACGAGTGTTTTCAATCCCAGGCTAAGCATGAAGTAAAATTTCGAGTTTAGAAAAGCCCCGCGTAGAAAATTTGTCGAGGGTCGCGCTAGCGACCCGAGACAAATTTTCACGGGGCTTTTCTAAACTCGAAATTTTACTTCATGCGCCACGCGTATAAAACACTGACATTTTGTAAAATTCAAAAATACTAGCCTTTATTTTGTTCGGTTGATTGACAAATTATATTGAATATTAAATTTTATTTATAAAATCTTGGCAAAAACTTAAAACCTGTTACAACATTTCAAAAGAAGTGGATTAATAAGAAATCGTGGAAATTAGTGAAAAACCTATTTAAAAAATCTATAAATATAAAACATGGATTTGTGTGAGTGTTTTCCACTCCCCGATTAAGCATGAAGTAAAATTTCGAGTTTAAAAAACCCTGAACATTTGGATTTGGCAGCACGAGCGAAGCGAGTTCAGGCTTTTCTAAACTCGAAATTTTACTTCGTGCGCCACGCGTACAAACACTGATTTATTATGAAGTTTAAAAACACATAATCGATCTACTATTTTTGTCAGAAGTATAGTTGAAGATGTGAAATAAATGTACATAATGTTGATATGATTTATCAAAATACCGGTACATTTTGAAGAACAATTTTTGCGATTTACCGGTATGCCGGTATTCCAATCCCTACCTGTATCATATAACTGTATTTATTTTAATTTAAATTGCATTACATGAGAGTCAATCTAGATTTCAATATTATATGTGGAATTAAAAATTGAATGGTGTAGATTCACGCTCGATTTGTTTATTTTGATAAAATAAACAAACCGAGCGTCATCATTTTTCGTTCCGTCGGTACCGTTAGAGAGGAAAAAATATAAACATTCCTCTGCGGATCCGATATACAAATGAATTGGGAAGAGTGGGGAAACCTAGTAGTTACTCTAAATCACACGCCTGCTGGGTGAGCCACCTGACAGAGCCGCCCCCCCTGACCCGCACAGCCAGCGTGAATACTCTGTTACTCCATACTCTGTGGCCACGCGTATAGGGGGTGATGATTTTTTTTAATGCTCATGATATTTTAATTGATTTCTGAATTATTACAATAAAATGAGAATTATGATTTTAGAACAAAAAATATTATTTTCAATTCCATAGACGTTATTTTAATCAAAGTTGCTAACTTTATATTCTTGACCATTTCACGTTGAATGATGTAAACAGAAATTTTTAAGACCGCTGCAATAGTCAACTTTGTTTATTTCTTATGGCTGCCATATTAGATTTTCACACCATTAGATAGACAAAAAATTATCTTTTCAGATTAGTAACTAACATAATTTTTTTTTCAGAAAACTTGTTGCAATTAATTTTTTTTCATAAATGCTTTGAAATACAATTGATTTTTGTATTCAACAATGACAAATTGTGTTGCTAAATTGTTATTAAAACTCGTTGAATGCTGAAAACATTTAGTTGACGGCCATAAGATATAAAAAAAAGTTGACTATCTCAGCTTCACATCTAGAAGGTATAGAAAAGTTCTGATAACATTATTCAACTTGGAGTGGTCAAAAACATAAAGTTGTGAAGTTTGATTGAAATTGCCTTAATTGTATTGAAGATTAAAAAAAATCTGCAATCACAATTTTCAGTTTTTTCATGATAAATCAGGAACCAATAAAAATATCCAGAATTTATTTTCAAATTCTCAATCATCATGCTAAAGCGCAACTTTTATCTAATTTAACCGACCTGGTATCATTTACCGATTACGAGATACCAATGGTAAGCAACGAAAAAATCACCACCCTGTATAACAATGATTGAATGTGAAATGGTCTTTAACTAATTTACAAGTGAAATAAGTTTATTATGTAAACTATCAATTGTTTAGGTAATGGGGAAAGTGCTATGATGGACACATCACAATTTTTTAGGTTTGTTTTTCAAATTGACAACACTTTTTCCAGTTATAGCCAATTTGATAACTGACAGCTGATTTACACTTAGTTTGGTTTGCCTTTTTACCATGAATAAACTTATGCCAGAACAACACTTCCAAATTGTGTAAATTTATTTCAAAAATCATGATTCAGTTCGCGAAACTTACCGTCCATTCCTATTCAAATTTTATAATAAATTAATTTATAAAACTTAATTAAAAGCAGCAAAGCAAAAATGGAATGAAGAAAAGATACTCAATTCAAACAATATCACAAAAACCTCATGGGAAGTTATTAAGAATAATATAAACAATAATAAAATAAAGGATAAAATAACTCTAAATATTAATAACAACAGTGTGCAAAATACCAATGAAATAGCTAATGAGTTTAATAAATATTTTACTGAATGACACGTACCAACCAAAGAGGTTTTACTGCAAATCCCCTCATTTAATCAACCCAGTAGTATGGTTCTAAGAGAGGTTGATTGCACAGAAATACAAAAAATTATTCAAACTGTTGCAAATAAAAAATCCGAGGGACCGGACAAAATTCCATATTTTATCATAAAGAAAATTGCCAATATTCTTTCTGCGCCGCTGATATAATCAACTGTTCATTTTCATCTGGGGTCTATCCCACTAAACTTAAAACTGCGAGAGTCACTCCGATTTTTAAAAAAGGGGAAAAAACAAATATAGAGAATTAAAGACCTGTCTCTAATCTATCTATATTTGCTAAAATAATTGATCAAGCTTTATATATACGAATAACAGAGTACTTGGAGAAATTTAAACTACTATTGCCAACACACTACGGCTTTAGAAAGGGCAGAAACACAACAGGGGCTTTATATGAAGCGGTTACAGAAATTGTCAATATATTAGAAAAAAAGTGAAATCCCAACAGGAGTGTTCTTTGATTTAAGTCAAGCATTTGACTCAGTGAATCATGAGTCACTGCTTGGAAAATTGGAAAGGTTCGGTATTAGAGGTCTAGTAAATAAATTGATCTAAGCAATAGAAAACAATACGTGGAAATAAGAGAAGAAACAATAGTACAAATAAATACAAGGTTCCAGTCTGAGTGTCAACAAATTAAAACAGGCCTTCCACAAGGTGGAATTTTGTCTCCATTGTTGTTTTTACTGTACTCCAATGAGTTGTCAAATTTAATGGCAGAACAAAAGAATGAAGATAAATATAAAATTTTTCAATATGCAGATGACACGACCATATTAATTCAAAGTGACAGCATTGTAAATGCCTCAATTAACTCACAGACAGTGGTCACAAGAATGGAGAATTGGTGTACACAACAAAAACTTATATTGAATCCAAAAAAATCACAAATTATACAGTTCTCAAACAAAAACAAAAATATAGACACCTGTAGTATTTTAGTAAAAAGTTGCGAAAAGACTATCAAAGTAGATCGTGTCACAAAATTCCTTGGGGTGCTAATAGATAATCACCTATCGTGGGAGGATCATGTATACCATGTAATAAAAAAATTAAATTCAGCTCATTATGCTCTGCTCGTCTTAAAAAACCTAGTGGGAACAAAGGTACTTATTGCATATTACAACGCACACGTACGTTCACATTTAGAGTATGCCAATATTATCTGGGCAAATTCGGTATATTAATCCTTCAGAAAAAAATAATACGCCTAATAGCAAATAAAAGGACAGATGAACACGCAAAACCTGTATTTATCCAACTGAAAATAATGACAGTTTACTCACTGCTATTATATAATTTATGTCTTTTTGTAAAAGAGAATATGACTAAATTTTGTAAGAACTCAGACATAAACACTGGTATGCAAACAAGGCAGAGCAATGCACTAAGTATTCCCCCTCACAGAACAGCGCTATACCAAAAAGGGCCAATTTATTTGGGAGTGAAAGCATACAATAAATTATCGGAAAATATAAAATCTTTAAACAATACGAAGTCATATAAAATCGCACTGAAACATTTCTTCATTGAAAATCCGTACTATTGTGTAAATGAGTACCTTTACTCCGAAACAAATTGAATGGAAATATTTTAAACTATTAGTATGTATGTTCGTCTTATATGTAAGGGTTTGTTTTATACACATTATAAACGTCAGTGTTTAATCTTAACGTACATATACATATATATTATAAACTAACTAATTTATAAAAACCTGACATATATATGTGATTACGCATATATTGTATATTTTTAATTTACCACCTAGGCTGTATTATATATTATTACTCCATGTACATTGACTTGTGAAAATTATATTAATATAATATGTACCACCAACAATATATAAATAAATAAATAAATAAATAATTTTAAACCAGAACATTACAATTCGTCAGAACCCGACGCCTTATGGTAAAAGGGTATTGATTGATTGATTGACATTACAATTACTATCTGAAACTCAGAATCTCTCTAAACCAAGAATCTTTACACAGAATTAAATTCTTTTAAAACTAGAATATAAATCATCAAGGCGGTAGCCATAGCCCCCATATCTTCCCCCTGGCTATGGCTTTGGTTACAGTGAAACTTCAAAGATGAAATTTGTACGGATTTTAGTCTACTATTTATTTGTTGAAATGGAATGTGGCCAACTGGAGAGTTGTCAAGACAAATACTTTCAAGTGTTCGCTGGTTTTAACAGTTATATCAAAATAAACTTCAGTAGGTGCATACAAATGTACTCGAGGTCAATTTGTGGTATAAAAATGTGTCAAGTATAAGTACTTGAAAAATAAAGTATTCCTGGAATGAGTACCGAGTGTACAAAAAGTACTTAGAGTACAAATTTTGAATACTTGTTCTCGAGTACTGCCCAGCTGTGTAGTTGTTTCAATGAATATTTGGAAAAATGTAAGCGAGACAAAAAACATTTTCAGAAAAATGATAAATTCGGTATTGTATTTTTTATTTATTTATACATAATTAACACGAAAGTGTTAGTAACTTCACACTGGACATACAGAACGAAATGTTTAATGATGTATTTGTTGCCAAAGGTGTAAATGAAAAATATAAAATCTTTATAAACATTTACTTAAAGTATTTCTACAAACACTTTCCTTTGTGTAAAGTAAGAAACACAGAACAAACAAAAATATATAATTCTGATGCTATAAAACAGTGATGGGGAAACTACGGCCCGCGGGCCAAGTCCGGCCCGCGGAAAGGTTTAATGCGGCCCGTTTAAGAGTGCCATCGTGAGAATGTTTGAACGCGTTCTTACTTCGTAATGTGAAGACCCGCATAAAAACTACCTACCTACGATTAAGCATTATTCTTTGGCCCGCTACGATTGTCTGGTTATTACAAATGGCCCGTCTTAAAAAAAGTTTCCTCACCACTGCTATAAAATCAAGCAAAGATAGGATGTTGTTATTTCAAACTTTGTGAAAATATAAGCCAGAATATGTCGAGGTATTTAAATGTGCACAGAGGGAATATAATCAACTACTGTCAGATGAAAAGAAAAAGTTCTATGAAAATAAAATAAAAATGTCAAATAATCGATCAAAAACAATGTGGAAAATAGTTAGTGATGTAGTAGGTTCAAAGAAGAAGAAGAAACAATATCTACCTAATAATGTTGATCTCCATTTACTATCGACTAAATTTAACAAACATTTTAATGAAATTTCAGAAAACTTAAGCCATTTTTTTGTTAATAATGAACCCTATGTATGCGAAATACCTATCAACAATAATTCAATATTTCTGGAGCCTATTACAGAGCTTGAACTAATTAATATTGTGAATAACATCCAAAATAAAAATAGTACAGGTTACGATGAAATTCCAATATGTGTCATCAAAAAAAGTATATTCTGTATTGTAAAGCCTCTTTTGTGTATTATCACAGTTCATATATATCCAGTTAGCCAGTCCCCATATAAATTTTGGGTACACGCGAATGGGAGCAGAGTGCTGGATGCCAAATTGCTGTATATGGCTGCCTATATACACCAGTCTGGCTTCCTGCGGTCGGTCGGTTACGACTATTTTACTCCAGGTGTCGCGAAATCAAGTCTCAGAGAGAGAGAGAGTGAGAGAGAGACAATTTCTTTCTCCCTCTATTCCGCGCTTCTCGTTGTATCATATTCCAGATGTTGATTTTTCAATCTTGAAAACACGTTTTTTTTTTCTTTTAACGAGCTAAGGATGCGTGTTACATTCATTCATGCGTTTCCTTCTACAATTTTATTTTCTGCGTTATTAGAGAATAGATTTTATGAAATTACGTCGGTTAGCTGTTATATTTGATTTTTATATATATTTTTTTTAATTAATTATATTACGTTGTAATTTTATGTACAAATGGTGTTTACCGTAAATAAATTTACTTTACTTTACTTTACTATATGTGAACGTTGTAAAATTCATTAAGTATTATTTATTTTGTACAAGAAACTTAAAATACAAAACTATTTAACTTTTGATAAAAAGTAAAAAAAATACATCAACTTATCATTTTATTAACTAATCAGATCAATCCTATTGATCAGGTCAAATCTACTGATCGATAAGGGTTTCTTTTTTAATTAGAGGGGTCAGTGCAAAATGCAGTTAAGTCATTGTTTTTTTTAGTTTTTGAATTATTACCGTTTGAAGTTTTTAACCCATTAAGCGCCGTTGATGCATACACGCAACATTATTATTTTTTGATAATTTAGTTACTAAATAAGTTTATTTGATATATTATATTATTTGACCTGAATTGAAAATATACCAAGAAAAATTTAAATATTTTGTTATTTAACGTGTATTATAAATACTTCACAATATTACAATGTTTTATACGCGTGGCGCATGAAGTAAAATTTCGAGTTTAGAAAAGCCTAATTTGGCTCGGTCGCTCCGCTTCGCTACGCGCCCGAGCCAAATTTTCAGGCTTTTCTAAACTCGAAATTTTACTTCATGCTTAGTCTGGGAGTGGATACACTCGTTCTTAACTTCATATTGCATGTTTTTATATAAAATCGACGAATGCCTGAACATTGACAGCGTATACATTACATTGTTGAGGCACTATTTTTTTTAAAATCCATTATCACTTCAATATAATAATAATAATAAACTATTTATGATTTTTAACTTTTTATTAAATTCACGAAAACATTATGTGTATTTAAAGAAAAAATTCACAGTATGTAATGCAATAAGTCATTCATAGAAATCATAACAAGAAGTGTAGAATTTTAATTAAAATTAACTTTTACAGTTAAAATTGCTTTGCCGTTAATGGGTTAAAATAGTTTTAAATACACTATGTGTCCCGTTTCAAGGCGCATTGTATGTTTCATGTAAAGATTTCCAATGTAATTGGAATTTGAGTTTGTATCGCTTATTGAACCAAAACGATTACAATAAAATTAATATCATTTCTTTACCTACTAGCAGTATTTTCGAGGTATTATTTTTGAGTTCTCCTCAGTTTCATTTGAAATATAGCTTGAAAATAGTGAACGATTATGCGAAAATAAAATCGTCAAAACAGTAGTTGCTACGAAAAGTCAGTGTTTGGCATCAAATTTATTAAAACACAAAGCAACATGAGTGTTTATTCTGCAAAAGAAAAAAATCAGATCCCAAAATGGACTCAGTATATATTTTAATCACGATGCGTATTTTATTAAATGAACCATACTTTTAATAAATAGTAACAGTTTCAGAAATTTGTGGTTTTTGCACTGTCTACTTTAATTATCCGTTTACTTTGAACGATTGTTACATGATCAACTTGTACTTTTCCGATTGAAATTTTATAAACGCTTATTGTGTGCCATTTGACCAACACCGACAACACTCAGCGGGCTAAAATGTTACCTAATTTTTGGATAAAAATTTATGGCATCCATCGTGCGGCTGCATGGGGATAATTTGAAAAAGAATAAGCAGAAATATTTTTCGATATTCTCAATACTTCCCGAGATACACGAAATGTTATATAAAGAAAGTACAAATTATATAAAAATCATGAAACTTTATAATTGAGAATATTATCAAAAACTGCGAAACAAACAAACTTGTTAAATCAAGTAATTAGTCACATTAATAACATTATAAATTTTACATTTTAATAATTGTTACCGACCTCATGGCTATATTTTTTTGTACGGAAATATACGTTTTAGGGTCCCAGGAATTAGAAACAAGTGTTATCGAGATAATTGGCTCAAATATTGAAATATGTTGAAGTCTCGTTAAGTGATGATAATCAAAAACATTTAGAAAACAACAAGATGTCTTTTAATAGAATAAGTATAATAGATTTTCTCTGAGAAGTGTAATTGCAAAAATTATTGAATACTCTATTTCCAGTTTACAATGTTTTGTATGTCAGGTTAATTCAATTATTTCAATGGTTTTATTCTTAGTCAGATTACATTTACAAAATGTACCTATGGGATCATGTTACAGACTAAATAGGTAAGTAAAAATAATTCAAAATGATTTAAGAAAACCCGATCAAAAAGTGTCTAACTAAAATATCGGTTAGTGAAAAACATGATAAGAAATTACCGAATTGGATTCTGCGGATACGGATTAAATGTGTCAACAGTAAATAATCTTTTTAAATCCCAAAATATTTATGGTTTTTAGAAGGTTGCGGATTATCTGTAAGTTGCACTGGTATTGTTCTGGTCGCGCAATACTTGAGGGTATACACCATAATAAAAACGTGGTCGAAAAAATGCCTACAAATAGGTAAAAACAGATAAATCACTTCGAAGAATTTGATTTTTCATCCCTTCTATAAAGCTATCCCCACTAAAATAATGAATATTATCCAAAAAGAAAATAGTCAACGAAAAGAGTTAATTCGATATTCATACACGTTATTCAGAGTGTAAATGGATGAAACGGAACGTAGCATTTTTAATGTTAATTTCTCAAAATTAAAATATTATCTTCCCTAATTATTTCAGGGAAATTATGATATTCATTTGGTTAGAGTAAAAATATACACACCGAGCTTTGCTATTTATTGAATTTAAAAAAAACCGGAGTGTCATGAAATTAAACAAGCAAATGATGAGGTGTTGATTTGTTGGCTTTTTATTTAAAATATATTCGGTTGATTGTGTGTTACACTTCGATCAATTCTGTATAATTATTACTGAATAAAAAAAACGAAAAAACTGCTTCTAAAATATCGTTAGATTTTTAATATATTTATGTTATTAAACATGTTTTATTTAAAAGTTAGATAAATACAAAAATCTTTTTACAATGAAAAAATCAATTTGAAAAATGTTTGATGGGTATTTTAATTGGAATTGATAATAGAAAACAAAGATTATTTCAATAAAATAGATAAATTATTTACGAATACACAAAACTAAAAACATAGCAATATAGATTCATATAAACATTCATATGTACAAAAAACTAACAAACATTAAAAAACTATATTATTATGTATATGTAATATAGTTTTTTAATGTTTGTTAGTTTTTTATATATATGAATCTATATTGCTATGTTTTTAGTTTTGTGTATTCGTAAATAATTTATCTATTTTATTGAAATAATTTCTGTTTTTCTATTATCAATTCCAATTAAAATACCCATCAAACATTTTTCAAATTGATTTTTTCATTGTAAAAAGATTTTTGTATTTATCTAACTTTTAAATAAAACATGTTTAATAACATAAATATATTAAAAATCTATTAATTTTTAAACACGTTTTTATTAAAAATATATACAAGGTGGCCAGAAAAGGTGTGATAATCTTCAGGTAGAGTGGTTCATTGATTAATTTCAAGCAGAAAATTTAAGTAAAAAAATATTGTATTGTGGCTTATAACTCCTCACGAGCCAATTTAAAGAAATGTAAATTTGGCAACAATGGATCAAACAAGTGTTTAATTTAATAATAATCATAAATTTAACATATCTACAAAAATTAATATTTGAAGTATACATCAAAAATTAAAGATTAAAGTAAATGTTCAAATTGATAACCATCCGTTTCTAAGCAGATCTGGAGCCGTCGTGGGATAGAATTAATTACTCGGAGCAACATCTCTTCAGTAATTAATTCCACTGCAACACGAATTCTATTCATGACGTCTACATTGTCCACTGGAGGTGTTGCATACACCTTTTCTTTTAAAAATCCCCAAACGAAAAAATCAAGAGGATTCATATCCGGCGACCTTGCTGGCCATAGTATGGGTCCATTGCGCCCAATCCATCTATTTGGAAAATGTTCGTCCAACCATTCTCTTGAAATTCTTGCTGTATGAGGTGGTGCACCATCATGCATGTACAGCATGTTATTTACTAAATTTAGTGGAACATTCTCCAAAACATCTTCTAAAATATTTACATAATTTAAGGCATTTAATCTTTGATCAATAAAAAAAAGGTCCAATTACACGTAAATTTAGAATACCAAGCCAGACGTTAACTGAAAATTTCCTTTGATGTCCCATTTCTCTAACCGCCCGAGGATTTTCTTCTGCCCAAAAGTGATAATTATGACAATTAAATACCCCATCTCTAGTGAATGTACATTCATCACTCTAAAGAATTTTAAATACAAAATTTGGTTCTTCCCGAATTTGATCTAAATCCTGTCACAAAACATACGTCTACGCTCGTTATCATTTTCATACAGTGGTTGAACTTTTCTTGCATGAAATGGACGTATTCGATTTTCTTTCAATACTGCATGGACTGTTGTTTTACTGGGGACATTTAACTGTTGAGCTATTTGTCTCGTACTAATATTGGGATCTTCTTGAACTGCATTCAATATCTGTTCTTCTAGGTGAACAGTGCGACGTTCCCTAGGTCTCCCTCCATCTATGTTATTATAAACGAACGACTTAGAGTACGTAGCCTTTGGTCTAATTTTCTAAACGTATTTACGCAGGGCTGTTGGCGATTTGGATATCTTCTTTGGTACTAATCTTTGGCACTAGTTGCATTACCATTCCAGAATCCAAATATCATGTACATATCTGCATACTCGTTGAATGTGTACATCTTCAAAAAGTATGATGAACTTATACAAACTTACACAAATAAATTATGACAAGTATATGTCAAAGTCAAGTGAAATTTAATAAGGTTACATATGAAAATACATAGTTGCCAGGTCTATTTTTATTAAAAAAATGCTTCTGAAGAAGTTATTAATTTGTTAAAGTTTCCAATTTATTTATCACCTATGTCATTTAAATTTTACAAATGTGTAATTGATTGTAAGTTCTATTGATTTTTTCCAAAATAATACAAAATAACACTAATTTCCAGAGATACGTTTAATATTTTAACGACAACGTGAGATGTTACGAGGAAGAATACAATATTTTTTTATTTAGATTTTTTATCCAAAATTAATTAACGAATCATACTACCTGAAGATTATCACACCTTTTCTGGCCACCTTGTATAATAACTAAATATGTTGGAAATATATTTTACATTTTTTCATTGTAAAATGACTTTGTTTATTTATACAAATTATGAATATTTGAAACAATAATCTATTAATCTAATAATTTTTACATTTTTTTTTTTTTTAATAAAAATATATAAAATAACTAAAAACGTTGAAAATATATTTCAGAATTGTTAATTCATTGTAAATTTGTTTTTATAAAATATATTCGAGAATTTCATAATTTGGAGCACGCTTGAAATCTCTAAATAAAAGAAATATTTTCGAATAGACTTTTTGTGGTGATAATAAATTTTATTATTCGTCTACCACAGTTCATATACAGGAAGCTTTCCGTTAAAGTATACATATTTCAAATTCACCTTATTTTCTTTAATTCTGTAGATATTCGTTGTGTTTTTAAAATAGTTTAATTTGATGCTTTAAACGAGTGTTTACCTCTCCCAGACTAAGCATGAAGTAAAATTTCGAGTTTAGAAAAGCCCAGAAAAATGTACAGTGTATTCTGTATATTGAGTTATTTATACTTAAAAAACTGTCTGTATAACTAATCAATGATATAAATTATTTGCCAAATTTGGTACATACCAAAGTTTTAATTGAATTTAAGAAAAAAAAAACAATCAAGATAAAAATAATATCAAATGAATTCTTTAATGTAAACTCATTGAATTTAATTTTTTGATTTTTAGTTAAATTTTAGGTTTATTTAGGAGCTTTTTAAATATATCTGATTCCCAAAGTCCATAATTTTGAACACGCTGGAAATCTGAAAATACAAGAAATGTTTCGGAACAGTTTATTTTTTCTGAAGGTCATCAAATTTATCATCGTACAAGTGGTGTAGACGGGATCAAATTACACGACGAAATAAGAGCGAGCGCGTTTGTGTGTGTGTGTGTGTAGATGCAACCGGAGCAGTTTTCTCTAGAATACTTCTACGTTTACTCTATTCATAAGTAGATGGACCCACTTCCCTACCACAGTCTCTCCTTTTCTATCCTCGAAAACTCGGAATCCAGTTCTCCCATAAGCATTGTCTACCCTTGGTATTATTAATGCAATGTTCGAGACTGGCATTTTTCTGGAACAGCTTAAACATTCCATTTTGGTACCTATTTTTAAAGGTGGGAATTCAGAGGAACTGTCCAATTATAGGCCAATTAGCATTTAAAGCAATATATCTAAGTTACTTGAAGATATAATTTATAGACGCCTTAAACATTTTTTTATAAGATATAAATTAGTATCTGACAATCAACATGGATTTCTCACCGGTAAGAGTATAGAGACCCCTTTATTTGATTATGTTAACTTAATACTAAACGCCTTAGAGGAACGACAGATTGCGTGTGGTGTTTTCCTCGATGTTTCCAAGGCTTTCGACTCAATTGACTTCAATATTCTACTGTCCAAGCTCTATAATTATGGCAATCGAGGTGTTGCCAATAACCTGATAGAATCATACCTTAAAGGGAGGTGTCATGCAACAAAGTTGAACGACAATACTAAGGGAGTCAGTGTTATGTCGGAAGTCTTGGGGATGTCGGCAGAAATCCCACAGGGTAGTGTCCTTGGCCCTTTTTTGTTTATTGTCTACATTAATAATTTATTTCTAAATAAACCAGATCATTTGAACATACCAAATTATGCCGATGATACAAACCTCTTATTAAAAGGCAGTGATATAAATTATATTGAAGAAGCCGGAAATCTTGGTATGAATTATGTACTCAGTTGGTTCCAGGATAATAAACTCTTAATAAATGTAAATAAAACAAAATGTCTATTTTTCAAGACAATCCAGTCAACTACAATGCCAAATTGCTTAAAATTAAATGATATTAATTATCGTACTACAAGTACTGCTACATTTTTAGGAATTACTCTCGATGAAACCTTGACATACGAGACACAAATTAATATTATATCTTCAAAAATTAGTAAATCGATTTATGGTTTGAGAATGCTGCTAAGATACAGTCATTTCTCCATTTCAAAAATATTCTACTACTCCAATATATATTCGCATCTTAGATACGAGATTATATTCTGGGGTAGTAGTACAGATGCTACTAGAGTATTCATTTTACAAAAAAAAGCCGTTCGAATACTGTATGGACTCAAGTACCGCGAGAGCTGCAGAGGTATTTTTCGTAGTAATTGCCTCCTTACGCTATATGGCTTATACATATTCGAATGTGTCAAATTTCTTTGGCGTAATAAGCATAAGTTCAGTGGAAATGTTATGGAAAATAGTCGTAATACTAGACATGGTCAAGTTTATCGCTTACCGAAACATAGGCTAACAGTGTATGAAAGGGGTCCGTTTTACTCTAGCATTAAGATATTTAACTTGTTACCAAAAGAAATAAAAGAAACAACTCGATATAATATCATGAAAAGTAAACTACATGCGTGGCTATGTTCTATTGAACCCTATTCGTTGGCAGTTTTATGCATCGCTGTAAACATAATAGTTATTTTAAGTATCATGTGTGTGTTTATATAAATATGTAACTGAAACTGACAATTTTCTCGCTACAATGTAACATTTGTGTAAGTTTGTATTGAGAAATAAATACTATTCTATTCTATTCTATTCTAAAACATTTCGATACGATTATTTTAAAATAATTTGACGAATAAAGCACTAATTGATCTTCACGTAACTCAATCATTCAACATATTTGACAATGAACTGAAGTTGATATGTTGAAGTAAAATAAAAGGAAAATTAGGACAAAATATGAGTTAAAAATGTGCAAAATTAACAGATTATTCAGTCATAAAATTCACTGAATTTAAGTAGAATTCCATAAAGGAATTATAAACATTCTTCGAAGAAAAGTTAAACATCTCAACTAGTTTTTCATACCTGTATGTTTTTGAGGTTACGTGAACTGATTATTACACTAAGAAAGACTGTTATTCCTTACTTCTCTTTTTAAAAGTAAGGAATAACAATCTTTTCTAGTGTAGTTGTTCATACAAAGATTTTTCTTTTCAGTTTATGTATCCTGCTGAATAAGTTATCAACTCTCAAATATACGTTGTTTTATAAAAGCGTTCAATTTGAAGCTTCTAACGAGTATTTCCAATCCCAGACTAAGCATGAAGTAAAATTTCGAGTTTAGAAAAGCCCCGTGAAAATTTGTCGAGGGTCGCGCAGCGACCCGAGACAAATTTTCACGGGGCTTTTCTAAACTCGAAATTTTACTTCATGCGCCACGCGTATAAACCACTGATTTCAAATGAAGATCAAAATATACTGCTTATGTTTGATCTCAAGTTAATACATTTTTCAAACGTTTATTTGCTTAGAGATATGATTAGATTTTCAGTATGTAAATTAAAGACAAAATTTAAACTCTTCTAAATTTTATAAGTGGAAGAATTATGAAGAAATTTTAGGCTGACGTCAAAGAAAAACTCGAAAAAAAAATCTGGCAACACTAGACGCACGTGTTGTTTACGTTAAACAACCGCTAACCTACAAAAATGTGCACTCACCTCAAAATTCTTGACGTCTAATTGGACATTTTTTGCCTTGACCACCTGTTCGATAGCAAAACTGCCAGGAGCTGCGAAAATATTCTTTACGTGTTCACTTTGAGCCAATTTCCAAATGATAGCGTGCTCCCTCCCGCCGGAGCCGATAACGAGAATATTTGCCGACATTTTCAGTTGCCGAATTTTCCAATTTAAATTATTTCTTCAAGTTGAGCTCAGCACCGGACTCCGCTTTAATTGAAACTGGACCGAATTGTTTACTGTCGCTAAACGAAATCGTGCGTTTGCTGTCGTCAGTAATGTGCGGTATCGTCTTTCGGCCAATGAGCAATTGCATTAACAATTATTTAACCAGTACTAATCTTTCTTGGCGATAAAGGTGACCCGAGCCCGAGTGGCGTAATTTTAATAGGTCAACTGATAAATTGTTATAAAGAAAAATATACGTTTCGTGTTTACAACTAAAATCTTTTTAGTGTCCTTGAAGATTTGGTTTGAATTATTATTACTAGCCCTTTAATATACGGGCAGCTAAGTCAAACCGGTTTTGATACAGAATAATAATTGTACTATTCTTAACGGTTAATTAGACAGTAATATTCTTAATAGATACATTATATAAATGCATATTTCTAATTCTGATCATTTTGTTATTGACTCTTTACACTCTTTGCACATTTTTCTTAAAATATAATGCACATACAAACCGGTTTTGGTAGTTGTTGATCAGAAAATTAAGACTTTAAAAGAGAATTTAAGTATTCAATTTGTATGGTACGTAGTACTTAGTTATGCATTAAAATTGTCTTTTATTTTCTATCAAGTTTCATATAAATTTGACTATATTTAAAATTTCGTTTAAGTTTTTCAATCGATGTATACAATACAACATACACTTAAAGTTCCTATAGTCTACTGATTATAGAGGCTTCTACTTCGTTATACATTGTTGAACATAAATAAAACACTGTTTATCACTAAATAAACCAATTGTTATACAAACAAAGTGATAAACAGTGTTTTATTTATGTTCCTATAGTCTGTTTAAAAACTAGAAGTGCCAAAGCCCAATTTACACTATAAAAAGTTACCAGAAATATCACTAGATAAATTTGGCGGCAATTTTAAATAATTTTATAATTACTCTTTAAATAAAATCAAATATCCATTTTGTACTTCTTAATTGTGGTTAAGTATTTTCTTTTCCATTGTACGATATCGTCAGTTTAATTAAAATGCTTATACGGCATCTCACCATATATTTGTGAAATAAAACATATTTACATTATGTTCATAATATAATATGGAATTTATATAATAATGTGTCTCTATCAGAACTGGGACGAATCCTCGTAAAAAGGATTCGAATTACGAATCCGAATCACTTAATATGATTCGAATCACGAATACTCGAATAAAGGATTCGTAAGAGACAAATATGATTCGAATCTTGTTTTTTCGAATTACGAATACAAATCCTTTAAGAATAAATTTGATTTTATTATTTTTTTGCAACCATTAACATATAAATATCGTTACCAGTTGTTTTAACAAAAATATTTAAAACCTAATTATTTATTATTACCACTGAACATCGTTGATAAGAGACTAAATATCTGACTCCTTGTTACTCTGGTTAAAGATGTATTTGTGTGTTTCTAAACTCCACTTTAATTCAGTGTTTAATACGCGTGGCGCATGAAGTAAAATTTCGAGTTTAGAAAAGCCCGAAAATTTGTCTCGGGTCGCTGCGCGACCCTCGACAAATTTTCACGGGGCTTTTCTAAACACGAAATTTTACTTCATGCTTAGCCTGGGAGTGGAAACACTCGTTCAAAACTTCAAATTGAACTCTATTATAAAATCGACTAATGCATGAAATCTACGTAAATAAAAAAACCTTAGGGCCTATCATGTTTTTGATTTATATTAACGACCTGTTCCTCTTAGATTGCGCCAAACGCCATTATGTAACGTGCTACGCCGATGACACAAATCTAATAATATCATCTAATAATCCAGAACAAATGGAACACGAGTTAACGATCACTTTAACAGAAATTCAATCCTGGTGTTTGAAAAACCAATTAATCCTCAATGAAGGAAAAACTAATTTTATGTGTTATTCAGTAAATAAAACAAACAAACAAGGCGGCGTAGATGAAATACAGTGGGCAGAAAAATCAGTTGCTCTTGTCGAACATGTAAAGTTTCTTGGAATAACATTTTCTAAAAATCTTAGCTGGAAAAATCATATTGACGATCTTGCAAAGAAATTGTGTACCAAATGTTATTGCATACGAAAAATAAAAGAAACTGTTGGTTTGAAAGCATCACTTGATGTTTATCACGCAACTTTTATTTCACAAGTACGATTTGGATTAATACACTGGGGCAGCTCCCAAGAGCTAAATAAAATTTTTACGATACAAAAACGCGTGTTGAGGATAATGTTCGGCTTAAACCAACTACAAACCTGCCGGGGAATGTTCAAGAAGCACTTCCTACTGACAGTACCCGGTATATATATTTTTGAGTGTATAAAATTCTGTCACAAATACAAACACCTATTTGCGGAAAATGTCAGGGATGCATCAAGAAACAAATATAACTTGATATACCCACGCCATCGTTTAACATTAACAGAAAAATCTGCGTTTTATGCATGTGCTAAATATTATAATTTGTTACCAAGGCATATAATCATCGAAAATAAGTTTGATAAATTCAAACCATTAGCGTTCGAACACTTGCGAAATATGGAACCTTACACTATTTCAGAATTTCTTAGTTATGGAGCGACTGGAACTTAAATTTTGTATCCTGAATTTCTATTTTCTATTATTTGACGTATTCAAATTTGTTAACAGCCACTTGTAATTCTAATTGTAGCAAATAATGAATAAAAAAAGTATTATTATTATTATTGTTATTATTATTTACTGAATATCAATAAAACCGGAAAAGTCAGAGAAAAGTCATGGAATTATATTCAAATTGACCAAAACACTAACAAAAAAGCCGTACGATATTATTAAATTTGTCAAAATGAGCAGGCAAATTACAAAACACGTAAAATTTATAAAATTAACTTAAATATTGGCAAAAACAATGAAAACTATTAAACACAATGGGGGTTTCCTACAGAAGAAACTTATATTAAAAGGCCAAGGAAAAAATCTTTAGTCAGGGAAATGTCGGAAAAATTTAACATTTCAGATTGTGGCTACCATGTTAGTTTTACTTCAAACAATATTAAACAAAATTTTGAAAACGAGATTATTATCTTTAAAAACATTTTCGATCATTTAATGTTCTTATCAAAGCATTCACTTTGAAGTTTCGAACAAGCGTTTCCACTCCCAGACTAAGCATGAAGTAAAATTTCGAGTTTAGAAAAGCCCCGTGAAAATTCGTCGAGGGTCGCGCAGCGACCCGAGACAAATTTTCTGGGCTTTTCTAAACTCGAAATTTTACTTCATGCGCCACGCGTATAAAACAGTGATTAAACGAGAAATTTAAAAACACACAAAAAAATATTTTTCATGTTATTCCTCACAATTAATTCGAATAATTTTTGACGCTTCAAACCCTTTTATAAATATTCGAATCCTTTTATAAATATTCATATCGTTTTATAAATATTCGAATCACCCACATTTAGACTCGAATACGAATCCTCTTAAAAAAATGTAACAAATCCGGATCACGAATCCAGTTGAACTAAAGTATTCGAATGCCTCTTTTGAATCCTCTAAAAGGCTTCGAATCCTGAATGATTCGAATCCTGCCCAGCTCTGGTCTCTATCTTACTTAAAATTGATTTGTTTCATAAAACTATACAAGGTAGAACGACTCAACTTCGGCATGCCTGCATGATCGTTTACTTCTTTTAAAACTTTAATCAAAGTTGGCAGTTCATTTTTATAGAAGAAACTATGCACGGATCTTTTCACTACGTCATCAAAACTTGTAATTATGTCCTCCAAGCTGTTTAGGGCTACAAATCTCTCCGGATTTCTTATATTCGCTAATGGTACGATAGACAGTGGAATTTACAACTCCTAAAAATTAAACATTTTATTATTCGATGCATATTCTTATGCTATTTGATATCTCACCTACTGCACCAACAATGTCTGATACAACAGCAGTCATTTTCATATGTGAATCATCTGTTATCATCTGCTTATACATATTTATTATGCACTGTTTTTCAGGCAGATATAAATGACCCAAATCCAACTTCTTACGCTTTTTTGGAGGTGAAGGTGATATTATCACCGAGCTTGTACTGGGTCCACAATCCATCACAACAATATAAACAAAACTAACTTTTAACTATGCTAAAGAAACACCGCACAAAAGGTTATTATGAAACAGACAACGTTGCAACTCGGTAACGCTTCGAATTAAGGTTATGTCAGTTGTTGCGTCTAATAATGACGTAATTAGCATAGTGTAAAATGGGCGCGCTCTCGGCCAATCAGAGTTGTAGGTTTTGGCGCGTAAAATTTAAAACGCTCCTCTTAGTTATTAAACAGATTATAGATTTATCACGTGCTAAGATCTAAATTTTATTCTAATTTTTCTTGTTATTTCATCAAATGCATCAAAATGATTCATCATTTAAACTAAATAATTTTAAATCTAATACTTATTTGCACGTTGCATTTGATTTGTTTTAACTCCAATTAACCAATGTATGCTGCTTGACAAGGCCGTAGTGTTGACTGTTGTTATAACTCTAGAATGACTCTGATTTTATATAATAAATAAATGGCACTCTAGGTTTTTTTTTTATTGAACATACAATTTAGTAATTACATTTCTTTATCGAACGCATATTGACTATTGCAAATTTGACAATAAGTCTATACGTATGATTTCGTTATTAAATCGCTCTGTTGACTGTTTATTAACATTTGTGACAATTTGATTGTAAGTTAAGTTAGTTGACTTAGGCCAGAGGTTCCCAATTTCATTTGGCCACAGAACCCTAATTGATCATACTTTTTTTGGCGGATCCCCATTTTGATAATAACATAAGTGATTGTACCTTGTATTGTACTTTGAATATGTTCATGTTTGACATGAAAAGAAAGAATAAATTATAAGTAAAAAATAATTATTATAAAACATCTATTGTACAGAAAAAATACAACGTAACTATTTAATGTAAAGAATGACATTTTTCACATATTTACTTATAATAGCACTAAAATTAGGCTTAATGTCTGACAATTGAACGCGAAGATCTGGAGCTGCATCCAGTCTGTTTCTGTGCTTGTTTTTGGTGTAAGCGTAAGCTGAAAAAACAGTCTCGCATCGGTAAGTCGTCACAAACGGAAGTAGAACTATAAATACGATTTCCCATGGTAATATAGTCAACCCAATTTACATTCTTCTGGGTGTGATTTCATTGGTTACGATTTTTAGTAGTTCTAATGCAAATGAGGACTAATGTAAATAGGGTACATGTAACGTCAAAATAAAATATGTCAGTTATTAAATCTTGAGCGTTTATGGTAAGTGCAGTATGTGGGAATATGGAACATATTTTTTTATCCAAAGCAAGACATCGGCATTTCAAGGCAATCAAGATTAATACTGTCTTGAAACCTACAGAAAGTTTTTCTTTTAAGTATACGTACTCCAAATTCAGCCAGTTTTCTGTAAATCTTTAGTTATTCCTTGTTTATTGTTAAGTTTAATTTGAAGCTTTAAACGAGTGTTTTCCACTCCCAGACTAAGCATGAAGTAAACGGCTAATGTGTAGAACAGGGTACATACTCCATTTTTGATACGTTTTCATGGTTTCCATATACTCACTGCAGTGGTTCTTAACAGATTATTTATATGGATCTGTGTTATGGTGTGTATGGGTGTGTGTGCTTTAAGATCAAAAATCAAACGTCAAAAATTTAAAAAAATCGAATATTTGTAACCGTTGTGCCGGGTGTGTTCGTACGTCGAAATTGATCTATCCGTGGGGCCCATTCGGGCTTTGGAATTTCGCGATTGATTTTTTAACCACTCACTAAAAATAGAATCTGAATTTTCGCTTTGAATTTAATTAAAAAAAATAAGCTTACAAAAGAATACGAATACACAACTTATATTTTAAGGTTATTTATAAAAAAAAAAAATGTATTTTATTGCATACCTTTCTACTAATCTAACCTAAGTATGTAAAGTCGCTAACATGCGTAAAGATACTGCTGCTTCGTTTCCCTCACCTGATAAGTGTTAGCGTTGCAAAGAGATGAGTAGTTTATTCTATTAAAAACCTTTTTCTTAATCTAACCTAACCTAGAAGTACATGGAATAGGCACAGTGCCCAAAGAGACAGAAGTAATTTATTCTATTGCAAACCTTTCTACTAACCTAACCTAATCTAGAAGTATGTGGAACAGCCATCGGTCGCAAAGAGACTTGCGCAATGTATTATATAGCAAACCTCTCTCCTAACCTAACCTAACCTAGAAGTACGTGGAACAGGCATCGGGAGCAAAATGGCTTGCGCAATTTATTCTATTGCAAACCTTTCTACTAACCTAACCTAACCAAACCTAGAAGTATGTAAAATCGCTAGCGTGTGCAAAGATACTTAAGCAATGTATTCAATTTGAAACCTTCCACTTACACCACAAACTAGTAGAAACCACGGTTAAGTATCTGTGGTGCAAGTGGGTATTATATAAAAGACATATGCTCTTACCCACACAGAACATTACATTGTTTACTTTTACACACAACGGCACTCGGCGGCGCAATGAAAATTTATATTCCGATTTAGAAAAGCCCCGTGAAAATTTGTCGAGGGTCGCGCAGCGACCCGAGACAAATTTTCTGGGCTTTTCTAAACTCGAAATTTTACTTCATGCGCCACGCGTATAAAACACTAAAATATTGTGAAATGTATATATATATTCGAACTACACTTGAAATCTGTGTTTTATACGCGTGGCGCATTAAGTAAAATTTCGAGTTTAGAAAAGCCCCGTGAAAATTTTCTACGCGTGGCTTTTCTAAACTCGAAATTTTACTTTATGCTTAGTCTGGGAGTGGACCGCCAAGATTTTAAACATGGCGAGATTTTTGATATTTCTAGATTTTTGTCGATTTATAAAACGTTCATGAGATTTTCGAAATTTCTAGATTTTTGTCAGTTTTATGAAATCTTATTTTATTTGATTTGTTACAACGCTCTATCAAATAAGTCATAAGCAAAGCTATACTGAAGAGAGATAAATCTCGAAACGCATCTATAGATGGCCTAAAACAATAGTTTTAATCCAAGCCCTTTCATTTCGAATTTTTTGTAATTTCTCCTTTCATTTTTCACTTTTATTTGTTACTTGGTTTGAAGAGAATTTGACCTAAATGTTATATATACATTGATGGGGCGTTGTAACAAATCAAATAAAATATGATTTAAAATATATTATTGTATAATTCAATATCCGGAGGTGTATTTACGCGAGAAGTAGTTGTTTCAATGGATATTTATTGTCTTAAGTTGTCTTATTAAGACCCATTGTTTGCATTTTACACGAAAAACGTTTTCATAATTTTATATATTTTACTAATAAATATTACATTTAAAATTACGTAGTTTGAATTATAAATTATTTCGATGTATTTAAAGAAATAACTAAAAAATATATTAGTTACTTGACCACTTGCTTCGCCCGAGTCAGCAAATCCAAATTTTCAGGCTGCTCTAAGCTCCAAATTTTACTTCGTGCTTAATTAAAGAGTGGAAATCACTTGTTGGAAACTTTTAAAAATGTTGTATAACGTTTAATATAAAGAACTTTTTGTTATAATTCAAATAATAGTTGACATAAATTAACAATAGCGGGGAAGTACTTATCAATCTAGGTACTTTGTATTATCTATGCAACTCAACTCACAAAATAATGTATAATGGTATGTTACCCAATATACATTATTTCGTTTGAAATATTAAAAATATTGAAAATTTGTCTCGGGTCTCTTATTAATTAAGACACATCGTTTGCATTTTACACGAAAAAAAAATTCGTAATTTTATATATTATTTTTAAAGTGTGCAAATTATAAGAAGCGTAAGCTTATCTTCTCGAATTCAAATATGGTTGAATCGGAATTATTCTTATTTATTTTTATGTTGATATTGATTTGTTTTTTATTCTAATATTCTAATCCACGGGTAATTAAATATATATTCATTCTAAATTTCACAAATATTTTATAGTTATTAAGAATTTAAACATAACCAAAATATTTTATTCAATTACTTCAAATAATTAATATTGAATCGAACATTTGACATTTAATATTTCCAATTGAAACAATTTTATGTTAAAAAATATTATTTCTGTAGCGGTTTTAAAACATTTTATACAAGTTATATTTTACAAAATATCATAATTCAAAATCATTTATGAAAATGCGAATAAGTACAATTCATTTTTCAATATTTCAAACGATGTATGTTACCCAGTATACATTATTTTGTGAGTTGGGTTGCATAAATATTACAAAGAGTCTAGATTGATAAGTATTTCACCGCAATTGGTTAATTGTATCAAATATTATTTAAATTATAACGAAAATTAATTTCTATTACACGTATTTTAACATTTTTTAATGTTTCTAACGAGTGCTTTTCACTCTTTGACCAAGCGTAAAGTAACACTTCGAATTTTAAAAAGCATGAAATCTAAATTTTCAGGCTTATCTAAACTTAAAATTTTACTTCATCCAGGCGGATAAAACACTGAAATATTATGAAGTTTAGAATATGAACTGTTTTTATATTATTTTATGATTAATTTGATCTATTCACTATATTTTACAAGGGGCGGCAAAATAGCTGGCTTAATCTTTACTACGTCCTAGAATGAACGGATTGTGTCGTAATGAAATAATTTTTTTCTACTCCTATTTGTGAAATACAATTTTACACATCGATAAAAACGTGTGAAATTTGATTTTCCATACCGATGCGTGAAGTACAATGCAATTCTTATGGAATTTATTTCACGCACCGCTGCCATAAGAGCCAATACATTTTTCAGCATCGGTGAACCATTTTTAGATGGCGGTGATTTTTTAAATGACACATGTCATTTGGTTAAATTCGTGCTGTTTTGTGTGTTGGTGAACATTGGTGAACGTTAAAATGCAGACATCACTATTTCCAGAGAGGCCTAATCCCCCACCAAGGATTATTGCGGCAGCAAACGCTGCTAGTTCGTCGCTGTTGCCGAAAAAATCTCTTGATATTTATGATAATATTTATAAAAAATTCATGGAATGGCGCACTGAACATGAAATTAATTCATTTTCGGAAAACGTAATTTTAACATATCTCGCAGAACTGGCGACAAAATTCCAGCCCTCAACACTTTTGAGTCACTATTCAATGTTGAAGAGTACAATAAATGTCAACCATAACATAAACATTGGTAATTATACTAAAGTAATATCATTTTTAAAGAGAAAAAGTGAAGGATATACTTCAAAGAAATCTCGAGTTTTGGATAAAGAACATATCCTTAAATTTATAAATGAAGCACCCGATAATATATATTTATTAAATAAGGTAAGTGGAATGCAGCATAGTTTTCAAAATTCTTATTTATTTTCTTACTATAGGTCGTTTTAATTTTTGGACTTGCTGGTGCCCTAAGAAGAGACGAATTATATAAATTGAATGTAGAGGATATTCAAGATTTTGGATCATCTCTTCTTATAGTTGTACCAGACACTAAAACTAAAATTTCAAGAAAATTTGCTTTTTCATTAATTATCAAAAAGGAAAATGTACCCGTCAAGTTATCGGCATTAATAAAATTGGAAAGGTACCCGCAGATGTTGCTAAATTTTTAAAATTGCCAAATCCTGAGCAATATACCGGCCATTGCTTTAGGCGTTCTTCTGCAACTCTGTTGGTTGAAGCTGGTGCCGATCTGTTAACTTTAAAAAAGCACGGAGGCCGGAAAAGTTCTGCTGTTGCAGAAAGTTATGTTGAAAATCCGATAACAAAGAAGCAAGATGTTTCAAACAAAATTTTGAATATTTGCAATAATAATAACAATAGTTGTCTAAATACTACATCCAACGAAAGTTCTGGTGTAATGTACCTAACCAACTGCACTGTAACAATTAATAATAATTATTATAAAGATAAATAAATACTTTACTTTAATAGTTTGTTTGTGTTTTGGAATTTATTAAATCGTGTAGTCGTAGAAAAAGTATAGTGTGTAACACGTGCGTGAAGACTTTTTTACACTCGCGTGATTGCTTCACTCGCTTCGCTCGTTTCGCAATCTTCACGCTTGTGTAAAAAAGTCTACTTCACGCACTAGATACACAATATACTATCTATTACACGTATTTTAACATTTTTTAATGTTTCTAACGAGTGCTTTTCACTCTTTGACCAAGCGTAAAGTAACACTTCGAATTTTAAAAAGCATGAAATCTAAATTTTCAGGCTTATCTAAACTTAAAATTTTACTTCATAAGCCAGGCGGATAAGACACTGAAATATTATGAAGTTTAGAATATGAACTGTTTTTATATTATTTTATGATTAATTTGATCTATTCACTATATTTTACAAAGGGCGGCAAAATAGCTGGCTTAATCTTTACTACGTCCTAGAATGAACGTATTGTGTCGTAATGAAATAATTTTTATTTTATTGCATTCTCGGCATTTTTTTGTACTATTGTATTTTCAATGTCGTTTTGTGTTTTGTTTTATGTTGTGTTTATAAGATGGCAAACAAACGTGGTGCAATTTCGGAGCTCTTTCGTGTAGGAAAACACCAGTTTGACATAGTTCATCTGCTCAATGTGCTTTAACGGGCTGTTTCCAACGCCATTAACCGTGTCAATGAGCTTGGTCATCAAGATGACCGTCCCGGAAGAGAAAGAAAGTGCACCGTCCTGTGTGACTGTTAATATCAGCGGCTGATCAGAGCTATTAATGGCTAAAAAGGAGCTGAACCTCAATCTCTACAAGCTCCAATTAGTTCAGCTCTTTACAGATGAGTACAAGCGAGTGGGACTCAAAACATGCCGCCAACTTAAGCGTCTCGCCGCAAGTCAGCAATGGGAGCGCACCTTCTTCACAGATGAGAAGTTGTTTACTGTAGAACAAGCCCACAATAGATAAAATGAAAGGTTCTGTTCAAAAAAAGCTCCCGACCCGTCGGCCATCATCGAACATTGACAAAATAGTTTGAGGCTAGATTTCTGCCAGCGGTAAAACACTTATCGTTTTCATCAACCAAGAAGTGTACCGACGGGAGATCCTCGAGGTGGTAGTACTTTTCTTTGAAAATTATATTACACTATACAAGATAAATGTAAATAACTTATAAAAATAGAAATAAATAAACTATATATTTTTCAAAATTTCAAAACAATGTATGCTACCCAATATACATTATTTTATAAGTTGGGTTGCATAGATATTGCAGGTAGCTAAATTGATAAGTACTTAATCATTATAAATTCAAATCAAGTATTATTTGAATTATACTAAGAATTACATTATACTCAGGTATTTAAATTATTGTTTTGTTTATTCTCAGCTATAATTTAACTAGTGGTATGATTACTATCGATAATATTCACAAGTGAAACCGCGTTGCAGATTCAACTAGTCCGAAGGGTGAGTTGAATGTGCTATTTTGGTCTTACGAATGAATATTATCGATTATTAATCGTACCACGAGTTATATTCGATGAGAGAGTGTAACGGATTTCCCATTCTCAAATAAATAATTTAAGTTTACAAGTAATGTGAATTGTGTTGCCTATATTATGGTTCCAAATGTTGCCCTACAATTTTATTTATTGTTAATCGTTGCATCCAATGATATACAGAGAGTTTTATGTAACACCGAACATGTGCATCCAATACAATTTAACACCTTTAATTTTCAAGTTGTGTGTAAATTGAGTTGCCTAATATGACCATTAAAAATTGTAGCCAATCAATCGCAATTAATGCTTCAACTTATACATACAGGGAGTTTTTCTTTCAAGTGTACATGTCCCAATTACAGCGTATATGCCGTAAATCTTTAGGTACTCGTTATTTTTGTAACATAGTTCAATTTGAAACTTGAAATGAGTGTTCCACTCCCAGACTAAGCATGAAGTAAAATTTCGAGTTTAGAAAAGCCTGAAAATTTGGTTTGGTCGCGTAGCGCGAAGCGCGGAGCGGCCAAACCAAATTTTCAGGCTTTTCTAAACTCGAAATTTTACTTCATGCGCCACCGGTACAAAACACTGACATACTACGAAGTTTAAAACACACCGCTAAACTTTACATTGCATCAGTGTTTAGTACCGGTGGCGCATGAAGTAAAAGTTCGAGTTTAGAAAAGCCTGAAAATTTGGTTTGGCCGCTCCGCGCTTCGCGCTACGCGACCAAACCAAATTTTCGGGCTCTTCCAAACTCGAAATTTTACTTCATGCTTATCCTGGGAGTGGAAAACACTCGTTTATAGCTTTAAATCTTTTAATAAACTGAGCCTCGGAGCATGGACAACGTATGCTTATGTATACTTAAAAAATTCTCGTTATGAAAATGTTCGGTGTTACATAAAACTCTCTGTATGTTCAAATAAAAATAAAAATATATAATATTTGGATCACCTAATTATTCATTGAATTGAATATTAAAATATTTAAATATTCGAATATTCGCGTATTTGAATATTTTTATGTTAAAAATGTTAAGGGTCTTTTTTGATGTACGAAAATAGTCATTTTTTATTCCAGCCTTCCCAGAAAAGCTAGAGTTATGAAAAATTCATACATTATCTTGACCCCATTTTAGGACCTGTGTGCATCGCTTATGATTCTAGCTATTATCGTGTTTCTGAAAAAAAATCATGAAAATTGCAATAACTTTTAATCACGAAATAATTCTCACGGATTTGCAAAACCGATGCACACCGGACCTATTTTTGCCCCCTAAACATTTCTGTAATGTTAGATTTTCACGAAATGGCCTGGGAAGGCTCAAATAAAAATTTTCACTCGTTTTGCAATTTTCCGCATACCGTCACGCCACCTAGTGGTTGTATAGCGGAAATGGGGTAGTTTTCAGTTCAGGGTGTCTTTAATAGATGGCGATCTTACGTGACAACAATTTGCGGGATTTCTTTGAAAAAGTCGTTATCTTAACGATTCTAAGCCACTGCTCGCAGATTTTTATGATCTGTTCTTGTGGCTTTTTAGATATTTTGCACTTTTTCTAATCTATGCTTTTCAAACTGCTGTTTTTACAGCAAACTTATTACGAAATTCCTATCTTAATAGCAATTCTGAGTTGTTTTCACAACTTTTATTATTTTAATATAGAATTTTTTTTACACGTGATTTTTTTTGTAGTGCCAACAGTGTGCGGGTGTGCGGGAATTCAAAAATATCGACGGGTACAATTACACAATATTGAATTATAACGCTTTTGGTATTTTTAATAAGATAATTGCATGTCTGTTATAACATTTAAAATATCTCTTAGAAATTCATGTAACTCTGTTGTACCAAAATTTATTAATGAGAACATATTGATATCTGTTCATAAAATATAAAAGATTACGATTTAATAGCTCAATTTCATGGAATGTAACTTTCTTAATAGGGTTGCATGAATGAAGGTAGGTTTATAAAATAAAATAATTAACAATAAGTAATAACAACAAAATTTATTAATAGTTTATATACAGGAACAAAATTTATTAATTATAATTATTTAACATTTTTGAAACAAACTTTTGACAACTAAATTTAATTATAAATGAAAAGTATGGCATCAATGAATTGTGGTGACCCACTGCATTTACACTATTTATCGTTATTAATTCATTCAGTGCATTTCACGTTTTCATTAGATGTGTTTTTATTTTAAGGGGGTCTTCCGGTATAATTTTTTCAAAAAATCGATTATTTTTTTGTATGAAATCAAAGCTAAACATGTCTAGAATATGTGGATAAAAAGATATTTCGATCCGGCAAATATTTACGTCGCTACAGGCCTTTGAATACATCGCCGCACAGTGGTCAATTTTCAAATTTAGCCGAACATTTCGCGAAAAATAAAGTATTTAGAAAAACGAATATTTGTGTAAATATCATTAGTATAATGACCCATTGGTGCGCAGGTAAAAGCATAATCCCCTCAACCCTCTTTCCTGGTAATTATCGGTACCCAAAGTACACCCTATTGAGACACCGATCATTAGTTGTTTGTACGCTCTCAAACGCATAAGTTTTAAATATTTAGTTTTCAGTTGTGTGAAGTGAAATTTTTAAAACAACGATGGATATACATTCTACTGGTATGTATTTATCATTTGTGTTTATTTGTTTTTTTATATTTTTATGCAACAATAATAAATAATGACATAAATTACTCATATAATTTTTCATTGTAAATTAAAATTTCTTAAGTATGATAGAGAAAAAGTATATTCCGTACGCAGCGGTACGCATTGGGATTTTTTTCAGTTATAGAGCAACTATTTAACTTATCATATAAACAAAAATTATATGCAGCCACGTGCAACCATTCAAGTAATAATTTTTTTTCAGGCCGCGTAACCGTTCGCCGAAGCGCTCTCTTCAATGTTTGGCGTATGGAGCGCACGGTGGAAGAGAAAAACAGCGCCGTTCAAAAATATATTTTTGATTTAATGAACTTTAATGTTCAAGACCAAAATGAAAATATAAATATATTAAAAGATCAAATACGTTCTTTTACGTCATCTTTAACTTCTAAGTGGCAAAAAGTATTTAGAGTATGTTCCCGATTTGAAAATAATTATGCAGAGTGGCTAAACGAAACACAGACATTTTCTTTGACTGATACAATCGATGAACCTGTACCTGGACCATCTTCGAGAGGGCCGTACAAATCATTTGGTGATTTATCAAATTTTTCGAAAAAAAGAAAAGTTAGGCCATTGATGGAAAATTATTCCGAAGAGGAAATTGCGTTCGCCACTCAGGTTAATTTACGAGCATCTGGAAAGAGGGATAGTGCAGAAATAGTGAACGAGGTTACAACAAATTCACCAACAAGAGGTTCCAGTATTAAGCAGGCTTGGAAATCACCCCAACAAAAAGTTCAAAAATATACACCAGAAGAAGCCTTGGCGTTATATATCGACGGAAGATTTACAAAGCATTCCTATAAATTGATACAATCTGGAGCTAAGGTACGTAATGCAAATATTTACCCAAGCTATGATAGTATTTTGAAAGCAAAAAAAGCATGTTATCCCGCAGAAGTTAGTATATCATACACTGAAACTGCTGCAGAAGTTACTTTGCAAGCCTTGGTCGACCATACTAGTCAAAGATTATTCATTTCTCTGGGAAATTTGAGTTCATTTGATGAAATTGGAAACGAGTTTAAAATTATGTACAAATGGGGCTGTGATGGTAGTTCAGGTCACTCATTATATAAGCAAAAATTCTCTAATGAGTCGGAAAGTGATGAATATATATTTTCTGCGTGCTTAGTGCCTCTTCAAATAATATCAATAAAAGATGATAATATTTTTCGGCAAAATCCGAAACCATCCTCAACTAGATTTTGTAGACCAATTAAGATTATGTTTGAAAAGGAGTCTAAAGAAATTATAAAACTTGTGGTAAATGATATTGAAAATCAAATTGAAACCATTTTACCAACGAATGTAGCGTTAAACAATATACAAATTATAATTAATCATAGTTTTAAAATGACTATGATTAATGGCAAGACTTATAGCACAGTTACAGACACTTCAACTCAAACGTGTGCTATATGTGGAGCTACCCCTAAAATAATGAATCAATTAGAAAAAGTAAAAAATTTACCGAAAATTGAAAAATACTATGATTATGGTATTTCTTCTTTACATGCTTGGATTCGTTCATTAGAATGCATGCTGCATATAGCATATCGTCTCGATATCAAAAAATGGCAAGTTCGAGATATCAATGAAAAAAAAACATTAGAAATTACAAAATTAAAAATTCAAAAGGAATTAAAATCTAAATTAGGATTATTAGTTGATGTGGTAAAACCTAATTTTGGAACAACAAATGATGGTAATACCGCAAGTCGTTTCTTTGAAGAATATAAGACAACATCAAAAATTACAGGGTTAGACGAAAATTTTTTAAAAAGAATTAAAATAATTTTGCAAGTCATTTCTTGCGGAGAAGCTACAAATATAGAAGCGTTTCGTTTGTATTTGGATGAAACAGCAAAAAAATATATCGAATTATATCCATGGTATTACATGCCCACCTCTTTGCATAACATTTTAATTCATGGTGCGGATATAATTCAATCAGCAACATTGCCAATTGGGATGTTATCCGAAGAGGCACTAGAAGCTCGCAATAAAGATTTAAGGAAATACCGAGAACATCACACTCGAAAATTTTCCCGCTTACAAACCATCACAGACATATTTCATACATTGTTATATTCTTCTGATCCATATATTTCAACTATATCAAAAAGAAATCATATATCAAGATCTGCTAGAATTAAAACATTTGACGATGAGGCTGTTAAATTGGTACACATTTCAAATAATTTTGATTTATCAGATAATTCAAACTTCGACAGTGATACTGAATAGTTTGGTGTAAATGTGTATTTGCATTATGTACCTAATATTCTGGTTTTAATTGAACATGTGTATATATATTTATGTGTATATAGTGTGTTCATGTATAATATGTATATATAATATATTTGTGTAAATGTTATAAATATATAGTTTTCTAATAATACAAACATTCTCTAATGCAATTAATTGGATTACCCTTAAACACAAAATAAAATAAAAAAAGATTTTGAACAGGGGGGTTACAAAACAATTTGTTTTTTGTTATTTTCATACAAGTCTACAAAATTCGCTAAGACGTTTTATATTTTCGCACAGAATTTCGGGGGGGTTCAAACCCCCATATTCCCCACCCCCCTAGCTACGGCCTTGTGTTTCTAGTATACAATAAACATGTAATCTTTATAGGAAACATTCCAAGTAAAATAATCTAATATTTTGTTATAAAATTTTAAATTATTTTGAAATATGAGAGTGTTTTCTATATAAATCAGATGGGTGGGGGTTGTTTAAAACTTTTTATTATTTTTTTTTATTTTACGAAGAATGACTCATTATATTTGTTTAAAATATTAAAAAAAAAGATTTTTTTTACAAAAAAATCTTTGATTAGGGGTTGGTAGTAGGGTGGAAAATGTGTCCATAACATAAATGACAATTAAATACTTAATTGAAAAAATATTTCTTTCTATTAGACAGAATTAAAAAAAACAAAACAAATAATAACGAAATGTTCAGTTAAATTTGAAAATCGACCACTGTGCGCCGTCCCGAGCGGTATGGGTCGCGCAGGTATAACTTTAATCTCGAATTTCATAAATTTTGATGAGTATGAGTTTTTTGGTCCGCCATTTTGAATTTTTCAAATTTGATCTCAGATTCGTATTCAGCGACCCCGAAAACCTAGGTATTGACTACTGTTTGCGAATTTTCCGCCGAATACTTTGAATTACACAGAAAAAATGTTTCGCAAACTTTAAACGCGTTTTTCTCGAAACTACATTTTTCAAAACTGCGAGCATTCTAGCGTTTGAACGGTTCAACCAATTGACTTCGTTCTTTGCTTTCGTTATTGAAAACACTTTTCTTCATGGAATGAACTAACCTCACGGTGCAATTTGCAATTTTAAAGATTTTTTACAGCCTGTCAAAGTCAAAAAATCGACCGAAAAACACGACTTTTTTTCAAATGCCCGCCATTTTGTCAAATTTTGAGTTTTTTCAAAATTGCGTAGTTCATTCCATTCTCTGAACTATACTCTTCCAGAAACTGAGCTGATTTTGTTTCTAGGTGATGAATAGCGACCCCTAGGCTGCTCGTAGTTTTGGAACATTTCCGCCGGGCAGCCGTCATATTGGACGCCATTTTGATTTTTTTCGACTCGACAAAAATCCCAATTGTAGAGCAAGGATGAATAAAGATTTAAAAAAAAACAGGTCTCTAACTGTTACCAGTTCCCTGGAAAAAAAATCCAAAGTTTGGGTCAATTATACCGGAAGACCCCCTTAATGTAATTCATTTTTTTTATGACTTATACAATCTCTGGGAGATTATTTTTATTTAACAATCTTATCACTACTGCTAACTACTACTTCTGCCATATAGTTGTAGATATGAAACTCTTATTTTATTTTAATAATAAATAAATATATCATAAACTAAAGATATAATAATTATTTAATTATATATTATTAAGTTTAAAATTAAGAGCTAATTCTGCAATTTGTAAAGAATCGCATTAATAGAACATTTACTGCTGATCTGCCACTTCAAGATGGAATACAATGGACGGTTTGAACATCAATGAGAGGATCGATCTGATCAGTGATGAGGACATGCCATTCTTGGTGGAGAGAGGTAACAGAGAAGATCTGTATGATGTTTCTGGTAGTATTTTAATTAAAGATAAAATTATAAAGTACTGGGGTTCTAATATTTAAATCAACCTAGATTTGTCATAGGGATTTTAGATGTAAAATTATTATCTCGATTATTAGATCAAAATATATTTAAAATTTGTACATGTAAATTCCTTATTATATTAGAATAATATCATGTATTTATACGGGGTGTCCTAATTAAGCAGTCGATGCATGGGTATCTTCTAAACAGTAAAAGATAGAAAATCAGTTAAATGGGAAAAATATATGCAGGACAATGAGTACTATCTATGACCAGTGTAAACAAAATAGTTGAACGTTCAGAGCACACAGTGAAAAAAAAAGATTTTTTCTTTTCTTTTCTAACTTGATTATTGATGATAGAAGGATAATTTTTTAACATAACTTTTTTTACACCGGTCATAGATAGTACTAACTGTCCTGCAAATGTTTTCCCATTTAACTGATTCTTTATCTTTTACCGTTTAAAAAATACTCATGAATCGACTGCTTAATCAGGACACCCTGTATGTATCTAATGGACACAATTTTTGATTCAGAGTTGGCTATGAAAATATTGTTTTAGAATATTTAGAACATAACTGCTCATATATTGCTCAATACTAACTCAAACAAAATATTATGCCACTTATTAATTATATACAGACTCCGCCAAAAAAATGTGTTTTTGTGTTTGTTTTACATTTATATGCTGATCACACATGTAATACTGTCTTCAGTTAAGCACATAGTTACTTTAGATGTTCAAAATGTTGGCCGTTGGCAGTCAGACAGATAACAGAATGGCAAGTGGTCGCTGCAGTTTACATCGGTCAATGTTTCAATGGAGCTTGCTGCACAAGCCGCTGTAATCTCCCGGCGAAGGTTCTCCAGCACCTACAAGGCCGTAGCCAGGGATTTTTTTAACTACGAATCCCCCCCGAAATATTCAAATACTAAAATTTTTAAAAATTTCAAAATCTTCGCTGTAATTTTCCAAAATGGAATTATTGAAAATTTCAGGGAGTGAGTTTAAGCCCCCCTATCCCTCCCCCTGACTACGGCCTTGTTGGTACTGGAGGAACTTCGGCAGCAGATTACCGCGGCTCGTGCAGCGATCTTCATTGATACGTTGACCGACATAACAGCGAGGACCGCGGCGTTCCTTTATGCGACTGGCCGCCAAGGGCCAACATTTTGCACATCTAAAGTAACCATGTGCTTAACTGAAAACTGTACTACATGTATGATGAGTATTTTAATGTAAAAGAAACTCACAATACATAGTTTTCGTTCTTTAAAGAGTGTATACATTTTTCTGGCTGACTCTGTATGTATAGTACTTGTAACATTTACTGTAATTTCCTGTAGCTAACTGTTTGAAATTTTCTACGATAACATTTATTTATAGATGTAAACGTAAAATAAAGGTTTTTATTTAGGTAACCATTCTTGTCTTTTTTATTCCTTGAGAATTGAAGCATGGGCTTATATGCTGAAAAAACAAATTGTAGTTATGGATATAATAACCACAATTGCATTTCCTATTTAGACGTATTCCATAAGCAATAAAATAGAATGCATTATTCATCGAGTGTTACATTGCAAGTGCTGATTACTTTAATCAGTCAGCGATTAAACTTAAAAAAGTATTTTTATTCACAAATTGTTTATACGTTTGCATTACGATAAAAGAGACATGCTTAAGATATCTTACAAATTTAAAACATTTTGTCAGCTGTTGATTTAATTGTGGTTAACTTCTCAGCCACGATTAAGTTCCTGCGGTGCAGGCGGGCAAAAGCCTGAATAATACACTATTCTGTCACCGTTTCTGTCTACTAAAATACCAATAACATAAGTATTGCTACTTTTGATTTCCAGTGCAAGTAAAAGTGATGGTTCTCACTGATCAGGGGGTCTATTCACAGCATTGATGCAATTTGTCGTCGGCGAGAAGTCGCACTGAAACGTCGTTTTGGAAACAATTTACTAAACCGTATAGAGTAATTTCAGTGCAACTTCTCACTGATGACAAATTGCGTGGGTGCTGTGAATATCCCCCCGAGTATTTTTGCAAATACCAAAATAAAAACAAATATTACATAACAAATATTACATAACCTCCACAACCTTTCACAGAATTATTAGATTGTGACACAGAGACAGTTAATATAATCAGGGAACAACCCGAAAGCAGCGATGAAGAAAATTACATTACAAGAAAAGAAGTGGAGGACGCAGTAAAAAGATTAAAAAATGGGAAAGCAGCAGGAATTTACAATATTAAGGCAGAAATGGTCAAATATATGAATGAGGAAGGTTTTGCATGTCTACACAAATTAATAGGAATGGTTTGGAATACAGGGGTAGTCCCCAGAGACTGGACAATAGCAATAATATTACCAGTATTTAAGAAAGGAAATGTTAAAAGCTGCTCTAACTATAGAGGAATATCAATACTGAGTGTTATCGGAAAAATGTATGAAATCATACTTGAAAACAGGCTAAGACAAACAATAGAACCAACCCTTAATGACAACCAGTGCGGCTTTAGACCAGAAAGAGGAACAACTGATTTAATATTTTGCGTAAGACAACTAGTAGAAAAAACGTTGGCTCGTGATAACAAACTATATATGTGCTTTGTAGACCTCACTAAAGCCTTTGACTGTGCCATACGTGAAAAAATATGGACCATTCTAGAAGAGCGGAATGTAGATAAAAAACTAATTAGAGCAATAGGGAGTATTTATCTTACCACAAGAAATATAGTAAGAACAAATAATGTGTGCTCTGGCGAATTTATTACGACCACAGGAGTGAGACAAGGCGGAGTACTGAGCCCTTTATTATTTATCACACTAATGGATAAAATATATAAGACGTGCATGAAAAATATAAAAGCTGCCAGAATAGGTGTCCATAAGTTACAGCAGGTGTATATATCAGAAATGATGTATGCGGATGACCTACTCATACTAGCTAACTCGGAAAAAGACCTACAGAAGAACGTTGATGTATGGACTGAGGAAATGGTAAAAAATAACATGAGCATAAATATAGAGAAAACGGACGTACTAATTATAGCAAAAGAAAAAGAACAAACGGATATAACAATAAATAACTGTAGGCTCGGACAGGTTGATAACTTCAAATATCTAGGCTCTATAATTAGTGCAAATGGAAGTATGGAAACTGACATTGACAATAGAATAACAAATGCCACAAAACTGTTTTATGCCCTAAACAAATCATTTATAAGAAAAAAAGGAGTAGGGATCTCAACAAAAATAAGAATATTCAAAAGTGTATTCGTTTCAGTATTAACGTATGGGTGTGAGACGTGGTCACTGAACGATAAAGACATAAGCCGGATACAGGCGTGTGAAATGAGGTATCTGAGAACAGCGTCAGGAGTCATCTTAAAAGATCGCTTGAATAATCATACAATACACGAATGGTGTAACACCAAACCAGTAAAGTCAGCTATCAAAACTCGGCAATTGATGTGGTTCGGACACTTAGTAAGAATGAATGAGGCTAGAAAAGTAAAAATTATATGGAAGGCAGGAATTGAGAAAAAGAGAAAGAGAGGAAGACTCAAAAGAAGCTGGAATGAGGAAGTTATAAAAATCTTAATGGAAAGAAAAACGAATTTAAGAGAAGCGGAGAGGCTAGCCAAGGATCGAAGTGGATGGAAGAAATTCTGCTACGACACCTCGACACCATAAGGTACAAGAGGACCGATTATGTATGTATGTACATAACCTCCTTATCCATTTGCCTCTGTTATGTGATTAATTATGTCTATGTCTTGTCATGTTCAAGCTTATGCAGATGATATTAAGATATACAATAATATTACATGTCAACAAAACGGTCGATTATTACAAAATAATCTAGATTCGATAACCACCTGGTGTGCCAATAATCAACTAAAACTAAATGTCAAGAAATGTGCTGTAGTTAGTTTTGGTCGAGTAATTCGCATTAACAATTTCAATTACAATATTTTGGGAACAGCGTTGCAGAAAATGTCAGAAATAAAGGATCTCGGTGTATTTTTTGACAACCGAATAACATTTTCCAAACATATACAAACCATATGTAGAAGTGCTTCTAAAATGCTAGGCTTCATTATACGCACAACTAAATATTTTAACAGTGTCGAATTGCTTAAATCAGTTTATTTTTCATTTGTGCGTAGCAAATTGGAATATGCTTCTGTAGTATGGCATCCCCAATATACTTACCTATCCATAGCAATTGAGGGTATTCAAAGAAGATTTCTGAAATACCTGTCTTACAAACTAGATGGGGAATATCCTGTACAAGGCATTGTTTATGCTCGGTTATTGGATAGGTTTGAAGTAGAATCTTTGTTAGTACGTAGAGAGTTCCATAGTGCGAAATTCATGACAAGCTACTACATAACAGAGCTGGGCAGGATTCGAATCATTCAGGATTCGATTCCCGGATTCGAATCCTTTTAGAGGATTCAAAAGAGGTATTCGAATACTTTAGTGAAAACGGATTCGTGATCCGGATTCGTTACATTTTTTTAAAAGGATTCGTATTCGAATCCAAACGTAGATGACTCGAATCCTTATAAAAGGATTCGAATTCTTATAAATGGATTCGAATCCTTATAAAAGGATTCGAATTCTTATAAAAGGATTCGAATCCTTATAAAAGGATTCGAATTCTTATAAAAGGATTCGAATCTTTATAAAAGGAATCGAATCCTTATAAAATTCGAATCCTGATACATGGATTCAAATCCTCCTAAATAATTCGAATCATCGCTATTAAGGCTGGGATTCGAATTCGATTAATTCAAATAGTTAAATATTCTAATATGAATATTTAAATCACTAAATTATTCATATTTGAATATAAATATTAAAATTTTCGAATAATTCAAATATTTGTGAATGCATATTTGGTTACTTAACCATGAAAAATATCCAACGTTAATAGAATATTTTTAACTTCACTTGAAATCAGTGTTTTATACGCGTGGCGCATGAAGTAAAATTTCGAGTTTAGAAAAGCCCCGTGAAAATTTGTCTCGGGTCGCTGCGCGACCCTCGACAAATTTTCTACGCGGGGCTTTTCTAAACTCGAAATTTTACTTCATGCTTAGTCTGGGAGTGGACAACACTCGTTCTTAGAAGTTTCAAATTGAAGGATTACTCTATATTACTAAGTTTATTACCGTTTTACAAAGGCTACAGCTCAAAGGACCAACCATGGTCTTCGCAGAACGAAGGACTACAGGTAATCGAAGTTATTTTACAAGAAAACAACGAATATCTGAAGGTTTACAGCATGGATACGAAAGAAAACATCTAATTTTGAAAAAATATCGAAGTTATGTTGGTTTTCAGTGCACTTTTAACTTCACTTTAAATCAGTGTTTTATACGCGTGGCGCATGAAGTAAAATTTCGAGTTTAGAAAAGCCCCGCGAAAATTTGACTCGGGTCGCTGCGCGACCCTCGACAAATTTTCTACGCGGGGCTTTTCTAAACTCGAAATTTTACTTCATGCTTAGTCTGGGAGTGGACAACACTCGTTTGAATTTTAAATTTAACTCTTTTAAAAAATCGACGTATGTAATATAATAAATCATTCATTGAAATCATAGAAAAAGATGCAAAATTTTACCTAAAATTAACTTTATAACAGAGCTGTCCAGGATTTAAATCATTTAGGATTCGAATCCTGGATTCAAATCCTTTTAAAGGATTCAAAAGAGGCATTCGAATACTTTAGTTCAACTGGATTCGTGATCCGGATTCGTTACATTTTTTTAAAAGGATTCGTATTCGAATCCAAAGGTCGGTGATTCGAATCTATATAAAAGAATTCGAATCCTTATGAAAGGATTCGAAATTTTATAAAAGGATTCAAATACTTACAAAAGGATTTGAATCCTCAAAAATAATTCGAATTATTTGTGAGGATTAACATAAAAAATGTCTTTTGTGTGTTTTTCAATTTCTCGTTAAAACACTGTTTTATACGCGTGGCGCATGAAGTATAATTTCGGGTTTAGAAAAGCCCAGAAAATTTGTCTCGGGTCGCTGCGCGACCCTCGACAAATTTTTACGGGGCTTTTCTAAACCCGAAATTTTACTTCATGCTTAGTCTGAGAGTGGAAAACACTTGGTAAAGGTAAATCTTTAAATTCTATTCATTATCCACGTAACGTACTTAATGAATTTTACCCCCGAAACAACGATATTATGATTTCCCGGTGAAATATCGGTAAACCGGTTTATATTCATTATAATTATAATCGTTTTTTAAGAACTCAGCAAAGTTGTAAAAAGCTTTCTTCCCCGAGTACGATATTATTTTGACTTTGAACTTTTTGACTGGCAAATATTTTATGACGTTCTGGATACAGTTAAAGAATTGTATTCCCTAATAATAGTTATTGCGAAGAAAATTATTGCGAATTAACTGAAAACTTCCTTATTTGTATGTACAGGGTTATTCAAAAAGATGGACCCAATTTGATTAATTTGTATTTCACGAATACCGGCTAAATTACCCGTATAATTACCCTGTATAAAAAATGTACTAATCAAGTTAAAGCGTATTTAGTTATTAATGAATAAGTTAAAAAAATTATTAAGCGTTCATTTTGAAGCTTAAACGAGTGTTTTTTACTCCCAGACAAAGCATGAAGTAAACTTTCGAGTTTAGAAAAGCCTAAACGTCAAAATCCAAACTCAGGCTTTTCTAAACTCAAAATTTTACTTCATGCACCACGCGTACAAAACGCTGATTCAGTGGAAAGTTTTAAATTTAGATGCTTGCGATTTATGGCGCCCAACTAGGGGCCACAGCGTTAGCCTGGCCCCAGGTTGGGCGCCAAAAAACCTCAAATGCAAGCGTTTCAAGTATTTTTAAACGAGTGTTCTCCACTCTTAGCTTAAGCATAAAGTAAAATTTTGAGTTTAGAAAAGCCTGAGCGTTTTGATTTAGACCCGTAGCGTCCAAACTCAATCTTTTCTAAACTTTAAATTTTACTTCATGTGCCACGCGTACGAAACACTAATCAGTGTGAAGTTTTTAACTTTTACTTTCACAATTTATGGCGCCCAACAAGGGCCTAGCGTTAGCATGGCCCCAGGTTGGGCCCCAAAAAAACCTCAAATCTATGCAAGTATTGGACAGTTTCTAGATAATTAAGAACACACTTACACCGCTTTACCGTTTCGTATGGCATAATCTGAGATATGTAATTTGTTTTTCAAAGCAACCGAGATGCCGACGACAGTTTATAGACACTCGTTATAATTTAATTGCTATCATTTCCAATTTCTTCTAGTCAACGTTTTGATAAAGTTTTTATTTCTCTATTATAAAACTCTTCAAGTTTTGATTAAAGCAAGTCCATTTTTAGTGTCTCTTCATTATGATTATTTGTTCAGTTTACACTGCCATGGCTTGATACACTGCAATGGTTGCTTTCACAATCTAATGAAATTTTTCTGTGACGAAATTTTTAAAACCAACTTTGACATGTTCAATTGTCATAGCACCTTCATCGAGAGGACTGCAACTATTTTTTTGCCAATTTGGTTTTTTTCCAATTGGAACTTATACAGCGTGCAGTGATTAATGTGGTTATTTTCATTTCGAACATTTTTAATTGTTTCAACTGAAAAATTGTCATAATTTATCTGCCTGTGTGGCAACACAAGTGTTGCAGTGTCAACTGATAAACAGTGAAATCTTAACCAAGTGTGTTATTTACTAAAAGTATTGAAAATTTGTTGTTGTTACGCAAAAAATCGTGGTCACTAACTTTTAACTCTATGTACATATAAAATGTTTTTATGTTATAACGCTTAGATTATTAACAAACTTTATCATCTCTATCAACGCGCACAATAAAAACGACATTCAATATTACTAATTACTAATGATATATTTTTTCAGTAATGCGCAAAATCAAGTCATTCCATGATTTTTAAAAATTATAAGTTTTAAAGAATCTTTCAACAAAATGTTATTGTTCTCTAAGAAAGAAGATAGTTACGAAAAAACTTAAAGATAGAAAAATTGTCCAAAATTCTCTTATCTAAAACTTTTGATTGAACGATTTTTTTGTATTCCCATTATTTATTGAGTTATTCGCAACTTTTGCGAAATATAAAAATAGCGAGCACGCTCGCGTAAATTCCAGACATTTTTCAACTTTGACAAAAAACGTTATAACTGAAAAACTATTCGAGCTACAGAAAAGTATAATACATGCATTTAGGCTATTGCGAGGAGATCTACAAGATGGGCGTATTTGTGATCCATAAAGTATCTAAAAGAAAAAGTTAAGTGTATTTTTTTAAATCAAGAAGGCGAGTGTTTATCAAAAGTTATCAATATTATATACAAAACTGTTTTCCACTCCCAGACTAAGCATGGAGTAAAATTTCGAGTTTAGAAAAGCCCCGTGAAAATTTGTCGAGGGTCGCGCAGCGACCCGAGACAAATTTTCGGGCTTTTCTAAACTCGAAATTTTACTTCATGCGCCACGCGTACAAAACACTGATTTGAAGTGAAGTTCAGAAACACACAAACACATCTTTAATCAGAGTAACAGGGAATCACATGTTTAGTCTGTTATCAACGATGTTCAGTGTTAATTAAAATAATTAAGTTTTAAATATTTTTGTTAAAACAACTGGTAACGATATTTATATATAAATGATTGCAAAGAAATAATAAAATCAAATTTATTCTTAAAGGATTTGTATTCGTGATTCGAGAAAACAGGATTCGAATCTTTGATTCGAATCATATTTTCTCTTACGAATCCGTTATTCGAGTATTCGTGATTCAAATCATATTAGATGATTCGGATTCGAATCCTTTTTACTAGGATTCGTCCCAGCTCTGCTTTATAATTTGTTCGGCTTTTAATGGGTGAATATTCTATTCCTAAAAAAAACCGTTTTTATTTAATATTAAAGTTGCATTTAATACAATAACAAACTGTGAATAAATCGACATAAATCTAGAAATATCAAAAATCTCGACATGTAGAAAATCTTGACGGTCCACTCCCAGACTAAGCATGAAGTAAAATTTCGAGTTTAGAAAAGCCCCGCGTAGAAAATTTGTCGAGGGTCGCGCAGCGACCCGAGACAAATTTTCACGGGGCTTTTCTAAACTCGAAATTTTACTTCATGCGCTAGGCGTATAAAACACAGATTCAAAATGAAGTTCAATAATACATATATCATCATTAATTAAAATCATTATACAAGGTGGCCAGAAAAGGTGTGATAATCTTCAGGTAGAGTGGTTCATTGATTAATTTCAAGCAGAAAATTTAAGTAAAAAAATATTGTATTGTGGCTTATAACTCCTCACGAGCCAATTTAAAGAAATGTAAATTTGGCAACAATGGATCAAACAAGTGTTTAATTTAATAATAATCATAAATTTAACAAATCTACAAAAATTAATATTTGAAGTATACATCAAAAATGAAAGATTAAAGTAAATGTTCAAATTGATAACCATCCGTTTCTAAGCAGATCTGGAACCGTCGTGGGATAGAATTAATTACTCGGAGCAACATCTCTTCAGTAATTAATTCCACTGCAACACGAATTCTATTCATGACGTCTACATTGTCCACTGGAGGTGTTGCATACACCTTTTCTTTTAAAAATCCCCAAACGAAAAAATCAAATGGATTCATATCCGGCGACCTTGCTGGCCATAGTATGGGTCCATTGCGCCCAATCCATCTATTTGGAAAATGTTCGTCCAACCATTCTCTTGAAATTCTTGCTGTATGAGGTGGTGCACCATCATGCATGTACAGCATGTTGTTTACTAAATTTAGTGGAACATTCTCCAAAACTTCTTCTAAAATATTTACATAATTTAAAGCATTTAATCATTGATGAATAAAAAAAGGCCCAATTACAAGTAAATTTAGAATACCAAGCCAGACGTTAACTGAAAATTTCCTTTGATGTCCCATTTCTCTAACCGCCCGAGGATTTTCTTCTGCCCAAAAGCGATAATTATGACAATTAAATACCCCATCTCTAGTGAATGTACATTCATCACTGCAAAGAATTTTAAATAAAAAATTTGGTTCTTCCCGAATTTGATCTAAAATCCTGTCACAAAACATACGTCTACGCTCGTTATCATTTTCATACAGTGGTTGAACTTTTCTTGCATGAAATGGACGCATTCGATTTTCTTTCAATACTGCATGGACTGTTGTTTTACTGGGGACATTGAACTGTTGAGCTATTTGTCTCGTACTAATATTGGGATCCTTTTGAACTGCATTCAATATCTGTTCTTCTAGGTGAACAGTGCGACGTTCCCTAGGTCTCCCTCCATCTATGTTATTATAAACGAACGACCCAAAAGTACGTAGCCTTTGGTCTAATTTTCTAAACGTATTGACGCAGGGCTGTTGGCGATTTGGATATCTTCTTTGGTACTCATCTTTGGCACTAGTTGCATAACCATTGCAGAATCCAAATATCATGTACATATCTGCATACTCGTTGAATGTGTACATCTTCAAAAAGTATGATGAACTTCTACAAACTTAAACAAATAAATTATGACAAGTATATGTCAAAGTCAAGTGAAATTTAATAAGGTTACATATGAAAATACATAGTTGCCAGGTCAATTTTTATTAAAAAAATGCTTCTGAAGAAGTTATTAATTTGTTAAAGTTTCCAATTTATTTATCACCTATGTCATTTAAATTTTACAAATATGTAATTGATTGTAAGTTCTATTGATTTTTTCCAAAATAATAGAAAATAACACTAATTTCCAGAGATAAGTTTAATATTTTAACGACCTCGTGAGATGTTACGAGGAAGAATACAATATTTTTTTATTTAGATTTTTTATCCAAAATAAATCAACGAATCACACTACCTGAAGATTATCACACCTTTTCTGGCCACCTTGTATAATCAGATATTTAGTCGGTAAATGAACATGTTTGTTAATAGAAACTGATGGAATAAAATATTACTGGTTGCAAATAATAGATTCAAATTTATTTTTAAAGGATTTGTATCCGTGATTCAAAAATGAGGATTCGAATCTTTGATTCGAATCATATTTTTCACTTACGAATCCTTTATTCAAGTATTCGTGATTCGAATCATATTAGGTGATTCGGATTCGTGATTCGAATCATGTTTTTGAGGATTCATCCCAGCTCTGCTACATAATGATATAGATTGTTCACAATTATTATCGCAAGTCAACCTATCTGTCCCAAGAATTCAATCACGTCATAATAATACGTTCAACACAAAATTGGCCAAATCGGACACTTTACATAAATCGCCACTATTTCATATGTCCAGATATGCAAATAAAGTTTTTGATGATGTCTTTTGTTGAGTGAATGTTAAGTGAATCACACGTCTAGTCTTTAAGTATTGTAATTAAGTTTATTTTTATATATGTTTTTTTCTTTTATTTTTTGTTTGTTTGTTTGTTATATACAGGGTCGCTACAAAGCATGGAAACACGGCTCTCACGTGAAAACGGCTAAAAACAGAACCACTAAAATTGGGATTTCTAAATGGGATATTTTCTTGAACAATTTGGCGTGAAAAAATCAAAAATGATTCTCAGGATTTTCACATACGGACGCCATCTTGAATTTTTTTAAATGGAATTCGATTTTTTTTATTTTACAACTTTTATAGACCTTATAATTCTGATTGCAACCATATACCTTTTTTTAAAAATACTTGTCTTTTCATCAATAAACCGGACTTTGAAAAGTATGGAAACAGCTAAATATTTTGAGAACGGTTTATCGGAATGTCCTTAAATTTTGCAAAGGTTTAGAGTACGTTAATGCCTTCAACTTGCATTTTTTATTTTTTCATATTCATTTGTTTTGTAAATATTCTATTTTTGGTCGAACCTTAAAAATAAAAATTTACAATTTCAACTTATAAAAATAGTTGCAAGTTGAAGGCCTTAACGTACTCTAAACCTTTGCAAAATTTCAGGACATTCCGATAAACCGTTCTCAAAATATTTCGCTGTTTCCATACTTTTCAAAGTCCGGTTTATCGATGAAAAGCAAGTATTTTTTTTAAAAAAGGTTTATGGTTGTAATCAGAATTATATGGTCTATAAAAGTTGTAAAATAAAAAAAATCGAATTCCATTTAAAAAATTCAAGATGGCGTCTGAATGTGAAAATCCTGAGAATCATTTTTGATTTTTTCACGCCAAATTGTTCAAGAAAATATCCCATTTAGAAATCCCAATTTTGGTGGTTCTGTTTTTAGCCGTTTTCACGTGAGAGCCGTGTTTCCATACTTTGTAGCGACCCTGTATACCTATTTGTGTTTTAATTTATATCATATTTAGTTACATTGTCCTGTAATTGGTGAATGTTGGACAATAAAGATTATTATTATTATTATTATTAAGGCAAAACCCAGTACTAATAAGTAGAGTCAAACATGAATCCTAAAATATCGAAATCAAATTACGATCACATATTATTTTATTTTTCACTTTCACTTTATATAAAATTGGATACACAATTCAAAATAACCAACCAAACGATGAAATTGCAACGATTTGACAGAAGTAAAATTAAAAGAACAGCGCAAAACGTTAGAAAGAGATGGATGCACAGCTAGTCTGGCTCGAAAATAAAAATGTATCGAGAAATGAATAAATGTTTTCCCCTTTCAGCCCAACAACGCGTAAAAAACCGGTTCCGTGCCGCTAACAAACGAAGTATCGCATGATGAGTAATTTTATAGAAATCATATATGATGAACAACTGTGTTGTAAAACCAATTCCATGTCCACCATCGCCACCAGGGGCGCATTTTCCTTTAGACTCGATTTCGTCAAGGTCAAAAAATGAAAAAGACCCTTAATATACTCAATGACATTAGAAGCGTAACACCAAGAAGGAATTATTTTTTTGAATTCATATTTTAACAACAGAGTGACTATATTTAAAGCATACATTGATAACAATTTCAACCTTGTGCCTTTTATATTTATTGTGAAAAAAAAAATATTTCACTTTTTCTTTTTTGATAAAACTATTTATATGAGCTGTTTAGTACAGATGTTTTTAGTTTTCGTATTTCCGTTGAGTGTGTTAAGCTTAAATAAAATGCCTCGAGTCCGAAGACGTCCACAATATCACCATTTGAGCGATTTTGACTGGGGTCGAATTGTTGCTTATCGAGATGTCGGTATGTCCTATCGCGAAATTGCCCGCCGTATTGATTCCACTGCAGCAACTGTAATACGTGTGTATCAGGTATGGACAGAAGAAGGTAGAGGAGCAAGAAGAAGACCAATTGGTCAACCAAGGCGTACCACAGAACGTCAAGATCGGCGCTTAAGACAAATAGCCCTGCGAGACCGTTTCGCTACTACGCGTCAAATCGGTGATCAATGGATTGGAGAAGAAGGTAGGCCCGTTAGTATGCGAACCTTATATCGCCGCATTCAATCCTTTGGGCTTCTTTCGTACCGTCCAAGATTAGTGCTTCCTTTAACAGCGAGACATTGTCGCCAAAGGTTGGACTGGTGCAGAGAACGACAGCATTGGGAGGCAGAATGGCACGATGTCGTATTCAGCGATGAATCACGATTTTGTCTAGGCACGCATGATGGCCGTAGAAGGGTACGACGCTACCGTGGATAACGACCTGATCTTAGGTTTGCTATTGAGAGGCATGTACACAGGACTGCTGGAGTAATGGTTTGGGGGGCTATTGCTTATGGTAGTCGATCACCTCTTGTATTCATTCGAGGCAGTATGATAGCTGCGCGTTATGTTGAAGACGTCATACGACCGACTTTGTTGCCTTATTTAGATGGCCGCCCAGACGTACTTTTTCAACAAGATATCGCACGTCCCCATATTGCTCGTCGAACTATGAACTTTCTTAATGAAGCTGGTGTTAATGTTTTGGCGTGGCCGCCCCGTTCGCCGGATTTAAATCCCATTGAACATGTGTGGGATATCATGGGAAGAAGAATATTCTCTTTGCACCATCCTCCACAGACTCTAGCACAGTTGATCGATGAAATTCAAGTTGCTTGGAACGAGATGCCTCAAGAAGACATCGACCATTTCATTTTGTCGATGCCCAGACGTCTACAGGAGGGTATACAGCAAAGAGGTCGCCAAACACATTATTATTTTTTTTTAGATTGTTTTTTAATAAAATTTCTTGAAAATGTAATCATTTTATTCTTGATGTAAGACTACCATACTGGCAAAAAATCAAGTTAAAATAATAACTCCTTCTGGGTGTTACGCTTCTAATGTCATTGAGTATACATTAAAGTGAAATCTTCAATTATGTTTGACATGTAATGAAGTAATTTGATATTTATATCAAAAATTGACGCTCACAGCATGCAGCTTTCTCTTTATTATAGTTAGATACTATCGTGTTTATAACACAATTTCTAATTTTTTACATAAATTGATATTTTTAGTGTACCTTGTCACTATTGACATATATTGTCATTCCGTGTTGAAAATATGAATTATGCCAAAAACAATTTGTTTTCCTTGCCTTGGTTACGATGTGTCATAACATACTGATATTCCCGTGGGAAATATAAAACGTTCTTATTTCCCGTGGGAAAAATGGATTGTCCAAAAGTGACAATTCATCGAACATTTTAACATTCATTTTTTCTTTTAAATGTAACAATAATCTTAGCATTGATAATTTGGGCTACAACGTATTTCGTAAATATTTCTGTGACTAGGAACAGAATAAACAAGTCTTACCTCAAAAATCATACCAAATCTTCAAAAAACGCCAGTAAAAGATTTGCTTTGGCAACGTTCGAGGAATGTTGGCACCTCCATTCGTAAAAATAAGTATACATTATTTTATGGGCTCTCGCCGCTTGTGTTAGCAAGTGAGACATTACAAACTATGAAATGAAGAAAAAGTCAGACCAGTCAACTATGACAATTAAAACATGGCCCTTAGCTACGTTATTAATAAATTCAAAACATCAATCAGAAAAAAATGATTGATTACAAGACGGGAATATGAATATATTTCTCTTGGTGGGTTATAACTAGCCAACTTTCGGAAATAATCTCTTCATAGTTTCCTAGATGTAATAATAATTATATGTGAATAAAATGGACGTTTTTTTTCTTTCGTATAATTTGATATTTTTTACGTGGAAAACAATTTTGTCTAAGTATGACGTTTAAGCACATTTTTTTTTTGTTTAAAACTAAATAAAGTTAGATTAGGTTAGATGACAAGCTGTGAAGTTAGTTACAACTAATTTTAAAACCGTCAACTTTAACGAAAAAAAAAAACTTATTTTTGTAACCAGACCTGTCTTTTAACTCTAATAACATTTTGACATAATTTAAGTAAGTTTGATTATTTTGACATTAGGACATTAAATCACTGTGTCAACTGTTTTTTGACTAATAAAATCACTTAGTCTGTTGATTGGGTTGAATTTAATTAATCAATGACTATTGTAACATTTTGACTGTAAGTTTCTTACTGTATTTTCACTATTATGGCATTTTGACGTTGTCCTTTGTTCGACTCTGATATTTTGTTTGACGTCTGACATAAAAAAATATTGCTTCCTCTTTACCTTGTATCAAAATTGACATTCTGTTTCGACGTTATAAAACTTTCTCCGCCAAAAAAACAAGAATCAATATATTATGTTGAATATCAATTGTTTTAATGCTAAAACGAGTGTTTTCCACTCCTAGACTAAGCACGAAGTAAAATTTCACTTTAGAAAAGTCTAAAATTTTGGCTCGGGCGCGTAGCGAAGCGGAGCGACCGAGCCAAATTAGGCTTTTCTAAACTCGAAATTTTACTTCATATGCCACGCGTATAAAACACTGATTTAATGTGAAATGGTCTTAAAATTAACCAATTGACAAGTGAAACAACGTTAGTATGTCAATTATCTATCAATACATTTTTATTACTGACATTGCTAACAATTTTAAATTTTGACACAAAGAAAGGTCATTTTCTCATATATTGTCAGCCATAATATAACGAGTGGTATGATTATTATCGATGATATTTTGGAGTTGAAACCGAGCTGCAGATTCAACGAGTGAATGTTTGATAATTGATAATTAATCATATCACGAGTTATATTTAGTGTGAGATTATAACGAATAAAATAATGCGAGTCCCTCAACATTATCGACAGCTGTGATATTGTTGTTTCCCTATTGATTGTGAATTTTTTGAAAGCACAAAAGTGCGATTCTTTGTTTCTGACGGTGTTTTTTGGCGTCGCACTTTTCACTTCTTTATTAATGTCACTGTACGAAACTTAATTCCAGCGATTTTCGTCTATTTTGACGTTTCGAATGACAGGACAACTTATCACCGCTTCTTTTGTTTTTTTATCATCGCAGTGGTACCTACGGCTTTCCTTGCATCTCATTGGTTGAAAATTCATTCTAGTAGGCTATGAGTTGTATTCTCAACCGTAATATAACGAGTGGTATGATTATTATCGATGATATTTTGGAGTTGAAACCGAGCTGCAGATTCAACGAGCCCGAAGGGCGAGTTGAATGTGCTGCTTCAGTTTCAACGACAAAATATCATCGATAATTAATCATATCACGAGTTATATTTAGTGAGAGAATATAACGAATAAAATAATGTGAGTCCCTTAACATTATCGACAGTTGAGATATTGTTGTTTCCCTATTGATTGAGAATTTTTTAACCGCACAAAAGTTCGTAAACTGCCGCCACTGTGATTCTTTATTCATGACGGTGTTTTTTGGCGTCGCACTTTTCACTTTTCTATTAATATCACTGCACGAAACTTTACCTATTTTGACGTTTCGAATGACAGGACAACTTATCACCCACTGCTTCTTTTGTTTTTTATCATCGCGGTGATGGACATGTACCTACGGCTTTCCTTGCATCTCATTGGTTGAAAATTCGTTCTAGTAGACTATGAGTTGTATTCTCAGCCGTAATATAACGAGTGGTATGATTATTATCGATGACATTTTGGAGTTGAAACCGAGCTGCAGATGTGCTGCTTCGGTTTCAACGACAAAATATCATCGATAATTAATCATATCACGAATTATATTTAGTGAGAGAATATAACGAATAAAATAATGTGAGTCCCTTAACATTATCGACAGCTGAGATATTGTTGTTTCCCTATTGATTGAGAATTTTTTAACAGCACAAAAGTTCGTAAACTGCCGCCACTGTGATTCTTTGTTCATGACGATGTTTTTTGGCGTCGCACTTTTCACTTTTCTATTAATATCACTGCACGAAACTTTACCTATTTTGACGTTTCGAATGACAGGACAACTTAACACCCACCGCTTCTTTTGTTTTTTATCATCGCGGTGATAGACATGTACCTACGGCTTTCCTCGCATCTCATTGGTTGAAAATTCGTTCTAGTAGGCTATGAGTTGTATTCTCAGCCATAATACAACGAGTGGTAAGATTATTACCGATGATATTTTGAAGTTGAAACCGAGCTGCAGATTCAACGAGTCCGTAGGACGAGTTGAATGTGCTGCTTCGGTTTTAACGACTAAATATCATCTGGTATTAATCGTACCACGAGTTATATTTAGTGAGAGAATATAACGAATAAAATGTTATAATCTTACTTATCTGAAACTTCCTAGCGGCACAAAAGTCAGAAAATTGTCGCCAATACGACTCTCTATTTCGCGCTGTGTTTTTCGGTATCGTATTTTTCACTACTTCACTTATATTGCTGCTAGAAGCCGTACCAAAACGATTTCCAACGTCCATTATTTGGAATTCTGACGTCTAACCACTTTGACGTTTAAAAAACAATTTATGACCACAACAAACTTATCATTGCGATGATTTTTTATCATCGCTGCGATACACATACTGCTATATATGTACTTGCATCTGATTGGCTGAAAATACATTCTAGTAGGCTATGAGTTGTATTCTCATCTTTATAATTTGTTAAAAATGCAGAAACCAGAGACATATTTTAGAAGAGTAATATTTTCTTATTTCTTCAGCTACGAAGTTTATATAATTTTTTTTTGTGTATAAAAATTGCTTATTGTTAATTAATTTTTGTGACTATAATTTTTTTTTTATAAAATGCAGAACTTCGTTTTTTTGAATTGAAATATATTAAAAAAGAAAGAAGTTTACTTTAAAAGAAATTTTTTAGAGAGTAGACCACTTGAAGACGTACAGTACTCGCAAAAGCAGTATCTAAATATTAAACATCATTGTTTATGGACTCGTATACAAAATATTGGTAAAAAAAAAACGAGAATAATAAATATAAACAATTGATTAGTGTTTTAATTTTTATAAATTATTGTTTATTTTATGAGCATAAGCACACAAGTTTTTACAATAAAACATTTCTCCAGAAAAGAAAACGACAGCTGATTAGTTCATCGAAAGAAAATGAGGTTATCTTTGAAAGAAAGGGAAAAACATGTTAGAACGGGTAATACATTGCGATATTTCCACTTTTTTTTTTCTCAAATACATAATACCAATTAACTTTAGTATACATCACATCATCACGGAGGAGCGAACCGAATTGAGTAAAACTCGTACACTTGGCATTTGTAAAAAGTAAACTCAATTACAACTATCGTTTATCCATTAAAATCCTAAACGTACCTCTGCAGTGTGTAAAAATAGATTAAATATTTCTTACTACCGCGCTTCAATTAGAGTTAAAAAAATCTCAATAAAGGTGTCAGCGAACGGAAATCGATTAAAAATTCAGTCGTCTTTCGTTATAATTAAACTCTCACATTCCTTGTCTTTCGTGACGTTCTGGTTGGCCTGATCATTCTCGAACTCGACGAAGTCGTCGAACAAGCTCGGCCAGGCCTCGTTGTCGTCGTACGAGCTGAGATCGTTTCCGACCGTCTCTGAAAAGTTCAAAAACATGTTCCAAGTGTCTTTCGGGATGCCCCTGTACTGTTCGTGCATCTTGAGGAAGTTCAACCACCGGTCTAGGACGGGCGGTTCCCGCACCGTGAACACCAACTTCCACAGGACGACCGCCATGTCGATCGGGAGGATCCTCTGCCCGGAAACGGAGTCCAGCCCGAATTTAAAAGTGAACCGGTACAAGTTCTTGAACGAATCGTCGTTATTCTCCACTTCACTAACTAATTCCGGCAGTCGCGCCTGTAATGTCTTGATCGAATCGGCGCGTATTTTTTTAAGTCCCGTCACAAACTCAGTCCGTGTGAACCGGCACATTTGTTCCGTGTTCAGCTTCCAGGCCAGAACCAACACTTTGAACTCGTCGGGAGAGACTTGTAGATCTTTGCAGAGCTGTTCGATTCCCTCTTCGAGTATCGAGTCCTCCTCCTCATCTTTGTAGACTTCGAAGAGGGCGTTGAGCTTGGCGTCGGATGGTTTGCTGTCCGTCAGGCCCATGGTGGGGGCGGATTTCGATTGGGTTCGCCTGGGGTAGAACCGACTGATGGTGGTGTTGGTGGCGATTGTAGCACTCTCCGGTGCTGATACCAAGTGGTTGCCGTTGCTTATGAGGCTTGTTTCAATAGCTGCCGTTGACGGTGGGATATGCGGTGCACCGGTGAAATGTCGCACATCGGGCATTTCTGTAACATTGATTATTAGTAGTGATGGGAATAATCGAATTAGTCAATACTGGCAATGTCTCAAGATTATCGATTATTTTATGTATCGATATTTTGCATTAATTGCTACATGGATGTAACCAGGATTTTGATCTTCGAGGAATGTACAGATTTTACAAAAAAATAAGGACCTTTATTGGCATAATACTACATTACATCTACACTAATCGCTGCCTCTTCTCTTTCTTCTGCTTTCCCTCTCTTCTCCCAACTTCTCCAGCGTTCTTACCCTGGCCCCATCCTCTCTCATCCATTCCGTCACTCTTCTATTCCCTCTTATTCCCACCCATTCCTCCTTCACCCCCTGGCACTCCGCCGCCAAATGACTCCAAAGGATACGCGGAGTCACACATTACACACCTCCCATACTCTTCCCCCATCCACACCTTCCTTCCTCTCTTCCCTGACCCACACGTCGCCCTTGCCAGCACCACCCTTTCCTCCCTACTCCATCCCCCCTCCACCAAATACCTCGGCATTCTCCTATGCACCTGCCACCTCTCGTACCGTTGTATTCACTCCTCTCTATACACCCCTGTCTTTCCTGTGCTTCCACCTCCACCTCCTTCTCTTTCACCCACACATCCACCTTTACCCCATTCCCCAGCCACTCCATCACCTTCGTCTCCGACAAACCCACCCTCTCACCCATTCTCCTTCTCTTGCTCCTCCATCTAACCTCTCTCCCATTCACGCACGCCACCCACACCGCCTTCACCAATCTCTCTTCCTCCAGGTCCCATAACTTCATCTCATACCTAGCCATTCTCACCATTTCCTCACACTCTAATTTCTCTCTATTCGTTTCCTGCAGCACTATGTATACGGGTGTCGACCTTTCCAGCCCCAAAATACGCTTCAAGAACCACAACTGCTCCCTCTCTATACACACATACCCTCTCGTCCTCCATACTTCCACCCCATACATTAACACTGACCTCACACACGCATCCCATACTTTACACGCCACTGTTACATTGTTCCCCATCCACTTCCCACGCTATCTCCCACGCCTTTCTAGCCTTCCCCTGCACCCACCTCACATGCTCCTCATACCCTCCCGTCCCTTTGAACATAAACCCTAAATACTTGAATTTTTTAACCCTCTCAATCACCTTCCCCATCCACTCTAATTCCTTCACCCTCCCCTCCCTCCCTTTATTTCTGAATCTCATCTATTTCCAGATTTTACAAATTACTTTCTTGAAAATTACTGTTAGTCGAAACTAGTTGGAATAAATACATAATATTAGTGAATGAAACCAAGTGATTTCCCTTTCTATTAATTTTTACAAATTAATTAACATATATTTTAATCATATTTCATCAAGTGATCAATGAGAACCAAACTAAAAATAATTTTTGTGTTATTTTTATTACAAAAAATCATGGCATGACAATGTAATTAGTAAAAGAAAATATCGACTATCAGAAATGATAAGTTTGCGCAATTAAAAAATTGGCTTGTGTGAAATCAGTTTTACATTTTCCTTTTTTATATATTTCTTTAAAATTATACTTATTGCAAGAAAAGATAATAATTATGATTTCATTTTTATATACTGGGTGTCCCATCGAAACCGCACAGTAAAACTATATGGACTTCTAATTAATGTATTGTAATGAGATATTTTGCATTCATGTAATTGAGTGTGCTCTTTTTAACAAAAATCTTTTCAAGATTATTTGACTTATTTAATGATTTTTTTTACAGAATTTTATGTAGTATCATAGAGTAAATAGTATTAGGGGTGCCACGGGTGGAACACTTCCAGCTCAGCCTACAGAATACAGAAAATAAACTTATCGGCGTATTTATTTAAAATTGGAACGGTAACAAATATAAATATGAACGATATTCAAGAAAACAGAAATCCCGCCTTGGCTTCAAGTGCGCTTATCGAACCGACTCGGCTTATTTATCTCATATCTGTTGATGCCTGAAATATTTAGGTTTGTAAGTTTGGCTGCGCTTGACATTGCATATTAAACGTTTCCAAAAATTGCCGCTGAGGACGCATCAGTACGAATGCATACGTCTCACCCCATTTCATGATGAGGGATGGATGCATATCTACTAACATTCTTAATGTATGGTATTCAAATTTGAAATAAAATATATAGAATTCCATTTAAAATAAGAAAGTTGGAATTGACTTTCGGTGTAACCGGAAGTAGAATGATCTTGAAAGTCATTGAAAGAACACACTTGAATGCATAAATGCTGAAAATCTCATTACAATAGATTAATTAGAAGTCCATACACTCAGTTTTCGTGGGACACTGTGATATCATCAATTTCTAGCACTGCAAAAATTGGAGTCAACTTGTAAATGAAAAATTGACAGTTTAGTGATTTGCACAAATTATTTGGTCTAGATGTATGTTTATTATAAGGCAATATGTGGTAAAAATATTGGCACGATTAATGAAATGTACAGGGCGATTTAAAATGATTTAGAACGGTCGGAATTCGTTATTGGTTTATGCCAGGATTGACTAGACAAAACATAACTACAAGCTTAAAATACGTCAATTGTTTTCCCATGAAAAGTTAAAATGTTGCAAAATGGCGAATATTCTGAAGAGTATGTAGTTTGTTTTTCATAGTTTAAGGGAGGAATCAGCAATTTTTGTTTATTATGTTTGGCATCGGTTTTAACATCAGCCACTAAGGATGATTATACAGCGTGTAAACGAACTACTGTACAGGCTCTCTACCACATAAGGGGCAGCGTTTAAATAAACAATACCTGCATTTGAAATTACCATACCTTTAGTAGATAGCTCACAAATAATTATTAAAAATAATTAATAATAATAGGCCACATGTTTGTGGTATCTGGTATACGCGCACATTGCGTATTTTAAGAGAGATTCCACATAGACTGGTAGTTTTTAAACGATTTGGATATCGAATTACACCATCCAGAGAAAAGTGGGTCAGATTGTGAAGAATTATGTCTATGTTATCGTTTTCATAAGTACCCATTGCTGACTAAATTCGGAATATTTTCTAAACGGGTTAATGAAATTCAATATTTTTCCTTATTAGGTTCACACTTCACTTTATCTCCACTCTTATTGAAATGTTTAGATAAGAGCGGCGAGGGTGGATGATTTTTAAACATAAAAATAGTTTGCTGTTTAGTCTATGGTGAAACTTATTCCATGAAACATCTACATTTTGTAACATGGCGCGATACGTTTATTCAAACATTGAATTGGCAGACATGTTTCTTCTTTACGGTGAAACTCGGTGTAATTCCGCGGAAGCTGTAAGAATTTATCAAAAGCGATTTCCTGAACGACACTTACCACCGCCAAACCGATTTAGAACATAAAGCTGTTCGACACGAACCTCAGAGATACTCAATTCATTCGAACAAATATCTTTTCGTATACATATCAATATACCCCCTCCTCGAATTTTAAAACTATTAAACTGATTTCTATCTAACCTATAAATATTATAATTAGACAAATTAAGTTCACTGTTTGATATTTCATCATTAAGCCACGTTTCGATGAGAACAATGACGTCATAATTACATACATTTATACTACTACTATATCTTCAATCTTTGTACGCATTCCACTAACATTTTGAACATATACACTTAGTTTTTTATTTTTTTGCTGTTTACCGGTTTATTTGATGTATGTTCCTCTTGAATTTCAATTATCCTTGGAATATTATTAATATATATATATAATATAATAATAGAGCAGAGACATCAAGTTTCGCTCACCCTGTACATTTTATATTTAAAATGTTAATCTTTTGTTTTTTGTAAAGAGTGCCTTAGAAACAGTCAAGTAACTCACTTATTTGACAACTCCTAAGACCCATAATTTGCTTACATATCACCCCTGAAGACGGCCATCCAACGATATACAGCGTGTAAACGAACTACTGTACAGGCTCTCTACCACATAAGGGGCAGCGTTTAAATAAACAATACCTGCATTTGAAATTACCATACCTTTAGTAGATAGCTCACAAATAATTATTAAAAATAATTAATAATAATAGGCCACATGTTTGTGGTATCTGGTATACGCGCACATTGCGTATTTTAAGAGAGATTCCACATAGACTGGTAGTTTTGAAACGATTTGGATATCGAATTACACCATCCAGAGAAAAGTGGGACAGATTGTGAAGAATTATGTCTATGTTATCGTTTTCATAAGTACCCATTGCTGACTAAATTCCAAATATTTTCTAAACGTGTTAATGAAATTCAATATTTTTCCTTATTAGGTTCACACTTCACTTTATCTCCACTCTTATTGAAATGTTTAGATAAGAGCGGCGAGGGTGAATGATTTTTAAACATAAAAATAGTTTGCTGTTTAGTCTATGGTGAAACTTATTCCATGAAACATCTACATTTTGTAACATGGCGCGATACGTTTATTCAAACATTGAATTGGCAGACATGTTTCTTATTTACGGTGAAACTCGGTGTAATTCCGCGGAAGCTGTAAGAATTTATCAAGAGCGATTTCCTGAACGACACTTACCACCGCCAAACCGATTTAGAAATTTATTACAAAGAGCACGCGACACTGGAAGTTTGCAGCCCGTCGCCGTCGCCGGAGCCGGAGCCGCCGGAGGTGGTGACCGTCCAATGCGATATTTGCGAGCGGAAGATGAAATTTTGAATCTGTTGGAAGCGGATCCTGGTTTAAGTACCCGTATTACCAGCGTGTACAACATCTTCAACCCCATGATTTTCCCAAAAGAATTGCATTTTGTCAATGGATTTTGGCACAAAATGTTCAAAATCCTAACTTTACCAAAGACATTTTAGTGACCGACGAATCGGAAGTTTTAATTTCCATAATATGCATGTTTATGCAATAGAAAATCCTCGTGTTACGCGTAGAACTCATATCCAGCATCGCTTCTCCCGTAATATCTGGGCAGGTATTTTAAATGATCAATTAATTGGGCCATTTATGTTCCCATTTAATTTGAATGGAGAACGATATTTACGATATTTGCAAGATGACCTTTTAGATCTTCTAGAAAATGTACCCTTAGCGGTTCTTAGAAGAATGTGGTATTTGCAAGATGGTGCGCCAGCTCACTATGAAAGGCGCGTTAGAAGATATTTGGATGATGAGTTTCCAGGACGTTGGGTTGGTCGTGGAGGCCCTGTACCATGGCCTCCAAGAAGTCCGGATTTAAACCCCTTAGATTTTTTTCTTTGGGGATACTTTAAAAGTGAAGTCTACACTACGGAAATTGACAATGCTGAAATGCTGATACAACGAGTAAACGCCGCGGCTAATACCATTCGTGAAAAACCTCGTGAAATGTTTGCTACTGTTCGTGCAAATTGGATACGTAGAGCCCAAATGTGCATTGAGTGCGGCGGACGTCAATTTGAACACTTATTGTGATTTTTTTTATACGTGACCCAGTTTTATCTAGTAATTCTAGACAGTGTGTGTGTGTGTGTGTGTGTAGTGCGTGCTAAGTGATTTATACGTCTCGCAGTAGTAACAGTAAATAAGCAATACCACAAATGAGTGCCCTAGTTTCATCTAGTCATTAGAGACAGCGTGCATGTTTAGTGCGTGCGAAGTGATTTATGCGCCTCGCAGTAGTAAAAGTAAATAAAAAATACAACAACTTACGCATCCACGAAAAATATCATGAACACAGGTAACCAGAAGTTCTCAAAAAGTAAAAAATGCATGAAAAATTATGAAAAATCCAATATTTTATTTCCGATTTTATTTTTGCTGCAATTGGTGTCAAAATATTTTGTGTATACGCCCTTAAGAGGATGTACATTAGTTTGATTACACGCTGTATATTTTACCAATTGTGATGTATTTTAAACTAACGAGTGTCTTCCACTCGCAGACTAAGCATGAAGTAAAATTTCGAGTTTAGAAAAGCCCCGCTTAGAAAATTTGTCGAGGGTCGCGTAGCGGCCCGAGACAAATTTTCACGGGGCTTTTCTTAACTCGAAATTTTACTTCATGCGCCACGCGTATAAACCACTGATTTACAGTAAAGTTAAAAATATATAACGCTTAGATGTGATGATGATTAATATTTACCAAGATGTAAACGTCAGATACGTTTTAAAAAAATGTATTGACCTAAAATTGTACACGTAGACATAAATTTTGACTTTATTTTACAAATATCGTATTAATTATAATTACATTTTAAATAATTTCATAAATATCAAATAAATCTTCCTATCAAAACCACCTCAAACCGGACAAAAGATAACGCCAAGCGCCAGCTGAAAACATGGACTTCTTACTACCTGATAATATCGGGTTGTCATTGACACCCAAAAAATGCGGTTGGTGTTCATAATGAATTAACCCTTGAGTGCTCGGTCTCTTTCCCCTTACCCTCCAACATTTTAGAGAGAGATAGAAATCGGAAGATTTTAGAGTTTTTGGTCTAGTCGCTGTAATATGGATACAAATATTTTTATATATAAAATTATAGCGAAACATTTATATAAAATTCTCAAACCAATTTCTGCGAGAATTCTTGTCTGTGTAAAGCAGCTCTAATCGAAATTTTTAGTTTTGAAAATGGAAAAGAGACCTTTTTCGCTCGTTTAATATCGATTATTCAAATATCTCAATTAATCCCATCACTAATTGTTAGCAAATTGAGTCCACAAAAAATGCAATTATAAAATATTTAAAAAACACAATTTTCTTAGTTTGTTACAAAGTAAAGAAAACAAAACAATACAATACCCTTGACAAGTGAGCTCAATAACGTCACAATGAGTACTAAATTATCAGTTTCTGACACACAACACGAAAAAATTAATCATTCATTTTTCATAAATATGAACGTTCGAAGTAAACAACTAAAGGCAGTTTTATTTACAAAAGAAATCAAATCTGAATATAAATATTTTGCATTAATTCAGAAGAATGTTCCAACAAATACTGAGCCAACATAAGTTATTAAATAATAAAGAGAGAGATAACTCAAAATAAACACACATTTACAAAACGAACAAAAAATTTAATGAGTTTTCTATAGAACAACTGATAGCATGTTACTATCAAGGAAGAAAAAATTATATATTTCAGGAATTTTCTTGTCTAACTATTCTTTAATTAAAAGGTCATTATAAAATTATGGGAATAACTAATACCAGGTAATTACTTAATGAATTTCGTTGTTTTTTTGTATTATTTAAATTTAATGGAAATACCAGTTAATTATATTATCATCCTTTGACATAAAACATGAGTATGTCGATCATTTTTATTTTAGTAAAAGATCAACCCAAAAGATTGCACTTTTTTAAATTAAAAGACCTAAAAGGTGTAACTATTGCAATATTTTCATTTCTTATATTTTTTAACTATAAGGAATAATTTCTTTGTTGTTGTATAGCAAAAGATTATTATTATTAATTAAAAATTCATTGAACAATGACTCATAGGATATCATAACCTTTTGACTTATGGATATTAAAAACTGTTTTAAATTAAAATGATAAAATAAATGAATAAAGGTAGAAAATCTAAGTGAATGATTGAGTTTTGTGATTAACAAAAATGGTTCAATAAACTTTTACACTAAGGCTCAGAATTTTTAAAATTGAAGTATTCATTCTAAAACATATTCAAATATTTGAATATTTTAAACATTTAAATTTTTCAAGCATTTAAATATTCCAATATTTCAAGTATTTCTGTTTGAATATTTTTTTAAATAAATATGCGAATATTTTAATTTTAAAAATTTGCAGAGTTAATCAAAACATGTACATATCAGTATAAATGAAATAGCTAATTCTTGATTGCAGAATACTTCAAACATTAAAAGTGCGATTCTTTTCGCAATCTACAACAAGTTAGTCTTACAAAGGCTATAACAAACACTCATTGAAACAACTACTTCCCGGGCTAATACCCCGACGGACATTGAATTATACAACAAGCGTTTGCTGTTACATACAGTAACCTACTGCAAATGTAACAATTTGGGTCAAATTATTCAGGCCATCTATAGACGCGTTTCGAGATATATCTCTCATCAGTATAGCTTTGCCATTCCCTCTAAACAATTTGACACCTTAGACTGGCGGTCACGTTACCGTTCAAACATAAGTATAAATGAAATTGCCAATTCTTGGTTGCAGAATACTTCAAACATTAAAAGTGCGATTCTTTTCGCAATCTACAACAAGCCCGGGAAGTAGTTGTTTCAATGAGTGTTTGATATAGTCTTTGTAAGACTAACTTGTTGTAGATTGCGAAAAGAATCGCACTTTTAATGTTTGAAGTATTCTGCAACCAAGAATTGGCAATTTCATTTATACTTATGTTTGAACGGTAACGTGACCGCCAGTCTAAGGTGTCAAATTGTTTAGAGGGAATGGCAAAGCTATACTGATGAGAGATTAGTCTCGAAACGCGTCTATAGATGGCCTGAATAATTTGACCCAAATTGTTACATTTGCAGTAGGTTACTGTATGTAACAGCAAACACTTGTTGTATAATTCAATGTCCGTTGGGGTATTAGCCCGGGAAGTAGTTGTTTCAATGAGTGTTTGATATAGTCTTTGTATGACTAACTTGTTGTAGATTGCGAAAAGAATCGCACTTTTAATGTTTAAAACATGTATCATTATTTTATATCAATCTTGTGATAGATTAATAAATAACAACTAAGTTTAGTTTTCAAATTCATATTGAATCAATGTTGTACACGTCTGGAGCATGAAGTAAATATTTCAAGTTTAGAAAAGCCTGAAATATTTACTTCATGCTTAAATCAAGGATTGAAAAACCCTCGTTAAAACTCTATTAAAACCTTTAATGACAACACCAGATTCTTAAAAAGAAATATTGATGCGTCCATCATAGCACTTTCCCCATCACCTAAACCAGTGGTGGGGAAACTTTTTTTAAGACGGGCCATTTGTAATAACCAGACAATCGTAGCGGGCCAAAGAATAATGCTTAATCGTAGGTAGGTAGTTTTTATGCGGGTCGTCACATTACGAAGTAAGAACGCGTTCAAACATTCTCACGACGGCACTCTTAAACGGGCCGGATTAAACCTTTCCGCGGGCCGGACTTGGCCCGCGGGCCGTAGTTTTCCCATCACTGACCAAAACAATTGATAATTGACATACTAAACTTATTTCACTTGTAAATTAGTTAACACCATTTCACATTAAATCAGCGTTTTGTGCGCGTGGCGCATGAAGTAAAATTTCGAGTTTAGAAAAGCCTAATTTGGCTCGGTCGCTCTGCTTCGCTACGCGCCCGAGCAAAATTTTCAAAACGTTAAATCACTGTATTATACGCGTGACGCATGAAGTAAAATTTCGAGTTTAGAAAAGCCCAGAAAATTTGTCGAGGGTCGCGCAGCGACCCTCGACAAATTCTCACACGGCTTTTCTAAACTCGAAATTTTACTTCATGTTTAGTCTAGGAGTGGAAGAGAATTGATTGTTTCATAATTGAAAATTGACGTAATAAGTTTATTGTTGTTTTATTGACAAAGAAAGAAGAAAGAAAGAATTGCCATAATAGTGAAATTACTGTTAAAATGTTACAATAGTCATTTAATGATAAAATACTTTCAAAATGCCATGTTAAAATAACCGTCAAAATGTTGCAATAGTCATTTAATGATGAAATACTATCAAAATACCATTTGAGTGAAAATACAGTCCGACTATGATGAAATACTATCAAAATATCATAATAGCTAAATTACCGTCAAAATGTTACAATAGTAATTTAATGATAAAATACTATCAAAATGCCATAACAGCGAAATTACCGTCAAAATGTTACATAGTCATTTAATGATGAAATACTATCGAAATGCCATAATAGTGAAAATTCAGTCTATTATGATCAAGGCCGTAGCTAGAAAAAATGTCAGGGGGGATTGAAAAACTTCGGTGGGGGTTTTACTGGTAAAAATATTGTTTTTGCTCTTTCAGAGCCGCTTTTACATACAAAAATTTAAAATTTTCAAAACGGGGGGGTTTGCACTAGAGCTGATGATACCCGGGTACCCGCTCACTACCCGAATAAACGGGTAATACCCGGGCACCCGGATCGCAGTACCCGGGTATCGGTACTACCCGAATTACGCGTATTACCCGTATTATCCGTATTACCCGTATTACCCGTGATACCCGTATTACCCGTATTACATATTAAATACTATAATTCACATTTGTTATGTATAGAATGAATGAGAAATTTTTGCGATACCGTAATTAAGAAGTTAGCAAACAGAATTGTACGTACAGAATCAGCTACACTGTTTGGCGAAAAGTCGTTTGAGAAAAACGTGTTTAAAGTTTAGGTAAGTTCTAAAATGATAATTATTTAAACTTGCCATTATTTAAACTTACCATTAGTATGCTATACAGAAATAGCACTTTCTCCTCTTCGTTCTGTGGGCGCTCTTCCACATTACGCGTTTTGGGCTGTAACTTAGCACATTTTTAAAATTTTACAATCAAATAATACTCAAAATGCGCGTAAACGTTTGCACTTTCAAAGTAACGCAAAAGAAAAATCGATTTTTTGAAATCTCCAGAATATACGAACATCTTAAATAAAGCTTAGATTTAAACACGTTACAGCAGTGATTTATTTTTGTGGAAAAACACAAGCAAATTAACATTCTCTGTCGAGAGACAATTTCGTTTTGAAGTAACTTTATTTCCTGCTGTTGAAGATACTCACTCGGAACTCGCCGAAGACGCCTATATTCCTAAATTGTACGATATAGTATCTCCACGTATTTTGCAATTTGCCTGCAATTCATCTTCTGTAGGAGAAGCATATCTCTACACCCAACTTTTCTTTCGTGGTATATTTATTTTTTTATGCAATCGGCACCAAAATGGGATATTAATGACTAGGCACCAAAATACTAAGATTTTTATATAACGAGGTGGTATTATTATTAAAACATGATCAGTTAATAATATTTAATAAAACTGTAAAACTCATCTAATAATTACTTTAAGTGTGTGGCTGTTGGGGATTCTAACCGGTGATACATCATTGAAGCCCTGTGTTTATTAGAACCAAGCGGTAAACACCCAACAACTTAACCTGGAATTATATCCGCAACTTCAAACGTGTAAACGTTAGATGTTGTGTCATTATTTTTTTGTAAACATTAGTGAAAATGGGGCATTGCCGATTGCAAAAAAATATAGTATTTACCTCAGCACTAAAGTTTCTTCTTATTACTCTTTTGGTTTATTTGCCTTGGCCCTACGGGCCTCGTCAACTAAATCCAAATCGTAATAAAAAGATCCACTTTAGTGCCTTGATAAATAAATAACTATTATATCGCAAACGGTCTCACCGAACAGTCAGTTAAATCAAACGTTAAATCGTTTCTTATAATATATTCGATATATCGTTGAAAATAAGCATATTCAATACAAGTGAAGTACACGCAATGAAAAGAATCAGGTTGCTGGCCTTAGCTGACATTCAAATTGACGTTTGGGTTAATTGACGTTTCAGTGAAATCGTTTGTGATATAAAAATAATTATGCCACGAAGAATAAGTTGGGTATGGAGATATGCTTCTCCTAAAGAAGATGCATTGCAGGCAAATTGCAAAATATGTGAAAATATCGTACAATGGATCGCCATCGGCTCTAAATAAACATCTCAGGCAGAGACATAAATTTTCTGCTCCAATTGTTACAGATAACAGGTTTGTGCAGAAATAATCATTTCGTTCCCTAATCTCGAGAGCATAATACTAATCTTACTGTTTTTTTTTTCATTAGTTTAGAAGTTGCATTATCAAAAGAAAATGATGAATTGTCAAACGCATCTACGTCACACTCGGCTGATACTAACAAAATACCTCTAAGAAAACGGAAAGCGACATCAGAATCTGCAACAAAACAATGTTCTCCCTCAAGGCAGGAAAATATATCAAGAGCTCTTGCACGAATGATTGCAACATGCCAATTGCCTTTGTCATTTGCGCACAGCGATGGTTTTATAGAATTCATGAACATTGTCGAACCAGGTTACCAAGTACCATATCCACAAGCAATTCACGCACGGCTAGATTTGGCCTACGAAGAAATTAGACAGCGAATTTCAACAAATATTACTAAGGCATCTACTGTTGCGATTACAACAGACGAGTGGTCATCCAGAGCACAGGAACAATATGTGTCTGTAACAGCTCATATGATTAATTCGGAATGGACGTTGAGCAATTTTACATTGTCCACAATGAACTTAGATGATCGCCCCACAGCAGATAATTTGGCTGCCGTTTTAGAGCTCGTGCAAGGAGAATGGGAACTTGGCGAAAAATTACATTCAGTAGTACACGACAACGCCAGTTCTATAAAAGCTGCTGTACGACTATTAAGTAATGTTAAACATAGCATTAATTGTGCTGCGCACACGTTGCAATTATGCGTGAAGGACGGGTTAAATAGTGTGCCAGAATACAACGCCGTATGTACAAAAGCGGCGAGAGTAGTAGGCCATTTCAAACATTCGAATGTTGCAACCGGTGCATTGGAAAAGATGCGAGTAAAACTGGGCTTAAAGGTAGGACTTCTCATACAAAGCTGCCCTACGCGTTGGGATTCGACCTACATGATGTGTGACAGATTATGTCAAAATCGCAATGCTGTATGCGGAGTACTAGCGGACAGAACATACACTAACCCTGCTACTGCGTTGAAACTTGAAATTTCGGAGTATAACTGGCGCTTGATGGAAGAAATGTTGGTATTATTGAAGCCGTTGCAGATGACTACGAAGATATTTTGTAGCGACAACACAGTAACGTTATCAGCGGTGCGGCCTATTATAAAAAGCCTCATTATAAATCATTTTCAAGAGGAAATTACCGATAGCGACACCATTGAGAAATTCAAGGAAAGTATGACCACATCATTAGCTGTACGCTTCGACATGAATCCATCAAATACAGACATTGTTAAACCGGAACAACTGGCGTCATTTCTAGATCCTCGATATAAAGATTTGCGTTCTGAAACAGACGAAGGATCAGAGAAGATTAGAACTCACGTTCAATAAAATATTTATGCGTCTTCTACCGCTGCAGAAGTTGAAACACGCGCTAATGAGGACGAAACAGAGCTGGATTTTATTTTTTCAATTCCAACGAAATCGTCAGATCCATCGTATCAGTACAGACTCTATCTATCCGAACCACAAATAGGACACAATATGGACCCTCTGAAATGGTGGAAAACACACGAAGAAACGTATCCTGCAATCGCTGGTCTAGCGAAAAAATACTTGGGAATACCGGCGTCTTCGGCGAGTTCCGAGCGAGTAGTTTCAACAGCAGGAAATATAGTTACTTCAAAACGAAGTTGTCTCTCGACAGAAAATGTTAATTTGCTTGTGTTTTTGCACAAAAATAAATCACTGCTGTAACGTGTTTAAATCTAAGCTTTATTTAAGAAGTCCGTATATTCTGGAGATTTCAAAAAATCGATTTTTCTTTTGCGTTACTTTGAAAGTGCGAACATTTACGCGTATTTTGAGTATTATCTGATGGAAAAATTCAAAAAATGTGCTAAGTTACAGCCCAAACCCGTAATGCGAAAGAGAGCCCACTGAACGAAGAAGAGAAAGTGCTATTTCTGTATAGCATACTAAAGTTAAGTTTAAATAATAGTAAGTTTAAATAATTATCATTTTAGAACTTACCTAAACTTTATACACGTTTTTCTCAAACGACTTTACGAAAAATGGTGTAGCTGATTTTGTAAATATTCTGTCTGCTAACTCTGTAATTACGGTATCACAGAAATTTCTCATTCATTCTGTATATAACAAATGTGAATTATAGTATTCAATCTGTAATACGGGTAACACGGGTAATACGGGTAATACGGGTTATACGGGTAATACGGGTAATTCCGGTACCCGGATACTGCGGTCCGGGTACCCGGGTATTACCCGTTAATACTGGTAGTAAGCGGGTACCCGGGCACTTGGGTAACTCATTACCCGGTCGGAATCATTAGCTCTAGTTTGAACAACCATATCCCCCTCGGCTACAGCTTTGTCTCTGATGAAATACTATCAAAATGTCTTAGTAGTGAAATTACTGTCATAATGTTACAATAGTCATTCAATGATGGAATGCTATCACCAGAGCTAGGCAGGATTCGAATCATTCAGGATTCGATTCCCGGATTCGAATCCTTTTAGAGGATTCAACTGAGGTATTCAAATACTTTAGTGAAAACGGATTCGTGATCCGGATTCGTTACATTTTTTTAAAAGGATTCGTATTCGAATCCAGACGTAGATGATTCGAATCCTTATAAAAGGATTCAAATTCTTATAAAAGGATTCGAATCCTTATAAAAGGATTCGAATCCTTATAAAAGGATTCGAATCCTTATAAAAGGATTCGAATCCTTATAAAAGGATTCGAATCCTTATAAAAGGATTCGAATTCTTATAAAACGATTCGAATCGTTATAAAAGGAATCGAATCCTTATAAAAGCAATCGAATCCTCATACACGGATTCAAATCCTCCTAAATAATTCGAATCATCGCTATGATTCGAATTCGATTAATTCAAATAGTTAAATATTCTAATATGAATATTTTAATCACTAAATTATTCATATTTGAATATAAATATTGAAATTTTCGAATAATTCAAATATTTGTGAATGGATATTTGGTTACTTAACCATGAAAAATATCCAACGTTAATAGTATATTTTTAACTTCACTTGAAATCAGTGTTCTATACGCGTGGCGCATGAAGTAAAATTTCGAGTTTAGAAAAGCCCCGTGAAAATTTGTCTCGGGTCGCTGCGCGACCCTCGACAAATTTTCTACGCGGGGCTTTTCTAAACTCGAAATTTTACTTCATGCTTAGTCTGGGAGTGGACAACACTAGTTCTTAGAAGTTTCAAATTGAAGGATCACTCTAGATTACTAAGTTTATTACCATTTTACAAAGGCTACAGCTCGAAGGATCAACCATGGTCTTCGGAGACCGAAGGACTGCAGGGAATCGAAGTTTTTTTACAAGAAAACAACGAATATCTGAAGGTTTACAGCATGGATAGGAAAGAAAACATCTAATTTTGAAAAAATATCGAAATTGGGTTGGTTTTCAGTGCATTTTTAACTTCACTCAAAATCAGTGTTTTATACACGTGGCGCATGAAGTAAAATTTTGAGTTCAGAAAAGCCCCGTGAAAATTTGTCTTGGGTCGCTGCGCCCTCGACAAATTTTCTACGCGGGGCTTTTCTAAACTCGAAATTTTACTTCATGCTTAGTCTGGGAGTGGACAACACTCGTTTGAATTTTAAATTTAACTTTTTTAAAAAATCGACGTATGTAATATAATAAATCATTCATGGAAATCAAAGAAAAAGATTCAAAATTTTATCTAAAATTAACTTTATAATTTGGTCGGCTCTTAATGGGTGAATATTTTATTCCTAAAAAAAACGTTATTATTTAATATTAAAGTTGCATTTCATACAATAACAAACTGTGAATAAATTGACATAAATCTAGAAATATCGAAAATTTCGACATGTAGAAAATCTTGACGGTCCACTCCCAGACTAAGCATGAAGTAAAATTTCGAGTTTAGAAAACCCCCGCGTAGAAAATTTGTCGAGGGTCGCGCAGCGACCCGAGACAAATTTTCACGGGGCTTTTCTAAACTCGAAATTTTACTTCATGCGCCACGCGTATAAAACACTGATTTAAAGTGAAGTTAAAAACGCACTGAAAATCAACCCAACTTCGATATTTTTTCAAAATTGGATGTTTTCTTTCCTATCCACGCTGTAAATATTCGTTGTTTTCTTGCAAATAAACTTCGATTCCCTGTAGTCCTTCGGTCTCCGAAGACCATGATTGGCCCTTCGAGCTGTAGCCTTTGTAAAATAGTAATAAACTTAGTAATCTAGAGTGATCCTTTAATTTGAAACTTCTAAGAACGAGTGTTGTCCACTCCCAGACTAAGCATGAAGTAAAATTTTGAGTTTAGAAAAGCCCCGCGTAGAAAATTTGTCGAGGGTCGCGCAGCGACCCGAGACAAATTTTCACGGGGCTTTTCTAAACTCGAAATTTTACTTTATGCGCCACGCGTATTAAACACAGATTTAAAACGAAGTTCAATAACACATATATCATTATTAATTAAAATCATTATATAATCAGATATTTAGTCGGTAAATGTACATTTTTGTTAATAGAAACTGATGGAATAAAATATTACTGGTTGCAAATAATAGATTCAAATTTATTTTTAAAGGATTTGTATCCATGATTCAAAAATGAGGGTTCGAATCTTTGATTCGAATCATATTTTTCACTTACGAATCCTTTATTCGAGTATTCGTGATTCGAATCATATAAGGTGATTCGGATTCGTGATTCGAATCCTGTTTTTGAGGATTCATCCCAGCTCTGGCTATCACAGTCAAAAGGCTAAGTCCCAGTTGTTGAACCATGGCTTAGGGTGAGTTTAGATTTAAACTAGGCTTAAATACATTTTGGTGTTTTTCAATCGGGCTTATCGCTAAGCTATGGTTTAAACTCGAGTTTTCGTAAGCGGCCGCCCTCCACCGCTTAACGCGCTAAACTCGAAGTAATAACCACAAACATCAAAAATAGTTGACGTTTTTATATTGTGTGGACAATGAAGTGATTATTAGGTATTTCATTAGTTGAATGGATGTCGATAGACAATTCATTAACTTAGAGTTCCTAATTCTTCTGCATCCTTTTGGTCACATCATGCATTGGATAAAATCCTCACATTGCCTACATACCTCATCCTACTAATGTATGTATTATTTCCTTTTCCTATCCCTCAGAAAAGGTGAATGATGCAGCCTTGTGTTATTATTATCTGCATGAATTAATTAGGACGTTCTTATATTGGGTGATTCAATTTGAATTTCCACATTACAATCTAAAATATTTTTGACACGCCACTGTATTTGTCAAGGGCAGCGTGTGATTTCTAACCTAAAAAGTTAAACAAAAGTAGTCATGGAGCAATATACGCAAGAACAACGTGTTAAAATTATCCAAGCATATTATGAAAATGGCCGACCGAGGAAAAGTGCATTTCGTGCTTTACGTGAAGTTTGTGGTGCGCAAAATCGACCTTGTGAGAGGACAATTTGGAATGTGGTCCAAAAATTCGAACAAACTGGATCCGTAGCTAACATCAAATCCCCTCAGCGTGCTCGTAGAGGTCGTTCGGAACAAAATATTGCCATTGTTCGCGAAAGCGTGGCCGAAAATCCAAGCACATCGATTCGTCATCGATCGCAGCAAGTGGGCCTTACGTATTCCACTACACAGCGAATTTTAACAAAAGATTTGAAGTTACACCCGTACAAACTCCAAATAACACAGGAATTGAAGCCTCGAGACCATCAACAGCGCCGTGTGTTTGCCGAATGGATAAGAGAACAAGGGGTAAATTTTTCAATAAAAAATATCTTTAGCGATGTGGCACATTTCCACGTTGATGGCTTCGTAAACAAGCACAATTGTCGTATTTGGGGATTGGAAAATCCAAGAGAGATTGTTGAAACGAAAATACATCCTCAAAAGGTCACTGATTGGTGTGCCTTTTGGTCCGGAGACGTAAATGCCCCATTTTTTTTTTTTCGAGGATCATGCGGAGAACTCTGTTACGGTTAATGGCGTTCGTTATCGGAACATGATAACAGATTTTCTTTGGGAGCAGTTGGAAGATATGGTTATCGAAGATTTATGGTTTCAACAGGACGGTGCCACCTGCCACACAGCAGGAGAAACGATACAATTACTGCGCGGCAAGTTTCCCGGTCGCATTATTTCACGTAACAGTTACTTCAATTGGCCGCCGCGATCGTGTGATTTAACTCCCGCAGATTTTTTCCTTTGGGGGTATCTGATGAGCAGAGTATACAAGAATAAACCAAACACCATTGCAGAGCTGCACAGGAGATCAGACGCGAAATAGCCGGCATAGAACCTGATTTGTGTCGCAGAGAAGTCGAAAATGTTAACAAACGAATTACGTCATGTCACATGAGCCGCGGCAGTCATTTACATGATATCATCTTTCACACATAATTGTAATGAACTAACCTTAAAGGGCAAATATTTTTTTTTATATTTTTCAACTTCTACGTGTTTTTTTTATTATTTTTAATGTGGAAATCCAAAATAAATCACCCTTTACTTTTGAATCCTTTCGGTCACATCTTTTCTAATATTCATTTTCCTTACATTGCTTTGTTGCTTTCAAGTGTAGTGTAATGATGCAGCAATTGTGACAACGTTATGCCAGATTTTAATTCAGTTGACACTCAATAACATAATTGCCATCTTAATTAGTTTAAATTTTAATAACTAAAATCACAAAATATGCAAACAAACTATACTGCCTTTCAAAAAAATCAGAACACAAAGTATTTATTGGACGATTTTAATGAAATTTACAGAATTTGATCATGTAAATGAACTGCATCGATGATCAAAAAATCAATTGTTTTGGTTACTATTTAATGGTATTTTTCCTCGATTTCACCATTATGAAGAGCTTCTGATTTTTAATGTAATTGCTTCTAATATCCAAGTAGCCTCTGAGTAGTTTGACGTTTCAGTTTGTAAAACATAAAAAGATGGGGCGTGTTCGTCGGCCTGCACAATATCATCATCTAAGTGAATTTGAAAGGGGTCGCATTATTGGAATGCGAGAAGCGGGTTTTTCGGTTCGTGCTATTGCTGAAAGGGTAGGCCGTAGTGTATCGGTGATCGTACGCTGCTGGTCTAGATGGTCCGAAGCTGGGGAGAATCGACGTAGAGTTGGATCAGGACGTCCAAGAAGCACCACTGAGCGTGAAGATCGAGCTCTTCGTCTTACAACTTCAAGGGACAGATTTACAACGTCGCACAGTGGATCGACTCTATATAAAAATATGGACATTCACGAAAAAACATATTTTGGAATATAATTATTTTTTTACATAGAAGTTGGAATAGATAGTATAGAGTTTTATAAATTGCGGGTAATTTATTTTTACGAAAAAATATAGTGCCGTAATATAAACTCAAAGTTAAACAATATGTTTGAATCTACAAACCCTCTAAAAAGCGATTTAAATAATCAATGCGCATTGCCATTTAATAGAAAAAAAAAAGCTTTTTTATCTTTTACATAGGAAAGCAATTGTATTAGCTTCAAAATAGGATATTACTTTTAACACAATGAGGTGTACCCCCGGAGAACACACTCATTTTTAAAGAGAATAAAAAAATTGTAATGTATGAAGTTATATTAAGTTTTAAAAAAATGTCCAACTTTGTCCAACATTCTGTTAATAGTTTAGTAATAACCAAACTTTTAGCTTTTACGTGCTATAAAAAACTCTTCCATTCTTGTCCATTTATCAATTTAAATCAATAAAATATGAAAGGAATTACAGTTTGAGTAAAATTATATTTATATTATCAAGTCACCTTAACTTACCCAACACAATCTGACAGTACCTTGACAGTGAAATTTAATTATCTCAGTATTTAATTAATAAGTCTAAAAAGTTATGGAAAATATAAAAACAAACAGAGATTTGTATAATTTTTTAAAGAACGTTGGTTTTAAAGATGCAACTGCTGCGTTGGATGCATTAATATGTGCTTCAAGCGGAGGTATGAACGAACATATTAACGTTATGCTGAAGGAGAAAATTCGACTATTTTGCTATAAAATTAACAAGAAAAGGAGGGAATGTGCACATCAGGAGAAGAGATTTATATCAAAAAACATGAAATGGTTGGAGATGAAAATTATTTGGCCAAAAGAAGTTTTTGTTCAAAGGAATTCTAAAGGAGAACCCAATATAAGGAAAAAGTTTCAAAATTTAAGTGAAAAACAGAAGAAAAGAAGAACAGGATCATTAAAAGACATTCCGATAGAATATTTAACATATATGGTTAAGAAGAACATGTCCAGCGAAGGGAAATTTATTTATGATTTCCTAAATAATCACCCAGAGCATCTAAAGAAGATAAAGTTATATTGTGAGCAATTACTAAAAAACACTTTATGCGAAAAAACAATGCCAAAAGAAAAAGTTTTAAGTTTATATGTTGACGCAAAATTATCAAAATTTCAGTACAATCTAATACGAAGCTCTCTAAATGAGTATAGTAACTGTTTACCTAGCTATTATAGTCTACAAAAATTAAAAAATGAATGTTATCCTATTCGAGAATCCATAAATATTAATGAATTGTATGTCAAAATTAATCTTCAAGACCTATTAAATAAAACAGCAGAACGACTGGTAATTGTAAACCCACAGATAAAAAAATATACAAAATTAACAATGATAACAAAATGGGGTTGTGATGGGTCTTCTAATCAGTCACAATATAAAATTAAATTTGCAAACAATGGCAGTGATGATTCCTCCGTTTTTATTTGTAGTATGGTACCAATAAAATTGTTTGATGAAAAAACAAAATTATCTGTGTGGCAAAATGAAACTCCGTCTTCCACACGTTATTGCAGACCCATACAATTTCATTTTATGAAAGAAACTTGTGAATCTACATTACGGTTAGTAAATGAAATTAATCAAGAAATTGCACAACTCAAGCCGACTAAAATTCAAAATTACTGTTCTATAATACATAAAATGATTTTTACCATGGTTGACACAAAAATATGCAATGTTTTGACGGACAATAAATCATCTATGTGTTGCTTTATATGCAAAGCGACACCAAAAATGATGAACAATTTATCATTTGTTCAAAATCGAAAATGCATAGAAGAAAATTACCAGTTTGGTTTATCGCCGCTTCATGCATGGATTCGGTGTTTTGAGTGCCTTATTCATATATCATATAACTTACCTTTTAAAACATGGTCAATTCGTGATGAACGAATAAAAATGTTGCGCAATAAAAGGAAACAAATGATTCAGGATACTTTTAGAAGCAAAATGGGTTTGTTAATTGATATTGTGAAACAGGGATCAGGAAAAACACATGATGGAAATACAGCCAGAATTTTCTTTAAAAATTTTAAATTGTCTGCTGAAATCACTGAATTAGATATTGATCTAATTAAAAGATTATATGTAATATTACAGGTAATTGCATCAGGATTGGCAATAAATGAAGACAATTTTAAAATTTATACCTTTGAAACAGCGAAATTGTATACAAATTTGTACGGCTGGTTTTATATGCCTGTCACGTTACATAAATTATTATTACACGGAGCAGAAGTTATTAAAAACCATATTGTACCAATTGGTCAATTATCGGAGGATGCACAAGAAACTAACCACAAGTTATTTCGGCGATATCGGGAATTCAATAGCAGAAAAAATTCACGAATTGACAATAATACCAATTTAATTCATGCTCTATTAATTGCCTCTGATCCATTAATATCAAGTTATAGATCAAAAAAGAAGAGAAGTTTTAGTTTATTACATGAAGCAAAATTTTTGTTAAAAGATGACCACTCGGATGTAACATTTGTTAAAGATTCATCTGATATCGCAGATGATAGTGGTGATAATGAATTCGGCATAAGAGAAGAGGAAGAAGCAGAAACCTAATTTCTATGCGACTTTTATACTTTTTTAATACCATTTTATTTTATTTCTTCTATGTTAAAAAAATTAGTTTTAAAATTATTTTCTTTTCTGTCTCCATCAAAATATATACCTGTTCTTTTTGTAAATATTAGGTTCAATTTAAATGTTTATATTATTACCATATTTTTCTTACAGTTAATGAAAGTTATGTTTTATTATTTAAGAAATGCATTGTTACAAATTATTTAAAAATACATCAGTTGTACATACTCATTATTATATTTGTTTAACTATTAATATAATTCTGAACAGATAAGGCGTTAAATTCGACAAACAATTTCAAATAAAAAATTAATTTAATAAGAAAAAATAATATTTAACTAATTAACAGAAATAATTAGTGACACCCTTCATTATTACAGTTTTAAATATTTACTTATTACGTAAAAAATATAATTTCATGAATTTAATGCTGAAATTTCTTTAAAATGGCTCTATTTTAGTGAATGTCCAAAAATTTTCCAATTCAGCCCACTGTGCGTCGCGGGCATTGGGAAATGACTGGTTGGCTCTAAATGGCCAAAGAGTATCCATGGCTACTGTTTACAGAAGAATCCGCAGTTTTGGTATAAGATCCTACCGTCCACAATTGTGTCTACCTCTTACTCCGCAGCATCGCAGAGCAAGACTTGATTGGTGCAGGGAAAGACAACATTGGACCCATGAATGGAATAACATTATCTTCAGCGATGAGTCTCGGTTCTGTTTATGGGCTCATGATGGTCGCAGAAGAGTGAGACGTCGACGCGATGAACGCAGAATTTTACAATTTGCTGTTAAAAGACATACGGCTCTTACACAGGGATTTATGGTTTGGGGGGCAATAGCATATGGTAGTCGGTCTCCTCTAGTTTTTTTAGAAGCAAGTCTTAACGCGATTCGGTATATTGACAACATTTTACGGCCAGTGTTAGTGCCCTATGTAAATGGCTTGCAGAACCCCATTTTTCAGCAAGATAATGCTCGACCTTACACAGCGGCCATTACAAGACAGTTTTTTGATAGTGCCGAAATCAATTTGTTACCTTGGCCATCTCGTTCTCCAGATCTATCGCCAATAGAACATATTTGGGATATGATAGGTGTTAGAATAAGTAACTTACAGCGCCCCGCTAACACTGTAATGGAACTTAGAGGTCAAATTATCGAAGTTTGGAATGAAATACCCCAAGTCGATATTGACAGCCTGATTTCTAGCATGCCTCGACGTGTTAATGAGTGTTTGGGAAATCGTGGAGGCCCAACACATTATTAATTTTTATTCATTTGTTTTCTTGTTTTTCAAGTTGATTTTTTGATCATCGATACAGTTCGTTTACATGATCAAATTGTGTAAATTTTATTAAAATCGTGCAATAAATACTTGGTGTTCTGATTTTTTTGAAAGGCAGTATATAATCTATTTAATAACTAGGAGGAGCGTTTTAAATTTCACGCGCCAAAACCTACAACTCTGATTGACCGAGAGCGCGCCCATTTTACACTATGCTAATTACGTCATCAACAGCTGACATAACCTAAATTCAAAGCGTTACCGAGTTGCAACTTTGTCTGTTTCGTAATAACCTTTTGTGCAGTGTTTCTTTGGCATAGTTATAAGTTAGTTTTATTTATATTGTTGTGATGGATTATGGACCCAGTACAAGCTCGGTGATAATATCACCTTCACCTCCAAAAAAGCGTAAGAAGTTGGATTTGGGTCATTTATATAAGTCTGAAAAACGGTTCATAATAAATATGTATAAGTAGATGATAACAGATGATCCACATATGAAAATGACTGCTGTTGTATCAGATATTGTTGGTGCAGTAGGTGAGATATTAAATAGCATAAGAATATGCATCAAATAATAAAATGTTTAATTTTTAGGAGTTGTAAATTCCACTTCCTATCGTACCATTAGCGAATATAAGAAATCCGGAGAGATTTGTAGCCGTAAACAGCTTGGAGGACATAATTACAAGTTTTGATGACGTAATGAAGAGATCCGTGCATAGTTTCTTCTATAAAAATGAACTGCCAACTTTGAATAAAGTTTTAAAAGAAGTAAACGATCATGCAGGCATGCCGAAGATGAGTCGTTCAACCTTGCATAGTTTTATGAAACAAATCAATTTTGAGTAAGATAGAGACCAGAGCTGGGCAGGATTCGAATCATTCAGGATTTGAATCCTGGATTCGAATCCTTTTAGAGGATTCAAAAGAGGCATTCGAATACTTTAGTTCAACTGGATTCGTGATCCGGATTCGTTACATTTTTTTAAGAGGATTCGTATTCGAGTCTAAATGTGGGTGATACGAATCCTTATAAAAGGATTCGAATCCTTGTAATAGGATTCGAATACTTGCAAAAGGATTTAAATCGTCAAAAATAATTCGAATTAATTGTAAGGAATAACATGAAAAATATTTTTTTAATGTGTTTTTAAATTTCACGTTAAATCACTGTTTTATGCGCGTGGCGCATGACGTAAAATTTCGAGTTTAGAAAAGCCCAGAAAATTTGTCTCGGGTCGCTGCGCGACCCTCGACAAATTTTCACGGGGCTTTTCTAAACTCGAAATTTTACTTCATGCTTAGTCTGGGAGTGGAAACGCTCGATCGAAACTTTAAAGTGAATGCTTTGATAAAAACATTAAATGATTGAAAATGTTTTTAAAGATAATAATCTAGTTTTCAAAATTTTGTTTAATATTGTTTCAAGTAAAACTGACATGGTAGCCACAATCTGAAATGTTAAATTTTTCCGACATTTCCCTGACTAAAGATTTTTTCTCTGGCCTTTTAATAAAGGATGTCCCAACAAGAGCGCCGGATTTAAATTTGCCGCCATTTTGTTAATACGAGTTGTACGGTGATTTCTTTTTGACAGTTGTCAAGTACAGACCACGCGATTTAAGAATATGGAGAAGTATTTAAACGAACAACGTTTAATTATTGTAAAACCACATTACAAAAATGGTGAAAGTTTTGCGAAAACAATTCGCATATTACGTCAAGTTTTAGGTCGCCATTATGCGCCAAATGAATCGACAGTGAGGCGTTTAATTACAAAATTTGAGACCAAATTTACGCTGATGGATCAGAAGACCATTGTTCGTCATCGTCCTTGTCGGTCACTCGAAAATATAGACACAGTAAGGGAATCTGTGGCCAAGAATCCAGGAACTTCCATTCGGCATCGTGGTCAAGAATTAAACATTTCCAAAACCACTATGCAACGAATTTTGGTAAAAGATCTGCATTTGCACGCGTACAAGATTCAATTGGTGGAAGAAATCAAGCCAAGCGGAGACCATGAGCAGCACCGTGGATTTGCTGATTGGGTGTTGGAACATCATCAAATTAATCCGGATTTTTCGAAGAAAATCATTTTTTCAGATGAGGCACATTTTCAACTCGACGGATACGTAAATAAACAAAACTGTCGGATTTGGGGTGCTGAAAATCCTTGTGTGGTACTCGAACAGCCAATGCATTCCGCGAGTAACGTTTTGGTGCGCATTTTGGTCTGGCGGAGTGATTGGTCCGTATTTCTTTGAAAATGCGGCTGGAAATGCGCTAACTGTTACTGGTGTGCGGTATCGGGAAATGTTAACGGAGTTTTTGTGGCCCGAATTGGATGCAGTTGATGTGGAGCACATGTTTTTCCAACAAGACGGTGCGACCTGCCACACAGCACGTGAAACAATGGTGTTACTGCAGACCAAATTTCCAGGCCGTGTCATTTCTCGATTTGGCGATCAACATTGGCCACCAAGATCGTGCGACCTAACGCCGATGGACTTTTTTCTTTGGGGCTATGTGAAGCAAAAGGTGTATGCAAATAAGCCTGAAACAGTTCAACATCTTAAAGAGGAAATCCGGCGCGTTATTGGTGAAATACAGCCACATTTATGCGAAAACGTTATTCAAAATTTCAACAAAAGAATAACCCTGTGCCAGAGGTTTCGTGGTGGCCATTTGCCTGATGTTGTATTTCATGTTTAATCGGAACTATTTTTCATTATGTTGAAACAAAAATGTTTGCTTAATTCAAAAAATAAATATGTTTTTCTTTATAATTAAATCCGGCGCTCTTGTTTTGACACCCTTTATAACTTTCTTTTGTGGGAAACTCCCATTCTGTTTAATAGTTTTCATTGCTTTTGCCAATATTTAAGTTAATTTTATAAATTTTTACGTGTTTTGTAATTTGCTTGCTGATTTTGACAAATTTAATAATATCATATGGCTTTTTCGTTAGTGTTTTGGTCAATTTGAATATAATTCCATGACTTTTTTCTGGCTTTCCCGGTTTTAATGATATTTAGTGAGTTTAGTATTTACGTAAATTACAGGCATTAATCGATTTTATAAGAGAGTTCAATTTGAAGTTTTGAACGATTGTCTTCCACTCCCTGGCTAAGCATGAAGTAAAATTTCGAGTTTAGAAAAGCCCCGTGAAAATTTGTCGAGGGTCGCGCAGCGACCCGAGACAAATTTTCGGGCTTTTCTAAACTCGAAATTTTACTTCATGCGCCACGCGTACAAAACACTGATTTGAAGTGGAATTCAGAAACACACAAATACATCTTTAACCAGAGTAAGAGGGAGTCAGATATTTAGTCTATTATCAACGATGTTCAGTGGTAATAATAAATAATTAGGTTTTCAATATTTTTGTTGAAACAACTGGTAACAATATTTATATATTAATGGTTGCAAAAAAATAATAAAATCAAATTTGTTCTTAAAGGATTTGTATTCGGGATTCGAAAAAACAGGATTCGAATCTTCGATTCGAATCATATTTATCTCTTACGAATCCTTTATTCGAATTATATTATGTGATTCGGATTCGTGATTCGAATCCTTTTTACGAGGATTCGTCCCAGCTCAGAGACAAATAATTATATAAATTGAGATCCCGGATAAACATTTTAATTGAACTGACGATATCGTACGATGGAAAAGAAAATACTTAACCACAATTAAGAAGCACAAAATGGATATTTGATTTTTTTTAAAGAGTAATTATGGAATTATTTAAAATTGCCGCCAAATTTATCTAGTGATATTTCTGGTAACTTTTTATAGTGTAAATTGGGCTTTGGCACTTACTCCTTCTAGTTTTTAAACAGACTATAGAAATGGATAACTGACATAATACGAGTTGTTGTCAAAATTATTTTGTACATATTCTTTGCAAAAGGGGTTTCCTGTGAGAAAATAACTAAATAAATAAATAAAATTATTGTGTCAGATGATGACGTTTGTTGCAACACGGTACATGTGACTATAAAACACAGTCACGCTTGCTGCTGCAGAACTGCATTTTATTTATTATTTATCAGGTTAATTTTAACCCCAATTCATATACAATTAGGTAAACAAATACATAAGCATTTATATTATCTACACTACACGTCCGCTACTATCACATGTACCCTTCTGGAACATAACATATTTACTACCAACATAACTTAAGCTGCGCTTAAATAAGCTTGGCTTAACATATGATTTATTTAGCTAAAACTACAGTTTACGAAAACTACTGCTTAAGTCACGATTCAACAACTGGCCCTAAGTGATTTTAAGGCCCAGTTTTTGAATTGTGGCTTAAGCTGAGTTTAGACTTAAACTAGGCTTAGTAAATGTCTGTGTTTTTCAAACATAGCTTAGTACTAAGCAGTAGTTTAAACTCGAGTTTTTGAAAATGGCTGACTGCCACCGCTTAACATGCTAAACTCGAATTCATAACCTCAAAAATCAAAAATAGTTGACGTTTTTAATATTGTATAAACAATGAAGTAGATATTCGGGCCGATTCAATAAGGACAAATGTTAAATTTAACGTATATGTTATTCTTCTAGAGGAGAAGAGGGGAAAGTGGTAGCAGCAAGGAAAAGATATAAGGGTATATGTGAGAGGAAGAAGCTGCAGGCGGTGGAAAGAGTGAGCGAGGAATTGAGGGAATGCAGGAACGAGGCGGAAATGTGGAAGGTGCTGAGGAGAGGGGAAAGGAAAAGGCAGTTAGGGATATCGTTGAAGGAATGGACAAGGAATTGCAGAGAGGGTAGTGGAGTGCCAGTAGGGATGGGAGAAGACAGACGAGGGAATGAAGAGGAAGAGTTCACGGAGGAGGAGGTTGAAAGAGCGTTCAAGGAGGTGAAGGGAGAGAAGGCAGCAGGAAGGGATGGGCTGAAGGCAGAGATGTGGAAGGAGATTGGGGAAGAGGGGAAGAAGAAATTCAGGGAGCTACTGAACCAGATGTAGAGGGAAAGAGTGAGCATACCGGCAGCATGGAGGGTGAGGAGGATGTGCCCAATACATAAAGGAGGGGATCAGAAGGATGCGGATTGCTATAGGGGGATAACAGTGATGAGCACAGGATACAAGATAGCTATGATGGTAGTAAAAAATAGGCTAGAGGAGGAGGTGGGGGCTGGTACCGGAGACGCAGGGGGCTTTAGGAGGGGTAGGGGGATGAGGGAGCAGGTCTTTACCCTGGCAAAAATGGTAGAGAAGGTGATGGAAGTGGGTGGGTTTGTCGGTAGCGAAGGTAATGGAGTGGCTGGGGAATGGGGTAAAGATGGATGCGTGGGTGAAAGAGAAGGAGAAGGAGGTAGAAGCACAGGAAAGGCAGGGGTGTATACAGAGGAGTGAATACAACGATAGGTATGGGAGGTGGCAGGTGCATAGGAGAATGCCGAGGTATTTGGTGGAGGGGGGATGGAGTAGGGAGGAAAGGGTGGTGCTGGCGAGGGCGAGGTGTGGGTCAGGGGAGAGAGGAAGGAAGGTGTGGATGGGGGAAGAGTATGGGAGGTGTGTAATGTGTGAGCGGGGGACGGATACGTGGAGTCATTTGGCAGAGGAGTGCGAGGGGGTGAAGGAGGAATGGGTGGGAATAAGAGGGAATAGAAGAGTGACGGAATGGATGAGAGAGGATGGGGCCAGTGTAAGGAAGCTGGAGAAGTTGGGGGAAGAGAGGGAAAGCAGAAGGAAGAGAGGGGGCAGCGATTAGTGTAAATATGGATGTAATGTAGTATTATGCCAATAAAGGTCTTTTTTTTTTATTCTTCTAATCTACATTCTAATTGGATTTGGTATGTGTTATATGTACAAAACTCACTTGTAATATAATACTTAATAACGATCATGGTGTTTTTAACGTTTTTCGTATGAAATCGGTTCGAATATTTCTATAATTTAATAGATGTTGATAAATCATTCTTGAGCTGGTCGGATCGTTGACTTAGCCAAACATGTTAGATTTCCGTATACTTTTGCATCATTTTATCACATAATTTTAAGATTAAATTCCTAGATTGCTTTACCCAATCCTACTAATTCTACGTGTATTTTTCTTTTCCTATCCATTAAGCCAGACAAATGATAGTATATATTATAATCTCCTTGAATTTATTTTTTATTAATATTTTGCTTGCACTAAATACGTAACCAAACCAGAGATAAATGACATGAGAACTGTCGTAATGATGAAGTTTGTTGCAACACGGTATAAGAGATTATCACGGACATGCGCCCTAGGTGCTACAGAACTTAATGTGCTTTTTATTTATTATTTAATAGCTTTATGTTTTGCTTACCATTATGGTAACAAATAGATAATCATTTTTATTATGTACAGCACAGGTCCCTTAGTATCACATGTACCATATTGGAACAGAGCGTGTTTACTACCAACGTAACTTAAGTGATGCTTAGATAAGCTTGGCTTAACATGTGATTCAAAAACACATTACGAACTGAAACGCAGCTTATCTAAAACTACAGTTTACGAAAACTGCGGCTTAAACCACGATTCAAAAACTGGCCCAAAGACAACAATTCATAGTGGTCAATAAACAATTGACACAGTAATGTCTAGCCTGGCTCAATTTTATCAAATTATAAATTGTCAGAAATGTCATAGTTGGCATAGTTGTAGTGCGGAAAATTTAAAAATTCAAAATTAATAATGACTGATAAATGTTTACACTTTCATAAAAATAAAACACGAAATACTGTAATTTAACTGTATTGACTATAATGACTGTACTAACTATAAGTAGGCTTGCATTTCATTGCATCGATTATATTATCTATTTTGACAGTACTGAATATAGAGGGTGTCACAGACCACCCGTATCAGCATTTTTTTGAGAAAGCGGCTAGTCCTAGAGAGTTGGGACAAAAATTTTATTACAAGAGCCTAATTAATGAATCAAATGGTGATATTGTTTTTTCGCAAAAAGGTTGGCATCTCTGAAAGTTTGCTTAAAAATTTCAATAACTCCAGATTTTTAAATGGCACGATTGGTCAAAAGTGGTATCATTGAAAAGGTCTTTAAAAATTCGATTCTTTAATTCGGCTTTTGTAATAAATTTTGTTGTCACAACTCTCTATGACTAGCTGTTTTCTCAAAAAAAGCCTGTTACGGGTGCTCTGGGACACCCTGTATATTGACAGTATTGATTATATTGACTATTTGGCAGTACTGACTATATTGACAGATCGAACATTTTGACAGTACTAACTATACTGACTATACTGTATCCATTATTTTGACTATTTTCACAGTACTGACTCTATCGACTATGATGACTATTTTGACATTACTGATTATATTGACTGTATCAAAATATGTTTACTATTTTGACACTATCTACTGACTTTATCAATGATGTTGAATATTTTGACATTACTGATTATAGTGACAGATCGATTATATAGACCATTTTCACAGTACTAACTACATTGATTATATCGATTACGTTGAGTATTTTGACATTACTGACTGTATCGACTATATTAACTATTTTGACAGTACTGAATGTATCGATTATGTTAACTATTTTGACATTACTGATTATATTGACCACTTTGTCATTACTATCATGTTGACTATTTTGACAGTACTGCCTGTGTAGATTACTATGTTGGTTATATAATTTATCAATTAACAAAATTGACAACATCGACGGTTCTTAGACTATATTGACTATTATGACTAAATTACACTGGTCGGCATGAAAATCGGCCCTGACACCATTCCTGCTGATTCTTGTGTAAAATGACCTCCTGAATCCGAATATGACCCCCGTTTTCCCCCATCACCCACCGTTTTCGGGGGAGGCCCCCCCACCTATTTTTATCACTTTTCGATAATTTGGAGAGATGAAAAGGATTATTTTAGCCTTTACGTTTCTTCTGAGGGGCTAGAGAGGTGAAAAGTTCCAAAACATGAACATTTGTAGCAAGGAGGTAGATTTGGGGGGGGATTTGCCCCCTTAAATTGTAAAAAAATCCTTAAAAATGATCGATTTTTCCGTTTTTTTCGCAGTTTTTTCACTTATTTCCTACATATTCCAGCGTCCATCCCCCCTCATCCTCCCCCAAACAATAAAAATATATAGCATCAGTTCGGAAGATTCACTGTACCACGCTGGCGCTCTCAATACGTCGCGCGCACAGGTCCCGAAGGAAAATATTTACTTGCCGCCTTTGCACATCAAACTCGGATTGATCAAACAGTTTGTGAAAGCAAAGCTTAGTGAGGCTAAAATCAAGGAAGGAGTTTTCGTGGGCCCCCAGATTAGACAACTTTTCCAAGATTCGACGTTTATTGAACACCTGAATCGAAAAGAAAATCAAGCTTGGATTGCATTCCAAAACGTGTGTGAGAACTTTTTGGGTAACAACAAAAGTGATGATTATGTCGCTCATGTCGAGGAATTGCTGTCAGCGTACAAGGCCATGGGGTGTAACATGTCTCTTAAAGTGCATTTTCTTCACTCACACCTAGACTTCTTCCCTGAAAATTTAGGAGCAGTTTCGGATGAACACGGGGAACGGTTTCATCAAGACATCTCTAAGTTCGAGAGGAGATTTTCGGGGAAGTGGAATGCGAGCATGTTAGCAGAGTACTGCTGGTTTTTGATACGAGAAACTTCTACCTCAGGGTACAAAAGGAAAGCAAGCACCAAATGAAGGTACTTATCTTAGTTATTTATTATTCTTTACATTTATTATTTTACTTTTTATTTATTATTCTTTACAGCTAAAATAATCCTTTTCACCCCTCCAATGGATGGGGTAAACGGGGGAGTATTGAGAGCGCCAGCGTGGTACAGTGAATCTTCCGAACTGTTGCTATATATTTTTATTATTGTTGCTATATATTTTTATTATTGTTGCAATATATTTTTATTATTGTTGCAATATATTTTTATTATTTGGGGGTGTTTGGGGGAGGATGAGGGGGAATGGAACCTGGAATATGTAGAAAATAAGTGAAAAAACTGCAAAAAAAAACGGAAAAAGGGGGCAAATCCCCCCCCCCCCAAATCTACCTCCTTGCTACAAATGTTCATGTTTTGGAACTTTTCACCTCTCTAGCCCCTCAGAAGAAATGTAAAGGCTAAAATAATCCTTTTCATCACTCCATATTATCGTAAAGTGATGAAAATAGGTGGGGGGGCCTCCCCCGAAAACGGTGGGTGATGGGGGAAAACGGAGGTCATATTCGGATTCAGGAGGTCATTTTACATAAGAATCAGCAGGAATGTTGTCAGGGCTTGAAAAAAAAAAATTTTTTTGCAGACCAGTGTTACCGGTCACTCGACAACTTTGATAATTTTAGAAGAGTGACGGAATGGATGAGAGTGGATGAAGCTGGGGTAAGGGCGCTGGAGAAGTTGGGGAAAGAGAAGGAAAGCAGAAGGAAGAGTGGGGGTAGCGATTAGTTTGTAGCTAGTAAACTGTAAGGTAGTTTGCCAATAAAAGTTTTCTTTTTTTTCATTAAATCTTCCTGAAATTTTGTGTGGGTATTATGGAAACATTGCTCTTTCAAAATATGTCCAAATTTAAATATACTCTATCGATTGTTTTTGAGTTATTTCTGTCTTATTGTCAAAAAGTGTTTTTTTTTAAATCAAATTTTATGGATTGTAAAATTTAAAAACAACACTACTTCAACATTTCAAGTGAGATCTTTAAAAAAATTTATATGGATGTTAAGAAAACATTGCTCTATCAGAATATGTCGAATTATCAAAATATTCTATCGATAGTTTTTGACTTATTTACAAAAAAATAAGACATTGTAAGGTGATTTTATCCCAGTTTTAATGCAATTCCAGTTTTAGACATTCATAACATTTGAAATTTTCAGGATACCGTTATGACATCTTGTGTGGAAATCAACTAAACATTGCCCTTTTAGAATATATCAAAATATCAAAACTCCCCGTAGATGGTTTTTCAGTTATTAAAAAAAAAGCGCAGCTACAACAAAACGTGTATACACATTAAATGTTAATTTTTTGATTATCTATAACTTTTCTTAACAAGTTTTTTTTATATAATCAACATTAAAGAAAGATCTAAAAAAATTCTAAGAGTAAACTACCACTTCGGTTTTCTCATTTTCACCAAAAGTTGATCGGATACTACTATTGTAATAAAAACCTAAGTTTATAGTGTCATCTTAAAAGCTCAATCGGCTTAGACCACTTTTCTAAACTCGAAATTTTACTTCATGCGCCAGGCTTATAAAACAATGATTTCAAGCAAAGTTTAAAATATACTTTTCAAATTAAAGTATTCAATTATTTGTTCAAAAACATTTCAAATTTTTGAAATGGTAAAATATTTAAATATTATTTCAAAAATGTATTCCAATATTTTAATATGATGATGTTCGAATATTGGAATATGTGAAGAATTTAATGATTGAAGCATTCATATTAGAATATTCAACTATTTCAATGATTTGTATATAAATTCCAGCCTTATTTAATACTCGGTAAAATTGAATCATTTAATTTTTATGCGCTGTGATTGTTGGAAATTATAAATCTTTTTAAACTTAATTCTTATTTATGCACTGATAATTCTACAAGTTAATCACATTTGTACAAAGGCTTTGTAAACAAGCGTATTATAATTAAAACAAATAAACAGAAAATATTTTCTTTGTTTTGATTACACGAAATAAAACCTTACCTTCTTTAAGGCAGTGTGCGGTGTTGTTTTCTTGGGCCGTAGGCGATGGCTCCTTGAAACAGGTTAAGCAATTGCCCATTGGAGGGCCGCAGGCGAAGCACTGGACGTACGGCGATAAATCCTTCTTGCATTGCCCGTGCGTTCCTATCAGTCGGCTACTGAAACCCTCAAAACGGTCACACCACCGCCTTCTCCTCAGAAAAGTGATTCATTTGTATATACCTTAGAGAGGAAATGGAGACACCCTCAACGACCGGGCACCTGGGGATTCATCAGCACTGGTGGTGGCCTCCTGGTGTGCATGATGGTTCTGGGGCCAGATCGGGCATTTTCGAAACGGGCGCTGCGCTCCCCCCCACACCGATATGCGTGCGTTATTGGGGGCTACGCATTTTGAGAAATTCGGAGTTTTTTTTTAATTTCTCCTCGGACCACCGTTCGCAAAATAACTAACAATGACAGATGTCGGGACGTGCAGAACGGAGACGGGCAAATGTCAGATAGAGCGAGAGGGATACACATTTTTTCATGACTTTTGTGAAGGCGGCCCTTTTAAAATTAAAAATCACATTTTCGTATCATCTTATTAAATTATTTAAATAAATTAACGTCAATTAGATTACAATGATTATTAAAAGAAGGAATCAATGTAAGCAATAAGAAATAACAAGGTAAATTGAAGAGAATAATTCATTTTTGTATCAAGGAAGTGTATATTGGGTTGCCTATAACTTCACTTAATACTTGATGTAATTCAAATAAATTCTCAAAACAGTGGCGTAGATAGCTTTTTACGATGGGGGGATTTGATTTACTTATTTAGTTTTATAGTGGTTTTTTCTAAAGCATAAAAAATTGTTTTATTTACACAAATAAGACTATTAACTTTGTTTGTATAACTGAGGATTTTATTGTGACTATAATTTCGACAACCTTAATTTGTCATTTTTAAACATAAAGTAATTTAAAACAAACAATTCGTCAGGTGAAAAAAAATTACCGTTACAAAACGGCTTTAAAAATGGGGGTGTATATTAGGTCAAGCTGGTCGTTTATTACGGGAATTTCCGGATTAGCGCGTGTTCTGTGAATTTCCAGAGACTCCAGGAGGTCCATCTTACAACCCTTTTCGGCTAAATGTATTATTGACAGTACATCTCGCCAAAAGTATGATTGTTTTCAATCATATGTCTAGCGAATGACGACTTATCAATCAAATTAAGCCGAAACGAGCTAAGATGCTCCATGAGTCTGATTTTAAAATTACGACCAGATTGACTCCTTTACAATCAAGTTAGTTTATATATCCCTGATCTGTGAGCACTGGGTATTTTTGTTTTCGGATTAAAAATACTGTATCTAATTTTTGTAGAAGGTTGAAAGGCTATTGAAATGTTATGTTTAGATAAATTGCTTTTAATTTGTAATGAGATGTCACCAAAGTAGGTAAGGGATCTGAACATTTGTTCTTTTTTAGATGTGTCCTTGCCTGCATATATACTCAATGACATTAGAAGCGTAACACCAAGAAGGAACGATTTTTTAGAATTCATATTTTAGCAACAGAGTGACTATGTTTAAAGCATACATTGATAACAATTTCAACCTTGTGCCTTTTATATTTATTGTGAAAAAAAAAATATTTCACTTTTTCTTTTTTGATAAAACTATTTATATGAGCTGTTTAGTACAGATGTTTTTAGTTTTCGTGTTTCCGTTGAGTGTGTTAAGCTTAAATAAAATGCCTCGAGTCCGAAGACGTCCACAATATCACCATTTGAGCGATTTTGACCGGGGTCGAGTTGTTGCTTATCGAGATGTCGGTATGTCCTATCGCAAAATTGCCCGCCGTATTGATTCCACTGCAGCAACTGTAATACGTGTGTATCAGGTATGGACAGAAGAAAGTAGAGGAGCAAGAAGAAGACCAATTGGTCAACCAAGGCGTACCACAGAACGTCAAGACCGGCGCTTAAGACAAATAGCCCTGCGAGACCGTTTCGCTACTACGCGTCAAATCGGTGATCAATGGATTGGAGAAGAAGGTAGGCCCGTTAGTATGCGAACCTTATATCGCCGCATTCAATCCTTTGGGCTTCTTTCGTACCGTCCAAGATAAGTGCTTCCTTTAACAGCGAGACACTGTCGCCAAAGGTTGGACTGGTGCAGAGAACGGCAGCATTGGGAGGCAGAATGGCACGATGTCGTATTCAGCGATGAATCACGATTTTGTCTAGGCACACATGATGGCCGTAGAAAGGTACGACGCTACCGTGGAGAACGACCTGATTTTAGGTTTGCTATTGAGAGGCATGTACACAGGACTGCTGGAGTAATGGTTTGGGGGGCTATTGCTTATGGTAGTCGATCACCTCTTGTATTCATTCGAGGCAGTATGACAGCTGCGCGTTATGTTGAAGACGTCATACGACCGACTTTGTTGCCTTATTTAGATGGCCGCCCAGACGTACTTTTTCAACAAGATAACGCACGTCCCCATATTGCTCGTCGAACTATGAACTTTCTTAATGAAGCTGGTGTTAATGTTTTGGCGTGGCCGCCCCGTTCGCCGGATTTAAATCCCATTGAACATGTGTGGGATATCATGGGAAGAAGAATATTCTCTTTGCACCATCCTCCACAGACTCTAGCACAGTTGATCGATGAAATTCAAGTTGCTTGGAACGAGATGCCTCAAGAAGACATCGACCATCTCATTTTGTCGATGCCCAGACGTCTACAGGAGTGTATACAGCAAAGGGGTCGCCAAACACATTATTAATTTTTTTTAGATTGTTTTTTAATAAAATTTCTAGAAAATGTAATCATTTTATTCTTGATGTAAGACTACCATACTGGCAAAAAATCAAGTTAAAATAATAATTCCTTCTGGGTGTTACGCTTCTAATGTCATTGAGTATATTTAATTAATAATAGAATATTGATTAAAAGTGTTTTAATCAAAAATAGTGTTTTAATCCTTTACGTAGTAGGTTCATTTCTTCGTTAGAATTATTATACACTAATGTTTGAATAATTTGAAATTCTTCTTTATTTCTTTTCGGAATTTGTTCGTTCCCACTGAGCAAAAAACGAACAAATAAAGTTATACTAACATTGTAACATTGTTCTAAAATGTGTTCGTTCAGTGGATTTACTAACCTTTTTTATTTTGTTTTCAATTGTGACTGATTTCTTCTTAATTTTGTAAGTAAAACATTTTCTATTTTTTGTAATAATTTATCGCAGTTATCAGGTGTTGTATTTTTTGCAAGCTTTAAATGAAGTTCGTATGCTCTGGTTTAATTTTCATGTCGAAAACTAAAAAAAGACCTTTATTGGCATAACACTATCTTACATACATTATATCTACCCTAATTACTGCCCCCTCTATGTCGAAAACTAATTAATTGATAGTTTGGTTCATTCTGTTCGTTTTAACATATATACATTTTGGGATAATATGTTTCTCGATGCACTGTTTTAAGAAATAAATATTTGCACTTATATACTTAATCTTTGTTTTCATTTGAAAAAAAAATTGTTGAACTGTGTAGACCAGGAAGCCATTGTCTTCAATATTCTTCTTTGAGTTACGTAAAGTGTTTTTGGCTAATGTGTAGAATAGGGTACATGGTCGATTTTGACAGGTTCGCGCATGCGCAGCAGCACCCACTCCAGTGGTTCTCAACATGTGGATATATGTGTATGTAATTGTGTGTATATTTTAAATAAATACAATTTTTACAATGGCCGACCAAACCTGACAAGTTGTCAAAAATTTCCAAACTTTGTACGCTCGGCACACTTTACACCGAATCAAGCCCTCAGATGGGTCAAAACCGACGTAAAATAGTACGCCCGACACGTTAGTACCAGTTTGATCGCGATCAATTGCCGAATAAAAAAATGGTGATGTGTCCATCATAGTACTTTCCCCCGTAAATTGCGTATTAAATCACTTTTAAAATATTTGTAGCATTATTATTTTCAAAATGTCTTCAACTTTTTGATAACTACAACTTTTATTTGAAACATTTTTCAATTGTATCAACACATACACTGAGACAAACCAATGACTAGATAATAGAACATTATTTATTTATTATCTCAAAAACTAAGAGTGCTATGACAAAAAGTAAAGATACAAAAAATCTTTAGTTTTTCATTTCCTACAACTTTTATTTGAAACATTTTTCAATTGTATCGACACATACACTGTCACACACCAATAACTAGATAAAACACACAACTTTTGAAATATCTCAAAAACTAAGAGTGCTATGACAAAAAGTAAGTGAACAATACATCTTCATTTTGTTATTATCTACAACTTTTATTTGAAAGAATTTTTTGTTTGATGAACATTTATTGAAAAAATCTGAAAAAACTGCAAAACGCTACGAGTAAAGTACCACTTCCGGTTTTCCGATTTTCACCAAAAGCTTTTCAGTTCTTCCGATTGTATCAAAAAGCTTAAGTTTCAAGTTTCATCTGGATATCTTTAGCGGTTTTTGCGGTACAGCGCACACAGACACACAGACAGACAGACAGACAGACATTTTTCAAAAATGGTCTTATTCGACTCAGGGGACCTCAAAACGGATATTTCCGCTAAAATTTTTGATTCGAAAATTTTCACGAAAACAATACTTTCCCTTTGTATTACATACGGGGGAAAGTAAAAAATACCTATAAATCGGAATATACATTTTCACTGCGCCGCCGAGTGCTGTTGTGTGTAAAAGTAAACAATGTAATGTTCTGTGTGGGTAAGAGCATATGACTTTTATCCAATACCCATTTGCACCATAGATACTTAACCGTGGTTAAGCCATTTCTACTAGTTTGTGGCGTAAGTGGAAGGTTTCAAATTGAGTTCATTGCTTAAGTATCTTTGCACACGCTAGCGATTTTACATACTTCTAGGTTTGGTTAGGTTAGGTTAGTAGAAAGGTTTGCAATAGAATAAATTGCGCAAGTCATTTGCTCCCGATGCCTGTTCCACATACTTATAGGTTAGGTTAGGTTAGGAGAAAGGTTTCATATAGAATACATTGCGCAAGTCTCTTTGCGAACGATGCCTGTTCCACATACTTCTAGATTAGGTTATGTTAGGAGAAAGGCTTGCAATAGAATAAATTGCTCCTGTCTCTTTAGGCACTGTGCTTATTCCATGTACTTCTAGGTTAGGTTAGATTAAGAAAAAGGTTTTTAATAGAATAAACTACTCATCTCTTTGCAACGCTAACACTTATCAGGTGAGGGAAACGAAGCAGCAGTATCTTTGTGCATGTTAGCGACTTTACATACTTAGGTTAGATTAGTAGAAAGGTTTGCAATAGAATACATTATTTTTTGTTTATAAATAACCTTAAAATGTAAGTTGTGTATTCGTATTCTTCTGTAAGCTTTTTTTTAATCAAATTCAAAGCGCACATTCAGATTCAATTTTAAGTGAGTGGTTAAAAAATCAATCGCGAAATTCGTTTTATACTGGGCTTGCATTCTAAAGCCCGAATGGGCCCCCCGGATAGGTCAATTCCGACGTACAAACACATCCGGCACAACGAGACCATTCGCGACACTCAAAAGTGTCGTTTATCAAAGTTACAAATAATTCACTGATTATAGAGGCTTCTACTTCGTTATACATTGTTGAACATAAATAAAACACTGTTTATCACTTTGTTTGTATAACAATTGGTTTATTTGGTGACTATAGTTTCGATACTACACGTATCATTATCAAACCGTTAGTAACAAAAAACTACAAAGGAACATTATTTATATTTGCAAATTTTCTAATAACAGCGTTAAAGAGGGGGGTGTATTTAAGGTCAAGCTGGTCGTTAATTACGAGAATTTCCCGATTAGCGCGGGCTCTGTGAATCTCCAAAGACTCCAGGAGGTCCATCTTTCTACCCTTCTCGGCAAAGTGAATAACTGAAAGTACATCCTCGCCAAAAGAATAGTCACTATAGTCACCAAATAAACCAATTGTTATACAAACAAAGTGATAAACAGTGTTTTATTTAAAGTTACAAATATTCGAATTTTAATTTTTGACGTTTAATTTTTGATCTTAAAGCACATACACACATACACATCAAAACACAGATAAATAATCTGTTAAGAACCACTGGAGTGGGTGTATGGAAACCATGAAAACGTATCAAAAATGGAGTATGTACCCTGTTCTATACATTAGCCGTGTTTTTCTATTAATTATTGTAGTAATTCCTTTCTTCACGTTATTTTTATTATGCTAAATGTACATTTCATACACTAGGTAGGTGTTCATTTTCAAGAGCAGTACAATTGACAAATATATTTATTTTATTAATTGACAGTGTCACTCAAACAAACATTTCAAGGAGGGGATTATTTAGGGGACCAATCGAAATTTAATAGTTCATCTTTATTTTTAAACATATAATTGCTTCTAACATGTCTAATTTATAAAAATTTGTATTGCTATTAAAAATGAACACTTGGTGTTTAAAATGTACATTTAACATAATAAAAATAAAGTGAAGAAAGGAATTACTACAATAATTAATAGAAAAAAAAGTTTAATGATTTTCCTTAATTTTAATAATGACAATTTAGTAATTTTTCTTGTTTTAAACTCTGTTTAAATAAAAAAGAACCTGCTTCATCAAAATAGAACGTGTTTCTTTTGATAAAAAATAAATTAAAATTAAACAAAATTTATATCAACCCTGCCGCTAACCAGAGCTGGGACGAATCCTCGTTAAAAGGATTCGAATCACGAATCCGAATCACCTAATATGATTCGAATCACGAATACTCGAATAAAGGATTCGTAAGAGATAAATATGATTCGAATCAAAGATTCGAATCCTGTTTCTTCGAATCACGAATACAAATCTTTCAAGAATAAATTTAATTTTATTATTTTTTTACAACCATTAACATATAATAAACATAGTTATCAGTTGTTTTAACAAAATTATTCAAAACCTAATTAATTATTTATTATTACCACTGAACATCGTTGATAACAGACTAAACATCTGTGTTACTCTGATTAAAGATGTATTTGTGTGTTTTTGAACTACACTTCAAATCAGTGGTCTATACGCGTGGCGCATGAAGTAAAATTTCGAGTTTAGAAAAGCCCCGTGAAAATTTGTCTCGGGTCGCTGCGCGACCCGAGACAAATTTTCTACGCGTGGCTTTTCTAAACTCGAAATTTTACTTCATGCTTAGTCTGGGAGTGGAAGACACTCGTTACTTTAAAATATGTCACAACTGTTAAAGTATGTATCGTCGGATGCCCGTCTTCAGGGGTGATATGTAAGCAAATTATGGGTCCTAGGAGTTGCCAAATAAGTGAGTTATACACAATTCCATTTGTTTCTGGATCTCGCCTAGCCATGCTTTCGTGTTGTTATGTTGCAGTATCAACATTTACATTTTTTATTAATTGCCACTCCTGATTCCTTATTTTAACAGTGTTGCAATAATTTATGATGTCATAAGTAATCCTCTTTTTAATTTTCAAGAGGTTTATTGTTAATCTTGCAACAATTATTTCGCCACGCGGTCGCTTCTTCGAGCATTTTATTATTAAATCAAATTAATCTAGTGTTGCAATGCTGTGTCAATGTCAAAGTGAAACATAATTTCAGGCACACATTAAATATTAACATGCCAAAGATTATCTCTGAATCAAAAAGGTTACAAATTCTGAAATCCTACAAACATTTTAGGCAAAGTAATCTAAATCTACAGCATCACAATATTATTACGATTTTAATAGATATTTTTGGGGTGTGTCTAGTATTTTAATTATCATATATATTTAATTAAAGATAATTATAATAATCTTCATTACAATTAATTTTACGACAAAGACCTGACGAATTGAAATCTACTACTTCTGGCAAACGATCTAAAAACAGCCATTTTTGGAATCACCTAGCTAGAAAAGATCTGCAACAACTAATTTGGCAATATAACTCTAGAAATCAGTATTTTACTTTGAGAGATCTTTTGAATGATATGAAAGAAAATTATGAGTTCCATGGGAGTAGAACAACACTTTATAGGGTTGTTAAAAGTATGGGGTATAAATTCAAATTAATTAATGGGCGCAAAATCAAAAATTCTCTGTGAACAAAAACATGTTGTTGCAGCTAAAATTATTTTCCTTAGAAAATTTTTACAGTATCAAAATTCCAGTGAATTCGTATACCTGGATGAAACATGGATATATCAGAATGGATCCGTGGTTCGACGCTGGGTACATGAAACGGATATAAAAAGTAATCCAATTAAATTCAAAAATGAAGGCAAACGCTTCACCATTCTACATGCTGGGTATAGGGGTGGGTTTTTGGATTACATTCGAAAAACAATGACCGAGATTACCATGCCACAATGGATGGTAATACTTTACAAAATTGGGTGGTTAATCAACTTATTCCTGCTTTGGCTAAGCTTTCAGGGAAATGTGTAGTTATTATGGATAATGCTGCATACCATTCTGTGCAATTAGACAAAACTCCTTCATTTTCTTGTAAGAAATGCGAAATGCAGGAGTGGTTGGTTAAACACAATGTAAAATTCAATCCAAAATTAACCAAAAAGGAACTATGGGCTTTATTTATACCTTTTCGATCAAATGACAAAATTTACGTAGTTGATGACATTTTGAGAAAGAACGGGCACGAAGTTCTTAGATTACCGCCATACCATTGTCAATACAATCAAATTGAAATGGCATGGGGGTTTTGTAAGACTTACTACAATAAGCACATAAATTCTAAGCAACCATCTAAGGATCGTGTTCAGAATTTATGGCTTGAGTCTCTTTAAAAATGTACATCCGATATGTGGCAACATTTCTGTGATCATTGTGAAAAACTTATTTCGGATGACTGGACAAAACACATGGGGAACCTTTCTTTTGAAACCATTCCTCCTTTTATTATTTCGCTTGGGGAATCTGGCTCAGAACAAACATCAGAAGATTCAGATGCAGGTTCTCTTGACTAAATAATAAAAGTGGAATGAGGGCTTAAAAATTGTTTGACATGAAAATTATCAGTATCACAAGAGGGTGGGAATAAATTTGCAATTCTACAAAAAAATACTGAGGGCCAACAGAAGAGAGAATGGTAATTAGTTAAGTTATTCCTTTATTCCTTTTACTTCACTTTTTATTTTAATTCTATATGTACATTTCGGGTACAATGTACCCTTTATCAATAGAAAAAACTAATTAGTTTTTTCTATTGATAAAGGGTACATTGTACCCGAAATGTACATATAGAATTAAAATAAAAAGTGAAGTAAAAGGAATAAAGGAATAACTTAACTAATTACCATTAAACTAACCTTCACGTAACTCAAACAAGAATATCTTAGAAGAGAGAATGACCAAAATTAAGGTGGATGGATGGAGTTGATCAAAATGTGTTAACGGGAAGACCTAAGCGAGAAATACAAATGGATGACGAAATAAGTTTGCAGAGCCGAATTCATTATATTTGTTATATACAATATTATTGCTGTGTTTGTATGTACAAAACCAAGTAGTAAATTTTGTTAATCTTAAAACTGCATATTATTATCCTTTTATATCTGAAAATTTGTAAAACAGGCAACAGTGTAAGATCACAATAGTCAGAAATTATAACCTTAAAATCGAACATCTGACAGTGACATTTAAAAACCCTGATTTAAAACACAACCAGCCCCATTTACAATACTTAAACTGTCACTTTTCCATAGCTAGGCAAGATCCAGAAACAAATGGAATATATTATACTCAACTGTTTCCAAGGCACTTCTTGAAAAACCAAAAGATTAAAATTTTACAAATAAAATGTACAATAAACTATAAGTGTGGTACATCATTGAGTTCAGTAAAAAAATATTCTTAGAAAAATTATGAAAATCCAAAATGGCGCCCATAAGAAAAACAAAAGTTAGGTATGGTGCCTAGGTAAATGTTATATTTATCTTAAAATAAAATATGTTACTAGATTTATCGTTAAAAAGTGCCTATAATGTCAAAGTTGTAAATGTCTGGATTCAATAGTTTTTGAATAAAAATATAAAAACGTATTTTCAAAAAATATGTTTTTTGACAATATCTCATTAACGAAAGAAGATATTTCAAACTTGTTTTTGGATTATTATTGGGCCCTAAATGACGCAACTTTGCCCCAATTTAACCGACTCTCTATCTCTTTAAATAACCGAGATCCCCATACATTCTGTTGAAATACGGACACCCTGTATAATAATAATAACAATAATAATATAAAATTTATTGTATTGTTATTTCCTAAATATTTTAATCAAATAAATATTTTACATTGTTTACCGTATATTTACGAATATATTAAAAAAATAAATACTTATTTCAGTAATTCCTCAGTATTTCTTGATTAACGAGGGTGTCCCGCAAGGGTCAGTCCTTGGGCCTCTCCTTTTTCTTATCTACGTTAACGATCTACCATCAGTAATTAAGGAGAGTAAAGCAATTTTATACGCTGATGATACTACCATTAGTAGTGTAGGTATTTCTGAGGAGGACAGTATGGAGAAAAATCGTCGGGCTTTGCTTCAGACTAATGAATATTTTGAACGAAATAAATTAAAGTTAAACTTGGACAAGACAGTGAATATGGTTTTTACACTACGTCACATAGAACGTCTAGCTTACTACTCGGAATCAGTGAAATTCCTAGGTATATATGTGAATCAAAAACTTACTTGGTCAAAACATGGTAACCAACTATCTAAAAAATTAAATACGGCGGTCTATTTATTAAGAAAGCTAAGTAATGAGGTGTCTGGTGATGTCCTAAAAACGGTCTACCATGCCTTCTTCGAGTCTCATTTGCGCTATGGGCTCATAGTGTGGGGACATAGCGCTGCGAGACATCGAATTTTTGGCATTCAGCGCAAAGTGTATTGTTAGGGGCAGGTTACCGCGATAATACTAAACCACTCTTTCAAAAGCTTAAAGTGCTTTCTTTGCCTTGTTTGTATATCATGGAGTGTCTCATCTACGCTATGTCTCATCCACAATCGTCTAGAAAAATCGCGGACAGGAACACGATTTTATTCTTTAAAATATTACAATGCCTTACCAGAAACGATTAAAAGTTTAGACCTTCAGAAGTTTGAACTTAAATTAAAACACATTTTTATTATAAAAGCATACTCTAACTCAGACGAATTTTTAAGTGACATCAGCAGATATGCTTGATCGTAGCGATGCCAATAATATACGTTTTTTTTACCTATTGTGTTATTGATCATTTATGTCTTTTTCTATGTGATATATATATATATATATATATATATATATATATATATATATATATATATATTTATTTTTAGGTTTTCGCGAGCAAAATATAACTTGCTTGAGTTTTTTGGGCTGCTTTCTCGCGTTGGTTGCTTTATTTGCGCTCTACGTTTCGGCAGAAGTGATGCTGCCGAAACGTAGAGCGGAAATAAAGCAACCAACGCGAGAAAGCAGCCCAAAAAACTCAAGCAAGTTATATATATATATATATATATATATATATATATATATATATATATATATATATATATATGTCTAAATGTATTTATTAATTTAATACCCTTTTAACTTATTTTGTATTATCAATTGTATTCCCAATATACAGGGTGTCCGTATTTCGAGGAAATGCATGGGGATCTCGGTTATTTGAAGAGTTAGAGAGTTGGTTAAATTAGGGCAAATATGTGAAATTTGTAGCCCAACAATAATCTTTTTTTGTTTTCGAGATATTGCCAAAAAACTATTTTTTTCAAATTTCGTTTTTATTTTTTTATTCAAAAACTATTGGATCTATGAATTTGCAACTTTTACATTATACAGGCACTTTTTAATCAGGAATTTAGTAGTGTACTTACATTTAAAATAACTTTAATATCTTCCCCGGAACCATAGCCAACTTTTGTTTTTCTTATGGGCGCCATATTGGATTTTCATATTTTTAGAAAGAACTTTTTTTTCTGAATTAAACGGTATACCACACTTATAATTTATTCTGCGTTTCATTTGAAACATAGCAACCTTTTGTTTTTTGTAAAGAGTGCCTTGGAAACAATAATATTGATACGTTATTCAGTTATTGATGTGTCAATAAGATACGATCATTATACATAATACATAAAATAAAGTTAAAAATGGTGTTATCGAACCAAGAAAAACGAGATATGATCGAAGTTTATTATACTTCAAACAAAAATGTACGTATTTCATCCGAAGTCTATCTACAGCGCTATCCAGAAAGGCAACAGCCAAGTGAAAGTCATTTCATAAAACTACATACAAATTTATTGGAATATGGTTCCTTTGTAAAGCCACGACAAAGCTATGGATATCACCAACCCCATGAAAATGAAAACCAAATTTTGCAAGCGGTAAAATGATTTCATTTTAATTACAATAAGATAATATTTATTCCCCTAGATTCAAGATAACCCTTCTTCCTCAACGAGAGAACTTGCGAACCAGTTTGGTGTGACGTTTCAATACGTATGGAGAATTTTGAAAAAAAATAAATATCGCCCATTCAAAATTAAAGTTACTCAAGCTCTCCATCCTGGAGATGCTAGACGAAGGATGGACTTTTGTCGTATTTTATTGGGAAAATTAAACGAAAATCCGAATTTCTTGTCAAATGTGATATGGTCTGATGAATGCCGTTTTACCAACACAGGGATATTCAATAGGCATAATGAACATGTGTGGAGTATAAATAATCCTAGACAACATGAAGAAAGACGACGACAAGTGCGATTCGGACTAAATGTATGGGTCGGTATTTTGGGAGACAATATTGTAGGTCCATACATTTACGAAGATACATTAAATTCACAGAGATATCACGATTTTTTAAGAACATTTTTAAGTGATTACGTAGACAATAACATCCCCTTAAATATGTTAAGAAATGTATGGTTTCAACAAGATGGTGCACCACCTCACAAAAGCCAAATTGTCGCTAATTGTCTGTCCGAAATGTTTCCAAATAAAGTTATGGCAAATAATGGTGATATACGTTGGCCAGCTCGCTCACCTGATTTGTCACCTCTAGATTATTTTCTTTGGGGAGCTATAAAAGAAAAAGTTTATAAAACTATTCCAGAGGACAAAGACGATTTAAGAAGAATTATAATAGTTACCATTCAGCAATTAAGAAGAGGAGACATTTTTCGGGCAGTCCAAAATTTAAGGAAAAGACTAGAATTATGTTTGGAGGTCAATGGTGATATATTCGAACACTTACTCTAAGTTTGTGATAATTTTAGTTCAAAAGATATTTAATTAATTTGTTTATTATTATTTAATATTATGAAAAACTTCATCAAGCAGCAGAGTGATTATTCTGGTTCCTTCCCTAAAAAAATATAGTTGTAGGCCTCAGGAATTTTAAAATGTGCAACTGTTTTCAAGGCACTCTTAAAAAAAAACAAAAGGTTGCTTTGTTTCAAATGAAACGCAAAATAAATTATAAGTGTGATATACCGTTGAATTCACAAAAAAAAGTTCTTTCCAAAAATATGAATATCCAATATGGCGCCCATAAGAAAAACAAAAGTTGGCTATGGTTCTGGAGAAGATATTAAAGTTATTTTAAATGTAAGTACACTACTAAATTCCTGATTAAAAAGTGCCTGTATAATGTAAAAGTTGCAAATTCCTAGATCCAATAGTTTTTGAATAAAAAAATAAAAACGAAATTTGAAAAAAATAGTTTTTTGGCAATATCTCGAAAACAAAAAAAGATATTTCAAATCTGTTTTCGGATTATTGTTGGGCTCCAAATTTCACGTGTTTGCCCTAATTTAACCAACTCTCTAACTCTTCAAATAACCGAGATCCCCATGCATTTCCTCGAAATACGGACACCCTGTATATGTGCATTCAAATTGATTAACTACTTATTTGACTTGTGTAAACATGTAATTATGTGCAAACATCAATAAACATTATTATTATTATTATTATTATTAATTTAATATTAATTATACCATCAAATGTCTAAAAGTCTTGTGTTAAAAATCACCAGAAATCATTAGATGTTTTTTTATTAAACGAATTTCACTATGGCTTTCGACGTCAAAAAATGTTTGAAACAAAAGTTGTAGCCAACGAAAAAAGGAACCTCTTTTACCTAAACACTTTTCACCTCAGCTCTTTTGTTTTTGAATTAGAAACTAAAAAATCTAGTGGAGGTCAACAACTCACCGATTATGGCTTTCGATGTCTAAATCAAAAAATGTTTCAAACAAAAGTTGTAGCCAACGAAAAAATAAACCACTTTTACCTAAACACTTTTCACCTCAGCTCTTTTGTTTTTGTTCAATAAACCGAGAAAGAAAGAGAACACTCGTTCGTGAATTTTTGAATAATCATAAAGTCGTGTATTTATTTACACAACTTTATTATAATTCAAAAATTTACGAACGAGTGTCTTCCACTCCCAGACTAAGCATGAAGTAAAATTTCGAGTTTAGAAAAGCCCCGCGTAGAAAATTTTCACGGGGCTTTTCTAAACTCGAAATTTTACTTCATGCGCCACGCGTATTAAACACTGAGTTCAAGTAAAGTTAAAAATATAAAAACATATTACAACTGTTTTCAGTGTTAAAAGTTATCAAAATATGTCAAAATTATTTAAAATTGCCAAAAACATCAAAATGACCAAAATGTCATCTCGTAATTATTCAAAATATCAAAAACGTCAAAAATTCGGTGTGTTGATAAAATCGATTTACGTCAAAATTATCATTTTATGTCAGTACGTGACATAAAAAACGTTCAAAAAACGTTCAAAAACGTTCATACAACAACAAAAATTTCTGTCAAAATCAGTAGTAATGTCAAAAAAGTTATCTAATAATATAAAAATTGTCATCTAATGTAAAACAAGTAAATATGTAATATCAAAAATATCAAATGTCAAAATTGTCGTCTAATGTAAAAAAAGTAAAAAAATATAAAATGTCAGAACTGCCATCTAATGTCAAATACGTCATTTAATGTCAACATCAGAAATGGTAAAAAATGTCATTGTTTATCAAAAGTAACATCTAATGTGAAACATGTCACCTAATGTCAAGAAACGTAGTCTAATATCAAGATTATAATCTATTGTCTAAAATGTCATCTCATAAGGTAAATAATATCAAAAATGTCATTCAATGTCAAAAATGATTAAATATGTCTTGAAGAAAAAAAATACATCAAATTTGTGTATTCAAATAATGAGTCAATAATTTTTAAAAATCGTTACAAATCTGAATAAAAATATTGAAAATCTTACATACAAAAATTTTATATAACTTGAGGAGAAAATCTCGAAATACCGAAAATTTCATCAAAATTTTATAAATCGATAAAAATGACAAAATAACAAAAATCAAGATATGTTGAAAAATACATTTTCATAAATTAATTAAAAATCTCGAAATATTGAAAATTTCATCAACATCCGATAAATTGAGGAAAATTGAGGAAAATTGAGAAAATATTGCAAAATCTGATGAATCGACGAAAATCTCGAAATGATAATTTTATGAAAATATCGATTTGTTGAAAATCTTATAAAAATGTTATAAATCAACATGTTAAGTGTAAACATTTGATTGGGAATGTCAATTCATATGAAAATGGTCAAAATATAATTCAAAACGTCATAAATGTCAATTTGTGTGAAAATTGTCAAAATATGATATGATTGCTAACGTCAAAAATATTAATTTGTGCGAAAATTGTCAGAATACGATTGAATACGTCGAACATTAAAAATATCATATTTGAGGGAATTATTTCAAATACAATTAAAAATGTCAAATTCGACGGAAATTATTGAAATTTATCAAATTGTCAAAGTTGACAGAAATCATCGAAATTTATCAAAATGTTATATTTGGCGAAATTACCGAAAAACAATTAAAAATCTCAAATCTGGCAAAAATCATCAAAATTTATCAAAATGTCAAATTTGACACAAATCATGAATTTACTTGATTTTTGATTTAATCACTTACAAACGAGTGTCGTCCACTCCCAGACTAAGCATGAAGTAAAATTTCGAGTTAAGAAAAGCCCCGCGTAGAAAATTTGTCGCGCAGCGACCCTCGACAAATTTTCACGGGGCTTTTCTAAACTCGAAATTTTACTTTATGCGCCACGCGCATAAATCAGTGATTTAACGAGAAATTTAAAAACATACAAAACAATTTTTTCATGTTATTCCTCGCGATTAATTCGAATTATTTTTGACGATTGCAATCCTTTTGTAACTATTCGAATCCTTTTGTAAGTATTCGAATCCTTTTATAAATATTCGAATCCTTTTATGAGGATTCGAATCCTTTTATGAGGATTCGAATCCTTTTATGAGAATTCGAATCCTTTTATGAGGATTCGAATCCTTTTATGAGGATTCGAATCCTTTTATGAGAATTCGAATCCTTTTATGAGGATTCGAATCCTATTATGAGGATTCGAATCCTTTTATGAGGATTCGAATCACCCGCATTTGGATTCGAATACGAATCCTTTTAAAAAAGTGTAACGAATCCGGATCACGAATCCAGTTTAACTAAAATATTCGAATGCCTCTTTTGAATCCTCTAAAAGGATTCGAATCCAGGATTCGAATCCTAAATGATTCGAATCCTGCCCAGCTCTGCCGCTAACAGAGCATTTTATTTCATTCTCCTGTTTTTCAAGACTTCCTTCCTATGCCATGGATGTCATTGATATTGATTACACAAAATTTCTAAGAATTTATTTCACATTTTAAAAAAAAAACAACAAGAAATGTTTCTTGTGCCGATGATGAAACATTTTATAACTTGTTTTATAAAGAAATTGATGAAACTCATAATGCCAATTCGTAAACTACAGATTTATTGAAGCGACAGAATTTATGAATATTGGGCCCGGTTATCAAAATATTCAACATTCAACATGTTTGGATTTCTTTGTGATGTATGTTGGCATCTAATGAACGGTACTCTGGTCGGTGTATTTTGTACGATTGCAAAAAACCCAAAAACGTTCACGATTAAATAATCCGTTCATCAGAGAATTCCCCAACAGTTGGCACTAAACTCCTAACTGTTGTCTCTGATTCACGGGCCCGGACCGACAGCTCTTGATCCGAGTGGTTGTGTGTTATCTTCTTGAGTGACTTTTGGCTGTGTTCTTCTCAGTTCTTGTGTGTATCGTAAGTTCTTTTCTCTTTACCTTTTCATATCTTTATTAATTTCAATTTTCACAAAAGAGTACACATTTTCGTTTAGGGTAGAATAAGTCTTTCAATGCAAACGTGTTCGGGGGGGAGTTCCCCCCCCCCCCCGTCACGTTACCAAGTAAACAAAATATTTTGTTATTTAAAAATGAAGACCGCTCTCCATATATAGTTTACATTGAAAAAATTGCATTGGAAAATGGACCAACTCCTTCTCTGCATGAGATGGTGGTTGGAAACATTTTATTTAAGGCTGGATATCACGTTAACACCTCTAGGAGAGGTAGGAATCGTGTCAGTGTTGATGGGTAGATGCTAATAAATTAATTAATGATGATAAATTACTCAGCAAGCACGAAATTAAAGCTTATATACCCTCTCAATTCATTACAACCAAATGTATTCTCAGAGACGTAGACCCCTCCTTCTCAGAAGATGAAATCTTACAGAATTTAAATTGCTCAAATAAATTCCAGACCTTAAGTGTAAGAAGATGGAAAAGAAAACTCATTGTTGATGATAAAGAGGAATTTAAAAACACTCACACTATCGTTATTACAGTACGAGCCAACTCACCACTCAACGTAAAACTCTTTTGCACAAATAAATGCCCAGAAATGTACATTTACCCAGTCACCCAATGTGAGTCCTGCCTGAGGTATGGTCATACGAAAAATTTGTGCAAAGGTAAAGGCAGATGCTGTAAATGTGGGTCACAAGATCACATTCTTGCTGAATGTGAATAATGCACGGCTTTAAATCCTAAATGTATATATTGTCAGGGTTCCCATACTTCATCTGAAGTCGGAATATTGGCAAAAAACAGAGTCTGCCCAGAATTTCTCAGACAAAGAAAAATAAAAGAATACATATCTAGGCACAATGTTTCCTTCCCACAAGCTAATTCTTTATTTCCAATAAATTATACAAAAAATAGTACCCTAATTAATAATCCTCAAAACAATGATGTTTCAAATATTAACTTCATTCCTTCGAATCAAAATGTTCCTTCTCTTTCACCTTCTTATTCAAATCCTAACTTGATTCGCCCAATTTCAAATTCTTCATCTTATTCATCAATTCTTAATTCCTCTCCTAATAAAAGAAGACCATCTTCTCCTCCTCCCCAAAATATTGACGAGTCTTTCAGACAACGATATCTTAATATAATTAACCCTTCAAAACTTTCTACATCTCCAAAAAAATTATGTTTTAATAATACAACTTCTGAATTAGAATGCGACCAAACTCAATTTAAAGACCTTATCTCAAAATTATACTCTTCAGACCCAACTACTTTTATTCTAACATTTTTAAACATTGTTCCAGTCGATACTCTTGAAAATTATAAATCCCCGTCAACCAATAATGTATCCAGTAAAAATAGTTCAATGGAACATTAGAAGCTTCAATGCAAATAAAGCCAATTTAAGTGACCTAATTGATACATATATACCTGATATTATATGTCTTTCTGAAACATGGACTAAAAAAAATATAATTAAAATTAGAGGTTATAAAACCCTTCTTAAATCTCGGGAAGACGGTAAGGGTGGTGTAGCCATGCTTATCCGTCATTCTCTGAGTTTTAATGAAATTCCCCTTAATCCTATTTATTCTGGCAATAATGCACAATTTATTGCAGTTAAATTTCATAGTTTCACATTAATTTCTGGATATATTTCTCCTTCCTATAAATGCAAAAACAATTTTTGGGATTCAATTCTTTCTGGACCTTCCCCGCACATAATAGTGGGTAATTTTAATTCTCACATCTCCCAAATTAATGGCTCTCATTCAAGTGCAAACGGAAAATACTTATGGGAGTTTATAGAAAATAATAATTTATTAATTTTACACGACGATAAATCCACTCGTCTTGCTAATAATACTTTCCAAAAAAGTATTATTGATTTAACACTTATTTCTCCATCTTTAGGTCCTTTTATTTCTTCTCATACTTTAAATGATTCATATGGCAGTGATCATTTTTCCATTGTCATTAATCTTCATTTCAACTCTAACTTAAATACAAATTTTAAAAAATCTTTTTCTCCTGGCCGTAATTTTAAACAGGCTAATTGGACCAATTATTATGAAGAACTTACAAATTCAATTTCTTCAGAACATTCATATCTAGAATTTATAGAGTGTATCAATCAGGCAGCAAATTTGTCTATTCCCATTCATCATCAATTTTTCCGGCCTTCTTTATGTCCTTGGTGGGATCCCTTTTGTACTCAATTGAAAGTCTCGAGAAAGCAAGCAATTAAGAATTTTTACAGAACAGGGTCGACAGAAGCATTTGTTCTAGCTAAAAAGGCCATAGCACTGTCTAGAAAAATATTCAATCAAAAAAAGAAGAAAGCCTTCAAGGAATTCTGTGAATCTATTTCTCGTTTCACTCCAATTTCTGAAGTCTGGAGGAAAATAAATTTTTTTAGAAAATCATTTCAGCCTTCTTCTGTTCCTACTTGTAATATGGAGGTTTTGAATTCCTTTTTTACTAAATTAGCTCCTCCTTTTGTAGAACCATATTTTAAATTAGAAATTCCCTCGATCTCTTTATCTTTTCCTTCATCTAACTTCACATTAGGAGAATTAAACTCAATTTTGGATAATTTAAAGGATTCTTCTCCAAGAATAGATAATATATCTTATTCTATGATTAAAAATTTACCCTTTGAAGGAAAATCATTGCTTCTGAAATTCTTTAATAATTTCTTATTATCTAGGAATGTTCCAGAATCTTGGAATAAACAAATTATCTGTCCTATTTTAAAGCCTGGTAAAAGTCCTAATTGTGCTAACAATTATCGTCCTATCGCTCTTACTTCTTGTATAAGAAAAACTTTTGAACATCTCATAACAATGAGATTGGATTGGTGGTTGGAGAAAAATGATATTTATCCGTCTTCACAGTGTGGATTCAGAAAAGGGAAGAGCACTATCGATAACTTAATCAAATTAATTTCAGATATAAATAGCTCCTTTTTAAATAAACAAATCACTGTTGCTTTATTCATAGATATTTCTGCTGCATTTGATTCGGTTATCCCGTCTATATTGATCGACAGACTTTCATCAATAGGCATTCCATCGAATGTAGTAAAATGTATTTGGTCTCTAATAAATAAAAAAATTCTTTACCTTAAAAATGATACCACATTTTCGAATCCCAGAGTGTCATATATAGGTCTCCCTCAAGAATCCATTCTTAGCCCAATTCTGTACATATTATATACTTTGCCCTTACAATCTTTAATTTCCCCCTATTGTTATATTCTTCAATATGCCGACGACATAGTTTTATACTGCTCAGGAGATAATACCCAATCATTGTTTAATAGAATAAATCAAGCTTTATTTGATTTGTCAGATTGGCTGTTTTCTCATGGCTTATCTCTTTCCCCTTCAAAGTCTAAAAATATAATCTTCATGAAAAAATCTAGAAATATTCCCAATTATCAACTCTATTTCCAGGACGTAGCAATACCAAAATTTAAAGAAGTTAAATATTTGGGTATCACACTAGATTCTTCGCTCTCATGGAAACCTCATATTTTGGACTTACAAGAAAAAGTTAATAAAACTCTTAATGTTTTCAAGAGTCTCTCTCATGTTTGGTGGGGTTGGGATCCTGCTACTCTAATTACTCTGTATAAATCGTTAATAAGATCCCGAAAAGAATATGGTTTGCTATTGTTATTTCCCCAAAATAAATCTTCAGCGATAATCATTGATCGACTACAAACATCTGCATTGCGTATTGTCCTGGGCTGTATGAGATCTGCCCCTTCTAGAGCTTTAGAAGTGGAAAGTGGTGTTCCTCCAATACTCATAAGATCTGATTTTCTAGCAAGAAAATATTTTCTGAAATGTCTTGCAAATAATAATCAAATGGTCATCACATCTATAAATAAATTACTGGATACATACAATCTGAATCATAAACCCCATCCTGCTATATTAGAAAACTATGAAATTTCCTCTTCTTTTAACATTTTTACCTCATCTAAATTACCTTGTTATCTTTCTCCCTACTTCTCTAATTTTCTCCCTATAAAAAGCACATTCAATTTGGATATTAACAGCCCTAATCCTAATCTTCTACATAATAAAAACGTAATTTTTTATAATATAGCTCGAGAAAAATGGCCAGATTCTGTTTTTTGCTTTACGGATGGTTCATTTACATCTTCTCATACTGGTTGTGGAATATATATAGAAAACTCTTTATCTTACTCTTTTAGAATCCCTCATTCCTCTTCTATACATACAGCAGAGCTTTCAGCATTACTTGAATGCTTAAAATTAATTAAAGAACTCAGTATAAATAAGGTAGTAATATTTACAGACTCTAAGTCAGCTCTATATTCAATACAAAAATTAGGAATAAACCCTAATACATATTTATTAGTTTCGAATATTAGGACTATAATCTTTGAATTGTTCAATAAAGGTTATAAAATAAATTTTTGTTGGATACCTAGTCATGTAGGCATTGTGGGGAATGAAACTGCCGATTTATTAGCTAAATCTTCAAATAATAGCCCTTTGTCTGAATATTCATCTCCTTATAAGGATTTCTTTAAAACACTCATATCCAGCCTTAAATTGAAATGGCAATCTTTTTGGTCCTCTTCTTCCTCTCATATTAAGTACTTTTCTTTACACCCTGTAATCCCTACCAGTGTTTGGTTCTTTGATCCAAAAGTTAGAGGAAGAAGATTCGTGACTTCAATTATTCGTATGAAGAAAATACAGGGTGGGGCAGAAAAACCTATCCGATTTCAAAACGTTATAAAATTAAAACCACTCAACTTGACAAATTTTTTTTTATTAACATATCGCAAATTTTATGCCATTTTTAAATTTAAGTTTTAAAAAGCACATCACTCAAATGTCGTCCTTGGGAGCGGATACACTGATTTAGGCGCTCGCGGTAGCTTTCCATGACTTTCACCGTCATTTCCACAGGAATTTCTTCAATTGCCCGAGCAATTTCCCTTCGTAAAGCAAGAAGGGTCCTTGGTCGATGCTGGAATACCTTCAATTTGAGGTAACCCCAAAGGAAGAAGTCACATGGAGTGAGATCCGGTGCGGCGGCCAGCCAATATCACCTCTCAGAGAAATGAGGCATCCGGGAAACATTTCCTTGAGAATGTCCATTGATCGTCGCGATGTGTGGGCGGTTGCACCATCCTGTTGAAACCACACATTTTCCACGCCATTTTCTTCCATTTTGGGTTGAAGAACATTTTCCAGCATGAAACAATAGCGCTCGCTGTTGACCGTTACGGTTTGCCCATTTTCTTCAAAAAAGTAAGGCCCCCAGACGCCTAGGCGGGAAAGAGCACACCACACAGTCACTTTTGGGCTATGGAGGGGTTTCTGATGGATTTCCCGAGGATTTTCGTCACTCCAATATCGAAAATTCTGCCTGTTTACGGGGCCACAAAGGTGAAAATGGGCTTCGTCCGTGAAGAGCACAACATCGTCTATTGGGAGTTCTCGGAGATCGCGACACAGGTTCATACGGGTTTCAAAATCCCTTTCAATTAATTCCTGTGCAACAACCATTTTGTAGGGATGCATTTTGAGGTCCCGGTGCAAAATTCGCCGAATACTGCGGTTGGAAATCGCCGAAGCGAGCGAATGTTTTCGTGCCGAACGACGCGGGGAACGTTCAATCGCGGCTCTCACATTGGCCACGTTTTCAGGTCCTGTTGCTGTCCTGGGACGTCCAGGCGACTTCTTTTTCAATGCTGAACCCGTCTGTCGAAAATTTGACACCCACACTTTAATCGTAGCGTGATGTGGAACAGGATCATGACGCCCGAGTCCGAAATGAATTCGAAAAGCACGTTGTGTAGCAATTATCGCACCGCCGTTTTCGATAAACCGCTCAATAACAAAAGCACGACGTTCACCAGACCAAGGCATGTTGACCAATGACAAATGGCATAAAACCGGCTTTCTAACGGTTTTTACCCCACTACTCTACCTGTTCCCTCTTCTGAGAAAAAGGGATTTGAAATCGGATAGCTTTTTCTGCCCCTCCCTGTAGGAAGCATAAGTTCTCCAAACTGTTCTTGTGGTGACATTGGGGATTTGAATCATATATTCTTCTCATGTAACAATTATTCTGAGAAATGTAAAAATGTGTACTCTCGTCTTATAGCAACTGGTCACCCAGCCCCTCTTTCTATTTTATCTGTTTATTGTATTAAAACTTACATCATTCTATATTCATTATTACACGAAACGGATACATTTATTTAATAATTAATTAATTTTTTCAAGGGTAATTCCTTTCCATCTGTCCTAATCCTTTTTTCACTTTATCCTATCCCCTATTTTCTTTTCCGCTGTGGCTGGTCAACAGAGCTATATAGCTGAGGCCATTAAAAACGCAAGAAAAAGAATAAGAAGATTCACGGGCCCATTGATAAAAAAATATTCTTGTTACATTAGATGAATTTTGTTGCTTCAGGTAGGTAGTCTATGATTTGAACTACGCTAATGAAAATTTATATACATAACGATTTCGATGTATAAATATTAAGTACCAACATTCAAAAGTGACACTTATTTAAAATTTGTTGATTGGGTTTTTCTTAGATTTATTTGTTAGCATAAAACTATTGCGATAATTACTTACGAGTAAGAGTAATTATTGTTTAATAATAAGTTCTAAGAGTTGCTCTTTTTATGAGTGTTTGATCGAATATCTGTGGGTTTGGACCTTTATTTTAAATCACAGTCGAAGATAATGCAGGTAAGTATTTTATATTTTATTGAGTTTGTTTTTAATTTAGAGGTTTATTTGTAGGAAATAAATAAGATGAGTTGTTTGTTTGAAGGTTGGTGCAATTGTAGTGAACGTACGTGTTTGTACGGTTGGATAGAATGTAACAGCAATAACCTCTGCAGGTGACATAATCTTTAGGGAATGGGGCAATACGGTCGAGTTTAGCGGAGCCCCCAGAGTTCTATGACTGGCCGGTGAGTGTTCGTGATAATTTGTAGAAGTACGTCGCGCAGAGCGAGACGGACTTATGCGTCCGCCAGCGTTTCCCGTTTCGTTCCTCGGTCGGGTTCTCAACCTGTCGTCGTCGGACGGGCATCTTTCCACCCGAACGTCTGTGATTAGACCGAACGCGCTCGCTGTTTCAATTTATTTTTCTGTATCGGCGAAAAAATGGCTGAAAAATAATACCAATCGCGCTCGAAAACAGGACGAATTTCGTTTATTATAATTTTGTGATAATTTCGGCACGCGGATCGTAGTTAACGTGGTGCGTGTGCCCCCGCGAGAGTGAGGTGACGTTTTGTGAATCTGAACCCAAATCCCCCCCGAAACCACGACACCGTGTTCTCCCCAGTGCGTGCGGAACCACAACAAAAATTAAACAGTGCAAAATCTAACATGCATCAAAATCTCACCTGTCAACTTGAAGTTTAACTCGACTGACAAAATCCCGACACGTAGAGTTATGCAGCAGCCCATTCGATCGATCATCAGCTAAAAACACGAATAACTAAATCATGGCTTCGAGCTCGAACTTTGAGGCCCGAGTGCTGATGGCCAAGGGGAAGAGGGCGGCTGCTGCTTATGTCCACGCCGACTGCTCCAACAACACAGCCCCCCAACACCTCAATGAGGTCTTGGACAACCTCTTGAACCCCGCCAAAGCCATCGGGGAATGGGAGACCATCGACTGGTGCAAGTGGCTGATAGCCGGAGGGCGGACGCCCGACGAGTTCGCCAGCACAGGTGAGCAACACGGCCTTGTCAGGTGTTAACCTCTGACTCATCTCCCAAAATTACCTCGTCTCATGTAAATAAATAGAAATTGGAAAATGCAAATTGAATTTAGTTAGGAGTAGTTTTTTTTTGCTAGAGTGATTACTCTCGGCTGGTTTGTGGTGGCCTTGTTGATGTTCGAATTCATGGATGCCGTAAATTTGGATTCCAATTTATTTAATTAACATGTTTTTATCTGAGAGTAATTAATGACTGACAGCATTGGTCTTTTGATTTATCACACATTCAAAACTAGAAAGTGATGAAAAAGTTATTAATTGGAATTGTTAATTTTATTTAAAATTAATTATTTAATTGGAACAAAAACTTACATCTGATAAGCATTTCTTCTTCTAGTTAAAATGTTGAGTAATTATTCAGTGTTTCAAGACAATCGTGTTGACCACGAAAATTCGCTACTTGAAATTTTCAACCTTTGTGCGAAATCAAATGTAAAATCATGCTGTGCAGGATGTCCTACATAAACGAATAGGTTTGATATATTCAGTCATATCCATCCACAAAACAGCTGACCAAATTTCTATTTCTACTAGAAATTAATGTATTCGAATAATTATTGAATTATTTGAATACTTCAATTTTTAAATATCCAGTGTTATTCGAAGTATGTATCTAGTGATGGGATTACTTGAATGAAAATCGATTAGTTTAATTATGAAAACAATCGTACATCATGAAATCAGGAGATCGCTCGAATCAAGGCTAAAAAAAAATTCGGGGGAGGGTTTTACTGGAAAAAATATTGTTCTTGCTCTTTCAGGGCCGCTATTACATACAAAAATGTTACATTTTGAAAATTTCGGGGGGGTTCGAGCTCCCATACCCCCTTCCCCCCTGGCTACGACCTTGGCTCGAATGATTCTTCAAAAGATTTCTCGAATGATTGCTCAAATGATTGGTTGAGAGATCTCTCAAATATTTGCTCGCCACTGTATCGCTAGGATGATCATTCGCATGCTCATTTCATATTCAAATTAAGTTTGTTTAAACTTTTAATACATAATGTTTTTACTGCCATTATTTTATTGCGATAAATTTATGTTTGAAATATTATTTAAATGATCATGCAAGGAACCATTCAAACAATCATTAATTGGTCACGAATGATCACTCAGATGTAAGATATTAAGATATGCCAATAAAGGTCTGATCACTCAGATCAATGAAATGATTGATTTTTTGAGTGATTATTCCAGCATTCTCGTAAGAAATCATTCAAACGAACTCTTGAGCAATAATTTAGAGTAATTTCACTAGCAATCATTCAAACGATCTCGAACATTCATTTGAGCGTTTGTTCGATTATGAAATAATTATGCCTATCACTACATGTATCCTTATTTTATTTTAATCTTGCGGTGGATTAACAATAACAAAGTATGTTTTTAAACTTTATATTGAATCCGTGTTTTACGCACCTGGCGTAACCAGGGTAAATATGTTGAGTTTAGAAAAGCCTGAAACATTTACTTCATGCTTAATTAGGGAGTGGAAAACCCTTGCTAGAAAAGTATTAAAAAGACAAAAACGAATTTCGAAAAAAAATCAATAACAAGATAACTCATAAAGATTATAAAAATAACTACAGTTTGTTTGTTTCTCATTTTCTTTAAGAAATCACATTGAATGTTCTAATTGCTGTCTAACAAGTGTTGGCCACTTCTTGATTAAGCATGAAGTAAAATTTCGAGGTTAGAAAAACCTGAAAATTTTGCTTTGCTACGTGACCAAACCAATTTTGTAGGCTTTTCTAAACTCGAAATTTTACTTCATCTGTCAGGCATATAAAACACTGATTTTAAGTAATGTTTAAAAATACCATTAAGGCTGGGAACTTTTCAAATTTAATTATTCAGTTATTAATTTAAAAACATACTCAAATATTTGAATTATTTAAATATTCGAATATTAAAATATGTGAATATACCATTTCAATTATTCATATTCGAGTCGCACCCTTACAGATTTAAAATAGTCAGTTATGTACTGTCATGTGAGTGTATCATTAAGTAATTTATAGGTCTGTTACACTTTTCACACTGAATCTGTTTGTTACATAAACGCCTGTCATTGTTAATGTTATTGATAAAGTTACAATTTGTTACTAAAAAGTACAGAAGAAAGGTATATATAAAGTTTATTGTAATATCTATGTATACAATTATTGTTAGACTAAATTAACATCGAATTACTCACTGAATATTTTTGTTTGTCGAATTCAGTTCAGGTTATGTACACGGTGGCCCAAATTGGATGTTACTATAGGAAATCTCGGTTATTAGAAGAGATAGAAAAAATCGATGACGCGTTTTTTAGTTCTTTCTTTGAGACAAACTCAATGCCGAAAACAGAAATTAGCTATCGTCTTTTGTTTTCCAGTTATACCCAAAAATTCAATATTTTCCATTTTCGATTTTTATTAATATCTCAGTCATTTATTATTTTATCCAGATAAAAATTGTATGTTCTGCAGGTACTTTTTCGAGGAGATTATTTCTATCTTCATTAATAAAAGAGATACAGCCCAAAGTTATATTTTTTTTAAATAGAAGTTATAGTTGGCTGTGGTATTAATACATTTGTTATTGTTTTCTCTTTTCATTGATATAGAATATATTGATGTTATATTTGCAATTTATTGAGATATATTATATTTTTATTAAATTCTAAATTTTTCTCATTAAACGCAGTAGGCTTGTAAATAAAATGATGCCTGTTACGCATGAAACAAAAAACAACAACGTTGTTATTATATTAGTTGTTTGTTGTATTGTGTTGTGTATTAATAAACTAAGTGTTTAAACATGAAGTACGAAAATTACGTAAAGTTTGATATGTTAGAATGCTTTATTCAAAGCAACAGTAATTTTAATATTGCATTGGAAACATATTATACTCGATATCCGGAGAGAAGACAGCCCGATAAATCCATATTCCAGCGGTTGAAGACGAATCTCATCAACCATGGTTCCTTTACTATCCCGAGATCCAGAGAATATAATATATTGGACGCAGAAGAAGCTGGATTTAGTGGTATTGGGGCTGTAATTGAAAATCCAGAAATATCAAGTAGGCAAATAGAAGACGAATAAAGAATATCAAGAAATCGTGCCTTAAGTATTCTGAAAAAAAATAAATACTGTCCTTACACGATTTGAAAAAGACACTATTTGAACCCTGATTATTTTGATCGAAGATTAGAATTTTGTAACTGGTACAAAGCTAGATGTTTAACAAATCCGAACTTTTACAACGACATTATTTGGACCGACAAGGCATACATAAGCTCTGCGGCAATATTTAATAGGCACAATGCCCATCATTGGGCCGATTATAATCGTCATCGGACTATTGATGTTAAGGCACAAGGTATATTTGGTTTTTGTGTTTAGTGTGCTCTACTGGGAAATCGAATCTTGTGTTACAAAATTTTCGAGGGAAACTTGACTGGACGGAAATATACAGACATTTTACAACAAAACATTACTGAGAACTATTTGGACAATTTGCCATTAGTTCAAGGGGAACTTTTGTATTTCCAACAAGACAGCGCACCTACCCATAATTGCAGAGAAGTGACAAATTTATTAAATGTTCATTTTGGAGCAAAATGGTTAGGCACAAATGGACCGGTAAAATGGCCTCCGCGATCTCCGGACCTAACACCACTGGACTTCTTTTTTGGGGCTATATAAAGGACAGTTCATATAAATTAAATAACAACAATATCAATATTTCATGACAAAATTTCATTAATATTGTAAATTCTATATCTCATATTCATGTTCATAATGCATGTAGAAGTGTCATAAATAGATGAAACTCATGCATTTTGAACAATGGCAATCAATTTGAGCATTTATTGTCATTTTTCTGTCAATCATTAGTATAATTGTTGTTTTTTTGTATTGACCAACCAGATTTGGTGATTTTTTTAATTAAGTTGGATAATTGGTTGGATACTCTGGTTGTAATTGTGACTTTTGTCTTCAAAATAAATTTGAGGTTATGTTTACAGATGGTTGCCATGTGCTTAATTACTCTGTCGTAAAGATTAATTTCGCGGCGGACAGGTTTCATTTATTAATCCCACTTTTTGTCAAATAATTAATCAATGGCAACATGGCATTCATATATCAATGTCATTTCATGACAAATAATCAAAGAACCTAAGAAAAGTAAATCTGAAATCTGGTTGGTCAATAAACAAAACCTAGGTATAATATCCATTTATTTTCATTTAATTTTTAAGAAATAATTGTAATTATTATCACATCCTAATATAAGCCTACTCGAATTCCAGCAATTATTAATTTTATATTAAACATGCCTACTGCGATTAATAAGAATATTTAAAATTTAATAAAATACAATATATATCAATAAATTTCAAATAAAACATCAACATGTTATATATCAATGAAAAGGGAAAAAAATAACAATTTTTTTAATAGCACAGCCAACTATGACTTCTTTTTAAAAAAATATAACTTTGGGCTGTATCTCTTTTATTATTGAAGATAGAAATAAGCTGTAAATTGCATTTGATTTTCCTCGAAAAAGTACCTGTAGACAGAGCTGGGCAGGATTCGAATCCTGGATTCGAATCCGTTTAGAGGATTCAAAAGAGGCATTCGAATACTTTAGTTCAGCTGGATTCGTGATCCGGATTCGTTACATTTTTTTAAGAGGATTTGTATTCGAATCCAAATGTGGGTGATTCGAATCCATATAAAAGGATTCGAATCCTTATGAAAGGATTCGAATATTTATAAAAGGATTTGAATATTTATAAAAGGATTCGAATACTTCGTCAAAAATAATTCGAATTAATTGTGAGGATTAACATAAAAAATGTCTTTAGTGTGTTTTTAAATTTCTCGTTAAATCACTGTTTTATACGCGTGGCGCATGAAGTAAAATTTCGAGTTTAGAAAAGCCCAGAAAATTTGTCTCGGGTCGCTGCGCGACCCTCGACAAATTTTCACGGGGCTTTTCTAAACTCGAAATTTTACTTCATACTTAGTCTGGGAGTGGAAAACACTCGTATAAATGAAGACAACCTTATACAAGACTGTCTCAGGTTAAACTGAGTCGACCTTATACAGTATTGACTTTGATTTTGACGTCATGTGAGGATTTCCGCGCGTATAAGGTCGGCTCGGTTTAAATCGAGACAATCTTGCACAGTAATGATCTTGGTTTTGACGTCACGTACGGATTTTCACGCGCGACGCCATTAACCAAGGTGTGTAAGTAAGTTTGTCTTGATTTAAACCGAGCCGACCTTGTATTGTTTAATTATCGTGACAGTTTAAGTATTGTAAATGGGGCTGGTTGTGTTTTAAATCAGGGTTTTTAAATGTCACTGTCAGATGTTCGATTTTAAGGTTATAATTTCTGACTATTGTGATCTTACACTGTTGCCTGTTTTACAAATTTTCAGATATAAAAGGATAATAATATGCAGTTTTAAGATTAACAAAATTTACTACTTGGTTTTTGTACATACAAACACAGCAATAATATTGTATATAACAAATATAATGAATTCGGCTCTGCAAACTTATTTCGTCATCCATTTGTATTTCTCGCTTGGGTCTTCCCGTTAACACATTTTGATCAACTCCATCCATCCACCTTAATTTTGGTCATTCTCTCTTCTGTTGGCCCTCAGTCAAATTTATTCCCACCCTCTTGTGATACTGATAATTTTCATGTCAAACAATTTTTAAGCCCTCATTTCACTTTTATTATTTAGTCAAGAGAACCTGCATCTGAATCTTCTGATGTTTGTTCTGAGCCAGATTCCCCAAGCAAAATAATAAAAGGAGGAATGGTTTCAAAAGAAAGGTTCCCCATGTGTTTTGTCCAGTCATCCAAAATAAGTTTTTCACAATGATCACAGAAATTTTGCCACATATCGGATGTACATTTTGAGAGAGACTCAAGCCATAAATTCTGAACACGATCCTTAGATGGTTGCTTAGAATTTATGTGCTTATTGTAGTAAGTCTTACAAAACCCCCATGCCATTTCAATTGGATTGTATTGACAATGGTATGGCGGTAATCTAAGAACTTCGTGCCCGTTCTTTCTCAAAATGTCATCAACTACGTAAATTTTGTCATTTGAACGAAAGGGTATAAATAAAGCCCATAGTTCCTTTTTGGTTAATTTTGGATTGAATTTTACATTGTGTTTAACCAACCACTCCTGCATTTCGCATTTCTTACAAGAAAATGAAGGAGTTTTGTCTAATTGCACAGAATGGTATGCAGCATTATCCATAATAACTACACATTTCCCTGAAAGCTTAGCCAAAGCAGGAATAAGTTGATTAACCACCCAATTTTGAAAAGTATTACCATCCATTGTGGCATGGTAATCTCGGTCATTGTTTTTCGAATGTAATAAAAAATCGCACCCATCCAAAAACCCACCCCTATACCCAGCATGTAGAATGGTGAAGCGTTTGCCTTCATTTTTGAATTTAGTTGGATTACTTTTTATATCCGTTTCATGTACCCAGCGTCGAACCACGGATCCATTCTGATATATCCATGTTTCATCCAGGTATACGAATTGGATATCTTCACTGGAATTTTGATACTGTAAAAATTTTCTAAGGAAAATAATTTTAGCTGCAACAACATGTTTTTGTTCACAGAGAATTTTTGATTTTGCGCCCATTAATTAATTTCAATTTATACCCCATACTTTTAACAACCCTATAAAGTGTTGTTCTACTCCCATGGAACTCATAATTTTCTTTCATATCATTCAAAAGATCTCTCAAAGTAAAATACTGATTTACTGATTTCTAGAGTTATATTGCCAAATTAGTTGTTGCAGATCTTTTCTAGCTAGGTGATTCCAAAAATGGCTGTTTTTAGATCGTTTGCCAGAAGTAGTAGATTTCAATTCGTCAGGTCTTTGTCGTAAAATTAATTGTAATGAAGATCTCCCTACCTGAAACGTAATTATCTTTAATTAAATATATATGATAATTAAAATACTAGACATACCCCAAAAATATCTATTAAAATCGTAATAATATTGTGATGCTGTAGATTTGGATTACTTTGCCTAAAATGTTTGTAGGATTTCAGAATTTGTAACCTTTTTGATTCAGAGATAATCTTTGGCATGTTAATATTTAATATGTGCCTGAAATTATTTTTCACTTTGACATTGACACAGCATTGCAACACTAGATTAATTTGATTTAATAATAAAATGCTCGAAGAAGCGACCGCGTGGCGAAATAATTGTTGCAAGATTAACAATAAACCTCTTGAAAATTAAAAAGAGGATTACTTATGATATCATAAATTATTGCAACACTGTTAAAATAAGGAATCAGGAGTGGCAACTAATAAAAAATGTAAATGTTGATACTGCAACATAACAACACGAAAGCATGGCTAGGCGAGATCCAGAAACAAATGGAATGGTGTATATAAGGTTGTCTTAATTTAAAACCGAGTCGACCTTGTTAGTTTAATTACATTGAGTTTTCACGTCACGCGAGGAATATCATGTGTGATGTCAGAAAAACTCCCTGTATTTCTTGGGATATAGATATTTCAAATAAAATCAAACTAAATTTGCTATGAAATTCAAACATAATGAGTAAAAACCAGCATATTTTCAATTTCACAATATTTCAGTGTTTTATCGGTTTCGCTACGCAACTAAATCAAATTTTTAGAATTTTCTAAACTCTATATTTTACTTCGTGCATAAACAAGGACAGTAAATCTATGTTAAAAAACAAAAATTAACATTTCTTAACATATAAACTTTTAGTCTCGTGTAATATAAGGTAAAAGTAATGTCATATTATGAATTGGCTGCCATTTTATTAGAAATGAAAAAAATGGGCATTGTTTTGACTAAAAGTTAATTTAAAGGTGTAAAATAGATAATATAAAGTTAAAAAAATTATTTCGGTCAAATTAACATCTTCTGAGTTCTCGTTTTACAACATTTTAGATGTTGTTCGTAAAACATCTGGCCCCAAATTGGTGATTTCTTCTTCAATGTTGGCTTTCAAGACTTGCAAAGTTTGTGGTTTGTTGTGGTAAATGCGAAATTTCAAAAAAACACACAGGGAGTGGAAAGGCTCGTTCGAAACTTCAAACTGAATGCTTTGATAAGAACATTAAATGACTAAAAATGTTTTTAAAGATAATAATCTAGTTTTCAAAATTATGTTTAATATTATTTGAAGTAAAACTGACATGGTAGCCACAATCTGAAATGTTAAATTTTTCCGAGATTTCCCTGATTCAAGAGTTTTTCCCTGGCCTTTTAATATAACTATCTTCTGTGGGAAACCTCTATTTTGTTAAATTGTTTTCATTGGTTTTGTCAATATTTGAGTTAATTTTATAAATTTTTACGTGCTTTGTAATTTGCCTGCTGATTTTTACAAATTTAATAATGTTATATGGCTTTTTTGTTAGTGTTTTGGTCAATTTGAATATAATTGCATGACTTTTCTCTGACTTTCCCGGTTTTAATGATATTCAGTAATTTTGTATCTACGTAATTTTCAGGCATTCGTCGATTTTATAATAGAGTTCAATTTGAAGCTTTAAACGAGTGTTTTCCACTCCCAGACTAAGCATGAAGTAAAATTTCGAGTTTAGAAAAGCCCCATGAAAATTTGTCGAGGGTCGCGCAGCGACCCGAGACAAATTTTCGGGCTTTTCTAAACTCGAAATTTTACTTCATGCGCCACCCATACAAAGCACTGATTTGAAGTGAAGTTCAGAAACACACAAGTACATCTTTAATCAGAGTAACAGGGAATCAGACGTCTAGTCTGTTATCAACGATGTTCAGTGTTAATAATAAATAATTAGGTTTTAAATATTTTTGTTAAAACAATTGGTAACGATATTTATACATAAATGGTTGAAAGAAAAAATAATAAAATCAAATTTATTCTTAAAGGATTTGTATTCGTGATTCGAAAAAAGAGGATTCGAATCTTTGATTCGAATCATATTTATCTCTTACGAATCCTTTATTCGAGTAACCGTGATTCGAATCATATTAGGTGATTCGGATTCGTGATTCGAATCCTTTTTACCTGGATTCGTCCCAGCTCTGCCTGTAGAACATGCAATTCTTATCTTGATAAAATAATAAATGACTGAGATATTAATAAAAATTGAAAACAAAAGACGATAGCTAATTTTTATTTTCAGCATTGAGTTTGTCTCGAAAAAAGAGCTTGTGGATGGGCCATCGATTTTTTTCTATCTCTTCTAATAACCGAGATTTCCTATAGTAACATTCAATTTGGGCCACCCTGAACACTGACATAAACTGGTGATGTTACAAATCTGAACTCAGTTTAACTTGTATAGGACAAACAAACAAACCTATTGTTGGTTCTTTTTCAATCAGTCCAGTGTCAAAATATGCTTAATCTGTCAAAATATCGTTTAATATTTTTATACAGAGTGTCTCGTGAAGTTCTCCCGGCACTTAAGGGATATGTTCTTGAGATCATTTTAAGCAAAAAAGTTCATATGAATATGTGTAGAAATAACAAAAATAATGGAACGTGTCGTATTCATAGGTGTGCACTTAAAGGTGGAATTTTTGAACATCTATGACTATGATTTTTTAAATTATTAGTTTGCAGTCATTTATTTTGTTAATTTTGATGTCATCGAAATAAAAGTTATTTACAATTAATTCAGCTTGAAATGTGTTTAGCTCAATAAATACTGAGAATACGACACATATTCAAATACATTTTTTTGCTTTAAATGATCGCAAGAACATGCTCCTTAAGTGCCAGGAGAACTTCGCGAGACACCCAGTATATACATTGTAAAAATAGTTGTAACAATTGTGGTTATACAGCAAAGTGTTAAATAAAGTTATTATTACTATAGATTTTATTACTCTTCTCATTTAATAGCCTTGGCAACTAGTGCTTGATTGTACCAGTTATAGTTAATTCATGTTGTAATTAAATGATAAAATACGCTGCATCACACACTTATGTTAGAGGCACTATCTGTTTAAAAAATTAAATCGGCGCACAGGTTATATTATAAACTCTGTTTTTTTAATACGACCAAAGTTAGGGTGTATTTACTGTGAACAGTTGCAGTCCTGCTTTAACAGTAGGGCATAGATGTATACAGGGTGAGTTTTTTGCATGTTCTTTATGGGGATCTCGGAAACTATAAAAGATAGAGAAACAGTTAAACGGGCAAAGTAGTGCAGTTTTAGGAGCTGAATAAAAATACTTGTGTAAAATTTTTGTAAAAGTCAAGGGTAACTAGATATTTGGAAAAAATGTGAAAAATGTCAATTTTTACAAATCGTATTTTCTCGGTTATTAAAAGAGATAGAAAATAATTATAAATAGGAGATTTAGATTATTTTACACTGAATAATAAAATTTTATCAGATTTTTTTTAACGACATTAGTTGTTGAGATATAAGACAAACCTACATCTTTTTAAATGGGAACCATAGTTGGCTATGTCATCATTAGAAAGGGACTTTTTTCTCTTTAATCAGATATGTCACTTGACATACCTAGTTACAAAATTGACCGAGTTAATAACTATTTTCCATTTGATTTACAACAACAAAATAGTTAGCCATGAAATAATGATTATAATAGAACAATTGTGATTGTTTCTAACAGTTACTTATATTGTTGTATTTTTGTTAATTAATTTAGTGTTAAAAATAACTGTTTTTTTATGGACATTATTTCCTACCAATTTTTATTTCTTTCTACACATAACTTCCAAATAAACTTATTTGGCAAAAACTCCTATATTACAAAAAGCCGCAACTGTTTTATAGTTGTAATTTTTTCATGGCCAACTATTTTCTTGCTGTAAAAAAAATAGAAAATTGTTAATAAATACAATATTTTTATAAATAAGTATGTCAAGTGTTGTATCAGTTTGAAGAAAAAATAAATTGATTCAATGATGATGTAGCTAACTATAGTTTCCATTTAAAATATGCGAGTTTGTGTTATATCTAGAAAACTAATGTTGATAAAAAAAACATCTGATAACAGTTTATTATTCAGTGTAAAATTATCTAAAACATTTACAGTTTTCTTCTATCTTTTTTAATAACGAAGAAAAATCGATGACACTTTTCACATTTTTCAAAATATCTAGTTGCCCTTGACTTTTTCGAAAATTCTACAAGTGACTTTTTATTCAATTTGTAAAATTGCACTACTTTGTCCATTTAACCGTTTCTTTATCTCCTATAGTTTCTGAGATCCCCATAGAGAACATGAAAAAAAATCACCCTATATATATAACTAGATAACGAACTTCCTATCCCGGAACCATGGAAAACGTGAAGCTTTAAGGTCACACACACCAATTGACACATTTGACACACCGCGGTCATTTGTAGTGCAGGTTAGCTTTATAGATATAGGGGGATTTAGGGGATCAATCCCCCTTGAAAAATAGGATAATGAAACAAAACATAACATGTGATTAATTTTGTCCTAACTTAAAACACACAACCTGCATCACACCAATAAATTTTTGAAATGTCAAATTTAATTGGTCATATTAAATAAAAACAGATTATACAGCGTGATCAACCTCAAGTGTCCAGGGTTGGCAACAAAAAGAATCCCTACATTAGTACATTTTTATATTTGAAAGTTTACAAACATGCTTCAGTAATTTATTATTTTCACTGAACTGTCAGACATTGTGCTGTCACTCGTGTTTATTGTTTTCTCCGAATTTGTTAAGACAATGCCATTTAAAATATCGCACGATATATTTATTGTTATGGTGGAACCCAGAACGAAGATGGCACCTGGACCCAGGCCCGGATACCAGGTATGAGACGGGCCCGGGAAAAATATTTTCTTACCGTTCCACTACTAGCCAATGCCTGGCTCGTACAGTGCACTAGTCTTAAGAGGACAACGGTCTGGAAATTGTCCTGGTGTTCCTCCAGTTGTATCCGGGTCTGCCTGGACCTTTGTTTAGAGTGTAAAGGTGGTCATTTTGAACATTTACTTTAGTCAGTATGGATATTTATACATTTATTTTTGTTTGTTACTTCACAAATGAAGTTTTCGTTAAGAAAATTGATTCTCCCACATCTCTGATTAAGCGATTTTGACTGCGATTTGGATAATCACAAGGTATATTTATACCTAATCTTTGACTCATGATTTATTTTAATGAAAGCAGCTACGATTGCAATGATTAATAAGTCTTTTTAAAGAAAATTGATTTTTCTTGCTATTGTTTAACATTGTATATCTCGTAGAACCTTGTGAAATATGAAAATAATGAATACAAACACCATCCAGTTTATAACATAACCAAAACATCTTTCGTTTGGCAGATTAAAACCAAATATCCAATTATTCAATCATACCACCTCAAATTTAGTATTGCCAACTCAGGACAGTTGACATTGATTACCCGGTAGTTAGTTTAAGAGAAACCCTTTTGAAATTTCATACTCATTAAAAGTAAGAAATTTGTTGATAGTTCTTAAACAAAAATTAGAATTTATATCCATACAAATTTTACAAAGTAAATTTAGTTGTATTATTTCAGAAATAGTCAAATCAATAATTTATTGATTAAATACTTAATTGTATACAGGGTGTTGATTCGATCAGATATAGGGATTTAACATGTAAAATCGCATTTATGCATTTTCCTACTTCCAGGATCATTTTAGGGGAAAATTACAAGAGTAAAGAAAAAATAAGAAAAAAAAACCCACTAATTTTGGTCGCTATTTGGTTAAAATCCGATGTCGTTTACTATTTTTACCTAATTTTTGAAATATATAAAATTTTTATAAATTAGCCTTAAGCCGGGTGTAAGAAAATAATATGGGTATTTACAGCACGTGATTACGGTCCTTTGGAGGTGTCATACTTGGCTTCTATGCATAAAATCATTAACACCGCATCCGTAGCTTTCATTTAATGCCCCTTCCGCGATTCCAGCGCATCCATATCAAAAATAATTAATGAAGACGGGTGTTCATGAGACTTTATTTTAAATTTTCGTGATTGTTAAAACTGGATAAAAAATAGTAAATAACTTCCGATTTTAACCAAATAGGGACCTAATTAAACAGGTTTTTTTCTTAACTTCTGTTTACTCTTCCATTTTTCTTCTAAAATGACCCGGGAAGCAGGAAGCATAAATGTGGTTTTACATGTTAAATCCCCATGTATACGTGATTGAATTAACAGCCGGTATAAACATTTGTTGTTAAATACATTTTGCGTGAATATTCAGTTTTTGTAATTGAACTGTATGTTTAAACGTAAATGTCATTAAGTGCTGTTAATTTCCAAGTACTTAATCACTTTTACTTTTATAAACCAATGAAATATAGGTTGATTACATTTAAAAGTGGTAATTGGTTATATAAAACAGCTTATTACACAGACTTTGTGTGTAATGGGGATTTCTACACACACTTTAGTTTGATATTTAATAATCTGAACCAATTGATTATGAAAGGTATTAAGCTCCTGAATAATTAAAGAAACAGTGTACTGACCACAAATGTGCGGTACAATTTTATGTTTTTGTGGTTAATATGTATTGGAAAATAATTGTTTAGATGTGATCTGGTTTTAACTAGAGATTTATTTCAAATTTTCATAAACATTCATAATTTGTTATTGATTTTGATTATTTTTAATAACAATAATACTGTTTATTGAATTCACTTGGAGATATGGGCGCCTGCACATATGGATAAGGGGGGCACTAACCCCCCCTCATTTTATCTTAGGGGCCCAATCAATTTCACAAATTATGTGTAAGGTAAGAGTCGTCAAAAGTTTCAAATGGAATGATCTTCAAAAATGATTGCCTGAAAATTGACAACGTATGTATTAGGATATGTATACTTTCCATTATACAAATTAGTTTTTTATTATTTTTTATAATTTCTCAGCAATCTCTGTTACCTTGATAGTTATTGTACATTTCTTAATCTTGTACACAGTGGCTCAAATTTGATGGTTTTATAGGGTATCTTAGTGACCCGAATATTTAGACAAAATCTGATGTACACGTCATAATCTCTTTTTCTGAGAAAATAACAACAGCATTAACAGATCATGGCTAGCTCGATTAGTTTGGGAGCATTTTTCAGTTGTCGACTATTTTAAAATACGTCGTTTTCTCAATAACTATAAGATATACAAATATATAGTTAAATAGTTATTAATGTAGTTTTCAACTTAGAATTTAGTAGGGTATTTATTTTTTTATTTCAAGTTTTAATTTCAGAGTTATGACACAAAGTTAATTTTTTTAAATGGAACACCCTGTAGGTTTCTATTTCATTAAATAGTATTTTAAATTAGTTATACGTTGATGTACATATACAGAGAGTTTTATGTAGCACCGAACATGCCGGAAAATTTTTAATGTAAATTTTCCTATGGTCGATTTGTTCTGGGATGCACCAAAGCATTGAGTGTGATTTCATTAGCTACAATTTCCAATTATAATATAGTCAACCCAACCTGTGTATATAGTCAACCCAACCTGCCTCGCCACGCTCTTCCCATCTGGAATATTTATATTTTTGCCGAAAGGCAGTTTTGAGATGGCATTTTTGGCGGTACACCCGAAGCAACAAACTTTGGGGTGATCCTGATCAATTGGTTTACACAATACGTTCAATTAAAATTCCTAATAATCTCAAGTGAAATTGATGCAATGCATAAACTTATCTTAATATATTAGCACACGGAAGTAACAGGATTCTGTTATTCTATTATTTTTGCATTTAAGCAAAATCTGTTCTCTCTCTTACTCTTTTTTGCTGTTTAATATTAACATTCTATTAGTGATGTAGACGATTAATGAATAACAGAGCTGGGATGAATCCTCAAAAACAGGATTCGAATCACGAATCCGAATCACCTAATATGATTCGAATCACGAATACTCGAATAAAGGATTTGTAAGTGCAAAATATGATTCGAATCAAAGATTCGAATCCTCATTTTTGAATCACGGATACAAATCCTTTAAAAATAAATTTGAATCTATTATTTGCAACCAGTAATATTTTACTCCATCAGTTTCTATTAACAAAAATGTTCATCCACCGACTAAATATCTGATTAAATAATGATTTTAATTAATAACGATATATGTGTTATTGAACTTCATTTTAAATCTGTGTTTTGTACGCGTGGCGCATGAAGTAAAATTTCGAGTTTATAAAAGCCCCGTAAAAATTTGTCTCGGGTCGCTACGCGATCCTCGACAAATTTTCTACGCGGGGCTTTTCTAAACTCGAAATTTTACTTTATGCTTAGTCTGGGAGTGGACAACACTCGTTCTTAGAAGTTTCAAATTAAAGGATCACTCTAGTTTATTACCATTTTACAAAGGCTACTACAGCTTGAAGGACCAATCATGGTCTTCGGAGACCGAAGGACTACAGGGAATCGAAGTTTCTTTACAAGAAAACAACGAATATCTAAAGGTTTACAGCATGGATAGGAAAGAAAACATCAAATTTTGAAAAAATATCGTAGTTGGGTTGGTTTTTAGTGCCTTTTTAAATTCACTTTAAATCAGTGTTTTATACACGTGGCGCATGAAGTAAAATTTCGTGTTTAGAATAGCCCCGTGAAAATTTGTCTCGGGTCGCTGCGCAACCCTCGACAAATTTTCTACGCGGGGCTTTTCTAAACTCGAAATTTTACTTCATGCTTAGTCTGGGAGTGGACCGTCAAGATTTTATACATGTCGAGATTTTCGATATTTCTAGATTTTTGTCGATTTATTTACAGTTTGTTATTGTATTAAATGCAACTTTAATATTAAATAAATACGGTTTTTTTTAGGAATAGAATATTCACCCATTAAGAGCTGAGCAAATTATAAAGTTAACTCTAAAAATTAATTTTTGGTAAAATTTTGCATCTTTTTCTATGATTTCAATGAATGATTTATTATATTACATACGTCGATTTTTTAAAAGAGTTAAATTTAAAGTTCAAACGAGTGTTGTTCACTCCCAGACTAAGCATGAAGTAAAATTTCGAGTTTAGAAAAGCCCCGCTTGGAAAATTTGTCGAGGGTCGCGCAACGACCCGAGACAAATTTTCGCGGGGCTTTTCTAAACTCGAAATTTTACTTCATGCACCACGCGTATAAAACACTGATTTAAAGTGAAGTTAAATATCCACTAAAAACCAACCCAACTTCGATATTTTTTCAAAATTAGATGTTTTCTTTCCTATCCATGCTGTAAACCTTCAGATATTCGTTGTGTTCTTGTAAAAAAACTTCGATTCCCTGTAGTCCTTCGGTCTTCGTAATAAACTTAGTAATCTAGAGTGATCCTTCAATTTGGAATTTCTAAGAACGAGTGTTGTCCACTCCTAGACTAAGCATGAAATAAAATTTCGAGTTTAGAAAAGCCCCGCGTAGAAACTCGAAATTTTACTTCATGCGCCACGTGTATAAAACACTGATTTCAAGTGAAGTTAAAAATATACTATTAAGGTTGAAAATTTTTCATGGTTAAGTAACCAAATATGCATTCACAAATATTTGAATTATTCGAAAATTTAAATATTTATATTCAAATATGAATAATTTATTGATTTAATTATTCATATTAGAATATTTAACTATTTGAATTAATCAAATTTATAAGGATTCGATTCCTTTTATAAGGATTCGAATCCTTTTATAAGAATTCGAATCCTTTTATAAGGATTCGAATCCTTTTAAAAGAATTCGAATCCGTTTATAAGGATTCGAATCATCTACGTCTGGATTCGAATACGAATCCTTTTAAAAAAATGTAACGAATCCGGATCACGAATCCGTTTTCACTAAAGTATTCGAATACCTCTTTTGAATCCTCTAAAAGGATTCGAATACCTCTTTTGAATCCTCTAAAGGATTCGAATCCTGGAATCGAATCCTGAATGATTCGAATCCTGCCCAGCTTTGATGAATAACACATTTCATTCTGACGATAAATGTAAGTTGCATTGGAACTACTAAAATCGTAGACAATGAAATCGCACTCAATGTTTTAATACGTCCTAGAACACATCGAACATAGGATCAATTACTGAGTCTACAGACCCGTTCATTGTCAACAAATAATACTAAAATCTCTGTAATTATAAATAATTTATTATTAAATATTTATCTAAAAGCTTCAGAGTTAGAAACACAATTTTTCAACGAAAAAAAAAAACAAATATATTTTTTATATAAATATAAAGCTAATTTAATATGCTATTAAATGACATACAAATATATAGGGTGTTCTGTTTAAAAAAAAATCAACTTTTTATCCTTACTTGGAAATTAGGTCCAAATAAAAAAATAAGTACGCCCTGCATCTTACGGTGAAAACTACACAAATGACTATTGAACTGTTTTTTGTATAGTAACTGTAACTAAGATAAAGATATATTTTAAAATAGCCAACAATTGAAAAACGCCTAATACCTTCAAAACTAATCAAGTTAGCCATGATCTATAAACGCGATTATTAATATCTCGGAAGAAGAGGTCATGATGTATATCAATTTTTTTCTAACTGTTTAGGTTACCCAGATACACTATCAAAACATCGAATTTGGGCCACCCTGTACAGGGGTCGAAATCAAACACAATTTTTTTGCAACTAGGGTATCTAGAAATGTAAACAATTTCGAGAAATGTTTAACAAAGTTAAAACTGTAGAAGGATTTAATGTTTAGTCTTAAGAAAAATTATCAACTCTTAGGCAATTTGTTAAAAATAACCAAAGTAACGTAAATAAAAATGGTAACATTCATTAAATTTATATAAATATTAATATTAGGAACCATATAGTGTTTCTTTTTTTTTTATTTAGGTATACTTTTACATATCCATATAAACATCTGTAAAATTAATCAACATAAGATTAAACTTAAGTAGTATATTTTGAACGTCATAATATTTCAGTGTTTATACGTGTGGTGCATGAAGTAAAATTTCGAGTTTAGAAAAGCCTAATTTGGATTGTCCCAATCTACATTTTTAGGATTTTCTAAACTCGAAATTTTACTTTACGCTTAGTCTGGGATTGGAAACACTCTTTAGAAGCTTCAAATTAAAAGCTTTTACAAAAACAACCAACGTGTTTCAATTTTCAGTGAATAATTATGATATGTATACCTAAATGAAAAATTCCCCGAATATTGCCTTATTTATAAAATTAATATATTTGTATAATAGTCCGATAATTATACGTTTATAGTCTGGCTCTGGGTTATGTCCCAAAGGCCTGGAAACAAGCTAGGGTAGTATTCATACCGAAACCTGGTAGAGCTGACTATACTGCTCCCAAGGCGGCATAGAGGCCTATCACACTTTCTTCATTTCTTATGAAAACGCAGAAAAGAATTTGTGAATTACAAATAAGAGCGACAGCTCTAACTAGACAACCTCTGATGATATTACAACACGCATATACACGGGGAAGATCTACCGACTCTGCCCTAGTGAGCAGGATTGAGAGATCACTGGATATCAACGACCATACTGAAGATAAAAAACGCGCTTAACAAGCGTGGAGTACCATCTAAAATGTGTGACTGGCTTGGCAATGCACTGGACAACCGTATAGTCACAGTAGAACAGGGTGGGGAACAGATCACCTGTAAAATTGACAGAGGCTGTCCACAAGGAGGTATCTTATCACCCTTACTATGGAACATGGTACTGGACAGCCTTCTCGAACAACTTCAGCAACTAGGCTTCTGTGTGACAGCCTATGCTGATGATCTAGACATGATTGTAAGTGGAAAACTTGAAGACATTCAAACAAGATAAATTCAAATTCAAAACTATTTGAAATCGAGAAAATAAGCTTACGCTTTTTATGGTTTGTTGACTTTAAACCAGGGCTGTGGAGTCGGAGTCAGAGTCGGAGTCGTGCAGTCGGAGTTTAGGCATTTTGGTCGGAGTCGCGGAGTCGAAAATTAGTTACGACTCCGACTCCGGATTACTTCAAAATTTTCTTGACGATTATGGCATCTCTTTTTTAATGCCATAATCGTCAAGAAAATTTTGAAGTAATCCGGAGTCGGAGTCGTAAGATACTATAAGATACTATGCATTATCACAGATAATGCTTCAAACATGATTAGCACAATTGAAAAATTGAACAAAGAATCAAATGAGGCTCATATGATGAGGAGTGAAGAAGGCGAATTTGAAGGCGAAATATCCGAAAATGCCGCAAAAGTGTACAATGAAACGGAATTAAGTGATGATAGTTTGGATGATTTAGCGGAAGAAGTTGCGAAGTCTATTCAAATTCATCATATGCGCTGTGTTGTATATACGCAGCAGCTAGCAATACGAGATGGCCTTAAAAGAGGACACACGTCGAATTTACTAAGTAAAGCAAGGCAGATAGTTACCACAGCCAGAACACCAAAAATTGATGACATTTTAAAGAGACGTGCTGGGAAAGGTGCAATTATTGATCAAGCAACGCGGTGGGGTAGCACTTATATGATGATTGAACGTTTGCTTGAGCTTAAACCGTACCTTGTTGACATGGCAAATCCAAGCGTTTTCTTAAGCGAACATCAATGGGAAGAAATTATAAAATTAGAGAGTGTACTTCGACATCCATATGCCGTTACAAAGAAATTGCAATCAGAAGATTTGACTCCTGGACAATTTATAAAAGAGTGGAGAAATCTAACATTTTCTCTGTCTCAAACTAGAGGATTAATTGCCGAAGGATGCGACAAATCAATGAAAAAACGCGAGGTTATATTATTAGAAAATAAACTTTTAATTGCTGCCATTTACGTAGACCCGATGCATCGAATTCTTTTGAATAATGATCAGTTAACTAAAGCAAAATATGCTCTATTTGAGGTTATAGATCGCATGAGGAAATTGCTACAGGATAAAACAGAAAATGAAGTGATCAGTAGTATTGAAGGATCTTTCTCATAAACTGACGAGGATTTAGATTTTAACAAATATCTGGATAAACAAGAACGTACAAAACGTCGTTGTTTGGAAACTACACCTAACAGCTGCAATGTGAATAAATTAGAGGAATTGAAACAGGATTTTGCGAATGCCTGCAAAGAAGTTGAAAAGTATGACCATACATCTAAGCTGACAGTACATGAAGTTATCCCGTTGTATCCGGTCATAGTAAGAAATGCTGCTATGATTATTACTGAGTTGCCACCCACACAGGTTAGTGTTGAACGGTTATTTTCTGCATTACGGATCATAAAATCTGATTTAAGAGCATCAAGGAGGATATTAATTATCAAGTTAATTTTAGTCAAATTTCCCTTCAAATGTATTTGTTCCATTATAGCTTTACGAATCATGATTCGTTAATTAATTATAAGCAAATGAACCTCATAAATAGATTCATTAAAAATATGACAAATTAATAAGAAAAACTTCTAAGGTTCACGATGTTTTTTATATTTTGTAAAAAAGTCATTCCTATTAACAACCAACTAAACATTTGTAATATTTAGCAGATTATTAATAGCAAAGAAAATGCAAACAATATTTACAAAATATTACTGATGTCACAAATTTAGAAATTCAATGTCCCCTTGAGCCTTAACAAAGAATCTTACAAATTATTTTTTTCTGATTTTAATCTTAAAATTAATTAAATAATTGATTCAGTTAAAGCTTTGCATTTATTTTCGGACTACCGTGCATAATTAGAATTAAGACACATTTATTAATTTACAAATATTAAAATTAAATATGTTTCAGTTACTTTAACATTTTTAACTAGTATTTAACATATATATATCACAATTTGTATTATTAGTTTTGTTTTTTACAATTTTATAGAAACGTTTAATTATTACAAAAGCTATCGACTATAATTATTTTTGCTCAGTCATATTAGTTTTATTTATGTTGTTTGTTTCGTTTATTAAACATAAAATAATAAAATCTTATTAAATGTGTATTTGCTAAATTGTTTAAATTGTCAATTTCTCTATATACATTCGGGGTCACCTTAAAGTGCGCGGGTCTTAGGGATAATATGGCTTATTTTCCTCAGATTAAATCATGATTTATCCAGCCAACGGGGAAAATTTTATATTATCGGCACTATCAATTTGAGATTATCCCAACTGTACATACAATAAACGTCGATATGTTGATACCATAATTATTATTATTATAATATAAAAAATGCATACCTTGTTATGATATTCATATCTTTATTTAAGCAAAGCTCTTCATTGTTTTAGGTATTATTTTATGTATAAAATTATTCTCATTTGATTATAAATACAACAACATACGTAGAGTTTACAATAAATCCACCCTATTTAGGAGATATAATAATCTATTGTTCATATTTGCTGTTATTACTTCAAACATCAATATCAATGTATACATATACTAGTTAATTACTTGATTTAATTATATTTTTGTATTGTTTATTATAACTATCAGAGCTGGGATGAATCCTCAAAAACATGATTCGAATCACGAATCCGAATCACCTAATATGATTCGAATCACGAATACTCGAATAAAGGATTTGTAAGTGAAAAATATGATTCGAATCAAAGATTTGAATCCTCATTTTTTTTATAAATCCTTTAAAAATAAATTTGAATCTATTATTTGCAACCAGTAATATTTTATTCCATCAGTTTCTATTAACAAAAATGTTCATTTTCCGACTAAATATCTGATTATATAATATAAATTTTCTACGCGGGGCTTTTCTAAACTCGAAATTTTACTTCATGCTTAGTCTGGGAGTGGACCGTCAAGATTTTCTACATGTCCAGATTTTCAATATTTCTAGATTTATGTCGATTTATTCACAGTTTGTTATTGTATTAAATGCAACTTTAATATTAAATATAAACGGTTTTTTTAGGAATAGAATATTCACCGACTAAATATCTGATTATATAATGATTTTAATTAATGATGATATATGTGTTATTGAAATTCATTTTAAATCTGTGTTTTATACGCGTGGCGCATGAAGTAAAATTTCGAGTTTAGAAAAGCCCCGTGAAAATTTGTCTCGGGTCGCTGCGCGACCCTCGACAAATTTTCTACGCAGGGCTTTTCTAAACTCGAAATTTTACTTCATGCTTAGTCTAGGAGTGGACAACACTCGTTCTTAGAAGTTTCAAATTAAAGGATTACTCTAGATTACTAAGTTTATTACCAATTTACAAAGGCTACAGCTCGAAGGACCAATCATGGTCTTCGGAGACCGAAGGACTACAGGGAATCGAAGTTTATTTACAAGAAAACAACGAATATCTGAAGGATTACAGCATGGATAGGAAAGAAAACATCCAATTTTGAAAAAATATCGAAGTTGGGTTGGTTTTCAGTGCGTTTTTAACTTCACTTTAAATCAGTGTTTTATACGCGTGGCGCATGAAGTAAAATTTCGAGTTTAGAAAAGCCCCGCGTAGAAAATTTGTCGAGGGTCGCGCAGCGACCCTCGACAAATTTTCTACGCGGGGCTTTTCTAAACTCGAAATTTTAGTTCATGCTTAGTCTGGGAGTGGACCGTCAAGATTTTCTACATGTTGAGATTTTTGATATTTCTAGATTTATATCGATTTATTCACAGTTTGTTATTGTATTAAATGCAACTTCAATATTAAATAAAAACGGTTTTTTTTAGGAATAGAATATTCACCCATTAAGAGCCGAACAAATTATAAAGTTAACTTTAAAAGTTAATTTTAGGTAAAATTTTGCATCTTTTTCTATGATTTCAATGAATGATTTATTATATCACATACGTCGATTTTTTAAAAGAGTTAAATTTAAAATTCAAACAAGTGTTGTCCACTCGCAGACTAAGCATGAAGTAAAATTTGTCGAGGGTCGCGCAGCGACCCGAGACAAATTTTCGCGGGGCTTTTTTAAACTCGAAATTTTACTTCATGCGCCACGCGTATAAAACACTGATTTAAAGTGAAGTTAAAAATGCACTGAAAACCAACCCAACTTCGATATTTTTTCAAAATTAGATGTTTTCTTTCCTATCTATGCTGTAAACCTTCAGATATTCGTTGTTTTCTTGTAAAAAAACTTCGATTCCCTGTAGTCCTTCGTTCTGCGAAGACCATGGTTGGTCCTTTGAGCTGTAGCCTTTGTAAAATGGTAATAAACTTAGTAATCTAGAGTAATCCTTCAATGAAGGTGATAGTCTTCACACCAAATGGGCTGTCAACTGCCATTGAGGCGGATGACACCCTAAGTATGAGGACTGACTACGCAGTCACGGACTACTGCGAGGATCAGCCGTACAAGGTCCTGTTCCCAAGCAGGGACGACTGGGAGCGACACAAAATCACCCCAGAAAAGGCTGACTCCTACTGGTACACTGACGGCTCAAAACTGTCCACTGGAACAGGAGCCGCAGTCGTCGGACCAAGGACTGAACTTTACTACAGCCTTGGCAGGTGTGCTACCATACTTCAGGCTGAAATATACGCCATTGAAATGTGCGCCCACGAAATCCTTTCAAAGGGTTGGGCGGGCAGGACAATAAAAATATGTTCGGACAGCCAGGCGGCCCTTAGGGCCCTGGCATCTTCTAGATGCTCCTCGCTGGCTGTACGGAACTGCAAGGAAGCCCTCTGCCAAATGGCACAGGTAAACGGGGTCAGTCTGATGTGGGTGCCAAGCCACTCTGGCGTGAAGGGAAACGAATTAGCCGATTCCCTAGCCAGAGAGGGGGCGCGTACAGCCTACATCGGATCAGAACCCGCTCTGGGGATACCCAGATCAACAGCTAGAGACCGTAACAACGGATGGATGAGACACGAGGCACAGGATTTCTGGCAAAACCGCCCTGGGATGAGACATTTCAGAGCGGTAACAAGTGAACCATCTGCGGCCAGGACGGCCTCATGGTTGAAGCTGAGCAGATCAGATGTGCACACATTAACTGCTCTCTTCACTGGACACAGCCGTCTAAGGCATCACCTTAATAAACTAGGACTAAGCGACACCACTGAGTGCCGCCTATGCCTAGAGGATGATGAAACAGCAGAGCACGTCATATGTGCCTGTCCAGCTGGCGACCAGATCAGGACCACGGTGTTTGGCACACCGAAGCTAAACCTGAAGGACCTGGAAAAAACTTCATCTGACAAGATCCTTGACTTCATCAAGAATATGGACTTGGAAGGTGAGCTGTAAGGTCGGATGTTCGACCTTAATTGTGAGTCACAATAGATCCTTGCGGTCGCAGTGGAGGGTAGCATAACTACCCACTCACTTTCAATAGAATAGAATAGAATCCTTCAATTTGAAACTTCTAAGAACGAGTGTTGTCCACTCCCAGACTAAGCATGAAGTAAAATTTCGAGTTTAGAAAAGCCCCACGTAGAAAATTTGTCGAGGGTCGCGCAGCGACCCTCGACAAATTTTCACGGGGCTTTTCTAAACTCGAAATTTTACTTCATGCGCCACGCGTATAAAACACTGATTTCAAGTGAAGTTAAAAATATACTATTAACGTTGGATATTTTTCATGGTTAAGTAACCAAATATGCATTCAGAAATATTTGAATTATTCGAAAATTTTAATATTTATATTCAAATATGAATAATTTAGTGATTTAAATATTCATATTAGAATATTTAACTATTTGAATTAATCGAATTCGAATCCCAGCCTTAATAGCGATGATTCGAATTATTTAGGAGGATTTGAATCCATGTATCAGGATTCGAATTTTATAAGGATTCGATTCCTTTTATAAGGATTCGATTCCTTTTATAAGAATTCGAATCCTTTTATAAGGATTCGAATCATCTACGTTTGGATTCGAATACGAATCCTTTTAAAAAAAATGTAACGAATCCGGATCACGAATCCGTTTTCACTAAAGTATTCGAATACCTCTTTTGAATCCTCTAAAAGGATTCAAATCCGGGAATTGAATCCTGAATGATTCGAATCCTGCCCAGCTCTGATAACTATATGTATTTGTACGTTATTTTTCAAATCTACAAAATACTTGTATGCAGATTAAAATTATGCATCAATAACGAAAACAAAGAATTAATTTATGTAAACAAAATATACAGTTATTAGTTATTTTTAGTTGAAAATGATACAGGGTTATTACTTTAATATGTAATACGTTTATTTAAGTTCTGAAATGTTAATCCTTTAAAAAAAAATACATGTTAATTTTGCATTTGAACTTCTTGTACATACATGTCGTTTTTAATAGTACCCTTTAATCCTTATGATTTCCTAATAACCACCGGAGTCGGACGTTAAAGCTGGAGTCGTTTTATTTTAAATTGAGGAGTCGGAGTCGGATACTGTATCCAACGACTCCACAGCCCTGTTTTAAACATAATATATAAAATTACGAAAATGTTATTCGTGGAAATGCAAACAATATCTTAATTAATAAGACAACTTAAGACGATAAATATCCATTGAAACAACTACTTCCCGTGCAAATACACCTCCGGATATTAAATTATACAATGAAATATTTAAAATGTTATTTAATTTGATTTGTTACAACACTCTATTAAAATATATGTAACGTTTAGGTCAAATTCTCTTCAAACCAACTAACAAATACAAATTTAAAATGAAAGGAGAAATAACAAAAAATTAAAAGTGAAAGGACTTGGGTTAAAACTAATGTCTTAGGCCATCTATAGACGCGTTTCGAGATTTATCTCTCTTCAGTATAGCTTTGCTTATGACGTTTTAAAAAATTTACCAATAAAATTAAAATAAACTTACTTGGAAAAAGTGTTGTGTGTGGAATGAACAGGTACACAGAAATGGAATGAGTAAAAAATATGGTCGGTATTTATAGGTCAAAATTATTATTACCTATAAATACCGACCATATTTTTTACTCATTCCATTTCTGTGTACCTGTTCATTCCACATACAACACTTTTTCCAAGTAAGACTATTTTAATTTTATTCCATCCATGGAGTTTTCTCCAGGGCCCTGACAATCCAAACAAAGGTCCCGATGGGAAAGAATGCTACTGTCACACAATTAGAGACGATGGGTATAACGCTTGCGGCTGAGAACATAATAAATCGCATAGTGTCAAATGAAGCCATACTGATCCTAACGGACAGCAGGCAAACGCTAGTGTCTCTGAAGAAATGACATACAACTTTAGAGACAACATTAGAGTGCCACAGAAAACTCAGGCAAGCAGCAATGTATAACAACATTGAAGTCTGCTGGATGAAGGGGCACGACTTGAACACATGTAACGCGAGAGCTGACGCACTGGCAAGAGCAGCAGCTGGGATAGATATTCTCTCACCGGAACCGCTAGTGCGCCTCTGTCTCTGTGTAATATAGTACAAACCAACGCACTGGAGAAATTCAGGAAGCGTTGGGATGACATTGAGGGCTGCAAGCTCTTTAAGGAAGCACTATTTGTATCCCAACGAGAGATCAGCGAAACAGTACCGGCACGTGACCAGGGGGAACCTTAGGCGCATAACTGCCGCCCTGACTGGTCACTGCGGGCTAAACGCACACCTATACAGGATGGGGATAGTTGACTCTTCATCCTGCAGAGGGTGTAACATGGAAGACGAGACTGCCGGACATATTCTCAGCGATTGCCTCGTACTCTCGTCAACTAGAGGCACCTTACCGGGGGAAAGATGGCCTACATAAGGGATCTACCCACTTCTTCTTTGCTAGACTGCCTAAACTAGGTAGGCTGGCTAAGCTGAGGCTGGGTGGTCGACGGGATGAAGCACTATTAATGATTTCGATAGCTAACGCCATCTAATGCTTCATAGTGGCATCGTCAGTGACACGATGAAGCACTCCTAAAAGAACCAGAATGAAGTTGATGAAAAACATTGGTTAAATAGAAATATTTAAAAAATTCATGAAAAAGAATAAGTAATTCTACGAAAACGATAAAAATCATGAGTCAAAAAAATTATAGAATAGAATAAATTTTTATTTTCAAATTGTCAAGTTACATTAACAAAATCAGTTGACGGTTAGAAAATAATTGAAAATTTAATAAATCAACAAAATAGACAAAAAGTTAACAATGAACTTGACTCACGCATGAAAGTATCATTACTTCTATTTGGAAATAAATAAATTGGATTGTATAGAATTGGATTTAATGAAAATCACCATAATTTATATCACTCCTATAAAAATTTAAAAACCAATCAGGATACTCTAGCAGGATTTCAGTTATTAACACGGGCAGTTTTTCTTTTAAGTATACATATTCCAATTGCAGGGTAATTGCTGTAAATCTTTAGGTATTAGTTGTTTTTTTTTTTTAAGAGTTCAGTTTAAAGCTTTAAACGAGTGTTCCACTCCAAGATTAGGCATGAAGTAAAATTTAGAAAAGCCTGAAAATTTGGATTGGTCGCAGAGCGAAGCGAAGCGACCAATTCAAATTAGGCTTTTCTAAACTCTAAATTTTACTTCATGCGTATAAAACTCTGATTCCAAGTGAAGTTCAGGATAAACTCCATGCTTGGAGAGTTACTTACAAATTGCTATCTTTCCAAGTCCCTCAGCCTCTCATTTATGTTTTTACTAAATTGTGATCTTTATCAATTTTTTTGATTTTCCACAGTAGAAACTCACAAGTGATCGAATTGATATAACGAAATAAATCATTTAGGTACAAAATGTTAAACTTTTATTATGAATATCGCAGTTGTAGATTAAATATAAATTTACAATATTCTACGGCAAACAAAATAATTCGTGAGCGAAAGCGTTAAGAAGATAAGCAAATGTTTGTTTCATTTTAATTAAAACAAACAGTTTTTTTTTAATAAAATGTGTTTTTTTCATTGAAACAGCGTTTAAAACATTAAAACACGCTCAAAACGTGTTTAAAAGAGAACATACAGGGCATTTTTATTTTGAGTATACATATCCCGATAGTTACAGCGTTTTTTAAATTTGCGGGAATTCGTTGTTTAAAAGCGGTTAATTTGAGGCTTTTAACGAGTGTTTTCCACTCCCAGACTAAGCATGAAGTAAAATTTCGAGTTTAGAAAAGCCTAAGAATTTGGATTGGCCGCGTAGCAAAGCGGAGCGGCCAATCCAAATTACGCTTTTCTAAACTCGAAATTTTACTTCATGCGCCACGCTTAAAAACATTGATTTACAGTGAAGTTAAAAAAAACACACATGCAACAACGATTATAGGCAACCTAATATACGTTAGAGTTATTGGGTTGCCTATAATCACTGTTTTAAACAATTTCTTCGACGCAGAATTTGACTCACGTTTTATTCACATCTACATATTGGATTGCTAAAGCCGTATATTTTAAACTTTGCGATATTTAAGTGTTTAATACGTGTGGCGCATGAAGTAAAATTTCGAGTTTAGAAAAGCCTAATTTGGATTGGCCGCTCCGCTTCGCTACGCGGCCAATCCAAATTTTCAGGCTTTTCTAAACTCGAAATTTTACTTCATGCTTAGTCTGGGAGTGGAAAACCCTCGTCTAAAAATTCAAATTAAAATCTTTTTAAAAAACAACGAATGTCGTAAAGTTTACAGTGTATGCAGATGTATACCTGAAAAAAAAATCCCTGTATTTGAAAATCACCTTTATGCACACATATTTTGTATTTTCTTGTAATAAAATGTTATGTTTAATAATGTAATTTAAAATATCTTCAACAGTTTAGCTAAAATTGAAAAATGTAAACAAAAGATCTTAATTAAGTAGTATAAAATATAATTTAGCAAATTTAAAATAATAAAAAAAAAATTGACAAATTTAATGTTTAAAACATATTTTAAACAAATTTAAGATTTAAAACAGATTTAAAACAAAACCGTTTAAAACACGACGGCTCTTTTTAAATATGTTTAAAACACTGTTTTAAAACAAAGTTTAAACATAACAACCCTGCTTATAATATAACTCTCAAATTGAATTTTTAACAAAATTATTTTTATTCAGTAACTCCGCCAAAATTATTACATTTTTTTGAAAATTTATTCTTTACTGTCGGTGTAAACTGTCTGAGCTACATTTTGAGTGAATATTTTCAGTGCGGACCTACGATAACGCTACGACATGCGGCCTGGTGTGGACACCGAATTTCGTAGCATACCGGTGCAGGACTTGCGGGATATCGCCGTGTATGTCCCTCTGCACTGAGTGTTTTAAGAAGGGCAACCACCAGCGGCATGACTTTAATATGTTCCTGAGCCAGGCTGGCGGCGCATGCGACTGCGGCGACACTTCGGTCATGAAAGAAACAGGGTGAGTTGATAATTTAATCTCCTTCTTCCACGGCCCCAAACATATATTTGTATATTTAATGCACCTGTCCAAACGTATGAGCCATTGGTCTACTTGAGAAAACCATGTGGCTTATAAGAGCTGGGCAGGATTCGAATCATTCAGGTTTCGAATCCTGGATTTGAATCTTTTTAGAGGATTCAAAAAAGGCATTCGAATACTTTAGTTCAACTGGTTTCGTGATCCGGATTCAGTACATTCTTTTAAGAGGATTCGTATTCGAATCCAAAAGTGGGTGATTCGAACCCTTATAAAAGGATTCGAATATTTATAAAAGGATTTGACTAGTTACAAAACGTTTTTAATCGTCAAAAATAGTTTGAATTAATTGTGAGGATTAACTTGAAAAATGTCTTTTGTGTGTTTTTAAATTTTTCACTAAATCACTGTTTTATACGCGTGACTCATGGAGTAAAATTTCGAGTTTAGAAAAGCCCAAAAAATTTGACGAGGGTCGCTACACGACCCTCGACAAATTCTCACGTGACTCTTCTAAACTCGAAATTTTACTTCATGCTTAGTCTGGGAGTGGAAACGCTCCTTCGAAACATCAAACTGAATGCTTTGATAAGAACATTAAATGACTGAAAATGTTTTTAGAGATACCAATCTAGTTTTCAAAATTTTATTTAATATTATTTGAAGTAAAACTGACATGGTAGCCACAATCTGAAATGTTAAATTTTTCCAGCATTTCCCTGATTCAAGATTTTTTGTTACTCACCAAGTCTACAAAAGGTATAGCTGTTTTGTCCAATTTCAGTGAAAGTAAACCTTTGGCTCTCTTTCGTACGTACTTATTGTCTATGTTCTTTCGATTTAAGTCCAGTGCGCGTATTTTTGTTTGCACAAATAACTATGAGGTAATATCAACTATAGACAGCTATAAGAGTTTAATGAAAACTACAATTAGTAATTGAATGTTGTTAATTTTATGCTTAAATACTTTGTTAAAGTATACTTTAGTTGACGGCATTGGCACAGAGGGCGCACCAACTCTCGTTGCATAGATACATATTACAAATACATTAATATTATTCTTAGTCTATGATATCATTTGAAAAGGAAATAATAAAAAAGGCAATATTGACGATACGAGAGACTAAAGATATTAACAAGTATGTATTAAAAAATGACTATGCATACAGCGTACTTATTAACACCTTAATCGCGATTAGTTAATCACACGTTAGTAACAGTTTAATCACAGGCCATTGTTGTCTACTTATATCAATTCATCTTGGTATTAATTATGGCCGGTGTTATTAACTATTTAACAGAAATTTAAAGCTACCTTAACTTAATTTTAGGTTAAATGTCAAAATTGAAGATGCATTAATCTTTTGTTATGGCATTTAACCTATGATTCTAAATTTGTATAAGTTATAATAGTATAATATAATAAACAATATTAAATAACAATCAGAGCTGGGTTGAATCCTTAAAAAAGGTAAGAATTAGTTATCTAATATAAGTTAAGAAAATTGACTGAAATATGTACAACAGTTATGTATTATTTAGAATGTATATTCCGCAATATTACGATGTCTGAAAAGTTTAACCCTCAAGTATATATATAGAAAATATTTACAGACAATAATTATTAAAATATAACAAACAAGAGTTTTAACTTTCTGATCATTTATAATCATTCTAGATATATTGATTAAACAATTAGTGAAGACATTTGGAAAATAAAGTATGTGCCTTGGGAGATATGAATTTTTAATTAGATTGTTCATAATTAGTGAGATGGTGGAGGCGCAAAAATCCGTGGCTGGAAATGTGTGGCCAACTTCTTGTTGGTGCTAAAGCAATATATTTTGAAATTCACACTAAATCAGTGTTTTATACGCCTGGCACATGGAGTAAAATTTCGAGTTTAGAAAAGCTTGAAAATTTGGATTGGTTGCTCCGCTTTGCTACGTAATCAGACCAAATATTGCAGGCTCTTTTAAACTCGAAATTTTACTTCATGCTTAATTAGGGAATGAAAACATTCGAACACATAAATGCTTCAAATTAAGCACAATTCAAAAACTACAGATTATGTATGGTGGGATATGTATTCTTAGAAAGAAATTACTTGTTAAATTAAAAAATACAACCAATCCTGTGGTAAACGATTCGAGTCACCAAAATATCTGGGTGCGTCACTTCTAAAACGTGTCATAAATTCGCTAATTGTGACTTCGCCAACTACTGTCTAATAAGTTGGGTTATATCATAGAGTAAGTATTCCTAAAGGAAGCATTCGGTACATTTGTTGTAGTGTTCGCAATGTTTACAAACACACTGAATGTGTTGGGTCTTCTCAGCTGATCTCTTTTAACCTCCTAAGTCAAGACAAATTGCCCGTATTATTAAATGATTTATTTATTGCTGCCCCATTGGTGAGTGAATTAATAAGCATAAGAACATTCTAATTAGATAAATCATGTATCTAATAAAAATGGAATGGATTTTGTATATGTATGTATCGGTTGTTCAATAAAAAATACCCTCTAGAGTGCAATGATTTCATCTTTTCTTACATTTAAGTTGGCAACACGCTTTGGAAATTGACATATAACACGTTACACATGATAATTTTAGTATATAATTTCAGAGTTGTCAATCTACAGTTTTTTCCATGGCACTCTAGAGGTTTTTTAATTGAACATACGATATATGATACATAAGAGATCGGGTGAAGAACTATAGTATTTTTAATATCTATTTGGAAGTACCAGTCATTTTAGTAACTTAACGTATGCGGCTTCTTGAACACACACACAAAATTAGGTTAGGAACTTGTCATATCAAATGACTGACATTTAAACCATTATTCTTAGGGCATTGGTGGAGTAACTTGATATTAAATATAACCAGTGGTGGCGTAGGGTCACAAATACTAATTAATTTCATAATATGGAATATAATGATTTATATGGACGTTATGCTATTAAAATACAACTAAAAGTTCCACAAAATATATGATACAACGCAGAAGATCCAAACACGTAATGGATTTCGAATTTAGATGGAATATGTCTGCAAACGTTTCGCTGAGCAAAACTCGAATTAGAAACTATCACCTGTTTTATTATTACATTTAAAAATTACGGATGCATTTGTCACAAATCCATTTTCATTTCTGGCATGCACAATAACGTATCCCACTTCCAGTTTTTCTAAAATTCCTGGATTTACTGCCATCTTGCCACATTCTTCTATCTATTGTGCTAAAAACTCACGTTTTATCCAGAAAAAGCAGTTTATAAATGATTTCCTTTTTTAGCAACCTGATATTTATTTAGAAATAAAATTCTCTTTAACCTGATTCCAGTCATTTCCAATACATGTTTTCTTCCGTCCTGCTTTTTGAAGCTAAAGCCCATTTTCTTAATTCCCAAATATAAAGAACTTTTTAAGATCTCAATTTCTGGTGATTCTTCCATAAATTGCCAGTAAATTGTTTCTAAAGTAATATGTTCCTTTGTGGCATACATTTTGCAAATCACTTCCCCTAAAAAATGCAGAGTATTCTTCGTAATTTGAGTTTTTCTCAGGGAAACGTTTTCCTTCTAAACTCGAAATCAGTTGCTCTGTTTTCATCTTGTAGGTTGTATAATGTGTTTTGTGGAACTTTCAAGACTTCAGACGCTTTTTGAATTGCCTTAAATCGAGATCCTAATTCATTTTGAAAATAACTTACTACATTTAGCATACGCTTTTTGGATTCATGGGAATATCGCAATTTAGTAGTGTATTTTCGCGTTATTTAATGACAGACATCAAACTTTTGACGTAACATCTAATTAGTGATCGACGTTCATTTTTTTTGGTAATTTTTTGTTTCATCTGATTCATGATTGATAAATAAGGATGGGGTTATTCCAAATGGGTATAAAAAATACTATATCTATAGTTTGTTTAAAAACTAGAAGGAGTAAGTGCCAAAGCCCAATTTACACTATAAAAAGTTACCAGAAATATCACTAGATAAATTTGGCGGCAATTTTAAATTATTTCATAATTACTCTTTAAATAAAATCAAATATCCATTTTGTACTTCTTAATTGTGGTTAAGTATTTTCTTTTCCGTCGTACGATATCGTCAGTTCAATTAAAATGCTTATACGGCATCTCGCCATATACAGGGTGGGGCAGAAAAACCTATCCGATTTCCTAACGTTATAAAATTAAAACCACTCAACTTGACAAAAAAATTTCTTTATTAACATATCGCAAATTTTATGCCATTTTTTAAATTTAAGTTTTGAAAAGCACATCACTGAAATGTCGTCCTTGGGAGCGGATACACTGATTTAGGCGCTCGCGGTAGCTTTCCATGACTTTCACCGTCATTTCCACAGGAATTTCTTCAATTGCCCGAGCAATTTCCCTTCGTAAAGCAAGAAGGGTCCTTGGTCGATGCTGGAATACCTTCGATTTGAGGTAACCCCAAAGGAAGAAGTCACATGGAGTGAGATCCGGTGAGCGCGGCGGCCAGCCAATATCACCTCTCAGAGAAATGAGGCATCCGGGAAACATTTCCCTGAGAATGTCCATTGATCGTCGCGATGTGTGGGCGGTTGCACCATCCTGTTGAAACCACACATTTTCTACGCCATTTTCTTCCATTTTGGGTTGAAGAACATTTTCCAGCATGAAAAAATAGCGCTCGCTGTTGACCGTTACGGTTTGCCTATTTTCTTCAAAAAAGTAAGGCCCCCAGACGCCTAGGCGGGAAAGAGCACACCACACAGTCACTTTTGGGCTATGGAGGGGTTTCTGATGGATATCCCGAGGATTTTCGTCACTCCAATATCGAAAATTCTGCCTGTTTACGGCGCCTCAACGTGAAAACGGGCTTCGTCCGTGAAGAGCACAATATCGTCTATTGGGAGTTTTCGGAGATCGCGACACAGGTTCATACGGGTTTCAAAATCCCTTTCAATTAATTCCTGTGCAACAACCATTTTGTAGGGATGCATTTTGAGGTCCCGGTGCAAAATTCGCCGAATACTGCGGTTGGAAATCGCCAAAGCGAGCGAATATTTTCGTGCCGAACGATGCGGGGAACGTTCAATCGCGGCTCTCACATTGGCCACGTTTTCAGGTCCTGTTGCTGTCTTGGGACGTCCAGGCGACTTCTTTTTCAATGCTGAACCCGTCTGTCGAAAATTTGACACCCACACTTTAATCGTAGCGTGATGTGGAACAGGATCATGACGCCCGAGTCCGAAACGAATTCGAAAAGCACGTTGTGTAGCAATTATCGAACCGCCGTTTTCGATTAACCGCTCAATAACAAAAGCACGATGTTCACCAGACCAAGGCATGTTGACTAATGACAAATGGCATAAAACTGGCTTTCTAACGGTTTTTACCCCACTACTCTACTTGTTCCCTCTTCTGAGAAAAAGGGATTTGAAATCGAATAGCTTTTTCTGCCCCTCCCTGTATCTGTGAAATAATACATATGTACATTATGTTCATAATGTAATATGGAATTTATATAATAATGTGTCTCTATCAGAGCTGGGACAAATCCTCGTAAAAAGGATTCGAATCACGAATCCGAATCACCTAATATGATCCAAATCACGAATACTCGAATAAAGGACTCGTAAGAGATAAATATGATTCGAATCGAAGATTCGAATCCTGTTTTTTCGAATCACGAATACAAATCCTTTAAGAATAAATTTAATTTTATTATTTTTTTGCAACCATTAATATATAAATTTCGTTACCAGTTGTTTTAACAAAAATATTCAAAACCTAATTATTTATTATTATCACTGAACATCGTTGATAACAGACTAAATATCTGACTCTCAGTTACTCTGGTTAAAGATGTATTTGTGTGTTTCTGAACTCCACTTTAAATCAATGTTTTGTACGCGTGGCGCATGAAGTAAAATTTTGAGTTTAGAAAAGCCCGAAAATTTGTCGAGGGTCGCTGCGCGACCCTCTACAAATTTTCACAGGGCTTTTCTAAACTCGAAATTTTACTTCATGCTTAGCCTGGGAGTGGAAACACTCGGCCAAAACTTCAAATTGAACTCTATTATAAAATCGACTAATGCCTGAAATTTACGTAAATAAAAAAAATCACTGAATATCATTAAAACCGGGAAAGTCAGAGAAAAGTCATGGAATTATATTCAAATTGGCCAAAACACTAACAAAAAAGCCATTAGATATTATTTGTCAAAATCAGCAGGCAAATTACAAAACACGTAAAAATTTATGAAATTAACTTAAATATTGGCAAAAACAATGAAAACTATTAAAGAGAATAGGGGTTTCCCACAGAAGAAGGTTATAGTCAGGGAAAAAATCTTTAGTCAGGGAAATGTCGGAAAAATTTAACATTTCAGATTGTGGCTACCATGTCAGTTTTACTTCAAACAATATTAAACAAAATTTTGAAAACTAGATTATTATCTTTAAAAACATTTTCCATCATTTATTGTTCTAATAAAAGCAATCACTTTGAAGTTTCGAACGAGCGTTTCCACTCCCAGACAGCATGAAGTAAAATTTCGAGTTTAGAAAAGCCCCGTGAAAATTTGTCGAGGGTCGCTGCGCGACCCTCGACAAATTTTCTGGGCTTTTCTAAACTCGAAATTTTACGTCATGCGCTATGCGCATAAAACAGTGATTTAACGAGAAATTTAAAAATACACAAAAAAACATTTTTCATGTAATACCTCAGAATTAATTCGAATTATTTTTGACGATTCAAATCCTTTTGTAAGTATTTTACAAGGATTCGAATCCTTTTATAAGGATTCGAATCACTCACATTCAGACTCGAATTCGAATCCTCTTAAAACAATGTAACGAATCCTAGTCCCGAATCCATTTGAACTAAAGTATTCGAATGCCTCTTTTAAATCCTCTAAAAGGATTCGACTCCAGGATTCGAATCCTGAATGATTTGAATCCTGCCCAGCTCTGGTCTCTCTTACTTAAAATTGATTTGTTTCATAAAACTATACAAGGTAGAATGACTCATCTTCGGCATGTCTGCATGATCGTATACTTCTTTTAAAACTTTATTCAAAGTTAGCAGTTCATTTTTAGAAACTATGCACGGATCTCTTCACTATATTTCCCTTTTTAATTAATAAGTACATTATTTTGTAAACCATTTTTATTTAATTTTTAAATATAAATCAGTAAACATTTTTATTATAAGTAATAGTCATGATTTGGTTTTTAAATTAAGCGAGTGTCTCGTTTAATCAAAGTTGGTTTAAGTTTATCCAATGATTAATAAAGTTAATAGAAAATTAAATACAAGCTGTAGAAATAGATTAAATTATGCTAAGTATATGAGAAAAAGTCGAAAGTACATAATGTTTGGAAACTATTTGATTGCTTTTTCTTCTTTAAACAACAAACTACAATGAAAAACCATTGAATATTATAATATTCATGAGTTATCTATTGATTATGGCAAAATATTTGTAGGAATTCATTATGATATTAATAAATAATCGTATTAGGTCCTATAATTTGATTATTATTAATTTCCAATTATTCGAATTCCCGCTCAAATCAATCAGCTGAGAAGACTCTTTCATGAAATACTTATGTTTGTAAACAAGAGTGTTTACATATGGTGTTGGATCACAAACATTGCCTATCCCCACCATTGCATTACTCGTCTATATAATACTTCGTCTGAGGGTTAGATAATAATTAAGGTTAGGTTTGATATGATGCAAAAAAGTTAGATAAGGTTAACAGTTATCCTAGATTGCCGTGAACTGTTCCAAAATGTTGGGTTAGGTTAGCCGTTGTAACTGTCGTTTAATTTAAACTAGGTTGAATTAGTAAGATAATAATACTTTATTTCGTGCTGTTTGTTTGATTAAATTTATACAAGTCAAGATAAGAAATAATAATGATACAAGTAAAAACTATTCATTACATATAAAATTAAGTTAGTACAAAAGTACAATAAAAGTGTATACAGAGTGCCTGTTTTTCAATCTGCACTATGGTTGATCTCGCTTATTTGAAGAGACAGAGAATTGGTTAAGTGGAGGCAGAGTTGTATATTGTAGTGCTTATTAATAAATGGCTTTTACATTTGAAATATCTTCAATTGTTATGACGTTATTTGAAAAAAACTAATATTTTCGATATTTTCAAATTACCTATATCTATGTTTTTCAAATTAAATCGAAACAATTGAAGATACTTCAAATGTGAAAGCAGATTAAAAAACGGGCACTCTGTAAAAAACAATGTACGAAACTGGTTAAAATAATGTTAATAAATAATTACATTTGGAAAAAAAAATTAACATATCTGGATCACGAATCCTTTTTCGCTAAAGTATTTTGTTATGTGGTTTGAATCATCCAAACAATTCACGAAATACTGTTTATGGGCATAAAATTATCTATTGTTTATTTTAGCTAAGGTTCATTAGCTAATGCTTTATCGAAATTATTTTAATAATACTGCTTGTTAACAATTGGAAATAAGAAACAACTTATAAAGAAATCTTTTAATCATAATTAATATCAGTTTGAATGAACCTTTCACAACACATTTTTTTCCTGTACACGAAACAATGGGGGGAATAAAACAGTATTTTTATTTTACGAAATACCTTTTCTTTTTTTAAATAACTGTGCTCTTATTAAAACCCATTTGTTGAAATTCAATCGAAAATTTAATTAGCCACTTGTTTGCAATGTAATATTTAATGAGACATCGAGTCTGTTTTTGTTCTGGTCAGCCCGTTATGTGCATGCGACAACACGCTCGCATTATATGCGGTGGTCAGACCAAATATAGACCATTATTTTCAGCCAACAAATAATAAAGAAGGTATAAATCAAAAGATAATAACCGACATAATGCTAATTAGTCTATTGTAATTAGCATTGTATTGGTGGAATTGCAAGAATGAAAAACAACAGAAAATGTGTATGGCTTTATTTATTCACATTGGTCAGTTGCAATTAATTTTGTTTGTTTCTTAACCCATTAACGGCCAACCAATTACAGAGTTAACTCTAAAAGTTGATTTTTGGTAAAATTCTGCACTTATTTTTATGATTTCTATGAATGACTTATCGTATTACATAATGTCAATTTTTCTTTTAAATATACTAATGTATACGCTGTTAATGTTCAGGCATTAATCGATTTTATATAAAAACGTGCAATATGAAGTTTAGAACGAGTTTTTCCACTCCCAGACTAAGCATGAAGTAAACTTTCGAGTTTAGAAAAGCTTCGCGGAGCGACCAAACCAAATTTTCAGGCATTTCTAAACTCGAAATTTTACTTCATGTGCCACGCTTATTAAACACTGAAATATTGTGAATTTAGAAATACACTGATATATATTTTTTTTAAGTGAGTAATAATCGAAATATTTAAATAACAAAATATTTACATTTTTCTTCATACATTTTCAAGCCAGGCCAAATAATATAATATATCAAATTAACTTATTTAGACATTTAATTAAGCAAAATTAATTATGTTGCGTGTGTGTGGGGGTGAGGGTAGATGGAGGGGGGAGAGGAGGAAAATGTATGAGAGGATAGGGCTGTCGGAGGCGAAGGTAATGGAATGGCTAGGAAATGGGGTGAAGGTGTGTGAGGGGGAAAGGGAAGGAGGTGGAAGGGCAAGAAAGGCAAGGACGTATTGAGAGAAGTGAGTATAATGATATGTATGGGAGGTGGCAGGTGTATGGAAGAGTGCCGAAGTATTTGATAGAGAAGGGATGAGGTAGAGAGGATAGGGTGATTGTGGCAAGGGCGAGGTGTGGATCGGAGGAGAGAGGAAGGAAAGTATGGATGGGGGAAGAATATGGAAGGTGTGTGTTGTGTGGACAGGGGAAGGATACGTGGGGACACTTGGCGGAGGAATGTGAGGGGGTGAAAGAGGAGTGGCTGGGAGCGAAAGGGAATAGAAGGGTAGTGGAGTGGATGAGAGAGGATGGGATCGGGGTAAGGATGTTGGAAAAGCTGGGGAGGGAGAGGGATAAGAGAAGGGAGGGTAAGAGGGGTACGGGAATGGAGTAATAACGAATAAATTGTAAATAGTTTGTAAGATATGCCAATAAAGGTCTTTTTTTTTTTTAATAATGTTGCATGTATGCATCAATCGCCAAGATGCCGCCTTGTAAAGGTGGTGAAAATCTTTGTCTGTGTAAATCTTACAAAGTTCAATTAACTGACGGTGACGAAAGTATTACCTGTTTTGTGTGTGAGATGAAATTTCACATATCTTGTGTGATGAAGAGAAATGTCTCCGCAACTCCAGAACACAAGAATTACAAATAGGTATGTGATCTATGTATCGTTGATTTTCCAAATAACCGTAAATATTACCTGGAATCGATTCAAAATTGTTCAGATAATAACATTAACCTGGACACTAAACTAACTACTTTATTTAATGTGATTAAAAATATTGAACATGAAATTATAACCTTAAAAGGCGACAACACTATCATAAAAAGATCCCAAAGTTTATCATCCAAACTGGACGCTGCAAGTAAGCTAAACTCACATATCGTTAGTCCAACTACTAAACAACAGGGGGAAATAATAGTTCCAAAATCACAAACAACAAAAGTAAACAAACCCAAGGAGAATACTGGGAAAATATTAACTAAAAAAACATATACACAAATGTTAATGACCCCAAATGCAAACCCAGCATCGAGTACGGCCTCAGGTGCTATAAAAATGGTAATCGGAAATAAAAATAAGAACCATGCGAAGAAACACTAATAAACAACACACACAGCGCCACTGCTACAAAAAGTGACGACGAAGAATTGGAATTTACACTTGTGTCCAGAAAGAAAAGTAGAAAGAAGTCGGCTACTGTCCACGGCAACAAGGAAAATGCACAACTTAAAGGTGTCTCCAAAATGGCTCAGATACACGTCAGTAGATTAGATCCAAAATCAACAATGGAAGAAATAAAAACATACATGGGTGAGGCTAACTTAAATAATATATATTGTGAAAAATTAATTTCTAAATATCCTGACGAATACAGTTCCTTTAAGATATCGGCTCCAATCCAATTCCTTCAAAATATAAAAAATCCCGATTTGTCACCAACTGGTGTTTGCATTAATAATTATTTTCCGTGGCTTCAAAACAAGAAAACTCCAAGTTAAATAATAACCATTATACTAATAAAAAAATGAATAAGGAACTAAATACAGAATATGTTCGAACTACAAATGCCATTAGTATATTTTACATAAATATCCAATCACTCAGTAATAAAACTGGAGAAATTGAAACTTTTTTTAGCAACAGAAAATGATCACACATATCATCTTCTATATTTTACTGAACATTGGATAAACCATGACAACATTAATTTTGTTCAAATTGAAAATTATAAATGTATTTCATTTTTTTGTAGAGTAAATATGATACATGGAGGTACGGTTATTTGTGCTCATAACTCTATTCGTTGCATAAATAGAGAAGATATAGTAAGCATGTCTCTCGAACATGATTGTGAATTATCAGCAATTCAAGAACTTGATTTAAATATCATTGTTATTACAGTTTACAGAGCACCAACATCTAACCTAAATAACTTTCTACTTACTATGGACAAAGTATTTGCTAACAATAACTCTGAAATAATTATAACAGGTGACTTCAATATTAACTTTGACAATAAAGATATAACCCATTTAAATTTTGCAGATGTTTATATAAGTAGCGGTTTTAAAGCCCTGATTTCAGAAAATAGTCGCGGATTAAGATGTATAGATAATGTATTGACCAATATGGATTCAAACGATATTAATTGTGCAGTATTTGACCCTTGCCTTTCTGACCATAGTGGTATTGCAACAGAAATGAAATACACAAACTTGACAAACACTATAAACATATATAGTACAGGTCCATAACTGCACTTGGGCTATTTCAATTTCATAATATCATTTCCGACCAGTCTTGGGACTTTTTGGCTGAAAAAACAGACTTAAATATCAAGTGCCAGCAATTTATTGATACTCTAACAAATTTCATGCATCTTGCATTTCCAATGAAGCCTAAATTATTTAAAAATAATAGTACATTTACTCCAAATTGGTTTGATGGAGAATTAAAAAGCATGAGATGTCAGCTTGGATTTCTTAATGACTGGTATAAAAAATATCCAACTAAGAGTAATAAACAACTTAAAAAGGAATTAAAAAAATGTATAATTCAACTATAAACGAGAAAAAACATTCCAACAATGATGCATATATCTCAAATGCAAATAACCGTCCCAAAGCAATGTGGGACGTCATAAATAAAAATAGAAAAAAACCTTCAGTACCTTCTACAGCGTTATCTTCAAATGATTTTAATAATTATTTCGTTTCAATTTCCACCGTTTTACTAAAACATTTTAAAAATAATGGCACCCAAAATAAATATCTTGATTATCTGCAAAGGAAAAATAACAACATAACTTTTCAATTTACTGAAATTAGCGACCAAACCAAATTTTCAGGCTTTTCTAAACTCGAAATTTTACTTCATGCGCCAGGCGTATAAAACACTGATTTGAAGCGAACTTTAAAATATACTAATAGGGCTGGGAATTTCTAAAATTCAATAATTCATTTAAATATTTATAAATAAATATGTATTCGAATATTCAAATATAAATGAATAATTTAGCGATTGAAATATTCATATTCGAATATTGGATTATTTGAGTTATTCGTATTCGAATCCCAGTTGTAATTAAAAATGTTGGAAAGTAAACAGTGTAAACACTGAATAGACTAATTAAGCCCACAGTGATTTCATAAACACACACACGCTTGAATTTTAATTACATGATTGTATGTTCATTGACACACACACACAAACTCACATGTTGTGTAGTTTAATTATAACTGAATCAAATTAATCTAGTTTAACTAGAACATCCTTATACTATTATACATCAATTTTTAGATCCTTTAAGGTCACCACTTATTAAAGATAATTTCCATGATTAAACCATAAGTTTCTAAATCATCATCTACTATAGATATTGGGTTGATTTTGTTTAGAAATAAGAATTAATTACATTAATTTCTTGGATCTTGTTCAGCCCTGTCACTAGATGTTAGCATTCAGCTTTAACAAGGTTTTAAGGATGATTTTAACATTTTTTTATTAAACCTTTGACTTATGAATTAAAATTAAATTTAAAAAACATGCAGGGATTTTTTCTTTAAAGTATACTTTTACATATTCCAAAACAAATTGCTCTAGGCGTTCGAATTAATCAAAACAAACATTTGTAAAATTAGTTAACACAACATCAAACACAAGCAGTATATTTTGAATTTGACAATATTTTAGTGTTTTGTACGTCTGGCGCATGAAGTAAAATTTCGAGTTTTGAAAAGCCTGAAATTTTTACTTTATGCTTAATCAAGGATTGGAAACACTCGTTAGAAGCTTAAAATTTAAATCCTTTATAAATACAATGAATGTCTGAAAAATACAACGAAAAATGCCGAAAAGATAATTTCCTGTATCATAACAATGTAAATGATTTTTTCTATTTTGAAAAACCAAGGTGGTCATGGAATTTTATTCCAAAAACTTGTATCCTAGACCAACGGTTCTCAAATTTTTAAACGCTGCGACCCACTTTTTAAAAATCCAATTTAAAGTGACCCACTTCAGTGCAAGATTAGATGACTTACTAAAATTTGCTTATTTGTTACTTACTAGAGTTACCGATTACTTAAACGAGATAGTATATTAGGTTAGGTTAGTTGGCAATTTTATAGGTTATGCTGTATAGAATGGGTTACTTGCTATCACTTCCTTGCTACCACTTCTGTAAACTGACATTACATCGTCAAAAAGTCGGCAATAATGGAAAGTAAAACAACTAGCTAATCAAATAATTAGTATCTAAGGACAACAAAGCCAATTTTCTGTGGTAGGTAACTTACCGCAGCAGATCACTTTCTGCAGCAGATTACTTAGTATAAAAAGTATTAAATACTTATAATGGATACAAGTTATTAACCTGCTTGAATTTTGTCATATCGATGTTTTCATTAACATACATTGTCAATTTTGACATTGATCAAAGCGAGTTGCTCCATAAACTGCTTAGTGATTACAAAAGAGACAATCTTTCTTGGGAAAATGCCAGAAACACAGTTTCATTTATTTCATTAACGTTTTTGCCATTGCACCAATTCTTAAACTTGGTGTATGTTCGCTCATACCGAGCCTTTGATTTTGCCGGTAGCAGCTTCACTCGTGCTGCATTAATGCTAACTTCCACGTCCGTAAAATCCTTTACTTCTTCTGAATCACTCATCACAATTTGCGTCAGTACACAGCGTTAGTCGATCGTAATTTTGGTTTACGTGTGATGACAATGGATGCTTTTTTAAAATTGTGACATGTCAGTTAGTCAATCAATTTTAAGAGTATTACGCACCATTTCTCCTACCAATCTTAAATGTTTTATATAAGTACACCAAACAAATTTATACATATTGGTTACACTTGGCAAAGCCGCTTTTTTTATGTAATTTGACATGTTATCTAACGTCAAATCTATTCCTAACCGTTATCCACCGTAGCTGATTCTTTAGTGTCATTGAAAATATCGAAAAGCCAAAGGAAACGGGTGAATTTTAGAAAAGAAGAGCGTACTCTATTAATGTCCCTTGTGTCGATCCATAAAATAGTGGAAAATAAAATGACAAACGTGGCAACCAACCGCGAAAAAGAAGGAGCTTGGGAGCTTATTACATGAAAATTTAACGAGGATATATTTAAAATGCGCAATGAGAAGGAGTCCTGATGAAAACAACAGAGACATTTTTAGAACTAGTGGAGTAGAGTTAGTTAGAAAATATTGAACCCACTTTTTTTTGTAAGCCTAAATCTAGAAAGAAAACTACTTGCAATTATACTTTTCGAAAAAGTTATCCTATTAATAAATACGATGAGGTACTGTTTTCAAGTTATTTTCTTTTGCAATATCTACCATATCTACGAAATCTATATCATATCCAGTCATAGCCAACACTTGAAAAAATTCATCTGCCGTTTTACAAATTCGTTAGGCACGGTAGAAGTTACTCTGATTTTTAGGTTAGAATCCCCTTCTTAAAACGCCAATTTTGGCGCCTTATAATGTAAGACCATCTTATGACTTCAAGATCTGATTTATGGTTGGTGCAATACTTTAAGAATGTCTTTATTTATAAGATCAATTTTATCCAGTTAAGATGCGTTGAAGAAACCGGGTGTTAATATATAATTATTGAGAATTGTAGTTGTAGTGCGAGAAACATTTTATGCATATCCTAATGGGGTAAGTTTCTTCCTTTATTCTCGGTTTCTTATGGACCTCAGCTCCCCTTAGGTCCATAAACTGCCACCTCAAATAAAAAGATACACTAGGGGGTTACAATGCAAATACTATTAATAAAGGCTGAGGAAAACTCAGTATCTGGAAATGAATCCTAATATTTAGCATCCGAGGTAGGGTTATGTCATTGGGTTAGGTTGTGCGTAATTATTTTTAGGTGTAGTTATTTTTAGCTTAGGTTACCAATTTCTAAAATCAAGTTGGACACAAGTTACGTATGTAACCATCAATTATTTATTTGACTTGAGTAACTGCTAACCAGCCTAATCTAGCTAGATAGGTTAGTCTGTCTAATTACACTATCCAGATTTGTAAAATTATGTTATATCATATGCAACTATTTTTAGATTAAATTGATTTTCGATTTATTAAGTTAAGTTTGGCAATTTGAAACTTCTAACGGGTTTCTTGAATTAATTTCTCATCTGGCACTTGGTGAAACGTATTAGAATACGTAAAGTTATTCAAATTAAAAAAACACTTGGTATTGTTTCACAAATTAAAACTTTATTCTGACTAGTTTCAGTTTATTAAATGTGAACATTTCTTTGAAAATGGTCTAACAAACTGAAACTAGTCGGAATAAAGTTTTAATTTGTGAAATAATACCAAGTGTTTTTTAATTTAAATAACTTTACATATTCTAACGAGTGTTTTCCACTTCTTGTTAAGCACGCAGTAAAATTAAGCTCGCAGTAAAATTTTGAGTGTAGAAAAGCCTGAAAATTTGGATTTAAGCACGAGGTGAAGGGTGGCATCCAAATCTAAATATTCTGGCTTTTCTTAACACGAAATTTTACTTCATAAACCAGACATGAAGTTATAAATATACTCTCTAGGTTAGTTTAGTTTTTGATTCATCGAAGATCTATTAAAAAAGATCGTATACTCGATTCTAATAAATTAATTCAAATGTTGGGTTAATGCTTACTTGATAAATATACATTAATTATCTTGTGTTGCGACCCATTAAAAATTGATTCATAACCCACCAGAGGATCGCGCCCCCACAGTCTGAGAAATGCTGTCCTAATCTGTACAAATCTCTAACGATATTTTTGACATCTGCGACTCATCAAAATCGACTTTTACATATTAAAATTGTTTTCTACTTCTTCATAATGTAGGATTGGTCCTGATATTATCCAGCTCTATTGTTTCCTGAGATCCAGATGTCAAGCTATGAATTCATTTTTGGGTGAACGTCCAGGTGGCCTCTTCTTGCTTGGGTTACATCTAAAAGTTTCTTTTGCCAGTCTTCAGTCAGCCATCCGTAACACGTACTGATTACATTGCCGTTATCTTAATCTTATCAATTGCGGTGATGCCCAAATCCATTTGAATTTTCTCACTTCGCATTCTGTCTCGAAGCTGAGGCCATATAAGGATCTAAGAGTTTTCATTTCTATCGCCCTCATCCTCCCTTTTGTGTTTTGTGTATCTGCATGGGATTTGACTGCATATGTCATAATTGGTCTGATGCAGATCTTATTCCTCCAAATAAGGGCTCGTAGGCACCCAAATATTTTCACTGCTCTATTTATTTTATTTTAGGAATCCTTTTTATGTCTCCATTGCATGATAGTTCGACACCGAGGTAATTGAAGCGCATTACTTGACTGCCTTCGAAACTGAGTTTACATCTTACGGGGTCCTTTAATATAACCATTGATTTAGTTTTAGTTGATGTAATGTAGTATGCCAATAAAGGTATTTTTTTTATTTTTCTCTATTCAGATCTGCATATTTAATTGTTTTGCTGTTATATTAAATGAGTGAAGTAAATGCTGTAAGCCGTCCTCATTTTCTGCTACTAGTACTGCGTCATCCGTGTATCATATTATATTGATTTTTTTGTATCCCATTGTGTAGCCAATATCCATAGTTTTTATGACTTCCAAACTGAGTTTACATCTTACGGGGTCATTTGATATAACTGTTCATGATTGTGTTGAACAGTGTTGGACTCAGACTTTCACCTTGCCTCACCTCTACACTGACTGTTATTTATTCAGTTAGTTAGTGCAGGGGCAGGCTAGAAAGGCGTGGGGGATAGCATGGGGGAAGTGGATGGGGAACAATGTAAGAGTGGCGTGTTAAGTATGGGATGCGTGTGTGAGGTCAGTGTTAATGTATGGGGTAGAAGTATGGGGGACGAGAGGGTATGAGTGTAAGGAGAGGGAGCAGTTGTGGTTCTTGAAGCCTATGTTGGGGCTGGAAAGGTTGACACCCGGACTTAGTGCTGCAGGAAACGAACAGAGAGAAGCTAGAGTGTGAGGAAATGGCTAGGTATGAGATGAAGTTATGGGACCTGGAGGAAGAGAGATTGGTGAAGGCGGGAGAGAAGGAGAATGTATGAGAGGGTGGGTTTGTCGGAGACGAAGGTGATGGAGTGGCTGGGGAATGGGGTAAAGGTGGATGCGTTGGTGAAAGAGAAGGAGAAGTGGGTGGAAGCCCAGAAAAGACGGGTGTATAGAGAGGAGTGAATACAACGATAGGTACGGGAGGTGGCAGGTGCATAGGAGAATGCCGAGGTATTTGGTGGAGGGTGGATGGAGTAGGGAGGAAAGGGTGGTGCTGGCAAGGGCGAGGTGTGGGTCAGGGGAGAGAGGAAGGAAGGTGTGGAAGGGGGAAAAGTATAGGAGGTGTGTAATGTGTGAGCGGGGGAGGTATACGTGGAGTCATTTGGCGGAGGAGTGCGAGGGGGTGAAGGAGGAATGGGTGGAAATAAGAGGGAATAGAAGAGTGACGGAATGGATGAGAGAGGATGGGGCCGAGGTAAGGACGCTGGAGAAGTTGGGGGAAGAGAGGGAAAGCAGGAGGAAGAGAGGGGGCAGCGATTAGTGTGTAGATGTAATGTAGTTTTTTTTTTTATATTGATGATCTTTTGGTTGATGTCTCTGGTTTTTAAAAGTTTCTTAATATGAGATAATTATATTCTGTTGAACGCCTGTGTAAGGTCTACGAAACATACGAAAGCTGGTTTGTTGTATTAGATTGATTTTTCAGCAATTTGTTGCAAGATGAATATCGCATCAATTGTAGACCTATTTTTTCAAAAGCCTTGTTGCTCTTTTGCCATTCTAATATGTTTAACAATCTTATCTGAGAGGTTCTTTGAGAATAGTTTCACGACTGTGCTTAAGAGACATATTCCTCCGTAATTATTACGGTCGCTTTTTGTTCCTCTTTTAAACAGGGGGATGGTTATATGTCTTTCCTCTGCCCAAGAATTATTCCCGAGTCTATTATCTTTTTAAAGAGTGATGTTATTTCTTTTGTTAGTTTTTTTTATCCGTACTTGATCCTCTCATTCGTAATGCCTTCAGTGCCTGGGGTCTTTTTGCTCTTTAGTTTTCCGATAGTGTCTTTTATCATGTCCTTCACTACAGTTATTCTGCTGATTCAATGATCTCTACGTTCTCGGGAGAGTTCTATGTCTATGAGTTGTTTGTATAGACTTTTAAAATTATTTATCCATGTTTTATCTAATATACACCTTCCTAAATGAGTTTGTTAACTTGTTTTTTCTGCCTCTAATCATGTTCCATACTTTCTTTTGCCCTCCGTACAAGTCCTGCTCCATGTCATTTGAGAACTTCTCCCATAAATCGTGCTTTATTCTTGTTATTTTGGCATTGATTATATTTCTTATTGTAATGTGCACTCGATAGCTGTCCGGTGTTTTTAATCTCTATATGTCAGGTATCCTTAATTTTACATATCAATATTAAATCTTGTAAATTTGTAAGTGTTCCGTAAACCTGAAAAGGTTCAAAACCGCCGCCATATAATATGGATTTTCTAAACTGAATTTTCAGGTCAATCAATTAATAATTAGGCCATCAATAATTATTTTCACTCCCATTGTGTTTTAATAAATATTCTTTTGAGTCTATTTTACTTGATTGGTGTACGAACAGCATAATGAATTATCCATTACAGAATCCATTATTTATTAAATGTTATGTAATTGGTCGTGGTAATTTATTCACCCATACAAGTCAATAATTGTAACAACTTATGCATCTGTGTGTGTGTGAGTGTATATCCACTTGTGCATATGGTAATAAGGGTATTATTACTCAACTTGAGTAACAATAATTTATAAACAATGCAATGATCATAATATTTTTCATGTTTAAGATCCGATTAATTCTTTATTGCGGATCAATTTAAATGGTTCACCTTTAGATGTCTGCGACGGGTGCGGTGTTTTTTTTGTTGTTGTCTTGAGGATACATTCTTGTACAAAAAAAATTGAAGAATTATTGCTTTAATAAAAGACAAAACCAATTAAAAATGTATCTTTTGTTTTAATTTATATGTTAAATGTTATTTTTGTCAAACATATGTTGTTTAGTAAAACTAGGATTCTAGTTGTCCTCTCTTAGTTTTCGAGATACTTTGAAAAATATGAATTTTTGAAATTATGGTTATTTCTTGGTAATTATTAACAATACATCAATAATTTCATTTATACTTTAAACTACACGGTGACGTGTATGCCAGTTTAAGAAATCAAATGTTTAAAGTGAACGGCAAAACTATACTGATAAGAGATAAATATCGAAACGTGTTTATAGATGGCCTGAATAATTTGAACCGAATTGTTACATTTGCAGTAGGTTACTATATGTTATGGACACTTTTTTCTCATTAGTGTGACAAATTCAGACCCAATAACATGGAATAGATTGGAATATATTAAGCCACTGTCTTTAAAATCAAAAATATTTTAAAAGGAAAGAATAATAACATAATTTTGAGAAACACAAATAATTTAGGAAAATTAATTATTAACAATAAAATTAAAACTGAAAATTGAAGATAAGTGGTATTTATGAATTAAAATGTGACGATTGTGATGCAGTGTATATAGGACAAACCGGCAGGTCTTTTGATATCAGGTTAAAAGAGCACAAAAAAGCCATAGTTAATAAAAAAACAAACTACCTTTTTTTCTAAACACAATCACATCTAATCACCACTTTTCTTCAAACAATTTGAAAATTCCACACACAGGTAATAAGGGATTAACGCTTAATTATCAGGAGGGTTTAAAAATTTCAAAAGCCCTAAGAGTGGGTAAAAATGTGGTTAACGACAACGAAGACCTTTGGAATTCCCCAATATTAAATGCCCTTATTACCCAATGAAAGTCAAAACTGTATATAGAGGATGTCCCGTTAACGTGGGGAAATCGCTTAACCATAGATTCCTGGGACCAAAATATGATGATTGAACATAACTTATCTATATCCAAAAGTTAATGGCTAAGCCGGAATTAGTCTTCAATGTTCAAAAAAATATTAATAATTTTATTTATAACAATTGAATGCTATAATCGATCCGACTGAAATTTATTATAGTTGATAATCATAATATAACACATCATTTCAGGTATTATGGTCATCATTTATTGACAAGAAGTATAAAAACAGTAGTACCATAAAAACTAAAATATGATTTTATTGGCGCATCTTATAAAAATTAAAAAAATACTTATTGAAAGATTAGTTCATTTGAAAGCTTTTTTGTCTTTTAATAATGCTTGATATCTTGTACGGTTTTGCAACAAAAAAATAAAATATAAATATGGTATCCTGATTATTTATTTATTAAAGAGTGAATTCACTTACCTGATCGAATGAGAATAAATAACATCAATTGGTAAAATAATTCAAAACAAGATGTTTATTAATAAATAAATGTTTAATAATTTGACTCTTAGTAAATGCATAATGTAACCTCCATTTTCATGAATGCAAAGATTAATTCTTCGCAAATAATTAAAATAAGTATAAATGAAATTGCCAATTCTTGGTTGCAGAATACTTCAAACATTAACATGTCCGTCAGGGTATTAGCCCGGGAAGTAGTTGTTTCAATGAGTGTTTGATATAGTCTTTGTAAGACTAACTTGTTGTAGATTGCGAAAAGAATCGCACTTTTAATGTTTGAATAATTAAAATGTACTCGTTGTAATTATTTCTGAAAAGACACTCGTTAATTAATATTATACACAAATGACGTTTGTTAAACAATAGCGGCGAAAAAGAAAAAAACATTTATTTTCAATCATCCTAGATTTTGTTTTTACTATATAATAAATAATAATTTATTTGCATTTAATTTTTTTGTGGCAAAACAGTACAAGATATCAAACATTAATAAGAGACAAAAAAGCTTTCAAATGAACTAATCTTGTAAGTAGTATTTTTTAAATGTTTATAAGGTGCGCCACCCTTAGTCGATAGGAAGTTAAGTTGGAAGCCCAATATTCAGGAGAGAGTACGGAAAGCGCAGGTCGCGCTGTACTCGTGCAAAAGAGCTGTGAGCAAGAACTGGGGGCTGAAACCAAGCGTTGTCCACTGGATGTACACGACTGTGGTGAGACCCATTCTGTTCTACGGCGCTGCAGTCTGGTGGACTGCTCTTGATAAGAAAATTCACCGGACCGCACTGGGTAAGGTACAGAGATCAGCCGAACTGCTCATAACAGGCGCGGTTAGATCTACCCCCTCCAAAGCGCTAGATGTAATACTAAATCTAGCTCCTGTTGACCTTTACTGCAGGTATGCTGCAGCTACCACAGCGATCAGGATCAACTCGGTCAGGATATGGAATAGTAGCAAACAGGGCCATGGAAGGATCCTGAATGAGCTTGTCGATATCCCACTGAGGATTGATAGCTGTCTTCCAGAACTTACCTTTGGGAACAAGTTCTCCATTTCCATCCCGGACAAAACCGAATGGGTAGAGGGCAAGATTGTTCAGGGAAATGAAGTCTGGCTCTTCACGGATGGCTCCAAGTCCAAAAACAGAGTAGGGGGTGCAATTTTCTCACATGAGTTCAGCCTCAAAAAATCCTTTCCACTCCCAAACCACTGCAGCGTCCTACAGGCGGAAGTCATGGCTATCCGAGTGGCAGTGGACTGGATAGGTAAAACCGACCGTCAGGAAAACCATATCAGGTTCGTCACCGATAGCCAGGCCGCCATTAGGACATTAAATAGTCCCTACTGCACCTCCAAGGTGGTCAGAGACTGCAGAAAAGTGCTTAACAAGCTCGCTAACAGCTGTGATGTGGGGCTCACCTGGGTACCAGGTCACAGTGATATCAAGGGAAACTCAATTGCCGACGGCCTCGCAAGAAAGGGGGCAAGGATGAGAGACCTATCTACTGAACTTTCCGCCAACATTCCTCTTGGGGAATGCAAGAGACTATTAAGGGACCAAATGACATCATGGGTTAACCTTAGGTGCAAGGAAGAAGACACATGTCACATAACAAGGCAGCTATGGCCTATGTGTGACACTATAAACAGTAAAAGATTAATTGCACTTAGCAGAATCGACATAAGGAAGGCAGTAGGCATCATCACGGGTCACTGTTTTCTGGGTGGACACGCACAAAAGATGGGTCTCAAATACAATGACTACTGCAGAGAATGCCTAGATGAGGAGGAGGAAGAAACAGTACTCCACTATCTAGTTCAATGTCCTGCTCTTGAGGGGAAACAAATGAAGTACCTCGGTCTGCATCACGCAAGTGAACTGGCGGAGCTCTCACCTATAAAGGTGGGAGATCTGATCGGATTCATTAGGTGCTCAAATTGGGTTGTATAGGGGAAGGATCTCTCATGGTATCGCAACGGGACCTATGGGCCTAAGTGAACAGCCTCGGCTGTTGCCATATGAACCTAACCTAACCTAACCTAAGGTGCGCCACAAAATCATATTTTAGTTTTTATACTGTGGTACTACTGTTTTTTATACTTCTTGTCAATCAATAATGACCATAATAACTGAAATGATGTGTTATATTATAATAATCAACCATAATAAATTTTAGTCGGATCAAATATAGCGTTCAATTGTTATAAATAAAATTAATAATATATTTTTTAACTTTAAAGACTAATTCTGGCTTTACCTTAAACTTTTAGATATAGATAAGTTGTGTTAAATCATCATATTTTGATCCCAGGAATATATGGTTAAGCCATTTCCCTATATTAACAGGACACCATGTATTCCCCAACATTCATTCTTGATAATGACATTAAGCCGAAACTAGTAGAAAATGAAATACATATAAGTAAAACAAAACCAAGTGAATCTAATTTACAAACCAATATCAATATCACACACTTGCTATATGATTTAATGTCCATCGGGGTATTAGCTCATGAAGTAGTTGTTTCAATGAGTGTTTGATTTAGTCTTTGTATAATATATTTGTTGTAGATTGCTTAAATTATTGCACTTTTAGTGTTTTGAATTATTAAGAATATCGAAAACTGTTTCCATTAAAAGTTGCAGACCTTGTCGAAGTTCTTGAAATCCATAATCAGAGTTCGGATGATATCTTATATCATCAGATATCTACCCTGATATTTATCATGATAGAAATCGATATTTATTTACCTTATCATGGATGTTTATCGAATGCACAAAACCTTAACGTTGCACTAATTTGCCAAATATGCTAACAAGATGGTGACCAACCCGGAAAATAAGGGAATGTTATGAATCACGAAATGTCGTGGATAAAAGAGGGAATTTAAGTTTTTTAATTAACAAAAATTAAGGGAGTTTTTAAATAAATAATAAGAATAAATATAAAAATGGCAAACTTTACAATTGCATTTCATTGCAGATTGGCCCTTTTTGCACAACACTAGGGATTGTAATACTGGTTCACCAGTATTACAATCCCTAATGTTGCGCAAAAAAGGCCAATCTGCCATGTAATGCAATTGTAAAATTTGTCATTTTTAATTGCATATTTATTTATTTGCATATATATTTATTCTTTTACCAGTAAATCGTAAAAAAAGTAATTTGCCGATTTTTAACTAGTAAATTAAATAAATCTATTGTTTAATTAAGGCAGTTTAATATGATAGTGTTATTTTATTTAAATATGAATCTCTTTTTGAACTTGGTGCGCACGAAGTTAAATTTCGAGTTTAGAAGAATCTAAAAATTTGGATTTAGTGATTCGCATCGCTACGCAACCTAATCCATTTTTTAGGCTTTTATAGACTTGAAGTTTTACTTCATGCTTAACCCAGGAGTAAATTCTCTTGTTAAAATAAATTCATTAAACACTATTAAATTTCTATGTATTGAACAGAGCTGGGATGAATCCTCGTTAAAAGGATTCGAATCACGAATCCGAATCACCTAATATGATTTGAATCACGAATAATCGAATAAAGGATTCGTTAGAGATAAATATGATTCGAATCAAAGATTCGAATCCTGCTTTTTCGAATCACGAATACAAATCGTTTAAGAATAAATTTGATTTTATTATTTTTTTTCCAACCATTAACATATAGCATCGTTATAAGTAGTTTTAACAATAATATTCACAACCTAATTATTTATTATTAACACTGAACATCGTTGATAATAGACTAAATTTCTGTGGTACTCTGATTAAAGATGTATTTGTGTGTTTTTGAACTACACTTCAAATCAATGGTTTATATGTTTCTAAACTCGAAATTTTACTTCATGCTTAGTCTGGGAGTGGAAGACACTCGTTACTTTAAAATATGTCACAACTGTTAAAGTATGTATCGTCGGATACCCGTCTTCAGGGGTGATATGTAAGCAAATTATGGGTCCTAGGAGTTGCCAAATAATTGAGTTACTCAACTATTTCCAAAGCACTCTTTGAAAAACCAAAAGATTAAAATTTTACATATAAAATGTAAATAAACTATAAGTGTGATACATCATTGAATTCAGTAAAAAATATTCTTCTAAAAAATATCAAAATCCAAAATGGCGCCCATAAGAAAAACAAAAGTTAGCTATGGTCCCTAGGTAAATGTTATAGTTATTTTAAAATAAAATATGTTACTAGATTTATCGTTAAAAAGTGCTGTAAATGTCTGGATTCAATAGTTTTTGAGTAAAAAAATAAAAACGAATTTTCAAACAATACGTTTTTTGACAATATCTCATTAAGGAAATAAGATATTTCAAACTTGTTTTTGGGTTATTATTGGGCCCTATTATTATGCAACTTTGCCCCAATTTGACCGACTCTCTATCTCTTTAAATAACCGAGATCCCCATACATTCTGTTGAAATACGGACGCCCAGTATAATAATAATAATAATATACAATTTATTGTATTTGTATTTTAATTAAATAAATATATTTACATTGTTTACCGTATATTTACGAATATATTAAAAATAAATACTTATTTCAGTAATTCAATATTAATTATACCATCAAATAACTGTATTGTTTCGAATTTACGTGAAGTGATTAATCACAAATAGAAAGACTGTTATTCCTTACTTCACTTTTTATTAAATAAGTGAAGTAAGAAATAACAGTCTTTCTATTTGTGATACCATCAAATGTCTAAAAGTCTTGTGTTAAAAATCACTAGAAATCATTAGATGTTTTATTTAAAATAAAACAACACAGTTGGGAGGGTTTCACTTTTATTGTTGAACACTGCAGCATGTTTCACCACACAGTGGCTTCATCAGGCAGATGAAATAATAATAATTTCATCTGCCTGATGAAGCCACTGTGTGGTGAAACATGTTGCAGTGTTTAACAATAAAAGTGAAACCCTCCCAACTGTGTTGTTTTATTTCAAATAGTATTATGGAGTTTCATCATGTATCCGCCTCATCAATTAATTATTTAAATTAGATGTTTTTTTATTAAACGAATTTCACTATGGCTTTCGACGTCTAAGTCAAAAAAATGTTTGAAACAAAAGTTGTAGCCAACGAAAAAATAAACCTCTTTTACCTAAACACTTTTCACGTCAGCTCTTTTCTTTTTGAATTAGAAACTAAAAAATCTAGTGGAGATTTCTTGATCTCCACTAGATTTTTTAGTCACCGTTTATGGCATTTGACGTCTGAATCAAAAAATGTTTTAAACAAAAGTTGTAGCCAACTAAAAAATAAACCACTTTTACCTAAACACTTTTCACCTCAGCTCCTTTGTTTTTGTTCAATAAATCGAGAAAGATTTTTTTGAAAATAAATACACAACTTTATGATAATTCGAAAATTTAAGAACGAGTGTCTCCACTCCCAGACTAAGCATGAAGTAAAATTTCGAGTTTAGAAAAGCCCCGCGTAGAAAATTTGTCGAGGGTCGCGCAGCGACCCGAGACAAATTTTCACGGGGCTTTTCTAAACTCGAAATTTTACTTCATGCGCCACACGTATGTAACACTGATTTCAAGTAGAGTTAAAAATATAAAAATATATTAAAACTGTTTTCAGTCTTAAAAGTTAAAGTTAATATGTCAAAATTATTTAAAATTGCCAAAAACATTAAAATGACCAAAATGTCATCTCGTAAATATAAAAAATATCAAAAAATCGATTTACGTCAAAATTATCATTTTATGTCAGTACGCGACAGTTTGACAAAAACGTTCTTACAAGAACGAAAATTTCTGTTATCTGATAATATAAAAATTGTTATCTAATGTAAAGCAAGTAAATATGAAATATCAAAAATATCAAATGTCAAAATTGTCGTCTAATGTCAAAAAAGTAAAAAAATATAAAATGTCAGAACTGCCATCTAATGTCAAATACGTCATTTAATGTCAACATCAGAAATAGTAAAAATGTAAAAAATTTCATTGTTTATCAAAAGTAACATCTAATGTGAAACATGTCATCTAATGTCAAAAACGTAGTCTCATATCAAGAATATAATCTATTGTCAAAAATGAGATCTCAAAAGGTAAAAAATATCAAAAATGTCATCCAATGTCAAAAATGATTAAATATGTCTTGTAGAAAAAAAAATCTCAAATTTGTGTGTTCAAATAATGATTCAATAATTTTTGAAAATCGTTACAGATCTGAATAAAAATATTGAAAATCTTACATATAATCATTTTATATATTTGACGAGACAATCTCGAAATATCGAAAATTTCATCAACATTCGATAAATTAAGAAAAATTGAAGAAATATTGCAAAATCTGATAAAAATTTTATTAATCGAAGAAAATCTCGAAATGATGATAATTTTATGAAAATATCGATTTGTTGAAAATCTTATAAAAATGTTATAAATCGACATGTTAAGTGTAAAAATTTGATTCGGAATGTCAATTCATATTCATCAAAATGTTTTATTTGGGGAAATTACTGAAAAACAATTAAAAATCTTAAATCTGGCAAAAATCATCAAAATTTATCAAAATGTCAAGTTTGACACGAATCATTAATTTAATTGATTTTATCACTTACAAACGAGTGTCGTCCACTCCCAGACTAAGCAGGAAGTAAAATTTCGAGTTTAGAAAAGCCCCGCGTAGAAAATTTGTCGAGGGTCGCGCAGCGACCCGAGACAAATTTTCACGGGGCTTTACAGAGATAGTGTTTTATTACCCTTCTAAAGGGTGCACGTGGAAGGAGTTTAATATTTTCTGGTAAAGCATTAAATAGCTTAGGGCCAAAGTAATTAATACTATTTCTGTATTTATAAATTCGTAGAAAAGGCAAGCAAATGAGGTGTTTATTTCTAGTCCCATATTCATGGCAATATGTATGGTAAGATGAGACATTTTTTCGAACAAACGTAAGAGACTCGAGAATATAAACGCAAGGCAATGTAAGGATTTCTAAGTTTACAAATGTGTCTTTGCAGTCATCTCTATACGACATAGAATTGATAACCTTCACAGCTCGTCTTTGTAACCCGAATAAGTTGTTAATAATTGAGGAATGTCCCCATGCAAGAATTCCATAGGTTAGATGAGAATGGAAAAGCCCGAAGTAAGCGGATTTTAGAGCAGTGTGAGGTAAAAAGGAGTCGAGGTTACGCAGTAAAAAGATAACTTTAGAAAGTTTCCCAGAAATATACCTCTCATGTACATCCCAGTTCAGCCTACTATCTAATTGAACACCCAAAAACATAGTTGAATTAGTCTCAACGCCGAGTTTAGTAGAGAAGGTAACACGTACTGTTTTATCTGCATTTAATGATAATTTATTAGCAACAAACCATTTAGCTACTATCTCTTTACAATCAATACTAAAACGATGGGCTGTTAATACATCATTACAGGTACAAAGATAAGAAGTATCATCTGCGTACAGTACTGTTTTCGCATCGATTTGTAGCGGCAGATCATTTATATATAAAATAAACAGTAGGGGACCTAGGATGGAACCCTAAGGAACACCTGCTGAGATGCGCATTCACCGGACCAATCACCATTAACCTTAACACGATGCTGTCGATCAGTCATGTAGGAGTTCAACAGACGACAGCTAGAAGGATCAAAGTTGTAGCAATATAGTTTCCTCAGTAAAACGTCATGGGAGACACAGTCGAATGCTTTACTGAGGTCCAGAAAGGATGCAACCGTGTCCATTTCGCAGTTAAAACCTTTCTGAACCCCATCCACGAGTGCAGTAATGTCATCAACTGTAGAACGCCCGCCCGTTCCTAAAACCATACTGGCTATCATGCAAGATGTGAGCATCATCTAAGTTAGTAACCATTTGCTTAAGAATAATTTTTTCAAACACCTTCGAAAGTATAGGTAGTATGGAAATGGGCCTATAGTTATTAACTTCTGATTTAGATCCTTTTTTATGTATGGGAATAATGAACCCGTCTTTTAAACACTGAGGAAATATACAATGGTGTATACATGAGTTTATTAACTTGGTGAGAGGTGAAATTATGATGTTTATGATACAAATTAGTAGATCTTTGTTTAAGCCGTATATGTCCCGAGATTTAGAGTTATTTAAACCGATAATTGCGCCTCTGACCTCGACCTCGATTATAAATATTCGAATCCTTTAATGAAGATTCGAATCCTTTTATGAGGATTCGAATCCTTTTATGATGATTCGAATCCTTTTACGAGGATTCGAATCCTTTTATGAGGATTCGAATCCTTTTATAAGGATTCGCATCACCAGCATTTGGATTCGAATACGTATCCTTTTAAAAAAGTGTAACGAATCCGGATCACGAATCCAGTTTAACTAAAGTATTCGAATACCTCTTTTGAATCCTCTAAAAGGATTCGAATCCAGGATTCGAATCCAGGATTCGAATTCTAAATGATTCGAATCCTGCCCAGCTCTGGTATTGAATTACTTTTACTCCTAACATTTTAACATCCACAGAAAACTTCATGAAAATCCATGCTTGATATTTTGAGTTACATATTTTTTAATTCAACTCCTGCAAAAATTAGACTTAAATTACAATATTACATTTACACACGTTTTTATTTTGATTAAAAACAACTTAAATAAACTCTGTTTTTTTTAATATGACTAAACTTAGGGTGTATTTACTGCCAACAGTTGCAGTCCTGCTTTAACAGGAGGGTATTTTAAACATCAAATTTTGAGATGTTGGTAAATGATTTTCAATGTGACAATTAAATCATAAATTGTCACAATGCAAAGATTTTCAAAAAGGAGAACGCTACAACTTGCAAGTTTACAACACATACAGGGATTTTTTCTTTTAAGTATACTTTCACATATTATATATAAACATTTAAAACTAGAAGGAGTAAGTAAGTGCCAAAGCCCAATTTACACTATAAAAAGTTACCAGAAATATCACTAGATAAATTTCGCGGCAATTTTAAATAATTTCATAATTACTCTTTAAATAAATTCAAATATCCATTTTGTACTTCTTAATTGTGGTTAAGTATTTTCTTTTCCATCGTACGATATCGTCAGTTCAATTAAAATGCTTATACGGCAATTTGCCATTTATCTGTTAAATAAAACATATTTACGTTATGTTCATAATATAATATGGAATTTATATAATAATGTGTCTCTATCAGAGCTGGGACGAACTCTCGTAAAAAGGATTCGAATCATGAATCCGAATCACCTAATATAATTCGAATCACGAATACTCGACGATTCGAATCCTGTTTTTTCGAATCACGAATACAAACCCTTTGAGAATAAATTTGATTTTATTATTTTTTTGCAACCATTAATATATAAATATCGTTACCAGTTGTTTTAACAAAAATATTCAAAACCTAATTACTTATTATTACCACTGAACATCGTTGATAACAGACTAAATATCTGACTCCCTGTTACTCTGGTTAAATATGTATTTGTGTGTTTCTGAACTCCACTTCAAATCAGTGTTTTGTACGCGTGGCGCATGAAGTAAAATTTCGAGTTTAGAAAAGCCCGAAAATTTGTCTCGGGTCGCTGCGCGACCCTCGACAAATTTTCACGTGGCTTTTCTAAACTCGAAATTTTACTACATGCTTAGCCTGGGAGTGGAAACACTCGTTCAAAACTTCAAATTGAACTCTATTATAAAATCGACAAAAGCCTGAATACCTAAATAAAAAATTCACTGAATATCATTAAAACCGAGAAAGCCAGAGAAAAGTCATGGAATTTTATTCAAATTGATCAAAACACTAACAAAAAAGCCATATGATATTATTAAATTTGTCAAAATCAGCAGGCAAATTACAAAACACGTAAATATTTATAAAATTAACTTAAATATTGGCAAAAACAATGAAAACTAATAAACAGAATTGAGGTTTCCTGCAGAAGAAAGTTAAAGTAAAAGGCCAGGGAAAAAAATCTTTAGTCAAGGAAATTTTGGAAAAATTTAACATTTCAGATTGTAGCTACCATGTCAGTTTTACTTCAAACAACATTAAACAAAATTTTGAAAACTAGATTATTATCTTTAAAAACATTTTCAATCATTTAACGTTCTTATCAAAGCATTCACTTTGAAGTTTAGAACAAGCGTTTCCACTCCCAGGCTAAGCATGAAGTAAAATTTCGAGTTTAGAAAAGCCCCGTGAAAATTTGTCGAGGGTCGCACAGCGACCCGAGACAAATTTTCGGGCTTTTCTAAACTCGAAATTTTACTTCATGCGCCACGCGTACAAAACACTGATTTGAAGCGGAGTTCAGAAACACACAAATACATCTTTAACCAGGGTAACAGTGAGTCAGATATTTAGTCTGTTATCAACGACCCGAGACAAATTTTCTGAGCTTTTCTAAACTCGAAATTTTCAGCCATGCGCCACGCGCATAAGCAGTGATTGAACGAGAAATTTAAAAACACACAGAAAAAAAGTTTTCATGTTATTCCTCACAATTAATTCGAATTATTTTTCACGATTCAAATGTTTTTCAGACAGATATAAATGTATAATGGTTTGTAAATTAAATTCACTTGGTTTTGTTTCACTTATATGTATTTTATTTTCTACTAGTTTCGGCTTAATGCCATTATCAAGAACAAATGGATTTGTTTGGGAATATATACAGTTTCGAGTTTTAGGTTTTATTGGGTAATAAGGGCATTTAATATCGGGGAATTCCAAAGGTCTTCGTTGTCGTTGACCACATTTTTACTTGCTTTTATGGCTTTTGAAATTTATAAACCCTCCCGGTAGTTAAGCGTTAATCCCTTATTACCTGTATGCAGAATTTTTAAATCGTTTGAAGAAAAATGGTGATTAGATGTGATACAGTGCTTAGAAAAACCGGTGGTTTGTTTTTTATTCTCTATGTCTTTTTTATGCTCTTTTAACCTGATATCAAAAGACCTGCCGGTTTGTCCTATATACACTGCATCACAATCATCACATTTTAACTCATAAATACCACTTTTCTTCAATTTACAATTTTCAGTTTTGATTTTATTGTTAACTATTAATTTTCCTAAATTATTTGTGTTTGTCAAAATTATGTTATTATTCTTTCCTTTTAAATTATTTTTGATTTGTAAAGACAGTGGCTTAATATATTCTAATCTATTCCATATTATTGTGTCTGAATTTGTCCCACTATAAAAGTAATTTCGTAATTGTTTGTGTTGTTTCTTTTTTACATTTTATTAATTAAATCTTCAGTGTAGCCATTGTTAACTGCTATTGTTTTTATTGTGTCTAGTTCATTTTCAAAGTCTATTTTATTTAGAGGGATATTGATAAGCCTGTGTAAAAGGGCGTGAAATGTACTGTATTTAATCTGACTATGTGTATTTGAACATTCTGGTATGATGACATCTGTGCAAGTTTCCTTTCTATATATTTTGTATGACAATTTATTGTTTACTGTTTTCGTCAATGTAATGTCAAAAAAATTAAGGCTGTTATTTATTTCTTTTTCAACTGTAAATTGAATGTTTTTGTTAATTTTATTAATGAAATTTGTGAATGTTTCCAGTTGTCTATTTGTACCTGTCCATATACAAAATACATCGTCTACATATCTTGCCCAGAAATAAATGTGTTTGCTTTCTGTTTTCGTTAATAAATTATTTTCAAAGTGATCCATATATATGTCAGATAATAATGGAGACAAAGGTGATCCCATAGGTAGTCCGTCTGATTGTGTATAATTTTTTTTATTAAATTCGAAGTAACATTGGTCTATGCAAATTTCTATTAATGATTTAAGTTCAGATTTTTTTGAATTAGATTCATTCGACATATTCATTTCATTTTCTAATATAATTTTTAATTCATTTATCGGAACTGATGTAAACAAGCTTTTGACGTCGAATGAAATTAGTTTTGCGTTGTGGGGAATTGATAAGTTTCTTAAGTTATTAATTAGTTCTAATGTATTTTTTATTGAATATTTTGGTTTAAAGCCTATGAATGTCGGAATTAAATTATTTAAAAATGTACACAATTTATACGTCGGAGCATATAAGTACGACACCACCGGACGCATTGGAATATTTTCTTTATGAATTTTTGGTAATCCATAGAGAATTGGGGCTTTTGGATTCATCAATGTTAATTTAAATCTATCTCTGTCTGAAATTAAATGTTTACTATTTTTTAATACTTTTTTGATTTCTATTTGAAATTTGTTTGTTGGATCAATTTTTTTAATGCAAAATGTATCTGATTCTAATAACTCCTCTGTTTTTTGGATGTGATCTTTTTTATTCATGACTGTTATGGTGTTACCTTTGTCAGCTTTACATAGTATTAAATTATGGTTTTTTAGTTTATTTATTATGCTGGTTATTGTTTTGTTCTCATAATTGCGAGCTTTACTTTTACAGTGTGATTTATACTTGTTTTATTAATTTTGAAGTTTTATTTTTTAAAATTAACCGGTCCTCGTCTCTGGATATTTTGTTACAAATAGTTTCTGCAAAATTAATAAAAAAGTATAAATCACACTGTAAAAGTAAAGCTCGCAATTATGACAACAAAACAATAACCAGCATAAGAAATAAACTAAAAAACCATAATTTAATACTATGTAAAGCTGACAAAGCTAACACCATAAAAGTCATGAATAAAAAAGATTACATCCAAAAAACAGAGGAGTTATTAGAATCAGATACATTTTGCATTAAAAAAATTGACCCAACAAACAAATTTCAAATAGAACTCAAAAAAGTATTAAAAAATAGTAAACATTTAATTTCAGACAGAGATAGATTTAAATTAACATTGATGAATCCAAAAGCCCCAATTCTTTATGGATTACCAAAAATTCATAAAGAAAATATTCCAATGCGTCCGGTGTCGTACTTATATGCTCCGACGTATAAATTGTGTAAATTTTTAAATAATTTAATTCCGACATTCATAGGCTTTAAACCAAAATATTCAATAAAAAATACATTAGAACTAATTAATAACTTAAGAAACTTATCAATTCCCCACAACGCAAAACTAATTTCATTCGACGTAAGAAGCTTGTTTACATCAGTTCCGATAAATGAATTAAAAATTATATTAGAAAATGAAATGAATATGTCGAATGAATCTAATTCAAAAAAATCTGAACTTAAATCATTAATAGAAATTTGCATAGACCAATGTTACTTCGAATTTAATAAAAAATTTTATACACAATCAGACGGACTACCTATGGGATCACCTTTGTCTCCTTTATTATCTGACATATATATGGATCACTTTGAAAATAGTTTATTAACGAAAACAGAAAGCAAACACATTTATATCTGGGCAAGATATGTAGACTATGTATTTTACTTATCAATATCCCTCTAAATAAAATAGACTTTGAAAATGAACTAGACACAATAAAAACAATAGCAGTTAACAATGGCTACACTGAAGATTTAATTAATAAAATGTTAAAAAAGAAACAACACAAACAATTACGAAATTACTTTTATAGTGGGACAAATTCAGACACAATAACATGGAATAGATTAGAATATATTAAGCCACTGTCTTTACAAATCAAAAATAATTTAAAAGGAAAGAATAATAACATAATTTTGACAAACACAAATAATTTAGGAAAATTAATAGTTAACAATAAAATCAAAACTGAAAATTGTAAATTGAAGAAAAGTGGTATTTATGAATTAAAATGTGATGATTGTGATGCAGTGTATATAGGACAAACCGGCAGGTCTTTTGATATCAGGTTAAAAGAGCATAAAAAAGACATAGAGAATAAAAAACAAACCACCGGTTTTTCTAAGCACTGTATCACATCTAATCACCATTTTTCTTCAAACGATTTAAAAATTCTGCATACAGGTAATAAGGGATTAACGCTTAAATACCGGGAGGGTTTAGAAATTTCAAAAGCCATAAAAGCAAGTAAAAATGTGGTCAACGACAACGAAGACCTTTGGAATTCCCCGATATTAAATGCTCTTATTACCCAATAAAACCTAAAACTCGAAACTGTATATATTCCCAAACAAATCCATTTGTACATCATTCTTGATAATGGCATTAAGCCGAAACTAGTAGAAAATAAAATACATATAAGTGAAACAAAACCAAGTGAATTTAATTTACAAACCATTATATTTTAAAATGTTTTACCAAGTGATTAATGAGAAAAAAGTGTCCGATACAGATATAAATGACCCAAATCCAACTTCTTACGCTTTTCTGCAGGTGAAGGTGATATTATTACCGAGCTTGTACTGGGTCCATAATCCATCATAACAATATAAACAAAACTAACTTTTAACTATGCTAAAGAAACAAAGCACAACAGGTTATTACGAAACAGACAAAGTTGCAACTCGGTAACGCTTCCAATTAAGGTTATATCAGCTGTTGCGTCTAATAATGACATAATTAGGATAGTGTAAAATGGGCGCACTCTCGGCCAATCAGAGTTATAGGTCTTGGCGCGTGACATTTAAAACGCTCCTCCTAGTTAGTAAACAGATTATAAGTCGAAGTATATTTTGAACGTCACTTTAAATCAGTGATTTTTATGCGTGGCGCATGAACTAAAATTTCGAGTTTAGAAAAGCCTGATTTAGCTTGGTCACGTAGTGCATCGGAGCGACCAAGCTAAATTTTCGGGCTTTTCTAAACTCAAAATTTTACTTCATCTTAGCCTGGGAGTGGAAATCACTCGTTAGAGTGTTTAAATTGAAAGTTTTTAATAATATCACTAATGTCTGAAAATTTACATTGAAAAATCGCAACATGACATGGGCAGATAATAAAGAAGACAGATATTCCTGAGCAAGGAATGTTACCTGATTCACCTGATCCTCAGAGACACTTTGTTAAATTGGTAGTAGATACAAATAATTTGAGGTGGTGATAGGTAAATACATTTGTAATCGTAATCTTTGTGAGTTAATTGAATTGTCATATTAATGTCATCTCTCATCACATAACCTACAAATTAAAAGTTGATTTACAATATAACATGTGATTAATCTTATCCTGACCTAAATCACACAACCTGCATCACACCACTAAATTCTTGAAATGTCTAATTTGGTTGGACATATAAAAAAAAAACAGATTATAGGTCTCTCTTACTCTACCTAACGGCTGGAAAGAGTCTGTTTTACTCTTGTAAACCGCAACCTTAAATGTTTTTATTTTATTTATTATCACTTAATTTATTAATAATTAAAGATATTATTTTTACTTCAAATAATATCAAATCAAACTTGAAGTCACTTTCAATTATGAGAAGTAGATTTTTATACAGGGTATTAACATTTCAAGTATATTTTGTGGCATTTGTTAGAACCGAGCTAGTGTAGCATCAAAATCCAAATTAGGCTTTTCTAAACTCGAAATTTTACTTCATGCGCCACGCGTATAAAACACTGATTTAAAGTGAAGTTCTCAAAATATACTCCTTATGTTTGATCTCAATTAATAATTTTATAAATGCTTATTTTGTGTTACTAAATCTTGCTCTTTTAAATTTCTATTTTCTCTAAAGACACATCCCTGTATACGTGTATAATAATTAATTGCACATGCGCATGAAGCGAATGTTACTAGTATTACTAAAACATTCAGGTAATATACCTTAAGTTACGGTAAATTACCAGTGTTAATTAACGCCTTAAATTACCAGTAATAATACTAATTAAATAAATAGTATAAATGTTCATATTTATGAACAAGAACGATTATCAAGAAGTTGATGAATGAAACACCACAAACTAGAATAGTGTGTATCACTTTGAACAGTTTCTATGACACAATAAAAGTAGGGAGTTCTTTTTCAAACACCCTGTATACAAGGTAGGCAAAAAGTAATGAACCTTTTGGGAGATGCTTTCATTTTTGCAAATAGCGTCTTATGTCATCGGGATTTTGACATTACTAAAATAGACAGATGTAAAATACACATCAAGCACCATGTTCCCTGCTGTGGAACATGGTGCTTGATAGCCTACTGAAGGAACTGCGCACGCAAGGTTTTACGGTCACAGCCTATGCTGATTACCTAGCCATCCTAGTAAGTGGAAAATTTGAAGATGCCATATGCAGCAGGATGCAGACGGCACTTGACACGCTCACCAAATTGTGTCAAGATCACTCTCTCTCTGTTAACCCAGCAAAGACGGAGATTGTCATGTTCACCAGGAAAAGGAGGGTACCTCAAAGGGCACCCTCGCAAATGGGTACGATATTGCAGTACAGCAAGGAAGTCAAATACCTGGGTATAACCATCGATAATCAACTGAGCTGGAAATCGCATATCGATATCAAAACAAACAAGGCCATAAGGGCATTCAGGCAGTGTAGACGTGTAGTGGGGAGGACATGGGGTCTGAAACCAAAAGCGTCACTATGGGTCTACACAGCGATAATAAGGCCAATGCTTGCTTATGGCGCCTCTGTGTGGTGGTCAAGAACGAAACTACAGACCACAATGAGGCGCCTATCCCAGGTACAAAGAATAGCTTGTCTCGGCGCGACGGGTGCAATGCGCACTACCCCGACTCTGGCAATGGAAGTCATGCTATGTCTTCCACCGCTGGATCTGTATGTGGAGAAGGACGCCATAAATATACTCCGTCTCCAAGCTGAAGGGTTATGGACACGTAACACATGTGGGATGGCTAGAGGCAGCCTCTGGAGGAATGTCTGCAAAGATATACCTCTGTTAGATGCTAGAAACGACCTGTGCTCGCCCACAAATACCGTACCGGAAGGATACGAGGTACGCGTCCATCCCTCGATGGACATGAGAGAATCGGCAAACCGCATTTACACCGACGCATCATGTAAAGAAGGACGCTCGGGACTGGGGATATACTCCAGGAACCTGGGCATCAACCTAAAGACTCCAATGGGAGAGAACACGACCATCGCACAACTAGAAGTGATGGGAATAGCACTTGCGGCTGAAACCATACAGAACCGCAACGTGAGGAACAAAAAGCTACTCATCCTAACAGATAGCAGGCAGGCTCTGATGGCTCTGAAAAACAGAGTAACGACATCGGAGACAGTTCTGGACTGCCACAGCAAACTCAGGCTTGCTGCCGCAGAAAACAGAATCGAGAAATCATGGGTGAAGGCCCATGACATTAATGTAGGCAATCGAAAGGCGGATAAACTGGCTAGAGCAGCGGCTGGGGAAACTATTTCCTCGCCACAGCCGCTAGTAAAACCCACCATCTCGACCCTAAACGAATTGATCCACAACGAAATCCTGAAGAAATTCAGGGAACGCTGGGATGACATTAAGGACTGTAGGATGTCTAGGGAAACCTTAGGGTATCCGAACAAAAAGACGGCACTACAATACCTGCAAATGAGCAGAAATAATCTGAGACGCATAACGGCCGTTCTCACGGACCATTGCGGACTAAATGGGCATCTCTACAAAATGGGAGTCGTTGACTCGCCAAATTGTAGAGGCTGTCATGAGGAGGACGAGACTGCCCAGCACTCGCCTCGCAAAGGGAGGAAATTCTGGGGTCCAGATGGCCGACATTAGGGAAGAGTCAACCGCTGCTCTGCTGGCCTTTCTCGACAGAGTGGCATGGCTGAGCTGAAGAGTGACACAACCCTAGGGGGGGATGCAAAAAGGGCCCATTGGGGCCTAATTGCTGTGTCTAGGTACACACCCCTTTATGATCCAGATCCAGACACATCAACAAACAACGCAGAGCTATACTCTTCAAGAACGCGGTATATTCCCTAGGAAAGCGTTTGCAGGCTAGATTATGCGGTCTGGAAACGCTCGTTTTGGCGATTTGCATTTACTGCAAGATTGCCCAATTTGACCATTACAGGTTGCTTTCTTTGAGTTTTATTTAAAGTTACGCGTCTATGCAACCAGGCTACAGACTTTACAGGCCCTAAAAGACAACATCGGAGAAGAAGTGGCAAATCTATCGCCAGAAGTGATGGAAAAAGTTCTAAAAACGGGTCCAAATGTGCATCAACTCTGGTGGCAGACAAAATTGTAAAGCACCATATAAACATAATGCACAAACAGAAAAAAAATTTCATTTAGAAAAAAAAACATAGCCTTAAAACATCGTGTCATTATTTTTGGCCCACCCTGTATATCGGATAAATATCGATACATTCCGAGTGGCCATCAGCTCTATCACAGAGACTGTATGAGGTGTGTAAATAAAGTAATGAGACCGATTTTAAAAAAAAAATTTATTCGAATGGAATTACAATTCAATATTGTCTCCCTCAAAATAAGTTCCTCGGGAAGCCACACTGCGCTGGAGACGGTTCTTCCAATCCTCATAGCAATGTTGTAACTTGGATACTGGCATAGCTTTCAGCTGGTCGGTTACATCCGTTTTGAATGCTTTGGAGCGTCCCAAAATAAATTTTCTTAAGGAGATTTTTCGATTTCGAGAAGATAAAAAAGTCACAAGAACTCAATTCAGGCGAATTAGGAGGCTGAGTAGCCACAAGAATATTTTTAGTGGCCAAAAACTCGTTTATTGAAATACATTTTTGTGTAGATTGTTCTTATCCCCAGTTCATTGGCCAATATCTAGTGAACGGTGGAATGAGTCAAATTAAACTCTTCCCCGATCATTCTGACTGCCAACCAATGATCTAAACGCACAAAGTCCCGGATTCTGTAGACATTTGAATCGATTCTTAGAGATGAAGATGTTTATGTTCGAACAGTTTCTTATATCTTCCTGGTTCCTGAAGATCTGTTCGTAGTTTTTGCTTGTGGTAATGATACACAACGATATTTAGTTTAATACGTCTATTACACACTCTTATACAAATTTACAATTATTTACACGGATACAACTTTATACTCTCAATGATAACTTCAGACTCCTTCAAAATAAAATATTTACAAAAAGCACCCTCACGCGTAGGGGGGAGATAGTTTGTAAGAGGGGCGACATGCGCATTAAATCGAGGGTCGCACCAAACCGAAGGTTTGGCGACCCTGCCCTGAGACGCAGGTAGAATTTAGAATTTTGCGTATAGCTCGACAAGTTTGCTAAAAATTCCTTAATCCTCACCTATTGTATTCGGCCCAGAGGGTTGCATTGTGCTCAAAAGATTATTCACAATGCTGTCATAAAATATCCGGGTATAAGAAGTTTGAAGAAAAATGCAAGTTCAGTTTGTACAGAAAAAACATAATTTAAACAAAAATCAAATCTCGTTTCTCTGAAAGAATAATAAACTTCACAAATTAAACAGAATTTGCAATATAAACGCAAACATACATTCCTTCTAAAAATGCCATAAACTACAAAAAAACCTGTATTGTCCAGGTTTTTTTGTAGTTTATGGCATTTTGTTTCCATAGGCCCGCTAAATTTTTGCAAAAGGTTTCGTTAAAGTGTGTCCAATTCTGAAGCCAAAGCTGCTAGCACACCGTTGCTGGACATTGATGTTACTCGTTTTTAGAACGCAATAGTCAAAACTGTTTCACGAAACAAAAAAAAAATAGGCTAGAGAGAACCAAATGACTCTATCGTGTTCTAACTCGTACTGAAGGCCTATCACATGTTCACCTACCGCCCCTCCAAGTTCCACGTCCCAAATATTACCAGATCGAACGCTACGTTGCCAGCAGAGCTGGGACGAATCCTCGTAAAAAGGATTCGAATCACGGATCCGAATCACCTAATATGATTCGAATCACAAATACTCGAACAAAGGATTCGTAAGAGATAAATATGATTCGAATCCTGTTTTTTCGAATCACGAATACAAATCCTTTGAGAATAATATTGATTTTATAATTTTTTTGCAACCATTAATATATAAATATCGTTACTAGTTGTTTTAACAAAAATATTCATAACCTAATTATTTATTATTAACACTGAACATCGTTGATAACAGACTAAATATCTGATTCCTTGTTACTCTGATTAGAGATGTATTTGTGTGTTTCTGAACTTCACTTCAAATCAGTGGTTTGTAGGCGTGGCGCATGAAGTAAAATTTCGAGTTTAGAAAAGCCCGAAAATTTGTCTCGGGTCGCTACGCGACCCGAGACAAATGTTCACGGGGCTTTTCTAAACTCGAAATTTTACTTCATGCTTAGCCTGGGAGTGGAAACACTCGTTCAAAACTTTAAATTGAAATCTATTATAAAATCGACGAATGCCTGAAAATAACGTAAATAAAAAATTCACTGAATATCATTAAAACCCGGAAAGTCAGAGAAAAGTCATGGAATTATATTCAAATTGACCAAAACACTAACAAAAAAGCCATATGATATTATTAAATTTATAAAATTAACTTAAATTTTAACAAAAACAATAAATACAGTTGAACAAAATGGGGGTTTCTCACAGAAGAAAGTTATATTAAAATGCCAGTGAAAAAAATCTTGAATCGGGGAAATGTCGGAAAAATTTAACATTTCAGATTGTGGCTACCATTCAGTTTTACTTTAAATAATATTAAAACAAAATTTTGAAAACTAGATTATTCTTTAAGCATTTTCAGTCATTTAATGTTCTTATCAAAGCAATCAGTTTGAAGTTTCGAATGAGCGTTTCCACTCTCAGACTTAGCGTTTTATACGCGTGGCGCATGAAGTAAAATTTCGAGTTTAGAAAAGCCCAGAAAATCTGTCTCGGGTCGCTGCGCGACCCTCGACACATTTCCACGGGGCTTTTCTAAACTCGAAATTTTACTTCATGCTAAGTCTGGGAGTGGAAAACACTCGTTAAAAGTTTTAAATCAAGCTCTTTTGAGAAACAACGGATGTCGGAAAATTTACAGCTTATGCATATGTTTACCTAAAAGAAAATGTTCACGTTGTTTTTCTTAGAAGAGTTCAATTTGAAGCTATAAACGAGTATTTTCCACTCCCAGACTAAGCATGAAGTAAAATTTCGAGTTTAGAAAAGCCCCATGAAAATTTGTCGAGGGTCGCGCAGCGACCCGAGACAAATTTTCTGAGCTTTTCTAAACTCGAAATTTTACTTCATGCGCCACGCGTATAAAACAGTGATTTAACGAGAAATTTAAAAACACACCAAAGACATTTTTCATGTTAATCCTCACAATTAATTCGAATTATTTCTGACGATTCAAATCCTTTTGTAAGTATTCGAATCCGAATCCTTTTATAAATATTCGAATCCTTTTATAAGGATTCGAATCACCCACATACGGATTCGAATACGAATCCTCTTAAAAAAACGAAACGAATCCAGATCACGAATCCAGTTGAGCTAAAGTATTCGAATGCCTCTTTTGAATCCTCTAAAAGGATTCGAATCCTGAATGATTCGAATCCTGCCCAGCTCTAATTGCCAGTCTCATTACTGAATTTACACACCCCGTACATCGTAGAATGTTACGATAACATTTTTTATTGTAAAAGTGGCCAAAAGGAATCGTTGGAAATGGAAGTTTCTAGTTTCGCCGTTAGAGGGCCCAATCCCTATTATTAAAGATAAAAACAAGTTTTTATCAAATAAATGATAAATTAAGCAATGTCGAAAATATGAAAATCTGAATTTACAATGCACTTTACACAAAGTACTTTTATTTGGAATTTAATTGATAAAAAATTGTTTTCATCTTGTACATAGAAATTGCGCCCTCTAGTGGCAAAGCTAGCAACCTAAAAATGATTTACAGCAATTTTTCTTGGCCACTTTTACTATGAAATTTTTTACCGCAACATGCTACGATGCAGTTTCCGAGATACAGCCGATGGTCACTCTTAATAAACACTCGGTATATCCGATATTTTAAAATTTATATCAATATCATGATATTTCCGAACTCTGTCCATAATCAACTTTTCTGTAACTTTAACCGTTTTCGAGTTATTCTGTTTTTTTATAAAACAGGCCGATCCGACGTTGTTTTTGATTGATTTTACCACCCTGGCTCCTTGTTTTACAAAAAACCGTATAACTCGAAAAGTATTCAATCTACAGAAAAGTATTATGAATTACAAATATTTTGACAAGATCTACCACTTTCATTTAATACTGCTTTCGATATTCTTTATATTTAAATCAATATATAACTGATTGATGGGAATAGTACTATGATGGACACCACCATTTTTTTGTTGTTCATTTATATTCTTTTTGTCGATATTTAGGTTTTGTGATAGACACGGTCCAAACAAATCGGTGAACACGGGCAAAGCGCCGTCGGACCTGATGTGCGTCGCCCAGGCGATGATGCCTCGGATCATCCTGCGCCTTGTCCAGCACCTGAGGGAGAACAGCACGGGCGCCACTCCTGACATCTACAAGTGGGCGATAAACGACGCGGACTCCTTCATCACGATGCTCCTGGACTTCAACAACATGGGCGGTCTGATGAGACGGGTGATGACGTCGGCCCTCACCAATCCTCAGGTGATTACCTCACTCGTAGATGCTTATTCAAATTTCGAGTTTTATTGGTGTATAAATTATAGATGCTTTAAACATTATAATTAATTGAAATTAGGATTTCACATTATGTTGTTAGATAATGTTTTTTTAATACATGATAAGTTAATTATTTTGATCATTTTTGTTTAGGAGTAGTTGGTTTAATGTATGTTTGAGTTCGTCTTTGTAAGACAAATTAGTTGTATTAGTTGTTTTACCTATAAACTAACTAGTTTAGGGGCACAACCAGGGGATGAGCCTTGGCTGCGTAAAAAAAAATAATGTTTGTATTACAAATATAAAAGAAATTTATTCGTAAATAATAATAATAAATACCTAATAACATAACTTTAAAACTTTAGTTTCCTATAAAAGTAAACGTGCACATCCTATGCAGAATATCTTGTACAGAGTGATTCACCATAAATGTCCACCCCCTCTAACTTGGTTATTTGTAAACCGATTTAAACATTTTAAAAAACCTTTGAAATAATTTTTTTGCCAGATTTTATACACCATATCCAAATATACAGGGTGTCCAAAATAAATGAATTATTGGTTAGTGTTTTTTTTTTGAATGAAACACCCTGTATTTCAATTAACAATCGGTTAGAGGTTTTAATTGATTAGGTTATGTTAAACGACTAAGGAGATATAGCCGATTTTCTGATATTTATTTATTTATTATCCAACAGATTCACAAGATCTAATAACAGGATAATTTAAGAAAAAAATACAATTATATAGATATAGGCGCAATACATGTATATGCATATATTTTGCAATACAATTATATTAACTTAAAAACTAAAATATATAACAAAAATTAACAGAAAAAAAAAGATGAAAGCATGACGTAGCGTAGTGTATGTAGAGAGTTCCGATAACCACATCTAACGTAACCTAAAAAAATAATTTATTATGCTCAATGAGTCTAACACAGAGGGTGGATTAATTTAAGTTGTTTTTTTAAATGTCTCCTCTATCTCCTTAGTCGTTTGACATAAATTTATGTGAATCACCCTGTACTTTGCATTAAATTGGTGTTTTATACGCCTGGCATATGAAGTAAAATTTCGAGTTTAGAAAAGCCTGAACATTTGGATCTGCCGGCGCGGGTCGCTTCGCTCGCTTACGCCTGTAAATCCAAATGTTCAATCTTTTCTAAATTCGAAATTTTACTTCATGCTTAATCAAGAAGAGGAAACACTTTTTAGAAGTTTTAATCACAAAAAGTATAAATAATATTGACCCACAGTAGGTTTTTTAAGGGACCCCAGAAGTTACGGAAACTAGTTTGTAAATCAAGGAATCTTTTTCATCTTTTCGACCCGGCCCGAAACCGGGCCGGGCCTCCAATATTCTCAAGCGGGCCGGGCCTCCAATTCAAAATATGACAACGGGCCGGGCCGGGGCTGACTGATTTTTTTAAAGTTTTTATTTTTATTTGCAAATAAACAAGTAAATATATATTTACAAGTGTGATAAATTTTAATAAACTCTGTAAACATTTTGAATTATTCATACTAAAATATTGACCGGGCCGGGCTCAAGTCAATTATTTCATGACCGGGCTGGGCCAGGCTTGCAAAATTTGCTAGCGGGCTGGGCCGAGCCGAAAAAAATCGGCCCGTGCAGGAACAAATTAATTATTAAAATTGGAAAACATTTCAAATAACTTTGTTTTTCATTATTTTTCATTTATATTTTTTTATTAGTTTTCGACTGGCCTCTGAGTAGTTTCATTTAATTTAAAGCAAATTTTGTCTGCACATTGAAAATATAAGTATACCGGGTGTTGATTCGATCAGGTATACATAGGGATTTAACATATAAAAGCACATTTATCCGTTTTCCTGCTTCCCGGCTCTACACCAAACATCTAAAAAACGAACAAAACGAAGAAATACATGATTCCTTGGAAATGGCAAATGAATTTAATGACTATTTTGCAAATATTGGTAAAACTATGGCACAAAAAATTATTACAAATGGGAAGGATTACGAACACAATATTACAAAAAATGCACAATCATTGTTTTTAAATCCAGTTTTAGAAACTGACATAATTGATACAATCAAATCTATGGAAAATAGTAAGAGCACCGGCCTAGATGACATAAATGGTGAATTACTCAAACACATTGCAATGAAATAGCAAACCCATTATCCTCACTACTAAATAGATGTATCGAACTTGGCGTATACCCAAAATCGTTAAAACACGCAGTTATAACTCCAGTTCACAAGAACGGTAGTAAAGAACTTGCAAAACACTACAGACCAATTGCTATTACGCCGTGTATATCAAAGATATATGAAAAACTGATAACAAAACAATTAAGTGCTTTCTTGAAAAAATGCAACATACTCGCTTCAAATCAGTTCGGGTTCCGTGAAGGATGCGGTACGGAGGATGCCTTGGTTCACTATATCACCACAGTATATGACGCAATGGATAAAGGAAAACCATCCACGGCCATAGCACTAGACTTGTCGAAGGCGTTCGATACCCTGTCTCACGACATACTATACGAGAAACTAGAGCTATATGGGATACGTGGAAAGCCACTGGAACTAATCAAGTCATATCTGCATAAGAGAATGCAATATGTCAAAATCAATAATATTATCAGCGAAGCCAAGGAAGTAAGTATGGGTGTCCCACAAGGCAGTGTGCTGGGTCCCCTCCTTTTTATTATATATACCAACGACTTAATAAAAAGTGACGATAAGGAAAATATACATATAACATCCTACGCAGACGACACAATGATCCATGTAGTAGCGAGCACTTAGAATGAAGTGTACAACAAGGCAACGGAAACCATAAACAAATTAAAAAAAGTCTATGATCACAACTTACTTAGCTTAAATTTAGAAAAAACCAAATGCATCTCCTTCACCTCATACAAGAATACATTACCTAGTTTTAACGAAATCATAATACATAAACCGCAGTGTGAAAAAAACTGTAATTGCTCACGAATTAACAGAGTATAAACAATTGATTATCTGGGGATACGAATTGACCAACACTTAAGATGGGATTCCCAAACTGCACATGTCACTAAAAAAATAAGAAGCTTCGTTTACTTATTTAATACAATAAAAAACGTGACTAGAGGGGACACACTAAGATGGTATACTATGGGTTTGTGCAATCTACTATCACCTACGGCATATCAGTATGGGGAGGCTGCTTAAAAACACATCGAGACCAAGTTGAAATAGCGCAAAAATTGATATTAAAAATTATGCTAAAAAAGCCATACAGGTACCCAAGTGCTAAAGTGTTTGAGGATTCTGGTGTTCCGGACCTAAATAAACTATATATAACTGCGATTGCAAAATACATATTTAAAAACAAAACTAACCCATCAATATTATACATGCATACACATAACTACCAGACCAGAATTGCAGAAAATAACTTTGCATATAATAAAAAAATTAAAAAGACGATAGGAAGATCAGACATATTATATTACACTGCCAAAGTCTATAATTACTTAACAAAAGAATTGAATATCAAAAACATTCATAACTACAACGAATTTAAATGCAAGTTGAAGAGACTATTGAAAGATGTTGATGATGTTAAAAATTTTGGGAAGAGAAGCGTAATACTTAGGTTAATTTTATTATTATATTACTGTCTGAGCAAAATAATTTTGTTTTTTCATTTTTTATTTTTCTTCTTATTTCTTTTCTATTTTTTCTCTTCTTGGATTTTTATATGCTATCTTATTTACTAGTTAATAAGAAAAATAATAATGAAGTCTCCTCCGTCTCTACAAGCTATTAGCTTCGAGACAAGGAAACTACTAAATTACAATACTTTGGAATAAGCGTTTATTTTATTTTAATTACCATACTCTGTTATATAATTGTATAAGTTATTGGAAAATAAATGTTTATGAATTAAAAAAAAAATTAAATGCAACTTTAATATTAAATAAATACGGTTTTTCTTAGGAATACAATATTAACCAATTAAGAGTCGAGCAAATTATAAAGGTAACTCTAAAAGATAATTTTAGGTAAAATTTTGCATCTTTTTCTATGATTTCAACGAATGATTATTATATTATATACGTCGATTTTATAAATGAGTTAAATTTAAAGTTCAAACGAGTGTTGTCCACTCCCAGACTAAGCATGAAGTAAAATTTCGAGTTTAGAAAAGCCCCGCGTAGAAAATTTGTCGAGACAAATTTTTACGGGGCTTTTCTAAACTCGAAATTTTACTTCATGCGCCACGCGTATAAAACACTGATTTTAAGTGAAGTTAAAAATATACTATTAAGGTTAGAAATGTTTAATGGTTAAGTAACCAAATATGCATTCACAAATATTTGAATTATTCGAAAATTTAAATATTTATATTTAAATATAAATAATTTAGTGATTTAAATATTCATATTAGAATATTTAACTATTTGAATTAATCGAATTCGAATCCCAGCCTAAATAGCGATGATTCGAATTATTTGGGAGGATTTGAATCCGTGTATGAGGATTCGAATCCTTTTATAAGGATTCGAATCCTTTTATAAGAATTCGAATCCTTTTATAAGAATTCGAATCCTTTTATAAGGATTCGAATCATCTATGTCTGGATTCAAATATGAATCCTTTTAAAAAAATGCAACGAATCCGGATCACGAATCCTTTTTCACTAAAGTATTCGAATACCTCTTTTGAATCCTCTAAATGGATTCGAATCCGGGAATCGAATCCTGAATGATTCGAATCGTGCCCAGCTCTGGTAAATACAGATATTATTTTTTTTTGACCCGGCTTGAGGCTAATTTATCAAACTTTCGTATTTTTCAAAAATTGGTTAAACATTGTAAACAACCAAATATCGACCAAAATTAGTCGGCTTTTTTTCTTATTTTTTTTACCCCTATACTTTTTTGCTAAAATCATCCTGGAATCAGGAAAATGCATACATGCGATTTTACATGTTAAATCCCTATGTATACCTGGCCGAATCAACACCCTGTATATATTTTTGTGAACTTTATGTAACTTTAATTTTATTATTAATATTTTTCTGTTTAAACAAGCGTTGCTAATATCCATTTCAAAAGTTTTGCAGCAAAACAAAATTGAATGTTTTAAAGGTTAAGAATTGAACAGTTTTCAATAACATACTGACGTTTCAATTATCAGTTTTATTGAATAATTTGATGAATTATTATTGTAAAATGTGTTCGAAAAAAGTAGGTATTTTTGATTCGTTTCACGATTATTTCAACTTTATTTAACCTGTTGTTTATAAACGAAACTGAATAAAACTTAAAAAAAAAACAAATGAATATGTTGTAATTCCATTGATATAAATCCAATTTCTAAATAATTCATATTTCTAAAATTATTAGTTTATTTATAAAAATATTTTATCTTCCTTAATATTCATGTAATTATTTAATTGATGAGGCGGATACATGATGAAACTCCATAATACTATTTGAAATAAAACAACGCAGTTGGGAGGGTTTCACTTTTATTGTTGAACACTGCAACATGTTTATTTATTTCATCTGCCTGATGAAGCCACTGTGTGGTGAAACATGTTGCAGTGTTCAACAATAAAAGGGAAACCCTCCCAACTGCGTTGTTTTATTTCATGTAATTATGTTTTTATTACCTTGATTATAATGTATTATAAAAAAATATCGTTCATTTTCTATTTTTTTTTAAATCGTTGTAACTATTCCGCCGAAATCGATTTTGATTTTTGCTAAGAAATTGATCAAATTTATGAATATCAACAGCCCTAGTCAGTGTCAGAGCTGGGCAGGATTCGAATCATTCAGGATTAGAATCCTTTTAGAGGATTCAAAAGAGGCATTCGAATACTTTAGTTCAACTGGATTCGTGATCCGGATTCGTTTCGTTTTTTTAAGAGGATTCGTATTCGAATCCGTATGTGGGTGATTCGAATCCTTATAAAAGGATTCGAATATTTATAAAAGGATTCGAATACTTACAAAAGGATTTGAATCGTCAGAAATAATTCGAATTAATTGTGAGGATTAACATGAAAAATGTCTTTGGTGTGTTTTTAAATTTCTCGTTAAATCACTGTTTTGTACGCGTGGCGCATGAAGTAAAATTTCGAGTTTAGAAAAGCCCAGAAAATTTGTCTCGGGTCGCTGCGCGACCCTCGACAAATTTTCACGGGGCTTTTCTAAACTCGAAATTTTACTTCATGCTTGGTCTGGGAGTGGAAAATACTCGTTTATAGCTTCAAATTGAACTCTTCTAAGAAAAACAACGTGAACATTTTCTTTTAGATAAACATATGCATAAGCTGTAAATTTTCCGACATCCGCTGTTTCTCAAAAGAGCTTGATTTAAAACTTTTATCGAGTGTTTTCCACTCCCAGACTAAGCATGAAGTAAAATTTCGAGTTTAGAAAAGCCCCGTGGCAGAGCTGGGACGAATCCTCGTAAAAAGGATTCGAATCACGAATCCGAATCACCTAATATGATTGGAATCACGACTACTCGAATAAAGGATTCGTAAGAGGTAAATATGATTCGAATCTAAGATTCGAATCCTGTTTTTTCGAATCACGAATACAAATCCTTTAAGAATAAATGTGATTTTAATTTTTTTTTTCAACCATTTATATATAAATATCGTTACCAGTTGTTTTAAGAAAAATATTTAAAACCTAATTATTTTAATTAACACTGAACATCGTTAATATCAGACTAAACATGTGATTCCCTGTTACTCTGATTAAAAATGTATTTGTATGTTTCTGAAATTCACTTTAAATCAGTGTTTTGTACGCGTGGCGCATGAAGTAAAATTTCGAGTTTAGAAAAGCCCGAAAATTTGTCTCGGGTCGCTGCGCGACCCTCGACTTTGTTTTTTTTGAATTTTATTTTGTTTTTTATTCAATTTACAAATACCCCCTTTGTGGACACCCTGTATAATAATCTTTATTGTGTGTTAAGAGCAAATAAAATCTGTACACTTGTCAAGTACAATACTTCTTAATAAGTAAAGTAATTTTAATTACAGTTTTTGAAAAAAATGTGTATCTGGTAATTTTGAATTAATACAGATAAATTCCGAGTTTATATTATTATTATTATTAATTCAACGATTCATTTGTTTATATTTAGTAATATTCGAATATTCACAGTAAATTTCGTGAATCGAATTCGAATAGATTTGTTTTAATGTTCGATACATTTCTTTGATTCTTTGTCAACTTTCAAGTAATTTTCTAACTAAGACACAATTTTTCTAAAAAGTTGATATTATTTGATTTGCAAGGCCGTAACCTGGGGGACGAATAGGGAGGTTCAACCCCTCCAAATTTTAATTTCTTAAATCTTAAATTTGTATACTTATAAAGAGTAAAAATAATTTTTTTTACGGTCATCCCCCTTGGCTCGGAATTTTTAACCCACCCCTTTTTTTTCTGGTTTTGGCTTTGCTGATTTGTATTTGTAAAAAAACATGAATTTTAAATGAAATTGTCAAAAGCAACAAACAATGTTTAATTTAACAATCAATAAAATTCGTAAATGTTGAGAATTTAAAAAAAATGCAACTATAATTTATTCTGTCTATTTTTTCGTACAAATTGATCAAATTTAATTTTATTGAAAATAGGTATTCTAATTTTAAAAATATGTTAAAAAGTATTAGTAAAAATAGTATAGAAATGTTGAAATCAATAAAATGAAAAGATAAATATAGAGATTTTTTCTTTTCGGTATACACATCACGATTTTTCGATGTACAGGGTGGCTCAAATTGGATGTTACTATAGAGAATCTCGGTTATTAGAAGAAATATAAAAAAATCGATGGCGCATCCTCGAGCTCTTTTTACGAGAAAAACTCAATGTCGAAAACAGAAATTAGCTATCGTCTTTTGTTTTCAGTCATTTATTATTTTATCAAGATAAGAATTGTATGTTCTAGAGGTACTTTTTCGAGGAGAATCGAATGCATATTACAGATTATTTCTATCTTCATTAATAAAAGAGATACAGCCCAAAGTTTTTTTTTTTAAATAGAAGTTATAATTGGCTGTGCTATTAATAAATTTTGTATTTTTTTCTCTTGATTGTTACATAATATGTTGGTGTTATATTTGCAATTTATTGAGATATATTATATTTTTATTTAATTTTAAATATTTCTCATTAAACGCAGTAGGCTTGTAAATAAAATGATGCCTGTTATGCATGAAAGAAAAAATAACAACGTTGTTATTATATTAGTTGTTTATTGTATTGTGTTATGTATAAATAAACTAAGTGTTTAAACATGAAGTACAAAAATTACGAAAAGTTTGTTATGTTAGAATGCTTTATTCAAAGCAACAGTAATTCTAATATTGCATTGGAAACATATTATACTCGATATCCGGAGAGAAGACAGTCCGATAAATCCATATTCCAGCGAAGACGAATCTCATCAACTACGGTTCCTTTACTATCCCGAGATCCAGAGAATATAATATATTAGACGCAGAAGAAGCTGGATTTAGTGTTATTGGTGCTGTAATTGAAAATCTAAAAATATCAAGTAGGCAAATAGAAGACGAAGAATTTTAAGAAATCGTGCCTTAAGGATTCTGAAAAAAAAAAATCCGTCCTTATACGATTCGAAAAAGACACCATTTGAACCCTGGGGATTTTGAACGAAGATTATAATTTTGTAACTGGTACAAAGCTAGATGTTTAACAAATCCGAACTTTTACAACGACATTATTTGGACCGACGAGGCATACATAAGCTCCGCGGGAATTTTTAATAGGCACAATGCCCATTATTGGGCCGATTCTAACCCTCATCGGACTGTTGATGTTAAGGCACAAGATAGATTTGGTTTCAGTGTTTGGTGTGTTCTACTAGGAAACTGAAACTTGTGTTACAAAATTTACAAGGGAAACTTGAACGGACGGAAATATACAGACATTTTACAACAAAATATTATTGAGAACTATTTGGACAATTTGCCATTACTTCAAGGGGAACATTTGTATTTCCAACAAGACGGCGCACTTTCCCATAATTGCAGAGAAGTGACAAATTTATTAAATGTTAATTTTGGAGCAAAATGGTTAGGCACAAATGGACCGGTAAAATGACCTCCGCGATCTCCGGACCTAACACCGTTGGACTTCTTGTTTTGGGGCTATATAAAGGACAGTTCATATAAATTAAATAACAACAATATCAATATTTTTCGACAAAATTTCATTAATATTGTAAATTCTATATCTCATATTCATATTCATAATGCATGTAGAAGTGTCATAAATAGATGTAACTCATGCATTTTGAACAATGGCAGTCAATTTAAGCATTTATTGTAGTTTTTCTATCAATCTTTAGTATAATCGTTGTTTTTTTTTTGTATTGACCAACCAGATTTGGTGACCAACCAGTGATTGGATAATTGGTTGGATACTCTGGTTGTAATTGTGACTTTTGTCTTCAAAATAAATTTGAAGTTATGTTTACAGATGGTTGCCATGTGCTTAATTACCCTGTCGTAAATATTAATTTTGCGGCGGAACAGGTTTCATTTATTAATCCTACTTTTTTATCAAATAATTAATCAATGGCAACATAGCATTTATATATCAATATCATTTCATGACAAATAATCAAAGAACCTAAGAAAAATAAATCTGAAATCTTGTTGTTCAATTAACAAAACCTAGGTATTATATCCATTTATTTTCATTTAAGTTTTTCGAAATAATTGTTATTATTATCACATCCTAATACATAAGCCTACTCAAATTCCAGCAATTATTAATTTAATATTAAACATGCCTACTTCGATTAGTAAGAATATTTAAAATTTAATAAAATATAATATAGATCAATAAATTTCAAATAAAACATCAACATGTTATATATCAATGAAAAGGGAAAAAATAACATTTTTTTAATAGCACAGCCAACTAGGACTTCTATTTAAAAAAATAACTTTGGGCTGTATCTCTTTTTTTGCAAAGCATATCTTCCCCCCCTCCAAGCACTACTCTGGACATGGAGGCAATAATTCAAGAAGTGGCAGAACGTGAAAAACGACGCTGCAACGTCATCATATACGGGGTTAATGAAATAAGCAACTCGATGCAAACAAATAAGGAATCTGATGAACTACGAGTAAAAAGTATATTAAATCATTTATCTATTAATGAACCATCTCCCACTTTCTTCAGACTAGGAAAATTCGATAATACTAAAAAAATAAAAGACCAATAAAGCTTAGATTTAGGGACGAACAACTTGTGTTCAATGTCCTAAAAAATCAAGCTTTATTAAAAAATGATACACTTTTAGCGGCATCGCAATAGCCAGAGACAACACACCGAAGCAAATAGAATATTATCGGAGTGCCAAGGAGGAATTGTCAAGACGTGTCGAGTTAGGGGAATCTAACCTACGTAGGTTAGAATATGCCAAAGGAATCCCATCCATAGTATCTACTCTTCAGGAAAACTAAATACGCCCAACAGTGATAACCAAGTGTTAAGACTATACTACCAAAACACTCGTGGCTTGCGAACTAAAACAACGTCAGTATAGACTTCTACTTCTTGCTCTCACTATGACATTATTGCTATTACTGAATCGTGGCTTTCTGATGATATTGACAGCTCGGAGCTATTCACCGACAGCTATAACGTTTTGCGCTGTGACAGAGATCGTACTGCCACTCAACGTAGATCTGGCGGTGGTGTGCTCTTGGCTGTAAATTCATCCTTAAAAATAGAACCTATTGATATGTCGCACATTAGGACAATAGATTTTCTGACAGATATAGTATGTGGTAAATGTACGTTTAATTCTTTTAATATTTATATTTTAGTCATTTATTTTCCACCGGATTTGTCTGCGGAATCTATTGGTCTAATTTTCGAAGAATTGAGTTTGCAGTTTTTAGGTATGCCTCTTATTATTTTAGGTGATTTTAATTTTCCATTATTTTATAGTACTCTAAATCATGATCGTAAAACTAAAACTTGCATTTCACTTATGGAATTGACGGATATTAAACAAGTGAATAACATTTTCAACATATCTGGAAGGTTGCTAGACTTAATCTTCACAAACATTAACCATGTGCTAGAGCGAGAAGATAATCCTATTGTGCCTATTGATCAATACCATCCTGCTATTTCTTTGGATTTATTCTTTGATAAATCTCCCTCGTGTCAATTCCCAAATAGTAAGTTAACAAATTCCCTTAATTTTAATAAAGCAAACTTTCCAGCCTTATATAATGAATTATTAACAATGGATTGGACATTTTTAAACAAATTTAATGAGATTAACTCAGCTACCAATGCTTTCTACACTCATCTTTTTAACATTTTTAGTAAGCACGTGCCATTATCAGCAAAAAAGAGTAGCAAATATCCTATATGGTACACGCCTAGTATAATCAGTGACATTAAATGCAAAGATTACTATTATCGTAAATATAGAAAATCCAAGAGCACTTATTATTTTGGCGAATTTAAACGAATGCGAAAATTAATTAAAGCCAAAATAAAAACAGCCTTCGATGCGTACTTAAAAAAAAACAGAGCTTGAAATAAAATCTAATCCTAAACAATTATTTAATTATATACATTCCAAAAATAGGTCGTCCAGGATACCCAACTCAATTAAAGTTGAAAACGAAGTTACTCAAGATCCACAATGTATTGTTAATGCATTTGCAAATTTATTCGCAAACACATACAATAATCAAAATCAATTTGCAAATAATACAAATACCAAGTTTACTAGTCGTCCTCAAATATCGATATATATGCCAACGGAAGGTGGTGTAGTCAAATGCCCAAGGAATTTAAAAAACTGCTGGAGACGATCAGATCCCAAGTTATTTGCTACGCGATTGCGCGTATGCCCTTGCACCTCCTCTCACTATATTATTTAGCCTCTCCTTGAATACATCAACCTTCCCAGAGTTATGGAAAACAGGTAGAGTGTGCCCTATCTTTAAAAATGGAGAAAGAATAGACATTGCAAACTACAGACCAATCACCATATTAAATAATTTTGCTAAAGCGTTTGAGCAGCTTATCTACAATGGTCTATGTACGCAGGTAAAGCCTCATATTTCTGAGTTTCAACATGGATTCTTATCTAAAAGATCAACTGTTACTAATTTAGTTCATATCACGGAATTTATTAGTGAGGCTTTTGACACAAAAGATCAAGTCGATGTTGCATATTTGGATTTTTCTAAAGCTTTCGACTCAATTAATCATAAAACTCTAATTGCTAAATTAGATTTATTTGGATTTTTCAATAGTTTAACCTCTTTCTTCAATTCGTATCTTTCCGATAGATACCAATATGTAGCATACAAGGACTTCAAATCACCTAAATATCATGCCTCTTCTGGTGTGCCCCAGGGCTCAAACCTGGGCCCCTTATTGTTTATCATTTATATAAATGATTTGATTGAGTCACTAACGTGTAATGTGCTTGCTTATGCGGATGATTTGAACATTTTCAATGTAATTAAATGTCAAGAGGACGCAGACAAGTTGCAACAAAATATGAATTACACTCAAGAGTGGAGTCTATCGAATTGTCTTAAACTCAACGAAGCAAAATGCAAAATTATGTCTTACTCCCGCAAGGCGAGTCCTCTATCATGTAATTATTACCTTAATGGCACAATTCTTGAAAGGACTAATGAAATGAAAGACCTTGGCGTTTTATTTGATAATCGATTAAATCTCATATTGATAACATCTGCTCTCGTGCCACTAGGACACTAGGGTTCATATTGCGCAACTGTAGACAATTTTCAAATCCTGAAACCATTAGCAACCTGTACTATTCTTTGGTCAGATCAAGGCTTGAATATGCTGCTCTCATCTGACACCCTCATTATGAGTGTCATAGAAAATCACTAGAAAATGTCCAAAGGCGATTTTTAAAATATATCTACAAACTTAAAATTGGCACATATCCTCCTAGAAATATTGAACATAGTGAATTACTTTTAATTAACGATGATTGTAGTCTTGATTCTAGGAGAATATGTAGCAGCGTCTTAACTCTAATTAAAATTCTACATAATAAAATAGATTCTCCTTACATGCTTTCTAAAGTCAATCTCCACATTCCAACCCATAGTTCTCGTTCTCATACACCTTTTTATAACACACCTTCTAGATCAGTTGTAACATCAAAAGCTCCTTTACATTACATGGTTGAAAATGCAAATAGAATTTTAATAAACACGAGCTGTGATATATTCTCTGATTACGATTGTACAGTAAAATATATCCGTCACTTTGAGCTGTAAATGTTTTAATGTGAATTTTCGTCAACTTAGGAATACTCTTTTATTGTAAAAAAACTTGTAAGCATAATTATGTTAATATGTCTCTTTAAAGTCAAATATTCACCTGTATATGAATTTGTTTTCTATTTCTTTACTTATTTGAAACTATTTAATGCTGTAATTTTTTAAACGTTTTATACACATATATTGTACTTAATTTTGTCCTGTAATTGGTTATCTGTTGGGCAAATAAAGTTATTATTATTATTATTATTATTGAAGATAGAAATAAACTATAAATTGCATTCGATTCTCCTCGAAAAAGTACCTCTAGAACATACAATTTTTATCTTGATAAAATAATAAATGACTGAGATATTAATAAAAATCAAAAATGGAAAATATTGAATTTTTGGCTATAACTTGACGATAGCTAATTTCTGTTTTCGGCATTGAGTTTGTCTCGAAAAAAGAGCTCGAGGATGCGCCGTCGATTTTTTTTATCTCTTAATAACCGAGGGACATTCGTTGTTTTATTAAAAATTTTCAATTTAAAGCCTCTAACGAATGTTTCCAATCTCAGATTAACCATGAAGTAAAATTTTGAGTTTAAAAAAGCTTTAAAATTTGGTTTTGTGATTAGTGGAATTTAACCTACATTTTAAAACTTTCTTTGAAAGATAATTGTTCCTCCCAAAATTGAATTTTATACTGATAGTATTTTATTGTATCGTGCAGATGTACAGAGTTTTAAACGAACTGCCGCTAATGGCCGATCACTCGGACTACGCGTCGTACCTCATCGAGTCGCGGCGTGTTTACGAGGAGGCGCTGCAGTCGCTGCCGAATCCGGTCCCGTTAGACGAGTACAAGGATTGCCCCTCGCTGCAGGAGCAGCTCGTCCACAAGACCTTCCTGGAGGAGCTCGTCTTTTGGACGGTTAAGTTTGAGTTCCCGCAAAAGGTCGTCTGCCTGCTGCTGAACATGCTTCCAGACACGGACTACAAGGTAATAATAATAAGGTTAGGTTAGTGTTATATAATTTGTTTTATCCGACTTTGTTTATTAGGAGGCGTTAACGAGGGCTTTTGTGCTGCACTACAGTCGCATATCTATGATGCTGGAAAAGTCGCTGGACCCGGACACGCTAAGCAACCGCGTGGTGCACGTCAGTGTTCAGCTGTTCTCTAATGAAGGACTCGCGCTCAGGATGACGGAGCAATTAAACCTGCTGCATGTTATGGTTGTTAGTCTAAAGAACATGATGAGCAAGATACTCATCAGGAACACGCTCCACTGTAAGTTCATTACACACACAAACCTACAAATTATTACAAAATTATAACAATAAAACATAAAAGTATGTTTTATGTTCTAATCACGGCGCGGGATTCGACGGGGATTGTGGACGCCTCCCAGCTTCTCAGTCAAGTTAAGCACACGCGGAATATTATTGAACAAGCAGCCGGATAATCGTAAAAACGGAGATACGCATCCGATTGCAAAGTCGCCAGTAGATGTTTCAACACAGACACGCCTGCATTGTGCCCTTAACTTGGTTGAGACGCTGAAGCGCGTCATAACTGACTTAGAACGTGTTTTAAACATGTTTTTAGTTTATTTTAAACATGTTTTAAACGTTATAAACAATTTTTTAACTGTTAATGTTTAAACACCGTTTAAATGAAAAAAAAAAACCATTTTGTAAAAAAAAACTGTTGAATTTAATAAAAATTAAACTCGAAATTTTACATCATGCGACCAGTGGCGGATTTACGGTTTTGCCGCCGGTAGGCTGAAATATTTTGCCGCCTATTCTCAGTGGGTAGCATTAGATAATATTTTTGATAATAGATAATTTTTTTAAATTAGACTGCATTTCTTTACATTAAATGCCATTATTACTAAAGGAATAAATCTGGGCTAGACTTTCTCGTTTCTTGATCAAAAACAAAATAGCTAAGGTTAAAATTGTTTATACAAAAGTTGTGTGTTTTTTTCTTGGCTACATCTTTTATTTCATACTTTTTTTGATTAATTTAATATGTGTCTATATTTTAAACATCACTTTAAATTAGTGTTTAATACGCGTGGCGCAAGAAGTAAAATTTCGAGGTTAGAAAAGCCCGCAAAATTTGCTCAGGGCTTTTCTAAACTCCAAATTTTACTTCATGCTTAGTCTGGGAGTGGAAGTCACTCGTTCGTAAATTTTTTAATTATTATAAAAGTGCGTATTTTTTCGTTTACTGCAACTTTTGTTTGAAGCTTCGTCTGATTGAATCGATAATAAAGCTACAGTTAAGGAATAAATCTAGGCTAGACTTTCTCGTTTCTTGATCAAAAACAAAAATAGCTAACGTTAAAATTGTGTATACAAAAGTTTTGTGTTTTTTCCTTGGCTACACTTTTTATTTGAGACATTTTTTGATTAAGTTAATATGTTTCTATATTTTAAACTTCACTTGAAATCAGTGTTTAATACGCGTGGCGCATGAAGTAAAATTTCGAGATTAGAAAAGCCCGCAAAATTTGGCTCGGTCGCTGCGCGACCGTGCCAAATTTTGCTCAGGGCTTTTCTAAACTCGAAATTTTACTTCATGCTTAGTCTGGGAGTGGAAGTCACTCGTTCGTAAATTTTCAAATTATCACAAAATTGCGTATTTTTTTGTTGTCTGCAACTTTTGTTTGAAGCTTTGTCTGATTGAATCGATAATAAAGCTACAGTTAAGGAATAAATCTGGGCTAGACTTTCTCGTTTCTTGATCAAAAACAAAATAGCTAAGGTTAAAATTGTTTATACAAAAGTTTTGTGTTTTTTCCTTGGCTGCACTTTTTATTTGAGACATTTTTTGATTAAGTTAATATGTTTCTATATTTTAAACTTCACTTGAAATCAGTGTTTAATACGCGTGGCGCATGAAGTAAAATTTTGTTCAGGGCTTTTCTAAACTCGAAATTTTACTTCATGCTTAGTCTGGGAGTGGAAGACACTCGTTCGTAAATTTTCAAATTATCATAAAATTGCGTATTTTTTCGTTCTCTGCAACTTTTGTTTAAAGCTTTGTTTGATTGAATCGATAATATAGCTACAGTTAAGGAGTGATTCCCAAAATATATCAAAAAAAGTCCTATCTTTATTTGTTCAGAAGTTATAGCGCTATTATAACTTTTAAGTTGAAAGAACGTATTAGTCGTGATTTAGCCAAACAAAATTTAGTAACCATTATTTTAAATTATCACTTGTCAAAGATCGTTTGGTTATATTAATACTTTCATCACAGTTGTTTGTTAGGAATATAAATGCAGAGCGGTACCATCAGATGTTCCACTCCATATAATAAAAGATATGTGGTATCAGTATGATGGGGCCCCGCCTCACCGAGGAAGACAAGTGACCCAATGGCTGCATACTTATATCCTAAATCAATGGATTGGTAACGAAGGGCCGATACCATGGCCACCTAGATCACCTGACCTGAATCCTTACGATTTTTTTATTTATGGGGTCACTTCAAGCAACGTTTTTATGCCGTAGAAATATACGATCGCAATTAGTTATTGCAGAGGATTCAAAATGCTGCAACTCATATTAGAAATAACATGAATTTATTATGCGTACAGGAGAGTATAATTCGTCGTTGCCAATTATGCACTCAGGAAAATGGACTCATTTCTCAACATTTACTGTAGGTAAATTTTGCTTTCCGTTTGTTATAAGAATGTTTTTGATTTCTTTAACACTTTAACTGCCATGTGCATATTTCAAATGTACACGTTTGTGGGCCAAAGACAATATTTTCGTTAATCAAGCTTTATTAAAGGTTTCATAAATACAGGTATATGGTTAGGATTTTAATTTTAATACATTTTTGGAAATATAAACAAACGACTACCGGCTGTCGTATGGCCATATTTACGACGACCGGCCGTCGTACCGCCTAGTTGCTCAGAAATACATACGACGGCCGGCGCGTCGTATGGCAGTTAAAGTGTTAAACTATGATTACATATTAGTGTTCCAAGAGACACTGTTTGAAAAACGCTATAACTTCTAAACTAGGACAGATAGAACCTGCAATGATATGAATGATTTCTTCATGAAATTAAATCTACTTTTAAATGCCAAAGTTTGTAAGGCAGCTAATAAATCTCCTGTATGTCAAATAAATAGTCTCAAAAACTTTTTGAAAATTCTTCAGTCTCACAAAGTTTTTAATTATTTCAGAGTTTTTTTGTTGTTAACATAATTGAAATTCGTTTAATAAAAACCGAAAAATCTAATGATTTCTGGTGATTTTTAATACAAGACTTTAAGTTATTTGATGGTTTAGAGCAGTGATGGGGAAACTACGGCCCGCGGGCCAAGTCCGGCCCGCGGAAATGTTTAATCCGGCCCGTTTAAGAGTGCCGTCGTGAGAATATTTGAACGCGTTCTTACTTCGTAATGTGACGACCCGCATAAAAACTACCTACCTACGATTAAGCATTATTCTTTGGCCCGCTACGATTGTCTGGTTATTACAAATGGCCCGTCTTAAAAAAGTTTCCCCACCACTGGTTTAGAGTTAGCAACACTGCTCCCCAGGGGTATTCAGCCGAGAGAAATAAAGTTTCCCGTCTAAATAAAAATTCATAAAAGCCTCAAAGTGGAAATTAGGTATCCGTTGAAAATTTGCCGCCGTAGGCTTCAGCCTACTTAGCCTAATAGGAAATCCGCCACTGCATGCGACACCGGTATGAAACACTGAAATAAAGTGAAGTTCAAAATTTACTTCTCAAGTTTAATCCCACGTTATTAAATATTATACATTTTTATTTTGTGTTTTGTTTAAATTGTATATAAAATAAAACACTTTAACTTTGTATAACACAATATTTTTTTTAATTTTATTTTTGTCACTGCAGTTTCGGCAATTTAACTTGCCATTATCAAACGTGTGGTAATGGCAAGTTGAGTTGCCGAAACTGCAGTCACAAAAATAAAAAAAATATTGTGTTATACAAACAAGGTTAAAGTGTTTTATTTTATTGAATTAACATGTATAACGAAGTAGAAGCCTCCACCGTTCATAATTTAAGGGACAACACCACTGTGACCCCCTGTTTTTTTGCCGGTTTTCAATAATTTTTTTTTGTGGGAAAAAAAGAGATATTCAAATTTTTTTTGTTGTTTTGTTCGTTGTTTATTAAAGATACATAAAAAAAAATTCAAATTTTTCACGCCTCATGGTGGCGCTGGGGAAGCTCCCGCGTCAGGTGCTGTTGCCTTTGCAGTGATCCGCGGCACGCAGCAGAACTGTCTTCAAAGTCGATCTGAAAAAAAATATCGAGTGTTTTCGTTAATAATATGATATTTTGAAGAGAAGTACATAGGGATTTGAAAAAATATTGATTTTTGAAAAATAGGAACGCTTTCGAAATTTAAGGTCGATTTTCGAGCAAAGTTTCTCGTTGAAAAAAAGGCTATAATTTTTTTATTTATTGAGATATCGAAAAAATCCTATGTACTTCTTTAGATAAACTAGTTTTATTGATTCAGTCCAAATTTGAAGTCGATCGGATAAAAATTGCTCGAGTTCTGCTGCGTGCCGCACTCAAAAAAGTGGTTTTGAGAAAAACGCATTCAAAGTTTGAAGTTTGTTAATTTATGTGATAAATTGGAAAACAATTTTTTTACCTAATCAGCGATTCCGGCACCATATAGCTGGCCTTCAAGAAGCAAATCAAGGTCCCCAGCATCTTTTCTCGAACTTGTAGAGGCTTTTCTTGCCTCTTTTGCAGCATCCGTGAGCGAGCGCTCCGCCTGCTCGATCCGCGCTGCGTCGGTTTCAACGCAAAAATTGACAACAATTTGGTCCGATGGTTACCCCCAACGTCTCCATAACTTTCATGAGGCTTCTCAGGCCATCGTTGAATAATAATACCGCGATATCAGCAGCAATATCGATGATTTTTTTTCCCCCGGACTGACACTTGGGGGCTATTGTCCAAACTGATTTGTTGTAGCTTTCGTTATTGTTTTGCGTAAAGCCGCCCAAACAACGCTGCAGCAAATCGTCTCTGCTCAAATTTGCACCGCTCCACAATATATTTAATATCTCCGAAAATAATAATTTTTTCGACCTGGGACCAACGGCATTCTATTCTTAAATGTATTTTAGATTTTTCTAGATGGTTTTCAAAAAATCGATTTTTTGAAGCCGTCACAGTGGTGTCCCTTAAATTGTATATAATAATGATTCTTTATGTCACAAACTTTAAATCAGTAGTAGTTTTTTAAATAATGAAAATTGGATCCAACGTTATAAACAAGATGTGCATTATTTACACTTGTTCTGAATCACCTTGTATAATTGAACACACAGTTGTGGTAAAATTGTGTGTTTAATAATGTAATTTAAACTATCTTCAACAATTCAGCTAACATTTAAAAACAAACAATAAAATCATAATAAAGTAGTATAAAATATAGTATGGTAACACTAGGCAACAAATTGAAATAAATAATTGTTTATTTCGTTTTTTTTAAATTAATTTTGAATCAATCCTATTAAAAAATCATAACTATTACGAAATATATTTATTTCAACATAATGCAATATTTTAGTTTAAATATAATGTATATTAGGGAGGGAACTTTAAACAAAAATTATCCGAAATACAGTCCTAAGCTGTACAAGCTTCAAACGATGGGATGAATCCTCAAAAACAGGATTCGAATCACGAATCCGAATCACCTAATATGATTCGAATCACGAATACTCAAATAAAGGATTCGTAAGTGAAAAATATGATTCGAATCAAAGATTCGAACCCTCATTTTTGAATCACGGATACAAATCCTTTAAAAATAAATTTGAATCTATTATTTGCAACCAGTAATATTTTATTCCATCAGTTTCTATTAACAAAAATGTACATTTACCGACTAAATATCTGATTATATAATGATTTTAATTAATAATGATATATGTGTTATTGAACTTCGTTTTAAATCTGTGTTTAATACGCATGGCGCATGAAGTAAAATTTCGAGTTTTGAAAAGCCCCGTGAAAATTTGTCTCGGGTCGCTGCGCGACCCTCGACAAATTTTCTACGCGGGGCTTTTCTAAACTCGAAATTTTACTTCATGCTTAGTCTGGGAGTGGACCGTCAAGATTTTCTACATGTCGAAATTTTCGATATTTCTAGATTTATGTCAATTTATTCACAGTTTGTTATTGTATTAAATGCAACATTAATATTAAATAAAAACGTTTTTTTTTTAGGAATAGAATATTCACCCATTAAGAGCCGACCAAATTATAAAGTTAACTCTAAAAGTTAATTTTAGATAAAATTTTGAATCTTTTTCTATGATTTCAATGAATGATTTATTATATTACATACGTCGATTTTTTAAAAAAGTTAAATTTAAAATTCAAACGAGTGTTGTCCACTCCCAGACTAAGCATGAAGTAAAATTTCGAGTTTTGAAAAGCCCCGCGTAGAAAATTTGTCGAGGGTCGCGCAGCGACCCGAGACAAATTTTCACGGGGCTTTTCTAAACTCGAAATTTTACTTCATGCGCCACGCGTATAAAACACTGATTTTAAGTGAAGTTAAACATGCACTGAAAACCAACCCAACTTCGATATTTTTTCAAAATTAGATGTTTTCTTTCCTATCCATGCTGTAAACCTTCAGATATTCGTTGTTTTCTTGTAAAAATACTTTGATTCCCTGCAGTCCTTCGGTCTCCGAAGACCATGGTTGGTCCTTCGAGCTGTAGCCTTTGTAAAATGGTAATAAACTTAGTAATCTAGAGTGATCCTTCAATTTGAAACTTCTAAGAACCAGTGTTGTCCACTCCCAGACTAAGCATGAAGTAAAATTTCGAGTTTAGAAAAGCCCCGCGTAGAAAATTTGTCGAGGGTCGCGCAGCGACCCTCGACAAATTTTCACGGGGCTTTTCTAAACTCGAAATTTTACTTCATGCGCCACGCGTATAGAACACTGATTTCAAGTGAAGTTAAAAATATACTATTAACGTTGGATATTTTTCATGGTTAAGTAACCAAATATCCATTCACAAATATTTGAATTATTCGAAAATTTTAATATTTATATTCAAATATGAATAATTTAGTGATTAAAATATTCATATTAGAATATTTAACTATTTGAATTAATCGAATTCGAATCCCAGCCTGAATAGCGATGATTCGAATTATTTAGAAGGATTTAAATCCGTGTATGAGGATTCGAATGCTTTTATAAGGATTCGATTCCTTTTATAAGGATTCGAATCCTTTTATAAGGATTCGAATCCTTTTATAAGGATCCGAATCCTTTTATAAGAATTCGAATCCTTTTATAAGGATCCTTTTATAAGGATTCGAATCATCTACGTCTGGATTCGAATACGAATCCTTTTAAAAAAATGTAACGAATCCGGATCACGAATCCGTTTTCACTAAAGTATTTGAATACCTCTGTTGAATCCTCTAAAAGGATTCGAATCCGGGAATCGAATCCTGAATGATTCGAATCCTGCCCAGCTCTGATATATATATTCCCATCATATTTTTATCCCACCTGTTTTAATAGCGCCTTTCCATATTGTAAATATCTAAATGTTCCTCAATCATACTTTCTAATATTTTTCTAATAATGCCCAAATGCAAAAAAGCACCTTAAGTCACATTCTGCAACCCGTCCTCTTATGATTTGTTTAGTATTTTAAAAGGTTATAAATTGTCACCCAGTGATTATATAGAAAATAATTTACATTTCTGAAAGCATACCAGGTATCTATTTGAGTTGTTTTAATTTTTCTTCCAATTCTTCACATTTTAATTTTGTTTTAATTTTGCAGAGCAATAAAAATACTGGCTTCTATTTTTGAAATTGGCTCACTAGAGAATATTTTTCTAACAAACTAGAAGATTTCTGCAGTTATTTCTTGAGCCTTAACCGTCTGTTTGATAAGTCCAAGTTTAATGTGAAGCAGTAAATTAAAGGCTTATGAATAACATTCTCTCGACTAGGAATTAATTGTTTTCAAAATGCCAGTCGCATCTAAGGTATTGTTTCTTGTGTGTTCTATTTTAAAAAAGGTATACAAACATAAATATTATAATATACAACCCATAAACGTAATAATTATTTTCACTGGATTATTTACAAACTTCAAATGTTGACACTCATTGAGACAAGTCTCCAAATATTAAATAAAATGAATATTTGGAGACTTGTCTCAATGAGACAATATTTTTGCGGAAAGTTGTTATTACTGTTCATTAAACTTAATATATTTTATATCTATATCACAAATTCTATAATCAATTTTAATATTTTGTATTTTTTTATATCTTCTGAATTTAGAGATTTGGAAATATATTTTTGAATGCGAACAATCAACATGTCTGTCCAGATACCACAAATTTTACTTATGAAGACAGATCCAATATTTCGCAAACCAAGTTTTCGACTTTATCGATCTAGAACATATTATTAAAAAGAAAAAATATATATACATACAATAAACGTTCAACATTGTTAAAAATATGCCGCTCACATTCGAAATACTCATATTTCGAAGATAGGGATATAAACATGTTAAATTATTATTGTTTCTGTAGTTTTTGCTAAAATACTTAAATTGTTAATATTTGCTCAATTCCAATTTAAAATTGGTTAAGGTACACGTAACGATAAATCGTAGCGATTCGTAACTGCACAGTTAAATCGAAAACCTCTATAGTATCCACAGGGCACAGATATCTGTGTCGATTTATCAGTTGTCAACAGACATTCAAGTGCGTAACATGTCGTTAAATCATGATGCACTAGTGGTTTTGGGTTTAGTAATGTATTTAAGAAAAAAAAAAGTCTTGCCGCCTGTGGTGTAAAGATTGGCTTCAAAAGAAAACACAATATTCTCATATGCATTTATTAAATGAAGATTTGCTCCTAAAGATGGCATAATTATTTAAGGATGAATGAAGAAACCTATTTAAGTCTGCCTTGCACTGGTTACTCCGCTAATAAAGCAAAAAGACACTGTGATAACTCCTCATGAAAGATTATCCGCTACATTGAGATTTTTTTTTATACAATTTTTATACATTCACAATAGAAACAAACTCCCTAAAACTGAGCAAACGGTCGTCGCTGCACTCTACACTTTGCGATAAAACTGTGCAGACGTAAACAATAACGATTTATCGAGTAAAAATTAAAACTGCCTCCGATGGACTGTGCAGACTAAAATATCTGCAACGATTTACCATACACACGTTCGATAAATGTGTGAGATTCGGTTTGTACCGAAAAATTGCTACGATTTATAGTTACGTGTGTAGCTACCTTTAGAGGACTCTAAAGAGGTATTTGAATACTTCAAAGAAAAGAGGATTCGTGATCCGGATTTCATTTCAATTTTTTGAAAGGATTCGAATTATATAAGCCTGAATTCCGATATTTTGAGTTAATTTTGTTTTTATCACCTGCAGATCCGGACAAAAATTTCCATTACGTCGTGGATTGCGGAAAGCCCGTGATGAAAGAGCACTGCTACTGGCCCCTCGTCTCCGATCTAAACAACGTGCTCTCACACAGACCGGTCGCTCTAAGGTTCATGGCCGACGATTCCCTGCTGGACATGTGGTTCGTCTTCCTCTCGATGTTCCAAGGTATGCATTTGTTTAAAATCATTTAATTACAATACAATGCAATTGGTAGAAAGTCAACTTTTACAACGTTTAAAAAATATACTAATTTTGTTTCATAATTTAGGAATGAATGTGAATCAACGTGAATTAAGCCAGCACGTCGAGTTCGAACCCAACACTTATTACGCCGCGTTCAGCGCCGAGCTGGAGGCGAGCGCTTATCCGATGTGGGCTCTTGTCTCACATCTCGTCGACAGCAACACGTCGTCGCTGACGAGAAGGGTGCTGACGTCATGTCTGGCGGCGTTGGATGAGTGGTTGGACGCTATTAACTACAACAGTCCTAGTGTTGTAAGTTTACTTTATTTTATTAGAGTTGTTTTACATACAAGAATACTCGCAGAAATTCTAAAATTTTATATAAAAGTTTCGCTCTAATATTATATATATAAAAATATTTTCCCCTGTAGTACACAGCAAAAAATTATTTTCCGAATAATTATTACCATATGCTTGTTTATCTCAAAAATAGGAGGACCACAACAAATATAAGCTGATCAAATTACGCAACCTTATTGGCTGACGAAAATTTAAATTCAAACTGAAGCATAGGGATCTAAGTATAATCTGTGTTTTTTAATATGACCAATCAAATTTGACATTTCAAGAATTTAGTGGTGTGATGCAGGTTGTCTTTTAGGTTAGAACAAGATTAATCACATGTTATTTTATAAATTAACTATTAATATGACAATTCAATTAACTCACAAAGATTACGATTACAAATGTATTTACCTGTCACCGCCTCAAATTATTTGTATCTACTACCAATTTGATAAAATGCCTCTGTGGATCAGGTAGGATAGGAGGATCAGGTAATACTCCTTGCTCAGGAATATCTGTCTTCTTTATTATATGTTTAAATTTTAAAAATGTTCTAAACACAAGGAATTTTTCTTTTAGGTATACATGTACTTTTTTTCAATGTAAATTTTCAGACATTCGTAAATCTTATTAAAAACTTTCAATTTAAAAACTCTAACGAGTGTTTTCCACTCCCAGGCTAAGCATAAAGTAAAATTTCGAGTTAAGAAAAGCCTGAAAATCAGGCTTTTCCAAACTCGAAATTTTACTTCATGCACCACACGTATAAAACACAAAATATACTGCTTAGTTCTGATCACATGCTCATTAATTTTACAAATGTTAATATGGAATATGTGAAAGTATACTTAAAAGAAAAAATTGCTGTATGTGTTGTAAAGTTACAAGTTGTAGCGTTCTCTTTCTTGAAAATCTCTGCATCGTGACAATTTATTTGACAAATTATATCATTTGTCACACTGATAATCATTTACCAAGATTTCAAAATTGAATGTGTAAAATACCCTACTGCTAAAGCAGGACTGCAACTGTTCGCAGTAAATACGCCCTAAGTTTGGTCATATTAAAATAAAAATAGAGTTTACGTGAAATTGCGGGCGTAATGTTAGAATCACAACTAACTTTTCTTGACTAAGTGCAAGGGTAGACAATGCTTATGGGAGAACTGGATTCCGAGTTTTCGAGGATAGAAAAGGAGAGACTGTGGTAGGGAAGTGGGTCCATCTACTTATGAATAGAGTAAACGTAGAAGTATTCCAGAGAAAACTGCTCCGGTTGCATCTACACACACACACACACACAAACGCGCTCGCTCTTATTTCGTCGTGTAATTTGATCCCGTCTACACCACTTGTACGATGATAAATTTGATGACCTTCAGAAAAAATAAACTGTTCCGAAACATTTCTTTTATTTTCAGATTTCCAGTGTGTTCGCAATTATGGACTTTGGGAATCAGATATATTTTAAAAGCTCCTAAATAAACCTAAAATTTAACTAAAAATCAAAAAATAAAATTCAATAAGTTTACATTAAAGAATTCATTTGATATTATTTTTATCTTGATTGTTTTTTTTTTCTTCATAAATTCAATTAAAACTTTGGTATGTACCAAATTTGGCAAATAATTTATATTATTGATTAGTTATATAGACAGTTTTTTAAGTATAAATAACTCAATATACAGAATACACTGTACATTTTTCTGGGCTTTTCTAAACTCGAAATTTAACTTCATGCGCCACGCGTATAAAACACTGATTTTACGTGAGGTTCAAATATACTTAAATTTCACAATATTTTAGTGTTTTATACGCGTGGCGCATGAAGTAAAATTTCGAGTTTAGAAAAGCTCCGAAAATTTGTCTCGGGTCGCTGCGCGACCCTCGACAAATTTTCACGGGGCTTTTCTAAACTCGAAATTTTACTTCATGCTTAGTCTGGGAGAGGAAAACACTCGTTTAAAGCATCAAATTGAACTCTTTTAAAAACACAACGAAAATCTACAGATTTAAAGAAAATAAGGTGAATTTGAAATATGTATACTTTAACGGAAAACTTCCTGTATATGAACTGTGGTAGACGAATAATAAAATTTATTATCACCACAAAAAGTCTATTCGAAAATATTTCTTTTATTTTGAGATTTCAAGCGTGTTCCAAATTGTGAAATTCGGGAATATATTTTATAAAAACAAATTTACAATGAAATTAACAATTCTAAAATATATTTTCAACGTTTTTAGTTATTTTATATATTTTTAATAAAAAATTTGTTAAAATTATTAGATTAATAGATTATTGTTTCAAGTATTCATAATTTGTATAAATAAACATAGTCATTTTACAATGAAAAAATGTAAAATATATTTCCAACATTTTTAGTTATTATATATATTTTTAATAAAAACGTGTTTAAAAATTAATAGATTTTTAATATATTTATGTTATTAAACATTTTTTATTTAAAACTTAGATAAATACAAAAATCTTTTTACAATGAAAAAATCAATTTGAAAAATGATGGGTATTTTAATTGGAATTGATAATAAAAAAACAGAAATTATTTCAATAAAATAGATAAATTATTTACGAATACACAAAACTAAAAACATAGCAATATAGATTCATATAAACATTCATATATACAAAAAACTAACAAACATTAAAAAACCATATTAAATATACATATAACTGTTTTCTCAATTATTAACGATATTTTAGAAGCAGTTTTTTCTTTTTTTTTTTTTTTATTCAGTAATAATTATACAGAATTGATCGAAGTGTAACACAAAATCAACAGAATATATTTTAAATAAAAAGCCAACAAATCAACACCTCATCATTTGCTTGTTTAATTTCATGACACTCCGGTTTTCAAAAATGCAATAAATAGCAAAGCTCGGTGTGTATATTTTTACTCTAACCAAATGAATATCATAATTTCCCTGAAATAATTAGGGAAAATAATATTTTAATTTTGAGAAATTAACATTAAAATTGCTACGTTCCGTTTCATCCATTTACACTCTGAATAACGTGTATGAATATCGAATTAACTCTTTTCCTTGACTATTTTCTTTTTGGACAATATTCATTATTTTAGTGGGGATAGCTTTATAGAAGGGATGAAAAATCAAATTCTTCGAAGTGATCTATCTGTTTTTACCTATTTGTAGGCATTTTTTCGACCACGTTTTTATTATGGTGTATACCCTCAAGTATTGCGCGACCAGAACAATACCACTGCAACTTACAGATAATCCGCAACCTTCTAAAAACCATAAATATTTTGGGATTTAAAAAGATTATTTACTGTTGACACATTTAATCCGTATTCGCAGAATCAAATTCGGTAATTTCTTATCATGTTTTTCACTAACCGATATTTTAGTTAGACACTTTTTGATCGGGTTTTCTTAAATCATTTTGAATTATTTTTACTTACCTATTTAGTCTGTAACATAATCCCATCGGTACCTTTTGTAAATGTAATCTGACTAAGAATAAAACCATTGAAATAATTGAATTAACCTGACATACAAAACATTGTAAACTGGAAATAGAGTATTCAATAATTTTTGCAATTACACTTCTCAGAGAAAATCTATTATACTTATTTTATTAAAAGACATCTTGTTGTTTTCTAAATGTTTTTGATTATCATCACTTAACGAGACTTTTCAACATATTTCAATATTTGAGACAATTATCTCAAATATTATCGATAACACTTGTTTCTGATTCCTGGGACCCTAAAACGTATATTTCCGTACAAAAAAAGATAGCCATGAGGTCGGTAACAATTATTAAAATGTAAAATTTATAATGTTATTAATGTGACTAATTACTTGATTTAACAAGTTTGTTTGTTTCGCAGTTTTTGATAATATTCTCAATTATAAAGTTTCATGATTTTTATATAATTTGTACTTTCTCTATATAACATTTCGTGTATCTCAGAAAGTATTAAGAATATCGAAAAATATTTCTGCTTATTCTTTTTTAAATTATCCCCATGCAGCCGCACGACAGATGCCATAAATTTTAATCCAAAAATTAGGTAACATTTTAGTGCCCGCTGAGTGTTGTCGGTGTTGGTCAAATGGCACACAATAAGCGTTTATAAAATTTCAATCGCAAAAGTACAAGTTGATCATGTAACAATCGTTCAAAGTAAACGGATAATTAAAGTAGTCAGTGCAAAAACCACAAATTTCTGAAACTGTCAATATTTATTAAAAGTATGGTTAATTTAATAAAATTACGCATCGTGATTAAAATATATACTGAGTCCATTTTGGGATCTGATTTTTATCTTTTGCAGAATAAACACTCATGTTGAATTGAATTATTGCTTTGTGTTTTAATAAATTTGATGCCAATCACTGACTTTTCGTAGCAACTACTGTTTTGACGATTTTATTTTCGTATAATCGTTCACTATTTTCAAGCTATATTTCAAATGAAACTGAGGAGAACTCAAAAATAATACCTCGAAAATACTACTAGTAGGTAAAGAAATGATTTTAATTTTATTGTAATCGTTTTGGTTCAATAAGCGATACAAACTCAAATTCCAATTACATTGGAAATCTTTACATGAAACATACAATGCGCCTTGAAACGGGACACATAGTATATTTAAAACTATTTTAACCCATTAACGGCCAAGCAATTTTAACTCTAAAAGTTCATTTTAATTAAAATTCTACACTTCTTTTTATGATTTCTATGAATGACTTATTGCATTACATACTGTGAATTTTTTCTTTAAATACACATAATGTATACGTGAATTTAATAAAAAGTTAAAAATCATAAATAGTTTATTATTATTATTATTATATTAAAGTGATATTGAATTTCAAAAAATTAGTGCCTCAACAATGTAATGTATACGCTGTCAATGTTCAGGCATTCGTCGATTTTATATAAAAACGTGCAATATGAAGTTAAGAACGAGTGTATCCACTCCCAGACTAAGCATGAAGTAAAATTTCGAGTTTAGAAAAGCCTGAAAATTTGGCTCGGGCGCGGCTTTTCTAAACTCGAAATTTTACTTCATGCGCCACGCGTATAAAACATTGTAATATTGTGAAGTATTTATAATACACTTTAAATAACAAATTTTTTAAATTTTTCTTGGTACATTTTTAATTCAGGTCAAATAATATAATATATCAAATAAACTTATTTAGTAACTTAATTATCAAAAAATAATAATGTTGCGTGTATGCATCAACGGCGCTTAATGGGTTAAAAACTTCAAACGGTAATAATTCAAAAACTAAAAAAAAAAAATGACAACTGCATTTTGCACTGACCCCTTTAATTAAAAAAGAAACCCTTATCGATCAGTAGATTTGATCTGATCAATAGGATTGATCTGATTAGTTAATAAAATGATAAGTTGATGTATTTGTTTTACTTTTTATGAAAAGTTAAATAGTTTTGTATTTTAAGTTTCTTGCACAAAATAAATAATACATAATTAATTTTACAACGTTCACATATAATTTCATAAAATCTATTCTCTAATAACGCAGAAAATAAAATTGTAGAAGGAAACGCATGAATGAATGTAACACGCATCCTTAGCTCGTTAAAAGAAAAAAAAACGTGTTTTCAAGATTGAAAAATCAACATCTGGAATATGATACAACGAGAAGCGCGGAATAGAGGGAGAAAGAAATTGTCTCTCTCTCGCTCTCTCTCTGAGACTTGATTTCGCGACATCTGGAATAAAATAGTCGTAACCGACCGACCGCAGGAAGCCAGACTGGTGTATATAGGCAGCCATATACACCAATGTGGCATCCAGCGCTCTGCTCCCATTCGCGTGTACCCAAAATTTATATGGGGACTGGCTAACTGGATATATATATATGAACTGTGCTAAGTGGCAGTTTCCGATTATTTACACATTTTGTGCTTAAAGTGTTATCAGTGTGTTGAAAGTATGTATTTTGTAATACCTTCCTTAAATTACTATTTTTCTTCTCTAAACTGTGGAATACATTTTCTTAAAATCAAGTTTTATGCATCCCTTTTCCCTTTAGGGTCCTCATATAAAAAATATGGATTAGCGTACTACTAAGAATTTAGTAAGAATGTTATGCTATGTTAAATAAAATTAATAGGTCTGAAATAAATAATGTCCGCACTATTGTGTGCAAGCACTAAATACGTACACTATACTTTCTATAATTACATTTTTATGTGCAACAAATACTTTCTGTAATAACGTTTAACTATAAATTCTGTTTCTTTCACCAGTTTTAGAAAATGTTGATTGTAAAACTCAAATGATGTTCTCCAAATTTTTTCTATTTATAAATATACAAAATTGACAGGTCCAGTTCTTTAACTGTGTATTTTGTCATTTTTGTGTAATATACACCTATTTTCAGTAAATAATGAACACAAAACTATTAATGATGATTTTTTTAAATTAATTCATGCTACTTTCATTGTTCTCACCACTTGCACCATATGTTAGTGTGCATTTTTTTAACACTTCTCACCGGTTTTGAGTCTGTTCGTTCACATTAGTACAATTTCTGAGCTAACAGATGACAGGAGATCGCAACATAAAAAAAGAACATTCACAGCACACCTTGCCTGCAGTTTTTAGTCAAGGAAAGAGTGTGGCGTGCCTAAAAGATGTACTTTTCAACCACACTTGCTTCGAGGATTGAATAGTGTTCAAGAGTGGCAAGCAGAAGTGAACGTGTAAACACAAATGGTATGCTTTTTACCACACTTTTCCGTGGCGTGTGGCATTTCCAACATGGTGGTAATTTTTGACTACACTCTTTCCTCGACTCAGTACCATTTAGACTGCACGAGTACGTAAAACTATATCCTGTTAATAATCGCCGATTACGTTGCTACGCGATACGATTACATACTCGTGGAACGGCATCGTCGGCATCGTCGCATCGTAGACCTGTAACGATTAGTAATCGGCGATTACAATTCAAACATAATCATGTCAGATCTGTCAGGCTGTACCGATTATTAATCAAAAATAATAATTTGATTTAAACTATCAGTATCATTTGACATTTGTAATACATTGTGTCATATAAGTGGTGATCGATATATTTTGTTCTTTGTTGGTAAACAATATCAATTACAAATTTATATTTCCAAAAATAATTTGCAAGAGTCGGGTACAAGTGCGGTCTAGCTTTTTTCTAAAAAGATGTCAACAGTGCAACGAAATAAATCGAACTATTCGTAATATGTGTGGTATGTGAGAAGATATTTCAATTCGGAAAAAGGTGCAGTCCTTCAAATTTTAAGAAGCACGCTTGTTCCAAAAATAAATACAACCATGAGGATGATAGTTGAACAGCCACACGCGTAGGCAAGAAATAATGAACAATTGTGTAAAATTTGTGGCTCGTGATCAACGTTCTTTTGATATTGTAAATAAGGAGGGATTTAAAGCTTTGGCTTACTCGCCTGTTGAAATTTTGGTTAATCTTGAAACAAAATTTTTTAAAATTGATGGTCTTCGTCACATCATTTCCTTTTGATTTCAAAAATTAGAACAAATATAATTATTTTAAAAGACCATAACGTAATATAGTATAATAGATAATCTCTATAGAACTTCGGCCGTTTGTTGGGGACTTTAGCGTGCTTCAAGGCCATTTCATGACGAATCATCTTTACATGTTTTATTTTTATTGTAAGTAAATCGTGTATATGAGATGTAATGAATATTTTTGTGTTAAATTCACGTTATTTTTTCTACAAGTAAAAAAAAATCGCTATAGTAATTAACTAAATCCAATATCCAAAGTGCCAATTTTCGATATGTTTTTGTTAAATTTATTAGAATGATTAAAAAAAGAATATTATTCATGACAGTCTATAATAAAATTGAATTACCGATGAATCATTGATTGTTAAGTGTCCGAGTTACAGACAAAGTGTTGGGACTTCGACTACATTAGCCGGCCAGAACTTTATTAAACTTAATCTTCAATTTTTCAAAACAATAACAATTAATTATCTCTCTTTGATCTAAACACATTGGTGTAGTAGTTTTCCTTCACGTCAATTTCTGACGGGTCAACATCTTGAAGACTGACGCCATATAAATTCCGAACACCTTCCGAGTCGCCTATGTCGGGAAATTCCTAGCCACTTATTATATTTTACTTTAGCACAGAACATAATTTTAACCATCGCTGAGCAGAGGAACATGTTCCCAAAAATGACTTAAAACAATTTTTGTGTGTGAACTAAACTTAGATGTTGCAACTCATACACCTTTTAAGATTATTTATTTTTGCAATTGATGTGCTTTGCTATGTTGAGTGAAAACACAATATTTTTTTATATAAACTTTTTTATATATCTTGTATCTAAAGATATTAATAACTGTTTAAAATTATTGAGAAAAATGTACCTGTATAACCGATTACTCATACGATTCTGCATAAATTAACGATTATAATCGTGTAATCATGAGTACGATTACGAGTATGTTTATACTCATTGTTGCATCGCAACGATGAGTATTTGTGTCTGTAATCGCCGATTCCAGTCATACTCGTGCAGGTCTCTAGTACATACTGGACTACGTTCTATCGTTGACGAATTTTGTCATTCTTGCCTCCGCGCAAAAGTTGCATTTACACGTACAATTTTGCGTCGACTCAAGGCGTGTGACACTCAATCCTCGATAAAGGAGCCTATAAGGGCTTTGAATTTACTCAAAATATTAAAAATAATAAGTTGGCGGTTAATGAGTTGTATCACTAATGATTTAATGATTTTTTTTCTTCAGAGTGACAGTCTTCAAGTATCTTTCCATCTACCTCTGCATCGTTATCTGGCTGTGTTCCTGTGCCAGGCGGTCGCCAAGCAAGGTATAGCGTTGAATGAAGTGCTGCCATCTCCTGACACTTTAAACCTACTCATGATGCATCCGCTACGAGTACAGGTAAGTCAGACTACTACTACTACTAGGAGTATATATTTTCATTTCTAGACCGATAAAATCAATACATGTGTACCGGGTGATCAATCTCAAGTGTCCGGGATTTGCAACAAAAAAATCCCTACATTAGTACATTTAGTACACACTGTCAGACGTTGTGCTGTCACTCATGTTTATTGTTTTCTCCAAATTTATTAAGACAATCCCGTTTACAATACCTCATAATATATTCATTGTTACCGGCCCGGGAAAAATATTTTCTTAGCGGCCCATAAGTAGCCAAGGCCCGGCCTGTACAGTGTACTAGTCAGAGGACACCGGCCAGGAATTGCCTTGGTGTCCCGCTAGTTGTATCCGGACCTGCCTGGATTTTTGTTTAGAATGTGAAGGTGGTCATTTTGAACATTTACTCTAGTCAGAATGGATATTTATAAATTTATTTTTGTTTGTTACTTCACAAAGTTTTCATTAAGAAGATTGTTTCTCCCACATCTCTGATTAAATGATTTTTAAGATCAATATGATCACGTTGATTACCTAATGTTAGTCTCATGATTTATTCAAGTGAAAGCAGCTACGATTGCAAGGATTAATAAGTCTTTTTAAAGAAAATTGTTTGTTTGCTATTGTTTAACATGTTATGTCTCGTAGAACCTTGTGAAACATGAAAATAACGAATACAAGTAAAGTCAACACATTACCCTTTACCCCGATGTCACAAAAAATAAAACAGTATCATAAACGCATGTCTACGTTTTTATTTTATATATTTGATGAACCTGTCAGTGAGTAATCAAATTATTTCAAAAGAAGGAAACAATAAACAAGAATGAACTGAAACCCACAGAACAGTATACCTCAGTTAAATGGCATATTAATAATGTGTTTAGTATTGCATTAGTCACAATATTTAAGAAAATAAACATTTACAATCGCAATAATAATAATTTGTGACAAATTATAAGTGATCAATCTGTATGGATTTTCTTTGGTTCTAACATTCCAATTATTTTTTCACTTACTTTTAATGCAAACCTTTTTCTCACTATCAGAAATCTGATGTTTCTTCTTTAAATAGTTTGGTCACAGTTCTAATGATATTTTGGGAATTTTCGTAAAATTGGCGCATTTGAAGTATTTTGACAGGCGTCATGAATGTCATGATAATAGAAACGTAAGCTTAACATTTGACGTGCCAAACAATTGAAGATATTCTGTTTCAACCAAAATCCATTGATTGAAAACAAATCGAAGTTAATGACATTAGGGTAGAAAGGTTATGTGTTGACTATACCATCCAGTTTATAACATAACTCTCGTTTGGTAGATTAAAATCGGATCATGATAGCCAACTCAGGACATTTTACATTGATCACCCGATAATAAATTGACATTAGTAAATTAATGATTTATAATTATTTTTGCACAAGCAAAACTTGATCTTTTTTCGGTATAAATAACTGTAAGAACGCCGATTGCGGCCGCGTCCGTTACTCTGAGGCCAATTTCAATTCGTGCAGCTAGTTATATGCAACACAATATCCTCGTATGTGAACGCTTGCGTTGATCGTAGCGTTGAAAATCTGGCACATCTTATTCAAGCAGGTGGTGAATTCGCACAGCATTTAGCTGTTGCCTTTGTCATGGTTGCTTGTTTTTAGTTTGCTTTTCTTAGCAATCCACTTTGAGTAGGACAGTATGGGTGTGGAGATTGGATTAAATGAACAAAGTTGTGCAGTTTTATGTACTCATTCAGGATTACAATGAGAAAAAATATAAAGTTTATAAAATTTCGAAATGATTGATAAAAAACTTGAATTCTATCTATATATATATTTTTGATTTGTGCTTTTATTCAAAATCTGTAAAAACCCTGTCAAAGTAAATGCCATGGTGCATCAGATGGTTATCAATTTAGATTTATCAGGTGATTCGTTTTTGTTTCATTATATGCATATCATTTTTTTATTGTTTTCAAACAATTCAATTGTTTCTTTAGTTGCTAAGATACATATGAAAAAATTTAAAAAAAAAATACTACTATCAGTTGTTTATAGATTGTTTTGCCAACAAGCATGTTTTAGTTAGACAAAGTGCTTGTTTTCATAGTTATGTTTATGTTTATGGTATAACAAATAAATATGGGAAAAAGTGTGTGTGCGGCACAAATATCACTATATGCTGTTATTAATAAAACAGAAACGAATCGCCTAACTAATTAAAATAAATCACCATTTTATGCTCAATTCAATTTACTTTATTATGTTTTTACAGTTTCGCAAAAAAAAAAACACTAATAAGAAAGATATTAACAATTTAATTTCGTTTATAAACAATTAAAACATAATAATCACTAAAAAACATTGTTTAATATGCATATAACCTATTTCAAAAACAAAAGTTGATATCAATAAAACAAAAACAAATCGCTAGATAAATTAAAAGCGATCACTATCTGATGTGTCCCAACATTTACTTTGGCAGTGTTTTTACAGATTTCCAAAACACTCCCAAATAAAGTAGAAATAGGCGATTTTCGATAATTGCAATTTTTCGTTTTTTAAAGTTTCACTTTTTTATTAGTTAATCTGAATAAGCATATAAAACAGCACAACTTTTTCTATTTAACCGAATCTCTATCATATTACTAATAATAGTTACCTATACTGGGCTACTCAAAGTTAGACATCCTGTATTGTTACCAGTAAATCATAAAAAAATACTCTCTAAATGTACTTATAATTTGTAGTTTTTTTACCGGTATTTCGGTAAGTTATTCAAGCTATGTAATCGATATACTAATAACTTTGTTTATCTGTATACATATTCCCTATTTAAACCTACCCGAATAAAACGTGAGTCAAATGCATTGAAACCATTTAAAACAGTTATTATAGACAGCACATTACTGTTAAGGTATATTAGGTTGCCTATAATAGTTGTTTTATGTGGTTTTTGAACGTCACTTTAAACGTTGAAAGACGCAGTTTTTAAAATGGAATAAATTAGCAAAATCGAAGCAAATTTTAAAATGTATGTCTACCTCCACTTTCTCTGTAGGCAATGAAACGCTTGTTAAAATGATTGAATAATTTTTCACAGACGTCTCTGTCAAATTTGCCAATTACTACTTGATGAATTTACCTCTTTAAGTCGGCAATCGTTTACGGTTTATTTACGTAAACTTGTAACTTGACATATCCCCATTAAAAGAAGTCACAATATATGGCAGTTTGCATTGTCCTGCCTTATGCACATTTCATCAAACCCGTCATCCTCCATTTCTGCCATAGCAAACCACAAAAAGTTAATGATCTTGCCCTGACAACGGTTTATATTTTGTAATTAATTTCCTCAATAAGAATACGTTGCTCGTTACTGAACAATTTCATGACTATTAAATGGAAAAATGACAAATGGTCATCTAATCGGAATGATAGTAGATAACGAAAATCGCAAAAACAGTGCTGACAATCTTCAAACGAAAAAATCTAGTGCCACCTTTAACACCCTATAGAAGTGCTACTCTATGCATTTTTCGCATTAAGGTCGAATACAGTGACTTAATTAAACATAGTTGCGATAACTATGGTATTCGTTTTGATTGGTTGTTATGAATTTTGATCCAATATGGCGGACAAACAGCGGCGTAGGTGATAAGTTTGTCACAGTAATCCCATCTAAAGTTTGTGCTTTATTGCATTTACCTCAAAAACGGAACGGTAAATAGAATCAACCTAAACCCGTTCATTTGAGGTATTAACTATCATATGTTTCTATTTCAAAATTAAGGGAACAGCTCCTGGATGACGCTTCAAGTGACAGCTGAAGTGTCAGATGTTTGTATTATAACCTATTTATTTGATTAATTTTGACTCAACATGGCGGATGACAGGGAGTTGTTGCCACTGGGGCCGTATGATTTCCCTTTTGTTAAAAAATTATAGACAGTCGTTAAAAAATCCTTATGATTTCCTATTCAATAACCTATTTGATCTTAAGCACGATTATTTGAAAAAGATTTTTTCATATTATTTAGTTAAAAATGTGTCAAAATGTTACGCTTTGTAAAATAGTTGAAGAAAAGGTAATAAGAGGTTCTAATAAACAACTTGTTTCCCCATTTTCGATGCTGTACTCTGATTAGTACAGGGAGGGGCAGAAAAAGCTATCCGATTTCAAATCCCTTTTTCTCAGAAGAGGGAAAAGGTAGAGTAGTGGGGTAAAAACCGTTAGAAAGCCGGTTTTTTGCCATTTGACATTAGTCAACATGCCTTGGTCTGGTGAACATCGTGCTTTTGTTATTGAGCGGTTTATCGAAAACGCCGTAAACAGGCAGAATTTTCGATATTGGAGTGACGAAAATCCTCGGGAAATCCATCAGAAACCCCTCCATAGCCCAAAAGTGACTGTGTGGTGTGCTCTTTCCCGCCTAGGCGTCTGGGGGCCTTACTTTTTTAAAGAAAATGGGCAAACCGTAACGGTCAACAACGAGCGCTATTGTTTCATGCTGGAAAATTTTCTTCAGCCCAAAATGGAAGAAAATGGCGTGGAAAATGTGTGGTTTCAACAGGATGGTGCAACCGCCCACACATCGCGACGATCAATGGACATTCTAAGGGAAATGTTTGCCGGACGCCTCATTTCTCTGAGAGGTGATATTGGCTGGCCGCCGCGCTCACCGGATCTCACTCCATGTGACTTCTTCCTTTGGGGTTACCTCAAATCGAAGGTATTCCAGCATCGACCAAGGATCCTTCTTGCTTTACGAAGGGAAATTGCTCGGGCAATTGAAGACATTCCTGTGGAAATGACGGTGAAAGTCATGGAAAGCTACCGCGAGCGCCTAAATCAGTGTATCCGCTCCCAAGGACGACATTTGAGTGATGTGCTTTTCAAAACTTAAATTTAAAAATGGCATAAAATTTGCGATATGTTAATAAAAAATTTTTTTTGTCAAGTTGAGTAGTTTTAATTTTATAACGTTTTGAAATCGGATAGGTTTTTCTGCCCCACCCTGTACAATGGGATAAAATGGGTTAAGCCCTGTCATTATCAAATTTATTTAAATAAGTTTTTAAAAAACGTGGATCATTATTTATTTAACCCACTCGTTAACTTGACATTTGTAAAAAGCAGTTGACTTTTACAATAATTTAGAAGAAAATGAATAATAAAATCGACAGTCAGCTTAAAAATGTGCCTACACATCGAAAACTGAAAAAAATTCAACCTCAAATTTGATTTAAAAAAATCGCAAAGATAAATTGGTTTGTATGTAAATTTAATAAAGGATACAAACTCACCAGTGCATAGAACTCCCCAATTATAATTACTAAAATCTGTTACATTTTGTTATAAATAAATAAATTATAATTAGATATAAAATTAATTCAGTGTTGTATTGGTATTATGTTTTATTCATAATAATTCTAATATGAAAAGTATGGGAACACCTGATTTCTGGCTAAACTATACTTGCTATGAAAAAACAGTTTTAATATAAATGTTTGTAGTCATTTTAATCTGTTCAAGGACGTAATGTGATTTCCAACAGCTATCCAATTTCTCGAGGTATGACGTCATCGGTGTTTTTTTAAATGGAACACCCTGTATATTTTCAACTTACTCATATTATCGAAAACTGTGTAATATGCAATGTCTTAAATTTCTAAACAAAATAGAATGGACTAATGTGTGTTTTGTTTATATGGTATTTGGATTAACTTAGCTTACTGCAACTACCTTTTTTTACTTTTACTGTATGTAATGCAAAGGTTTTGTGAACATTTTTAAATGTAACATGTTAGCGGAAATACCCGCTTTAAAGTTCTCGTGAGTTGACCATTTTTGAAAAATGTTTGTCCGTTTGTCTGATTGATCTGTACAGCAAGAATCGTTAAAGATCGAGATGAAACTTTCAACTTAAGCTTTTTATTACAATCGTAGGATCTGAAAAGATTTTGGTGAAATTGCGGAAATCGGAAGAAGTAGTTTACTCTTACCGTGTTTTAGATTTTTCTTTATATTTTCTTAAATATTGATCATATCGAAGAATCTTTCAAATACAAGTTGTAGGGGTCGTCAAAATACTTAATAGCCTAATACCTTGAATAGATTAAAAGTAAGATACACCGTTTTTTGTAATCAGGCCGCTCCGAATAAATTCATTAAATATTAGGCTGGGGAAAATCTGAAAAAAACCTGTTTATAACTGACGGGGAAAGTACTATGATGGACACACCACCATTTTTTAATGTTAGTATCAATACCAAGAATTTTTGTATATTATATAAAATAAATTCTGGTTTTTCTTAAATAAATTATTTTCTCATCAGAAAAAAAAATCACAAAATCTTTTTATTTTTGGATACACATAAAAAAATCAAAACACGCACGAGAACTAAATATATATATACATAAACTTTATTATTGAACACGACTATATTATTCAAAGGTTATTATATTAAATAATCACTTTACAAAAAAAGAGAAAATTGAGTAGCGTAATAAACGAATAAACTACGCGTAACGTAAAAATATCACAAAACTAAACGTTACTAAGAATCATCGATGGCGTTCCTTATCAAATCGCCGTAGTCATACGTCATGATTTTCGGCGCTATGTATCCGCCGAAGTTCGCAGTACCCTTGTGAAATACCCCCGCTCCGGCCAACGGCACCAAGATCGCCGATGTCACTTCCTGAATATCGATGAATGGAATGGTGGTTTGCGCGGCGTCGCGTTCCAAATCGCTGTTCGTGAATTCTAAGTACTGATCGCTCTTAGAATCCGGGAGTGAGGTTGCTGGGGATCTAGTTGGGACGTCTCTGTTCTCCAAAATGAGTTTCTTCCTGGGGAATTAAATTGATTGTGCCGAGGTTTTTTTTTTGTTTGTTTAGGGAACTAGGTGTCTTGTTTGCTAAATACTTACAATCGTTTTGGTTTAAACAGTCCATGCAAACTAAAAAAGTTACGCACTCGTTTTTGGGATTCGAGCAAAAAATGGTATTGAGCTCGTACGGTTGCATGCTAAACACGATAAGAGCGTTTTTCGTGTTATTTACTTACCTGGGATTTTTCGACGCGTCGGTGTTTTGGTTGTCCTGCCAATAACTGCCGTTTACGTTCAGTTTCCCGCTGTCGAAATCGAATGGGGTCATACGGACTTCGAAGTTCAGGTGGGATCCGATTAATTTGAACCTCACACCTAAGCAAATATCGCTTAAAATAATGCACCTACAATTATATGCGTGACCTACCAGTGACAACCTCGTCTTTGCTTCCTCTCAAATCGTCCAAATCAAAGTTTCTCTTTTCCCAGGTTAGGGTGTGGAAATCTTGGCCATTGTACATTCCCTTATCTGTGATTTTGTAATTCTCCACCGGCACCCAGTTAACCGTATCGGGATCTATTTTGGCCTTGGGCAACAATAACCCTTCTTGCACTTGCAGATGGATTATTCGGTTTTTCTTCACGAATTTTAAACCGGTTACAACCCTATAAATAAAAATATTCTTGACTCTTGGAAATATATTTTTGTGGTACATTTTGTTTTTCTTTGGCTTCTAGTTCTTCTGTTATTACTGATTATTTCTATAAAACTGCTATATTGATCCCATGCATAATTTTTCAAAAATTAGTTTTTTTGCCTTCAACAGATGTCAATGTTAGGCCGTTTTTAGTGCTGTACTCGAAGGAGTACAGTGGGTTAAAAATGAGTTAAACAGAACTTATTGATGCAAACTTATAAGGAAAATTACCCAGAGGTATTAAAGATTTACCCTTTAGTGTAGGCTTTTACCAAATTCCAAAATTGCTTACCTATTTGCAGCCATTGTTGCTTCCGATGCACGCATGTTGAAATATCTGTCGGAGTTTGCGCCCTGCTCGTCGCACAAGCACATGCAGTAGGAACAATGCCAGAAGAGCCATCTCCACCAGCTGTCGACCTTTGTCGTTCCGCTGGAACAGCCAAATTTTCTTCCCAAGATTTTTCCATTTTCGTACTCGATGTATTCATATCTTCTGTTTGTTCCGACTGCCTGGAATTTCACACAAGCGTTCATCAATAATGATTAGCTCAATATATTTCGGGTTTATAGTATAAATTGTTCAATCTCAAGTTTATTTCATGTTATTCACATCAAATGATATCATTTGTTTTGGTTCAATCTGGAGCTCGGAAATAAACTTAGTTGAAATCTAAACTTCAAGGGTGGAGTACAGAAATAAACTCAGTGGAAACCTGTAGTTTATAGATAAATTTTGTGTAAAACTGGAGTTCAGAGATGACCTCTGTTGAAATCTGAATGCTAGTGATAAATTGTAGAGAATTATAATACTGGGAAAGATACGGTTTAGTTTTTTTTTTTTTTTAATTAAAAACGATATACATCCCCTTTACGCTGAACGTTTTTAGATAACCGTTGATTGAAAAGTATGGAAGAAGAAGTTTCAATCTGGAGTCCAGAGATAAATTTAGTTTAAATCTGTAGTTCAGAGATAAATTTAGTAGAAATCTGGAGTTCAGAGATAAATTTAGTTTACATTTTTAGTTCAGAGATGAATTTAGTTTAAATCTTGAGTTCACAGAAAATGTTTGTTTAAATTAAGTTCAGAGATGAAGTTTAAATTTGTAGTTCAAATATGAATTTAGTTAAAATCTAGAGTTCAGAGATGTATTTAATTTAAACCTGTAATTCAAAGATGAATTTAGTTAAAATCTGGAGTATAGAGACGAATTTAGTTTAAATCTGTCATTCAGAGATGAATTTAGTTGATATCTGCAGTTTAGAGATAAATATAGTTTAAATCTGTAGTTCAGAGATGAATTTATAAAAATCTGCAGTTCAGAGATAAAGTTACTTAAATTTGTAGTTCAGAGATGAATTTAGTTTAAATCTGGAGTTCAGAGATGTATTTAATTTAAACCTGTAGTTCGGATATAAATTTAGGTAAAATCTGGAGTTCAGAGATAAATTTAGTTTAAATATGTAGTTCAGAGATGAATTGAGTTGAGATCTGCAGTTCAGAGATAAATATAGTTTAAATCTGTAGTTCAGAGATAAATTTAGTTTAAATCTGGAGTTTATAGATGTATTTAGTTTAAATCTGGAGTTTAGAGATGAATTCAGTTGAAGTCTGTTGTTCAGTGATGAACTGAGTTCAAGTCTGTTGTTCAGTGATAAACTCAGTTCAATCTGAAGTTCGGAGTAGGGATTGTAGTACCGGTGAATATCTGATTCCTTGTTTTTTTTTTCTAATATCACATCTCGATGTTTACGTTAAACATTTGATAAATTCTTTGTTTTTATAAAAGAGCTTAATTTGAAACTTTAAACCAGTGTTTTTCATTCCCAAATAAGCATGAAGTAAAATTTCGAGTTTAAAAAACCCCCGTGAAAATGTTTCGAGGGTCGCGCAGCGACCCGAGACAAATTTTCTGGGCTTTTCTAAACTCGAAATTTTACTTCATGCGCCATGCGTGTAGAACACTGAAATGTTATGATGTTCACATCCGATATCAGCATGGTATAATTTGGGTTTGCAGTATGACATTGTTTAATTATTCGCAAAACAGATGTCAACATGATATGGTTTGAGTTTATTATAGAATAACTTGGAAATAATATCCGGAAATCCGACAAATAATATCTGGATATCCGGCAAATAATACTCGGAAACTCGGCCACCAGATATCCGGCCAAAACCTGTGGCAGAGTGTTTTTAATATTCTGCAAATTTTATATCACAGCGTAGAAGTCGGGATTTTTTGATAAAGGTAAAGCATATTGTTTTTGCTCATAATACATACAAAAATGTAACATTATGAAAATGGCCTCCCTTAGCCATAGAATAATCAGGTATGCCGGGCAGAAACCGGGTATCCGTTGCAATTTTAGTTTGTAGAATGTATTGTTCAATCTCAATATTAGTTCAAATTACTCACGTCAGAAGTGAACACGATGCAGTTTGGGTTAATCGTATGAATTCTTAAATCTCAAGATTTTCAAATAATTTCACAAATCCTGGGTTTATAAATCATTTTACATTTTTACATGTACTTAGAAGAAATGAGGATGATTATTATTATTGTTTGTTAAGTTAGTTTTACTTACAGCGGGGCAAACCCAAGCATCCGAATCAATGTATTTGCAATTGATTATTTTTCCGTTGCATCTTCTCTGATTTCGGCAATATAAATTTTGGTAGCACCCATGGCTTTTCGTGTAAGTGTATTCGGCGCAGTTTTCCCTGCACGTTCCCTCCGGGTTCAAGTCGACCTCGTTCTGGATGTAACCTTGGAGTAACTCGGTAATTTCCACGTATGTCTCATCTGTAAGTAAATGATTTATTTATTCAACAAAAGAAGCAATTGTTTTCCCCTTCCTGGCGCTTAGTTGGAGAAATAATGCAATTAAATGCATTTTTTCCTGTTGCTGGAAAAAAATAATAATTTAAATCACTGCCTATTCTAGTCCTTAGCTTGAATTTAATAATTCAATCAACTCCACTTTTTCTGTTGCTGGGCGAAATAATTTAATCTAAAGCATGTTTATACTTTTCAATAAAAGAAGCATTCGTTTTCCTTTCTCTAGTGCTCAGCTAGAGAAATAATTTATCAAATACACTTCTTATGTTGCTGGATAAAATAATTTAATTTAAAGCATTCGTTTTGTCTGTACCTTTTTTGTGCTTGGCAGGATCACATTTCCACAAATCCTGAGAAGCCATCGTGATGGCTTCCTTCATTTTTTCTAGGGTAATCTTTGACCTTTGCATGTGGCGTTGTTTCATGATTGCTGCTTCTTCTGTAAAGTTTCCTAGAAAAAAACAAATATTAACATGCTGTGTTGTTAAAGGACTAATAAAGAATTATTAGAGATGATTGCTTAAACATTTTGAAATGAGCTCATCTTGCAGTTTTTTGCGCAATTTTTCATGTAATTAACACAGTTCTGATTGTTTATGCAACTGCCCAATATAAATTGTCGTTTTGAACTGGTTAAGAAATGAACTCAAATTTGTTGTTCATAGCTAAACTTGGTTCAAAACTGGATTTGAAATACAAACTAGTTCAGACAAGTTCAGAGTTAAAATTTGGAGTTTAAAGATGAATTTAGTCAAAATCTAGAGTTTAGAGATGAACTGCTGAAATGTGGACTTCAGAGTTCAATTCAATTGAAATCTGGAGTTCAGAGTTTAATTCAGTTGAAATCCGGAGCTCAGAGATGAATTTAATTAAAAACCGGTATTCAGAGTTCAATTCGGCTAAAAACTTCAGATTTCGGCTGAACTCTAAAGAGCAATTCAGTTGACATCTTGAGATCCGAGATTAATTTAATTGAAATCTAGAGTTCAGAGATGAACTCAGTTGAAATCTGAAGTCCAGAGATCAATTTAGATGACATTTGGAGTCCACAGATGAATTTTATTAAAATCTGGAGCTTAGAGATAAACTCAGTAGAACACTGTAGTTGAGAGATGAATGTAGTTGAAATCTAGATTACACAAATGAACTTAGTTGAATCTGGAATTTAGTTCAATTCAGTTGAAGTCTGGTTCTTCAGAGATGAATTTAGTTAAAACTCGAGTTCAGAGTTCAATTTAGGTGAAAACTACAGATCTCAACTGAACTCCAGAGATGAATTTAGAGATGAACTCAGTTGAAATCTGGAGTTCAGCGATGAGTTCAGTTGAAATTTCGAGTACAAAGATGAACTTAATGAAAATCTGGAGTTCAGATATAAATTAAATTAATCCCTAAACTACAATGATCTACTCATTGTAGTTCAGGGATTAATTTAGTTGAAATCTAGATTTCATAGATGAACTCAGTTAAAAACCGGAGTTGTTTTCAATTCAGTTAAAATCTAGAGTTCAGAGATGAATTTAGTTAAACACTGGAGTTGAGTTATTTAGTTAACTCCAGATTTCAACTGAATTGGTCTGGAGTTCAATTCAATTGAAATCTGGAGCTTTTAACTGACTTCATCTCTGAACTTCAGATTTTAACTAAATTAATCTATGATCTGCAGATTTGAACTAAATTTGTCTTTGGATTTTAGATTTCATCTGTATTGTACACCGAACTCCAGTGATAAATTCTGTTAAAATCTGAACATCAGAGCATTTAGGCGAAATCTGTAATTTAGAGATGAAGCCAGTTAAAACCCCGGATTTCAATTGAATTGAACTCTAGATCAATTCAGTTGAAATCTGGAGTTAGGAAGTGAATTTAGTTTAAATTTGGTGTTTGTTAAAATTGGCACTGAACAAATTCAAGTTAGCAATAATCCAATGTAACATTTGATTAGTGACAACTTGATTTTGATTAGTGCCAACATGAATTTGTTGGCACCTTGCAAAAGTCCGTATGATTTCCCCTTTAAATCGAAGATGGTCGTTAAAATTGTTGGCTTCTATCATATACAGGGATTTTTTTTTCAAGTATATATATCTCGATGTGTACTCTGTACATTTTAGTACATTGAAATTAAAAATATACTGCTCAATTAGTATTGAAAATAAACTGCTAAAGAAGGATTGAAAATATTCTGCTAAACAAGAACATTATAAATTTCACAATATTTGTGTTTTATGCGCGTGGCGCATGAAGTTAAATTTCGAGCTGAGAAAAGCCTGAAGTAGCTTTAAATTGAACTCATTCAAAAAATAAGGAAATCCTTAAAATGCATACGCATCATATGTATACTTACATAATATATACTTGAAAGAAAAATGTCCTGTATGTCAATTCTGATACTTTTATATTTAATTAATTTCTCACTTAACTCGCGTTGAAGCATTTTTTAATCTAATTATTGTAGAGTTAATTAAAACACTTAGATTCTTTCACTGAAATCTTGTTTTATTTAAGTATTTGAATTAAATATACCATAATTTAATAAATCTTTCACTCACTTAGTCAAGTTATTTAGTTGACGAAAGGGAAAATAATACAGCCCATAGAGTGCAAAGATGAATTCAGTTAAAAACTGATCTTCCAAAAAAGGTGCGTTCACACCACACGAATGGTACAGTACGTTCGCGAACAGGATTTTTGTTTGTTTAGTCGGAAACCGCAAAGAATAACGAAACTTTATCCCGTTTCCCGAAAATATACATTCGTTCGTGTTCCACATAAATAAATATTTGTCTTTGCAAACGTTCACGAATGTTCGCGAACGTAATATTCGTTTGGTATCAAGCCTGTTAGTTACATGTAACGAATAGTTTTAGTGTAAAAGGTACAAAATGTCTAGTGTAGCACATTTTGTACTTTTTACTTTCTCCTTTCACACTTTACAAAATGTCTAGTGCTCCTTTCAAATTTTATTTCATGCTTAGTCTAGGAGTGGAAACCACTCGTTTAAAGCTTCAAATTGAACTTTTTTAAAAAACAACGAATGCCGAAAAATTTACAGCTTATGCATATATTTACCGAAAAGAAAAATTCACTGTATCTTGCTTGTATTTGGATTTTGCTAAGGAAATTGAATCCATATTTCATATTTTTGTGGCAAGACCGTACAATATATCAAACATTATTACCAAACAAAAAAGCTTTCAAATGAACCAATCCTTCAAGTAATATTTTTTTTTACAAACCTGAACTAAGTTCAATTTAGTGCAGCAAACTTAGTTCAAATGTTTATAGAATTGGTCTTTAATTTGATGAAATTGATCTTTGTGACTTACCTTTATTATACAATTTCAAAAGCATGTATGAAAATTGTGTCATCGAATAACTCTTCAATTCCGACAACGCGATCACATTATACAAATTCAAGAGCACTTGCTGAGGCGATTGATTTAGATTGCAAATCATGGATCCTGTTTGAATCTCCTAAAAACACCAAAGCAAAACAACAAAACTGGTATTAATTGAGGAAATCCAAGGAGGACAATTTTGTTATCTACCAAAAGGGCGTTTTTAAAGAAATTCTGTTTGCCAACAATATCATTCAATCTCTGGCTGGCGCCGGGCATGGAGGATTTGGCGTCGTACAAAATCGTCTCAGCCAAATCGGTCCAAGCCTGCTGCGGCGAGGGCACCCTGCCGATCTGCTGCTTCTGGAACCTCCTGAAGCTCTCGTGCAGAGCGTAAACGGTCCTCATTTCCTCGTAAGCACGAGCCCACACCCACAGTCCTTCCAGCATTTCAAGGCCGTGAGTGATGTCATTAGGAAAAGCCTTTAAATTTCACATTTAGAGAAAAACACATTTTGGTTTGGGGATCAGCTTTTGTTTCACCTGTTCGATTAGATCGCCGAATTTCGCGAATTTCGTTATCAGCACTACGTGATTGTCGACGGGCTGCTCCTTGCCGAGCCGGTTAGCGTTTTCGACGGCCTGTTCGATTTGATCCTCGTAAAAATTGAAATCCCGGCGTAATTCGTCGATTTGCAGGAGGGGTTTGTGCACGCCGAGCACACCTTTTACCAGGACGAAGCTTAATAAAGCGAGTGCTGTTATTTTCGGCATTGTTCGCGCATTCCTTTTTCACCTCTGCAAAACGAGTTATTTTAGATTACAAGAAAATAAACCCTGTATGTTTCGCTTCGCTTCGCGCCACAAATCCGGCAAGAATATTTATTTTATGCTTAATTAATCAAGCCGTGGAGACTAGAGATGCAACGGATAGTAATTTGGCCGGATGTCCGGCAAACAAACATCGACGTCGGATATTCGGCCAAAGCCGACTGAATAGTTTACAACCGTGTTTGTCAATCTTTTTAGTGCCGCGGGAAATTTTCGAAAGACGCAGGATTAGTAAAGTATAAAACTTGATTGATTGAGTTACGTGAAGATCAAATTAATTTGACGAATACAGCACTAATAACCTTTCTTGTGAAGAAAGGAATTTTACTTCATGCGCCATTCGTATAAATTAAGTTCAAGTCAGGTTCAAATATACATAAATTTCACAATAATTTAGTGTTTTATAAGCGTGGCGCATGAAGTAAAATTTCGAGTTTAGAAAAGCCCAAAAAATTTGTCACGGGTCGCTGCGCGACCCTCGACAAATTTTCACAGGGCTTTTCTAAACTCGAAATTTTACTTCATGCTTAGTCTGGGAGTGGAAAACATTCTTTTAAAGCTTTAAATTAAACTCTTAAAAAAAACAATGAATATCTAATGATTTAAAGAAGAAACTATATATGGAATACGTATACTTTAAAGAAAAACTCCCTGTATATTTCAAAAAATGGATCGTTTAATTCCCGTTTACACCCATATTTACATTTTGCTTAAATAGTTAATTAATAAACTAAAATCTGTTTTCAATATTCTTCTTTTAGTTACGTGAAGTGTTTTATTAATTTTTGTAGTAATCCGTTCTTCACTGATTACTTTTATTATACTAAATGTACATTTCGAACACATAGTGTTCGAAATGTACATTTAGTATAATAAAAGTAATCAGTGAAGAAAGGAATTACTACAATAATTAAATTTGTTTGCTTGCGCGAATTGCCTTTTACTGCCCTTTTATTGACTGTAATTTATTATAAAATTGATTACGCATTTAATAAATACTAATTTTAGTGCTTTATTCGTCAAATTACATGAAACTGTTTTAGCCTTGTTAATAGAGTTGCCGTTAATAAATTTATAGTTAAATGCTAGTTAATCAGAAACACGATACTAATATTAATTATTAGAACATGTAGTTATTTTTAAACTATTGATAAAATAAAATAATGAAAATGCGAAGTTGCCATGTTACAACATCGCATTTGCATCTGTTTGGAGTAATTTAGAGGTTATGTTACATTGTTTTTGTACATTTATTTCGTTAGCTGAATTATTTGATTGAAAAGTGATTCATTATCGAATAATCATGATTTGTTTAATATTATTTAAAGTAAACGTAATACCTATTTTTTTAAAAATTATTATTAAATAAGGGTTTCTAGTCCTTTATTAAGCATGAAGTAATATTTCGAGTTTAGAGAAGCCTGAAAATTTGGATTTGGGCGCGGAGCGAAGCGCAGCGCCCAAATCCAAATTTTCAAGCTTTTCTAAACTTGACATTTTAGTTCATGCGCCACGCATGCAAAACACTGATTTATTGAAGTTTAGAATATACCGCTAAAAAAGAATACTAAAGCAGTATAATTTTAACTTTACGTTAAATCAATTTATTATTCTTGCTCTGTTGGTTTTGGTTTTTACTCAAAATTTTAAACAAAAAAACGCGCTTTAGTAAGTCCTTTATTGATTAATGTTAATATCTTTAGTTTTAAGCTATTTTATTGTAGTAAATTTTTAGGCTTTTCTCAACTCGAAATGTTACTTCATGCTTAACGATAGAGTAGACAACACTCGTTAGACAAATATTTAAATCTTATAGTCATTTTCTTTACAGTATAAACAAAATAAATTAATAGAATTGACGATTATTTAATCAAAATATACTCTTTGAAATAAAAAAACGATTTATTTTTAATTAAATGTTCTTGTAATGCTTTACAATCATTTATACTTGAAATAGTTCTAAATATTTTTATGTCTTTGACAAACATGAGATAATATATTTATTTAAAACCCAACAGACTTATGCCCGGTTGCACCCAACTCGATTAACTTAATCAGTGGTTAGTGCTTGTTAAAAACAGAACAATTTTAATGACAATCAATCATTAGTGGATAATTTAAGTTAATCAGTCGGGGTGCAAGGATACTTAATATATAATACATACAGGGTCGCTAAAAAGTATGGATACAGCTAAATATTTTTAGAACTTATATTTTCAAAATAAATGATAGTAGAAACTTGAAAAAATCTGAGATGATAGAATTTAAACACTTCTAACTGTATCCCAAATTTCAACGATCTCCGCTAAACCGTTTTGAAAATATTTAGCTGTATCCATACTTTTTAGCGACCCTGTAAATTAGAATAATATAATTTATAAAAAAATGAATAATGGGCCAGAGTGTGAGCCTTGAGGCTCTATAGATGAGACATTAATACATTTATTAAAAAATAATTGAAAAACGATCGGTTTCGTGAATAACTCATTTCGGCATTAAGCTAGTTGGTTTACAATTAATTCAACAAAACAACAATTAATTAAACAAAAATTGTAAAAGTAACTATTCGTCTTTTGTTAATTTAATAAATAATACAGTAGAACCTCGTTATACCGGGATGGATATAAGGAAAACACGGTATATCTGAATATATGTAATTTGTATAATAGTCACATACACACACGCGCATACAGAGAGTTTTATATAACACCGAACATTTTCATCCAATACAATTTGACACCTTTAAATTTTAAGTTATGTGTAAATTAGAAAGCGTATATGACTATTAAAAATTGTTGCCAATCAATCGCAATTAATGCCTTAACTTGTACATACAGGGAGTTTTTCTTTCAAGTATGTCCCAATTACAGCGTATATGCCGTAAATCTTTAGATACTCATTGTTTTTTATTAAGAGTTCAATTTGAAACTTGAAATGAGTGTGTTCTACTCCCAGACTAAGCATGAAGTAAAATTTCGAGTTTAGAAAAGCCTGAAAATTTGGTTTGGTCGCGAAGCGCGGAGCGGCCAAACCAAATTTTCAGGCTTTTCTAAACTCGAAATTTTACTTCATGCGCCACCGGTACGAAACACTGACATATTACGAAGATTAAAACACATCGCCAAACTTTACATTGCATCCGTGTTTTATATATACAAATGTACTGACAGTGAACGTGACATCCATAACTCAGTATACAAAAAAGCTCCTGAGGATGGCAGAAGTGATGCTGCCGAAACCTAGAGCGCAAATAAACCAACCAACGCGAGAAAGCAACCCAAAAAACTCAAGCAAGTTATATATATATATATATATATATATATATATATATATATATAATGACGCCGGAACGTTTTACCTAATCAGGGCGGTACGCAGTCAATTGTTAAAATTAACATCTTAAAAAAAAAACCTGAAAAATGACCCCGATATATCCGAATCACGGTATCTCGAGGCCCGGTATAGCGAGGATCTACTGTACTTGTATATTTTGATAAGGATAATTGCATTAAGAACAAAACTATGTCTAAAAACATTCTGAAATCTTGTTCATACTGTTTGATATTTGAAGAAAACAAAATCAATTCTGTGTAATAGTCACTTATTGTCTTATTAATAAATCTTAGCAGAAAGTTTTAAGAAACTTACTAGTTATAGTCCATAAAATTATCTTAACATTGACTGTTCTGTGTTGGGGGCGTTCACTTTGTGGCACAACTTAAATACACTTGTAAATAAAACACTTTTAACTTTATTTTGTATTGTGGAGGTTTCTACTTCGTTAAACATGTTAACTCAACAGTAAAACACTTTAAACTTTGTTTGTATAACACTTATTTGTTTTTCGTGGCTGCTGTTTCGGCAACTTTAGCTTGCCGATATCAAACGTGTAGTAAATAAAACTAGAAACAAAACAGGTACATATACAAAAAGCAATTAATTTACTACACGTTTGATAATGGCAAGCTAAAGTTGCCGGAACTGCAGTCACGAAAAATAAATAAGTGTTATACAAACAAAGTTTAAAGGGTTTTATTGTTACTTTTAACTTTGTTAAACTACTTAATTTTGCACTATATTATGTGACTATAGTTTCGACTATCTAGTATCACTTGTTTGAGATTGACTACTAGATTGTCAAAACTATACTCACATAATAAGTGCAAAATACAGTGGTTAAACAAAGTTAAACGTTTAATAGCTAAAGCTGTTACTTGGTGAAATTCCATATCAACACTTTTAGTAAATAACACACTTGGTTAAGACTTCACTCACTGTGTGTTGCAGTGTTGACTAATAAACAAATAAATCTTAACCAAATGTTTTATTAACTAAAAGTTAAACGTGTTTTATTTTCATTTATCTTAAAATTAGTTTTCAATTAATAAGACAGTCTGCGAGTGACTGAAGTCATTGATTCAAATAAATGCCACGATCCTAATGCAAGTATCTAAAGATATTAATTTAATATACAGTATACTTTAATAAATCTATGTATATTGAAATAATATAACAAGAAAAGTAAATTATTATTCTTTAATTTGACTGGCGTTCACTTTGTGGTAAACTAAGTCCTTAGTACTTAGTTTGATAATGATTAGGTTGTAGTCGAAACTATAGTAACTGAAAAGTAAAACAAAAGTGGTAAAACAAAGTTAAGTGTTTCAACTAAATTAAATTATTATTAAACACCAAACTAACCATATTTATATAAAAAAAAACATATATCAAACTAATAAATGATTTTATGTGTATGTTTCTTTGTCCAACGAAACGAGTAGGTCTTAATGTTGCGATATTTTTACATATTCTAAAAGAGCAATGTTTTATCAAAATCCACACAGAATTTAATGAAAATTCATTGAGAGGTTATTATATTAACGTTTAGATTACAAAAATCATGCTGAAATTGACATAATTATTACTTCAAACAGAAATTACAAAAGAAGTATTGATTAAAAACTAGTGGATTTCCTTTATCTTCACGTTTAACATTCTAAAAGATTAATTGAAATTCAAATTCACAATTTGCCCTTTTAGAATAACTAAAATAAATGTTAGTTAATCTATTGAAAAGGGGCATATTATGCTTGAAATGTACAGTTCTATTCGATAAAAAAAACGTATAGTTAGGTCCATTTGCACCCCAACCTATAAGCTTTAATCATCCACTAATCAGTGATTAAACCTCTGATTAAGTCAAATTTTTAGAACATAAGAATTTTATAAATTTGTAAGATATCCTAAACATGTCTCTTTCATCAATATGTAATGTGTAAACAATTTGTAAATACAATTGTTGTGTTTTTAAAAGTACTAATCACTGATTAAGTAAATCGATTTGGGTGCAAACAGGCATTACTGTTTTACATTGTAAATGTGGGTTGCTATGGTAACGGTTTTAAATTTTAAAAAAGCCAGAATCACATTAGCAAAATAATGTCGAAATCGGGTGCACTAGTTGTAAGCTTTTTTATTGACTACAACTGTACATTTAGAATTTGAATAAAAAAAGCAAAGATACAGAAATGATTACTAGTTTCTAACGAACAAGAATAACTCAAATATTGATTAAATAAAATATCTATTTTAAATATATTTAAAAAAAATCGCTTTAAACTTTTATAAATTTTCTAAATGACCATCTTAATTGTAGTTTTTTCGTATTTTTCAGGAATATTTCAACTTTTTCTCTAAATACTGGAAAAATTCGAGAGTGTTATTTAAAAGTTTTTTTATTAGTTTTTAAAGTGCACGAAACTGAATAAAATCTGTAAGTTTTTAAAAGATTTAAAGGCGCATTAAATGTTAACAATGTTTTAATATAGAAATATCTTCTAATTATCAGCTGCCTTATTAATAGACCTTTGCCAAAGCTGTAGCCAGGGGGGATATGGGGGTTCATTTTTAAACAATATTTTTACCAGTAACCAGAAATGTTTGTCTAGCTAAGGCCTTGACGTTAGCATACAGCTTTAACACTGTACTAAGGATGATATTTACATTTTTGTATTAATGAAACATTTAAGTAGATTACTATTTTTAGTTTGCAACTAATAATTTAATAACATGGTATTCCTAGGTAATACGAGATCCGTGTTATGCATAATCTCAAATGCCATAGCAACACGAATTTATTTAATTATAATTCTAAGATTTATTTAGGATCTATAATTTGGAGGGATGAAAAGGATTATTTTAGCCTTTACATTTCTTCTGAGGGGCTAAAGAGGTGAAAAGTTCCAAAACATGAACATTTGTAGCAAGGAGGTAGATTTGGGGGGGGGGGGATTTGCCCCCTTAAATTGTAAAAAATCATTAAAAATGATCATTTTTTTCCGTTTTTTTCGCAGTTTTTTCACTTATTTTCTACATATTCCAGCTTCCATTCCCCCTCATCATCCCCCAAACACCCCCAAATAATAAAAATATATTGCAACAATATATAGCAACAATAATAAAAATATATAGCAACAATAATAAAAATATATAGCAACAGTTCGGAAGATTCACTGTACCACGCTGGCGCTCTCAATACTCCCCCCGTTTCCCCCATCCATTGGAGGGGTGAAAAGGATTATTTTAGCTGTAAAGAATAATAAATAAAAAGTAAAATAATAAATGTAAAGAATAATAAATAACTAAGATAAGTACCTTCATTGGTGTGGTACAGTGAATCTTCCGAACTGTTGCTATACATTTTTATTATTGTTGCTATATATTTTTATTATTGTTGCTATATATTTTTATTATTGTTGCTATATATTTTTATTGTTTGGGGGTGGATGAGGGGGGATGGAAGCTGGAATATGTAGAAAATAAGTGAAAAAACTGCGAAAAAACGGAAAAATCGATCAGTTTTAAGAATTTTTTTACAATTTAAGGGGGCAAATCCCCCCCCCCCCCCCAAATCTACCTCCTTGCTACAAATGTTCATGTTTTGGAACTTTTCACCTCTCTAGCCCCTCAGAAGAAACGTAAAGGCTAAAATAATCCTTTTCATCCCTCCAAATTATCGAAAAGTGATAAAAATAGGTGGGGGGCCTCCCCCGAAAACGGTGGGTGATGGGGGAAAACGGATATTCGGATTCAGGAGGTCATTTTACATAAGAATCAGCAGGAATGGTGTCAGGGCCGATTTTCATGCCGACCAGTGATATCTGACTCCCTATTACTCTGGTTAAAGATGTATTTGTGTGTTTCTGAACTCCACTTCAAATCAGTGTTTTGTACGCGTGGCGCATGAAGTAAAATTTCGAGTTTAGAAAAGCCCGAAAATTTGTCTCGGGTCGCTGCGCGACCCTCGACAAATTTTCACGGGGCTTTTCTAAACTCGAAATTTTACTTCATGCTTAGTCTGGGAGTGGAAACACTCGTTCAAAACTTCAAATTGAACTCTATTATAAAATCGACTAATGCCTGAAATTTACCCAAATAAAAAATTCACTGAATATCATTAAAACCTGGAAAGTCAAAGAAAAGTCATGGAATTATATTCAAATTGACCAAAACACTAACAAAAAAGCCGTATGATATTATTAAATTTGTCAAAATCGACAGGCAAATTACAAAACACGTAAAAATTTATAAAATTACTTAAAATATTGACAAAAACAATGAACACAATTTAACAAAACGGGTGTTTCCCACAAAAGAAAGTTATATTAAAAGGTCAAGGAAAAAAATCTTGAATCAGGGAAATGCCGGAAAAATTTAACATTTCAGATTGTGGCTACCATGTCAGTTTTACTTCAAATCATATTAAACAAAATTATGAAAACTAGATTCCTATCTTTAAAAACATTTTCAGTCACTTAATATTCTTATCACAGCATTCATTTTGAAGTTTCGAACGAACGTTTCCACTCCCAGACTAAGCATGAAGTAAAATTTCGAGTTTAGAAAAGCCCTGTGAAAATTTGTCAAGGGTCGCGCAGCGACCCGAGACAAATTTTCTGGGCTTTTCTAAACTCGAAATTTTACTTCATGCGCCACGCGTATAAATCACTGATTTAACGAGAAATTTAAAAACACACAAAAGACATTTTTCAAGTTAATCCTCACATTTAATTCGAATTATTTTTGACGATTCAAAACCTTTTGTAAGTATTCGAATCCCTTTATAAATATTCGAATCCTTTTATAAGGATTCGAATCACCCACATTTGGAGTCGAATGCAAATCCTCTCAAAAAAATGTAACGAATCCGGATCACGAATCCAGTTGAACTAAAGTATTCGAATGCCTCTTTTGAATCCTCTTAAAGGATTCGAATCCTAAATGATTCGAATCCTGCCCAGCTCTGATACCTAAGCAGTATATTTTGAACTTGAAATCCGTGATTTATACGGGTGGCGCATGAAGTAAAATTTCGAGTTTAGAAAAGCCTCAAAATTTGGTTTGCTCCTCTACACTCGAAATTTTACTTCATATTTAACCTCGGATTGGAATTATTTGTTAGAAATAAATTTCCATGAAATAATTTAGCCGAAGCAACATTTTCACAAACATAAAAAAAGGTAACCTCTAAATGGTTAAAATTTAATTAGAATGAAGTCGGTACACATGACAATGCGATGTTGCCACGTTCATTCTATCAATAGTTCAAAACTAACTAATTACATGTAGATTTTGTACTATTAATACAAAATGATAGTAGCATGTTTGTATGAGTTTCATAGAAATTAACTAGCATTAAACTTTAATGATATTAGCGACAATTCTATTAAAACGGCTGCAGATGTTTATCCTCAACGTTTCAATGTTTGACTGAAAATAACGGGAAACAAAAAACAATCTACTAGATATTACAAATGTTGTTAAATGAATTAATTTTTCAAATCAATTTGAGGATTTCCATATTATCTAGGAAATATTTTAAATACTTATATTTAATAAAGGTATAGTTTCATGAATTACGCAATTTTTCAACTAAATGTTGAGTTTTTCTCAAAATTCTTATGTATAACATACATATACAGTAGAATTTGCGAGAGACGTCCTATGATTACAGATTTGAAATCCATGGTACAACTATTCTTTGAAGAATTTTTATGTTAGCATCATTTTGTTTACTTCTGTGTGCTCAATTGCAACGTATGCTAAACTCTCTTAACTAGGGGATTTATATTATTACAATTATTTGAAATTAAATGTCACAGGACTCCTCTCGTGAACTGCACTATAAAGCTGTTATCATTAAAGTCCTCGGTATCATTCTAACGAGTGTCTTCCACTTCTTGAGGAAGCATGAAATAAATATTTCGAGTTTAGAGAAGCCTGAAAATTTATATTTGTCTAGCGCGCAGCGACCGACAAATTCAAATTTTCAGCCTTTTCTAAACTCGAAATATTTACTTCATGCGCCAGGCGTACACAGCACTGATTTATCCTGAAGTACAAAAACAGATATGTCATTTTTTATTACCAGAATGTACTAAAAGTAGAGTTACTATGTAAAATGGAAGTGAAGGATATTGACAAGAAAACATAATTTAAAATCGTAGCCCAAATTTATATAACATTTTTAGAGGCTCCAAAAATATAAAGATATTTCGCGGTATATTTGGAAAATTTTTCAGTACACCAATGTGCCACACGCCTTGAAAAACACTGGTGTTCACCTAGGTAAAGTTAAGTCATTAAATGCTATTAGTATTTCATGTATTTAATGACTTTTGCCCCTAAAACAACAATATTTTGATTTTGTTTGTGTACGCTGAGCACACATTTCGCTTAAAAAAGCAAATGCTGTTATTTTCGGCATTTTTCGCGCATTCCTTTTCCCTTCTGCAAAACAGTTATTTCAGATTTCTGTGTAATGTTTTAGTAAACAAAGAAAATCATAATATCGGTGTTTTATTTCAGTGAATCACTCTGTCGTTTAAATAAACAATAATGTTTGCTTATGTGGTTGTTACGAAATTTAAAAAGCAGATATTTTTAATAATAAAAACCTTGGGAATAGGAAGCTTGTTATCTTAGATTTTCACCGGTTTATCGGATGTCTGTGTTTAAAAATGTGTTTACCTTATCAATTACTTCAATTAATTTCTCATTTGTGCGTTAGAAGTATCTTAGTAGATTCTTAAAACTGTCTACCAATATATGTACCTACTTGAATTGAATAATAAAAGAAACATTAGTGTAATATTCTATTATATATAGCAGTCGATTTTCACGTTATTGATTAGTTAGCAAAGAGTGAAAGTCGTAATGTTTGCAATTACGAGCCCAGCAAGAAATAAAAAAATCAACAAAGGACGCCTAATCCGCGAAACATAAAATAAAAATCCTCTTTAGTACAATATTTACATACAATAGCAGCACTGATAAATCCAACTCACTTACGTTATACGAAAATCACTAGGGTTTTTAATTTAATGCTTTAAATTATTCTAAATCAATCTAAAAGAAAAAAGTTTAATCAATCACCGCACACATACACAGACACGCACGTAAATAGCGGTCGTTTATTGTCGACTAAGGTTTGTTAAGTGCACTTCCCTGTGTCGCGAGCGGACGGTCTTGCCGCGCATGCGCGACTCGTTAATGTCACCGTGACGGAGTTGAGGTCAGCGCGCGCGGCGAAGATTTTTTTTTTTCGTTTCGAATCACCTATGGTGTTTCGTGGACCACTTTTCGAAAAATGACTCATTTGAAACGGTCTGTTGTAACAAACTTGTTTTTTTTTCTCTCACGCTGATTGGACAATTTAACAGTGATGCATAAAGCAGTTTATTTCAAGTAGTGATAAGTCACCTGAATGGCGTGCACATTTTCCACTACTTATCTAATTTCTGTTGTGAAACTTTTCATTAAACATTAGATAAGTCTTGGATAATTTGCAAGTTTTTCAGAAAAAAGCTTTTTAATAGTTACTAGGAATATCCGATTGTTTCTTGATTATCCTGCTAAAGTACATGGATTTTTTTAAGTATACATATCCCATATGCCATATACAGCATATGCTGTAAATTTTTAGACCTTCGTTGTTTTTGAAAAGTGATTAATTTAAAGCTTCTAACGAGTGTTTCCACTCCTTGATTAAGCATAAGGTAAATTTTCAGGCTTTTCTAAACTCTTAATTTAACTTCATGCGCCACACATATAACACTCTGATTTAACGTGAGGTTCAGAATATACTACTTTAGCATACTGCTTTCGCAGTGTATTTCAAACTTCACAATATTTCAGTGTTTATACGCTGGCGCATAAAATAAAATTTCGAGTTGAGAAAACCCTGAATTCTCCAGGCTTTTCTCAACTCGAAATTTTACTTCATACTTATTTAGGGATTAGAAACACTCGTCAGAAGCTTCAAATCAAACACATTTCAAAATGATCGATTGTCTAAAATTTACACGATTGTCTAAAATTTACAGCGTATAATCGGGATATGTATACCTTAAAGAATAAATGCATCTATAAGGCGATCTCTAGTTTTTGGTATGTTTATTTCGTGAAAGTTATAGAAAAAACAATTGATTTTGATGCCTGCCCTACTTTTCAATCAACGTCGTAAATAGTGATAGGAATAATCGGAATATTTTAATAATCGATTACTTTATACTGAGATGTTTTCATAATCGATATAATAATCGAATATCTCGAAATCTCTGCAATAATATCTCGTATCATTTGATTATTCCCTCCAAAACAAAGAAAAATAATCAAATTAAATCAGAATTTTATTGTATCGTAAAATAGTGACCGTACATAATGTAAACATCATTCATATTTGACCTACATCTATTTCAATATTATTACTTATTAAATAAATGCAATAAAAGCAATGAACTGCAGTACAAATCAGCGATTTGCGTAGCTGGCACATGAAGTAAATATTTCGCGTTTAGAAAAGCCTTAACATTTTTAGGCTTTTCTAAAGGCGAAATATTTAATTCACGCTTAAACAAGGAGTTAAAACACTTGTGCAACGATTATTGAACTGTTTATTAAATATAGCAAATTCGTAAAAATAGTTTCACTTCATAAGAAAATTAAATTGAAGAAAAAGAAACAAGTCTGGTAGATTTTAAATTGAAATTTCAGTAAAGCACAACGGTTAGATGATTTTGTTGTTCAGCTTCAAAATACCTATCTCTTCAAAATGATAAGAAAATCAACAACAAACAATATCCAAAAAATGTACATAAACGAACAGATTTTGAAGTAATTAACTATTATTATTATTAAGTAACAAAGACATTTGTTTAAAGATTTGGAAAAAAATAACATTGAATAAAATCCAATAAAACTAAAAAGTGGACTAAGGTTACCCAACAAACCAAATCATATAATATATACAGGGATGGACAAAATGATATAGACAAACAATTAAAAATCTTTTAATTAATCTTTTTTAATTATTCTAAACTCGAAATTTTACTTCATACGCCACCGGTATAAAACACTGAACTATTCAAAATACACACCTTTAGCGTACTGCTTTAGTAGCATATTTTGAACTTCATCTGAAATCAGTATTTAACACGGGTAGTGCAAGAAGTAAAATTTCGAGTTTAGAAAAGCTTGAAAATTTGGATTTTCTAAACTCGAAATTTTACTTCATGCTTACTCTGGGAGTGGAAAGCACTCGTTTAAAGCATCAAATTAAACTAAAAAAAAAAATATACAGCCTATGTACAGTTGCGAGAGAAAAAAACTAATACAACAGGGAGCTTTAGCTACTTCTTTCTAAACTTTTACAAATGTTTATATGGAATATATGAAAGTATACTTCAAAGAAACAAATACCTGTATAATATTCTTAATATAATATAGACATAATGATTATTATGTATATGTTCGAAAGCGTAAACGCCATCTAATGCCCATTAGCTTAAGTAGCATCGTGGAAGAATGAGTACTGAACACAAATCCATATTCCTGATTATTATAATGTAATAAAATTTATATAAATTATATTACATAAAATATACATTAATATATTAAGTCTATATTTGTACATATTATTTACATATATATTATGTGTTTTTTCTGAGTATTTAAATAACTTAAGAATTCCAAGTTTTCTATTACAAATTACGAAAGAATTAAGCGCATCTCAGGTTTAAAATAAATCCACAATGGTTTTCAAGTAGAGTTTATTTTTTTGTATGCAGATGCCCAATTTTAGATCAAATCTATCTATCTATCTATCTATCAGATCGAGATATAGGCTTTTTCCTCTTTTAATTACTCCTAAGGGAGCTCTTAGATGGACGTTTTGAACGCGAGCCGGAGCGGGAGCGGGCGCAAGCGTTTGCGTTTTAACACATAGGCTGCGAGGCGGAGAAAACGCCAGGACTCGCGCCTGTTAAAATTTGAACGGAGCGAGACGGACGCGTTTTTCAGTTTTAACACATGGTTTCTTATGCGCGTTCTTATACGGGCGGGTGAAACGCGTTTTCAAAGCGGGCGTTTTCCTCAATATTTTTGTTAAAAAATCGGCCAAAGCGAGTTCAATATTTTCCTTACCATATTTAGTCGTAAAGCAAAAATAAATATTTTTGCGTTTAGTTAAGTGTCCAAAATTAAAAAATAAAAAAATATAAATTATACATTTGTAGGTAAACTTCCACCTCTAAGATATGACTATAATTTTATTTAATATTTAAAAAATCTATGATATTTTCTAGAAATTGCGGAAAATGAAATAACTAACAATTTAAAATCTATTTCGTCCATTCTTATTACTCAGCGTAGCACAACTGAATGATAGACGGCACCGACGGCTCGGCGGCGAACTCGTCTAGCACCCGCTTGCAATCCGCTCCGTATAAGAGCTAAAAACGGAGCGGAAAAATCGTCCCGTCCCGCTCCGCTTCCAAAACGTCCATATAAGAGTGCCCTAAAAGCAGGTGGAACACATTTATAATTTGGGCAGAGTTCGAAACATAAAAAATAAATATGGTGTCTTTGTTTTTTTTTTTTGTTTCTCGCGATATAAGCTCTTACTAATTTCAATTTATTTCCTGTGTTTAATGTTGTGTAATGAGTTGAACGACTTGTGGCCGATGGCCTGTTGTCTGTTGATTACACACAGATAAAATCAATATGTTTTTATAAGTGTGAAGGTTATGAATTGCGCGCAAAAAATATATAAAATATAAATTAAATTGCTAATTCTTACTAGTTGAATATTTCTTCTGCTAAGGCAATATTTTATTTTCATATTTCTAATAGTTTATTTTTTTATTCCTAGAAATTATTTTATTTATTTGAATTTTATGTATAAAGTCATGCATGCACGACGTACACGTCTGTTCGTGCGTGTACGTGTGGAGACGAGTACGTACCTTATTTTTTTCATTTAAAAGAAATTATCAAAATTATGTAAAGAATATAGTGAATAAAGACTAGTGGTGGGAATAATCGATATACTAATTAGTAATTAGTCGATTATTGAAATATATCAATATAATCGATTATTATGCGGAAATTAGTGTATACTAATTTAAGCTAATATTTGATCGGGTAAATTAGTAATTACTAATTTGTAATTACTAATTTAAGCGATTATTTGATCGGGTAAAATAGTATGTACTAATTTAAACGATTATCTGATCGGGTAAAATAGTAGATACTAATTTAAGCGATTATTTGATCGGGTAAAATAGTATATACTAATTTGAGCGATTATTTCGTCGGGCAAATTAGTAATTGGAAAATTAAAATAATTGATTATTATCTCAGACTGGACTATTAACTATTATAAACAATTGTATCACTTATTATCTCGATAGACAGGACTACTAAATATTATATAGTAATATTAATAATGACTTATTTAACGGTTGTTTTGTATTTCATTAAATAAATCATTAAATAATTATAATTATATAAAAATTCTAATCTTCACTACTAATAAACATCACCTCCAGGGAAACACGCTTATGAAACCACGGGCTTAAAATCAAACCCTTTAAATCACTCCCTCAAAAAACCACACATTAAAAGACCATCCCTTGTAAAAACTTTTATGGAAAATCAGACCTACGGAAAAAAAACCCCATGTAAAAAGATTCCTGGAAAATCATCCCCACGTCCGAAAAAACATCTCCCAAAAGAAACAATCCCCTTGAAAAGCATCCTTACGGATTCCTGAAATTCATCCCCCAAAAAAAAAACCCACCATAAAAATCACTCCCTGAAAAAAAATCCCCTTAAAATACCACCCCCTAATAAAGACCAGCATAATGGGTGGATGTTCTAAATGGGTCCCTTTAAAATTTCATTCTTAGGCATTCTTAAGAGAAACTCTCTGGATGTTTTGATCGGGTCCTCTATTCACCATTCTTTGAGTTTCTAAACTCAAAATTTTACTTCATGCTTAATCAAGGAGCAGAAAACATTCGTTAGAAGCTTCAAATTAAACCGTTTCAAAAACGAAGAATGTCTGAAAAATCACAGCACATGCATCGGGATATGTATACTTGAAAAAAAAATTCCTGTGTAGTAATTTAATTACTTTTCATAATTATAATTTCAAAATAATTTTAATTAGAAATGTAATTTAATTACATTTTTGCTTTTCGCCTGTATTTTCCATAATCTTTTAGATTTGTTTGGCCCAACATTCGGATTGATTTCACTTCTGTTTTCTTTTGTTTGTCTGTGATTAAACAAAGAGAGTTATCTTTACTGCCCTCAATTTCTGCTAGGTAGGTTAATTACTTCTAAATTAAGATTAAAACACATTCAAATCACTTCTGATAACAGTTATTAGAGATAGAAAAGTGCCGTTACAATTTTGCGATCTATTGGTAATTTTATGCATAAATAATTTAATGTTGACCACATTGGCACAAAGGACGCAGCAACAGTCGTTACATAGATAACTATAATAAATAAGTCGCCCAGATGCAAAATCAGTGATACACCTATTTTTTGATTTTTATGTTTTGGCATCCTTGGATTCTACTCATCTCAGGCTACAAATTTAAAAATAAATTGATCTTCAAAACCCATCCTAATCCTTAAAAAAATAAGTTTTAACAATTGTGTCGGTTTCAAAAGCTGACATATGTTTTCAGTTGCAAAACCTGCCAACGTTTTATTTAGTTTTCCATATTTCTTTTTGTCCCCCATCAGTTTTTGTCATTTTGTCACAAGTTTGTCAAAATACTTATGGTTAGATTTGCATCTGGACGACTCAAATCGATCTATAATCTTTGTGTATGTTTATATTTGACATGAACATGACAGAAAATACAATGTTGCTAATACGAGCGAATAAGAATAGACGCCACCAAGTATGTATTTAAACATGACTATGCAAGTGGGGTACTTAGTAACACCTTCATCGCATCGTTAATCACATCTTAATAACAGTTTAATTACAGGACTATGCATATGACCATATTTGTGTAATTAATTGTTGCCAACACAATATGACTGGGTTCATCTCTGAACTCGAGTTCAAGATGACAGCTCCTATTGTTACAATGTCACTTTAAACTCGAATTTAGAGATGAACCAGTAGAATCTGGTAAACGCTACTTCGACCAATTTACTTTTCATCTAACCTCTATCAAGTCCATGGCCTCGACAAATTACGGTCTTTATTTAATACCAATCGGACTATTTTGTACGCTTTGCAAACATTATGAACTTGTTTGCTATTGACAGTGCATTCACTAGAAAATGCCTCAACTGTTGGCGTCAAACGCCCAACAGTTTTATCTGGTGAATGCGCCCAGTAACAAACAAAACAAAACATTTTGAACGTGCAATTTATCTTTTTCTATGATTACTGATTTATTAATCCAATATCGGTGCAAATGATCAATCATTGATTAATTTTAATCGTGCGGGGTGCAAACGGTCATAAATTTGGCAATTTATGACAGCTGATTGCTAAAGTATCTTATACAATCCATTTACTGTAATTCATGGTGTCTACCAAAACATGTCGATTTGAAGGTGACGACCGGATTTTGTACTGAACGCGGCCATTTTTAAATAATGATCTCCGGTATTATGATAAATTAATAAAGATATTAATTACAATTACACTTATCAATTGGTAGATACTTGTGTTTTTATGTTATTTTTTCATTTTCGATTTCATATAGCATTCTGGGGAAAGATAATAATACACAATTGCTGTAAACCTTGTGTTGATAAAAGTTGACATAATGCGTCAACTTTGGCTGTTTTATAGCCTGATAATTTATTGAAATATTCACGTTTTCGCGCTGATAATACATGCAAACATGAATAGTTCAGTAATTACTGCGAATTCTTGTGAATACCATGAACAATTGGAATTTTGTGAACATTAATTTAACTTTTTTAAAGCCGTAACTTATTTAAACTAGTAGTTATCTATGGTTTACCTCAAAAGTAGAAGGACCACAAAAAAAAATCGGCTGATCAAATTACGTGACCTTATTGGCTGCCGAAAAGGCAAATTCAAACTGAAACATAAAGATCTAAGCACGCGACTATATGTTAAAATCACAACTGACCTGTCTTTCCCAATTGACGCTTCTATTTACATATCATGTGTTTGAACAGTGTTATCAATGTATTGAAAGTAAGTTTTCCTGTATTACCTCTCAACACTCATCAAAATATTTGCTTATATCGTATGTTCAATTAAAAAAAAAGCCTCTAGAGTGCCATGATTTAATATTTTTTTTAAATTTAAGTTGACTTTACGTCTTAGGAATTGACGTATAAAACGTCAGGCATAATATTTATAATGTATAATTTCAGAGTTGACAACCTACAATATTTTCCATGGTACTGTCGAGGTTTTTTTTTATTGAACATATGATATTTCGGCTGTGCAAACCGGAAAGTTTGTTAGGGTTGAGAAAGAGTATAATTATATATTATTAACACTAAAAATCGTTGATTACAGTCTAAATATTTGATTCCGCGTTATTTTTATTAGACACGATGTATGTTTTTTTTTAACTTCACAATATTTTACTGCTTTATACGCGTGGCGCATGAAGTAAAATTTCGAGTTTAGAAAAGCCTGAAAATTTGGTTTGGTCGCTCCGCACTTCGCGACCAAACCAAATTTTCAGGCTTTTCTAAACTCGAAATTTTACTTCATGCTTAATTAAGGAGTGGAAACCCTCGTTAAAGGTAATACGTCAATAAAACCAATTAATTTTCGATGCATTTAATAGATTCTACCCCTAAAACAACGATAATAATAACCTTTATTTCCTAACAGACAAAAAAACTAATTACAGAGTAACAAGTATAAACTTGAAATAATATTCTAGTAAGTAACAATGAATAAATGTAAATGTAAAATATAAATTTGTGATCTATCATAAATTTTCAATAAACCGGTTTTGATTTACGAATGTACCGAATTATGGTTAATTGAAAAAGTCGGTAAATTTATAATACCCAATTTGAACTAAGAAAGATAAAAACAAAAAAACAGAATGTACAATTTTATTTTAACCTATTAAGCACCATTGATGCAATAGCACAACATTATTAATTTTTTACTAATTAAATTACTAAATAAGTTAATTTGATACATTGTATTATTTGACTTCACTTGAGAAAGTGTGAAGAGAAATGTAAATAATTTGTTATTTAAATATTTTGATTATTACTTATTTTAAAATAACTTATTTTACGTATATTTCCAATTCACAATATTTTAGTGTTTTATGCGCCTGAAAATTTGGTTTGGCCGCATCGCTTTGCGAAGCGACCAAACCAATTTTTCAGGATTTTCTAAACTCGAAATTTTACTTCATGCTTAGTCTCGTTCGAAACTTCAAATTGAACCCTTTTGTAAAATCGACGAATGCCTAAACATTTACAGCGTATACATTATTTATATTTAAAAGAAAATATCCAAATATGTAATATAATAATTCGCTCATAGGAATCATTAAAAGAAGGGCAAAATTTTAGCTAAAATCAACTTTAGAGTTATCTCTATAATTGCTCGGTCGTTAACGGGTTAAATCAAGCCAAGCATAGCTTAAGATGAGCTTAAGTAAATGTGATTATTGTGTATAAACATATTGAACTTAAGGTTACGGTTTGCAAGAGCAAGACAGACTCTTTCCAACCGTTAGTAGACTATTTCTAACATAAAAACGTAAACGTGAGATATAATATTTTTGTTTTAATGAATGTTGAGCTAACTGAATGCAGAATTTACGGACACTCTTGAAATTCATGTAGAACAAGTTTTTGTTGCCTAAAAATGACGCAAAAATAACTATTTTTGTGATTTTTTTTTTTACAAAAAAACTAAATATCTTAATCGTTTTAAATTAGTGACATTAAAATCATAATAATAATAACTTTATTGTGCCCAACAGAAAACCATTCACAGGACATATTACATATAAAATACAATTTCAAAGTTGAAAAAAAATAAAAACAATGTGTATTGAACTGAGATATCTATAACAAATAATAATGATATATAATAATAAGAAACGATTAAACTTAGACTATCTTTATAACTCAGTGAAATTCTATTCCACCTAGTTAATAATTCTAAATTATGTTAATTACAATTTTATAATTATGAAATATATCTACATCTTCATTTTTTTAAAATTCATTTAAATTTGTGGTTATATTACTAATGGGAGCTTTAAACATAATATTTGATCGTGAAAATTTTATATAGAATGGAGTATATCTTGAACAATGAATTGGTATTATTAAGTTTATCTGTGATAATATGTACGGAGAGTCAATTCTATCGTATAATATGTTAATAAGAAATTGAGTACTTGTTCTTATCCTCCTATTTTCAAGAGTGATATCTCCAGATATATTGAGCAAATCTTTATAATCTGTATTTATGGCAGGATATAAACCATAACTTCTAAAGTGCAGGTACTTCAAATATCTTTGATTTTTTTTCAATCGGCACATTATGGTTTGTATAATAAGGGTACCAAATCATAGAGGCATACTCAATTTTCACCCAAGTTTCAGCATTATTTTGATGTATCATGCAATGTTTTTCCGTACTCAGAACATTAATGGTGCTGGGACTAGTTTCTACCTAAAACGTTGGATTTTACCGATAATAAATCATAACTTTAAATAAAAGCGAAATTGGTTACATTATTTGCAGAATATTTGAATTCATTTTAAGACTGCTTTACTTAACCTTTGATTAATATTTAATCAGGGCAATAAAATTGGAGAATAGTTCCTTATTATTAAATAATAAGGAAGTATTCTTCAATTTGATTACACCTTATTCACGGCTTCAATGGATTTTACTGAATTGATTAATATTGTTATAAAATACTGAGACTGCAAGATTCAAACATATTTTCCTCAATCTCGGCCTCGTTAAAATCCTCTGCTCTGATTAACAACAATGGTTTTATTTGCAAATTACAGCGTATTCCAACAACAACAAAAACTTTCTTGCGTTCCAAGAAATATGTCGACTAAAACATGACAACTTGCTAATTCAATTTACCGAAATTGCGAATTGCTTAAACCTAATTCCATTGTATTATCATTTATGAGTAACCAAATACTAGGTATTTTTTTATCATCTTTGCTAAAAATGTTAATGAGTGAAAAAATATTTGATTTGCATCGATATTATGTTCCATATTTAATCTGAAGGCTAACTTCTATTTCAACATAAATTAATTAAGAATATGATTGTTAATGATGGTTGAAAACTTTGCACATAATTGTCACGATTGATGTTGGCTGTAAACTTTTACACATTCTCTAATTTCATTGATATTATATTGCAATACCGTTAAACTGATTTACCGGTTTTTAAAAAGCGTTCAATTTGAAGTTTCTAACGAGTGTTTCCATTCACAGATTAAGCATGAAGTAAAATTTCGAGTTTAGAAAATCCTGAAAATTTAGTTTGGTCGCGTAGCGAAGCGACCAAACCAAATTTTCAGGCTTTCTCTAAACTCGAAATTTTACTTCATGCGCCACGCGTATAAAACACTGAAATATTGTAAAATTACAAATATACTGCTAAATCAGTATTAAACATATACTGCTAAATCAGTATTAAACATATACTGCTAAATTAGTATTAAACATATACTGCTAAAGCAACATTGACAATATACTGCGAAACATGAATATTTTATTGAATTTTAATTAACAATACGTCAGTGTTTTACACGCCTGGCACATGAAAGTAAAATTTCGAGTTTATAAACGCCTGAAAATTTGGATTGCTTGCTCTGCTTTGCTATGCGACCAAACCAAATTTCCAGGCTTTTCCAACCTCGAAATGTTCAAGCTTAATCAAAGAGTGGAAACGCCGTTAAAAGTCTTTGAAGATAATTAATTTTGCATGTGTTTAATGAGATTTATCCCTAAAACAACGGCATTGTGAATAACCGGTAAATTATCTGTAAACTGGTTTTGATTCACAAATTTACCCAATTACCGGTAATTAAAAAAATCGGTAAGTTTGCAATTCCTAATAACAACTGAAAATAATGGTAAAATATTAAAATAAAAAATGTTTTATTTTTTGGTCAGGTGTTAAACAAAGACACAAGTGTGATGTGACTAACCGTAATGGAATTAAATCATTTCCGCTGATAGCTGCTCGAAAAAGTGACCACGCAAGCGTTTCTCCGATTTATTAATCCACAACTTTACGCGAATTCTGCCGTTATACAACCAAAAGAAACACAATCATGTAATCAAAATCCTGTTGAAACCACATGTGTTGCTCTTAAACGCTTCAAATGTTAGTAATTTTAAATATTATAAAGTTATTATTTTAAACATATAAATGTGAAAAAAGGCTATTAGTACTTTACTTTTCAATTATATATTATACAAATAAAAGTGCAGCTCAATGGTACATTTAAGTGACGCAATGTATGCAACTCAATGTACAATTTCAATTGTTCCCATACAAAAATAGCGCTGCACTCCTTTAATTTTAATATATTTATGTCGATGTTTTACAGTATTATATCGCTTTGCTTATTTCTTTCGTTAGAGAGTTTCGAAAATATTAGTTCACCGTCGGACTCACAGATGTTGTTGCCACTCAGTCGACACGAATTTACCGTAATAGGATAAAGTGTGAAATAAACTACAATACTCAGTAAGTTTACCTAAATAACTGTTAGGAGTTACCTCACTAGGCATATTACATATTGTTGACCGGTAAACAATAAACCGTGTCTGGTAAATGTTAGATCTGACATTGGTAAATTTTAAAACTGACACTCGCCCGTCAATTTCAGAAATTATGAACATTATCTAGGCGTTCGTGGTAAAAGGAGATTGCGAGTAAAGTGGTCAAAATATTCGAAAAGCTGGACAAAAGTTGAATAAACATCGCATTAAAAAAAGCTATGAACTTCTTTAGTCTCATGATTTTCACATGAAAAAAAATGTATCAAACATTGTTTTTGTTTTATCGCGTTGTCTTCGCACAGTGGTCAAAATATTAGAAAATCTGGGGACCCTATCAAAACATCCACACTATTTTCCTACCCGTTCAATATACCTTTTTGACGTAGTTTTGATAAATTCTTTTAAATAAAAAACTTTAATTTTTACTTGTACTCGCATCTGTGTATTAACTTTTAGAAATCCAAATAATACAAGTATATTTTGCGCTTTCTTCATAAAAATATGCAATTTGCATTAGAAATAGTGTGTTTAATGTTACGCGAATTCTTAATATTTTCTTTAAAACCAATTGTGTTGGTTTTGTTTTCAAAGACCACTTTGCTAAAACAAAAAAAAAGATTTTTATACAAGAAATCTTCGTTCTTAAAAATTTCATTCTTAGGCATTCTTTAGAGAGAATGTGTGGATGTTTTGATCGGGTCCTAAAAGCTAGACAGAAAATGAGTCGGATTTAAAAAAATACGGTGAAGTTCAGACTCATGATTTTCAAACGAATATACATATTTTCTACAAAATGCCATGGCAACTAAGCCCTTTCTACCAGCCTCGGTTATTTGATTTAAGCCTACAGCTAATTAACTTTAATCAGTGATTAATTAGTGCTTCTTAAAAAACAACAACTGTATTCACAAACTGTTAACACATTTAAATTTTGATGAAAATTTATAACATTATTATATTCTCTAATTTTGACATAATCAGAGGGTTAACGTGGTTAACAACCTCTTAGTCACTTTTAAGTTCCTGCAGTTCCTGCAGTTAGTATGATTGACATAAAACAAACATTGGATTTAGCGAATTTATGTATGTTCAGTAAAAAAAAAACTTCAAGAGTGCTCTGGAAAATATTGTAGGTTGGCAACTCTGAAATTATATATTACAATTGAAGGGCTTATTGTAATAACATGATAAGCCACACAACCAAAAAATGCTGTATTATTCGATTTAATTAAGCAGTAATCTAAAAAGCTACAGTAACCGCTGAGCAAACACGTTTAAATAATTTGTCAACATTAAAATAACGTTTAATGTTTTTAGAATATAGATAAAACGTTATTTGTTTGTTTTTTGCTCAGTGGGTATGCTCATATTCGCATGCAAACCGAAGCTTTCAAAACTTGTCAAACAATCTACTATTAATTCTTAATATCATAGTAATGTATTTTACATATTTTTCTGAATTTAAAAGTCCAATATCTCAGTTCTGTTTACTTGTGGAATATCATGTTATTACAATAAGCCCTTCAATTATTATGTCTGACGTTTTATATGTTAATTTCTAATGCGTGTAGCCAACCTAAATTAAATAAAAGATTAAATCATGGCACTCTAGAGGTTTTTTTTGTAATTGAACATACAATATTTTACTGTGTTAAATAAACTTTGCTCGATGTAGATTATATGGCACATGGGAATCCCTTAGTTATTTCAGAAGAGATACGCGTAATTCCCTTTAACGCTTGGACTCGTGCTTTTTTTTGCAGTCTATTATCTTACGGTTATTTATAACAAACGTCATTTCCGTCAGATATTAAATGATATTGTTGTGGACGAATTTAACTAAGTAAATCTAATTTATATTTGGATTAAATGCATAACAATTGTTTTTCATTAAAAACATTTCCTGTAAACGCTTTAATTGAATCAGGAGAGGATTGAGAGGGGGAGAATGCTTTCTTGGTGAGGTTAAAGTCATATACAGTATGGAATAAAAGTAAAACAAAGAATAAATAATTGAAATAGATGGTAAAAGTAATAAATTAATTCATTTCTCACCTAACATTTTTGTAACCCCAAATGTAAAAAATAGTGTGTGCACCTTGAGTTTCTTCGGCTTACTTGAACTTCATGAACTTACAACGCACAGTGCTCCTAATTAAAACATTAAAATTCAACAATAAAATTTTTATTTTGCGTAGCGCGTAGCGACCAAACAAAATTTTTAGGCCTTTCTAAACTCGAAATTTTACTTCATGCGCTACCCGTATACAACACTGATTTCAAGTGAAATTGAAAACATACAGCTTTAACTTTGCGAAATGTGAGTGTTTTGTACGCGTGGCACATGAAGTAAAATTTCGAGTTTAGAAAAGCCCCGTGAGAATTTGTCTCGGGTCGCGCAAATTTTCTACCCGGGGTTTTTCTAAACTCGAAATTTTACTGTATGCTTAATCTAGGAGTGGAAAACACTCGTTTAAAGCTTCAAATGAAGCTCTTTTAAAAGTTTCTTTTGTGCATTTCATAAATATCCATAAATTATGCTTAATATCTTGATAGGTATCTGATGATAAATATCTTTATATATATATATATATATATATATATATATATATATATCTGTTTCCTAGCGTATACTCAAAAGACAAATTCCCTCTATTATAATGCCAGTAACATTTTATTTTTTGATAAAAAGTTTTTTTTGAAGAAAAACACTCTTATAAATGAATCATTTCAATCACTTTCTTGCTTTTGTTTTAAAACTTCCTTATTCCATATTGCATATTCAGTAATAAAATTTGTCGATTGTTTTTATTGTCACTATAAAGAACCTTACCAGTTGTTGAGATAAGGTTTTGAGTAAACCAGTACTGGTCAATCCTCTCTTGTTGGGCGCAATCGACGCAAAAACCATCTCGATCGCGGTATTTATCGAATTCGTGCCATGCGAAACCACCGTGGTCGCAAAATCCTCCAACGTGGACCTCTCAAACTTGGAAATATCCTTCGAATACACCTCCATCCGTTCGTAAACAATATCGATGTTCTCCAAATTCTTCCTCAGCGAATCCAGCTTGAACTCCAAAGCGAGCATCGACGGCATTCCCTTGAGTATCTCGATGATCTGACTTCCGGAATCCGAATATCCGGCCACTTCAGCGATCTTGGTGTTGATTATATTTATCCTGTTAAAGATGGCCCGCTCGCGTTTGTCAACTAGAGGCAGGGGGATGTCGGTGATGTCCCAGTGTTCGTCCACGAGGTTCCACGCTTTCGCTATCGAGATCGCCACATCCTTTCCTACTTTAACGATGTCTAAAATGTCACTTATAGGAAAACCGCGCGTTGCTGTGATCAAACAGCAGCTGAAAACGAGTGTTAGTATCTGGAGATTCATCTTTGATCTGAGCACTGAACTGATTTACAAACAAAAAAAAAATGGTTCACATTTGATTAGTAATCTGTAGAAATGAGATATTAAAATGCAAACACAGGGGGATCACAGACAGTTATTTGTTGAGTGCAACGCGCTTTGTGTGCGCGCTGTTTGGAATAACAATGGAGGCGCGCGTTTAGTCGGTTCAATTACTCGTGTGTCGGTTGGTCGGTTGCCCCCACCAGACTTGATTAATTTTCGTCATCAGTCGCGGCCTTCATTATTTTTTTTTTCATTTCGAAAAGAAAGGGTCAATTGAGAGGAACTTGTTGAAATGGGTGAACTTGAATAGCTATTACTTTTTTCCTTTAGTGTGTTGGGTCAGTAATAAGACTCAGTGGCGTAACTACGCATTCGATTTTAAGGGGAATATAACAGTGGTCTGAAATTTAATGTTAGGTTTATTTAAAAACTAAAGGTCCTAGAAAGTTGAAATTTTGACAGCGTATATTAAGCCCAATTATCTAGTAAAATATCGAAGTACTTTTTTTTAACAATTTGCTTTCAGAGGTATGAAAAAAATAATGTTAAATTTTTCAAAATTAAAAAAAATATTCCCATGTCTTACTAGTTTATACTATAAGGCATATAATGTGAACATTTCATAAGGATGGGATAGCTCATGCCCCAGTCAGGTTAAAATCAAAATTTTGAAAAATAAGACCGTAAAATACCGCCGCCTTGCGGATCTTCTCTTAGTTGAACGCGTTGTACACTCATCTGCAAATTATTGGAGGGGCGAGCAGCATGCGGCCAGCGTTTATCCCTGGGCCGGTGAACGCTGCGCGGCTTCGCGTTTGTTTTTCTTTTCTTTTTTCAATCATAGTTAACAAAAACGGCTCGCGTCGTTAGCATTTATTCTCGTAAAATTAATATTTCGCATTTTTCATTTTCATTGCTTTCTGACTACTAATGGAATAAGTATTTTTTTATACTGCATGTTCACTAATATAGAAAACACGAAATGTTTCACTAATTTAAATAAAGATGTGTAATATACCTTTAATATTGGCTTTCCCTATTATTTGACAGTGTTATTAAATTATTTTTAAAGTTTTTTAAGTTGATTAATAAGCTAGAAGCAATCAAATAACAATCAGTCTTGTTCAAATCATTATTTCGTCTTAAATCTTTCGTTGTTAGAGCAGTTGTTAAATGCTATTAAACTTCTCGCAATAAAAGTATTAAAGTAAATTGTAAAGTTTCTAGCAATCGGACCTATTTGAACCAACTGTGACTTCATCAACGAATCAATGATATCAAAACTATAAGAATAGTAAGAATAACACCAATATGACGTTGTCGTAGATTAATGTTACAAATCAACTATTTTTTACTGAGCACAAGTAATATTTGTTTGACGAATGTTTAAAAAAATGTAGTGTTTAACTGCGTGCATATTCATTGTTAATTATTTTAGAAAAAATAGAACTATAATAATAATAAGGTAGTTATTATAATGCATTTCAAATAACAAGCTTCTTGCTCAACATTGCACCGAGTCCAATATATTTTTTCAAATTTGGCTGATTTATGATGAGTCATATTTTGATAGTAAGTAAATAAGGAATAAATGAATTGTAATTGAATGTTATTGCAATCCTCTATTTATACGGCTCAGTCAACTTAGCCCCCCGAAGTTCGACCTTTTAAAAAATAACTGTTGCGCTAGACGGGCCTTAGCTAGCGCTAGCTAGCGCCACAAAAATTAGAGCTAGCGCCGTTTAGACAAGAAAGTTACGGGGGTTTGAACTTTCGGGGGGGTAGGTTGATGCTAGCCCCCCGAGTTTGGATTTTTCAAGTTTTCTTACAGTATTCGGATTCCTCAGAGCTAGCGCTACCAATTTAAAAGCTAGCGCCACCCCCACAACCCCAAAAGATTATAAAACATTTTAAACCCTAGCCCCCCGAAATGAGATTTTTTTAATCAAATTGGGTGCAAAAGATTGCTTAGAGCTAGCGCCAGCAGAATATGAAAAAAATATTCTCTCAAAAATATCAGGTAAAAAAAAGTTCACATCCAAACTTTGATGTGAGAGCTTTCAGCTCCTGTATGCGTATTACCATTTACTTGCTGAATTTCAATACAAAATCATGATTGGCATATAAAATACCGCTTCCAAGAAATATGTTGGCGTTGTAATTACTCTATGTATGTTTAAAGATACTGGCTATTACAAAAATGATGCCTAGAAAACAGTAGCCTAACTGACAAGTTTTTTTTAACAAAGTCGTACTTCGGGGGGCTAAGTTGACTGAGCCGTATAATGTAAGCAACAACTATCAAAACATTTAAGCTAAATATTTGATATGTAACATGGATTAGATATTTAGGTTTGCTTAGAGAGTTGCTCCTTCATCAGGCAAGAAATGAATCTTAAACTTAATATGAGTAATAACCTAATAATATTTAAGTTGAATACAACATAATAACATACAGGGAGTTTTTCTTTAAAGTATACGTTTTCCAAATTTAGCTCATTTTCTTTAAATCTTTAGATATTAATTGTTTTTTAAAAATAGTTCAATTCAAGGCTTTAAACGAGTGTTTTCCACTCCCAGACTAAGCATGAAGTAAAATTTCGAGTTTAGAAAAGCCCCGTGAAAATTTGTCTCGGGTCGCGCAGCGACCCTAGACAAATTTTCTGGGCTTTTCTAAACTCGAAATTTTACTTCATGCGCCACGCGTATAAAGCGCTGATTTCAAGTAAGGTTCAAATATACATAAATTTCACAAAATGTTAGTGTTCTATACGCGTGGCGCATGAAGTAAAATTTCGAGTTTAGAAAAACCCAGAAAATTTGTCTCGGGTCGCTGCGCGACCCTCGACAAATTTTCACGGGGCTTTTCTAAACTCGAAATTTTACTTCCTGCTTAGCCTGGGAGTGGAAAAAACTCGCTTAAAGCTTCAAATTGAATTCCTGAAAAAACAACATATATCTTAAGATTTAAAGAAAATAAAGTGAATCTGGAATACGTATACTTTAAAGAAAAACTTCCTGTATATTGTAGAATTAGGATATTGAGATAGATTGTGTTAGAATGAAAATAAAGTCAATTGAATAGCAACGAAAGGAGCTTAATCACAATTTTGTAGCATCGAAAAGATACCCATGTTTTGATTAGGTACATACATAACCCGATGTGTACTAGGTAAATTTTCAGGCATTCATTGTTTTTGAAAAGCGTTCAGTTTGAAACTCCCAACGAGTGTTTTCCACCGAGTAATAACGATTTAAGTTATCACGTAGTAAAAAAAAAACAACCGTGAGGTACGCCACTGTCTTACTAGCACTAGCTATCTCTTGAATAACTTTCTCATTTATCACTTGGTGAAACATTTTGAAATAATAATAAAGGATAAATTAAAAACACTTGGTTTGTTTCACTATTTGTTTCTATTTACTTGACTAGTTTCGCTTTTTACGGCATTATCAAGAGTGAACTTTGATAATGCCGTAAAAAGCGAAACTAGTCGAGTAAATAGAAACAAATAGTGAAACAAACCAAGTGATTTTAGTTTATCCTTTAATATTACTGGCTATGTCGTTGTTAGTGTTTATAGACTTCAGTATAGCAATTACAATGCCAAAAAAAAAATTGAAATCGTACGGTTAGTTTCGGAGTTATAACGATTTCAATTATCAAAAACAATCGTCAGTTACGCCACTGTCTTACTAGCGCAAGCTATCTCGTTGCCAGTGTTTATAAACATTAGTATAGTAATTACAATGCCAAAAGGGTTTTTTAATTCGTACGGTAAGTTCTTGAGTTATAACGATTTAAATTAGCTAGGAGTGAAAACACAATTGTCAGTTACGCTACTGTCTTCTAGGCATCATGTTTCTAATAGCCAGTGTCTATGAACATAAATAATGTAATTACAACGCCGAAATATTTGTTGGAAGCGGTATATTATATGCCAAACATCATTTTGTATTAAAATTCAGGAAGTAAATGTTAATACGCATACAGGATCTGAAAGCTCTCGCATCAAAATTTGGATGTGAACTTTTTTTTACCTGATATTTTTGAGAGAATATTTTTGTCATATTCTGTTGGCGCTAGCTCTAAGTTATATTTCCACCCAATTTGATTAAAAACATCTTATTTTAGGGGGCCAGGGTTAAAAATATTTTATCATTTTTGGGGTTGTGGGAGTGGCGTTGGCTTTTAAATTGGTAGCGCTAGCTCTGAGTAATCCGAATAGTGTAAAAAAACTTAAAAAATCCAAACTCGGGGGGCTAGCATCAACCTAGCCCCCCGAAAGTTCATATCCCCGTAGTTTTCTTGTCTAAATGGCGCTAGCTCTAATTTTTGTGGCTCTAGCTGGCGCTAGCTAAGGCCGGTCTAGCGCAACCGCTTTTTTCAAAAAGTCGAACTTCGGGGGGCTAAGTTGACTGAGCCTATTTATACACATCATCATTTTGTAAACCCTGTACTAAACATAAAAAAAACAGGGCAGCTTTCCGTTTAATTTTTTTCAATCTATTGTTTATTTGTTGTATTCATAAAACCAAACCAAATTCTCAGAGAGTTGAGGTTGTCGCCACTCTCTTGAGAATAGAGGGCAATATCGAACGCACTATAAAGTTGTCGCGATTAATTTGATTTGATTTGAATACGAAACAAACATAAAAATAGTTAAATTATCAATTAAAGGTAACTTAATTTTTTAAATGGAACTATACAGGGTGCCCGTATTTCAACAGAATGTATAGGGATCTCGGTTATTTGAAGAGATAGAACGTCGGTTAAATTGGGGCAAAGTTGCGGATTTTAGAGCATAATAATAATCTAAAAACAAATTTACAATATCTTCTTTCGTGTTTAAGATATTGTCAACAAACGGATTTTGTGAAATTACGTTTTTATTTTTTTTATTCAAAAACTATGGAATCCAAACATTTACAACTTTGAAGATAACTATAACATGTACCCAGGGACCATAGCCAACTTTTGTTTTTCTAATGGGCGCCATTTTGGATTTTCATTTTTTTTAAAGAATTCTGAATTCACTTATAGTTTATTCTACATTTTATATGTAAAATTTTAATCCTATGTTTTTTTCTAAAGAGTTGACTCATAATTTGCTTACCGATCACTCTTGAAGACGGGCATTCAGCTGATTAATTATTTTACTCATAGAAAATGTATTTGTTTATAAAATAAATACTGATGGGATACTTTGAATCTTAATAAATTGCTTGATTGTCTTTGGACTATCATAGGATTTTGTAATATTATATCTTTATTGGCCGTGTTTTCACTATTGTGACTCTTTATTTACTGTATTTCGGCTATTGTGATTTTATGATTGTAAGTCACTTAAATCACTATAACAAATACAGTCAATATAGTGATTTAATGACAGTCAGCTCACAGTCATAATACCAGAATAGTAGAAATACAGTCCATAGAGACATAATTAGACAAAATCTTACCATAGTCATAAGACAGTTAGCCAGGTGACTTACAGTCATAATGTCACAATAGTCAAAATGTGAGTTTATAACTGCAAATCGCTAGGTTGGCTGACATAATTCTATTGTTTCAGCTTGACATTACTCCATTGTGTCAACTTGACATAAGTCGGCGTTAGCCGACATTTGGACTATAATGACAGTTGACATACAAATCGACGCCCGTCGATATTTAGACTATAATAATAGTTAACATAAGTCGGCGACAACCGACATTTGAACTAAATTGATATATGATATAAGTCGGCGCCAGCCGATATTTAGTCTATCATGTCAACTTGACATAAATCGGCGTCAGCTGCTATTTGGACTATAATGACAGTTGACAAAAGTCGGCGCTAACCGACATTTAGACTATAATAACAGTTGACATAAGTCGACGTGGGTTGACGTTTAACCAATTGTGCCAACTTGATACGACTTTGAATTGAATTAAAATGAGATCGTCATGTTATTTTTTTTTTGTGACAGTTACGACACACATTTTAACACTTGTGACATATTTTAAAGTAACGAGTGTCTCCCACTCCCAGACTAAGCATGAAGTAAAATTTCGAGTTTAGAGAAGCCCCGTGTAGAAAATTTGTCGAGGGTCGCGCAGCGACCCGAGACAAATTTTCACGGGGCTTTTCTAAACTCGAAATTTTACTTCATGCGCCACGCGTATAAACCACTGATTTACAGTAAAGTTAAAAATATATAACGCTTAGATGTTATGGTGATCAATATTTATTAAGATGTAGCGAAAAATGCAAATATTATTTTTTTCGTGAATTGTTTTAGAATAATAATAATAATAAAGGTAAAATAAATTTAGTTTGTGCAACTTATCCATACTGTTGATATTTAGGTCATCATATCTTCAACGGGGAAAGTGCTATGATGGACACATCACTATTTTTTTACCTTATGATTTGTGTGATAATTAATCATAGCGCGGATTTTGGCAGGGATCGTTCATGAACCGGGGCCGCTCTGTTGACTTGGGCATATAATGCGCGCGACTGTGCGTCGAATGCACAAATGGACGATTGCAACTGTCTGGTGATGCAGTCGTCCGTTTATGTCTTTGACGCCCAGTCGCAGGCATTATATGCTTAACTCGACTGGGCGACAACGGTTTACGAGCGATCCCTGCAAAAATCCGCGCAATGGTGATAATTGATACTTATCATTATTATTACAAAAGATTGACAGTTATTAATTAATTTTGACTACAAACAATGATTGACTGCTGTCAAGATTTTATTGATTAATAGATATGACGTCATTGTTTTCAAGGCACTCTTTGCAAAGAAGAAAATATTATAATTTTAAATATCATATCTAAAATAAATTATAAGTGTGATACATCTCTGAGTTAAAAAAAATATTCTTTCAAAATATATGAAAATCCAAAATGGCGCCCATAAGAAAAACAAAAGTTGGCTTTGGTCCCCGGGTAAATGTTAGTTATCTTGAAAAAGAATGCTACTAGATTCCTCATTAAAAAGTGCCTCTATATTGTCAAAGTTTTAAATGTCCAGATTCAGCAGTTTTTGAATTAATTAATAAAAACGATAAAAAACAGTTTATTGTTGATATCTCGAATACAAAAAAAGATATTTGAAAATTGTTTTCATATTATTGTTAGGCCCTAAAATACGCAACTTTGTCCCAATTTAACCGACTCTCTATCTCTTCAAATAGCTGAGATCCCCATTGTCGAAATACGGACACCCTCTAGAAAACAATATTTTTATTTGACACTATTTTGACATTATATCCGAACGTATTTTTTTGTGCTTTTGTATAAAATAAATTAATTATAAGTGAATGTTTACATTTAGTTAAAAAAAATAAGAAGATATTTCTTTTAAACATAGACAGAAAATCAATGCGTTATTGAATAATTTCGAAATCCTTAGATTAAGTTTAAAATGTAATTTATTATAACAAACATGTTGTTTCAATGGATGTTTATTGTCTTAAATTGTCTTATTAATTAAGACATTGTTTGCATTTTCACGAATAACATGTTCGTAATTTTATATATTATAATAAACATTTTAATATATCGCTTGTTTTTTTTAATTTTCCAGCCGAAAATTAAAAGATGAATATATAATAATAATATATTTTGAACTTCACTTTAAGGCAACGTTTTATACGCGTGGCGCATGAAGTAAAATTTCGAGTTTAGATCAAACGCGATCAAACTAAATTTTCAGGCTTTTCTCAATTCATGCTTAACCAAGGAGTGGAAGACACTCGTTAGAAGTTTCAAATTGAACGATTTTCAAACACGACGAATACCTAAAAATGTACAGCACGTATGGGCAACCCCCGGCCCGCTGTAAGATATGATCCGACCCGCGAGACATTTTGAAAAAACCCAATTAAAAAAATATTACATTAGGTACTTATACTCACGGGAGTGACAGTGAAACGGCAAACATCAAATTCTTTGATGTTTGCCGCCTCACTCTTTGATAATCGCCGCCACTCGACTTGCTCGATCAAATTCTTTGAGGTTTGCCGCCTCACGGGCGACACATCAAAATATTTATTGCTTCTCAATTATTCTAAACTAGTTTATTCCAGATTATTCGTTCATTTTGCCTATATAAGCGGGTGGATGGCCCGAACGTTAGTTCAGTTCCATTTGAGCTACCGAGGTGATAACTTGGACAAGCGATATCCTAGCGAACTGCTCGAGCCGTCAACTTGCTTTGTGACTTTGTGTGCATCTTGAGTGGTTACTAACTATAGTTTGTTATTAAGTTTATTGAACGAAAAGTAAACAAAAATGATGTCTGGTAGAAAGAAACGAAAAGTAGATACAGTGGGTCGCCATTTTCAAGAAAAATGGACTGAAGAATTCTTTTTTATCTTGCACAATGGTAAGCCTATTTGTTTGATGTGTAATGAATCCATTTCAGTAATGAAAGAATTCAATATAAAGAGGCATTACTCAACTAAGCATGCTACGCTGCACTCACTGACAGGACAATTAAGAACAGACAAAATCCAGAAGCTTGCCGCAAATTTAGAAAAACAGCAACAAATGTTTCATAAACAAAGAATCAAGTTGTGGATAATGTTGTGAAAGCTAGTTTTATAGTTAGCTCAAATATGGCAAAGGCATTAAAACCATTTGCCGAAGGAGAATTTATCAAGGTGTGTATGTTAGAAGTTTGCGGTATTATGTGTCCTGAAAAGAAAAAAATAATTTGAAAAAATTAGTTTGTCAAGACGAACTGTTGTTCGACGTATAGAAATGATGGCCAATGATATAAAAACAACATTGACTTACCGTATGGCTGGTTTTGAATCATTTTCCATAGCATTAGACGAGAGCACCGATTTGTCTGACACAGCTCAACTGGCTATATTTATTCGAGGTGTTGATAAGGAGTTCACTGTTACTGAGGAATTGCTTGCTTTACAGCCGCTAAAAGGAACCACTACAGGAGAAGATATTTTTATTGAAGTTCAAAAGGTATTCACAAGTTTTGGCTTGCCATGGTCAAAATTAATTGGAGTATGCATTGATGGTGCACCTTCTATGGTCGGCTTACGTTAAGGTTTAATCGGAATTTTGAATAAAAAAGCAACAGAATTAAATGTGCAAAAAGATGATTTGATAGTCCTTCATTGCATTATCCACCAACAGAACTTGTGTTCTAAGTCCATTCCACTCCAGAATGTTATGAATGTGGTAGTAAAAACCATCAACTTTATTCGATCCCGAGGGCTTAACCATCGTCAGTTCAAGGCGTTTTTGGATGAAATATCAGCTGAATATAACGACGTAACATATTATTGTGAAGTCAGATAGCTGAGCAAAGGAAAAATGTTGAAACGGTTTTACGAGCTTAGAAATGAGATAGCGACTTTATGAAAATAAAAGATAAACCACTATCTGAATTAAGTGACCCAAAATGGATATGTGACTTAGCATTTCTGGTCGATCTTACAGGCTATTTGAATGATTTAAATTTGAAACTTCTAAAACAAGGACAGTTAGTAAATGATTTGTACAGCCATTTAAAAGCGTTTCAGATCAAACTACGCTTGTGGGAGTCACAGATGCTGTCTGGTAACAGTTACCATTTCAACACGCTCTCTGCGTATGAAAATATTGCTTATGCTCAATATGCTGAAGAACTCAAGTTACTGTCGAAACAATTTTCGAACAGATTTTGCGACTTCAAAAACATGGAAGACTGTTTCAGTTTGTTTGCTACTCCTACAACATATATTGTACAAAATGCTCCAATACACTTACAAATGGAGTTCATCGAGATTCAAGAAAACTCACTCCTAAAATCCAAATTTGAAGACGTAGAGTTGTGCGATTTCTACAAAAAATACCTAGAAGAAGACAATTTTCCGCAGCTTAGAAAATTCGCAAGAAGATTGATTTGTGCGTTTGGCAGTACTTATAAATGCGAACAGTTCTTTTCATTGATGAAAGTTAATAAAGCAACACATTGTACAAGACTGACTGACGATAATTTGGAAAATTCTTTACGTCTTTGTGTCAGTGGAATTAATCCAAATATCGATGGATTAGTTTCCCAAATTCAAGCTCAAGTGTCTCATTGATTTCGGTGTATTTAACTTTCGTAGTTTGTAACAATTGCAAATTTAACGATTTAATTATAATGTACCATTTTTTTAAATTTCATTTTGTTATTTTAATAAATTGTACTATAATAACATATTATCACTAATATTATCACTACTTTAAAATGCACTAAGTACTTTTAAACGCGGCCCGCGAACGTATTTGCTCGCTAAAGTTTGGCCCTCAACATGTCATGTTGCCCATACCTGATGTACAGCGTTTATGCTTTAAACCGTTCGTTAAAAGTTTATGAGGTTGCCGTTGCACTAAAAATTTGAAAAAAATCATTGTCTTATGGTTGAATCAGTTCTCCTCATGTGAAATATTTTCAACTTTATATTACTTCCGGTTCCACCGGAAGTAGCACCAAATTTGTTATTTTAAGTGGAACACCCTATATATTAGTAATTTTTTGGATTTCTCGTTTAAATTGCAACATATTTTATTCGAACATATGTACACTTATCTCTTATAGTTTTCAAGAAAAAAAATATTTCTTAAATTTTGACCTCTAAAAGGCATCTTGAAATCTGTCTGTAACTTCTGTTAAGAATATGATAAAAATATGATTTATATCTCTACTTGTACCTAGACGATGCCTCTATGAGTAAATTAATTGGAAACTGTCAATGTTTACAATAAGTGTTCTTAAAATGTCAATATCTAAGTGCTCTCTTCAATATCTAGTAATTCAATTTTTTTAATGGAATGACCCAATTTTTATTACGTGGTACGATTGGATGGAAAATTTCCCAGAAAAAAGTATTAACAACTATACTCCTAAAGCAAGTAGTTTTCGAATTATTTCGAAAGTTCGTTTTTCGTCGCATTTATGCAGGGTATAATGCGCGCATAAGTCGCAATTGAATTTTAGTAGGCCAGTAGTATGCTTCTGTTTTGTCGCGATTGTATTGTGAAATGTCAAATAATAAACGAAATTAGTACAAAGTTTTACAGAAATCAACAAAATGAATAAATGCACCCATCAACAAATTATCAATTTATTCTTTATACATGGCAACTGCCAATTGAACAAAATTCGATTCCAATCTTCTAAATCTTGTTTTATTCATCGGCGGCAAATGTGGATAAGTTTCATTAAATACTCTACATGTTCGAGTAACAATTCTATCGCAGTTGCCATGTATAAAGAATAAATTGATAATTTGTTGATGGGTGTATTTATTCATTTTGTTGATTTCTGTATAATTTTGTACTAATTGTTTTTATTATTTGACATTTCGCATTACATAAGCGACAAAATTAAAAGCATTACTACTTGCCTACTAAAATTCAGTTGTGACTTATGCGCGCATTATTTCTTACATAAATGCGACGAAAAACGAATCTTCGAACGAATTCGAAAACCACTTGCTTTAGAAGTATAGTTGTTAATACTTTTTTGTAGGAAATCTTCCCCCCAATCGTACCACGTGATAAGAAATGGGTCATTCTATTTAAAAAAATTGAATTACGAGATATTGAAGAGGGCACTTTGATATTGACATTTTAAGAACACTTATTGTCAAAATTGACAGTTTCCAATCAATATACTCATAAATGCATTCTCTAGGTACAAATAGAGATATACATCATATTTTCATCTTACTCTTAAGATAAGTTACAGACAGATTTCAAGATGTCTATTAAAGGTCAAAATTTTAGAAATATTTTTTTTGCTTGGAAATTATAAGAACATATGTACAAATAAAATATGTTACAATTTATACGAGGAATCTATAATATAACGAATATATAGGGTGTTCCATTTAAAATAACAAATTTGGTGCTACTTCTGGTGGAACCGGAAGTGATATAAAGTTGAAAATATTTCACATGAGGATTACTGATTCAACCGTATGACAAGGATTTTTTCAAATTTTTAGTGCAACGGCAACTCCATAAACTTTTAACGAACGGTTTAGCGTAGACACCCTGTATACATATTCATGTATAGTTATTTAAAAAAATCCCTGCATTAATTAATTTGTAACAAACATTTGATGCAATTAATTGAGTGGTTGTATTTAGAATAATATTCATAAAAGAATGTATACTTCAAATTTTAAAAATTGTCAAAAATAAAATTTCAACTTGAGGCAAATCAGGTTTTTCAACTTTCTTCGAATTTTTGTCTAAAATAAAATTTCAACTTAATATAATATTTAATTAATAATTTAGGTCACTTTTTCGGTGCGATGTTTTGATTTTTTTTTTACAAACATTTTTCAGGCTTTAAATAAGGATAGCGTTTTCTCCTGGGATAATAATTACACTATATCTATTTAAAATTGTGCGCTCTTTAACAATTAGTAAGAAAAATTAAAATAAATAAATATTTTTGTACTTCTATGAATAATACTTAAGTTTGCCGCTTACATTTTATTTTTTGGAAAATGTGACATGACAGTAAAAAGATTGAGAAAGATTGATATTCTTAGATATACATACACTGCAAATTCATTGACATTCGTTGTTTTTTAAAAGTTCCAGACTAAGCATGAAGTAAAATTTCGACCTTATTGAAGCCTAAGCTAACCTTAAAATATTACTTCATGCGCCATACGTATAAAATACTAAAGTATTGTGAAAATACACTTAAAAATACTTGTTTAAAATTAGTAATAATAAAAATATTTAAAAAATTAAATATACTGTGTGGGGGGCACCGCATACGACGCGGTCGTTTTATGGAAAACCATGTAATTTCGTGAAATTCTTTTCAAATATATAGGATGCTTGTATGCACAATTTAATATTATAAGCAGGTATACATAGTGTATCATAAAAAACTACATCAACGTTATGTTTTTTAAATGGAACACCCTGTATTTTTTGTCATTTTTGAATTCTAGGGAATAAATAAAGCTGGGTTACTTTAGTATTCCCTATACCTATCATTTTCCGTTTTTTAAATATTTACAGATTTGTTGAATTAAATGGTACACGTGAAATGTTTTTGAATTTGTTTTATTTTCTCTGTCTCTTGTATTTTCTGAGAGAACAAAATACGAATAATTACGCTATAAATATCGATTTTATGTTTGATCTCTCGTTAATACATTTTTTAAATGTTTGATAAATTTGGCGCTTTGCTACTGGCGATATTAATATGTTCTGCTTAAAAATAAAATATAGGGCTTGATTTATGGCGTTGGCAACTAGTAGTATATCTCATTTGTTCAGACAATTTCCTGACTTTTATGAAACCAATAAGTGTAGGAAATTAATAGCAATTATTGAGTTCTACGTTTAAAGCTGGCCTTTTACATCAAAATTAAATAATCGTGTTCATTTGTGAATTTAAAATGATAATTGTTGCTCTAATCTGAACTGTCAACTTTGACTGTTTGATAAAAACAAGTCGACTTGAGTAATTTATTTGTAAACATAAATGTTTAAAATGTCATTAATATCTTGTAAGAATATTTATATGTATTGCATTATTTCTTTACTCGATGTTTACAAACTACGAATATTTTTAACTGCTGGCTGTATTGAGATAACTTAGTTATGGTCATGCCCTGGTCAATGTACATGATACATTCAAATGATTTGGTGATAAGTTAATGTGCAATTATTGAAACAATAGCATCTGTATTTACACAGAATGTAACAACTGATATTTATTACTATTGGTATTAAGACATTCATAATTTTTTGTTTGTTTCGGTTTTATTATATTGGGTGTTCGAAAATTATTATCCACGATAGATCTATTGTTTTTCTTCGTACTAGGAGTTTTCTTAACTAAGAAAATTGAATCGTTTATTTTAGAAACCCGATAAGCGCCAAAACGACAGAAAATTAATGGTTTTAAATTAGTACTATTTGAACGAATGCATATCATAAGTGCCCAAACTCTAGATTCGAACCTATAAATATATCAAATTTGTAGCTAAATAATGTGTTAATTGCAGAAACCCGCCAAGGGACAGCATTTGAAGTTATTTATTAGTTTTTTAAAAATGAGAAAATTGGCGTTTGGCGGGTTTCTGAAATAAACGATTCATAATATATAAAATTACGAAAAAACTATTCGTGAAAACGCAAACAGTGTCTTAATTAATAAGGCAATTTAAGACGATAAATATCCATTGAAACAACTACTTCCCGTGCAAATACACGGGAAGTAGTTGTTTCAATTGATATTTATCGTCTTAAATTGTCTTATTAATTAAGACACTGTTTGCATTTTCACGAATAGTTTTTTTCGTAATTTTATATATTATGTTTAAAGTGTGCAAACTATAAGAAGCGTAAGCTTATTTTCTCGAATTCAAATAGTTTTGAATTTGAATTTATCTTGTATAAACGATTCATTTGCGATCACTTCATATGTTACTAGATTACTTACTAAAGTCACTAACCTAACCTAATTAGATACACAGGGTGGGGCACGGGAACCAAGTGGTTTTGGAAGGGGTCTTACTCTCTCGTTATTAGAAAGGAGGGGTGTGCACTAGGTGGCGTTGCATTCCTTGGCTCATAGCATTTCACTGTCAGTAGTCAGTTACCAGAAAATTCGGCATCATCGGTCCTTATTTTTCAAAACAAAATAGGGTTACCGCTACTGTATCAAATTGTGTATAACCTTGACATGGTGAACACATGTTCATCCCTCAATTACAAAAACGGAATATTAATCGTCAGAATGTGTGGTTTCAGCAATATGGCGCCACAGCAGACATCGCTAGAGCAACAATGGCTGTTCTTCGATCTCTGTTTCCGAATCATCTCAGTTCAAAATTTGATGATATAGCTCCCTCAGTCCACATGTGACTATGGGGATTGATAGACCTGAAAGAGGCGATCCATTAGCAAATCACCCGAATTAGAAGAAATCTGCTGGAAAGAGTGGAGATCAATTTTCTTGAACGCCTTCAACTTGCATTGAAGAAAATTAGTCTCCACTCTTTCCAGCAAGTCTTAGTTGATTTGGGTGGTTTGCTGACGGATCGCCTTTTTTATGTCTATCAATATACGTGGTTTATTTTTGTAAACACGTTCTTTCAGATATCCCCATAGAAGAAGGTCAACAGAAATAATCAATAATAATAATAATAGTAAGGAGGGGGCCAAGGGGCGACGGTTCCATCAAAGCCAGACATCATAAACTTTATAAATTTGAATCAGACGTTTTTATTTATATAAGAATCGATATTTTGAACTTCACTTTAAATCGGTGTTTTATACGCGTGGCGCATGAAGTAAAATTTCGAATTTAGAAAAGCCTGAAAATTTGGATTTGCAGGAGCGCGACTCGCTTCGCTCGCGCGCTCTTGCAAATCCAAATTTTCAGGCTTTTCTAAACTCGAAATTTTACTTCATGCTTAGTCTGAGAGTGAAAACCTATGTTAAAAATAAAATCAATCGCTAATATTTGACATTTGTTAAGATTTTATAAAGATAATTAAGTTATTCACATGAGCAAAATTACGAATTTTAGGCCATTTTTGTTTTAAATGTTTGACACTTTTTCGTTGTATTTCCTATTAATGTTAATAATACAGGATGCGGCAGGGAAACTTGCTGATAAAAGCAAAAGTATTTCACATATCGATTTAATTCTTTTTTCATCGTATTGTACACATCCTGAATTTTCGTTTCAAGTGGTTTAAGAATGACATCGGACAAATGGCGGCCCTCATTAGCGATACACTGATCCACCCGCTTTTTAACGTTTCGCTCCACTGTTTCGAGGATATCGACGGAAATGTTGGCGATTGCTTGGCGAATGTTGTCCTTCAGGTGTTGCTGTGTCCGTGGTTTGTCATTGTAAACAATGGATTTGAGATATCCCCATAAAAAGAAGTCACAGGGAGCCAAATCGGGGGAGCGCGCCGGCCACAGTACGTCACCCCTCAAGGAGATTAGGCGCTCGTGGAAGTGTTCCCTCAAAAGTTCCACTGAAGTTCTCGCTGTGTGTGCCGTGGCTCCGTCCTGCTGGAACTATACGTCCCCAAGTTCCATTTCTTCAAGTTTTGGGAGAAAAAATGCCTCAATTATTTCTCTGTAGCGAATTGCATTCACAGGAACAGTGTGTTCTTCTTCCTCGAAGGCCCTTTTTCTAGGCCGTTTTTTGCCACACTGCCACTTTTCCTAAATGCGTCCACTAACGAAACGATTGATTGTCGGCCAGGAACGGGACCCGTGGGATAAATATTGAACCGAGTTCGGAAGGCACGTTGGGTGGCAACCACCGAACGGCCATTGGAAAAGTAGGCCTCGACGGCGAACGCACGCTTCTCCTTTGTCCAACGCATGACGACAACTGGCTTAAGCGGTAACAAAACTTCAAGAATGAGACCCTCCCTACCCCTTTCTGACCACGTCTCGCTCATTGGCACCCAATTCAAATCAGCAAGTTTCCCTGCCGCACCATGTAATAAACCAACTTTATTTTAAGAAATGGTCATAAAATAATAATTCTAAGAAACATAAGCTTTCCTACTAGCTGACAAGTGGAGCAAAGGTATATCTGTTCGAGATTTCGTTAATAGACGGCGTCGCCGAAGAACATTAAACAACAACAACCTCAATAGCAGTTTTTTAGAAGCAACAGAACGAATAATTCCGAATCAAACTCAGACCTCTCGTGCCTAAGCATCTATTATCAAAATGTACGCGGATGCATTCGAAACTGCAATCATTAAACAAAACTTTGCTTATATTAGATTATGATATTTACATCTTAACAGAGACTTGGTTTTTGGATTCAATATGTAGCTCCGAACTCACTGCTTAATGCTAACTTGGTTATCTTAGATCTTATTTTCGCCCCAGGACGATTTGCCGGGCAGTAATAATATAAACAAGGATTGTAAGCAATTTTATTCTACAATCTATTACCTACTCGACCTCTACCTTCCAAAATTTAATATGCCATATAAAAAAAGCTCTCGTTTTCCTAAATGGTTCTCCTCCGAACTTAAAGAGCTTATTGCCTTAAAAAAACAACTTTATAAAACTTTCATTCTATCGCAATTTCCGACTGATTACATACATTTTAGTAATATTCGCTCTCAGTGCAAAACGCTATCCAATCACTGCTACAAAACTCATATAAACAATATAGAAACATCATTAAAAGACAATCCTAAGTCATTTTAGGGATATGTCAAATCCTAGCGGAACAGTAGCGAAATTCCATCAGCATTTGTCAAAAACGACTCTTTTATTACCAATACTAGAGAGATTGTCAACCACTTTGCTAAATTCTTTGGCTCGGTTTACCAGTCACCAATTAATAATCATGTGATTTTGTTCTCTACGCTAAACAACAGACATATTTCCGAATGTATTCCTCCTACTTAAAAAATCTCAAAAATTCTTAGCACTCTTTCTTCATTTAAAGCCAATAACCGCCCTTGCCCGGATGGTTTACCTGCCTCTTTATTTAAAAATTGTGCCTTTTCTCTCAGCCGCCCTCTATGGTTGCTATTGAATACTTCTCTTCGAACAGGAGTATTTTACGGCTGCTAGAAGAGCGCTTATATCACACCAGTTCACAAATCTGGTGTTAATAACAATGCGCAAAATTACAGACCTATCTTAATTATATCAGTAGCTCCTAAAATCCTTGAAGAACTAGTTACTTTATACTTAACGGCTGTTTTACAACCTCATATTTCTCTGAAGCGACACGGCTTCAGAGCTGGCAAATCTACAGTAACTAACCTTCTACTTTACAAATCATATATTTGTGAAGTTTTCGAGAAGGGGTGTCAAGTTGACTCCATCTACACTGACATCTCGAAAGCTTTCGATACTGTTGAGCACGGAATCTTAATTGAGAAGCTTAGGTCTTTTGGGGTTGATGGTATATTTTTAATGTGAATGTATTCCTACATTTCTAACAGAATTCAGGTTGTCCGGATAAATCATAACATACCCGATCCCATCAGGGTTGTATCTGGGGTGCCTCAGGGGTTTCATTTAGGACCATTACTGCTTAATGTCTTTATTGATAATGTTATTCGTTGCTTTTCCTGTTGTTTGTCGATGATATGAAAGTCTATTTCAAAATTCGATCACTCGAAGATGTCCACTTACTTCATAGTGATCTGCGATCGTTTGGTGAATGGTGCACTCCTTATAAAATGACCTTGAACATTGACAAGTGTAGTGTAATTACCTTCACAAGAAAGCAATCTCCCTTACTTTTTAACTATAGTCTTATGGACAATTTACTATCCAGAGTCAACAGAATCAGGGACTTTGGCGTACCATTTATTAGTAACTTATCTTTTAGTACCCATATATTGAATGTTAGGTCAAAGGCCAATTGTATGCTGGGATTTGTTAGACGGAATGCTGGGGAATTCAGTGACATTAAGACATTGATTAGACAACAGTCTAATACGACCACGTCTAGAATACTGCTCTAGTTTATGGTCCCCCTATACTGAATTGGATAGAACGAGGATTGAGAGGGTTCAGGATAAATTCATTGGGTTCCTAAAATATAAATTTAATTTACTTGGGAACTGTAACGAGGTCGTGTCAGCCTTACGCATGCCCGCACTTAAAGCCAGGCACATGGGCGCTGACGTGACCGTTGTTTATAAAACGTTAATGGTTTCATTGGGCCCGTTTATCAGAGACAACCATTGGGAGTTTACTGCCAACTGTTGGGGAATTGTCTGATGACCGGACTGTTAATCGTGAACGTGTTTGGGATTTTTGCAATCGTACGAAATAGACTATACGGAATAACGTTCATTAGATACTAACACACATCGCAAAGAAGTCCAAACATGTTGACTGTTGAACATTGTGATGAACGGGCTCATTGATTGTCCTGACTTTCTCAGTCTTATAGGAATTCACGTTCCAGCTCGTACTTTGCTCATGAACGCCCCTTTTTATGTTCCGTTCAGAAAAACCGACTACGCTCAAAACTCCGCCACAACTCGTCTACTTCGGCATGCTAATGAATTGGGTCTGCGTAGCGTTATTTCTAGGCATCAGTGTATGTGCTAGTTTTTAAAGTGTTAATTTTAATATGTTGTTAATTATAGATATTTCATTGTTTTGATTTTTTTTATTGTATTACTTTAACAGTTTTTATCATTGTATTTGTATAACGTAATGGCCATCTTAATAAATAAATAAATAAGTGAAACTGTGTAGAAAAAAATACAATATACTAACATATTTTATTTACGTATTTATTAATGGGATCCATATACAATAAAATACTACAATTTAAAATTCCTAAAACTAACAAAATTATGTAGATACAATTAAGTCTAAACCTAAAAATATTCCACGAGTTACAAATTAACACATACACAATCATTTTTACTATTCTCTAAGTAAGAACAAGCGTAGATTTTTCAAGTTTTCACTAAAAATGTCAAAATTAATTGGGTTTGTACATTTGTTTATAAAATAGCTTATTGTTCCGCAATACGGCGACTTGGAATATGAACGTTAATTAAACTTAGAAGCTCTGGACAGATTATCACAACCGATATTAAGATGTAATAAATATTAAATTGTTAAATTGTTTTTTTTATTTTTTAACGGATTTACCTTCTTACAAATATTTTAATTTAAATAGTCAATTTTTTTTAATATTACTGTCGAAAATTATTCAAAAACGTCGTAACTGTTAAAATGTATCATAACTGTAGTAACTGTCACAAAAAAACATAATGTGAAACTTATAATAGATAAAAGAATGTCTAAAAATATCAGAATTGCCGTACAAAAAAATTATAGGAGTAATAATTATTATAATATTATAGTCAGAGAAGAATGTATTAACATAGATTCACAATTCATAAGAAAAACGTCTTTTTGCTCGTTAAAATTTTATGTTTTTAAACAATAAAGTCAATTTATGCCAATAATAAAAACATAAATCAAAGATGTCAATTTATGTCAAAAATGTCTTTCTACGTAAGATCACAGAGTAAAGATAATTGTTCTTTACTCTGTGGTAATATTGTTTTAGTTATTTTTTTTTTCAAATTTTGTAATTATTACTAATTGAGATAATTTATTTTTTTCGTGATTATTAAATTCAATCGTACAACAACAACATATTGTAAATGTCTAAATAATTATTTTTTTAAAAATAGTTATAATGTTAAAATATCACAACTGCCACCGATTACAATAACTTTCGTAAAATAAACATGATGGCAAAAAATGTTATAATTGTCAAAAACTACTCGAATATTGTCAATGCGTTACCTAACCCTTAGATGTCACTTTGTCAATTTAAAGATGCACAAAAAAAGTATTGACGATCATTTGCTTGTATTGACTATACTGAGAAGACTAATTACATATTGACAATAATTTGACTGTAGCTATTTTTTGATAATATTGTTTATTTTTTACGTTATTAATCTGTTAAATATTACGTAACTGGCAACAGTTTATACGCGAAAATCTGGTATTTTGTTTTATTGCCGGGATTTTCACATAGAATAATAATTCAATGTGTTACTGTTTTTTTTTTCTTTACATTTTTGACATGTTTTCGTTGTATTTCTCAAAACTTGACGCGCTTAAGCACGCGTTTTTTGTATTTTTACACGTTTTACGTCACTTTTCACACATGACGTTTATCAAGACACTCGGATATAGGTCGCCGTCGACAGCTGCTATTGACATTTGTTAATAGTGACAGTTGACATTAGTGACAGTGAATTAGTAACGGTTGACATTAATTGGCATTTACTCTATGAGACATAAGTTTTAGGTTAACATCCAATTTGCGCCCTCAACTTGACAGTCAACAAGTTGAGGGCGCAAATTGGATGTTTGGCCCCAGGCGCCAGTTTTCCTTACTGCGGCGCTGGAAATGATTTAATTTTCCAAACATGAATAATAATAAAATGTTTACAAATGTACTTACAAAGATTTTTTTACCATTACTTTTTTTCTACAGCATAATCTAAACATTTTATAATTATTCCAAAACCACTTGGTTTCCATGCCCCATGACCCGATGAATTTATTGTAGTCAATAAACATCATTTTTATTCACAGACAGAAGTCTGTCAGTTCTGAACTCCAAACAAGGTTCGAAAAAGTGTAATTTCACTAATGTCAAGAATTAAAAGTTTGAAAGTACGTTAAAACTTTCGACTTTGGAATTGAACATTTTTAATTATAAATTATAACATTTCATAAATTTACCGTGTTATCCGTACGCATAGAAGTCAATCAGACTGTAGATGTTTTGTATACTCTACCGATTTACTAAAATATTTTGGTTTTGGCTACGCTTCGCTCCAAATTTTCAGGCTCTTCTAAACTCGAAATTTTACTTCACCCTTAATCAAGGATTGTAAGCACTAGTCAGAAGCTTTAAATTTGACGTCTCTTGTACGTCATTGTATGTGAATAGGTTAATAAACGATTCTGCGTGCATTAATTCATCTCATAAACGCACGGTCGACGGAAATAGTATATTGCATAATGAGTATGGAATGATACCATTTTCCATGAGTATGAAACTTGCAATGTATACGAATTGGAAATGGTCATTCCATGCAAATTTACACTGTACTTTTTCTATGAATATAAACATATATATTTAAAAAAAAATAAGTTTAATTTATTACAAAACTAACATTACTTTCCGCCATTTTAACTTTTTAACGCACAATTCTGCTCGAATTTTTTTCAGGTTGTCTTTAATGTGTAGCCTAATGTATCCGCCTCACACTATTGCTATACTTAACTTTTTATTCGGCACTTCTAAGCGTCGCTAGTAGTCTTGACGTATCGGGGGCACTGATTTACGTCGGAATTACCCGGGGGCCTCATCGGTTTTTATAACGCAAGGCGAGCGTAGAATGTTTTGAAATGTGCCAATTCCCGATTAATACTTAATTTTTGTATTCGGCACTTTTGAGCGTCGCAAGCGGTCTTAACGTATCGCGATACCGGGGGCCTCATTCGGTCTCTGTAACGCAAGCCGAGTGTACAAAATTTGGAATTTCTGACGTTTTGTCAGATTCACGCATTCCAAGTCGCACTCCTCGGCGCATGGTCGCGATCAGTTAAGTAATTGTTTATTATGTACAACACGCCAGTTGTAACTAGAACTACGATGTTTTCTATGGCAACAACTACATAATAAAAGAAATCGCATTTAATGTAATACGTACTACATTTACCAATCAGTGATGGACCTATAAGCATGAGATTTCAGAATAGGAGTTAAAATTTGACTAAAACATACTTTTTACTAACGCTTTGTTGTTTTTTTGGGTACAGTGTTTTTTTTTTATTTATTCACAGGTGGCTTTCTATGAAATTTTAAACGGCCTATGGGTGCGAAATGGCTTGCAAATCAAAGGCCAAGCCATGACTTACATCCAGTGTAACTTCTGCAACTCGATGGTGGACGCCGATCTCTACCTATTGCAAATATGCTGCACCAGAATCCAAGCCGAATCGTTTTTGAACATCGTGATCGACAAGTTCCACGTGAAGGAGTGGATGAGCCTCGCGCCGTATCATGCCCCGCAAAACGCTTACCTCGAAGGCGAATACGATACACCGATGTTGGAAAGCTTCCTCACCTTCCTCACCACTCTGATCAGCGTAAGGACCAATTTGGGGCTCTCTGAAACCGCGCTGAATCGCTTAGAGATGATCACGCTGCTATGCATGAGCGACAAGACGCATTCCCAGTTGATGGAGCTGATGCCGGAGAGGTGCGGTACCTCTCAGAGCAGGGATTTCGAGGCTCTGCTGGCGGAGGTCGCTGATTACAGGGCGCCGGCTTTGGAAGCGACGGGGAATATGCAGCAGGGGATGTACGTGCCGAAAGCGCAGGTTTGGCAGCAGCAGTACGACCCGATTCACGTGTTGCTGAGGGCTGTCCACAGAAGAGATTTCCAGACTAGCATGGATAGATATACTGATTAGTAAGTGATGGCCTTTGATGTAGCGATAGGATCATTTGAATTAAAATAATCGATTCGTTTGATTATGGAAATCTAACATCTCGAATGATTGCTCGAGATATCTCTCGAATGATCGCTCGAGAGACTTCTCGAATAATTGCTCGAGATATCTCTCGAATAATTGCTCGAGAAATCTCTGGGGAGATTGTTCGTAAGATAAACGGAAGAGCGGCTTACTTCTGCACTAGCACCGCAAGCATGTGGTTTATTGTACGCCTTTCGTTCCTGTAGTCAATCGAAAAGCTGTACTAGCTAGTCCCAGTAACTTTTCGATCAATCTTACATTTGAAAAGCTAGAGACTAGATTTCCTTGGTAGAGGTTCGATTCCCGGCAGGTGGTTAGTGCTTCGCACTCAAATATTACATGAGCTGCATCTTCATCCTCTTCATAGCAGAGTCTGCATATTGGATCTAGTGTCATGTTATGCAAATGCTTCCTTAGGGTGCAGTATCCAGTTATCATTCCTGTGACGATCCTGAGGTTGTTTCGACTGAGCCTGAGGGCCTCGGTTGCTAGGGCTTTTTCAGCAGTAGTTTACTGTGTTTGGGCCCTGACTAATTGTTCAAGATTTTCTGTCTCTCCAAGGCCCTTGTTCAAGATTGGTGTATACATTTCTTAGAAATTGGTAGCCTCGGTTTTGGCCCAACACCTCAACGATCCAACCGAATCGAACGTTGCCCAAATAATCCAATCCATTCGATCTAGTTCTGAGGGAGTGCGCATTTAGGCCAAACACTTAGGTCTCATTAGGCCCATTGCTTTCATCGACTATGAGACTTTCGATCGAGTTGACCATGAACCTCTATTTAAGATGCTGGGAGGTAAGGGGCTGGATAATGCCCAAATAATCCAATCCATTCGATCTAGTTCCGAGGGAGTGCGCATTTAGGCCAAACACTTAGGTCTCATTAGGCCCATTGCTTTCATCGACTATGAGACTTTCGACCGAGTTGACCATGAACCTCTATTTAAGATGCTGGGAGGTAAGGGGCTGGATAATAATGATATAGAGTTACTGAAGAACCTATATTAGAACCAAGTGGCAATCACCAATGTGGAAGTTGATAAAACGAGGAAAGTGCCTATTAAGCGAGGAGTGCGAAAGGGAAGTGTGCTGTCGCCTTTATTGTTTAACGTATATTCCGGGTTTATATTAACAATGCCTTAAAAGATATGACACACGGCATCAAAATTAACGGGAATCTGATCAACAATCTTCGGTTTACAGATAGTACTGCGATAATAGCTGACAGTGCATGTGGTCTCCAACATTTACTTAACCGTATTAATTAACCAGGACCATCCTTTGGCCGCAGAATCAACATAAACAAAACTAAAGCTATGGCCGTCAGCAGAGGAACTAACCCACTACCAAATATAGCTATAAATTACCAACAAATCGAAAATGTAACTCAAGTTCAAGTACCCGGGGTCGTGGAAAACTTCTGATCTAAATCCTGACACAGAAATAAAATCACAAATAAAACGAGCTAGAGCGATATTTAATAAAATTGGACCATGGCTATGTAACCAATCTCTTAAATTGAAATTATGCCTTCCATTTATCAACTGCTACATTTATTCTATGCTGCTGTACGGATGCGAAGGCTGGACCTTAAAGATCGACTCACAAAAGACTCTTGAAAATATCCTGGACAGAGCACATTACTAAAGAAATAATACAAAAAGATGAAGGCTTTTTTATGAATGTAAAGAGGAGGAAAACAGTTTACTTAGAGCATATAATACGAAGCAATCACATGAAACTTAAAAATATTAATAGAGGGTAAGGTAGATGGCAAGCGCGGTATAGGAAGACGCAAGACTCGACTCTAATTCCTTATTTAGAACCGCACAGGATTGAGTTCTTTTCGCCGAAATTGTTGCCAACCTCCATCAATATGGAGACGGAACGAATAGAAGAAGAAGGCCCATTGTACATCCTCCCAACTGGTAGTCTATCCTCAACTCAACCATTATATCTTCTCGATACGATACTAGATACTAGACTACCTTAGTACCATCGAGCTGGGCAGATCGCTAATGTTATCCATCATAGGAGTAATCCATATGATCACTCGTATACTTATTTCATATAGTCGTATATTTCTTCCCTGACAGCTTATTATTTTATTGCGATAGATTATTTTCATTCGAGTGATGATATGAGCAACCATTACAGCAATAATTTCAGCAACTATTGAAGCGATTGAAGTTCGACTAAACTCTAGAGCAATCATTCGAATGACCAATTTAATTCAAATGTAAATAATTTGTTGATAACATGTTTTTAATTATAACAGTGCGCGGCATGCGAATAAGTTGAAACCTGGGACGAGTCCGTGGCCGCCGTTCAGAGAACCGGCTCCTTGTGGGCCGGCTTACGAAGATCCTAGGGTGATCTTGAGGTCCAGAGTCTTCCACGCTGTGGCTCTGGTCGTTCTTTACAAAGCCACCCAGAACCACGTGTCCGAGCATGTAATGGCCTTAATCGTGTTCCTGCTAGAGCAAGCCTTGCAAATTAATGAAAATGGAAAGAACGAAGTGAGTACAAGATGGGGGGGGGGTTAAATGGGAATGATAAAGTTAAATTTACATAGTTTGATGTATTTCTTAAAATAAGTAAATATTATACTATTTTTTGTTTTCTTAAAGGCTTCAAGCATGTGTACGAGTGGTCCTCAGCCCCATAAACAATTAAACGACATGGATTTGACCAATTGGTATTCCACCGATAGTTTATCTCAAAATCTCTGCACTGTCATTGGTAGAATTATTTTAACTCCAGAACCAGAAGTGTCTCCGATGACTTACAGTTCTGATAGTAAGTCAATATTTAGTAATGCTTCCATTTATTAGAATCTCAAAAATGTAATATCAATTGATAAATCAGTTTCTAATAAGTTACACAATCAGTTCCGTCAGTTTAGTTCTCTGTCTATTGACGACTCATTAATTGACGAAAAGCTATTTAAATATTTGATAATTCGTCAATCTGGTTTGTCAGTCAGTTTGGTGTCATTCTGACTACAATCATGGTCTGAGCTGACGCCAGACTGATCGTGTAACCTTTCCTAATTATTTACGGAGTTATCTGATCGATATTAAGATTTTTATATTGTGTTATTGTTAAGATACATTTTGAAATGAATAAATAGGTGATTGCGAATGGGAATCGTCCGAAATGGATACGGCGTTCATCACGCCCGAGGAGGGCGGCATCGGCGACATCCTGATGCTGGAGGAAAACAATTGGAACAACCCGGGTCCGAGTAATCCAGCTAGTAACTTCATACTGATCGTGCCTTCGCACTCTAGACAAATCGCGCTTGCAAGCACTTCCAATTCGGGCGAAACACAGAATCAGTCGCAACCGCACACGGTCCGCGCATTGCCTCCGCCCATCGAACCAACGGAGGACACTGCGGCAGAAAGCGCAACTTCAATGGCCGTCGCACTTCCATCCGATATGAGTATCGTCAGCTCGAGTACATGTAAGTAATTTGATGTTTTTCACCCCTTTCGTGTTTTCGATGATATGCTTTTCAAGCAAAGTGATTAGGTTGCATTGGCGTAATTTCATTGATCGCTTTTCAACGAATTTCATCATTTGATTTGATACCTGAAGAAGTGATAGATTAATTGATGTGGACCAAGATTTTCGTTAGTTGATGCGGCACCTGAAGAAGTGTTGAACAAATTGGTCGTAGAATTAACTGATGAGCTTTTCAAACGAAGTGGCCATGTCACGTTTGCGGTTAGCAACTAATGGATTTTTTATTGTAGCAAATGTTTTCCAACCTATACCTAACATTTCTTTACGTCCTACTCTTACAATGGCTTTTATCATTTACACAGCCTCTTCATCGGGAAGTTCTCAGCCGGCTATACAAGGCCCGTTACAACAACCGGCGATTACTGGCCCGATTCAACACCCAGCGGTTTTGGCTGGCAATGAAGTGGGTCGTGCACCAGCGGTAAACAACAGTAGTAGGTCTTCATGTCTGGTACCCAGCAGGCCTGGAATGCACAAGATGATCCCCTACTACAAGAGACGGCAGAGCGTGGAAGGGGGAAGCACTAGCAGCGGCGGTGGCGGCACCAATCCCCCTACCATCAAGCTGAACGAGAGCTTGATTTCCCTCCTGCTGAAGCTGCACTCGCAACTGTCGGGCATTCCCGACAGTTATAATCCGGAGGAGTGCGCTTCCAGGGAAAGCGGAGATAATTTGGGAGACGGGACTTTTTACGTGGCGCGTTTGCTGGATAAAATCTTCAAGTTAAATCAAAATTGCAAGGAGTCTATATTGGTAAGTGTAAAATAAAATCAATAAATTCAGTGGTATAACTTTTCTGGACTTATAGGAGACGAGAAATAGGTTATGGCCTAAACAAGAGGAGGGGGAGGAGGAGCAACAGCAGAGGGAAAACAGGGAGAGGGAGGATAGGCGACGAAGGGCCAAAGAAAGGCAACAGAAGCTTATGCAGGAGTTTGCCAACAAGCAGAAGCAGTTTATGGAGTCGGCTATGGAAACCGAGGAAGAGTGCAATAGTGAGATACACAAATCAGCTAGCCCAGTTACACAGAAACCGTAACCGCCGCCCGCGAAATTAAACATACGAACATAGGACACGCGACCGCAAAACGGTTGCGTGTCCTATGTCAAGCTCCATTGATTCATGTACTCTTCGCAGCGCGGTTGCGGTTCGTGTGTAACGGGTTTAATATAAGAACCGCAACCGCAAACCCAATGCTGTTCACATGTCAAGCTCCATTGATTTATGTACACATCGCGGCGCAGTTGCGCGGTTTGTATGTAAAGGGGCTAAGAGTAAAAGAGCTCGCTCGGTGACTGATCCTTTTAACCAATCTCCCTAAGAAAACAAAACCATATTACTGATTATATCAACATTTCAGAAAATGACGGTGGTTCGAGTACTGAAACATCGGAACCGCTGAAACAAGAGTACGACTGCGTAATTTGTAATCAGAGCTCACCGAGCACCGATGAGAAACCGATGGGCTTGGTGGTGTTGGTGCAAGCTACTAGTGTTATGGGACACCGGAGGCGAGCGCCGCATCCGGAGAGGTCGGTTCTGCCGACGTGCGATGAAGAAAAGGACGCTCTGAGGACGGACGATACGCTTCTGGCTGAATTCGATAGACGCTGCGAGGAGCTCGACAGATACTTTGACCCCGTAAGCTAAAATATTATTACAAAAATGAATAAAGTCCACACTTTGACATTAAATCCTACCTTTATTAAAGAATCGTGGCTTTAGGTTGTTGGCATAATTGTTTTCTTCATTTTAGCAATCTTGGCTGTTATCTATTAATATTGGTTGGGAAGGTGGTCTGCATGTGCAAACGTGTGGACACCACTTGCACTTAGATTGTTTAAAGTCCTACCTGTATTCGCTGCGATCACAACAAAGAGCCAGCCTAGCACCCGATAAGTAAGTATGAAAAGTATCTTATCTTATGAAAATTACAATTTAAAATTAAAACTCATCTAGTGGTATTAAGCTTCACAGCACGTATTGACTTTATCCATACATAGGAAATGAATACTTTTATAAATAAAACAAATGCCTGAACATTTACAGAGTATGCATTCTGTATGTGGTGACCCTCTTAATGATTATTAATTTTCTCTGCACTTAGTAAGTTTTACTATTAAATACTAGTGATGGGCATGATCGAGTATCTGAAAGATTGGGCAGTTGAAGTATCGAGTAAAAGATCGAACCACTAGGAAAGATCGACCTGCTCAAATCAGTTGATCTTTTTTAATTGATCTTTTCCATATAATTAAATACTATGCATCACTTATTTTTACCTTTAAATATTTTTAAAGATAACTTGATTATTTTAATTTTCAGAGGAGAATATTTTTGCCCACTATGCCGTCAATTAGCCAATTCCGTTTTACCCCTATCCCCGCAATTAGGCGATTGTTCACAAATGGTCCGGTCGAAACCCTCCAGTATGAGAGAAGTGCTTCAAGAACTAAGTAATTTTATCAAAGATAACGAACAGACACCTGTAAGTAATCAAAGTTGTTCTCAAACAGTTTTCGCATTATAGCAATTTGCGTTTTTCTTCAGAGTTCATCGAGTTTATCTGAGGCGATGGGCAAAGCAATGGAGGACATGACGAGTAGCACCCACCTGAAGCCAATGTTCAAACCGAAGGTCGACCAGCCGTCCCACCAAAGCCTGTTCCTGTTCGTCACGTCCATCGCCAGGACTAATTTGGAGGTGGAACTGGTTCAGCGGGGCGGGAGTCTCGTCACTCTCCCGGGAGAACCTGTTAATCCACTCCTGCCCAAACGAGATTGTATAGGTGAGTTAAAGAGATGATAAATATTTTCTTGTTAAATTTTGTCCTCTCCACATACAATAATTATACATGCAGGATAAGTGCTGCCCTTTGACAACTGCCAAATCAAATATGTAAAAATATTTATTTTTCAGTTCCATTACTTCACGTACTGGCGGTGCATGCACGTGTTCTTGCCCTGTGGCCAGCCTGGATGACATTCCAACAATTGTGCGGCAACATAACTACAACTGCCCTAGCTCCAATAGAAAAAGAGGTCGCATTACTACTGAAAGATCCAGTCGCTTTATTGCTGCAATTTGTTCTTTTACTACCCCTTCATTTAGATCAAAGTGAGTATATTCAAAAACATCTGGTTCCTGTCAGTTACCCTGTATATGCAAGGTGTCCCATTTGTACCTTCTTGGAGGATATCTCGGCTCACGCTAAAGATAGAAGTATTCTTTTTACACTAAAGTTACTTGATTTGAAGAGCTGCATAGTCTAAACATATTTTTATATATACAGGTTGAAACTTGCTTACTTTAAAATAGGAATAAAGATATTTGTATGTACAGGGTATACATATATCTTTATTTCTAAATCAATAGCACTTAATAGTTTAACAATGCATTAAGAGGGGCGATCCAATTAGACATATGAAATATAAAGTATTTTTAAGATTGTTTAAAACAGGGGAATGCCTGTATATTATTGAAACTTAGAGATTTATTTATATTTGTTTTGGATTTTATGTACTATACAAATTTTCTTTATTATAAAATATTACAAAATGGCGGAAATATATAGCATAATATTGGGTAGGGCCTCAGCCGCTCCTAACGGAAGGGCGCTGATGGCACCGAAATATTTATTAAAAATATATTACCTATAACATACAGACAGAGAGCTTTTAGAGTTGATTTAATAATTGAAGCGTGTCATATGCAAAAAAGTCGTAAGTGCCAATTTTTAAGTAATGCTTTTTATATACGGAATATGTTCTAAATGTCTTGCTTTACTTGTACAATAAATGCCGGGGCAATAATATTGCTACAAGTGGCAGAAATAAGGACTCAATTATCAACACGTCATAAGTACCATAGTATTTTCATTCACATTTTATGTTTCTCCTGTAAAATATATCAAACCTCGCTCTATCAAAATTCGACAATTTACAATAAATTTTAAGGAATACTTACAAGAAAAAAAATGTATATACTGTTTTTTATTTGTTTTTATAATCTATAACCTGTCGATCGCCAAATAACTTGGTATGCAAAAGTAGCTCGTGTATGACAAAAGGTTGAACACTCCTGCTATATGACATATTATCTTCCTCTATGTGTGCGGAATGTTTCCTGAAGGTTTAGCTATACTTTTTCGTTCACCCTGTATACATACCAGTTCAAAATTGTACTTCATGCTTAATCTGGGAGTAAAAAACACTTGTTTAAAAATACGCTTGGATTTGAGGATTTTTGGCGCCCAACATGGGCCAGGCTAACGCTGTTGCCCTTAGTTGGGCGCCATAAATCGCGAGCGTCCAAATTAAACGCTTACCCTTGTTGGGCGCCATAAATTGTGAGAGTAAAAGTTGAAAACTTCCCACTGAATCAGAATTTTGTATGCGTGGCGCATGAAGTAAAATTTTAGAAAAGCCTGAGTTTGGATTTGGACGCTATGCGTCCAAATCCAAATGCACAGGCTTTTGTAAACTCGAAATTTTACTTCATGCTTTGTCTTGGAGTGGAAAACACTGTTTAAAGCTTTAAAATGAACGCTAATAATTTTTTTTAACTTACTGATTAATGATTTAAATACGCTTTGTTTCAAAAATATAATGAATTGTATTAGTTTGTGATTGCGTTCACTGAGCAAGTTTCATCGCCATTTATGTTAGAGCGCGTCTAATCGTGAATTAAAACGTCGCATAAAGAGACGAATTATAACGAATTATAATTGAAATAAAGGTTTTTTTTTTATTTTCACACCCATTAGAAAATAACTTTTCGTATTTTTACTATTTTTGACAATTTTTGCACAATAATTTTTATCTAGAGTTTTAAAATAGATTTCAGTTCACCGGTATTGTACTGATTTCACAAAGTTGTGAGCAAAAGTTTAGCGCAATCTGATAAAACTAAATCGTTTTTTTAATGAGATGTCGAGCAGTGCAGAAAAAAATAGTTTTAAGAAAATTTCGTTTATAGATTTGATTTTCATATACCGTGTACTCAGAACTTTCAACACTAGAGGCTATAACTTCTGAACGGCTGCAAATTTTTTTTCAAAACTTTGTAAACATATTCTTACGATGTTGCACTACAATTTTATGCAAAAAAATAAAATTCTAATTGGATAGCTTTCCTTAACTTATAAGAACATCATCAGAATCATAATCATTATAATTATCTGTGCTTATAATAATTTTCCAATTCATTAATGGGCTATTGATAGATTTGATTTTTATACATCAACAATTCAATTCCAACACCAGAGGCTACCTCTAATTAAATGTTTTACTCAAAACATTTGTTTTAATTAAATCTTGATTTATTTTCAGCACATTTTAATACTGTTTATTTTATTTTATTAATCTTAATTATCTCTATTATTTCTCAATGACTGAGAAGCCCCTAACATTAATTTATTTTACAGCGTACTTTACGACTGTCGTGAAGATGGTGTATAATTTGGTCTACTACCAAGTAGTGGCACAAATATCTTGTGGGCTGACAGCAGCGGAAAGGACAAAGGCCTGCGAGGGTGCTTCTCAAGGTCATATCGATTCTTTAGCAGCGGCTTTAGCGCTGATCAATAAACCCCTAGGTGAGACTGACTTGTACATGGAGGAAGATGGCGCCGGTTGCAGCACTACTCAAGTAAACTTGGTAGCTTTAGAACAACAGGTATGTTGTAAATAAAACTTCGTTTAGCACATTCTCTGTCAAGAATCAGGTATGATTTACACTTAATGGAAATCTCCATTTGTCAAAAAATTGCAACGGCGAACATGTTAAAATCAAGCTGAGTCAGTTATGGACATTATAAGCTATGATGTCCGTTTTCTAATCTTTTGCCTTGTTATATTTGGTGTAAGGTTAGGTTATCAAAGGTTAAAGGGTCAACAATTTCTTAAGTGTTAAATACTATATAGTTATTAAGAATTGTGAGCTGATACATTAAATACAAATGATTTTGTTTTGACAACCATGTTTTAATTTCAGGTTCAAAAATTGTGCTTACCCTTTTTGAGAATAGCTTCCTTGCTCCGTCACCATATTTACAACCAGCCTTTGCCCGACATCCGAGCACCGCAATCTGAATTTGTCCGTTTGGTCTACTACCTCGAATTAGTCACAGAAGGCATGGATTGGGGCTGCTTCAACTCAGCTGTGGCCCTGAACTGGCCTTCAGACACCGACGCTCAGGTCCACCGGGCCACTCCCACCACCTGGTGCCTCCAGTTCGCTAGCTTCATCGGCAAAAGCCAGCTGGCTGCTTGGAGTTTCCTCGTCGACCAGCACATCACCTGGCAACCGCCCAGATTGTTGCAACTGCCGAGGGAGTATGAGAAAATATTTACTTATTATCACGAAAGGCCGTGCAGCCAGTGTCATTCAGTGCCGGCGGAGACAAGTATTTGTCTTCTATGCGGGACTATAGTTTGCCTGAAGCAGAATTGTTGCAAGCAACAGAATGTTTGCGAAGCGGTGGCTCACTCTTTAGAGTGCGGGGCCGGCACGGGGGTGTTTCTGGTGGTGACCTCGACTTACATAATTGTGATTCGTGGGAAGAGGGCCTGTCTCTGGGGATCGCTCTATTTGGATGATTTCGAAGAAGAGGACCGGGATTTAAAGTACGTACTCCACTTTTTTTTATATGTGCTGGTAATTATAAAAGTGGTCCAAGTCCAAGTTTCACATTAAATCAACATTTTATACTCGGGGCTCATGAAATAAAATTTCGAGTTTAGAAAACCCAAATTTGGCTCGGTTGCTTCGCTTTGCTACGCGACCGAGTTAAATTTTCAGGATTTTCTAAACTCGAAATTTTACTTCATGCTTAATCTGGGATTGGAAACAGTCATTACAAAATCAATCATACACTTATTTTTCAGTTTTTTTATTGTAAAATTTATGATTAAAATAAAAAAAGTTGATCGCTTAGTCACCTTTTGGCGTATACAATTTTCCTTCCAGTTTGACCAATTTTTAATTTAGTAACTACTATTTCTTTTCCCGACAATTTTGGCCATTATTTATTTATTTATTTTTCTGTAGAAATTTAGAAATGAATAACTTTTATATTTTTTTATTTGGTAAATATTGAATTTGTGCTAATTTTAACAATTTTCAAATTGTTAATTTTTGTTGGTTTTTAAAATTAATCTTGACTTTCTTTAATTTGTTTAGAAACACTTCTATACATTTTTTCGATATAAAAAAATTGTAAATTACAAATATTATATTTTTTTTTTAGAAATGTCACCGATATTTTTGTTAATTTTGGTAGTTTTTGTTGAAACTTGACAAGTTTTATGCTTGTATTTGTAAATATTTATAATCATTTGTTGATTAAGTTAATTTGAATGATTTTTTTTAGTATTATCGTTTTTTTTTAGACATTTTATTATTATATAATCTGTCAATTTCCAAGATTTCTCGTTTATTTTATTAATTTGTGTTTGTTAATTTAACAAAAATTATTCATTGACAAATCTTATTGTTATCATTATTTATTTGTAATGTTGATAATTTTCATTATTATTCTCATTATAAATTATATAAATTTAGACAAAAACGATTTCTATAAATATTCTCGAATTTTATTGACTTTAAAAATTTTGCAGATTTCTGCAATTGTTGACAGCATCGGTATTTTTTCATGATTTCTTATTTTAATTTACTTTGACAACATTAATAATTTAAAAAAAAATTGTTTATGGTTCTTGTTAATCGTCATCAGTTTTGATGTTTTTTATATTTGGTTATTTTTCACGATTTATTCAAAACTCTTTTTAATGTTCAATTAGTTTTCAAGCATTCGTTGTATTTAAAAATTTGATGTTTTGTCTAAGTGTTTCCACTCCCAGATTAAGCATGAAGTAAAATTTCGAGTTTAGAAAAGCCTGAAAATTTGGCTCCACGCGTACAAAACAGTGAATTATCTGTAGACACTTTAAAGCAAAACCTAACTATTTTAATCATTCTTACTCATGTTAAAGCTAAAATATTACGATTATAGTCGATAATGAAATTTAAATGTGAATTCTCTATATTATAGTCATCAGCACTTACTTTAAATATATAAGAATAATACTCATTTTGAGACAATTGAATATGGATTAAAAAAAAGTTAATCAATTATTCGCCATTACATATTGCTGTAATCTAAATTTATTTTGTTCAATGTCACCAAAGCTAACTAATTTTGTAAATATTACAAAATTAGTTAGCTTTGGTGACATTGAACAAAATAAATGTTTGCTTTGATTGAATTCACGAGAGTGCAACTGACTTAGACTCAGTTGCACTCTCGTGAATTTGTAATTTGTGGAAAAAGTTATAATTACTTTATTTTAGATAATTGAAAAAAAGGTACGAGTTTATTTGAATAAATTGATTTTCTGATGTAATTTACAATTATTAACTTTTAAATATACATATCCTGATGCATACTCTGTAAATGTTCAGGAATTCATTGATTTCATAAAAGTGTTCAATTTGAAACAAGTGTTTTCACTTCTTGGTTAAGCATGAAGTAACATTTTGAGTTTAGAATTGCCTTGTATATTTGATTTGGTACTTCATGCACCAGGTGCATAGGAAATGGATTGAGGTGAAGTTTAGCAGTATATTTTGAACTTCTTAATATTTCAGAGTTTTATATACAATGTAAAATGTTGAGTTTAAAGAAGCTTGAAAATTTGGATTGGTCTCTCTGCTTCGCTACGAGACTAAACCAAATTTTCAGTTTTTTCTAAACTCGAAATTTTTCTTCATGCTTAGCCAACAAAGTTAGAAGTTTCAAACTGAACCCTTTTATAAAATCAACTAATTACTGAACATCTACAGAGTACACATCTTGTGCTTAATATAATACTTTTGTTTTAAATTTGAAGTAAACTATAATTCTTTATTAACACATTGCAATACATTAAATGTAAACTAAATTCTGACTTCAGTTTCTGGAAGGATCCATCTAAACTGGCAAAACCCTATTTGGGTTTTGATAGTTTAGTTTGAATTTTTTTTTTGCCATCATAAAATTTTTTGCTCGAGCTAAACCACAGTTATATCTCGTAAATTATTTGGAATTTTTCAATACAATCTTTAGACGAAATGTTCTTCACACCAAAATACACAACTTTTGTGAACATGTCGAGGCCAGATTTTCACTCTTTCGTTTTGTTTTTAGTGCCGAAAGCTCGAAAAATGCCATTTTTTCACATTTTCGACCATAACTCACAAACCAGGCATAACTGTCATCGACAAAAATGTTGTTTGATTTAGACAACATTTTTGACATTAATTATAACTTAATCGTGGAGTGGAAAACACTCGGTAGCAGTTTCAAATTGAACAATATCATTGTGATTTTATGCCAATGGTCGATATTATCAATTCATGCCAATGTTTTCATTTTGTGCTAATATGGCATCAAAAATGTCATTCCTTTTTATGTTATACCATACCAGTAATAATGACAACGTAAGACATGATAACAAGAATGATCGTTATCATAAATTAACATTTTTTATTTTTAGATGAAACTGTCATTTTACGTCGGTGCTGTTATTTTACTTTAAAACATAAATTTATGTTGTTACGTTGAAATTTAGGTGCCAATCTAATAAGATTAGAAATATTTGATTATGTTGAACTAACCTAATAGGTTAGGTTACATCGGTAATACAACTGTCATTAATGTTAGGTTATTAGTGACAGTCTTTTAACATAACCTAACCAGTTACTAATGGCACACAATATGAAATTCCTTAAATTATTGACAGTTTTGACGTTTTATGTTAAAAATGACACTCAATCCCTAACCTAATATTAGTGACTGTCATTTAACATAATCATAATCTAAACGTTACTTACTAATGGCACATAATATGAAAAATGTTTTATATTTTTAACAGTTTTCTCACTATACGTTAAAAGTGAACCCCGTCTCTAACCTAACCGTTTTTTACGCGGGTTTCACGATTTGATTTGAATTACTTAAACAATTTAATTAAAAACTATTGATTTAATAACTTGCAAATATAAAATATAACAGTAGCAAACTGATAACAAAACAAAAGTTGATAAACACAAAAATTATTGATGACAAAATACACGATAAAAGAATGATACACGGGACGCCCGAAAGAGCACCATGTTTGCAGCTTCAGAGTTAGAAAAGCACACTTTGAAAAATTACATTGAAGTCTGAGGATTTCTTAAAAGAAGCTGTGATTGGTCAATAGGCGTTGGAGAGGGATTTTACACAACGAAGAAAGGGATGACATTTGCAAAGGGATAGATAGGGATAGCGTTTTAAGAGAGTGGAATCTTCCGGAATTTTGAGAATGGTTTGGGTTCCAGGAAGAGAGTTTTACGACTAAACCGTCGCTCCTTGGCTTAGCGCCTATTGCCCCCAATTGAGCACGTTTTGGGCTCGCTCTTTAGAAATCCTCGACTTTTTTAGACAATAGAGTGCGTGCTTTTTCGGCCGCAAACAGGTTGTAAAAATCAAAATAAAAATACACAAATTCAATAAAAAGACGACACGGGAAAATTTGAGTTAAATTATTAAATGACTGTCGTGTAACTCAATCTGGTTCTGGTTCTGGTGCAAAGGGGAGTGTGCAGTTCTGCACTGCACTTAGGCCTCATTAGGCCTATTGTGCCACCTCCCGTAGATCACCCATCCCCAGTTTAGCCAGCCCACCTTGTTTAGGTATTCTAGCATAGCTGAGGTGGGTAGATCTCTTATGTAGGCCATTGTAGGCCATCTATCACCCAATATGGACTCCCTGATTGACGATAGTGCCGGGCATTCACAAAGAAAATGCCATGCAGTCTCGTCTTCCATGCTGCAACCTCTACAAGATGGGGAGTCAACTATCCCCATCCTATAGAGGTGCCCGTTTAGTCCACAGTGACCAGTAAGGATGGCAGTTAATCGCCTGAGATTCCCTCTAGCCAGCTGCAGGTACCGTTTCGCTGATCTCTCATTGGGATACACAAGTGTTTCCTTAGAGAGCTTGCAGCCCTCGATATCATCCCAACGCATCTTGAATTTCTCCAGGGCATTGGTTTGTAACATGTTACACAGGGATAGAGAAGCTAACCGCACTAGCGGCTCCGGCGAGAGTAGATTCATCCCAGCCGCAGCTCTTGCCAGCGCGTCAGCTCTCCCGTTACCTGTGTCTGTATCTGCCCTTTCACCCAGCAGACTTCAATGTTGTTGTGCATTGCTGCCTGTCTGAGTTTCCCGTGGCACTCTATTTCGATCTCTGACGAAGCATAGGCTTTCTGCAGAGACAGAATCGCTTGCCTGCTATCCGTTAAGATTAGTATGGCTACATTTGTCACCTTGCGGTTTATGATGTACTCAGCCGCAAGTGTTATTCCCATCAGCTCCAGTTGCGTGATGGTTCCATGAATTCCCATCGGAACCTTTGCTTGGATTTTTAGGGTTTTAGAGAAAACTCCAAGGCCCGATCCTTCTCTCCTTTTAGATCCATCTGTGTAGATCCTTATAGCAGACTCTCTCATCCGCTTAGTGGGTTGAATAGTAACGTTGTAGGGTGTGTTCCGTATTAGTGTTGGTACACAGCAGTCATTAACAGCCTCTAAAAGAGGTATATCTCTACAGACATTGCTCCAGAGGTGTCCTCTAACTTCCCCACAGCTGTTACTGTTCCAAATCTCACTGCACTGAAGGCGAAGTATAGTCGGCATGGCCCCCTTCTCCACGTGGATATCAAGTGGTGGAAGGCATAGCATGACTTCCATCGCCATCGTCGGAGTAGTGTGCATGGCGCCTGTTACACTAAGACAGACTGTCCGCTGCACTTGCGAGATTTGCTTCCTCGTGGCCTTCTGTTTGGTTCTGGGCCACCAAACTGAAGCTCTGTAAGTCAGCATGGGTCTTATGACAACTGTGTGCAACCACAGAGTCGTGCGTGGTTTCAAACCCCAGGTTTTCTCCACTGCCCGACGACATTGCCAGAAGGCCCTTATAGCTTTGTCTGTTTCCTGTCGAGAGTGATGCCCAGGTATTTCACCTCGTCGCTGTACTGCAAAATCGTATTCAATAATTTTGGTGCTGTTTTCGACACCTTCCTTTTCTTGGTGAATAGGACCATCTCCGTTTTGGCAGGGTTTACCGATAGTGAGTGATCATTGCACCACCTAGAAACTATGTTTAGAGCTCCTTGCATCTGGTCGCATAGGGCGTCTTCAAACTTACCACATACTAATATGGCCAGATCATCAGCATAGGCTGTCACAAACAAGCCTAGTTGCTGAAATTCGTCTAGTAGGCTGTCCAGAACCATGTTCCATAATAGTGGTGATAAAACACCTCCCTGAGGGCAGCCTCTGTCAATTTTACAGGTTATACGTTCCCTTCCCTGTTCCACTGTGACTATACGATTGGCCAGTGCATTGCCAATCCATTCACACATTTTAGATGGTACTCCGCGCTTGCTTAGCGCGTTTCCTATCTTCGGTATGGTCGGTTTATCAAACGCACCTTCTATGTCGACAAAAACACCTAGGGTGGATTCTTTAACATCCAATGTTCTCTCGATTCTGCTCACTACACTATGCAGGGCTGAATCAGTAGACCTGCCCCGTGTGTATGCATGTTGTGTCGCCATCAGCGGCTGTCTGACTAGAGCTGATGTTCTTATGTGCCATTCACAAATCCTTTCCTGTGTTTTAAGGAGAAACGAGGAAAATGTAATTGGTCTGTATGCCTTGGGAGCAGTATAGTCTGCTCTACCGGGCTTCGGTATGAAAACAACCCTGGCTCGTTTCCAGACCTTGGGGACATATGCCAGCGCCAAACTGGACCGATACAGCATCACTACAAACTCAGCTAGTTCATCCCGTCCCCACTGTAGCAGGGCGGGAAAGATGTCGTCGGGTCCGGGTGCTTTAAAGGCGGAAAAGCTTGCAATTGCTCTAAGGGTGTTTTCTTCATTTATCACTTCATGAGCCAGTTCCCAGTCTTCTAGTATTGCCAAAGTGATTTCAACCACACCCCTAGATTGCGTAGATAGTAAAGTGCATCCAGGGAAGTGAGTCTTGAGCAATAGTTGTAGACTTTCATGGAGGTCGTCAGTCATGATGCCGTCCTCCTTCTTCAGGACTCCCACAGATTGATGGTGGTCCTGTGATAGAGTCTTCTTAAGTCTGCTAACTTCTTGAGTGCTTTCAATTCCTTCGCAGAAGGCACGCCATGACGCTCTTTGACATTGCCTTATGAGCTTTTTGTACTCTCTAAATCGGACCTTGTAAATGCTCCAGTCGGAGGCCTCTTTGGAGCGTTGTGCTCTATTGAATGCTTTCCTGGCCTCATCTTTTAAGGAGTCGAGATCTGGGCACCACCATGGGGTGGCCGTCCCTGTCTCAGGCCTCCTCTTAAGTGGGCAGGACAGTTTATATGCCCTAAGAATCTTTGCCTGCACTTCCTCCGCTAGGAGGTCTAGGCTGGCACAGTCCTTAGGGCATTGCTTCTTTATTTCCTGCAATCCCTCACCAAGGTGCATACGGTATGCATCCTTATCCGTATGTCTCGGATTCTGGTAAGGTTTGCTCGGACTTAATTTTAGGCCCAGTTGAAAAGTGATCCATCTGTGGTCAGACATGGACGCTTCCCGACTGACCTCCCATTTATCTATAATGTTAGAGATACCAATGGTAGCCAGTGTGATATCAATCACTGTCTGGCCACGCGTATTCACGAAACTGGGTCTAACTCAATCATACGATATCTAACCTAGCCCTAGAAACTAACGAATGCCTAGATGCAATATGCTATATTCAATATTTTTGACAGTATTGGCATTTTACGTTAAAAATTAAACTCAATATAGAATGTTGATGTTTAACAAGTCAATAGTGATAAGGGACATACGTCGGTGCCATTACTTAGTTGACTGCTAATGTTCACATCAATAATGTTACTTTTTGACAGTTTATATCGTGTAAACAATGTTTATGGACAAAATTGATGATAAATGTGAAAATTTTTAGATTGTCATCGATGTCAAGTTGAAAGTCAAACTTATAGATTGTCATCGATGTCAAGTTAAAAGTAAAATGTCACCTTTGTCATAAACTGTTTCAGCAAAATGTACTCGAATTTATTTTGTGGTCTTAAGATGCGTCGCGTGAGTACTTGGAAAATAAAGTACTGGTAGACTGAGTACCGAGTACACGAAAAGTACTCAAAGTACACATTTCGATTACTTATACTCAAGTACTGCCCTGCTCTGATTCTACACCACACACTATAAAGGTAATATAAAATCTATGTTGCTGCTGTTGGGTTAACCAACAATTAAAATAGATTTTTTTTTAAATGGGGCCTTGTCAAAACTTATATATTTTAGTAAGCAAAGATATGAAGTAGGCTATGAGATGTCAAAATTAACGTATAAGTTTATTGTTTACTTGAACTAATTTATAACCATAATTAGAATAATTTATTGAAATAATAAAAATAAATAAATAACAAAATAAAACTAATTTAAAATTAAAGTGAACTACACTTAATGATTTTTGTTGTCATTGTCATTGGTCATTGTCTGAATCGCACGCTCTGGCACTTCATATTGAAACTAAAATAAATCAAACTAAATAACATTTTAAAGTGCATTCAACTTTCAATCAAATGAGCCTAAGTTTATTGAAAAAAAAAAAATACACGAGCATGCCAAGTAAAGCGTTCGATTCAAATATGTAACGTGTTTCCATCAAACATTCTAAGTTGTTAGAATGTTGATATAAACACGTAACATGTTTGAATCAAAGAATCAAACAAGTTAGAATGTTTGATGGAAACATGTTACTTGGCAGGCTCATATATAAACATATCAGAGCTAGGCAGAATTCGAATCCTTTTAGAGGATTCGAATATTTACAAAAGGATTTAAATATTTCTAAAAGGATTCCAATATTTATAAAAGGATTAGAGTACTTACAAAAGAATTTGAATCGTCAATAATAATTCGAATTAATTGTGAGCATTAACATGAAAAATGTCTTTTGTGTGTTTTTAAATTTCTCGTTAAATCAATATTTTGTACACGAAATTTAATTCATGCTTAGTCTGGAAGTGGAAACGCTCGTTCGAAACTTCAAACTGAATGCTTTGATAAGAACATTAAACAACTGAAAATGTTTTTAAAGATAATAATCTAGTTTTCAAAATTTTGTTTAATATTATTTGAACTAAAACTAACATGGTACTTACAGTCTGAAATGTTGAATTTTTCCGACATTTCCATGATTCAAGATTTTTTTCCCTGGCCATTTAATATAACTTTCTTCTGTGGGAAACCCCCATTCTGTTAAATTGTTTTCATTGTTTTTGTCAATATTTAAGTTAATTTTATAAATTTTTACGTGTTTTGTAATTTGCCTGCTGATTTTGACAAATTTAATAATATTATATAGCTTTTTTGTTAGTGTTTTGGTCAATTTGAATATAATTCCATGACTTTTCTCTGACTTTCCCGGTTTTAATGATATTCAGTGAATTTTTTAATAACGTAATTTTCAGGCATTCGCCGATTTTATAATAGAGTTCAATTTGAAGTTTTGAACGGGTGTTTCTACCCCTGGGCTAAGCATGAAGTAAAATTTCGAGTTTAGAAAAGCCCCGTGAAAATTTGTCGAGGGTCGCACAGCGACCAGAGACAAATTTTCGGGCTTCTCTAAACTCGAAATATTACTTCATGCGCCACGCGTATAAAACACTGATTTAAAGTGAAGTTCAGAAACACACAAATACATCTTTAATCAGAGTAACAGGGAGTCATATATTTAGTCTGTTATCAACGATGTTCAGTGTTAATAATAAATAATTAGGTTTTAAATATTTTTTAAAGACAACTGGTAATGATATTTATATATTAATGGTTGCAAAAAAATAATAAAATCAAATTTATTCTTAAAAGATTTGTATTCAAAACAGGATTCGAATCATATTTATCTCTTACGAATCCTTCATTCCAGTATTCGTGATTCGGATTCGTGATTTGAATCCTTTTTACGAAGATTCGCCTCAGCTCTGAAACATATTACTTTTTTTTTCCTGTGGAGGCCATCTTACTTGCAGATCCGGATGCACTGCAGCCTAGGTTAGGTGACTTATTGTACCACCCCATATTGCCTTCTATTTAAAGTAAGTGGTCCGTTTAGCGGTCCTCCACTCAGTGGCGGATTTACGGTTTTGCCGCCGGTAGGCTGAAATATTTTGCCGCCTATTCTCAGTGGGTAGCATTAGATAATATTTTTGATAATAGATTATTTTTTTGATATTAGACTGCATTTCTTTACATTAAATGCCATTATTACTAAAGGAATAAATCTGGGCTTGACTTTCTCGTTTCTTGATCAAAAACAAAATAGCTAAGGTTATAATTGTTTATACAAAAGTTGTGTGTTTTTTCCTTGGCTACATCTTTTATTTCAGACATTTTTTGATTAATTTAATATGTGTCTATATTTTAAACATCACTTGAAATCAGTGTTTAATACGCGTGGCGCATGAAGTAAAATTTCGAGTTTAGAAAAGCCTAAAAATTTGGCTCGGTCGCTGCGCGACCGAGCCAAATTTTGCTCAGGGCTTTTCTAAACTCGAAATTTTACTTCATGCTTAGTCTGGGAGTGGAAGTCACTCGTTCGTAAATTTTCAAATGATCACAAAATTGCGTATTTTTTTGTTGACTGCAACTTTTGTTTAAAGCTTTGTTTGATTGAATCGATAATAAAGCTACAGTTAAGGAATAAATCTAGGCTAGACTTTCTCGTTTCTTGATCAAAAACAAAATAGCTAAGGTTAAAATTTTGTATACAAAAGTTTTGTGTTTTTTCCTTGGCTACACTTTTTATTTGAGACATTTTTTGATTAAGTTAATATGTTTCTATATTTTAAACTTCACTTGAAATCAGTGTTTAATACGCGTGGCGCATGAAGTAAAATTTCGAGTTTAGAAAAGCCCGCAAAATTTTGCTCTGTCGCCATTTTAAATGTACACGTTTGTGGGCCAGAGACAATATTTTCGTTAATCAAGCTTTAATAAAGGTTTCATAAATACAGGTATATGGTTAGGATTTTAATTTTAATACATTTTTGGAAATATAAACAAACGACTACCGGCTGTCGTATGGCCATATTTACGACGAAAGGCCGTCGTACCGCCTAGTTGCTCAGAAATACATACGACGGCCGGCGCGTCGTATGGCAGTTAAAGTGTTAAACTATGATTACATATTAGTGTTCCAAGAGACACTGTTTGAAAAACGCTATAACTTCTAAACCAGGACAGATAGAACCTGCAATGATATGAATAATTTCTTCATGAATGTTAATTCGAATTTTCCCGATGGAAAATGTGATTGATTTTTCTACATTTTTTTGCTTATTTGTGTTCAATTTGTATATTCTTCTCTCGATTTTTTACAACTTGTTTGCGCCCGAAAAAGCACGTATACCATTGACAGAAAAAGTCTAGGATTTCTAAAGAGCGGGCCGAGAACGTGCTCGATTGGGGGCAATAGGCGCTAAGCCGCGAAGCGACGGTCGAGTCATAAAACTCTCTTCCCGGAACCCAAACCACCCTCAAAATTCCTGAATTTTTCCCTCTCTTAATGTGCTATCCTTATCTGTCCCTTTACCAATGTTATCCCTTTCTTTGTTGTGTAATATCCCTCTCCAGCGCCTATTGACCAATCACAGCTTCTTTTTGGAAATCCTACGACTTCGATTTAATTTTAACCAAGTGCTTTTTTAACTCTCAAACTACGAACATCGTGCTTTTTCGGGCGTCCCGTGTCATTATTTTACTTGTATTTTTCATTATTAATTTTGTGTTTATCATCTTTCGTTTGTTATATTTTTGTTACTGTTATATTTTCTGTTGCAAGTTATTAAATAAATAGAGTCTTTAATCAACTTATTTAAGTAATTTAGAAAACAAATCGCGAACCCGCGTAATTACAATGAAATTAAATCTACTTTTAAATGCCAAAGTTTGTAAGGAAGCTAATAAATCTCCCTGTATGTCAAATAAAAATAGTCTCAAAATCTTTTTGAAAATTCTTCAGTCTCACAAAGTTTTTAATTATTTCAGAGTTTTTTTGTTGTTAACATAATTGAAATTCGTTTAATAAAAACCGAAAAATCTAATGATTTCTGGTGATTTTTAATACAAGACTTTAAGACATTTGATGGTTTAGAGTTAGCAACACTGCTCCCCAGGGGTATTCAGCCGAGAGAAATAAAGTTTCCCGTCTAAATAAAAATTCATAAAGGCCTCAAAGTCGAAATTAAGTATCCGTTGAAAATTTGCCGCCGTAGGCTTCAGCCTACTTAGCCTAATAGGAAATCCGCCACTGCCTCCACTATTGCCTTACTCACGCAACTATTCTAAACTGAAACATATTACTTGTTTGAAATTATCATTTATTTTTTCAGCGTGAAATTACAGTCATTAAAATGATCAAAGAAACGAGTAGATAGTTGAATTTAGTAAAAGTTAGCAGAGTTGTTTTCATATTTTCGATGTAATTTAGTTTGGCATTTATTTGATTAAAACTTGTTTTTATCTTTTATGATAGGAATTCCACCCTCTAGCGGCCAAGCTAGATACAGCCGGTGGCCACCCTTAATCAAGCACCCGGTACAATATACAAATTTTTGAATTTATTCAAAATCTAATCTTTAAATATCTCAGAAAGAAATATATATGGCTTAGACCACTTTCATAATAATCGGCACGTATGTAAGTCATTAATGGCCGGTTTCTCCAATATTATTTAAGTATTACTTGTGACTCAAATCGTGCCTTAAGTCATAACCGCATCCTAAAGTGTTGCGCTAAGTCACCATTTGCCAGTACTTAAGAAACTTATTATAACCTAAAGATTAAAATACCAAACATAGGGTGTATTTACTGTGAACAGTTGCAGTCCTGCGTTAACAGTAGGGTATTTTAAACGTCAAACTTTGAGATATTGGTAAATGATTATCAATGTGATAAATAAATTTTAATTTGTCAAATAAATTGTCATGATGCAGAAATTTTCAAAAAATAAAACTTGCAACTTTATAATAAATACAGGGATTTTTTCTTTTAAGTATACTTTCACATATTCCATATTCCATTTGTAAAATTAATGAACATGTGATCAGACCTAAGCAGTATATTTTGAACTTTACTTTAAATTAGTGTTTGATGCTAAGCTACGCGTATAAAACACTGATTTGAAGTGAAGTTCAAAAACACACAAATACATCTTTAATCAAAGTAACACTGAATCAGTTATTTAGTCTATTATCAACGATGTTCAGTGTTAATAATAAATAATTAGGTTTTGAATATTTTTGTTAAAACAATGGGTAACGATATTTATATGTTAATGGTTGCAAAAAAATATTAAAATCAAATTTATTCTTAAAGGATTTGTATTCGTGATTCGAAAAAACAGGATTCGAATATTTGATTTGAATCATATTTATCTCTTATGAATCCTTTATTCGGGTATTCGTGATTCGTATCATATTAGGTGATTCGGATTCGTGATTCGAACCTTTTTTACTAGGATTCGTACCAGCTCTGTTACCTAGGTAATTTGTGAATAATTTAGTGATTGAAATATTCATATTTGAATATTCGACCAGTTGAATTATTCTTATTTGAATCCCAGCTTTAGTATACAGGAATTTTTTTTCTTTTAAGTACACATATTCTGACGAAATGTTGAGACATTTGTTTTTTATAGTTCTATTGGAAATTTTTATTGAGTATTACAACGTTGTATGAAGTAAAATTTTCAGGCTATTCTAAACTCGAAATTTTACTTCATACACCACGCATATAAAGCACTGATTTATCGTGACGTTCAAATTGTACTTCTTTTGATTTCACTTAAAATCAATGTTTTATATGCGTGGCTCATGAAGTAAAATTTCAAGTTTAGCAAAGCCTGAACCAATACATGCTCCGCTTCGCTACATGGCCAATCCAAATTTTCAGGCTTTTCTAAACTCAAAATTTTACTTCATAAGCCACGCATATAAAACATTGATTTCAAGTGAAATCAAAAGAAATATGATTTGAACGTTAGAAGCTTGAAATTGAACACTTTTAAAAACAACAAATATCTAAAAATGTACAAAGTATGCATCAGAATATGTATACTTAAAAAAAATTCCCTGTATACTCTATGTTTGAGGTTAGTTTAAGTGACAAAACTGACAGTTGTTAGTAATAAGGGCATATATTCAATTAAATATTAGTATGTACTTATCTAAATTAATTTGTTTTTATTTATATGAATAAAGTGTAAACTTACACTTTGAGTGCATATTATTTCACTCATATCACCTATTATTATCTTGCTTTGAGCACCCTGTATATTATTACTTATTTTGTTCTAGGAGGGGGAAACCTTTATACCTCAGCAAAGACAGATACCAACTATTGGAACAGCAATGGTTAGCACACAGATTCGACCACACAAAGAAAACCTGGGTGTGGCACAGGGACGCCCTCTAAACGAAAAATAAGAGAAACGACAGCAACCTTTAAACATGCGCGCTTAACTTGGCGAAAAATAGTCATTATTACTACTATAAATAATTTTATCATCACCATGACAGGCAGATAATACGAACACATTATATACCTGTGAGATAGAAAAAAATCAGTTTTAATTAATTATTTTTTTTGAATGATTCTTCTTTTTAATCACGCTCTTTCTAATAATTTATTTTTTTTATAGACAATTCTAATCTAGTCCAATCAATAATACACGTGTACACACACACACATACACACATGACTTAAGAAAACATAGGGTTCCAGACGAATATACATACATTATACATAAATGAATAATTATAATAGTGGCCTATCTCGAAAAACTTAATGATCTAACGTAACATAAAAACGTCCTATAATATTATATTAAAAATTATCTATCAAATTAAAGGTAAAAATCGTTAAGTGCTAATTCTAATAGCACTTGGTGAGTTTTATTTTTAAATGAGGAAATGATGAAATGAAAAAAAAGAATTCAGGATTACTTTATTATAATTTCGGGAATGTTTTTCGTTCTTTGTAAATAATCGTGTCACCACTGTTTTATTTCCTTTTTTTTTTCATTTTTTTGGTGAAGCATAGGAATAATGAATTGGTGTAATAATTGTTAAATTGATATTACTGCTACATATTCTATGTATATTTTGTAATTAATTATTTTTTAAATTAATTTTTGTCGATTATACTTTTCATATTTGTGCGATTTATATAAGAAATTTTTTTTGTGGGGGACTATTATATTTTTTTTCCAAGGATTGATTTTTCTGTTGTTGTTATTATTGATGGAGCAAGTAAATGTTATACGAGTAACATTCATGGGTACGCTTTTTGCTGTTATAAAAAAAAAGAGATATTTTCGAGGAATATTCTAGAAGAATTAAAAAAAAGATCTTACGCGAAATGAATGCGCTTGTGATAATAGATTTTTTCAATTTATTATGAATATAAGGTGTAATTTTTAAGGATTCATTATTGTGAATAAAGATATGCTGAATATAAATATATAACATGTACAGGAGATTATTTGATTATAACCTTTTTCAGCAATCTGAACTGATATCACAAAATATTACGGATTGAGACAAAACTGATATTTCAAAAAAATGCCCCAATTTTTTAAATTTTCTTTGTAATAGGCTGCTGTGGCTTTGAGTGTGTTAAGTAATGTTTGAGTATAAATAAATAATGAAACAAAATTACATGCTGCTAGCTTTAATAGTAAAAGTAAATAAGTATTTCACAGTTTCAGGCCAGTTTGCACCACGACTGACTAACTTTAATCATTGATTAAACCTCAGATTAATTATTATAAGAATGTTGTATGTCGGATATCTTAAACGTGCCTCTTTTTATTCACAAATTGTTGTGTTTTTAAAAAGTACTGATCACAGATAAAGTAAAAAGACATTATTGTATTAATGTCTTTCATTTTTAGTGGCAATATTTTGACATGAAATGTTGGTTAACGTGTCTGACCTTTAAAAAAAATATTAACAACTAATATGTCGTAGATAATGTATCTCATTTAGAATACAAGGATTTGTATAGTTAAAATAATTTTGTTTATCCCCTCTTCACTAGCATTCTAAATAAGATACATTATCTATGACAGGCTGGGATTCGAATACTAATAATTCAAATATTCAAATATGAATATTTCAATGACAAAATTATTTAAATGTTCGAATATCCAAATATTTGAATATGTTTTTGAATGAAGAATTAAATTTGGAAAATTCCTAGTCTTAATAGTGTATTTTAAATTTTACTTGAAATTGGTGTTTTATACGCCTGGCGCATAAAGTAAAATTTGAAGTCTGAAGTTAATGAAATAAGCAGACGCGCACCCAGAAATTTGTGAGCCCCCCACGCGCCTCAAGAGGGCTCACGCATTTAAACCTATGTATATTAGGGTGTTCCTTATTTACACATAAAAAACAAATTTCAAATTTTTTTCCGTCTCACCCCCTAAAAGATTATACTTGGTGCAAGTACAACCCACAACACATTTCAGCCCACTAGATGAATTCCATCCCGTGCCAATGGGGGCCTAAACTTTTGTAAAAAAAAAACTTATTTTGCCACAAAAACAACAAAGTGTTTTTGTTTTCAAATTTGGTGTATAATTTTATTTTGCCAACCCAAAATGACTATTAGTTCGTATACAAATAAGATAATAGCAATTTCAACAATTATGATTAATACCTGCATTAATATCCTTTTCTATCGCCTCATTTGACCTAAAACAAATATCTAAAAAATAAACTACTTTTTAGGTATGCCACTGGTGTTTACTTTTTTAATTCAACATCAAGACTCTAGTTCATAATCGGGGTATTCACTGGGCCGCAGTTCACATTTTATCTCACTACAGCCAAGAGTAGACAATGCTTATGGGAGAACTGGATTCCGAGTTTTCGAGGACAGAAAAGGAGAGACTGTGGTAGGGAAGTGGGTCCATCTACTTATGAATAGAGTAAACGTAGAAGTATTCTAGAGAAAACTGCTCCGGTTGCGTCTACACACACACACACACGCACACAAACGCGCTCGCTCTTATTTCGTCGTGTAATTTGATCCCGTCTACACCACTTGTACGATGATAAATTTGATGACCTTCAGAAAAAATAAACTGTTCCGAAACATTTCTTGTATTTTCAGATTTCCAGCGTGTTCAAAATTATGGACTTTGGGAATCAGATATATTTAAAAAAAACCTAAATAAACCTAAAATTTAACTAAAAATCAAAAAATAAAATTCAATGAGTTTACATTAAAGAATTCATTTGATATTATTTTTATCTTGATTGTTTTTTTTCTTCATAAATTCAATTAAAACTTTGGTATGTACCAAATTTGGCAAATAATTTATATTATTGATTAGTTATACAGACAGTTTTTTAAGTATAAATAACTCAATATACAGAATACACTGTACATTTTTCTGGGCTTTTCTAAACTCGAAATTTTACTTCATGCGCCCCGCGCACAAAACACTGATTTTACGTGAGGTTCAAATATACTTAAATTTCACAATATTTTAGTGTTTTATACGCGTGGCGCATGAAGTAAAATTTCGAGTTTAGAAAAGCCCCGAAAATTTGTCTCGGGTCGCTGCGCGACCCTCGACAAATTTTCACGGGGCTTTTCTAAACTCGAAATTTTACTTCATGCTTAGTCTGGGAGAGGAAAACACTCGTTTAAAGCATCAAATTGAACTCTTTTAAAAACACAACGAATATCTACAGATTTATTATCACCACAAAAAGTCTATTCGAAAATATTTCTTTTATTTTGAGATTTCAAGCGTGTTCCAAATTATGAAATTCGGGAATATATTTTGTAAAAACAAATTTACAATGAAATTAACAATTCTAAAATATATTTTTAACGGTTTTAGTTATTTTATATATTTTTAATAAAAAAATTGTTAAAATTATTAGATTAATAGATTATTGTTTCAAATATTCATAATTTGTATAAATAAACTAAGTCATTTTACAATGAAAAAATGTAAAATATATTTCCAACATTTTTAGTTATTATATATATTTAAAACGTGTTTAAAAATTAATAGATTTTTAATATATTTATGTTATTAAACATTTTTTATTTAAAAGTTAGATAAATACAAAAATCTTTTTACAATGAAAAAATTCAATTTGAAAAATGTTTGATGGGTATTTTAATTGGAATTGATAATAAAAAAACAGAAATTATTTCAATAAAATAGATAAATTATTTACGAATACACAAAACTAAAAACATAGCAATATAGATTCATATAAACATTCATATATACAAAAAACTAACAAACATTAAAAAACTATATTAAATATACATATACACATAATATACATAACTGTTTTCTTATTTATTAACGATATTTTAGAAGCAGTTTTTTCGTTTTTTTGATTCAGTAATAATTATACAGAATTGATCGAAGTGTAACACAAAATCAACAGAATATATTTTAAATAAAAAGCCAACAAATCAACACCTCATCATTTGCTTGTTTAATTTCATGACACTCCGGTTTTTAAAAATGCAATAAATAGCAAAGCTCGGTGTGTATATTTTTACTCTAACCAAATGAATATCATAATTTCCCTGAAATAATTAGGGAAAATAATATTTTAATTTTGAGAAATTAACATTAAAATTGCTACGTTCCGTTTCATCCATTTACACTCTGAATAACGTGTATGAATATCGAATTAACTCTTTTCCTTGACTATTTTCTTTTTGGACAATATTCATTATTTTAGTGGGGATAGCTTTATAGAAGGGATGAAAAATCAAATTCTTCGAAGTGATCTGTCTGTTTTTACCTATTTGTAGGCATTTTTTCGACCACGTTTTTATTATGGTGTATACCCTCAAGTATTGCGCGACCAGAACAATACCACTGCAACTTACAGATAATCCGCAACCTTCTAAAAACCATAAATATTTTGGGATTTAAAAAGATTATTTACTGTTGACACATTTAATCCGTATCCGCAGAATCCAATTCGGTAATTTCTTATCATATTTTTCACTAACCGATATTTTAGTTAGACACTTTTTGATCGGGTTTTCTTAAATCATTTTGAATTATTTTTACTTACCTATTTAGTCTGTAACATAATCCCATCGGTACCTTTTGTAAATGTAATCTGACTAAGAATAAAACCATTGAAATAATTGAATTAACCTGACATACAAAACATTGTAAACTGGAAATAGAGTATTCAATAATTTTTGCAATTACACTTCTCAGAGAAAATCTATTATACTTATTCTATTAAAAGACATCTTGTTGTTTTCTAAATGTTTTTGATTATCATCACTTAACGAGACTTTTCAACATATTTCAATATTTGAGCCAATTATCTCAAATATTATCGATAACACTTGTTTCTGATTCCTGGGACCCTAAAACGTATATTTCCCTACAAAAAAAAGATAGCCATGAGGTCGGTAACAATTATTAAAATGTAAAATTTATAATGTTATTAATGTGACTAATTACTTGATTTAACAAGTTTGTTTGTTTCGCAGTTTTTGATAATATTCTCAATTATAAAGTTTCATGATTTTTATATAATTTGTACTTTCTCTATATAACATTTCGTGTATCTCGGGAGGTATTGAGAATATCGAAAAATATTTCTGCTTATTCTTTTTCAAATTATCCCCATGCAGCCGCACGACGAATGCCATAAATTTTAATCCAAAAATTAGGTAACATTATAGTGCCCGCTGAGTGTTGTCGGTGTTGGTCAAATGGCACACAATAAGCGTTTATAAAATTTCAATCGGAAAAGTACAAGTTGATCATGTAACAATCGTTCAAAGTAAACGGATAATTAAAGTAGTCAGTGCAGAAACCACAAATTTCTGAAACTGTTAATATTTATTAAAAGTATGGTTCATTTAATAAAATACGCATCGTGATTAAAATATATACTGAGTCAATTTTGGTATCTGATTTTTTTCTTTTTCAGAATAAACACTCATGTTGAATTGAATTATTGCTTTGTGTTTTAATAAATTTGATGCCAAACACTGACTTTTCGTATCAACTACTGTTTTGACGATTTTATTTTCGTATAATCGTTCACTATTTTCAAGCTATATTTCAAATGAAACTGAGGAGAACTCAAAAATAATACCTCGAAAATACTGCTAGTAGGTAAAGAAATGATTTTAATTTTATTGTAATCGTTTTGGTTCAATAAGCGATACAAACTCAAATTCCAATTACATTGGAAATCTTTACATGAAACATACAATGCGCCTTGAAACGGGACACATAGTATATTTAAAACTATTTTAACCCATTAACGGCCAAGCAATTTTAACTCTAAAAGTTAATTTGAATTAAAATTCTATACTTCTTTTTGTGATTTCTATGAATTACATACTGTGAATTATTTCTTTAAATACACATAATGTATACGTGAATTTAATAAAAAGTTAAAAATCATAAATAGTTTATTATTATTATTATATTAAAGTGATAATGGATTTTAAAAAAATTAGTGCTTCAACAATGTAATGTATACGCTGTCATTGTTCAGGCATTCGTCGATTTTATATAAAAACGTGCAATATGAAGTTAAGAACGAGTGTATCCACTCCCAGACTAAGCATGAAGTAACATTTCGAGTTTAGAAAAGCCTGAAAATTTGGCTCGGGCGCGTAGCGAAGCGGAGCGACCGAGCCAAATTAGGCTTTTCTAAACTCGAAATTTTACTTCATCCGCCACGCGTATAAAACATTGTAATATTGTGAAGTATTTATTATACACTTTAAATAACAAAATATTTAAATTTTTCTTGGTACATTTTCAATTCAGGTCAAATAATATAATATATCAAATAAACTTATTTAGTAACTTAATTATCAAAAAATAATAATGTTGCGTGTATGCATCAACGGCGCTTAATGGGTTAAAAACTTCAAACGGTAATAATTCAAAAACTAAAAAAAAATGACTTAACTGCATTTTGCACTGACCCCTTTAATTAAAAAAGAAACCCTTATCGATCAGTAGATTTGAACTGATCAATAGGATTGATCTGATTAGTTAATAAAATGATAAGTTGATGTATTTGTTTTACTTATCAAAAGTTAAATAGTTTTGTATTTTAAGTTTCTTGTACAAAATAAATAATGCTTAATGAATTTTACAACGTTCACATATAATTTCATAAAATCTATTCTCTAATAACGCAGAAAATAAAATTGTAGAAGGAAACGCATGAATGAATGTAACGCGCATCCTTAGCTCGTTAAAAGAAAAAAAACGTGTTTTCAAGATTGAAAAATCAACATCTGGAATATGATACAACGAGAAGCGCGGAATAGAGGGAGAAAGAAATTGTCTCTCTCTCAGACTTGATTTCGCGACATCCGCAGGAAGCCAGACTGGTGTATATAGGCAGCCATATACACCAATTTGGCATCCAGCGCTCTGCTCCCATTCGCGTGTACCCAAAATTTATATGGGGACTGGCTAACTGGATATATATGAACTGTGCTGCAGCTGAAAAGTCCGCACTGCGTAACCGGGGGGCGTCAGCCAGTGTTCTCTTTTTGGCGCCACCTATGGATATTCCTGATAACTATCACTAACCAAACACGTATATCTATGTTGGTGTGCGTGTAAATGTGTGCGATGTGTGTATGGGTTAGTGAGAAATACAGAAAACTGTTATTTGAAATCACCCACACTTAGATGCCACTTTTCATATATGTGAATATAGAATTGAATATATTCGTTATGGTATTATTAATACGTATTTAATTAACACCTACCTTTATTGATATTTTCAAACCATTCTAGAAATTCATTATTATAGGTACAAACGGGGAAAAATAAAATAAATGCAAATAAAACCGTAATGCTGTTTAAAAATACTATATTAGGAAGAAAAATTATTCAACAAATAAGTAGGTAAACAAAAAAATTACAACAGCACATGTAATAATTATCATATGCTCAATAATAAAACCCTCTAGACTGCTAGATTTAATCGTTTTTCAAATTTAAGTTGGCTATACACTTCAGGAATCGACATATAAAACGTCAGACATAATTATAATGTAGATTTTTAGAGTTGCCAACCAAGAATATTTTCCATGGCAATCTAGAATTTTTTTTAATTGAATATATGATACAAATATAATATATATAATATAATATAATTTATTCATAATTGAATTTGTGTTCAGTATTCCGGCACCAGGTACCCACAGACGCGTTTCGGACTTCAAGGTCCTCAGTGTGGTCCCGACCCAGTGCTGAGGAATACTGAACATTTCTGACTATTTCAAGCCAATATGTGAAAACTATTAATGTTTTTGATAGCTAACGCCATCTAATGACGATGCCACTATGAAGCATAAGATGGCGTTAGCTATCGAAAACATTAATAATTTATTCATGTTAACAACTCTTACAAGTCTTACATATGTCAATAAAGTGTAGTTTTGCTGAAAATACTGAGCATGTAATAGATAAAATAACATTTGTAGAACCGAAATAGGGTACAGAAACAAAAATTAAGACAAAAATAGGGGGGAAGCAGTCCCAGGTAGTACAATTAAAAAAAATACATTATAAAGTTGTGACCTGATAAAATACAATAAATTAATAATAAATAAATAAATACAAATTGAAAACAGTATAGATGTAAAATAATTAAAAATACATAAATAAAATAAAATAAATAAGTACAACTTGTCTGACAGGATTAAAAAAAGGGTGGACTAGAAAAATTACCACATACTCACAGCCTTCGGTATATATTGCTACCCAACAGCAAATTATGGAAATAAAAGGAAATATAATATAAATAGGTAAAAACACATTAATCATGTAAAATCATGTAAATAAAATAACTACAAAAATAACAAAGATATCCATCCATTTGATAATAGAGATTATAGAAAAAGGAAAATAATTCTTAATTGGAGCAAAATATTGAAACATAAATTATGGAGCACTTTAAATCCGCACCTATTCTCGAAGAAAAAACAAGAGAAAAGGCAGGGCGGGCAGGCCCAAAAAGCACGCAAAAATAGATTAATAATTTATTATATAGAAATTTGTTGCATCGAAATAACGCCAGCCTGTAATGTTCCATAGAACTATTGTCAAAAATCGGAATCTCCATTGCCGTGATCCTTCAAAAATGAACTCTCTTGAAGGTTCACGCCCATGTATTGGAAAATACTACAAAGAGCGCCTCTGGACGGCCATTACGCCAACTAACTCGAACAAATTTTTACTGGGCGGTTCGGTTTATTCATTTAAGTTTAAACTAATTTGATATTTCAAAAATTAATAACACGATTAAAAAAAATTACGTATTATTTATTTATTTATTTAATTATTTATTTCAATCAACGGACGAATCCAGTTACAGATTGATTACAAAATATGAAACATTACAAAATAAAGATTAACACTAAACAATAATGGAAAAAACAGTATACGCAAAATACAATACAATATGAGCGCAAATTATTCTAAATACTCAACAATCAAGTCGAAGAACGCCTTAGAAGATATGCAATTAAATATGTCAATATCCGGATGAAGTGATAATACATTATTATATAATGAACACATTGAATATACTGGTGACTTGAGCATAATATTTGTATTTGGGATTGATAACTGGAAAAGACGTTTGTTCCTTATATTAACAGGCACATTAAGATTAATTCTGCAAGTAAGTCAGAGCAATCCATACGATTGTTGAGTATTTTATACAAGGTGGTCACTGCATGCGATTTTCGGCGATTTTCTAAGGAGTGTAAGTTGAATTCACGAAATAGTTCAATATAATTATAATCATAATCAGTCCCAGGATATGAACCATACTTCTTAAAGTGAAAATATTTGACAAATTTCTTCTGGAAGGCCTCGACCATCAAAGAATATTTTGCGTAGTATGGATCCCAAACGCAACAGGCATATTCAAGTTTAGATCTTACAAACGAATAGTATAGTATTTTAATGGCATCGATATTCTTAAAAGGTTTAGTATTTCGTATTATGAAGCCCAACGAGCTACATGACTATTAAAAGATAGTTTCTTGTCAAATAACACTCCCAAGTCTTTGAAAGTCTCAACATGGGATAATATAGAGCCATTAATCATATCATCGAATGTTATTTGTTACTTATTCCTAGTATAAGACAATGTCTTACATTTTAAAACGTTTAAAGTGATGCTGATGTTCTTGCACCACGTTACTATCAGGTCGAGATTATGCTGAATATATACACAATCGTCTAAAGTATTTATAGGATGATAAATTTTCAAATCGTCAGCAAACATTAACATGTTATGATTAAGGGGGTATGACCATTCGGAAGTTTTAAAAAATTGAATGTATTGATACTTGATAGTATCTAGTTTCATGTCCGAAACGTTTTACAATAGGCGAATTCGTTAGTTAGATTTTTGCTTGTTGAAGTAAACAATGCTGAGTAGGTGGCTGGGTGGAAATACGCAGAACTCAAACGAAAGTTTGAATGCTTGTGTCTGGAAGCTGGCTTCGAAGCACCTCAACTGTGGTGCAAAAACCGTCGCTATCGCGTCTTTCATAGCTACCAGCATTTTCAACGACGGATACTCGGCAGTTTTTAAGACGATAGAGACACTGGGAATCCATATCGGCCTGCAAGCCAAGGCTTTCCGGTGCGGACCGACGCGGAGCGCGAGATGTGGGACGAATTTTGCCTGACTCCAGCAACTCATAAGGCCATCCAACAACGCTGGCAGGAGTAAATCATTCAAACCCAGTTTTTAGAGGAAGAGGAGGGCCTAGTGTACGGAGCTGGCATAGCTGACTAAAGCCAAAAATCTCCAAAAATAGTTAAAACTTGTGTCAAAACTTTAAACGCGTTTTTCTCGAAACCACTTTTTTTTCGCTGGCCGGAAACTTTCTTTTCAAACTATGAAACGGATTGACTTGAGCTTTTAGTGTTCGGTTCTCCACATTTTCCTCTGGAGTTTAACCACCGTCATTCAAATATATTAACATTTGATATTTTTCATAGAGCCTTAAGGTCAGAAAAAGGGGGGCAAAAAGTGACCACTTTTTTCGAATGGCCTCCATTTTGTTATTTATCGAGATTTTTTATTGTCGGTGGTTCAAACTCCAGATAATTTAATACAGATTAATGACTACTACTTCATTTTACGTTTCAAATCACAGAATCGAAAAAATCTTTCCGGCCATGAGGAAAAACACGGCGGACATAGCCTTATTTGAGGCCAGATTTAGAGGTTTAGCCGGACGATTGAAAAGAATTAAAATTCATTTTTTATAGTTTATGAATCTATAAACAAGTTGCAAGAAACCGCAAGATCGCATGTATTAAATTTCCCAAAAATAAAAATTCTGAAAAACCGTAAAGAAAAACGCTGTCCTAGTGGTAATACTCCCTTAACTACATCAGCAATATCATTAATAAAGCAATTAAACAGTACCGGTCCGAGGTTGGAGCCTTGGGGGACACCCGAAAAAGCAATAAATTGATGAGACTTAAACCCTTTGTATTCTACAAATAACAGTCTGTTGGTAAGGTAATTGTAAAGTAAATTACATAGGTTTGTTGATAGCCCAATTAGGCTTAGCTTATTTACAAGTATACCGGGATCGATTCTATCAAAAGCTTTTGATATATCGGTGTAAATTACGTCGACTTAGATTCGGTTGTCTAAATAATCCGAGAGAGTTTGCGTCATTTGCAAAATGTTGGATAACGTTGATTTATTAGGTCTAAACCCATGTTGCCTAGATGATAATTTGTTATTAATGTAGGGATTAATGAATTTACATAATATCAACTCAAAGCATTTAGCAACATTTGAGATGATAGCTATAGGTCGATAATTAGGGACATTTCTTTTGTTACCAGATTTAAAAACGGGTACAATGCGCGTACTTTTCCAGCGGTTAGGAACGGTATTGTGAAGGAGACATAAATTAAATATATGAGATAGAGGAAATGCAAGCATATTGCGGCAATCCTTAAGTACTACCGCAGGAATACCATCAGGGCCCGCGGTGACTTTATTACTTAGCTTACTAAGGGCATCAATTACTAAATCATCTGTAACCTTAGATATGCTAATAAAATCATTTACAGTGTTAAGGTTATTATAAACAGCATTAATAACAGGTTTAGTGGAAACAGTAAATGATTTAGAAAAGTGTGCAGCAAATGCATTCACTATATCAAGTGGTGAAGATAGAGAAAGATTTTCATATTCCATGACAGGAGGGATAGAGGATTCATGGCGGATGCAATTGATAAAGTTCCAGAACTTGCCCGGTTCCTTGGAAATCTTGGTTTCAGTATCACTTATAAAAGAGGTATAATCAGCTTCGCAAAGCAATTTTACTTCTGACCTTAATTTAGAGTATCGAATTTTTAAAAAACTGGGAGAGAGGATTCGAATTTTTTAACTTCAAGTATTTATTTTTCTTCCGAATCTTACTTCTAAGCTTACCTGAAAACCAAGGCGGAAATTTATAAAGACTTATAGGAACTAAAGGGACATTGTCATGAAATACTTGTCATACAATTTTGTATAAAAGAACGAACACGCATTTTCTACAGATTGAATTGTAAGGATATCAGACCAATCTATTGCAAGAATTGAATTGTACAAATCAATAAAATTAGCTTTTTCTTAAAATTGAAAGAGCGATTAGAGACATTATTTTTGAATATTGCTGATGAATGTGCATTACTTGTATCTACAGACAAACCGATATTAAGTTCAAGCGAGGGATGGTGTTTATCTTCGGCAACTAGAGGATCATGAACACGACTTATTACACAATGTGAGTTACTAAAAACTAACTCTAAAATACGATTATACGAATTATGAATTATATTATATTGTTCGAGCCCAAGAAACTGAATACAATTACATAAACATAAATTAGGTTGGTTTAGAGTTGGATTAGTTACATACTCACTTAGATTGAAGTCGCCGACAATTACTATATTGCTATTGAATAAAAAATTCAAGTTCTCGAGAGTTGCAGTAATAGTGGCAGCCTGATTTAGTGAAACCGGCGGACATGCATAAATATTAATAATGTAAAGAGTGGCGTTCGAAATTAGTATTTTTACAATTAATAACTCGATTTTATTTGTAGAGAGTATAAAGTGGTCAACTGGTATTACTGATGCGTTTATCGAAGAATGTACAGCCACTAAAACTCCACCCCCGCGTTTCTTCTGAGACAAGATACAATCACGGTCATTACAAAACACATTGTAATTATTTCCAAATAGTTCACAACTGGACACGTTTTCAGTCAGCCACGTCTCAGTAAGGGCAAGAATAGGGAAATCACTAACAGCGGTATTATGATAAACTCGGTTACATTTAGAATTCAAACCGCGAACATTTTGATAGTAAACCTTTACCGATACACATTTATTAACGAAAATTTGTAACTTTCGATCCATTATGGGTATCATAACGACGGAGTCCAGGTCGCGCAGAGATTGATTTAATTAAAGTGCCTGTCGGAGAGTTATGCTGGATCACTTCGGAAGTAGCACCATCAGAAACAGCTGCAGTGGATTGTCAAAATTATCGTTGATATCATTGATGGAGAGGATCTTACCGCCGACTCTTAAAGAATTACCGACAATAAGTGCGCGATGACCAGACTCGCGGGCAATCTTCTGGTACTTCGAATTGATCGTTGCTCAGGAGTAAGATCTTTATTGATATAAATTCCCGTCCCTTTTAGTTTCATAGCATTTTTTAGCACGTTGTGTTTCTGGTCTGGGTTGTTGAATTTAACCAGAACAGGACGCGCTTTTGTGTTTTTAGAACCCAAGCGGCGGGTATTGGCAATATCGTATGGCGATAATGTGACGTTTAATTTGTTAAAAAATAAATCGTTAACACCTTCAATAATTAGATTATTTGCTCTCAGTTGCTTATCAAAATTATTCAAAGAGTTGCAGATTTCTAAATGCTCTTTATTTATGGAATCGAGTTGGTTTCAAACTCGCATTTTCTTTGCGAAGAGGTTCGATTATCGTATTAATTAATGCAGTGAAGTGATTACTAAGTTCATTAGTTATATCGGTTTTCAAACGTGATATTTCAGTAGACATATGCTTTAACAATTCCTTGTTGGAAATATCACCCATTTCATAGAGAATAAATAGACAATTAAGTTAACACAAATAACACTGCACCACAAAAAAATATTTTTTTCGTGTTTCCTGCACCATATTAGTCAAATTATACTCATTTTATGCTAAAAAAAATAAAAATGACAATGAAAATGTTTTATTAGCTCTAGTTTCTGTGATACATAGTAGGTATAACGTTATCGTGATCTTTTTACTTTTCTCTTGTATGCGAGTTCCGGAGCATCCCTACACACAAACCAACAGTAATCCGCTAGCATAGCTTCATTCCAACGACCCTGATATCTTCGTTCCATTACAGAAATATCCTGGTGGAACCTTTCCCCATGTTCATCACTAACAGCACCACAATTGCGAGGAAAGAAGTCTAGGTGGGAGTGGAGAAAATGGATCTTTAGGGACATGTTACATCCGAGTTGATGGTATTTTTCCAGGAGTATTTTTACTAACTGACTGTAGTTTTCATCTCTTTTGTTTCCTAAAAATCCACGAATCACTCCCTTCAGAGCTTCCCAGGCTTCCTTTTCTTTCCCCTCCAAAACTTCGTCAAACGCAGGATCCCTAACAAGTTGTGGAATTTGTGGCCCGACAAAAATACCCTCTTTAACCTTTGCATCACTTAGTTTCGGGAATTTGTCTCTCAAATACCTAAAACCCTGTCCATCTTTGTTCATACTTTTGACAAAATTCTTCATTAAACCCAATTTAATATGTAAGGGTGGAAGAAGAATATCTTTTGGGTCCACAAGTGGCTCAGCAACGATATTTTTTTCGTAAGTATTGAGATTTTTTGCAGGCCAGTCTGCTCTTATGTAATGTGAACTTCTGTCTCTACTATCCCACATACACAAAAAGCAGCAGTATTTAGTGTACCCTAATTGCATTCCTAAAAGTATAGCAATGACTTTTAGTTCACCACAAATTTTCCACTTGTGTTCATTGTAATTGATTGATTCGAGGAGAGTTTTCATGTTAATGTAACTCTCTTTCATGTGAACTGCATGGCCAATAGGAATAGAAGGAAGACGGTTTCCGTTGTGCAGTAATACAGCTTTTAAGCTTAGCTTAGATGAGTCGATGAATAACCTCCATTCTGTTGGATCATAGTTCATTTTGAGACAATTCATTAATCCATAGACGTCGATACAAACAACAAGATTGGTATTCTCAAAAAAAGAGTGCAGGCTTCGCTGACGTTTTCTATACTGTGAAACTCTGACATCGTGTTGGAGAAGATTCCACTGCTGTAGTCTTGACCCTAGAAGTTCTGCCTTCTCCTGTGACAAGTCTAGATCTCGAATAAGATCACTTAATTCTGCTTGACTCAATCTGTGTGGTGTTACTAGTGTATCATCTCTTACCTCAAAATCAAGGTCATTTGATGTGAAACGCTTATTTGCTTCTTCTTCTTCCACTTCTACCTCATTTCTACCTTCATTTTCCAAATCATAAATTTGAGGTGGGGTAGGAACTGGTAAACTATCCGAATGAGGAATAGGTCGAATGGCAGATGGAAGATTCGGATATTTAACTGTTCCCCTTTTCTTCATTGACAATCCTGTTTTTATGGGCGGAGTTGAGCAGAAATAGCAGTCATTTTTATGGTTTTTGGGCTTCCTCCATACCATAGGCACAGCAAAAGCCAAAGATATTTTTTTATTTTTCAGCCATTCTCTTAGTATAACCGAACATTGGTTACAGCATATGTGTGGAACCCATGACTTATTCTGGTCCCCTACCTTCATACCAAAGTAATGTTGGTAAGCAGTTTTCACAAGAGGCGTGATATTTCGCTTCTGTGATGAAAATGTTATTTCACCACATATGTTACAAAAATTGTCTACTGAATTTACACAATTCCTTGGCATTTTGATTTATATTAATAATTCCGCACTAGTTAAACAATAGGAAACTCACATAAATCACTTCACTAGTTATAAACATAACCTACAAACATTATGGAATGTTAGTTTTGTCAGTTTACAGGTATGCCAAATGTCATATACAAAATTTTCCAAAAAATTAAAATTTACACCCTTAAAAAACAACTTTATCTCCTAAACAAGAGTTAATATGTAATTTTTAATGTCATTTTCGAATTCAGCGGGTGGAAATACATAAGTATTAGCTAATTTTGAGTCCGAAACATTTTCATTGTTGCGCAGTGTAATTAAGGATAAGGTATTAGACAAGGGCACCCTTCACACTGCACGGTCCTTCGCAGTGGCTAACTAACACATCACAGATATGGACCACGGTTTAAACAATTAAATGTAACAGAGGACAGTGGAGGGATTAATTGTATTGAATATTAATCGAAATCGAAAGTTCGAAACGATAACAAGCAGATAAATGATTAGTATTTGTCCGGTCGCATTCAGTACAAGTACCAAAAAAGTAAAATAAAAAAAAACTCAGCGTGACTCATACACTCAGCAACAGAGCTGGGCAGGATTTGAATCATTCAGGATTCGATTCCCGGATTCGAATCCTTTTAGAGGATTCAAAAGAGGTATTCGAATACGTTAGTGAAAACGGATTCGTGATCCGGATTCGTTACATTTTTTTAAAAGGATTCGTATTCGAATCCAGACCTAGATGAGTCGAATCCTTATAAAAAAGGATTCGAACTCTTATAAAAGGATTCGATTCCTTATAAAAGGATTCGAATCCTTATAAAAGGATTCGAATCCTCATACACGGATTCAAATCTTCCCAAATAATTCGAATCATCGCTATTAAGGCTGGAATTCAATTAATTCAAATAGTTAAATATTCTAACATAAATATTTAAATCACTAAATTATTCATATTTGAATATAAATATTTAAATTTTCGAATAATTCAAATATTTGTGAATACATATTTGGTTACTTAACCACGAAAAACTTTTAACCTTAATAGTATATTTTTAAAAACACTTGAAATCAGTGTTTTATATGCGTGGCGCATGAAATAAAATTTCGAGTTTAGAAAAGCCCCGTGAAAATATTCTATTCCTAAGAAAAACCGTATTTGCTTAATAATGAAGTTGCATTTAAAATAATAACAAAGTGTGAATAAACCGACAAAAATCTACAAATATCGAATGAAGTAAAATTTCGAGTTTAGAAAGGCTTTTCTAAACTCGAAATTTTACTTCATGCGTTACGCGTATAAAACACTGATTTACAGTGAAGTTAAAAACGCACTGAAAATCAACCCAACTTCGATATTTTTTCAAACTTGGAAGTTTTCTTTGCTATCCATGCTGTAAACCTTCAGATATTCGTTGTTTTCTTGTAAAGAAACTTCGATTCCCTGTAGTCCTTCGGTCTCCGAAGACCATGATTAGTCCTTCGAGCTGTAGCCTTTTTAAAATGGTAATAAACTTAGTAATCTAGAGTGATCCTTTAATTTGAAACTTCTAAGAACGAGTTTTGTCCACTCCCAGACTAAGCATGAAGGAAAATTTCGAGATGGGCTTCACGGGGCTTTCCTAAACTCGAAATTTTCCTTCATGCGCCAAGCGTATAAAACACTAATTTAAAATAAAGTTCAATAACACATATATCATCATTAATTAAAATAATTATTTAATCAGATATTTAGTCGGTAAATTAACATTTTTGTTAATAGAAACTGATGGAATAAAATGTTACTGGTTGCAAATAATAGATTCAAATTTATTTTGAAAGGATTTGTATCCGTGATTCAAAAATGAGGATTCGAATCTTTGATTCGATTCATATTTTTCACTTACGAATTCTTTATTCGAGTATTCGTGATTCGAATCATATTAGGTGATTTGGATTCGTGTTTCGAATCCTGTTTTTGAGGATTCATCCCAGCTCTGCTCAGCAATGTATATTATTGCAATTTGTTAATAACTAAATTGCTATAAAATGAGTAACTAGAACGTAATCAAATTCTGACAGTGTTTAGTTATTGTGATGAATAATCGTCTCAACAAAGATGATAATTATCGATAGGGGATAACACAGCAAAAATCACTTTATAAACGCAGCACTAACACAGCACGTCTTTCATTCAGCATACGTGTGGCGCAATTATTCATAACTAATGAAAATCTCAATTGATAAATATATATTTATGGATATTACTTACCTTTTTCTGAGAAATTAATTTAGGTTTATTTTTTATATGAAAGGATTTAAAGAAAATTATGTATAAAAATAGATTAAATATTATTGGCATTTATTAAAAGCAGTAGTAAAATACAATATTAAACGTAATTCAGGAAAATAACTGTGCCCATTAGTCGTGTAGAACAACTTTTTAAATCCCGATTTGTGCTAATAGACAGAAAGAAAGAAATTAATATTTAAATTTAAATTTGAATGTACTTTTATTTAAATATATTCCAAGTATACACGATATTTATTTATTTAAACTTAAGACCCATGATGAGAAGCCCTCTAAGACCAATAACTAAGTGCACGTTTGCTTGGGAGCAAGTCCTTGTAATTCAGTGACGGCTCGTGATATAATGAAGTGGGTCGGCCGAATGTATTTTGGCGCACGCGCACTGAGACTAAACGGCCAGCCGCGAGCCGTACTGAACCATACACCTTCGCTAGAACGATACTTTAAATTAAATAATTTCTCCCGACTTTAAAAAATAGAAAGAGAATATTCTCGGAATTACAATAACATTTTTAAACATTAGCTGGCCATACACGAACGGATATTTTTGACGGGCCACGGATTTTTCTTGGAATAAAAGTAAAACCGGCGAGCCCGGCCTGTTCGTTAGTGGAGTTGAGTCAGATATCGCTAGTGGACGGCAGGCGGCGCCCGAAGGGCGGGACTGTCGCTTGCACACACACGAACGGACTGTACTCACAGATCTTGCCCGCAGTCTTCTCTCTCAATTTTAATAAATAGGTTGTTATTCTTGCTTTACATTTGTATGATTCTTTCTGTATGTTATTTTAAAGTTGCCATGGGTAAAAACGGAAAGCCTATTAATATTATAGAGTTTACTAAAGAAAGTGTAAAACAGTTGATAGATATGTACAAAAACCGTCCTTGTTTATGGAAATTGAACCATGCAAGTTACACAAATAAAAATATGAAATATAAGTGTTATGAAGAAATCGTAGAAGAGTTTCGGGAGGAATACCCTGAAATTGACAGTAATGCTATAAAAAGCAAATGGCAAAACCTTCGTCCAGCTACCGGAAGGAAATTAAAAAGGTGGAGGCTTCGGAAGGAAGTGGCAACGGAGTGGATGACATTTATGAACCTACATTATGATGAGTGAAAATTATTTTGTTAGCGCCTTTTTATTTCTCTTATGTATCTATCGGCACAGATTGATTGTTTTTACATGTTATTATTTTCCATTTTACAGGTACTTCAATTTGTTATCTTTCACAAGGGATCAAGATCGTCCTCTCGACAGTATTTCTAATTTAGAAGATTCTCAGAGTTCTGTTGTTGGTGAAGACCTAGTCTCCAGAGAATCGGAGAAAGATGAACAGCTACAAGGAAGCGAGGAACAAACGGAACAGGTTGGTAATATATATAATGTATACATTAACATATTTTTTTTATTACTTTATTCAAAAGAGATTAGATTATATACCCTTACATTACGTTAACTGTAACATCACAAAGATTAAATAATTAAGCTTTTCCTTTGCTTATCATTTCATCTTGCCAAGGTATTTTACCTGTACCATTAAAGAAACGAAGGTAATTCTCTCTATTTTGTTTGGCAACTGTAGGAATGTTTCTACTTCGAGTGTTATTTTGTAGGGATACTAAACCCTCGTCGTTCTCAGTTCTCCAAAGGCCAGGTACGACTTCGTGAGTGGCAGAATTTTCTGTGTCCACAACTTGAGGATTGCAATACGCAGTGCTTGAACGCACTAAAAAATTATGCAGAACACAATATATCCTACTTTTGAAGGGTCCAGATTAATACAAGTGTGAAAGACACGAAACCTTGAAGCCATTAATCCGAATGCATTTTCTACTACATTTCTTGCACGCGAGAGTCTATAGTTAAAAATTCGTCTTTCATAGTTCAAATTTCTTTGAGAAAATGGCTTCAGAATATTTTCGCGCAAAGCAAATGCTTCATCACCTATAAATACTAAATTAAATCTTTCTTAGTTTTCTTCATTTGTAGGTAAATTTAATCTCCCACTTGTTAGAGCCTGGTTAAAAGATGTAGCATCAATAACACCACCATCTGAGAGCCGTCCTTGTTTTCCCACATCAACATATATAAATTCGTATTAAGCATTGACTATAGCCATCAAAACGACGCTATAAAATTTCTTGTAGTTGTAATACAATGCTCCACTGTCCGGTGGTTTGACAATTCTTATATGTTTGCCGTCAATACTTCCTCCACAGTTAATAAATTGCCATTTGTTTTTGAATTGAAGGGCCTCATGTTTCCATTCTTCTTTTGTTTGTGGCATCTGAAAACAAAAATACTTTAATTATAATAGGAAGTATATAAGTTTTATACCACTTTATTTTATTTTAGCACGACTCGAGTTTCGACATTTTCAGTGTCATTTTCAAGTGCCTAACAAACAATTGTTTTTTTAATTTACATCGATAAAATAATTTAATAAAGCATTAAATAGCGGGGAATACAGGACGTCAGTTTGTTCATTTATAATGTTTAGATTTGAATCACGAGATTTTTGGAAAATTTCAACGGCTTCGAGATAATTTAATTTTGTACCTTTTGTACATTCATGTAAAATTTTAAGATCCTCTAGTTTAAGAAACAAGTGTTTCGATTCTAAAGCGTGATTTCAAAGGTACTTGAGTTTTGATTATTTTTAAATGCCCGGAAATGCTCCACATATCTAGTTTTAAAACTACGGCCTGTTTGTCCAGCATTTCCGGGCATTTAAAACTAATCAAAATTCAAGTACCTTTGTAAATCACGCTTTAGAATCGAAACACTTGTTTCCTAAATTAGAGGATCTTAAAATTTTACATGAATGTACAAAAGGTACAAAATTAAATTATCTCGAAGCCGTTGAAATTTTCCAAAAATCTCGTGATTCAAATCTAAACATTATAAATGAACAAACTGACGTCCTGTATTCCCCGCTATTTAATGCTTTATAATATTATTTTATCGATGTAAATTAAAAAACAATTGTTTGTTAAGCACTTGAAAATGACACTGAAAATGTCGAAACTTGAGTCGTGCTAAAATAAAGTAAAGTGGTATAAAACTTATATATTTTCTATTATAATTAAAATGGAATATCACATAGTAAAGGTCTCAACAATCTTGATGTTAAAAATACTTTATATACTCCAATGTTTTTTTTTGTTTTACAGTTTTGCAAACCACCCGAGCCTAAAAAAATCGAACTAAGGAGATAGAAAGAGACCTATCGGCATTTATTAAAACATGTACTACGGCTATCACTACACCGTCCACTAGCACTGATGACTGTGCTGCACTAGGAACCTACGTTGCTGAAAAATTACGAAAAATGAACGACACTCAGCAAATTTTGGCAGAGGCTTTAATACAAAAAGTTGTCACTAAAGGGCTTAGAAAGCAGCTAACTGATAACACCAATTTATTTGAAAAAAGTTTTATTTATCAAGAATTGGCACCACCTTCTACAAGAATTAATTTCCAACAACCTAACGAAACAAGCCTTACTTACCAACAATTTTCGGCACCTTCTAGACCTACTGTTCAACAACCCAATAGCAGTTCACCTTATGGATCTCCTACAGGGTCGTCAACCATGTCAACGATGACAGAGTATTATAAAAATATTGAAAATTTTTCCGAAGGAAATAACTAAAGTTTATTTTTTTATTTTTTGTATACTGATTTTGTTCTTTAAATATACATTTGTCTTATTTTGCTTTCTCTAAAGGACTACTACATAATTTATTAAAATTAAACCTACCTTCATGTATATATCTTTAAGCTTCTCGTAAATTACTCGACATGTTTCTGGAATAATGCGCCCCAGCGTTTGCGCAGCAATCCGAGTTGTGAATTTCAAATCTTCGTAACTCCTTCCCGTAGCCAAAAACCGTAGTGTTGCCGCCAAACGTTCTTCAGGTGAAATGCATTCACGCATTACTGTATTTTTTTTGTAATGATGGGCCAATTAGCTCTGCACATAAAAGTATTAATCAAATTAATTCAATTTTAAAGTTGTATTGATTTGTTTAAGATAATATGTTTCAACTAAAAAAACTTACCTAACAGTTGATCGAAATGGCAATGACTCATTCTCAAGTAGTTCTTAAAGTCATAAGGTTCACTGTCTCTCAAATCCCGAAGTAAAGTCATTTGGCCTCTCTGCTGTCTTTCAGCAATCCATGATTTTTCCCACTTTGAGCGTTTTTTCTTTCCCGATATATACACCCACATAGCATACACTCCGCCTGCAGCTGCCACGATCTTCTTCCTATCGTCCATACCTTTATAGAATTTTTGTGTGCAGTGTGCAACCCAACACAACACTTTCTCTAAATACTGAAAACCGTGGCCCGTGCCTCTGGCCTTTCAAGTCTACATGAAGGGCCTGGGCCCGCGGATAAATTTATAAAAATCGGCAGTTTTATACCATATACGAGCGGATCTCGACCGCTGACGGATTTGATACAGAAAGTTTGACAGGCGCGGTCTGTACGTTAGTGGGCGACAGACAGGCTGAGGATCCACGGATCAGATCCGCGGGTTTTCAAGCGGAACTGATCCGCGGGTTCGGCCCGCCAAGAAATCCGTACGTGTATGGCCAGCTATTGAATTTGTGTTCAGTATTCCGGCACCAGGTACCCACAGACGCGTTTCGGACTTCAAGGTCCTCTTCAGTGTGGTCCCGACCCAGTGCTGAGGAATACTGAACATTTCTGACTATTTCAAGCCAATATGTGAAAACTATTAATGATTTCGATAGCTAACGCCATCTAATGCTTCATAGTGGCATCGTCAGTGACTGCTCGCTCGTGGACGAAACAGTGACCTGTATATGCACTTTGTGCATTCGTTTCACTGACGATGCCACTATGAAGCATTAGATGACGTTAGCTATCGAAATCATTAATAATTTTTAAACATGTTATATACATAATAATGTTATAAAATTAATTATAGTTATACACTGATATATTTCACATAATCTTCCTAAAATACCGAGGTACAATTTTGTAAATTATAATTAGGTAACTATTTAATGATTTTCGCATTTTTAAATCACATCACTTGGTTAACGATATTTAAAAATGCGAGGTATGTTCTGATTTGGTAAATAAAATTAAAGACGAATATTATGTTTTAACTGTTTTTTAATACCGGTTAATTGTTGGCCTTAATGACCAATTTGTATTAAAGTAGATGCCTATTTTACTTATAAATTAAATAATATGAAAATAATCAGAAATACATTGGTAAATAAATCCACTAGTTATAGAATAAAAATCTGTGATGTGTTACGAAACCGAATTTGAAGTGTGCATCGACACAGGCATCGGTGTATTGTGTGGAGGAACGGCGAGTACGGCCCCGGCAAACTTGCCGTACTCGAGTAAACCATTTGCGGACGTACGTACACCCTGCAGGGAATATGTAACGACAGGAACTGCACTGACACTTGTGACGACGTAGCGCTTGCATTAATCTTCATAATCTAAAAGTCTACGGCTGGCCGATTTTGCGGATATGAAGTTGCTTAGTAAACATATATTAAATTAAAATAAATGTCTACATTTATTGGCCTTATGCTAAGTGCTTATTATCATTACTACATATTAACCTGCTATATATTTATTACAAAAAATGCGCAATATTTATTTCTGAGAAAATAAAAATATATAATTTTTGTTCAATCAAATTTACCGGTACGGCCCGGCTGACCCTGTCGATCGTGACGAGCCGTCACTGTTGTAATTATGTAGTGCTGTTCGAACACATCTCTTTATCTACTAAACCAAATCGATCTATTGAAAAATGTTCTCAAGAAAAATATGGATAAAATACACTATAATCTGTTTAATAACTAGGAGGAGCATTTTAAATTTCACGCGCCAAAACCTACAACTCTGATTGGCCGAGAGTGCGCCCATTTTACACTATGCTACTTACGTCATTATAAGACGCAACAGCTGACATAACCTTAATTCGAAGCGTTACCGAGTTGCAACTTTGTTTGTCTGTTTCGTAATAACCTTTTGTGCGGTCTTTCTTTAGCATAGTTAAAAGTTAGTTTTGTTTATATTGTTGTGATGGATTATGGACCCAGTAAAAACTCGGTAAAAATATCACCTTCACCTCCAAAAAAAGCGTAAGAAGTTGGATTTGGGTCATTTATATCTGTCTGAAAAATAGTACATAATGAATATGTATAAGCAGGTGATAACAGATGATCCATATATGAAAATGACTGCTGTTGTATCAGACATTCTTGGTGCAGTAGGTGAGATATCAAATAGCATAAGAATATGCATCAAATAATAAAATGTTTAATTTTTAGGAGTTGTAAATTCCACTGTCTATCGTACCATTACGAATATAAGAAATCCGGAGAGATTTGTAGCCCTGAACAGCTTGGAGGACATAATTACAAGTTTTGATGACGTAGTGAAGAGATCTGTGCATAGTTTATTCTATAAAAATGAACTGCCAACTTTGAATAAAGTTTTAAAAGAAGTAAAGGATTATGCAGGTATGCCAAACATGAGTCATTCTACCTTGTATAGTTCACGAAACAAATCAATTTTAAGTAAGATAGAGACCAGAGCTGGGCAGGATTCGAATCATTCAAGATTCGAATCCTGGATTCGAATCCTTTTAGAGGATTCAAAAGAGGCATTCGAATACTTTAGTTCAACTGGATTCGTTACATTTTTTTAAGAGGATTCGTATTTGAGTCTAAATGGGGGTGATTCGAATCCTTATAAAAGGATTCGAATTCTTGTAAAAGGATTCGAATAATTACAAACGGATTTGAATCGTCAAAATTAATTGTAAGGAATATCATGAAAAATGTTTCTTTGTGTTTTTAAATTTCACGTTAAATCACTGTTTTATGCGCGTGGCGCATGACGTAAAATTTCGAGTTTAGAAAAGCCCAGAAAATTTGTCTCGGGTCGCTGCGCGACCCTCGACAAATTTTCACGGGGCTTTTCTAAACTCGAAATTTTACTTCACGCTTAGTCTGGGAGTGGAAACGCTCGTTCGAAACTTCAAAGTGAATGTTTTGATAAGAACATTAAATAATAATAATATTTCTTTATTTTAAAGTTCACCAGATACACGTAATACAATATATACAAATACAGATTATGTGTAATATAGTCAGCCGATGTACATGATAAGAACTTAAAATAGTGTCAGAGGTATAGTAAGGTAATGATAATATTTTGAGTAAATCATAGGCAAAAGATATCTAATTGTTTAAGAAAATCATGACGGTATATGGTTCCAGATCACATAAGTATTTAAATAGCTGTTTTTTTAGCTGTTTTAAAGATTGGGATTCCTTGATAAATAGTGGCATTCTGTTCCAAATTTTAATGGAAGCGTAGAGTACACTCTTTTCATATACCGCAAGCCTGTGCTTAGGGATTACATATATATTTTTTTGTCTTGTACAGTAGTTCTTTTTCATCTTAAAGTCAATAAAGTAATTATTGTGTTTTACAAAGCAGGGACCGTTAGCAACCGTTCACGTTTAAAAACGTCTCTGCACGATTCGTTGAATTGCATCTATTTTAAAATTCGAATGGCACGCTTTTGTAGAAGAAACACTTTTTGTAGGTTTGCATTAATTCCTCCCCAGAAAATGATTCCATATTGTAGTACCGTATATATATTGCTGTAATAAAAATTTTTACAAATGTCAGAGTTAGTACATTTACGCAGAATTCGTAATCCATATATGCTTTTCGCTAATCTATTGCATGTAGTCGTCGTATGTTCTTTAAAATTTAGCCTGTTATCTATTGTTATACCTAGTAATTTTGAATGATTTTTTAATTTGTATTGAGTGCCGTCAATCGTAAGGTATTCTTCACTAGCACTATTGCTAAATAAAATAATGTTTGTTTTACTTTCATTTAGCACTAATTTGTTGCCCTCTAGCCAGGCTTTAATAAGTTTTTTTGTATGACTACTAAGATCAGTTAATTCCATAATTGTGTTTGCTTTTATTATGACATTAGTGTCATCGGCATAACTGGTGATTTTGCTGTTATCCATATTACTTACTGCATCTCCAAGGTCGTTAACGAAAATTATAAATAATAGTGGTCCCAATATGCTTCCCTGAGGAACCCCAACATTCATTACAGATTTCGTAGATAGGTGTTTTTCCCTGTTCTTACCAACTACTTTTGTCGAATGACTTCTATTGTATAGGCATGATGTGAACAATTGAAGTACTTTACCTCTTATGCCGTATTTTTCCAGTTTAGAAATTAATAACTGATGATCTATACAGTCAAATGCCTTCGTGAGGTCAATCATTATAGCACAAGTGACTTGTTTATTCTCTAAGGCTGTTAGAATTTCATTAATTATTTTAAATATAGCTGTTTCAGTGTTTTTTCCTTCAACAAATCCATGTTGGATACTATGGAAAAGATTGTGTTTTGCAAAGAACTCAATAAGCCGAACAGCTAAAAGTTTTTCAATAATTTTTGCCCATGAGGATATTATGTTAATAGGCCGATAGTTTTCGATGTTTTCACCATCATTTTAAATATTGGTGGTATCTCTGAATATTTGAGGTTCTCAGGGAAGACGCCCGTTTCAAAGCAAGAATTGATCAGGCAGCACAACGGCTTCGCAACAATATCCATGCAGCTTTTTATAATTATTATTGACATTTCATCATAACCGGCACTGGACCTGTTACCAAACCGATGCACAATCCCTACCAACTCACGCTCTGTTACTGGATATAGGAACATTGAGTGCGGATTAAATTTTATATTTTCAATACTCGTATTGATTTTTGTTTTCGTTGTCAGTTTATCTGCTATTGTATTAAAAAGAATATTGAATTTATTTGCAAGTGATATATAATTACTACTTGTGGGTAAACGGTTATATTTTTGCCTCGATATATTTTCTGGAATTATATTCCATGAGACCTTCGATTTGTTACTCGCCAATGTTAATCTATTTTTAATCGATTCATTCTTAAGTTGTGCTAGTAGTTGGTTACATTCTTTTTGCTTTTTTATATTCTGTCATTGCATCTGAATTTAAATGTGACACAGATTGCAGTAATATTAGCTCCGATTTGCAGTCTGTTAGTTGTTGTGGAGTATTGATACGTTTTTTAGTATTACATTGCATTTTTCTCTTTGGGAAATAAGCGTTAAATTTAGTGGTTATTATGTTTAAAAAGGTGCTGCACATTTTATTTATATCGACAGTATTATAGACATCATTAAACGTCTCCTGGAATAAACTTTCCCTAAATTTTGTAACATTTTCGTTATTTATTATTCTTATGTATCTATATGTATTGACATTTTCCACGGTTTGATTAAATGATATGATTTGTGCCATATGATCAGAGAAACCTGTATTGATGACTTTGAATGTTGTTCGAATTTGTAATAATATTATCCAAACATGCTCTACTATGTTTTGATATGCGAGTAGGTTCTGTAATTAAGTAAGTTGCACCGAATTCAGTTACTATATTTTTATAGTATTGTGATTCATTACTGTCGCCTCATAAGTCGATATTAAAATCACCCATTATGAAAAACGTACAGTTTATCTTACATAGATATTGTAGAATCAAATATATGTTTTTAAAAAATATATCAAGTTCCGCATTAGGAGGTCTATAAATACAAACCGCATAGTATTCTTTTTTTCCTATGTAAATTATGCTACCCGTACATTCAAATAGTCTTTGTACATTTAGTTTGTTGATGTATGTAATGTCTTTTGATTTAAAGCCCTTGCTACAGTATAACGCTGTACCACCGTGTTGTTTCTTCTCTCTACAAGATGCTGACAATAATTGTATGTCCTTAAAATTATACATAGGTAACTGCTCCATTGTTTGCCAATGTTCAGTTACTCCAAGTATTAGTATTCCTTTTGTATTTATTGTTAATTCATCTAGCTCAATGAAGCAGTTACCCAATGATTGTATATTTTGATGTATTATCGTGATTTCTTTTATGAGGGTGCTGGGTTTCTTCGCTATTGATTCCTCTTCTGTTGTTGTTCTGGTATTTTCTTTTTGTTGTTTTCTGCCTCCTGGTTTCTCTGGATCCAATATAAAAAAGGAGTCACACAAACTCCTTTGGGCCATGTGTCTGGTTCCTTCAATCGCGGAAAATCATCAGTAGATACTCCCACCTTAAAGGACGAGTACTCTCTCGGGTTTTTAGATTTGACTTTCTCACATCTGATTTGCGAGAATTTTTTCAGTTGTAGAACATGTATTATGTCATCTTCTGTTATTTGCGGATTGAAGCGATTAACATGCACATATTCATATTTTTGAAAATGTTTTTAAAGATAATAATCTAGTTTTCAAAATTTTGTTTACTATTGTTTGAAGTAAAACTGAAATGGTAGCCCCAATCTTAAATGTTAAATACATTTTTGCAACATTTCCTTGACTAAAGATTTTTTCCCTGGCCTTTTAATATAAGACTCTTCTATGGGAAAGCCCCATTCTGTTTAATAGTTTTCATTGTTTTTGCTAATATTTAAGTTAATTTTATAAATGTTTACGAGTTTTGTAGTTTGCCTGCTGATTTTGACAAATTTAATAATATCATATGGCTTTTTTGTTAGTGTTTTGGTCAATTTGAATATAATTCCATGACTTTTCTCTGACTTTTCCGGTTTTAATGATATTCAGTGAATTTTTTATTTACGTAAATTTCAGGCATTAGTCGATTTTATAATAGAGTTCAATTTGATTCCACTCCCAGGCTAAGCATGAAGTAAAATTTCGAGTTTAGAAAAGCCCCGTGAAAATTTGTCGAGGGTCGCGCAGCGACCCGAGACACATTTTCGGGCTTTTCTAAACTCGAAATTATACTTCTTGCGCCACGCGTACAAAACACTGATTTGAAGTGGAGTTCAGAAACACACAAATACATCTTTAACCAGAGTAACAGCGAGTCAGATATTTGGTCTGTTATCAACGATGAGTGGTAATAATAAATAATTAGGTTTTGAATATTTTTGTTAAAACAACCGGTAACGATATTTATATATTAATGGTTGCAAAAAATAATAAAATCAAATTTCTTCTTAAAGGATTTGTATTCGTAATTCGAAAAAACAGGATTCGAATCATATTTATCTCTTACGAATCCTTTATTCGAGTATTCGTACCGTATAAGCATTTTAATTGAACTGACGATATCGTTCGATGGAAAAGAAAATACTTAACCACAATTAAAAAGTACAAAATGGATATTTGATTTTATTTAAAGAGTAATTATGAAATTATTTAAAATTGCCGCCACATTTATCTAGTGATATTTCTGGAAACTTTTTATAGTGTAAATTGGGCTTTGGCACTTACTCCTTCTAGTTTTTAAACAGACTATAGCAAACCTCAAATGTCAAGTTTAAATTAACATTTGACAGACACCTGTCAAACCAGGAAATCAAAAAATCAAAAATAGAACCGAATGAATATTTTATACAGACTTGTAAATACTTCAGAAATATTTGTAAGATAACTAATGGTAAAAAAATAGTAGTAAATAATATATGGTAGTAAAGCCGGAGTGGTAAGAAGAATTGGTGGTAAAAAATATATGGTGGTAAAAATGGAGTGGTAAAAATGTCGTAGAATCATTTTTTTTAACTAAATTAATTAATTTTATTCAAATTTAATGAACATTTTCACTCCCCGATTAGGCATGAAAAAACCTAGAAAATTTGTCTCAGGTCGCTGCGGGACCCTCGACAAAATTTCACGGGGCTCTTCTAAACTCGAAATTTTACTTTATGCTTAGTCTGGGAGTAGAAAATAGTCGTTTAAAGCTTCAAATTAAACTCTTTTAAAAAGCAACGAATGTCGGAAAATTTACAACTTATGCATTACCTAATAGAAAAATTCACTGTATGATGCTTGTGGGGGTCCCGTCATAGGACCTAAAAACAAAGGAGGCGGCGGGGGCAGACCAAAGTCTTCGGACGGCGGATGTCTGAAAGGGACGATTGTCCAAGTCGGAGTTGTAGACCTTCTTGAGGTAACCTCCGTGTCCCTATCTTGGATAGGGCTAACCTACACACGGCGGGGTTGACTCAGCCCTGGTGCTTGTCGCCGCTAAATGAGGAGTCGGGGGTGGGCCTTGAAAAGCCCAGGGGTGCCTACTCGCCCCTCCGGTCCACACGTGGGTTGGTCTCCGGCGGACAGTGGTTCGCAGATATGGCGGTGATCCACCGGTCCTTAGACGGACGCTCGAAAGGTATACACCGAAAGGTAAAAACCTGAGCACACCAAGTCTGTATGATGCTTGTATTAGGATTTTGCCAAGGAAATTGAAGATACCATATTCATATTTTATATTTTTGTGGCAAAACCGTACATCATATCAAACATTATTATCGGACAAAATAGCTTTAGAATGAAGCAATCTTTGAAGTAATATTTTTTATTGTTATAAGTTGCGCCAGTAAAAACATATCTTAGTTTTTTATGTTGTAGTATTACTGTTTTTTTATACTACTTGTCAATCAATGATGACCATAATAACTTAAATGATGTGTTATATTATGATAATCAACCATAATAAATTTCTATCAAATCGAATATAGCGCTCAATCGTTACAAATAAAATTAATAATATTTTTTTAAACTTTAAAGACTAATTCCCACTTGACCGTAAATTTTTGGATATAGATAAGTTGTGTTAAATCATCATATTTTTATCCCAGGAATTTATACCTAGGCCGTTTCCCCACATTCACGGGACACGCTGCATACTTACTTACTAAAATGAAAGATATATTACTATATAACTCTCAGGCCCCCCTAGCTTAATTCCTAAATACGCCATTGGGTTTGTATAAGTCCATAAACTGACCAAACAAGGTTATTTATATTATTTCCAAATAATCCAACTTAATTAATGACTTCCTAATTGACCTGCGGAAATCACCACCAAAGGGAAGTATAGGTTTTACACTAGGATTTTTGTTCTGATCTTTAGATGTCTTTTGACTTGTAGTGAGAATAAATTTAATGTAATAAGTGTCACAAAACATTATAATAAATCAATCAATTTGAGGAAAATTGTAGTTTTTAACTCTTGTGACATATCGACATCCAGATTTCAAACGGTTATTTCTCATTATGATTTTAAGTTATACCGAGAGTTTTATGTAACACCGAACATCCGTCGTACATTTTTCGATGCTCGGTTTATTAAAAGAATTTAATTTGAAGCTGTAAACGAGTGTTTTCCACTCCCAGACTAAGCATGAAGTAAAATTTCGAGTTTAGAAAAGCCTGAAAATTTGGTTTGGTCGCGTAGCGCGAAGCGCGGAGCGGCCAAACCAAATTTTCAGGCTTTTCTAAACTCGAAATTTTACTTCATGCTCCACCGGTACAAAACACTGACATATTATGAAGTTTAAAACACACTGCTAAACTTTTCATTAAATCAGTATTGTGTGCCGGTGGCGCCTGAAGTAAAATTTCGAGTTTAGAAAAGCCTGAAAACAAAATTTTCAGGCTTTTCTAAACTCGAAATTTTACTTCATGCTTAGTCTGGGAGTGGAAAACACTCGTTTAAAGCTTCAAATTAAATTCTATTAATAAACCGAGCATCGGAAAATATACGACGTATGTTCGGTGTTACATAAAACTCTCTGTATATTATATATTCTAGTTGTTTCTGGATCTCGCCTAGCTATGGAAAAGTGACAGTTTAAGTATTGTAAATGGGGCTGGTTGTGTTTTAAATCAGGGTTTTTAAATGTCACTGTCAGATGTTCGATTTTAAGGTTATAATTTCTGACTGTTGTGATCTTACACTGTTGCCTGTTTTACAAATTTTCAGATATAAAAGGATAATAATATGCAGTTTTAAGATTAACAAAATTTACTACTTGGTTTTTGTACATACAAACACAGCAATAATATTGTATATAACAAATATAATGAATTCGGCTCTGCAAACTTATTTCGTCATCCATTTGTATTTCTCGCTTGGGTCTTCCCGTTAACACATTTTGATCAACTCCATCCATCCACCTTAATTATGGTCATTCTCTCTTCTGTTGGCTCTCAGTATTTTTTTGTAGAATTGCAAATTTATTCCCACCCTCTTGTGATACTGATAATTTTCATGTCAAACAATTTTTAAGCCCTCATTCCACTTTTATTATTTAGTCAAGAGAACCTGCATCTGAATCTTCTGATGTTTGTTCTGAGCCAGATTCCCCAAGCGAAATAATAAAAGGAGGAATGGTTTCAAAAGAAAGGTTCCCCATGTGTTTTGTCCAGTCATCCGAAATAAGTTTTTCACAATGATCACAGAAATTTTGCCACATATCGGATGTACATTTTGAGAGAGACTCAAGCCATAAATTCTGAACACGATCCTTAGATGGTTGCTTAGAATTTATGTGCTTATTGTAGTAAGTCTTACAAAACCCCCATGCCATTTCAATTGGATTGTATTGACAATGGTATGGCGGTAATCTAAGAACTTCGTGCCCGTTCTTTCTCAAAATGTCATCAACTACGTAAATTTTGTCATTTGATCGAAAAGGTATAAATAAAGCCCATAGTTCCTTTTTGGCTAATTTTGGATTGAATTTTACATTGTGTTTAACCAACCACTCCTGCATTTCGCATTTCTTACAAGAAAATGAAGGAGTTTTGTCTAATTGCACAGAATGGTATGCAGCATTATCCATAATAACTACACATTTCCCTGAAAGCTTAGCCAAAGCAGGAATAAGTTGATTAACCACCCAATTTTGAAAAGTATTACCATCCATTGTGGCATGGTAATCTCGGTCATTGTTTTTCGAATGTAATAAAAAATCGCACCCATCCAAAAACCCACCCCTATACCCAGCATGTAGAATGGTGAAGCGTTTGCCTTCATTTTTGAATTTAGTTGGATTACTTTTTATATACGTTTCATGTACCCAGCGTCGAACCACGGATCCATTCTGATATATCCATGTTTCATCCAGGTATACGAATTGTATATCTTTACTGGAATTTTGATACTGTAAAAATTTTCTAAGGAAAATAATTTTAGCTGCAACAACATGTTTTTGTTCACAGAGAATTTTGCGCCCTTTAATTAATTTGAATTTATACCCCATACTTTTAACAACCCTATAAAGTATTGTTCTACTCCCATGGAACTCATAATTTTCTTTCATATCATTCAAAAGATCTCTCAAAGTAAAATACTGATTTCTAGAGTTATATTGCCAAATTAGTTGTTGCAGATCTTTTCTAGCTAGGTGATTCCAAAAATGGCTGTTTTTAGATCGTTTGCCAGAAGTAGTAGATTTCAATTCGTCAGGTCTTTGTCGTAAAATTAATTGTAATGAAGATCTCCCTACCTGAAACGTAATTATCTTTAATTAAATATATATGATAATTAAAATACTAGACATACCCCAAAAATATCTATTAAAATCGTAATAATATTGTGATGCTGTAGATTTGGATTACTTTGCCTAAAATGTTTGTAGGATTTCAGAATTTGTAACCTTTTTGATTCAGAGATAATCTTTGGCATGTTAATATTTAATATGTGCCTGAAATTATTTTTCACTTTGACATTGACACAGCATTGCAACACTAGATTAATTTGATTTAATAATAAAATGCTCGAAGAAGCGACCGCATGGCGAAATAATTGTTGCAAGATTAACAATAAACCTCTTGAAAATTAAAAAGAGGATTACTTATGATATCATAAATTATTGCAACACTGTTAAAATAAGGAATCAGGAGTGCCAATTAATAAAAAATGTAAATGTTGATACTGCAACATAACAACACGAAAGCATGGCTAGGCGAGATCCAGAAACAAATGGAATATATTATACTCACAATTTTTGTCAGACGTCAAGTGATGTACATCTTATTATTGCCAAAGAAAAAGTTTTATAAAGTGCAGTTTATTAAATATCATCAGTTTATGTTAATATAGAATATCATAGACCCGACAAAGTAAAAATAATTTTAAAAAACACTAAATTTTTACTTTGCCCCGTATGTAATACAAAGGGAAAGTATTGTTTTCGTGAAAATTTTCGAATCAAAAATTTTAGCGGAAGTATCCGTTTTGAGGTCCCCTGAGTCGAATAAGACCATTTTTGAAAAATGTCTGTCTGTCTGTCTGTCTGTGTGTCTGTGTGTCTGTGTGCGCTGTACCGCAAAAACCGCTAAAGATATCGAGATGAAACTTGAAACTTGAGCTTTTTGTTACAATCGGAAGAACTGAAAAGCTTTTGGTGAAAATCGGAAAACCGGAAGTGGTACTTTACTCTTAGCGTTTTTCAGTTTTTTCAGATTTTTTCAATAAATGTTCATCAAACAAAAAATTCTTAAAAAGAAAAAGTTGTAGATAATAACAAAATGAAGATGTATTGTTCACTTACTTTTTGTCATAGCACTCTTAGTTTTTGAGATATTTCAAAAGTTGTGTGTTTTATCTAGTTATTGGTGTGTGACAGTGTATGTGTCGATACAATTGAAAAATGTTCCAAATAAAAGTTATAGGAAATGAAAAACTAAAGATTTTTTGTAGATTCACTTTTTGTCATAGCACTCTTAGTTTTTGAGATATTCAATAAATAGTATTTTTTATCTAGTCATTGGTTTGTGTCAGTATGTGTTGATCCAATTGAAAAATGTTTCAAATAAAAGTTGTAGTTATCAAAAAGTTGAAGACATTTTGAAAATAATAATGCTACAAATATTTTAAAAGTGATTTAATACGCAATTTACGGGGGAAAGTACTATGATGGACACATCACCATTTTTTTTCCTAAAATTGTGGGTGAAATGATGTGAAAATAAAATAATAAATTACGAATATATAAATAACAAATTTATTATACGTTATAGGATTCTCCATTCATTTTATAATTCGTAGATATACACTAGTGACTTGAAATTAAAACTAAATGAATAAATATTTACAGAATACATAAAGCAAACAATATACAAATTTACACAATTTTATCTTTGGCTTGTTTAGAAAGGCTCCAGACCTAAAATTACAAATGTATCGTTACTTGAAAGGTAAAAGTCATGAAGTGGTATAAAATTAACAGTATTTGATGACTTTTACTGTCCAATCGATTGAACCTGAAATAGATACACATACAATGATATATAGTTCTTAAATCTAAAACTGGTTTCTAATTCTACTGATTTCTTTATTTATTGTTGCAGAAAGAAAGAACACCTAAAAGAAATTCGATCATTTAAAAGCTTGTTAATGTTTGTGTATACTCGAGAGAATCCTCGAACTCCTCTCTTTTTGTGTGGCTCGGTTTCGAGTATTCGCAATCCGTTAGAGACGCGTGTCCGGATGTTAGAGATTTGGGGCGCGAGTAAATCTCCTCTTTGGTTAATTTTTTATCCAGCGTTTTGACGTCTGCGCTGTAATTGTGCGAAGTGTAGCTGAACAAACTGCGATCGCCTTCGATGCTCGAGTTGAATGTGTTTCGGTTTTGGTAAAAGTGCTCGATTTCCAATGAATCTGGTGCTATGCTAATGTTATTTTCATTGGCATCTCTAAAAGAATTATTATTGAAAAAATATAATTTAAATCCAGAATACAATATTTATACAACTGTCCATTGATTAAGACATTCGTAAATCTTTTTTTAAAATGTCTTAATTTTTACAATGTTATAATTATTTAATATTTAATAGCAGCCACTTATAACTGCTCTGGCCTGTTAGTCAAGTTTCACGTTGATCCTTAGCAGAGCTGGGATGAATGCTCAAAAACAGGATTCGAATCACGAATCCGAATCACCTAATATGATTCGAATCACGAATACTCGAATAAAGGATTCGTAAGTGAAAAATATGATTCAAATCAAAGATTCGAACCCTCATTTTTGAATCACGGATACAAATCCTTTAAAAATAAATTTGAATCTATTATTTGCAACCAGTAATATTTTATTCCATCAGTTTCTATTAACAAAAATGTTCATTTACCGACTAAATATCTGATTATATAATGATTTTAATTAATAATCATATATGTGTTATTGAACTTCGATTTAAATCTGTGTTTAATACGCGTGGCGCATGAAGTAAAATTTCGAGTTTAGAAAAGCCCCGTGAAAATTTGTCTCAGGTCGCTGCGCGACCCTCGACAAATTTTCTACGCAGGGCTTTTCTAAACTCAAAATTTTACTTCATGCTTAGTCTGGGAGTGGACAACACTCGTTCTTAGAAGTTTCAAATTAAAGGATCACTCTAGATTACTAAGTTTATTACCATTTTACAAAGGCTACAGCTCGAAGGACCAATCATGGTCTTCGGAGACCGAAGGGTGAAAATTAATACGCGTGGCGCATGATACGCGTGGCGCATGAAGTAACATTTCGAGTTTAGAAAAGCACCGTGAAAATTTGTCTCGGGTCGCTGCGCGACCCTCGACAAATTTTCTACGCGGGGCTTTTCTAAACTCGAAATTTTACTTCATGCTTAGTCTGGGAGTGGACAACACTTGTTCTTAGAAGTTTCAAATTAAAGGATCACTCTAGATTACTAAGTTTATTACCATTTTACAAAGGCTATACAGCTCGAAGGACCAAACATGGTCTTCGGAGACCGAAGGACTACAGGGAATCGAAGTTTATTTGCAAGAAAACAACGAATATTTTAAGGTTTACAGCATGGATAGGAAAGAAAACATCCAATTTTGAAAAAATATCGAAGTTGGGTTGATTTTCAGTGCGTTTTTAACTTCACTTTAAATCAGTGTTTTATACGCGTGGCGCATGAAGTAAAATTTCGAGTTTAGTGAAAATTTGTCTCGGGTCGCTGCGCGACCCTCGACAAATTTCCTACGCGGGGCTTTTCTAAACTCGAAATTTTACTTCATGCTTAGTCTGGGAGTCGACCGTCAAGATTTTCTACATGTCGAAATTTTCGATATTTCTAGATTTATGTCAATTTATTCACAGTTTGTTATTGTATTAAATCAAAGGTAGACAATGCTTATGGGAGAACTGGATTCTGAGTTTTTGAGGATAGAAAAGGAGAGACTGTGGTCGGGAAGTGGGTCCATCTATTTATGAACAGAGTAAACGTGAAAATATTCTAGACACAAACGCGCTCGCTCTTATTTTTTCGTGTAATTTGATCCCGTCTACACCACTTGTACGATGATAAATTGGATGACCTTCAGAAAAATTAAACTATTCCGAAACACTTCTTTTATTTTCAGCGTGCTCGAAATTATGGACTTTAGGAATCAGATATATTTAAAAAAAAGCTAAATAAACCTAAAATTAAACTAAAAATAAAAGAATAAAATTCAATGAGTTTACACAATAGTAAATGAAATCTATCTCACTTTGCCAGAATTCATTTGATATTATATTTATTTTGATAAGTTTTTTTTCTTCATAAATTTAATAAAAACAAATAAAACCAAATTTGGAAAATAATTTATATTATTGATGTACTGAATACACTACATTTTCAGATATTCGTCGTTTTTAAAAAAAGTTTAAATCTAACCTTTAAACGAGTGTTTAGTGCTTAAAGTAAAATTTTGAGTTTAGAAAAGCCTGAAAGATTTACTTTATGCGCTATATATATATTTATTATCACCACAAAAAGTCTATTCGAAAATATTTCTTTTTATTTAGGATTTCAAGCGTGTTTCAAATTATGAACTTTGGTAATTAGTTATATTTTATAAAAACTTAAATTTACATTGAAATTAACAATTCTAAAATATATATTCAACGTTTTTGTTATTCTATATATTTAAAAAAAATGTTGTTAAAATCATATTAATAGATTATTGTTTCAAATATTCAAAATATTCAACAAAGTTATTTTACAATAAAAAAATCTAAAATATATTTCCAACATTTTTAGTTATTATAATAAAAACGTATTTAAAAATTAATAGATTTTTAATATATTTATGTTATTAAACATTTTTTATTCAAAGTTACATAAATAAAAAAATCTTTTTACAGGTAGATATTTTTTCGCCCATGTTTTTATGGTGTTTACCCTCAAGTATTACGTGACCAGAACAATACGACTGCAACTTACAGATAATTCGCAACCTTCTGAAAACCATAAATATTTTGGGATTTAAAAAGATTATTTACTGTTGACATATTTAATCCGTATCCGCAGAATCCAATTCGATAATTCCTTATCATGTTGTTCACTAATCGGTATTTTAGTTATACACCTTTTGATCGGGTTTTCTTAAATCAGTTTGAATCCTTTTTACTTACCTATTTAGTCAGTAACATAATCCCATCGGTACTTTTTGTAAATGTAATCCGACCAAAAATAAAACCATTCAAATAATTAAATTAACCTGACATACAAAACACTGTAAACTTGAAATAGTGTATTCAATAATTTTTAATTATTTTTGCAATTACACTTGTCAGAGAAAATGTATTATACTTTTAGTGTGTTGAATTATTAAAATAAAAGATATCTTGTTGTTTTCTAAATGTTTTTGATTATCATCACTTAACAAGACTTTTCAACGTTTTTAAATATTTAAGCCAATTATCTCAAATATTAGGAATAACACTTGGTTCTGATTCCTAGGACCCTAAAAGGTATATTTCCGTACAAAAAAGATAGCAATAAGGTCGGTGAAAATCATTAAAATGTAAAATTTATGATTTTATTATTGTGACTAATTACTTGATTTAAAAAGTTTGATTGTTACGCAGTTTTTGATAATATTCTCAATTTTAAAGTTTTATGATTTTTATATATTTTGTACTTTCTCTATATAACATTTCGTGTATCTCGGGAAGTATTGAGAATATCGAAAACTATTTCTGCTTATTCTTTTTTTAAATAAACAAATAAATACAAAATCGATAATAACAGATGAAAATGCGACAAGATGCCAGAATTGTTAAAACTTTTGGCACTCATCACGCCCCGTTCGCTTCTCTCGAAAAAATCTCGAATAATAAAAGTTTAAAATAATTTAATTTAACACAATCTTAAGTAGATAATTCTACAGATCTAAAACTTGAATTTGATACTTTATTTTTCGTTCTGTAAATAATTAATTAATCTGTTTGATTTTTAATTGAAATTGGTTCTTTGGTAGCTTATTTATTAAGCTTTATTTTACATAATTTCGGTATAATTTAAGATTTTCCCATTTACTTGTCAACGTTTAGTAACATAAATAATACACACAAATTTGTTTTTGTTCTAAATTTGAACTAAAAAAATAACATCAACTCTTTTTATTTAATGTCATAATTTTGACAATAAAGGAAACTGCAAAATTCATATGTGATTGATCGTCTAAACAGGGTTTTCTCTTCCAGATTAAGCATAAAGTAAAATTTCGAGTTTTAAAAGGCCTTAAAATGCGGATTTGATTAGACGCGCAAGCCAAGCGAGTCGCGCCCCAGCAAATCCAAATTATCATTCTTTTCAAAACTCGAAATTTTACTTCTACACTAACTTATACACTAACTTCCAGTGAAATCTCCAACTACTTGGTTAGAGTGAAATAAATTTAGTATGTGAGTTATGAAATGTTCAAATTACGGGAAATGTGCTATGATGGATACAACACCATTTATTTTTAATTTTGTTTAATATTATTTAATGTGTCAAATTCGTGCTCCGAACAGAACTACCCATTTGTTAAATCTTTAATCTTATTATTAATATAAAAAATCCCTGACTTTTCGTTAAAAAGACGGAATTTCCCTGACTTTTCCCGATGAATAAAATCCCCTGACGTTTTCCTTTCACATGAGTAAAATTTTGGACTATAGCAAAATGTTTTAAAATGGATTAGTACTGAATTTTAGGGGGTTTTTCGATCAATGGGTGAGGTTGAAGATTTAAAAGTAAAATTCCTTCTTGGTTATAATCTTTTATAAGTATTCATTTATATTTACTGAACACTTTTCGGTTAATTCGGAATTAGGGAATTCCGTCGGTATATTTTCTAGTAATTAGCGTAACACAATAACCACTGTCCCCATGCAGCCGCACGGGGGATGCCATAAATTTTAATCCGAAAAGTAGGTAATATTTCAGTGCCCGCTGAGTGTTGTCGGTGTTGGTCAAATGGCACACAATAAGCGTTTATAAAATTTTAATCGGAAAAGTACAAGTTGATCACGTAACAATTGTTCAAATTGAACGGATAATTATAATAGTCAGTGCAAAAACCACAAATTTCTGAAACTGTGTTAATATTTATTAAAAGTATGGTTCATTTAATAAAATACGCATCGTGATTAAAATATATACTGTGTCCATTTTGGGATCTGACTTTTTCTTTTGCAGAATAAACACTCATGTTGAATTGAATTATAGCTTTGTGTTTTAATAAATTTTATGCCAAACACTGACTTTTCGTAGCAACTACTGTTTTGATGATTTTATTTTCGTATATTCGTTCAATATTTTCAAGCTATATTTCAAATGAAACTGAGGAGAACTCAAAAATAATACCTCGAAAATACTGCTAGTAGGTAAAGAAATGATTCTAATTTTATTGTAATCGTTTTGGTTCAATAAGCGATACAAACTCAAATTCAAATTACATGGGACATTTTTACATGAAGCATACAATGCGCTTTGAAACGGGACACACAGTATATTTAAAACTATTTTAAAAACTTTCAAACGGTAATAACTCGAAAACTAAAAAAATGACTTAACTGCATTTTGCACTAATCCCTTCAATTAAAAAAGAAACCCTTGTCGATCAGTAGATTTGATCTGATCAATAGGATTGATCTGATTAGTTAATAAAATGATAAGTTGATGTATTTGTTTTACTTTTTATCAAAAGTTAAATAGTTTAGTATTTTTCGTTTTTTGTATAAAATAAATAATACTTAATGAATTTTACTACGTCCACATATAATTTCATAAAATCTATTCTCTAATATCGCAGAAAATAAAATTGTAGACGGAAACGCTTGAATGAATATAACACGCATCCTTAGCTCGTTAAAAGAAAGAAAAAAATGTGTTTTCAAGATTGAAAAATCAACATCTGGAATATGATACAACGAGAAGCGCGGAATAAAGGGAGAAAGCAATTGTCTCTCTCTCACTCTCTCTCTCTGAGACTCGATTTCGCGACATCTGGATCAAAATAGTCGTAGCCGACCGACCGCAGGAGGCCGTACTGGTGTATATAGGCAAACATATACAGTTTTTTGGCATCCACCGCTCTGCTCCCATTCGCGTCTTCCCAAATTTTATATGGGGACTGGCTAACTGCATATATATGAACTGTGATTAAATGCAACTTTAATATTAAATAAAAACGTTTTTTTTAGGAATAGAATATTCACCCATTAAGAGCCGACCAAATTATAAAGTTAACTCTAAAAGTTAATTTTAGATAAAATTTTGAATCTTTTTCTATGATTTCAATGAATGATTTATTATATTACATACGTCGATTTTTTTAAAAAGTTAAATTTAAAATTCAAACGAGTGTTGTCCACTCCCAGACTAAGCATGAAGTAAAATTTCGAGTTTAGAAAAGCCCCGCGTAGAAAATTTGTCGAGGGTCGCGCAGCGACCCGAGACAAATTTTCACGGGGCTTTTCTAAACTCGAAATTTTACTTCATGCGCCACGCGTATAAAACACTGATTTTAAGTGAAGTTAAAAATGCACTGAAAACCAACCCAAGTTCGAAATTTTTTCAAAATTAGATGTTTTCGTTCCTATCCATGCTATAAACCTTCAGATATTCGTTGTTTTCTTGTAAAAAAACTTCGATTCCCTGCAGTCCTTCGGTCTCCGAAGACCATGGTTGGTCCTTCGAGCTGTAGCCTTTGTAAAATGGTAATAAACTTAGTAATCTAGAGTGATCCTTCAATTTGAAACTTCTAAGAACCAGTGTTGTCCACTCCCAGACTAAGCATGAAGTAAAATTTCGAGTTTAGAAAAGCCCCTCGTAGAAAATATTCATATTAGAATATTTAACTATTTGAATTAATCGAATTCGAATCCCAGCCTGAATAGCGATGATTCGAATTATTTAGGAGGATTTGAATCCGTGTATGAGGATTCGAATGCTTTTATAAGGATTCGATTCCTTTTATAAGGATTCGAATCCTTTTATAAGAATTCGAATTCTTTTATAAGGATTCGAATCCTTTTATAAGGATTCGAATCCTTTTATAAGAATTCGAATCCTTTTATAAGGATTCGAATCATCTACGTCTGGATTCGAATACGAATCCTTTTAAAAAAATGTAACGAATCCGGTTCACGAATCCGTTTTCACTAAAGTATTTGAATACCTCTGTTGAATCCTCTAAAAGGATTCGAATCCGGGAATCGAATCCTGAATGATTCGAATCTTGCCCAGCTCTGATCCTTAGTGACTAGGGATTGGAATACCAGTAAACCGAAAAAGCGGTTAATCGCCAGAAATGCTCTCCAAAGTATTGTGTCTGAATTCATTTTGTCGTAACAAGATGTTTTAATGCTTTTGCTAATTAAATTCCATCTAAAACACCAATGTTTTTTTTGTAATACCCATTTTAGAATCTCAATAACAATTTTACAGTAACTATTCCAGTTGTATGTGTTGGTTTATAAAAAAAGCGAATTCTTAATAAATTCCGATTTTGACTAAGTATCGAGAACAGCAAGGATATGTTGCCGATTGAAGGCAATTGTTTGGAGGAGTAAGCTCCAATTATTGTCTAAGACCGGTGTTGTACTTACTGTTCGAGATGCTTATGCCGTTTTTTGCACGAACGGAGAAGTCGGACAACATTTTTCGCAACTATTATGGATATGTCATTAACGTTTTGTCAAATTCGTCTATTAACATTTGACTTCTTTTAATTCTAATTGAGTTGTTTTTATCATGTGCCATGAATGGTAAGTTTTATTTACCGTTCCCTGAACGGTAAGTAACACAAGTTCTATTTACCGATTTGTTATTCATAGCAACTTGGTAAACACAACCTACCGTCCTGGTAACAGATACAGGGTGCGGCAAAACAGACAATGCAGTTTGGAACGCCCAGTACATCCCGTGTGGTGGGGGCACATACCTGGAAGGGATATCATTGTGTCGGGAGGGTCGTGCTGTTTTTAGTCGTTACGTTAGTGGTTTGGTCTCGAGAACATCGGGGCTTCGCAGTCCGCTCGTTTCTTGAAAATGGCCGTTCTGCCGTCGCCACCCAGCGGGCCTTCCGGCTTGCGCGTCGTGTTCCCGTCCCTCACCGTAATTTAATCGCGAGTTGGGTGCGTACATTAGAAGAAACTGGTTCCACACAAAGACGTAGGGGTTTAGGAAGACCCAGAACGGTAAGAACATCCGAAAATGTAGCAAGAGTAAGAGAAGCTATCGAACGGTCACCTACGCGCTCTGCCCGGAAGCATGCATCTGCATTGGCCATTGCTGATCGCTCTCTAAGACGGATATTGCATGAAGACTCATTCCACCCCTACAAGATGAATCTTGTTCAAAAGTTAATGCCTCCTGATTATGAAAACCGCATGAATCGCTCCCAAAAAATGTTGAACCGGATCCATGGAGGTCAACTTTTTTCAGTAGTGACGAGGCCCACTTCCATCTTTGTGGAGGGGTGAATAAACAACATTTTTGATACTGGGCTGTAAATAACCCAAGGCAACTTCACGAGAGACCACTTCACTTCCCAAAAGTCACCGTGTGGTGTGCGATTTCCAAATTTATGGTGATTGGGCCTTATTTTTTTGAAGAGGATGGACGAACCGTAACTGTCACTGCTCAACATTATGCTTTCATGTTGGACTTTTTTTTAACCTCGATTGGAAGAACTGATGGAGAAAGCAGATCTGGGAGACATCTGGTTCAGCAGGACGGGGCTACGGCCCATACTGCTCGAGTTTCAATGACAAAACTGCGACAGGTGTTCCCTGGGCGCCTTGTTTCTCTGATAGGTGATGTGGAGTGGCTTGCACGCTCCCCTGATCTGAGCAATTGCGACTTCTTCCTGTGAGGCTACCTGAGGGAAAAGGTTTTTAGGCATCGACCTCGCACTTTGGGATCGAATTCGGGATTAAATCGCCGCTATACCCATCGAGATGTGCCAAAATGCGGCCGAAAATTTCAGAAATCGCATTCATCAATGTATCGCTGCTGGGGGTCATCATCTTTTTGATGTCATCTGCAGGACTTAATGCATAAAACGGCATGGTGTACCGATTAAGATAAAATAAACCCCATTTCTTTAAATTGCGCCGATTTTTTTAATAGCCCTTCAAAACTGCACTGTCTGTTTTGCCACACCCTGTACAAGTATTCAAAAAGTGTAAAAAAAAATATTTTTGTTTCCTAAGAAATCCTTTACAATATCTGCTATGGCTTTTATTATTATTATTTTTAATGTGTTCTTTACTTCGAAGACCCATTTCTTAAATTTCAGGCGTGATATTTCCGTATTTCCGTTTTTTGTACAGTCATTTTAAAACTATAGTGGAATTCGGGAGAGATGTCTTGTGACTCATTGACGTGGAATGTATGGTTCAAATTTTTTAGAGAGTATTCCGACAGTTGTATCTGCAACGATTTTTCCTATAATCTGTTTAATAACTAGGAGGAGCATTTTAAATTTCACGCGCCAAAACCTACAACTTTGATTGGCCGAGAGTGCGCCCATTTTACACTATTCTACTTACGTCATTATAAGACGCAACAGCTGACATAACCTTAATTCGAAGCGTTACCGAGTTGCAACTTTGTTTGTCTGTTTCGTAATAACCTTTTGTGCGGTGTTTCTTTAGCATAGTTAAAAGTTAGTTTTGTTTATATTGTTGTGATGGATTATGGACCCAGTAAAAACTCGGTAAAAATATCACCTTCACCTCCAAAAAAGCGTAAGAAGTTGGATTTGGGTCATTTATATCTGTCTGAAAAATAGTACATAATAAATATGTATAAGCAGGTGATAACAGATGATCCATATATGAAAATGACTGCTGTTGTATCAGACATTGTTGGTGCAGTAGGTGAGATATCAAATAGCATAAGAATATGCATCAAATAATAAAATGTTTAATTTTTAGGAGTTGTAAATTCCACTGTCTATCGTACCATTACGAATACAAGAAATCCGGAGAGATTTGTAGCCCTAAACAGCTTGGAGGACATAATTACAAGTTTTGATGACGTAGTGAAGAGATCTGTGCATAGTTTCTTCTATAAAAATGAACTGCCAACTTTGAATAAAGTTTTAAAAGAAGTAAACGATCATGCAGGCATGCCAAACATGAGTCATTCTACCTTGTATAGTTCATGAAACAAATCAATTTTAAGTAAGATAGAGACAGAGCTGGGCAGGATTCGAATCACTCAAGATTCGAATCCCTTTAGAGGATTCAAAAGAGGCATTCGAATATTTTAGTTCAACTGGATTCGTTACATTTTTTAAGAGGATTCGTATTTGAGTCTAAATGTGGGTGATTCGAATCCTTATAAAAAGATTCGAATTCTTGTAAAAGGATTCGAATAATTACAAAAGGATTTGAATCGTCAAAATTAATTGTGAGGAATATCATGAAAAATGTTTTTTTGTGTTTTTAAATTTCACGTTAAATCACTGTTTTATGCGCGTGGCGCATGACGTACAATTTCGAGTTTAGAAAAGCCCAGAAAATTTGTCTCAGGTCGCTGCGCGACCCTCGACAAATTTTCACGGGGCTTTTCTAAACTCGAAATTTTACTTCATGCTTAGCCTGGGAGTGGAAACGCTCGTTCGAAACTTCAAAGTGAATGTTTTGATAAGAACATTAAATGATTGAAAATGTTTTTAAAGATAATAATCTAGTTTTCAAAATTTTGTTTAATATTGTTTGAAGTAAAACTGAAATGGTAGCCCCAATCTTAAATGTTAAATAAATTTTTGCAACATTTCCTTGAGTAAAGATTTTTTCGCTGGCCTTTTAATATAAGTCTCTTCTGTGGGAAACCCCCATTCTGTTTAATAGTTTTCATTGTTTTTGCCAATACTTAAGTTAATTTTATAATTGTTTACGAGTTTTGTAAATTGCCTGCTGATTTTGACAAATTTAATAATATCATATGGCTTTTTACTTTCCCCCGTATGTAATACAAAGGGAAAGTATTGTTTTCGTGAAAATTTTCGAATCAAAAATTTTAGCGGAAATATCCGTTTTGAAGTCCCCTGAGCCGAATAAGACCATTTTTGAAAAATGTCTGTCTGTCTGTCTGTCTGTCTGTCTGTCTGTCTGTCTGTCTGTGTGTCTGTGTGCGCTGTACCGCAAAAACCGCTAAAGATATCGAGATGAAACTTGAAACTTAAGCTTTTTGTTACAATCGGAAGAACTGAAAAGCTTTTGGTGAAAATCGGAAAACCGGAAGTGGTACTTTTCTCTTAGCGTTTTTCAGTTTTTTCAGATTTTTTCAATAAATGTTCATCAAACAAAAAATTCTTTCAAATAAAAGTTGTAGATAATAACAAAATGAAGATGTATTGTTCACTTACTTTTTGTCATAGCACTCTTAGTTTTTGAGATATTTCAAAAGTTGTGTGTTTTATCTAGTTATTGAGGACCACTTCGTAATATGTTATAAAAAGAAGAACGTTTTTCGGGAACTTTCAAACACAATTTTCTACAGGGTGATTCATTAGCCTCTTTACAAACTTTGAAAAGTGATTTAATACGCAATTTACGGGGGAAAGTACTATGATGGACACATCACCATTTTTTGTTAGTGTTTTGGTCAATTTGAATATAATTCCATGACTTTTCTCTGACTTTTCCGGTTTTAATGATATTCAGTGAATTTTTTATTTACGTAAATTTCAGGCATTAGTCGATTTTATAATAGAGTTCAATTTGAAGTTTTAAACGAGTGTTTCCACTCCCAGGCTAAGCATGAAGTAAACTTTCGAGTTTAGAAAAGCCCCGTGAAAATTTGTCTCGGGTCGCGCAGCGACCCGAGACAAATTTTCGGGCTTTTCTAAACTCGAAATTTTACTTCATGCGCCACGCGTACAAAACACTGATTTAAAGTGGAATTCAGAAACAGACAAATACATCTTTTAGCGAGTCAGATATTTAGTCTGTTATCAACGATGAGTGGTAATAATAAATAATTAGGTTTTGAATATTTTTGTTAAAATAACCGGTAACGATATTTATATATAAATTAGATAATTTATTGTTCTTTTTGTATGTATGTAGGTGGCTATGCTTCAATAATTGTTATTGTGTGTTTGTGAAAAGTCATTGTCAAATAAGGACATTTTATTATGATTTGTTATCTCCTCGCTTTATAATGTGGATGTAGATCTTTACAGATATATATTTGGATCTTTAATTAATTTTGTATTTAAGAAAGAACGATTATTGCTTGAGGCTGATAAGGATATGCCAGAATTATTTAGAATCTATCAAATTGTATATAATTTGCCAATAGATATGCAGAATAAACTAGAATGAGATAAAATTGAGACTGTTGAAGATTTAGTGGAGAAGTTAAAAACATTTAATGATTCATATGTGACAAAAAAGAATTATGAAGAAAAGAAAATAATGGAGGGTAAGAAATTTGTTGAAAAAAATAAATTTATTAATACATCTGAGTCAGAACGAAAACCATGTGTAATTTGTGAAAAACTTGGTTTTAAAAATCGTTATCGCCCAATAAAAATATGTAGAAATAAAAATTTGAACAAAATTAAACTGAATGAAACAGACGAAAGTTTTGAGAATGGAACATTTATTATTGAAATAGAAGAAAATGACAACAACAAAAAAAACTAATTTGCCCGGAAGAATCCCCACCATGCTCATTAATTAAAATTAAAGTACTTGTAGACGGACGAAAATTGGTAAAGGCAGTTTACGATAATGGGTCTACGTGTTCATTAATTAATAAAAATATTGTAAAGTTGCTAAAGGCGAAATTAAATTATAATAAAAGTATTTTAAAAACTATAAGTGGTGTGGATTTTTGCAGAAGCCGGGCTATCTTACATGTTAAAATAGGAGAAATAGAAGATAAAATAGATTTAGTTGTTGTGAAAAATAATACATTTAATTATGATTTGTTGCTTGGCTTAGATGCTATAAAGAAATTTAAATTGATTCAAGACGAAAACTTAAGAATTAGTCAAAAATTAAACCATAAAATAATAAATCTAGATGATTCAAATAATAGAGAAAAATTAGAACATAATGAATTAATGAATGAATGTGAGAAACAATTGAATAATATAAAAAATGATAATTTTGAAATAAACATAAGCACTTAGACAAAGATAGACAGAGAAAAATAACTGAAATGATGTTGAGTAATTATAAATGCTGTTTTGCTAAAAATAAATTTGGTATTGGTTTAATGAAAGCAAGTGAAGCAGAAATTAAATTAAAGGAAGATAAATACATTTCAAAGAAACCCTACAGATGTTCTTTTCCTGATCAGGAGGAAATAGAAGCTCAAATTTCTAAACTATTGGAAAATGATTTAATAGAAGAATCTAACTCACCATTTACATCTCCAGTGACATTAGCGTTTAAGAAGGAAGATGGAAGAAGAACTCGTTTATGTATTGATTTCAGGGAACTAAATAAAATTATTGTTCCTGAATCTCAACCATTTCCTAGAATAGATGATTTAGTAGTGAATGTAGGCGATTGCAGTTGGTTTACTGCATTAGACATCAACTCAGCTTTTTGGTCAATACCAATTAGAATGAAAGATCGAAAAAAAACTGCATTTATAACTCAGAAAGGTCATTGGCAATGGAAAGTACTGCCATTTGGTCTTAAGAACTCGCCTTCTATTTTTCAGAGGACATTGGCAAATATAATTAGAAGACATAAATTAGATAAATTCTGTGTAAATTATATTGATGATATATTGATTTTTTCAAAAACATTTGATGATCATTTAGAACATATTAGATTAGTTTTTGAAGCAGTTAAGAAAGAGGGAATAAAGATGAAATTGACGAAATGCAACTTTGCTAAAAACTCGGTTAAATATTTAGGTCATGTAATTGATAATGGTAAAGTTTATCCAATTAAAGATAATCTAATTGTAATCAAAGATTTCGCGCATCCTTCAACAAAGAAAATGGTTCGGCAATTATTAGGAAAGATTAATTTTTATCATAAATTCATAGACCATTGTACAGAAAGATTAGCACCATTACATTATCTATTAAAGAAAAATGAAAAATTTATATGGACTACAGAATGTGAAAACAGCTTCAAAGAAATCAAAAGTTACCTATGCTCCATACCGATTTTAGCCATTTATGATCAGGCAAAGGATATTGTCATTGAAGTAGATGCAAGTCGTTCTGGCTTGGGTGCAGTATTGAAGCAACCTCTGGAAGATGGCATCTTACATCCAGTTGGATATTTTTCTAAGAAACTAACTCCAGGTCAAATGAAGAAAGAAATAATGTATTTGGAATGCCTTGCAATCAAAGAGGCAATATTGAATTGGCAACATTATCTTATAGGTAGAGAATTTATAGTAACTTCTGATCATAAACCGCTTATGAATTTAAAATCAAAATCACGAACCGATGAAGCGATGGGTGATTTGATGCTGTATTTATCTCAGTATAATTTTAAAGTTGTTTATAAGGAAGGAAAAGATAATATTGAAGCTGACTCTCTTTCAAGAAACCCAGTTTTGGAGACGTTTGAAAATTTAGATGATTGCTTAAAAGTGGTGAATATGATACAATTGGATGAAATAATTAATGATCAAAATTCAATTCATGATGAAATTGTAAGTTCAAATCAGATGTTAAAAGAGGGTGATGTACATTTTAAAATATTAAATAATAGAAAAAGAATTTATGTATCACAAAATTTCGGTTTACATTTAATAAATAAAATTCACACATTTTATGGACACATTGGCAGCAATCAAATAGCTGAAAAGATTCGCTCATTTTACTATTTCAACAATATGGATGATATGATAATACAATTTTGTAGAAACTGTGAAATTTGTATAAAAAATAAATCTAGATCACGCACAGCAATTGGATTATTGTCAAAATTAGGCCCGGCCAAATATCCGTTCCAGATTATGTCTATAGATACAATCGGTGGATTATGTGGCAATAGATCTGTCAAGAAGTATTTGCATTTGCTAGTAGATCACTTTAGTAGACATGCATGGATATTAACGTCAAGCAGACAAATTGCTGATGATTTCATTAAATTAATTAATCCAATTACAGAAGGTAATCAAATAGAAATGCTGTTAGTAGATCAATATAGTTCATTAAATTCTACGAAATTTAAAGAATACTTAAAAAGTAAACATATTAAGCTAATATTTACTTCAGTAGATAATCCACAATCTAATGGACTGAATGAACGCCTAAACCAGACCTTGATTAATAGAATACGTTGCACATTAAATGGCAATAACGATAAAATGCCATGGACAAGAATCGCTGAATTATGTGTTAAGGAGTATAATAGTACTATTCATGGCACAACAAAATTTTCACCGGCATATTTGCTATATGGAGATAGGTCTGAGATTGTTCCAAAATGGTTAGAAAGGAAATATAATTTAGAAGAAGATAGGGAAGAGGCATTCAAAAATTCGGAAAACAGTTTTAGAAAAAACAAGAAGAAAATAGATCAAAATAGGAAGGAATATGATTTTTCAGAAGGAGATTTAGTCTATGTGTCAAATGGAAATAAATTAAATAGAAACAAACTGGATGAAGTTAGAAGTGGACCTTTTGTTATAAAAAAACGAGTTTCCAAATCAATTTATGAAGTAGAATGTAACAAGAAACGAAGAGAAGCCAATTTGTTCCATAGTTGCAAGTTGGTGCCTTACTCTTTTTAGTTGGAAAAAAGAGTTCTCGATCAGCGGAAGTATAAATTAGATAATTTATTGTTCTTTTTGTATGTATGTAGGTGGCTATGTTTCAATCTCACGCCTCTTGAAGGGGGTCTATCCCGGTTTTATAAGGAGGCTCTCCTCCTTATAAAACCGGGACCCTCTCCTCCTAACGGGACTCTCCAGTACTCACGCATTCAAACGCGTTTAGTGTTAGTCCGAATTAAAACAAAAATTTCGGTTTTGTCCGCAATAGTTTAGATAAGTCCTAACATGCTAAATGTCATAAAAATATCAAACTTGTAAAGTTGTATTGATAGAAGCTCAACGTTAATCGAAATTATTGAAAATATAAGAACGTTGTGCTTTATTTTGACGCTCGCAAAATAATTAAAAATAAACAATTTGTAAGGAAATATTAATTTCTTTGATTTGTATGTAAAAAAAAACAACAACAAAATTGAGCCGATAAAGCTAGAGGAGCTAAATGTTGGTACTAAATTACGAAAAATACGAGACATTCTCCCGTTTTTTCCGAAATTATAAAATAAATCGATCAAACAAAACAAAACAAAAAAGTACTGGAAAACATTACTTTGTTTTATAAACAAAGTGACAAATTATTTATAAGGAGTGTATTTTAAACTTCATTTTAAATCAGTGTTTTATTCGCATGGCGCATGAAGTAAAATTTCGAGTTTAGAAATGTCTGAAAATTTGGATTTGCCGCCCAGCAAATTCAAAATATATTTCTTATAAATAATTTGTCACTTTATTTATAAAACAAAATTATGTTTTCCAGTGCTTTTTTTTAATATAAAATCTTGGAACGTATTTGTCCAGACATTCATCAACATTTTTAACATTCAACATGTTTGGATTCATATGTGATGTACATTGGGATCTAATGAACTTCGGTCGGTCTATTTCAGTGATGGGAAAACTACGGCCCGCGGGCCAAGTCCGGCCCGCGGAAAGGTTTAATCCGGGCCGTTTAAGAGTGCCGTCGTGAGAATGTTTGAACGCGTTCTTACTTCGTAATGTGAAGACCCGCATAAAAACTACCTACCTACGATTAAGCATTATTCTTTGGCCCGCTACGATTGTCTGGTTATTACAAATGGCCCGTCTTAAAAAAAGTTTCCCCACCACTGGTCTATTTCATATGATTGCAAAAATCCCAAACACGTTTACGATTAACAATCCTGTCATCAGTGAATTCCCCAACAGTTGGCAGTAAACACCCAACTGTTGTCTGTGATGAACGGGCCTAATGTGTGAAATGACAGACGAATGCAATTTTATTCGGCTATTGACTGAAAACATTGGACAATTCGCATTTTGTCTAGACAAAACGCGAGCTACTCCTCTGGGTGCGCGCCTGATGGTAAGTATTACGTATGCGCGAAATTGCGGTCGCGGCGCTGCAGTGGCAAGAAATACAAAAAGGAACTTACTTTCTGGATACACCACGTACTTATCAAACAGTAGAAATAACTTCAGAAGTGTTCCAGTTTATTAAAAGAATATTTTCTAGTATACCAATTGCTAAAATAAAAGCCGATATTTTCACTACTGCTTAATTAAAACAAAATTTAAATGTATAGAATATAGAAAGAAATACCTGGCATACTTTTAAAAATGTCAATCGTTACGTTTGTAATCATCCAGTGACAATTTATAACCTATTAAAACACTAAACAAATATAAAAGGACGGGTTGCAGAAAGCGACTTAAGGTGCATTGTTTGCACTCTAATTTTTTCATTTTTAGATTAACTTTAGAAAGTCTCGTTGAAGAACATAGGTAGTGAATGAATGATGGTAGGAATATACACAGCGAGTTTTTATTTAACATACAGGGTGCCCGTATTTCAACAGAATGTATGGGGATCTCGGTTATTTGGAGAGATAGAGAGTCGGTTAAATTGGGGCAAAGTTGCGTATTTTTTTTTTCGTTTTTAAGATATTGTCGAAAAACTGATTTTTTGAAATTTTGTTTTTATATTTTTATTCAAAATCTATTGAATCCAGACATTTACATCTTTAACGTTATATAGGCACTTTTTAACGAAAAATCTAGTAACATACTTTATTTTAAGATAGCTATAACATTTACCCAGGGACCATAGCCAACTTTTGTTTTTCTTATAGGCGCCATTTTGAATTTTCATATTTTTTGGAAGAACATTTTTTTCTGAATTCAATGATGACTATAACGACAGTTGACATGAGTCGGCACCAGCCGATATTTAGTCCACCGTGTCAACTTAATATAAATCGGGGTCAGCCGACATTTGGACTATAATAACAGTTGACATAAGTCGGCGGTAGCGAACATTTGAACTATAATGACAATTGAGATAAGTCGGCGTTAGAGGACACCTCTGGAGGAATATCTGTAGAGATATACCTCTTTTAGAGGCTGTTAATGACTGCTGTGTACCAACACTAATACGGAACACACCCTACAACGTTACTATTCAACCCACTAAGCGGATGAGAGAGTCTGCTATAAGGATCTACACAGATGGATCTAAAAGGAGAGAAGGATCGGGCCTTGGAGTTTTCTCTAAAACCCTAAAAATCCAAGCAAAGGTTCCGATGGGAATTTATGGAACCATCACGCAACTGGAGCTGATGGGAATAACACTTGCGGCTGAGTACATCATAAACCGCAAGGTGACAAATGTAGCCATACTAATCTTAACGGATAGCAGGCAAGCGTCTCTGCAGAAAGCCTATGCTTCGTCAGAGACCGAAATAGAGTGCCACGGGAAACTCAGACAGGCAGCAATGCACAACAACATTGAAGTCTGCTGGGTGAAAGGGCATGATACAGACACAGGTAACGGGAGAGCTGACGCGCTGGCAAGAGCTGCGGCTGGGATGAATCTACTCTCACCGGAGCCGCTAGTGCGGTTAGCTCCTCTCTCCCTGTGTAACATGTTACAAACCAATGCCCTTGAGAAATTCAGGATGCGTTGGGATGATATCGAGAGCTGCAAGTTCTCTAAGGAAACACTTGTGTATCCCAATGAGGGATCAGCGAAACGGTACCTGCAGCTGGCTAGAGGGAATCTCAGGCGCTTAACTGCCATCCTTACTGGTCACTGTGGACTAAACGGGCACCTCTATAGGCATGGAAGACGAGACTGCATGGCATTTTCTTTGTGAATGCCCGGCACTATCGTCAATCAGGGAGTCCATATTGGGTGATAGATGGCCTACAATGGCCTACATAAGAGATCTACCCACCTCAGCTATGCTAGAATACCTAAACAAGGTGGGCTGGCTAAACTGAGGATGGGTGATCTACGGGAGGTGGCACAATGGGCCTAATGAGGCCTAAGTGCAGTGCAGAACTGCACACTCCCCTTTTCACCACCACCACCACCACGCGTATTAACCACTGATTTACAGTAAAGTTAAAAATATGTAACGATTAGATGTGATGGCGATCAATATTTTTTGAGATGTAGCGAAAAGTGCAAGAACTACTTTTTTTGTGAATAGTTTTGGAATAATAATAATAAAAGTAGAATAAATTTAGTTTGTCCAATTTTTCCATACTGTTGATATTTAAGTCATCATATCTTTAACGGGAAAGTGCTATGATGGACACATCACCATTTTTTTACTTTATGTTTTGTGTGATAATCGATACTTATTATTATAACAAAAGGCTGACAGTTAATTATTAATTTTGACTGCTAAGAATGATTGACTGCTGTCCAGATTTTATTGATTAATAGATATGACGTCATTCTTTTCAAGGCACTCTTTGCAAAAAAGAAAATATTATAATTTTAAATATTAAATCTAAAACAACTTATGAGTGTGATACATCAAGGAGTTCAGAAAAAAAGTCTTTAAAAAAATATGTCTAGATTCAGTACTTTTTAAATAAAAAATAAAAATGATTCTTCAAAAAATCAGTTTTTTGGTGATATCTCGAAAACAAAAGAAGATATTTTAATTTTGTTTTTATATTATTAGTAAGCGCTAAAATAAGCAACTTTGCCCCAAAATTACCGACTCCGACTCTCTTCAAATAACTGAGATCCCTATACATTCTGTCGAAATACGAACACCCTGTATATCTTCCTGTAAATCTTCAGATTTTATTGCTTTTTAAGAGTTTTATTTGAATTTTTGAATGAGTGTTTTTCACTCCTAGTTTAGCATGAAGTAAACTTTCGAGTTTAGAAAAGCTTGAAAATGTGGATTGGTCACGTAGCGAAGCAGATTAAAATTTAAAAAATAATTTGCAGTATTTAGTTAATAACAAATATGAAATCTAAAATAACTGGTATCAAAAATTATTGATGTTTTGAATATCGATACTTGATATTTTGACACTATGATATTTTACCGTATCGAGACTTTTCTAGACGATATAATCTATACTCAATTTCGATACTTTTTTTAGGATCGGAACATCCCTACTTTGCAGTCCTTAATACTTGATGTGTAAAAATTAGTGGTTTTTAAACACAGACCCATTCAGCAACATACCAACAAATTATGTTTTATCAACAACGTTAAATGTTTGCTCTGTCCCCACAGAGCAAATATTTAACGGTTAACAGTTACCGTTGGTGAGTAATATAATTTATAAACAAAATAAAAAGAACAATGGCCCATAGTGTGAGCCTTGAGGCACATCAGACGAAACATGAATACATTTATCAAGAAATAACTTAAACTCTTTAATGTTTCGATATTTTCACATATTCTGAAAGAGTAATTAATGTAATGTCTTAAAATTTACAGAAAATTTAATGTAAATCCACCGAGGGGTTTTTACCGTACGGGTTTTTAACATGTAATATTTCCGAAAATCGATTTAAATTTAACATAATTCTGACTTCAAATAAAACTAATTAGAAAAATCTGTGTTTTAAATTAATTAAAAAACGCGTTGAATTTTTGAAAATGTTCTAAATCACATATGGGCAACCCCCGGCCCGCGGGCCGTATCCGGCCCGCTGTTAGATATGATCCGGCCCGCGAGACATTTTGAAAAAAAAAACAATTAAAAAAATATTTCATTAGGTACTTATACTCACGGGAGTGACAGTGAGGCGGCAAACATCAAATTCTTTGATGTTTGCCGCCTCACTCTTTGATAATCGCCGCCACCTGACGTGCTCGATCAAATTCTTTGAGTTGTGCCGCCCCACGGGCGACACATCAAAAGATTTATTGCTTCTCAGTTATTCTAAACTAGTTTATTCCAGATTATTCGTTCATTTTGCCTATATAAGCGGGCGGATCGCCCGAACGTTAGTTCAGTTCTATTTGAGCTACCGAGGTGATAACTTGGCCAAGCGATATCCTAGCGAACTGCTCGAGCTGTCAACTTGCTTTGTGACTTTGTGTGCATCTTGAGTGGTTACTAACTATAGTTTGTTATTAAGTTTATTGAACGAAAAGTAAAAAAAAATGATGTCTGGTGGAAAGAAACGAAAAGTAGATACAGAGGGTCGCCATTTTCAAGAAAAATGGACTGAAGAATTCTATTTTATCTTGCACAATGGTAAGCCTATTTGTTTGCTGTGTAATGAATCCATTTCAGTAATGAAAGAATTCAATATAAAGAGGCATTACTCAACTAAGCATGCTACGCTGCACTCACTGACAGGGCAATTAAGAACAGACCAAATCCAGAAGCTTACCGCAAATTTGGAAAAACAGCAACAAATGTTTCATAAACAAAGAACAAAACTTGATAATGTTGTGAAAGCTAGTTTTATAGTTAGCTCAAAATTGGCAAAGGCATTAAAACCATTTGCCGAAGGAGAATTTATCAAGGAGTGTATGTTAAAAGTTTGCGGTTTATGTGCCCTGAAAAGAAAAAAGAATTTGAAAAAATTAGTTTGTCAAGACGAACTGTTCGACGTATAGAAATGATGGCTAATGATATAAAAACAACATTGACTGACCGTATGGCTGGTTTTGAATCATTTTCCATAGCATTAGACGAGAGCACCGATTTGTCTGACACAGCTCAACTGGCCATATTTATTCGAGGTGTTGATAAGGAGTTCACTGTTACTGAGGAATTGCTTGCTTTACAGCCGCTAAAAGGAACCACTACAGGAGAGGATATTTTTATTGAAGTTCAAAAGGTATTCACAAGTTTTGGCTTGCCATGGTCAAAATTAATTGGAGTATGCGCTGATGGTGCACCTTCTATGGTCGGCTTACGTAAAGGTTTCATCGGAATTTTGAATGAAAAAGCAACAGAATTAAATGTGCATAAAGATGATTTGATAGTCCTTGATTGCATTATCCACCAACAGAACTTGTGTTCTAAGTCCATTCGACTCCAGAATGTTATGAATGTGGTAGTAAAAACCATCAACCTTATTCGATCCCGAGGGCTTAACCATCGTCAGTTCAAGGCGTTTTTGGATGAAATATCAGCTGAATATAACGACGTAACATATTATTGTGAAGTCAGATGGCTGAGCAAAGGAAAAATGTTGAAACGGTTTTACGAGCTTAGAAATGAGATAGCAGACTTTATGAAAATAAAAGATAAACCACTATCTGAATTAAGTGACCCAAAATGGATATTTGACTTAGCATTTCTGGTCGATCTTACAGGCTATTTGAATGATTTAAATTTGAAACTTCAAAAACAAGGACAGTTAGTAAATGCTTTGTACAGCCATTAAAAAGCATTTCAGATCTAACTACGCTTGTGGGAGTCACAGATGCTGTCTGGTAACAGTTACCATTTCAACACGCTCTCTGCGTATGAAAATATTGCTTATGCTCAATATTCTGAAGAACTCAAGTTACTGTCGGAACAATTTTCGAACAGATTTTGCGACTTCAAAAACATGGAAGACTGTTTCAGTTTATTTGCTACTCCTACAACATATATTGTACAAAATGCTCCAATACACTTACAAATGGAGTTGACCGAGATTCAAGAAAACTCACTCCTAAAATCCAAATTTGAAGACGTAGTGTTGTGCGATTTTTATAAAAAATACCTAGAAGAAGACAATTTTCCGCATCTTAGAAAATTCGCAAGAAGATTGATTTGTGCGATTGGCAGTACTTATAAATGCGAACAGTTCTTTTCATTGATGAAAGTTAATAAATCAACACATCGTACAAGACTGACTGACGATAATTTGTAAAATTCTTTACGTCTTTGTGTCAGTGGAATTAATCCAAATATCGATGGATTAGTTTCCCAAATTCAAGCTCAAGTGTCTTATTGATTTCGGTGTATTTAACTTTCGTAGTTTGTAACAATTGCAAATTTAACGATTTAATTATAATGTACCATTTTTTTAAATTTCATTTTGTTATTTTAATAAATTGTACTATAATAACATTGTCGTATTATTTCATGTCTAATATCTATCGCAAAAAATATTATCACTACTTTAAAATGCACTAAGTGCTTTTAAACGCGGCCCGCGAACGTATTTGCACGCTAAAGTTTGGCCCTCAACATGTCAAAGGTTGCCCATACCTGTTCTAAATGAACATCTTAAATGTATTTTTTTCCTGAATATTGTTCTAATTCTAAACAAAATATGTGAGTTTTAAAAAGATTTATAATTTTTGAAAACAAATATCTTCAAATTATTAGATGCTTATTTTCCTCAACGTTTCAAGTATTGAATAAAAATAACCGAAAAACAAGCGAGATGTTAAAATGTTCATTAAGATGAATTACTTTTTCAAATGAATATGTGAATTTCTAAATGATTCAATAAGTATTTTTTAAGCATATTAAAAAAAAAACATATTGAGCAATGTTTCAACTAAATGTCAACAACCACTCTTCAGTTTCATTAATTCCAATAAAATACAAAATAAATCTGTTTTCATTTAAGTTCTCAATATTCTAACGAGTGTCTTCCAATCCTTAATTAAGCATTAAGTAAATATTTCGAGTTTAAAAAAGCCCGAGAATTTGGATCCAAATTTTCAGGCTTTTTTAAACTCGAAATATTTACTTCATGCGTCAGGCGTATTAAACATTGATTATAAGTGAAGTTCAAAAACAGATAAGACATCTTTCATTGCAAAATAGAAGTAGAGGATATTGACGTAAGAAATGCGATTATTTTTGTTTGTTCTAAAACTAAATTTACAATGCACTTAAAAACTTTTAACCATAAAATAACGATATTGTGATATATTATTTTACCAAAATCAAAAGTCGGTATATTTCCAATCCCTATCAGTGAACGTGAATGTTTTAAATAATTTTTTACAAAAAATAGGTAGATTAAAATTCTAATAATAAAATAAATAGTTTGCATTAGTGTGATTGTAATAATACTTACCCATTCATGTTGTAATCTATCAAAACTGGACCAAAAAATCGCGTGGGCTTCATTGGATTGTCATTTGTTTCCACAGTTGGTATGATTTGAAGAGAGCTGTGCGGCCTTGGAATGTCGTAATCTGGTTCGGAAAATCTTCGTTTCCTTATCGGAATCAAATTTTTCCACTGAAAATATAAAGCCACAAATAATCAATCATATTGTTTGAAGCAATTAAAACTCTTCTTAGGTTGAATTATTGCTTACTTACCTCTTCATTAGGTTGTGGTGTCGATATCAAACTACTAGTAACCCCCGGAGTTAAAATAGGCGCGTTAGTAACTTTACTTAATTCTTCCAAAAGAACATTCAAGTCATCGGAATGCCTGTTGCTGGAATCGTTTTCCTGCGTGGCATTTTTCTTTCTCAGTTCCACTTCGTCATAATTATAATGATCATTGAATTTCTCGATGAGATGTCTCACTTTGTTCGGCCTGTTATTGCTTTTGATTTCCTTTTTCTCGTTGTCCAGATCGTAGAGGATTTCGTCGATGGTTTTCAATTTTGCGTCGGTTTCTTCGGCAGTGCTTTTTTTCAGTTTCTTTGGTTTTTGGATGAGTTTCGGCCGGGGAATGTTTAGGGCGTTGTTGTTGTTGAGGGTGATTTCGTTGAGGGAGAGCGCGTATTCGGATATAGTTCTTTGCTTAGGCGGTAAGCTAGGTATATCTTTATCTAAAATAATAAAAATTGTTTAATTTAAAATGTAAACATGCTAAAGAAAAGTTATAAATTACATATTTTTAAGGCATTCATTACACCAATTCTAGTTAACGTTATAGTTAATTTATGTTCTAGTTAAATAACGAAATACATTCATGCAGTGTTGCCAGATGTATTAGACAAAAGGTCGCCACAAACGCAACTGCAGTCGCCAAATATTGCCTATGTGATTTAAAATTAATGATAATAGTAAATAAACAATGTAACAAATACACTGCTTTAAGAAATTAACGCTCCACCTGCAATTTCTCAAAAATATTATAAATGTGTACTATTTTCGTGTATTTCACGTTAGCGTCTTTGAGATAACAAAGAATGCTTTGAATCTTCTGTTTATTTTGACAGGTTGTTAGCAAAATGAAATGATATGAACCCAAAACTAAACTTAAAAAGTTAAAACTTTTAGGAAACAGTAAGCTAGTGCGTTAATTTCTTGGAGCAGTGTTTTTTAAAAATGTATGTTACGGAATAAAATGTACATTCTACTTTCAGCAGAAACAGATCGTATAGGTATATCGTCTGTTTAAAAGTAAAACTTATTAAGATCTAAAAGAATGAAATCAACTTGCTGCGTAGAAAATTTACTTGTTATTAAGCCTGGATTAAATTTAATCTGCACAGAAAATGTCGAAAATGTTGTTGGAAAAATTCTCTTACTTTATTCAAGATTTAAATAGCTGATCTGATTTTTTTCATAATTCAAGTCATTGATTTATTACTATAATAAAAAAATCAATCGCAGTTATCGAAGGCTTAAAAAATTTAAAATATGGATAGATTTTTTAATCTTTTTTTATTTATACTCGTAGTTATTTAAAAAATCAGAAGTTGTTTTCTAGAAAACACATTTTTACAAAATTTACTTTATTCAGAATTTAAAAATCTTGACAATTTTTTTTTTAATAATTCAAGCTATTATTTAAACATTACAAAAAGAAAATTTTATAGTATTTAGTGAACGTTTGAAAAAACTGATGATGTTTAAAAAATTTCGATATGTTTTTTGTAGAGCATTTAGCGAAAGTTAAAAAAATGCAAAAAAATGGACAGATCATTTAATCTGTTTTTGAAGAATGTTATTTATTGAATTCTGTGAATGTTATGACTGAATAATCTACTATAATCTGTTTAATAACTAGGAGGAGCGTTTTAAATTTCACGCGCCAAAACCTACAACTTTGATTGGCCGAGAGCGCGCCCATTTTACACTATGCTAATTTCGTCATTATTAGACGCAACAGCTGACATAACCTTAATCCGAAGCGTTACCGAGTTGCAACTTTGTCTGTTTCGTAATAACCTTTTGTGCGGTGTTTTATTAGCATACTTAAAAGTAAGTTTTGTTTATATTGTTGTGATGGATTATGGACCCAGTACAAGTTCGGTGATAATTACACCTTCACCTCCAAAAAAGCGTAAGAAGTTGAATTTGGGTCATTTATATCTGTCTGAAAAACAGTGCATAATAAATATGTATAAGCAGATGATAACAGATGATCCACATATAAAAATGACTGCTGTTGTATCAGACATTGTTGGTGCAGTAGGTGAGATATCAAATAGCATAAGAATATGCATCAAATAATAAAATGTTTAATTTTCAGGAGTTGTAAATTCTATTGTCTATCGTACTATTAGCGAATATAAGAAATCCAAAGAGATTTGTAGATCTAAACAGCTTGGAGGACATAATTACAAGTTTTGATGACGTGTTGAAGAGGATTCAGGATTCGAATCTTGAATTCAAATCCTTTTAGAGGATTCAAAAGAGGCATTCGAATACTTTAGTTCAACTGGATTAGTGATCCGGATTCGTTACATTTTTTTTAAGAGGATTCGTATTCGAGTTTAAATGTGGGTGATTCGAATCCTTATAAAAGGATTCGAATCCTTGTAAAAGGATTCGAATACTTACAAAAGGATTTGAATCGTCAAAAATAATTCGAATTAATTGTGAGAATAACATGAAAAATGTATTTTGTGTGTTTTTAAATTTCACGTTAAATCACTGTTTTATGCGTGTGGCGCATGACGTAAAATTTCGAGTTTAGAAAAGCCCAGAAAATTTACTTCATGCTTAGTCTGGGAGTGAAAACGCACGTTCAAAACTTCAAAGTGAATGCTTTGATAAGAACATTAAATGATTGAAAATATTTTTAAAGATAATAATCATATTTTCAAAATTTTGTTTAATATTGTTTGAAGTAAAACTGACATGGTAGCCACAATCTGAAATGTTAAATTTTTCCGACATTTCCCTAACTAAAGATTTTTCCCCTGGCCTTTTAATATAACTTTCTTCTGTGGGAAACCACCATTCTGTTTAATAGTTTTCATTGTTTTTGCCAATTATTAAGTTAATTTTATAAATTTGTACGTGTTTTGTAATTTGCCTGATGATTTTGACAAATTTAATAATATCATATGACTTTTTTGTTAGTGTTTTGGTCAATTTGAATATAATTCCATGACTTTTCGCTGACGTTCCCGGTTTTATGATATTCAGTGAATTTTCTATTTACGTAAATTTCAGGCATTAGTCGATTTTATAATAGAGTTCAATTTAAAGTTTTAAACGAGTGTTTCCACTCCCAGGCTAAGCATGAAGTAAAATTTTCGGGCTTTTCTAAACTCGAAATTTTACTTCATGCGCCACGCGTACAAAACACTGATTTGAAGTTGAGTTCAGAAACACACAAATGCATCTTTAACCAGAGTAACAGGGAGTTAGATATTTAGTCTGTTATCAACGATGTTCAGTAGTAATAATAAATAATTTGGTTTTGAATATTTTTGTTAAAACAACTAGTAACGATATTTATATATTAATGGTTGCAAAAAAAATATAAAATCAAATTTATTCTTAAAGGATTTGTATTCGTGATTGGAAAAAACAGGATTCGAATCTTCGATTCTATTCATATTTATCTCTTACGAATCCTTTATTCGAGTATTTGTAATTCGAATCATATTAGGTGATTCGGATTCGTGATTTGAATCCTTTTTACGAGGATTCGTCCCAGCTCTAATAGAGGCACATTATTATACAAAATGGATATTTGATTTTATTTAAAGAGTAATTATGAAATTATTTAAAATTGCCGCCAAATTTATCTAGTGACATTTCTGGTAACTTTTTATAGTGTAAATTGGGCTTTGGCACTTACTCCTTCTAGTTTTTAAACAGACTATAGTAATAATTTTATTCAATTTTTTAAACATATTTTGTTCTAATTTTCTTTTTGTTCATTGTTTTTTTTAGTAAAAAAACATTTAGAGATTTTTTAATTATCAATAAAAAGTAAAGATAATTGAAAAATCTCGACTTTTCACAAAAAAAAATACTAATGTTGAAATAAAAAGAAAACTAGGACAAAATATATTTCAGGTTTTTTTTTAATTCGAAAAATTTACGTCATGCGCCACTTGGATAAAACACTGACTTATTGTAAAGTTTAATTTTTTAAACTAGCAAAATATATATACCGGGTATGGCACTTACGACGCCTCGGACCGTAGCTCCTTTACGATAAAAGCTATCGAAAAGAATCTAAGAGCAAAGTGGTGCATAATTACCGTCGCTATGTTTCAAAAATATTTCTAATCATCAGTGGCGTGCCGTACTCCAGTGGCGTACCAAACTTATGTTTTTTTAAATGGAATGCCCTATTTTTTATTGCAGATTTGGAAAGTGCTCGAAGAGTACTTATTTTTTTATTTAACATGTTATACCCTTCACTTTAGCGGCATCGCTGTTATAACCCCTTCTTTCAAAATTGCGCCCCATTTTTGAGATTGTTTTGTAGAGAAACTAATTGACGCCGGCGCCTAAATTTTGAATTGAGGTACAGGTTAAGACCTCGTATACCTTCACATAATTTTTTTTCGGGTAATTTATGGAAAAAAAAAATTTTTGATTGAACTTCGCATGTTGTAATTTTTTTCGAAAATTTCAAATGGCACCCCCCTAAAAAAATTACAATTACAATTACAGCCAAAACTCCAAATTTTTCATTGGTACAAAAAAAATTACACATTGCATAACAAAATTTCGGAGAAAAAAGGATTTTCATCGCAAATGTCGGGAAACGTTTTCCGTTCCAAAGAGTGCCATGAGAAAACAAAAGATTGGTAATTGTCAAAGTAAATTATTAGACGCCAGTAGCAGCCATAAGTCATTTTGGATAAACGTTCTAAAAATGTTCCGAACTCAAGAGGAAATGGTTGACATGATATTTATTCTTGGAGAATGTAACAAGAATTGTTTCTTGGCGTCACGAGTGTACGCTGCGAGATATCCGCACAGGGCACATCCAAATGAACGTGCGTTTCAAAAAGTGTTGGAGAGATTTACTACTACGGGAAGTGTGAAACGGCCAAGGAGAGTTAGAAAATAATGAACTGCAGGTTCTGGAGGCAGTTATTGAAGATCCTCATACCAGTATCCGTGATATTAGTAGGAATCACGATATTACAACCCGATCCGTACATCGTGTTCTTCAAAAGTACAAATTCCGTCCATTTAAGATTCAACTGCACCAAGAATTGCAACCTCAAGATTTTCATGCGAGGCAAGATTTCTGCTTGTGGGCTATCAACAAAATTGAGTAGGAGGAATCATTTCTTATGCGCGTATTATTTTCTGATGAAGCGACGTTCCATAGAAATGGGCATGTCAATCGCCACAACTACCATTATTACGCCGATGAAAACCCACACGCCATGCGAATGATAAACCACCAGCAAAGATGATGAAAATGTCCCTCTAGCCGCTCTACGACAGATAGTTTTCAAGCACGATGGAGCTCCTGCACATAATAGCCGAATTTCTCGATGAAACGTTTCCGGACTCCTGGATTGGTCGTGGGAGTCCTGTGAGGTGGCCGCCAAGATCACCAGACCTCACTCCCCTTGACTTCTTCCTTTGGGGCCATATCAAAGACGAGGTTTACAGGACGGTACCAACTACTGTCGAGGATATGAGGGAGAGAATCCGCGCGGCTTTCCGCGGTATATCACCAGAAGTCCTTAGGGCAGTGTCTAGAGCCTGTGAGTCGAAGTTGCCGTTATGCCTCCAGCAGGAAGGTCGTCATTTCGAACATTTAGTTTAAGTTGTTAAATTTTCTTTATCTGCATTTTTCATATCATGTTGAATAAATAGGTACATACTATTATGTTGATCGTATTTGTGTTTTTGTTTTCTCATGGCACTCTTGGGAACGGAAAACGTTTCCCGACATTTGCGATGAAATTCCTTTTTTCTCCGAAATTTTGTTATGCAATGTGTAATTTTTTTTGTACCAATGAAAAATTTAGTGTTTTGGCTGTACAACGCCGTAATTTTTTTAGAGGGGTGCCATTTGAAATTTTCGAAAAAAATGACAACATGCGAAGTTCAATTAAAAATTATTTTTTTTCCATAAATTACCCGAAAAAAAATTATGTGAAGGTATACGAGGTCTTAACCTGTACCTCAATTCAAAATCTAGGCGCCGGCGTCAATTAGTTTCTCTACAAAACAATCTCAAAAATAGGGCGCAATTTTGAAAGAAGGGGTTATAACAGCGAAACCGCTAAAGTGAAGGGTATAACATGTTAGATAAAGAAATAAGTACTCTTCGAGCACTTTCCAAATCTGCAATAAAAAATAGGGCATTCCATTTAAAAAAACATAAGTTTGGTACGCCACTGGAGTACGGCACGCCACTGATGATTAGAAATATTTTTGAAACATAGCGACGGTAATTATGCACCACTGTGCTCTTAGATTTTTTTCGATAGCTTTTATCGTAAAGGAGCTATGGTCTGAGGCGTCTTAAGTGCCACACCCGGTATATTAATGGTTGCAAAAAAATTATAAAATCAAATTTATTCTTAAAGGATTTGTATTCGTGATTCGAAAAATCAGGATTCGAATCTACGATTCTATTCATATTTATCTCTTACGAATCCTTTATTCGAGTATTTGTAATTCGAATCATATTAGGTGATTCGGATTCGTGATTTGAATCCTTTTTACGAGGATTCGTCCCAGCTCTAATAGAGGCACAATATTATACAAAATCGATATTTGATTTTATTTATAGAGTAATTATGAAATTATTTAAAATTGCCGCCAAATTTATTTATATTATATTTCTGGTAACTTCTTATAGTGTAAATTGGGCTTTGGCACTTACTCCTTCTAGTTTTTAAACAGACTATAGTAATAATTTTATTCAATTTTTTAAACATATTTTGTTCTAATTTTCTTTTTTGTTCATAGTTTTTTTTTTTAGTAAAAAAACGTTTAGAGATTTTTTTAATTATCAATAAAAAGTAAAGATAATTGAAAAATCTCGACTTTTCACAAAAAAATACTAATGTTGAAATAAAAAGATAACAAGGACAAAATATATTTCAGGTTTTTTTTAATTCGAAAAATTTGCGTCATGCGCCACTTGGATAAAACACTGACTTATTGTAAAGTTTAATTTTTTAAACTAGCAAAATATATATATATATATATATATATATATATTTTATTGTTTATTAATCAGCTGATCAGTTCATAATATTGAACTGATCAGCTGATTAATAAACAACGCGATTTGCCATTACTATCTGTCTTGTCTACAGACAAAGGATTTGTATTCATGATTCGAAAAAACAGGATTCGAATCTTTGATTCGAATCATATTTATCTCTTACGAATTCTTTATTCGAGTATTCGTGATTCGAATTATATTAGGTGATTCGGATTCGTGATTCGAATCCTTTTTACGAGGATTCGTCCCAGCTCTGCTAACTACTTAAGTAATATTATGTAATGCCAAAAAATCTAGAGAATTATTCTGATAATTTTGGTTTTTATTTTGTTTTGATATCTATAAAATGAATAGAGTTTGTTACATTTACGTAAAACTTGTTTTCGGACGAAAAACGGTTACGAAGCAAACTTAAAATGTCCGCCAAAAAAAAGTATGAGCCTTAACATTTTTCTTACTATACTTTTAAACTCACCTAGTATTGTGCAATAACTGGTAAAAAAATTAGGAAAATGAAAAATGTTGAGCAACAATTTTTATTGTATTTGGGTGATTTTAAATAGATTGACTCTGTTTTAAAGAAATTTAACGTTTAAAACATGTTTAAAGCAAAACGTTGTTCAAAAGAACAAGTATGCGTCTGTGGCAAAAGCATACACGAAGGCATAAGTTGTTTAGAGTCTTTGACATGCATGAACTGTGGAGGCGGGCATTCTGCACGCTCAAGGAACTGCCCAAAATATAAAATAGAAGTAGCAATTCCAGAGTTGAAAACTAAGGAAAGGATTACGTTTTGAGGCAAAGAGGAAGATTATCCCTCAAACCCCTTTGCCATGAGTTTCATACTCCCAGGCGACAGCAACAAAACCAGGGAACTCTGAACTCTTAAATCAGTTACTGCCACAATTGAGGGATACAATTATCAAAACCGTCAAGGAGGAAATGAGTCATTTTAAGACTAAACAGGAGGCAAATAGATTGCCTCCTCCAAAGGAGCAAATAGATTGCCTCCTCCAAAGGAGGCAAGCCAGATGCCTCCACCCTTGACGGTCGCCCCACGACCGTCGAAACAACACGGGGCCAATTCTGGTCCCAGTTCATCTGGACAGCAGGAAGCAGTCTTACTGACTTGTACTGTCCAGCAAATTTTGGCGGCTGCATCGGCCAATTCGGCCTCGCCGGCAACCACACCGTTGGCGGAAAGCCCGATAAACGAGCAGGCCACGATCGACCTAGACGACTACATGTCGTCTAGTGAGTTGCCCTATAAAAGGGCAGCTGCCGACGCCTCCCTCTCCTTAGCGGATCACAACGTTGAGGAGAAAGTAAAATTGATAAAATCAAAAGGGAAGAGAAAGCCTGGGTGGCAGAGAGGTGTTCCTAGGAAATAATATTCCTGGGAGTAATCTAGGCTATGTTTTTTCTTTTAATCATTATTTATTTATTCAGATTCATATTTATTTTTACTATTTTGTTATTAAATTGTGCTTGTTTTCTTACTAGAGTCGTTTACAGCTATAGTATAATCTGTGATAATAGGTTTAAGATTAGTGTTGTGTTTGTTTTAACACTGCGGTCTTTTATGACTCTAGTGTTGCTTGTATCTGGCATCAGAGACGGTTACAACTCCGATGCCATTTGTGATATTAGTTTTAAGGTTTTTGTTGTTTTTGCTCTGCCGCATGTGTCTTTTACAACTCCGGCGCAATCTGTGATATTAGTTTTTAGGTTTTACTATATTTGGTCTGGTATCGAAGCATTTTACAACTGCAATGCCATCTGTGATATAAGTTTTAAGGTCATTTATTATAGTTGTTTTGGCATCGGAGTCATTTACACTTCCGATGTCAACTGTGATACTAGTATTAAGGTTTTTATTGTATTTGTCCTGATAACACAGTCCTTTACAACTCCGGTGCTATATGCATTGTTAGTTTTAGGGTTTTGTTGTATTTGTACTAGCATCGGAGCCTTTTACAACTCCGATGTCACTTGTCTTTTGTTTCTCTTAGTGCGTATGCGCCCATTTTCCCGAATATATTTTTTCCGAATTACGTTTTTCCTGAATAATACATTTCCCGAAAACACTTTCCCGAATACTACTTTCCTGAATCAACTTTCCGGAATGATGTTTTTCCCGAATGGAATAAATTTGAACAAGCTCCATAGCAACAGTCAAACAAATTGTAGTCACGTCATACCGCCGTACGAAATTGTGCAATAGTTGTTTAATAATTTACAATGAAGGCCAAAATTGTTGATAAAAAACTCGTTCTTGATGGGTTTGTATATCTACGAGGAAAACAGAGTAAGGGAAGCACTTACTGGGACTGCCGGCGGTTACGTGCAAAGGAGTGTAAAGCTAGGGCAATCACCGCTGACTGTCGCCCAGGAGAGAACGTGATAGTTCTGAAAGGACCTCTGCAATCCCCTCATTCTCATCCTCCGAATCAGGAGTGTTCCGCAGAAATTCTCACGAACAGATTAAAAAGGCAATTGAAAAGATTGAAAAGGTATGGGGTTACCTTTGACATTTTGACATTTTTGACATTTTTTCAAAGGGAAGCTGAGGAAAACCCAGAACAACCTCCCGCTCAAATTTTGCGTGTTGAGTTGGCTGGCGTGTCGTCTGGAGTGCTCAGCCAATTACCTGAGAGGGAAAATTTGAAGAAGGCTATGCGGAGGAAGCGGAGGAAGAATTTGCCACCCAATCCGAAATCATTAAACGAAATAGACGATATACCCGTACGTTACACGCAGACTCTTGCCGGTGAAAGCTTTCTCATATTCGACCCTAATCACTCTGATGACGATTTTGGCGAAGGGCGATGTCTAGTGTTCGCGACAACGAGAAACTTTGAGATCCTGGCTGCAAGTCGCACATGGTTCTTAGATGGAACATTTAAGGTTATTACTGACATCCTAGGTTGATATCCAGGTTGTATTAGGTTGATATCTGGAGTTATTGGTTTCAGGTTTGCCCAAAATTTTTTTCTCAAGTATTTGCTGTTTTGGGCCTGAAGAAGAAAATTAGAGGCGAAGGATACGTTGCTATTCCACTTGTGTACGCTCTCTTATCGTCGAAAGAAACTATCCAGTATGCTGCAGTACTCCGCGCTGTACAATCAACCGCTCAAAAACAGCACATACCAAATTGCGAACCTGACAGACTGCTTACCGACTTCGAGAAAGCAATCATTAATGCGTGTGGTGACGTTTTCCCTCGCTCACAAGTCTCGTGTTGCTTTTTCCACCTGGGCCAATCGGTCTACCGGATAGTTCAGTCGGAGGGACTCCAAGAAGCATACAACGATCGCCACAATCGCGAATTGAAAACGTGCACTCACATGCTGCTGTCTCTGGCTTTTCTTCCTGTCTCTGATGTGCGGGGGTCCCGTCATAGCACCTAAAAACAGGAGGCGGCGGGGGCAGACCTGAGTCTTCGGACGATGGATGTCTGAAAGGGACGATTGTCCAAGTCGGAGCTGTAGACCTTCTTGAGGTAACCTCTGTGTCCCTATCTTGGATAGGGCTAACCTACACACGGCGGGGTTCACTTAGCCCTGGTGCTTGTCGCCATTAAATGAGGAGTCGGGGGTGGGCCTGTAAAGCCCAGGGGTGTCTATCCGCCCCTCCGGTCCACATGTGGGTTGGTCTCCGATGGGTAGTGGTTTCGCTGGTATGGCGGTGATCCACCGTTCCCTAAAACGGACGCTCTACCGGTAACACCGAAAGGTATAAACCGGAGCGCACTCGAATGTCTCTGATGTGCGAGAAGCATTTAAGTTGATAAGGGCAGAAGTACCAGATGAGCTTCTTCCAGTTACTGACTATTTTACGGAATACTACGTTCTTGGCAGACCGGGTGGAGGACGACGACGAGCTGTGCCAGCCAGACATCCCATCGAAACGTGGAATCAATATGAAGCGACTCTCGCCGGTTCTCACAGGACCAATAACATCAGCGGTGGGTGGCACAATCGATTTCAAATGGTTGTCGGCAAGCACCACCCAGATTTGTATTCCGCGCTGAAGGAAATTCAGAAGGAACAAGCGGACACGGAAATAATGCTCGCGGAATTAAGTTTGGGTCGGATGGTGAAGGCAGCGCCAAAGAAGAAGTGGCTCACAACTCAAGAGAAACTTCAATGTATTACAGCCGATTATGAGTCTTACGCGGGCGGTACGGCGGAAAGTCAAGGCGTTCTTGAATTTTTGGGTGCAATCGCCCACAATATTGTATTGTGACACTTTTGGAATCTTTTGTAACTTTTGTATATAAAATATATATTTTATTCAGGAACAATACCTTTCGGGAAATTGGATTCGGGAAATGGCATTCGGGATTTCTATTTTCAGGAAATATGGCGTTCGGGAAAAAGGTCATCCGGGAAAATATATTCGGGAAAGTGTACGGTAGTCATCTTAGTGTTATTTCTTTCTGATTTATTATTTGTGTCGTCTAAACTTTCTCAATAAAAATGCCTGAACAACTAATTCAGTGGAATTGTAACGGCTGCGGAAAACACTATTACGAGCTGAAACTACTCTTGGAAAGGCACACGCCGTTCTGCGTGTGTCTGCAAGAGACACATTTTAAGCCGGAAGATATGTTTCAGCTACGTGGTTTTTTGTACGAGCCAAGGGTGGTGTCGCCATCCTTCTGAGAAAAGACCTCCCTTATGAGGAGGTCCATCTCAGAACGAAGCTCCAGGCACTTGCCAGTGTTTTTCAGGGGATAAGATATGCGGACTGCCGTCCGCATATCTTATCCCCTGAAAAACACTCTCTGCACCGTTTACCTCCCTGGTTTCGATTGGACAATAGCAGACATCACCGAGTTAATCGATCAACTCCCCTCGCCGTATATTTTAGTGGGCGATTTTGACGCCCGCAGTCCACTATGGGGCTCCCAGAGGAGGGATCCCCGCGGTCGCCTGATCGAGAATCTTCTCGATCAGAGAGATGCGGTCCTCCTCAACACGGGATCTCCAACACATTTGAGCGCCAGAGGATCGGAGTTTTCGGCGATCGATCTCTCTCTTTGTTGCCCCCGTTTAGCCACTGGTCTTACGTAGCAAGTCTTAAATGATATGTACGGCAGCGATCATTTTCCGATCGCTGTTAAAACCATCGTCAGACGAGTAAGATAATCTGTCCCTCGGAGATGGTGTCTCGATAAGGCAGACTGGCTTAGTTTTCAAGCCAGTCTTAGTTTGCCTACGTCATATAGTGACGATGTCGAGACCGCCGTGCAAGACTACAGAACGGGTAATAGCAGCAGCATCTAGACACATTCCCATCTCTAATGGGCAGAGCTGGGATGAATCCTCAAAAGCAGGATTCGAATCACGAATCCGAATCATCTAATATGATTCGAATCACGAATACTCGAATAAAGGATTCGTAAGTGAAAAATATGATTCGAATCAAAGATTCGTATCCTCATTTTTTAATCACGGATACAAATCCTTTAAAAATAAATTTGAATCTATCAATTGCAACCAGTAACATTTTATTCCATCAGTTTCTATTAACAAAAATGTACATTTAGCGACTAAATATCTGATTAAATAATTATTTTAATTAATGATGATATATGTGTTATTGAACTTCATTCTAAATCAGTGTTTTATACGCGTGGCGCATGAAGTAAAATTTCGAGTTTAGAAAAGCCCCGTGAAAATTTGTCTCGGGTCGCTGCGCGACCCTCGACAAATTTTCTACGCGGGGCTTTTCTAAACTCGAAATTTTACTTCATGCTTAGTCTGGGATTTGACCGTCAAGATTTTCTACATGTCGAGATTTTCGATATTTCTAGATTTTTGTCGATTTATTCACAGTTTGTTGTTATATTAAATGCAACTTTAATATTAAATAAATACGGTTTTTCTTAGGAATAGAATATTCACCCATTAGGAACCGAGCAATTTATTAAGTTAAATGAATGATTTATTATATTACATAAGTCGATTTTATAAAAGAGTTAAATTTAAAGTTCAAACGAGTGTTGTCCACTCCCAGACTAAGCATGAAGTTAAATTTCGAGTTTAGAAACGCTCCGCGTAGAAAATTTGGCGAGGGTCGCGCAGCGACCCGAGACAAATTTTCGCGGGGCTTTTCTGAACTCGAAATGTTACTTCATGCGCCACGCGTATAAAACACTGATTTAAAGTGAAGTTAAAAATGCACTGAAAACCAACCTAACTTCGATATTTTTTCAAAATTGGATGTTTTTTTCCAATCCATGCTGTAAACCTTCAGATATTCGTTGTTTTCTTCTAAAAAACTTCGATTCCCTGTAGTCCTTCGGTCTGCAAAGACCATGATTGGTCCTTCGAGCTGTAGCCCTTGTAAAATGGTGATAAACTTAGTAACCTAGAGTGATCACTTACTTTGAAACTTCTAAGAACGAGTGTTGTCCACTCCCAGACTAAGTATGAAGTAAAATTTCGAGTTTAGAAAAGCCCCGCGTAGAAAATTTGTCGAGGGTCGCGCAGCGACCCGAGACAAATTTTCACGGGGCTTTTCTAAACTCGAAATTTTACTTCATGCGCCACGCGTATAAAACACTGATTTCAAGTTAAAAATATACTATTAAGGTTGGAAATTTTATATGGTTAAGTAACCAAATATGCATTCACAAATATATGAATTATTCGAAAATGTAAATAATTATATTCAAATATGAATAATTTAGTGATTTAAATATTCATATTAGAATATTTAACTATTTGAATTAATCGAATTCGAATCCCAGCCTTAATAGCAATGATTCGAATTATTTTGGAGGATTTGAATCCGTGTATGAGGATTCGAATCCTTTTATAATGATTCGAATCCTTTTATAAGGATTCGAATCCTTTTATAAGGATTCGAATCCTTTTATAAGGATTCGAATCATATACGTCTGTATTCGAATACGAATCCTTTTAAAAAAAATGTAACGAATCCGGATCACGAATCCGTTTTCACTAAAGTATTCGAATACCTCTTTTGAATCCTCTAAAAGGATTCGAATCCTGAATGATTCGAATCCTGCCCAGCTCTGCTAATGGGATAATGGCCGGTCCACCTGTTCCCTGGTGGAACCGTAAAGTAAAGGTGGCTATAGAGGAGAAGAAGAGGGCGTTAAATAAGTTTAAGCGAGGCCCCACCCGGGAAAACCCAATGGCTTTCAAGAAGCGGCGGGCTATAGCGCGCCGCACTATTCTTGATAGCAAAAGATTGTTGTGGGAGAGCTACGTGTCGGCGATCATGCCCACAACACCTATTGGTGAGGTGTGGAAAAGGTGGGTGCAATAGCTGGGAAGAAATTCCCAGCAGTAGCACCCATTCTCAAAGTTGATGGGCGTGAAATTGTCGACACACTAGAAATAGCGGATGCAACAGTAACGTCGTTCCAGGGTGAAAAGAGTAATCGAGAAGTCCCTCTAGATTTCTCCTCGACGGGGTTCTTATGTTATAATTCTTCATTTTCTACGGAAGAATTTGAAGAGGCAGTTGGACCGATGGGCGAGTCTAAAGCCCCAGGTCCAGACGGTATCCCATATAAAATGGTCCGACAACTTCCCTCACGTATGAGGAGGTATTTGTTGGCCATCTATAATATAATATAGGATAGGGGCATCTACCCCTGCCGCTGGAAAATCGCCGCTGTACTGCCTCTTCTTAAACCGAGTAAGGACCCCACAAACGTCAACAGTTATCGGCCTATATCACTTACGAGCTGCTTGGGAAAAGTCTTGGAGAGAATGGTCAACAACCGTCTGTTATGGATGCTGGAGACAATTGGTCTCCTGGCAAAGTACCATACGGGGTTCAGAAAGTACCACAGTATAGTTGACCAATTAGTTTGCCTGGAGAACTTCATCCAAGATGCCTTCCTAGAGAGAAAGCACCTCGTAGCGGTGTTTTTCGACCTAGAGAAGGCAGAAGACATGACTTGGAGGTACGGAGTTCTCCAAAAGTTACATGAATGGGGATTTAGGGGCCGTCTGCCTCTTTTCATCAAATCCATTATGTCTGAACGTTCGTTTAGAGTGAAAATTGGGGACACCGAATCAGCACAATTTGTGCTGGAAAACGGGAATTCCCAAGGTTCTACCATCAGTGTCACACTATTTGCAATCGCCGTAAATGAAATCGCTACATTCGTAAATTACCCTGTAAAAAATGTCTATATGTCGATGACCTAGTAATATACATGGCAGGAGATACTATCCCCGCCATAAATCATCAACTTCAAGTGGCCATCGACAAGGTGAACAGCGATGCTGAGTCTAGAGTCCTATCGAGCCTTAGCCCTAGAAAACGGATACTTTCGACAACTTGTATCCTAGTGCCTCGGAGAGATAGTCCGGGGTCCCGGTGTGGATGTCTGAGTCTACACAAGTGGACGCATGAGGTTTTCGTTTCAGAGAAACGAAAACCTCATGCGTCCACTTTTGGTCGCTGTTTGGTCGTAGGAAAAGCAGAGTGTTAACCGCGTTTTGAAAGCTGCATTGCATGCTCATACCTTGCATTTACTCGCCCTGCGGGCTCATAAATGCAATTTGCTATTCGCATGCAATACGAAGCTTTCAAAACTTGACAAACAATTTACTATTTAACGTTATGCAAAATTTGTAAAACCAAAATAATTATCCATAATTCACACTAATAATTATTTCAAACATTTACAATGCAACAAGTGCTTAAATACCAACAATTTTATTTCAATTATGCACCATTGAAAATAAACTGACTGGATGTTAATTCTGTACAGGAATTAAAGAAATGATTTATATATTATTTTTATAATTAATCATAATTTTACAATTGTGAAAGACAATTTTTTTATTGTATACTTGAAGGATAGAAAATCTGTGTTAGGTTTTTTGTAACATTATGATTATTTGTCATCGTATAAAATTAAAAGTAAGTTAGTTTCGAGATGAAGTTAAATAAATCCCAATTATAGCGTGTTTTTAAAGTAAAATAAACAAATACCAACCAAAGCGTGTTTTAAAAGTAACATATAAGGAAACTCAAGAAAGCGTTGTAATTAAAATATTATAAAAGGAAGCCCAAACGAAAGCATGTTTTAAAAGCGAAGCCAAAGAAAAATTAGTGGTGATTCGTAAACCTTATTCTAGTATTCAGTACTGTGTTTGTGTCGTGCGTTGGAGTGTTTTGTTTTGATTAAGGTTTCAAACCTTTTTCCTCCTTCTCATCTATCTCGACGTATTCGATCTTGTCATCGAACACGCTTGTGCAGTAATCCGGGGTTTCATCCGATACCGAAGAGGTTTTCATTTTCTCCTATAAATAGTAACAAAAAAAAACTGTATAAATATTAAATATTAGTAAAACTATGACGGAATTAGTTCAACAATCATAATTTTAACATTTTGACTATTAGATATTTTTCTGACTATTCAAATTAAATTGTAGTGTTTATACTGAGAGATGTACATACATGGCAGTCAAAGTGGTAAAATATACAGGGCGTTTTTATTTTAAGTATAAATATCCCGGCGTATACGCTGTCAATGTTCAGGCACACATTGATTTCATAAGAGCCTTTGATTGAAAAATAATTTCGAGTTTGAAAATTTATATTGGTCGCGTAGCCAAATTTCATGCGTCACGCGTATAAAACGGTGATTTAAGGTGAACTCAAAAATATGATGCTCTAGAATTAAGTTTGATCTCAAGTTAATAAATTTTACTAATATTTATTTTGTCCAACCAAATCTTGTGCTTAGAAAATTCTAGAGTTTGATCTCAAGTTAATAAATTTTACAAATATTGTCCAACCAAATCTTGTGTTTAGAAAATTCTAGAGTTTGATCTCAAGTTAATAAATTTTACAAATATTTATTTTGTCCAACCAAATCTTGTGCTTTTTTGGAAGATTTGGTTACGCGAAATAAACATTTGTAATATTTATTGACGTGTGATCTGGGGATGTTCGATTTATATCGATATCTTGGATTATCGATGTTTTTATGCAAAATAATAGATATTTACATCCATATTTCTTTTTTCGATAGTACCGATACCATATGGTCGATATCGTTACAAGCGATACTCTTTATTTATTAAACGCCATCTATTGTATTAAATTTAGAAACACATTTTACGTAAGTCCATGCAGGGTTATGTTTTTAAGGAGAATTGCCTGTGTTTAATTAAGTGCTTTTCTATTTAAAACTTCTATTTAAAATGTAAAAAATATCATACCTACAAAGCCCAAGGAAAATTGCTGAATACTATCAAATTTTTAAAGGCTTGATAAGCAGTATACAGGGTGTCCTTTTTTCGAGCGGCCTATGATAATCTCGGTTATTTGAAGAAATAGAGAATCGCTTAAATGGGGACGAAGTTGCGCATTTTAGTGCTTATTAATAATCTTCGTTCATATTTGAAATATCTTTAATTCTTTCGATGTACTTAAAAAAAAAAAATGAAATTTTGGATTTTTAAAAATCGTCCATATCTCCGATATTTTTTTTATTTTTTTCAAATTCTGTAAAAACTTTCTTAGGGCAACTTTTTATAATTGATCAAATGGCAAACGTTTAAAATATTCAGATCGATTCGTTTTTGTTTCATAGACTCAACTTTTGTTTTTTTATGGAAACACACAAATGCATGCACATCATTAAAATGCAATTTTTATTCTGATTTAAACAATATGCCATATGTAGGCATTTCTTTAATTATTGTTGTTGTTTAAGTTGCCATGGCAACCAAACAATACCAAGTTGCTATGCAACAGTTAAAATGTTATTTAACAGTAATAGTAGTCTTGCTTGTTACCTTTTTGGTTTTTGTGGACTTTGCGCTCTTATTTTCCATACAATAAAAACAATATATTTAAAAGTCAATATGTGGCACATCATTGAAATCACCGTAAAAAATGCTGTTCAGTAGTATGCATATCTTCATATACGCCCACAAGAAAAATAAAAGTTGTGTTTGGAAAAATAAAAACGAATCGCTTTGCAGTTTTGTAACTTACTCTATAAGTCGAGTCGTAAACAGTTGTTCTAAGAACCAATTTCAAATATCTAAAATTTCAGTTTTTTTTAAAATTACATCGAAACAATTGAAGATGTTTGAAATGTAAAAGCAGATTATTTGTAAGCACTAAAATACGCAACTTTGCCCCTATTTAACCGATTATCTATCTCTTCAAATAAGCGAGATCCCTATAGTGCCGCTCGAAAAAGGGAAACCCTGTGTTTTTATTAAATAAAAGAATTGAGTCTCCTTTCTTCACAGGATTTATTTAAAAATCGCAAATGTACATTTCGGTCACGATGTGACCATTATCAATGCTTAACTATTTACAAAAACAAACGGAAAATTTATACCATGGATACAGATTCGGATTATAATTACAATGTTTCGGGTGACTGGGATTAGAGCGCTGGGATCAATTCTAGAAAAGGATTTACTAATGGGCTTAAATCAAAGTTTAATAGCCTGTTTTCCACTTTTTTTCATTTCTATTGCCTCCAAGGTATTAAGCCGGTAATTACTGGAGAATTTTAATAATTTCATTTTATCTATTGAAAATTTGTGACCTGATTCGATGGCGTGGTGAGCTAACGCTGATTTATCTGCATTAAAGTTTTTGATGTGTAAGGTATGTTCCTTAAACCTGGTCTGCAAATTGCGTTGAGTTTGTCCAACATAAATTTTATCACAATTGCAGCACTCTATTGAATAAATGCCAGATAAAGAGAGGTAGCTTTTATTGTCAAACGTGTTTCCGAGATAATTCTTTAGTTTGGTATTAGTATAATAAGCTGGAATTAAATTGAAATTTTTACAAAGTTTATTAATCTTGTTAGTGAGTTAAGGTACATAAAAGACTTTAATGTATTGTTTCGGCGGGTTATCTTTAATTGAAGTTAATTTTGTTGAATTTTGTATTTTAAATCTATGGGTATCTTTTTAAATAATTTTATTGATTATATGAACTTTGTAATTTAACTGTTTTGCTATATTTCGGATTTTATTAAATTCTATTTTTCTATTTATTTCGGATATTGGGATAGAATTGCTCTATGAATCATACTGTGAAAGGCTGCTAATTTATGTTGTATGTGGGCATGTGAGTCTGAATTAATGTAGTTAAAGGTGTGGGTGATTTTTCGAAAAATGTTAAAATCGAATTTATTGCCTTTCCTAGTAATCATTAAGTCCAAAAATGGTAATGAATTATTAATCTCTGTTTCATAAGTAAAGTTGATACTCTGATAGAAACTGTTAAGTTGTTTAACAAACGCATCTATATTGAAATCAGTATTGACAATGGCAAATACGTCATCTACGTAGCGGAACCAAGTGGTGGGAAAATTGTCAATGTTATTTTTTGCTAAACTTTCGAAGTGATTTAAGAAAATGTTTGCTAAAAAGGGAAAAAGCGGGTTCCCCATTGCCGTACCAAAGGTTTGTTTGTAAAAAGTTCTATTGAATTCAAATATACTGCCTTTCAAAAAAATCAGAACACAAAGTATTTATTGGACGATTTTAATGAAATTGACAGAATTAGATCATGTAAATGAACTGCATCGATGATCAAAAAATCAATTGTTTTGGTTACTATTTGATTTCACCATTATGAAGAGCTGCTGATTTTTTAATGTAATTGCTTCTAATATCCAAGTAGCCTCTGAGTAGTTTGACGTTTCAGTAAAACATAAAAAGATGCCCCGTGTTCGTCGGCGTGCACAATATCATCATCTAAGTGAATTTGAAAGGGGTCGCATTATTGGAATGCGAGAAGCGGGTTTATCGGTTCGTGCTATTGCTGAAAGGGTAGGCAGTAGTGTATCGGTGATCGTACGCTGCTGGTCTAGATGGTCCGAAGCTGGGGAGAATCGACATAGACTTGGATCAGGACGTCCAAGAAGCACCACTGAGCGTGAAGATCGAGCTCTTCGTCTTACAACTTTAAGGGACAGATTTACAACGTCGCGGGCATTGGGAAATTACTGGTTGGCTCTAAAGAGTATCCATGGCTACTGTTTACAGAAGAATCCGCAGTTTTGGTATAAGATCCTACCGTCCACAATTGTGTCTACCTCTTACTCCGCAGCATCGCAGAGCAAGACTTGATTGGTGCAGGGAAAGACAACATTGGACCCATGAATGAAATAACATGGGCTCATGATGGTCGCAGAAGAGTGAGACGTCGACGCGGTGAACGCAGAATTTTACAATTTGCTGTTGAAAGACATACGGCTCTTACACAGGGAGTTATGGTTTGGGGGGCGATAGCATATGGTAGTCGGTCTCCTCTAGTTTTTTTAGAAGCAAGTCTTAACGCGATTCGGTATATTGACAACATTTTACGGCCAGTGTTAGTGCCCTATGTAAATGGCTTGCAGAACCCCATTTTTCAGCAAGATAATGCTCGACCTCACACAGCGGCCATTACAAGACAGTTTTTTGATAGTGCCGAAATCAATTTGTTACCTTGGCCATCTCGTTCTCCAGATCTATCGCCAATAGAACATGTTTGGGATATGATAGGTGTTAGAATAAGTAACTTACAGCGCCCCGCTAACACTGTAATGGAACTTAGAGGTCAAATTATCGAAGTTTGGAATGAAATACCCCAAGTCGATATTGACAGCCTGATTTCTAGCATGCCTCGACGTGTTAATAAGTGTTTGGGAAATCGTGGAGGCCCAACACATTATTAATTTTTATTCATTTGTTTTTTTGTTTTTCAAGTTGATTTTTTGATCATCGATACAGTTCGTTTACATGATCAAATTGTGTAAATTTTATTAAAATCGTGCAATAAATACTTGGTGTTCTGATTTTTTTGAAAGGCAGTATATATTGCTATCCATTACAATTTTCGTTAAATTTAAATATTTTGTAATTTGTTGTTCTGGGATATTATTATTAATTAAAAGTTGTTCTAAAATGGACATTGTTTTATCAATCGGAACACTCGGAAACAAGGATTCTACATCAAAGGATACTAATTTTTGATTATTTTTAATTTCAATTGATTTTAATTTATCTGTTAACTCTAAAGAGTTTTTGACTGAAAAATTGTTTTCTATTTTTAAATTACGGAATTTACATTCAAGCCATTTAGAAAGTTTGTATGTGGGTGAATTTATATTAGAGACAATTGGTCGGAACTTATTACCTGGTTTGTGCGTTTTCGGCAGACAATAAAGTTGTGGAGTTTTCTGGTTTTTGATTTTAAGCTTATAGTATAACCTCTTATCAATTACATTAGTTGAATTTTTTAAAACATCGTTCAGTTTCGTAATATATGAACTTAATGGGTTTTTTACTATGGTAATGTAGGGGCCTGAATCTAATAGGAGTTGTACATTTTTACAATAATCTTCTTTCTTGATGATCACTACACTCTTGCCTTTATCTGATTTCAAGTAATAACAATTCTTTTATTTTAAACTTTTCACTTGAAATTATTGTTTTATACACCTGGCGCATAAAGTAAAACTTCTAGTTTAGAAAAGCCTGGAAATTTACCGGAACGGAGCGACTAAACTTATTTTGTCTTTTTCTGTTTTATATAAAATAAAATATTCGATATTATTAAAAGAAGTAATAATATTATGAATATTAAGAAAATAAATAAAATAATTCAAATGACGAGTTTTTATTATAACCTTAGAAAGTCACTACTAATCGACTAAAATCTTGAAAATTCCCAAAAACAACGAGTTAAAAAAATAATAATAAACGTAAATCCACAGAAAATTAACGGAAATCAAAATTTAACATACATGCTGGAAATTTACTAAAATTCATGAAACTAGTCAAATTATTAACACTTCATGGAAGGCGTCAAAATATTAAAAATACATAAATATCGTCAGAATATTAAAAATATTAAATATTCATGAAGGGTGTTAAAATATTGAAATTCTTGAAAAGCGTTAAAATATTAAAAATTAACGAATGTCTAAAATTTACGAAGTGTCAAAACTTTAAAGATTATAGAAAATCTTGAAAACCCAGGGATTTCTAAAAAAATGACGAAAATTTATGAAAAGTATGAATATTTTTAAAATTGACATAAATCCTAAAAATTCGGAAAAACCGAAACTATCCTAAATATCGTAGATTATTCGTATATATTCAAAATCATGGTAGTTTTCGTAAATATCCTGAATTTTTGTTAAATTTAAAATGTTTTTTGCTTTTCGTGAAATTTCACGATTTTGATTGATTTTTAAATGTGTACTTTGCATCTTTTCGTAAATTTCTGATGCTTTTCATAAATTGATTTCAGTTAATTTTTAAACATTTAGACGGTTTTCGTAAATTTCCTAATTTTTTGTTAATTAAAAAAAATATTATTTTCGTAAGTTTTTTAAAATCTTGACTATTTTCGTAAATACCGGTAATTTTAAAGTTCTTGACGGTTTGTCGTTATTATGATGAAATGTCAACAGTTTTGAGTTTAGTATTAATATGATTATAATTATAATTAGGTTTATTATTTCATCCGTAAACTCGCTTATTATTCTGTCATTAATTTGTGACAAACGCTAAAAAATTTAATTCAAGTCCTTAATCCCAGATTAAGCAATATATATATATATATATATATATATATATATATATATATATATATATATATATATATATATATATATATATATATATATATATATATATATATATATATATATACAGGGTGTCCCATTAGTGCGTGTTCGGAGGATATCTCCGTTCTCGTTAAAGATAGAAAAATATATTTTTGACGAAACTTACTTGACTTGAAGAGCTGCATAACCCAAAATTATTTTAATGTATACAGGATGTCCCATAAAAGTGGTACTGAAAGTTAAATATTTTTTTTAAATGGAACACCCTATATAATATTTGATGTTTAGATATTACTAACAATTATACGTATGTTTTATACAATATGTATATACCTAAACCTAACATATATCATAATATTTACAATTTAATGAAAAAAGTTAGATTTTTAGTTTATCAGATTTTAATTTATATCTCTACTATTAGTAATTTTAAAAATAATCGGTATGGTACTTTCATAATTTATACCCGACGATATCCTCAGCCGAAGTCAATTTTACCTTTGCACTTACTTTGTAGTAAATATAACCTCTCAATCTTAGGAAAATTCAAACAACAAAAACTTAGTTTTTTTAGATGGCACCCCCTATATTTTTATACAGCATAATATTCGCCTTGAAAGACGTATAATATTCCGTATATAAATATAGGGTGTGTCATTTAAATAAAATTAGTTTTTATTGTTTGATTTTTTTTAAGATTGACAGGTTATAATGATTAAAGACTGAAAGACGAATAATATGCCGTATAAAAATATAGGGCGTGCCATTTGAAAAAAAATAGTTTTTATTGTTTCAACTTTCTTAAAATTGACAAGTTATAATTACTACAAAGTAAGTGCAAAATTAAAATTGACTACGGCTGAGAATAGCGCCTGGTATAAATTATGAAAGTACCGTACCGATTATTTTTAAAGTTACTAATAACTGAGATATAAATTCAAATCTGATAACCTAAAAATCTAACTTTTCTCATTAAATTGTAAATATTATGAAATATGTTAGGTTTAGGTATATACAATAGTATATAAAACATACGTATAATTAATAGTAATATCTAAAAATCAAATAATATATGGGGGTTCCATTTAAAAAAATGTTGTTACTTTCAGTATCACTTTTATGGGACACCCTGTATACATTAAAATAATCTTAAGTTATGAAGCTATTCAATTCAAGTAAGTTTGGCCTCAAAAATATTTTTCTATCTTGAACCAGAGCAAAGATATCCTGCGAGCACTCACTAATGGGTGTCTACGCTAAACCGTTCGTTAAAAGTTTATGGGGTTGCCGTTGCACTAAAAATTTGAAAAAAATTCTTGTCATACTGTTGAATCAGTTCTCCTCATGCGAAATATTTTCAACTTTATATCACTTCCGGTTCCACCGGAAGTAGCACCAAATTTGTTATTATAAATTGAACACCCTATATATTAGTCATTTTTTTGATTCCTCGTTTGAATTGCAACATATTTTATTCAAACATATGTACACTTATCTCTTATTGTTTTCAAGCAAAAAAAATATTTTTAAAATTTTGACCTCTAAAAGGCATCTTGAAATCTGTCTGTAACTTCTCTTAAGAATAAGATAAAAATATGATTTATATCGCTACTTATATCTAAAGGATGCCTCTATTAGTATATTAATTGGAAACTGTCAATTTTGACAATAAGTGTTCTTAAAATGTCAATATCGAAGTGCCCTCTTCAATATCACGTAATTCAGTTTTTTTAATAGAATGACCCATTTTTATCACGTGGCACGATTGGGGGGAAGATTTCCTACAAAAAAGTATTAACAAGTATACTCCAAGAGCAAGTGGTTTTCGAATTATTTCAAAGATTCGTTTAACTTTAACTTTAACTTTATTTTTATTCACGTATGCCACTTATATACATAAAATACTGCAAACATAAGGTACAACTATTTTACATACAGCGGATGTGAACGTCACAGATACAATAAAAAAGTATAATACGACAACACATGTAAATAGACTAACAAATAAAATATAAACTTTTGTAATTGTCAAATCAAAATCCAGTCTACTCAGTTTGTCATAAATTCTGATAATATTCTGATAATGTGTAGTAGTTATGTACAATGAGATGATTTTTTAATGCCCTTTTATAGTTGTTAATATTTGTGATGTCTTTTATCTGAGTTGGCAATTTATTATATATTTTTGTGCAAGAATAGATTGTTGACTTTTCATATAAGGTACTTCTATGTGCTACTATACTTATTTTGTTAGAATATCTTGTGTTATATTTATGTAAGGCTCCATTTCTTATAAATTTGGCATTGTTATACACATATACAGCGCATTTGTAGATATATAATCCCGTAAGTGTAAGTATCTTGTTATTTTTAAAGATATCACGACAAGATTCTGATTGTTTAATATTAAAAATTAATCTAAGTAGCCTTTTCTGTAAAATAAACACCCTAGTGAGGTTATGCATATTTGAATTGCCCCATACAATAATATTATAAACCAAATGTGGGTAGGCAAAAGATTAATAAACATTGAGAAGTGTTTCTTTGTCCAATATTTTCTTTAATTTTAGAATTGCATAATATGCACTACCTAACTTTGCACATATGTGATCAATTTGCTGATTCCACGACAGTTTTTCGTCGCATTTATGCAGGGAATAATGCGCGCATTAGTCGCAACTGAATTTTAGTACGCAAGTAGTAATGCTTTTGTTTTGTCACGTATGTAATGCGAAATGTCAAATAATAAAAACAATTTGTAAGTAAATACACCCATCAACAAATTATCAATTTATTCTTTATACATGGCAACTGCGATAGAATTGTTACTTGAACATGTAGAATATTTAATGAAACTTATCCAAATTTGTCGCCGATGAATAAAACAAGATTTAGAAGATTGAAATCAAATTTTGTTCAATTGGCAGTTGCCATGTATAAAGAATAAATTGATAATTTTATGATTTGTGTAATTATTCATTTTGTTGATTTCTGTTTAACTTTGTACTAATTCTTTTTATTATTTGACATTTCGCAATACAATCGCGACAAAACAAAAGCATACTACTGGCCTACTAAAATTCAATTGCGACTTATGCGCGCATTATACCCTGCATAAATGCGAGGAAAAACGAATTTTCGAAATAATTCGAAAACTACTTGATTTAAGAGTAGAGTTGTAATACTTTTTTGTAGGAAATTTTTCCCCCAATCGTACCACGTAATAAAAATTGGGTTATTCCATTTAAAAAATTGAATTACTAGATATTGAAGAGGGCACTTAGATATTGACATTTTAAGAACACTTATTGTGAAAATTGACAGTTTCCAATTGATTCACTCATAGAGGCATCCTCTAGGTACACGTAGAGATATAAATCATATTTTGATCTTTTTCTTAAGAGAAGTTACAGACAGATTTCAAGATGCCTTTTAGAGGTCAGAATTTTAGATTTTTTTTTTTTTCTTGAAAACTATAAGAGATAAGTGTACATATGTTTGAATAAAATATGTGGCAATTTGAACGAGGACCCCAAAAAATTACTAATATACAGGGTGTTCTATTTAAAATAACAAATTTGGTACAACTTCCGGTGGAACCGGAAGTGATATAAAGTTGAAAATATTTCACATGAGGAGAACTGAGAAGGATTTTTTTCAAATTTTTAGTGCAACGGCAACCCTATAAACTTTAAACGAACGGTTTAGCGTATATATATACAGGGTTCTGCAACAGTATGTCGGGCTTTCCTAGCGCCATACCCGTGAAAAAAACAAAAAAATGTTTCGTACAAAAAATTATTGATTTAAAAATATTTATGGCGTAAAATTACTTTCAAACATACCTACAGGGTGTCCCAATTTTGTAGAATAACAAAAATATTTGTTTTTTTTAATGGAACACCCTGTATTTATTCAACTTTTCTAATGACATTTTTCAACCTCTACATTGTTGTCCATTTACTTTTTTATTATGTTACAGTGTTGCCAATTTACAATTTTTTTCTTCAAGTAGCATGCATAAGCAAGCTCAACTTTAAAAAATCGTAGCGACAAAATTTTCCTTGAAAAACAAGGAATATACAAAATTCCCTGTAAAGACTGCCATAAATCATATATCGGCCAAACCAACAGAAGAATTAGCGTCAGACGAGAAGAACATAAATTAGCCATAAAAAATCACGACCAAAATTCTTCATTATTCCAACATAAATTTGATACAGACCATAACATAGATTTTGAAAATACTTCGGTAATTAGTTCTATCCCAAAATTTGAAGAAAGAATCGTACGTGAAGCCATAGAAATAGAAAAACATCCTTTGTGCCTCAATAAACGAGATGATGGCACAAGATTACAAACCACGTGGAAACCTTTGATGAATATAATAAAACAACAAAAAAATGACTTGCCTCCAATATCCAACAATTTTCGGAATATTCAGACAAATTCAAGTAATTTCAACAATGCAGATACATCGGACACAAATCAAGACATTTTAGCACCTTCTACATCGAGTGGACCAATAACACGCAGCAGATCTAGACTACAAGTCCCTAGTTTACAAAACAAATGTACTGACAGTGAACGTGACATCCATCACTCAGTATACAAAAAAGCTCCTGAGGATGGCAGAAGTGATGCTGCCGAAACGTAGAGCGCAAATAAATCAACCAACGCGAGAAAGCAGCCCAAAAAACTCAAGCCAGTTATATATATACAGGGTGGGCCACGAATAACGCCCATTAAAAGTTTTCGGGGTTCCTGACAGAGGAAAAATTTGAAAAAATTCTACATTGCACGGTTGAATGCGATCACCTCATGGAAAATATTTCGACTTTCTATCACTTCCGGTTGTACCGGAAATGGTTACCAACTTTGTTATTTTAAATAGAACATACTATATATTAATTTTTTTTCAGATTCCCCTTTCAATTGTCTACCCTCTCATATGAATTTATGTCCACTTAACTCTTACAGTTTTTGAGTTATAAATTAATTTGTCAAATATTGACCTCAAATAGACGTTTTGAAAAATGCCTATAACTTCTAGTAGGGACAAGATAGACAGACGAGCGGCATCTTGAATTGTTACTTATAGATCCCTCTAGAATTAAAAAAATTGACATTTGCCAATTTTGACAATAGGTATTTCAAAAATGTCAATATTTCAGTGCCCACTTAAAAACATCATAATTCAATGTTTTCAAATGGAATGACCAATATTTTATCTCATATGGTGATTGGCAAGACAATTTGCAACATAAAAGTATTATGTCTCCCTATATCTAGAGCAAGTAGTTTTTGAGTTATTTCGAAATTTCTTTCCTCCCAGAATGATTGCACAATTGAATAATTCCTGTACAATTCACACATGCACTATACTAGGCTACTGTCAATATTCACTGAACCGAATCTAGAAAAATTCGTTTCCAACGTGTCAATATTTTTGAACACTTCGAGTAATATTATAATAAATAAGTGTAGCAATCGAGAAATTATGAATTTATTCGTCATAGATGGCTAGTGCGACAGAATTGTTGTTTCAACGAAACTTATCCACACTTACAACTTACAAACAAAACAAAAGCAAGAAGATTGAAATAAAGTAATTTTAAAACGAATAATTAAATGCAATAACAAAAAAAAAATATAACAATTGTTCGAAATGATGACCATTAACGTATAAGCACTGTGCAACACGTGTTGCGACACCCTCTGTTGTTGCTCGCCTAATTTCTTCTGCACTTAATTCCGCGAATGCAGCTCGCACCCTTGCTTCCAATTCTTCTCGGGTATTGACGACAGTGGCATAAACTTTATTTTTTATACGACCCCAAAGAAAAAAGTCGAGTGGAGTAAGATCTGGAGATCTAGCGGGCCAGTTCCACGGACCTAACTTTCGAATCCATATTTCGTGTGTGCAATGAGCTGGGGCTCCATCGAGCTGATACCATGAACTTATCCTTAAATTCAAAGGAAGCTCATCCAAAAAATTCTCTACAAAATTTCTTAAAATTTATAAATATCTACCACTATTTAATCTTTCGTGGTACAAATAAAAAGTAACACGCGTGTCCATCAAAAGGCAAAATACGTTGAAACTAAATTTGTGTTGGGATTTATGTACAAGCGTTGCATGTGGATTTTCAGTTGACCACATGTGATTGTTTTTTCTATTGAAAATACCTTCACGAGAGATATTTGATTCGTCGGTCCAAATAATTTTTTTTAAAAAGTCATTGTCTTCTTGATTTTTAACCAACAAAAACTCACAAAAATCAATCCTGTTCACTGCATCTTGAGGAAATAGTTCTTACACCAAATTAAATTTATAATTATGCATACGATATATTTTCAAAATTCTTCGCAGTGATGTTCTGCTTACTCTTAAATCCTCCTGGCAACTACGGGTGGATGCACGTGGATTTGCTTGAAAATAAGCCAAAACATTCACTTGAACTTCCTCGTTCTGCGTTATTGGCTTTGGTTGATTTTTTTCTGCGTTTAGTTTTCCAAATTGTACAAAATTTGACTCCAGTCTTCTAAATTTTCTTCTATCCATCGGCGGTAAGTGTGGGTAAGTTTTGTTGAAAATTCTGCAAGTTCTCTCAACAATTCTGTCGCACTGACCATGTATGACGAATAAATTCATAATTTCTTGATTGGTAAACTTATTCATTTTAATATTACTCGAACGGAGCGTTCAAAAATATTGACAGATTCGGTTCAGTGAATATTGACAGTAGCCTACTATGGTGCACGTGTGAATAGTACAGGAATTATTCAATTGTGCAAGCATTCTGGGAGGAAAGAAATTTCAAAATAACTCAAAAACTACTTGCTCTAGATATAGGGAGACATAATACTTTTATGTTGCAAATTGTCTTGCCAATCACCATATGAGATAAAATATTGGTCATTCCATTTGAAAACATTGAATTATGATGTTTTTAAGTGGGCACTGAAATATTGACATTTTTGATATACCTATTGTCAAAATTGACAGATGTCAATTTTTTTAATTCTAGAGGGATCTATAAGTAACAATTCAAGATGCCGCTCGTCTGTCTATCTTGTCCCTACTAGAAGTTATAGGCATTTTTCAAAACGTCTATTTGAGGTCAATATTTGACAAATAAATTTTTAACTCAAAAACTGTAAGAGTTAAGTGGACATAAATTCATATGAGAGGGTAGACAATTGAACGGGGAATCTAAAAAAAAATTAATATATAGTATGTTCCATTTAAAATAACAAAGTTGGTAGCCATTTCCGGTACAACCGGAAGTGATAGAAAGTCGAAATATTTTCCATGAGGTGATCGCATTCAACCGTGCAATGTAGAATTTTTTCAAATTTTTCCTCTGTCAGGAATTCCGAAAACTTTTAATGGGCGTTATTCGTGGCCCACCCTGTATATATATATATATATACCGGGTGTTGACTTGCCGGAAGCAACATAGGAAATCGCATGTTAATTTTAAAGTGTTCAAATATTGGCTTTCCTATTTATTTTAGAGACAAAATGTATTTCTTGAATAATTTTCTCACTTATCACTTGGTGAAACATTTTATTTTTTTTTTTTCGAGTCGAGTAAATAGTAAAGTAAAAAAATTGTGAAACAAACCAAGTGTAATTTAATTTAGACAAAATGTATTCCACTTTTTTGTGGAGGGAAAAATTCTAAACTTATGAATGTTCACACTTAACACTTTACGTTTCTCTAAGTTAAAATAATTAAGAAAAAGTAATGTGATTTTATAAAAATAATGACATACCATGAAATTGATACAACAATTGCGGATATTCCCTGTTTTTTTTAAAGTTCAATTTAAAGCTTTAAACAAGTGTTTTCCACTCCCAGACTAAGCATGAAGTAAAATTTCGAGATTAGAAAAGCCTCATAAAAATTTGTCGAGGGTCGCGCAGCGACCCGAGACAAATTTTCTGGGCTTTTCTAAACTCGAAATTTTACTTCATGCACCACGCGTATAAAATACTATAATATTGTCAAATTTATGTATATTCGAACTTCACTTAAAATCTGTGATTTATACGCGTGGCGCATGAAGTAAAATTTCGAGTTTAGAAAAGCCCAGAAAATTTGTCTCGGGTCGCTGCGCGACCCTCGACAAATTTTCACGGGGCTTTTCTAAACTCGAAATTTTACTTCATGCTTAGTCTGGGAATGGAAAACACTCGCTTAAAGCTTCAAATTGAACTCTTTTAAAAATCAACGAATATCAGAAAATTTACAGCTAAAATAATCATAAAAGCGTTGCTACGCGACCAATCCAAATGTTTAGGGTTTTCTAAACTCATAATTTTATTTCATACTTAATTATAGTTAGAAGCTTTAAATTGGCCGTTTTTATAGAAATAGCAATTCCTGCAAAATTACCAAACGCTGTAATTATCGGGATAAGTATACCTTAAAGAAAAATTCCGTGTATAGATTAATTGATTTGTATCAAAATGTATATTACAGGATGTTCGAAAAGTAAGGAATAATGCTTATAAATAATAATTATTCAAGAAATGTTACAGATATAAATTTATGCAATTATTTTTTGAAAATTATATTATTATAAGCTAATTATATAATTAATAATACTGGGTTAAATAGTGAAAACCTATGACGCTATAATTTTCTTAGTTTTTATCCAATTTTAATAAACCAAATCGGTTACAAAGTAAGAACATTACAACCCAAAGGTATTGCCTCTGCCATCCTGTATATCGCCTGTTTAAAACTAAAAGTCACTGTACAATTATTTCCTAGTGGATTTTATTCGTAAACAGACAATATGTATGTTAGTCGAAAAAAGTGATTGCACCAAAAGCTGCTTGCTCGTGTTGTTAAAGCTGACTAGTTAACATAGAAAAACCAATTTGATTTTTGAAGCCGTTAATTTCTGATATATGCAAAGAAAACAATGCCTGATGAAATTTTTCTAGTATCAATATTTGTTGTCTTATTATCTATCTTCGGTTTTTTTGAGTGGCCAAACAGCTCTGGTGATTTTTTTATAATGTTGGATATTTGGTTAGATACTCTGGTTGTAATTCTAACTTTTGCCTTCAAAATAAATTTGAGGTTATGTTTTCCACATGGTTGCCAGATTTAACTATTTCGACTTTTTACTATAGGTACAGTTGCGAGAGAAAAAAACTAGTACAGCAGGAAGCTTTAGCCACTTCAAAAACTTCTAAGGTTAGCAAAACATTTTTTCTTGGCCAACAAGACGGTGCTTTTGTTGACATGCAATATCTTTAATGCTAATACCGTCTCTAAACGAGTCGTTATTATCGCTTTTTGCGTTTCAGTCAGTTAAGGCATATTAATGGATATCGATAGCTAACGCCATCTAATGCTTCATAGTGGCATCGTCAGTGACACGAATGCACAAAGTGCATATACAGGTCACTGTTTCGTCCACGAACGAGCAGAATTCTGTTTGTGAAACCAGAAAACAAATATCAAAATTGAATTTGTGTTCAGTATTCCGGCACCAGATACCCACAGACGCGTTTCGGACTTCAAGGTCCTTTTCAGTGTGGTCCCGACCCAGTCCTGAGGAATACTGAACATTTCTGACTATTTCAAGCCAATATGTGAAAACTATTAATGGATATCGATAGCTAACGCCATCTAATGCTTCATAGTGGCATCGTCAGTTAAGGCATGTCGACGTTAATTAAATTTCGTTTAACACTTCCGCAGATTTGTCAATTTGATTGACAATTTGAAAAATCAAAAACTAGCACAGCAAAATATTTGGCTATGTGAACTGGAGTCACATAGCCAAATACTTTGCTGTACTATTTTTTTTTTCTCGCAACTGTACATACCTTGTGTCCCTGGATTACTGCCCGGATAGGAAACACTTTTTTATTCTCCAGTTTTCGACATAAAGTCATTCGTTACAAAAAGTTTTGGATGAGTCCAAAGCATCATTTTCATTGTCAAGTCTTAAATTTACTATAGAGGCCGTTCAAAAATTAAGAAAAACTAAAATTGTCATAAGAGAAAAGTACTTCTAATTATAATTTTAGAGAAAGATATTATTTGAAACAGTAATTTGTAATCAACAATTATTTTTGCATACAAAATATGAACTTAATAAGACATTTTTATTTTTGTTAAATGCATAATTATAAAAATACATTTTTTATAATTATGTATTGTAGAGTTTTGACGTGTATTCATTCAAAATAATTGTATTTCTAATATATTATTCATTTTTAATCCAATTAGGTAATATTTAACCAATAAAAATGAACATATCATAAAAATTAAATCTTTTATAAATATTTTAAATAAACTAAAGTTACTTATATCGAACTGAAATTATACAGGGAATTTTTCTTTTAAGTATACCTATCCAAATTATTCTGCAAATCTTTACATATTCTTTGTTTTTTTAAGAGTTCAATTTGAAGCTTTAAACGAGTATTTTCCACTCCCAGGTTAAGCATGAAGTAACATTTTAAGACTTTTCTAAGCTCGAAATTTTACTGCATGCGCCACGCGTATAAAACTCTCAAATATTGTGAAGTTTGCAATAAGCTACTAAAGCAGCATTCTACAGACGTATATTTGGAACTTCATTTAGGACCAGTATTTTATACGCGTGGCGCATGAAGTAAAATTTTGAGTTTAAAAAAGCCTAAAAATTTGGTTTGGTCGCTCCGCTTCGCTATGCGACCAAACCAAATTTGTAGGCTTTTATAAACTTAGTCTCGGAGTAGAAAACATTAGAAAGCTTCAAATTTAACTTTAAATAAATGAAGGAAAATTTACAGCGTAATCATATGTATACTAAATATAATAATTCGCTATATATACTTTGAAGAAAAATTCCCTGTATATTTAAATTAATTACGTTATTAAATGCAATTTTGTTTTCATAACATTTTTCTTTAAAGAGAAAATTTAAGCCGCTTCTTTTATAAGCTAATTTTCTTCTTTATCTATTGTAAAGACCTTTATATGGTTTTTTAAGAGAAGCAAAACGTTTTATAAAGAATGACTTTTTGTTGAAAAATTGATTAAAAAAAAAAACGTATATCGATCTCGACAATTATTCGGGGACACATGGTATACAGGGTGTCTACGCTAAACCGTCCGTTAAAAGTTTATGGGGTTGTCGTTGCAATAAAATTTCGAAAAAAATCCTTGTCATATGGTTCAATCAGTTCTCCTCATGTGAAATATTTTCAACTTTATATCACTTCCGGTTCCACCGGAAGTAGCACCAAATTTGTTATTTTAAATAGAACACCCTATATATTAGTAATTTTTTTGATTCCTCGTTTAATTTGCATCATATTTTATTCAAACATATGTACACTTATCTCTTATAGTTTTCAAGAAAAAAAAATATTTCTGAAATTTTGACCTCTAAAAGACATCTTGAAATCTGTCTGTAACTTCTCTTAAGAATAAGATAAAAATATGATTTATATCTCTACTTATACTTAGAGGATGCCTCTATGAGTAAATTAATTGAAAACTGTCAATTTTGACAATAAGTGTTCTTAAAATGTCAATATCTAAGTGCCCTCTTCAATATCTAGTAATTCAATTTTTTTGAATAGAATGACCCATTTTTTTGTCACATGGTACGATTGGGAGGAATATTTTCTACAAAAAAGTATTATACAACTATACTCCTAAAGCAAGTAGTTTTCGAATTATTTCGAAGAATCGTTTTTCGTTGCATTTATGCAGGGTATAATGCGCGCATAAGACGCAAATAAATTTTAGTAGGCATGTAGCATGCTTTTATATTGTCGCGATTGTATTGCGAAATGTCAAATAATAAAAAGAATTAGGACAAAGTTTTACAGAAATCAACACAATGAATAATTGCACAAATCAATAAATTATCAATTTATTCTATGTACATGGCAACTGCCAATTGAACAAAATTTGATTCCAATCTTCTAAATCTTGTTTTTCTTTATCGGCGGCAAATGTGGATAGGTTTCATTAAATAAATGTTCTATATGTTCAAGTAACAATTTTATAGCAGTTGCCATGTATAAAGACCAAATTGATAATTTGTTGATTTGTGTAATTATTTATTTTGTTCATTTCTGTAAAAGGCTCTAGTTTAAAATGTACATACATCGACTGCATTACAGACTAGAATCTGCAGCCTAGTCTCCAAATTAAAGTCTACAGGCAAGAGTCTACATAGTTGAGTCTATAGATTGGAGTCAACAGAGTAGAGTCTGACTGTCTAAAGACTTTAGTTTAGAGTATAGATTAGTCGACTGTACTATAAACTAGAATCTACAGCCTAGTCTACAGAGTAGAGTCTACAGACTAGAGTAAACAGACTAGAGTCTAGGTTGTCAAATGACTATAGTTTAGAGTCTACATAAGTCGACTGCACTACAGAGTAGAATCTATAGCTTAGTCTACAGGCTAGACTCTAGTTTCTAGACTAGAGTCCACAGACTGGTCTAGGCTGTCTAAAGACTCCAGTTTAGAATCTACATGAGTCGACTGCTTGATGTCTGAAGTGCAGATTTTAGAGTCTGGGTCGACTGTTTAAAGTCTAGAGTATAGGGTATCTAGAATACAAAGCTTACAGATTAGAGTCTAGGTATCAGAGTCTAGAAATAAGTCTACATATTATAGTCTAGTCCCTGGGTCTCCAAACTATCTTCTTCGCGGGCCACAAATACAATTCTATATAATAAAGTCGGCCAAGATCCGATTAATTTTATAAAATTATGAAAAATTTAAGAAACAATTGTTACAATATTTAAAAATATGACATTTACAAAAAAAAATTACAAACAATCGCTTGCCGGATTCATGCAAGTCAAGGGCCGGATTTGGCCCGCGGGCCGTAGTTTGGAGACCACTGGTCTAGTCCATAGACTAGAGTCTACAGACTAAATAGAATCCCCAGACTAGAGTCTACAGACTAGATAAAGTCCACAGACTAGAGTTTAAGGACTAAATAGAGTCTACAGACTAGAGTATACAGACTAGATAGTGTCTACAGACCAGATAGAGTCTACAGATTAGAGTCTAGGGACTAGATAGAGACCACAAACTAGTCTATAGACTAGACAGAGTCCACAGACTAAATAGAGTTTACAGTCTACAGACTAGAGTATACAGACTAGATAGTGTCTACAGACCAGATAGAGTCTACAGGTTAGAGTCTAGGGACTAGATAGAGACCACAAACTAGTCTATAGACTGGACAGATTCCACAGACTAGATAGAGTTTACAGTCTACAGACTAGATAAAGTCTACAGGCTAGATAGAATCCACAAACTAGAGTCTACAGACTGGATAGAGTCTACAGACTAAATAGAATGCACAAACTAGAGTCTACAGACTAGATAGAGTCCACATACTAGAGTTTACAGACTAGATATGGGAAGTTCGAATCTTTTAGGTGATTCGAATCAACCAAATCATTTCTTAAAAGTGATTCGTTCATTATGAATCGTTCGTAAACGAATCACTTATAAAAAAAATAATGATAATAATAATAATATAGTTCGACCCGAGACAAATTTTCTGGGCTTTTCTAAACTCGAAATTTTACTTCATGCGCCATGCATATAAAACACTAAAATACTGTGAAAGTTATGTATATTTTAATCTCACTTGAAATCAGTGTATTATACGCGTGGCGCATGAAGTAAAATTTCGAGTTTAGAAAAGCCCACCCGAGACAAATTTTCACGGGGCTTTTCTAAACTCGAAATTTTACTTCATGCTTAGTCTGGGAGTGGAAAACACTCGTTTAAAGCTTCAAATTGAACTCTTTTAAAAAAACAACAAAAATACTATACTCTATATATATTATGTATTAGTCACTTCTATTATTATATGTTGGAAATAAATAGAGAAAAAACGCGCCATAAACTGTTAGCAAAATAATTAAGTACTTATTTTCAAAGCTATTGTACTCGCTTATTAATTTTTATACTTTATTTCTTACATTGTAATTTATTCGTATATTTACGAATAAATTAAAAAATAAATACTTATTTTAGTTATTTAATATTAATTAAATCATCAAATGTATAAAAGTCTTATGTTAATATAATTAAAATTCGTTTAATAAAGAAACCGAAACATCAAACGATATCTGGTTCATTAGACGTTTCGGTTTCTTTATTAAACGAATTTCAATTATGTTAACAACGAGAATTTTCAAATAGATTTTTAAACTATTTGCCTTTTTGGCATATATTTGCTCATTTAAAACTTATTTATAAACATTTTTAGGCAATATCTTTTCAAAATTTAATAAGTTTAATGCTTACATATTCCTAATGTATTAAATTAATATATACTTTAAAAACAAATCAAACAAAAGTTGTACATAATGAAAAAACACACAACTTTCACCTGAACACTTTTCACCTTAACTCTTTTGTTTATGATCAGTATACGAAAAAGCCTTGCGGAGATATTTATTTGATAATCACTCACAAATTGCTGCTTTATTATTAACATAATCAAAAAAAGTTTCAAACAAAAGATAATAAAAAAATACAACACAAAACTTTTAGTTAATTACCTTTCATCTCAGTTATTTAGTTTATGAACTAGTAACTAAAACATCTAGTGGAGATCAACAACTCACCGACTATGGCTTTCCATGTCTCAATCAAAAAATGTTTTAAACAAAAGTTGTACCCAACGAAAAGACAATCCACTTTTACTTTAACACTTTTCACCTTAGCTTTTTTGTTTTTGTTTAATAAACCGAGAAAGATTTTTTGATAATAAATACACAGCTTTATGATAATTCGAAAATTTACGAACGAGTGTCTTCCACTCCCAGACTAAGCATGAAGTAAAATTTCGAGTTTAGAAAAGCCCCGTGAAAATTTGTCGAGGGTCGCGCAGCGACCCGAGACAAATTTTCTGGGCTTTTCTAAACTCGAAATTTTACTTCATGCGCCACGCGTATAAATCACTGAATTCAAATGAAGTTTAAAATATACTCCTTGAAAATGATTCATACAAGATTGATCAAAGAGTATTCTCTTGCAAATGTTTGACCATTTGCACATGAACAATTTTATCAATGACATGCTGAATATTTCCCAAATTTTAATAGTTTTGACAGTATTTTGCGACGTTCAACCGTTTTCACTTTAATCATTTTCTGATGACAGTAAATCACTAGATTGTTACTGAAAACTTCCAACAAACACCAGAATTTAGCCACGTCTGAATCACAAACAATTTGTCTGAATTCGAAAGTGGAAAACACCAGGTTTGATGACAAAATCACTGATTTGGCAACCCTGACGATAACCTTAGTAAGCTAAAAAAAAAAAGAGAGAATGTAACAGTGTGTGCGAGGAGGATAATTGATGACAGCGCATTTAGCGCGCGTGAAAACAGCGGGCTAAATGCGCTACCCCAACAGAACGTTCTATATATTTCGCCATTTCGGTCATAGAGAACGTGCTGCCGAATTTTCGCCAACTCACAAAACTAATGTACAAAGCGGAGTTGAAGTTGCGCGCGGATTCGAGCGAACGAATTACTCATCCGATTCGGGCGGATTCAGACCGCATGTATAAATCCGAATCGGGAATACGATTCCGCTCGTCCAAAATCGTTCGGTCAGTCGTCTCGAGTAAATGAATCATTAACGAATCAATTCTTCTTGAAATATGGAATCAGTTCATTCAAATCACCATACAGATTTGTTCTTTTCGAACGAATCATTCACGAACGACCCATATCTATTACAGACTAAATTGAGTCTGTAATAGACTAGTTTACAGACTAGATAGAGTCCAAAGACTAGAGTTTACAGACTAGAGTCAACAAACAGACTAAAATGAGTTCACATACTGGTATACAGACTAGATAGAGTTCACACACTGGTATACAGACTAGATAGAGTCCACAAACTAGAGTCTACAGTCTAGATAGAGTCCACAGACTAGAGTCTACAGTCTAGATAGAGTGCACAGTCTAGCGTTTACAGGCTAGACAGAGACCACAGGCTAGAGTCTACAGATTAGATAGAGTCTACAGACTAGATAGTCTACAGACTAGAGTCTACAGATTAGATACAGTCTACAGACTAGAGTCCATAACTAGAGTCTACAGACAAGATAGAGTCTACAGATTAGAGTTCACAGATTAAAGTACACAAACTAGTCCACAGACTAGTCTAGACTCTCTAAAAACTGCCAAAATGCAGAGTTTAGAGTCTGGGTCAAATGTCAAAACTCTAGAGTTTAAGATGTCTATAGAACAGCGCTTAGAAATTTCATTCTAGATATTAGAGTCTAGGGATGAGTATACAGACTATAGTCTTGTCTGCAGACTGATTAGAGTCTAGATAACTAGTCTAGACTATTATCTAGGCTGCCTGGAGTACAGAACTTAACTATTAGAGTCTAGAGACTATAGTCTAGGCTGCCTAGAGTACAAAACAAAATCATACTACTTGCCTACTAAAATTCAATTGCGACTTATGAGCGCATTATTCGATGCACAAATGCGACGAAAAACGAATCTTCGAAATAATTCGAAATCTACTTGCTTTAGGAGTATAGTTGTAAATACTTTTTTGTAGGAAATGTTCGCCCCAATCGGACCATGTGATAAAAAATGGGCCATTCCATTTAAATAAATTGAATTACAAGATATTTTTGAAGGCACTTCGATATTGACATTTTAAGAACACTAATTGTTAAAATTGGCAGTTTGTAATTACTTTACTCATAGAGGCATTCTCTAGATACAAGTAGAGATATAAATCATATTTTTATCTTACTCTTAAGAGAAGTTACAGACAGATTTCAAGATGCCTTTTAGAGGTCAACATTTTAGAAATATTTATTTTTCTTGAAAACTATAAGAGATAAGTGTTCATATGTTCGAATAAAATATGTTACAATTTAAACGAGGAATCCAAAAAATTACTAATATATAGGGTGTTTTATTTAAAATAACAAATTTGGTGTTACTTCCGGTGGAACCGGAAGTGATAGAAAGTTGAAAATATTTCACATCAGGAGAACTGATTCAACCGTGTGACAAGGATTTTTTTCAAATTTTAAGTGCAACGGCAGCACCATAAACTTTTAACGAACGGCTTAGCGTAGACACCCTGTATACCATAACTTGATTAAAGAGGTAATTTAATAGAAATTCAATTATTTTGAATAAATAAATGTTAAGAAAGATTCGAAAAACATTGAAAAAATAAAAAAAATTTAAAAAATAAAATTATTTCTGGCAAGTTTAAATTTTGTATTTAGACTTAACTCTGGATCACAAATTACTTTTTCCCAAAACATTTTTTTCTAAAAATATAATTAGAGGTACTTCTCTCTTATCACACCTTTTGTTTTTCTAATTTTTGATCGCCCTTTGTGGATAAATTTACGATTTAATAATACAAATGTTGTTTTTAAGTCATCCAAAGCTTTTTCAAAATGAATTATTTTTTGTCGAAAAATGGTTAATAAGAAAGTTTTTCCTATCCGGGCAGTAATCCAGAGAGAGACGGTATGTCAACAAATTTCACAATGGTTCATTTGTTACTTTTTCAAAAAAATAAAAATTTAGACTAAGGGCCTTAATGTGAAAATAATAAAATTAAATCTCTGGACTAAAAGATTTCGTGACAACAATTTCATGTTGTCACAAAATAATAATTATAATTCTCCAAGTACAAACAAAATATAGGAGAACTCGAAAGCTATTCGAGCTACAGAAAAGTCTGGTATATAGATTTCAAGTATTTTTACGAGATCTACAACACACATAAAAAACACAAAAATAAGCCAGTGTTTTATTTAGCGGATGTGTTCCGTAAAAAAACTTGTGTTTGGTGATTCTGAAAAGTTTAAGAACCACTGGTGTAAACTTTACCTGTTTCAAAAGTTAACTTTATTTAAAAATCCGTTTTTTCTCAATTACGTAATTCCAATGTTTAAAATATTTGCTGTTCTAAGAAATCAGTGACCTTTTTTCGAAATATATCACAAAGTTAACGACTCCAATTAAGAAAAAAATAGCTTGACGCACAGAAAATATTGTTAAAGCAATCTTACATTTAAATCAAAAGCTACCCATTGTTAAACAGCAACTGAAGCTACGACACCGAAAATATACTATCTTTCAAACTTACTTCAATGACCTGTTTTTTATTATCTAACAATTTTTGCAGCTCAGTCAAGACCTTAATATCATCCTGAGGATCCGGATCCTCCGTCAACTTAGGCTCCTCCGCCTTACGGAGTCTTTTGAACATCCTCAGCACGAAACTGTTTCTCTTCCTCCCGTCCTTCCTAACATCACTTACCATACGAGCGAACCTCTGCATGGTGGTTCCTTTTTTTGGCTTTTCCGATTCGCTTTCATCCTCGTGTTTCGGCCTCGGCGGAAGTTCTGGTTCTTTGATTCGATTTTGTATCACCTCTTGATCTAATTCTAGATTAGACGGGATCTCGTAGATTTTTTCCTTGTATAAGGGTTCCGTGTAGGTGTGGGCTTCGTTGTCATTTTGGTCGAGCAAGTTTGGGTTTTCGGGGATCGATGAGTATTCGGAGTTTTCTAATAAACGCGAGCTTCTGTCTTGGATTTCTTGGTAGATGTTCTCGCGATTCCTCGCTTGGGAGTTTTCTCGGATTAAATCGGCGCTTGTGTAATTTTCATTTTCAACGAAGACTTCTTTATCAACAGAAGCGTATTCGGAGTTGTCTAAAAGTAAAGAAGGAGGCCTTTCTTCTCCTCTGGGTGCGCAGTTTTCTAATTTGAATTCTTCACTAGCTTTATCGACTTTTGCATGCTTTCCAAGCGACGAGCAATCTTCTTTATGTTTATCGAGTTTTGCGAGTTTGATTTCCTCTTCTTCAGCTCTATCAACTTTTGCAAACGTTTTGACTTCCCCAACGCTTGCGTGCTTTTCAAGTGATTTTATTTCATCTTCCCTGGGTTTATCAACTTTTGCGTACAAAGAGTTTTCCTCGCTAACCCCCTCTTCACCGCCACTTTCCTTATTCGTTATTTTCGTGGCTATTTTATTAATCGTGCTTAAACTGCCTCCGTAAGTCTGCCCTCCCAACATCTGTATCCTCTCAATTACGTTTTTCGCTTGCGGCGTTTTGCCTATCCTTTCCGGCATCGTGTTCTGCCTGGAGAAGACGGGCTTCTGCAACTGAATTACGGTCAATTGTTTTTATCAAGTGTTAAAGAGATGATTGCCGGATTTAAATACCTTATTGTCGGCCGTGGGCGTTGGTACCAAGTCGTCTGCGGAGTATCTAAAGTGGCTCATTTTCGTCGGGCTGCTGGTGATTTGGTTCAGTGCTGCTAAAATCGCCTGCATCCATTTCTCTTGGTCGTATCTACTTTCGGCCCTCTAGAATCAATAAGACAATAATCAATTGGACATACGAATTTTCCTAGTTTAAAATTGATACAAAGTCTGATTTAGTTCGTTTAAATCAGAGGTCTCAAAACTTTTTTTCTCTCGGGCTACATACACAATTCTGCATACTCGATTGAGCCAAGATATAATTGAAGGGCTTACTGTAATAATATGATAAGCCACACAACCAAAAAATGCTGTATTATTCTTCGATTCAATACAGCAGTAATATAAAAAGCTACAATATGCTCATATTTGCATGAAAACCGAAGCTTTCAAAACTTGTCAAACAATATACTATTAATTCTTAAAATCGTAGTAATACATTTTACTTATTTTTTAATTTCGAAGTCCAATATGTCAGCTTTGTTTATTTGTGGCATATCATGTTATTACAATTAGCCACTCAATTACATTTTAACAATTTAAAAAAATTTAACTAAACATCGTTATGATATTTAAAAAAATGACGTTTACGAAAGATTTTACAAACGTGGCTCGTAGTTTAAGGCAGAGCTGTTCCGAGGCAACCAGACCAAAAACTCTAAAATCTTCCGATTTCTATCTCTTTCCTAAAATGTTAGAGGGTAAGGGGAAAGAAACCGAGCACTCAAGGGATAATCCGTTATGAACACCACCCGCATTTTTTGGGTGTCAATGTCAACCCGATATTAACAGGTAGTAAGAAGTCCATCTGCTTTCAGCCGGCGCACAATGTGCCAAATCCGAGCGCGAGCGCCAGGGGGGGATTTTGAGGAAAAAAATTAAATTAAAAATTTCGAGAAAAAAACATATCCACTCCATTGTAGATACATGAAACCCTTCTAATCTTGCATGTTTATATTTTTCAACCCCCTATATTATTAACAATTAACGCTTAAAGTTGAGCGATTTAGAAAACATCAATTTTACGGCATTTCACTCGCAAGTTTAAATAATTTATTACATGGATAGTAGGCGTACTATCAATATAACATTATACACTATTGTTTATAACATAATACTGTATATTATGGTTGAAAAATCAAGTCTCTAAATATTTTAGAACAAAAGTTAAAAAAAAATTGAATATGAAATATATTTTAAATATAAATTTTAACTTTAGAAAGTGTTATAAAAAAAAATCTCAACTCGATGAGGTCTGGGACTATCACTAAAAATTAGTTCTATGTTTTCTCTAACTACCCTCAAAATTTTGTATCTCCACCGGTGCGTTTTTGGGGTCTTTTTCATTTTTTTATTTGACGCCTCCAATTAAAATTGGGTCGGGCGAGGCCCGTGTGCGGTGAGTATCGTGGAGTCGAGCGCGCGCTATTCTCGAGCAGCACGCAACATGATTTTTACGTTGGCCCCGAACAAAAAATAATAAAAACGAACATGTAAAAATTAAAAAAAAATAGGGCAGTTACAGAAAATATTAACAAATGTTTATATGATAGTCACAGTTCTTCCGGTTTGCAATCTTCTAAAAAAAATAATATAATAATAATTCAAGGCAGCAAAATTATATACAATTGTTATAATCATTACATAGGTTGTGACTTTCACCAAAAAATGTGGTATGTTTTTAAATGCCCTAAAAACTTCGTATCTCTACATGTGCGTTTTGTGTCAGGTTTTTGCGAATGACCGAGTCGATTTTTATCGGTTGCGCCTAATAAAAAATAAAGCACTTCAAAAAAACGTACAAATGTGAAAAGTATCTGCTGTAGTTTAAAAATAATTTAATCTGTTGTTTAAAATATGATTTTTTAATCAGAATATACACTACATTTTTCTGATTTTGCACATCAAAGTTATATATTTTATACTGTTTTATTTACTTACTTTTTTTAAATGAAAAATTGTCAGTATCCTCATGTCTGTTCGTCTTCGCTGTCACTTGTGTCCGTTTCACAAATAACTAATTTTTTAGCGTCTGCAGGTAGTTGTTTTTTATGAATTTTTACATCGCTTCTCAAAGAAAAAAATATTGGATCAGAACATACAAGAAGCATATTAAATAAATCTCGAATTGTATTAAGCCTAGAGTTTTTCCTAGTATGGTTTTCTCTAACTCTCTTATATATTTTATTGGTTGCTTCCTGTGCCTCTTCCGAAAGTTCTCCGATTGGTAAAAGACATTGTCAACAATTGTTATTTTGCTTCCGTGAATTAAAATTTTATGGACACTAGGAGGCATTCTATACCATCCATATAACAAGGTGTAAAGTCGGGCTGTATCTTCTGCATATTTATCAAACATCAATACATTTATTTTACGAGAACTCGACATTGTTATAAGAATTGTATAAAATCTGTTCAATAATTCTTCATTCAATTCAGTGATGACAGCTACTTTCTCATAATTTCGAAAAAATATTCGAGCAACGTTGCCAGTATTTGAAGTACCTCCTTCTTGCACAACAATATCAACCCTTATCCCTAACTCTTTACGTAATAGTTTTTGTATTCTAGTTTTCCGACTAAATATATTATTTTTCTCTTCTATCGTACATCCGTGAGTAGTTGTTTTCTTCAAATCTAATTTATAGGAGATATGAAGAACACATTCCATGAACTTAATCTATGCATGGAGGGAAGAAATACCATAATTTAAATTATCTTCGATAATAGGAATATTTTTAATTCTTTCAATATCATTCATCTCCTTCGGAGAACATTTGCATATAAAACAATTTGAGCTCGGAGTATTTGTTAAGGTATTTATAACTTTGCCGTCGATCATTGTAAACAACAAATTAAATTTTACCTCTACATGGTTACCATTAATATAAATTTGTTGTTTTTCCAATAAATTTACCTCTTGCCTCATACTCTTAACTTCATCTAGAATAAGCTGTTTTGTTTCTTTAGCATAAATAAATTTTATCGGTCTACATAATTTAATAGATGAAGGTTTTTCGTTTTTCCAAATAACACTTTCATCAGAAAATAATCTAAGAAACCAGTGAAAACACAAAGACACTCTTCTCTGTAATTTCTTCTTCATCTGTACTTCTATCATCAGATGGCTTTTGCATATAAGTAGAGTGCCCTGAGCTGCCATCGCAACCATATTTACACAACAAAATTAATTTACTAAATGATGTATCTTAAGAAAATTTAATTGTTAATATTAATCTACATAAAGTATGCTCAAGAAGGCTTTGCAAAGGTACTGATGCTCCATTTTGAGAAATAGAAATATTAGCTGGGTAACACATTGTCTTCATTATTTTAATTTTATTGTAAGATGGTAAAAGGTATTTTGCTCCATGAGAACGTAGTTTTTTTCTTAAATTTTTAAAACTTGCTGCCGTCATTTTTGAATCAATAAAAATTGATAGAGCTTCTTCATCTGTAAATTTTTTTACAGTTTCAACTTCATTTGTTTTTAAATAAGTTAAGACTTTTTTTATTTTTTCCTGTGAATCCGAGGAAGCACTTTCCACTAATTTGGCCGCTGGTATATTTCCTTTATCGCGTAAATTTTTTTTTGCTGCTGATAATATTTGTTCTGGTGTATTTTCGGTGATCAATAAATTAGTTTGTCTTCTTTTAGATGTATTACTTTGTATTGTGAACTGTGTACCTGATGTACTTGGTATTGGTGAAATATTTTCTATATTTTCAAAGAGGTTTGTATTTTCAATTAAGGCAGAACCCTCGTTGTATTTAAAAGGCAGCAGTAACCAATTTCTATTTTTTTTAATGAAATTGATATGAGATCTTGAGCACATTTTCCACTTTCTATTAAGAGTACTGCAGAAACCCTTAACTTTTTTAAGAATGTCATCATTTTCACTATTGTTTTTCGTCGAAACATTTTCAATATATTTTATTAAATAATTGTATTGCTTGACTGAATAAGGTTTTTAGGTTTTAGTTCGTACCATGCCTTATATAAATCGCCGTTTGTAATTTTAATTTTCTCCATTATCACTCAGCGTTTTGGATTAATTAAATTACACTAACACTAAACACTAGTTTAATTAAAGTAAACTATTAAACACTAAACTAAACTATTTTATACAGAAAAAAACACTAAATCAAAGAAAGAGTATATAGTCAACAAATTAAATAACACTTAACACTAACTTAATTAATAACTACTTTAAAATGTTCAATCGTTCGCTTAGGGATCAGAAAAATATGTGAACTGTTGGAGACTTCGTTTAACACTAAACGCATATTTTGCTTTCAAGAAAATTAAGAAAAATCCATTTCAGATACTTAAAACGTAAAAACTGTGTGACAAGAATGCCATTTGTTACGGTAAATGACAGCTCCATTCGGACCCCTAATGAAAATGTAAACACAAACAAGATGACCTTTATCACTAACAGATGTACACCCTTATATATCAATAAGAAAAAAAACCCATAAAACTATTTTTGTAAATGTGATTTAAATGGTGCAAAAAATACTCAGAGAAGAAATAATTTCACTATGATATATACCTCTATATTAGAAAAATTGTAGATTGTGAGGATTATGACTATTATATAAACATTTGTCAATATTTTCTGTAACAGCCCTAATTTTTTTGAATTTTTACATGTGCGTTTTAAGTGCGTTTTTATTATTTTTGTTCGGGGCCAACGTAGAAATCATGTTGCGTGCTGCTCGAGAATAACGCGCTCGACTTCGCGATGCTCACCGCACACAGGCCTCGCCCGACCCAATTTTAATTGGTGGCGTCGAATAAAAAAATTAAAAAGACCCCAAAAAACGCAGCGGTGGAGATACGAAATTTTGAGGGTAGTTAGAGAAAACATAGAACTAATTTTTAGTGATAGTCACAGACCTCATCGAGTTAGCATTTTTTTTATAACACTTTCTAAAGTTAAAATTTATATTTAAAATATATTTCATATTCAAATTTTTTTAACTTTTTTTCTAAAATATTTAGAGACTTGATCTTTCAACTATAATATACAGTATTATGTTATAAACAATAGTGTATAATGTTATATTTATAGTACGCCTACTATCCATGTAATAAATTATTTAAACTTGCGAGTGAAATGCCGTAAAATTGATGTTTTCTAAATTGCTCAACTTTAAGCGTTAATTGTTAATAATATAGGGGGTTAAACAATATAAACATGCAAGATTATAAGGGTTTCATGTATCTACAATGGAGTGGATATGTTTTTTTCTCGAAATTTTTAATTTAATTTTTTTCCTCCAAATCCCCCCCTGACGCTCGCGCTCGGATTTGGCACATTGTGCGGCGCGTGGCGTTATCTTTTGTCCGGTTTGGCGTGGTTTTGATAGAAAGATTTATTTGATATTTATAAAATTATTTAAAATGTAATTATAATTAATTCGACATTTGTAAAATAAAGTCGAGAATTATGTCAATTTTAGGTCAATAAAAATGTTTAAAACGTTTCTGACGTTTACATCTTGGTAAATATTGATCATCATCACATCTAAGCGTTATATATTTTTAACTTTACTGTAAATCAGTGGTTTATACGCGTGGCGCATGAAGTAAAATTTCTAGTTTAGAAAAGCCCCGTGAAAATGTGTCTCGAGTCGCTGCGCGACCCTCGACAAATTTTCGACGCGGGGCTTTTCTAAACTCGAAATTTTACATCATGCTTAGTCTGGGAGTGGACAACACTCGTTCTTAGAAGTTTCAAATTGAAGGATCACTCTAGATTACTAAGTTTATTACCATTTTACAAAGACTACAGCTCGAAGGACCAATCATGGTCTTCAAAGACCGAAAGACTACATGAAATCGAAGTTTTTTTACAAAAAAATAACAATCTGAAGATTTACAGCATGGATAGAAAAGAACACATCCAATTTTGAAAAATATCGAAGTTGGGTTGGTTTTCAGTGCGTTTTTAACTTCACTTTAAATCAGTGTTTTATACGCGTGGCGCATGAAGTAAAATTTCGAGTTTAGAAAAGCCCCGTGAAAATTTGTCTCGGGTCGCTGCGCGACCCTCGACAAATTTTCTGCGCGGGGCTTTTCTCAAATTTTACACCATGCTCAGTCTGGGAGTGGAAGACACTCGTTAGTTTAAAATACATCACAATTGGTAAAATATATATTGTTGGATGCCCGTCTTTAGGGGTGATATGTAAGCAAATTATGGGTCTTAGGAGTTGTCAAATAAGTGAGTAACTCAACTGTTTCTAAAGCACTCTTTACAAAAAACAAAAGATTAACATTTCACATATAAAATGTACAGGGTGAGCAAATCTTGATGTCTCAGCTCTATTATAAGAAAAGGAAAACGATAGAAAAAAATCTAAAAAGAGGTTCATAAATGGGATTGAGTAAGGTCCATTTTAATTCAAAATTGTATAGTTTCCTAAATTTTGAATCTGAAGTAATGACGTCATCGAAATGAATGAATTTGACTTTAAATTGCACTAAAAACTATAAGTGTGATACATCATTGAATTAAAAAAAATATATTCTTCCAAAAAATATGAAAATCCAAAATGGTGCCCATAAAGAAAACAAAAGTTGGCTATGGTGTAATGTCAAAGTTTTAAATGACTGGATTCAATAGTTTTTGAATACAAAAAAATTAAATTTCAAAAAATCTCTTTTTTGACAATATCTCAAAAACGAAAAAAGATATTTCAAATTTCAAGACCATCAAGAACCTCCCCCCCCCTCCTTGTGTGATCTTAATTTGTTTTAGTGGCGTAGATAGCTTTATATGGGAGGGTGATTTGAGTTAGTATGTTGTTTCATTAATTTATTTTTCTAAAGTTATACAAAAACAAGTACAAAAAATTATATTATGTTCATTGTAGCACTTTTTCCGTTATTTAAACAATTGATGATTGATGATCTTAGTCGCTATGCTGCGCTACGCGCCTAAGCCAATTTTCAGGCTTCTCTAAACTCAAAATTTTACTTCATGCTTAATCTGGGATTGGAAACACTCGTTAGATGATCAATCAAAACCAGAGTTGTTATGTTTAAAACACTTTGTTTTAAAACAGTGTTTTAAACATGTTTAAAAACAGCCGGGGTGTTTTAAACGGTTTTGTTTTAACCCTTCAAGCGCTAGCGTTACCATACGGTAACGCAGATATAACAGGTTTCATTATTTGTTTTTAAAATAAATTAAAGCTAAAATTGCTAGATGGCGCGCGAAATGTGTTCATATTAAGTCAAGCTAGCCATGCATTTGATGTAATGCCTTGCACTTGTGTTCTTTTATCAGTTGTGACCATTTGAAAAGTGTTCTCCTAAAGTAATCGATTTTCGCTTGACGTAAGTACAAATAAGTAACGTATTTTCAATTGTTTTTTATTGATACATGGAATAATAATTGTGGAGACTGTCTCTATATATTATATAAGGCCATAACCTATTTCTATGGTCAGTGATAAATAATTTTACCATATGGTAACGCTAGTATTTTCGCATGTAAATACATATATTATTTCAGTGACGGACTTACTCTGCAAGAAACACTAGAAATGGCATATGCGGATAATAATGAGGCAACAGATATATTTATTACACCTCCAGATGTTTACGTTCTTACTGACGAAGACTCTGGGGATGAAATTGAATTTGTACCGGATAATCTACCAAGGCGACAACTATTATCTGAAGCAGAAATAAGGCTAAAGAATATTATTGATTTGGATAACGAACCTGAATATGAGGAAGAAATAGAAAATAATAAGAATGAAGAGACTGATGGTAATACTACTCTAGACGACCAAAACCACAACATTTTTATTTATGATGATAAACTAAATACTCGCAATATTGAGTGGATAAACGGAGATTTGATAGATAGTGCAAAAAAATCTCTGCTGGTGATTATTCAGCCTATAAAAACATGACAGCTACAGAATTGTTTGAATGCTTTTTCGACAATGAAATATTTTTTATGTTGTTAGATGAAATGACTCGCTACGCACTGTTTTTAAACTGTTTAGATCCAAAAGTTACTTTAGAAGAACTGAAATGTTTCATAGGTATACTTATTGTGAGCGGTTATAATGAATTGCCGGGAAAGAAATTTTATTGGGTTTCTGAGAATGATATGAATAATTCTGCAATTAGTGGGGCTATGCGACGCGACAGATTTTTTTAGATAATGAAGTTTATTCATTGTGCTGATAATACCAAAATAGACGAAACAAATTATGGAAACTTCGACCATTGTTAACAAAATTACAAGGAAATTGTTTGAAAAACTTTATTCCAGAAAAGCATCTTGATTACGATGAATCGATGATAAAATATTACGGCCGTCATAGCTGTAAACAATTTATTAGGGATCAGATTTGGATATAAAGTTTGGTGTCTAAATACAAAAGAAGGCTACCTTGCGAATTTCGAAGTTTATCAAGGCAAACGATTTTCGGGAAACGAAAGAGATGAAAGGTTATTTGGAAAAGCCGCAGCGCCACTTCTGTCTATGATTGACCAACTAACCGAGAAGCATTTGCCATATCACTTTTATTTGGATAACTTGTTTACAGGCATTCCGCTTTATAATTTCTTGAGGGAAAATGGTTATTCTACCACAAGCACTATAAGAGAAAACAGAATCCCAAATGAATGTCCTCTTACAACAAAGAACCAAATAAACAAGCAGCCGAGAGGATTCTACGAATCTATAATTGCCCGTGAAACTGGTGTAATTCTTGTAAGATGGGTTGATAACAATGTTGTCACTGTTGCATCTACATCGTACGGTGTTCATCCAATCTCCAAAGTAAAGAGGTACTCGCAAACTGAAAAGAAGATAGTTCAAATTCCAAGACCACATCTAATAGAACAATATAATAATTACATGGGAGGGACAGATCAAATGGACGAAAATATTGGAAGATATAGAATTTCTATTAGAGGAAAAAAATGATGGTGGTGTATATTTACATGGGCAATAGATGTTGCTATAAACAATGCTTGGATTTTGAAGAGAAAATCAGAGGGAAAACATTCAGACCAATTATCATTTCGGAGAGAGTTAGCCCAGGGTTACTTGCAAAAATATGGAATGTCCCCTAAGAGTACAGGAAGAAAAGGTACTGCGAAAAACAGCGTTTCGTGCAATCGCGTAAGCGATGAAGTAAGGTATAGTATTTTTCAAGCTCTAGTGCTGAGCAATAAAAAATAATCTCGAGTACCGCCAATAAAAAATACAATGCCTCTTTAAAATTGTAGCCGCTACTGCATTAGGCATGATTTACAGGGGGTTGATTTCAGAGGGTTTCTACCTACGAAAAATGTTTCCATATTTTTAGTATTCTGACAGGAAATATCTCAAGTAATTTAAACAAAATATAATTCTAAAAATGGCAATGTGTCCGTCACAACATTTTCCCTAATATTTAATAAGTAAATTCATCTTAACAATTAGCTATTCAAGGATGTTTGCGCGTAACTTCTTTGCAATGCTTTTTAGTTCATCTCATTTTAAATTTTATACCATCAACATGAAATTCACAAAATTTACTTAGAATTGTTTGCACTTACATCTTGTGGAAAGAAAATTAAATTATATTATCACATTTTCTTATAATATTTAGCCAAAGTTGTAATTTTGAAATAAAATCAACGATTTTTGAGAGTGTTTTCATTTAAACAATTGTAAAAAATTAACAGATTATCAAAACAACTTAAAATTCTAAGAATCTGCACATAAATGAATAAACTTTGATAGGTTATAATTGAAAAATATCTTTACTGGATATTCCAAAATATCAAATCAAAGTTAAAATTTGAATTGATTTATATTTATTATATAAAATAAAATTCCATTCAATTTGAATAAATTCTGATCATTTTGAACTTTAACAATTTTGTTTCTGATTGATCGCCTAACGAGGGTTTCCACTCCCAGGTTAAGCATGAAGTAAAATTTCGAGTTTAGAAAAGCGTGAAAATTTGGATTAGCCGGGGCGCGCGAGCGAAGCGAGTCGCGCCTCGGCAAATTCAAATTTTCACGCTTTTCTAAACTCGAAATTTTACTTCATGCGCCACGCGTACTAAAGACTGACCTATAGTGGAATCTTCAACCAATTGGTAGGAGTGAAATAAATTTAGTATGTTAATTATCAACTGTTTAATTGACGGGGAAAGACACATCACCACCTATTTTAAATATTTGGGTTACAATTTTTGTTTCACGCCCTAAAACAATTATACTTTTTTTTACTACTTGTGTAACAGAAAAACCAACAGTGTTGAATATTTATGTTTGGGTTTTATTTGTATAAAAATTTAATATCTAAATTTAGACCAGAATTATCATTTTACACCCTAAAATAAAAATGACGTTTATCTTTATTATAAAAAATACTTAGAAAGAAATTAAAAACATTGTACATTTTCTTCCTTTAAAAATTACTGAATGAAATTGAATAAACTGCCTTTTTCCTTTCATTAAAAATAAAATAAAAGGAAACTTTCTATTATCCTCTGTTCCCTTTTTTCACAATTTTTTTTTCATTTTTAGACGGCATAATTTGTTAATTACATAAACATACATAAAAAGCCAATTTTTATATTATCTACAACTTTTATTAAAGAGATTTTTTTATATGATCATTTTATAGAAAAATTTTAAAAAATGCTAAGAGTAAACTACCAGTTCCGGTTCGCGCATTTTCACCAAAAGCTTTTCCTATCCTAGGATTGTAATAAAAAGCTTAAGTTTATAATGTCATCTTAACATCTTGATTGGTTTGGGCTGTACAATGGTGACAGACACACTTTTTTTTAAATGGTCTTAGTTAACAACTATCGGGGAAACAAATCTCAAAATGTCATGTTGACTATCATGATGACATGACAGCATCATTATTTGAAAATTGGTTCATAAATAATTTAATACCAAACTTTATTTATTTATTTATTTATTGAAATGAGCTAAATATTTATATGAAAATAATTTGTTTTTTGAAGAACATTATACCAAATCCCAATTGAGTGAAGTTCTAAATAGTCGTAGTAGAAAAAGAAATACTTATTATATCGATCAATTGGCAGAAGAACACGGACATACAGTGGTACGTTTACCTCCGTACCACTGTATTTTTAATCCAATTGAGTTAATATGGGCTCAATTAAAAGGAAATGTGCGGAAGAATAATGTAACTCCAAATTTAAATAAATCAGTAATAGATTTACTCAAAAAAGAAATATAAAATATATCTGCCGACCAGTGGTCAAGATGTGTTAAACATACAATACGTATTGAAAAAGAGTATAATACGTTTGATTCAAATTATCAATTTTTTATAAATACACAAGACTCTGATAGTGATGACTCAGATATAGATATAGACAATTAAAATATTATTATACACAATTTTTAAAAATGTTATAAGACAACGTTGTAGACAATAATAAAGTAATGTTTTTCGTTATTTGACATATAATATTTTTTAACCCTTTGTCTCTGTGATCTAGTTATTTTGTTTAAATTTAAAATGAGATGAACTAAAAAGCATTGCAAAGAAGTCACGCGCAAACATCCTTGAATAGCTAATTGTAAAGATGAATTTACTTATTAAATATTAGGGAAAATGCTGTGACGGACACATTGCCATTTTTAGAATTATATTTTGTTTAAATTACTTAAGATATTTCCTGTCAGAATACCAAAAATATGGAAACATTTTTCACAGGTACAAACCCTCTGAAACCAACCTCCTATAAATCATGCCTAGTGCAGTAGCGGCTACAATTTTAAAGAGGCATTGTATTTTTTATTGGCGGTACTCGAGATTATTTTTTATTGCTCAGCACTAGAGCTTGAAAAAAACTATACGATCAGCGAAATCATCGTATTACTCATACCCCTAATAAAAAAAGGCGGCGATGTGCCGGAGAAGGCTGTGATTCTAGCATCAGAACCATGTGCTGCAAATGCAATGTCGGCCTTTGTATTGAATGCAATGTTATATTCCATACTCCGTAGTATGTTTTATTTTGTTAATTGTATTGTAAACTAATATTCTTTTGTAATAAAATACGAGAAAAGCGATTATATTTATTCTTTTATGTAAATTTTTGTAACTCGAAGTTTTATGTCAGTTACCCAATAAAGTACTAGCGTTACCATATGGCAACTTGAATTTTTCAAAAATAAAATAGAAAGAACATGCAAAAAATAATATTTAAGCCACAATCTACCAAAAGCAATAATATAATTTATGCAAATATATGTTCTTTTGTTAATTTAAAAATTTCGGACTTGAAGGGTTAATGGTTGCAAAAAATAATAAAATCAAATTTATTCTTAAAGGATTTGTATTCGTAATTCGAAAAAACAGGATTAGAATCTTCGATTCGAATCATATTTATCTCTTGCGAATCCTTTATTCGAGTATTCGTGATTCGAATCATATTAGGTGATTCGGATTCTTGATTCGAATCTTTTTTACGAGGATTCGTCCCAGCTCTGAAAGAGACACATTATTATATAAATTCCATATTATATTATGAACATAATGTAAATATGTTTTATTTCACAGATATATGGCGAGATGCCGTATAAGCATTTTAATTGAACTAAGGATATCGTACGATGGAAAAGAAAATACTTAACCACAATTAAGAAGAACAATATGGATATTTTATTTTATTTAAAGATTAAGTATGAAATTATTTATAATTGCCGCCAAATTTATTTAGTGATATTTCTGTTAACATTTTATAGTGTACATTGGGCTTTGGCACTTACTCCTTCTAGTTTTTAAACAGACTATAGATAATAATATATTTTTGAAAAACTTTTAGCAATTACTATAACACGTTAGTTTGCCCCCAGAAAATATTGGAGGTTTATTAAAATATGTTCTAATATAATGCGTAGTATTTCAGATATTTAGCAGTCTCAAGTTAAATGAAACACCATGTATATCGTAAATGTGATTTTGCTTAAAGAATCCCATATTTAACGATTTTTAATACGAAATATTCCTTTTAATTAATCGTTTTTATTTTATTATTTTTCATTTGGCATTTTCGATAATCTAGTCAACAAATTTAATTTTTTATCGCATCTGGTTAAAGTCTTCTTTTATCTTTGTATACATTCAGTAAATGTTATGTTGATTGAATAATCCAATAATTTCTTCAATTATTTTAAATAAAACGTTAATATTTACAAAATATTAGATTTGATTTAATATTTTTGGAAAGGAAGTTCAAATATTTAAATTTTTCTTTGAAAAAGGTTAAAATTAAATATTAAAATTTTTCTTTAAAAAAGGTTAAAATTAAATATTTAAATTTTTCTTTAAAAAATGTTAAAATTAAATATTTAATATTTGTTCCAATAGTAAAAACAAAGAGTGGGTATATTTTTATATTGTGTAATTAGCAAATCTTTAAAATAAAAATTTGCTATTTGCCTAGCGAGGGTTTTTAATCCATGATTAAGTGAAGCGGAGCGACCAATCCAAATTTTCAGGCTTTTCTAAGCTACAAATATTTACTTTATGCGCCAGTCGTATAAAGCACTAAGTTAGCGAGAAGTTAAAAAACACATTGGGTCGTATGAATTCCCCTTGGTTAAGGCTTTCGTTAACTAAACAATTGATTAGAGTAACTAGAAACATCTAAATATTAATATGTACGACAAAGACAAACAAACTTAATGACTGTCTCTACTTTAACGAAAGGGAAATCATACGGACCACTGTGTCTAATAGCACGAAATTAGATATTATTCTGTCATCAATCATTTCAAGTACTAATTATAAATAATTAATATTAAATACTTTTATGTAAATCTGGTAACCGTTGTTTTTTAGTCATTTTCAAGTATTTTTTATATTTATTAATTTCAAATTGATATTCAAATTTTGCTGGGCTACTTTATCTAAGTTCAAAGAGCACGAGTGGTTTACGGATCACAAACCACTGATATGAAAGTAAATTATTTTAAATTCACCTGCCGTGGAATACCGAAAGTAGTTTAATCAATTACATCCAGTCCATCGCCGTCTTCTACTGAATTAAATTCAATTTCTATTTTGAAGTTGCTCCCGATAAATGTCAGTATGTTAGTAATCAGCCAAAATCGGCTGATTAAAAATTAGAGGTCAATCGAAATTTTAATCATTAATAAATAATAAATAAATAAATAAATAATAAATAAATACGTTTATTGTCCAACAGAACAAACCAATTTAGGACATATAACTTAACAAAATTAATATGCTATAATATGTAAAACTAACAAAAATCAATATAATATAGTATGAAAATTAAACAGTATGACATTTAATAAAAATAAATCGATTAACCTCAATGATAATTGGAAATTACAAAAATTATCCGCAATTAAAGGAATAATTATAAAATTAATTCAAAAAACTATTCAATACAATTACTTAAACCCTTTCTGCGCACAGACAAATTTATAAAATGAATAAGTTATAATTTGTAAAATTTACAAATATTAAATATTATGTAAATAAGCAATGCAATACAAACGAATAATCAATAGTATTATTTTCAATAACAATATTAGACAATCAAATATTCAGTAAATTATATAAATATATCCTGAAACAGGTTATTAGCATTGCGGCTCATATGATTAATGGGCCCTCTCAGCAAAATATTGGTAATGGGTAAAGAAAAAGTCATTATTTGTCGCGATGTTAGTCGAGGGACATGAAATTGGACCATGCTTAGCAGTTCGGACGAGTTCACTTCATTGCAAATATTTTTTTTCAAAAATGATGCGCTGCATATCTCTCCGTTTAGACAAAGACAAGCACTCATGCTGTTCAAGTAAGTCACTATAATCTGTCTGTCTGTCAGGATATATGCCACTAATTTTGTAGGTAAGGTATTTAAGAAAGCGCTTCTGGACTCTTTCAATTACTAATGAATCTGAGACATAGTACGGGTACCATATTACCGAAGCTTACGCTAGTCTGCTGCGTACAATAACATAATATAAAATTTTTAATAAGTTGGTATCATGAAAATAACGTGATGTCCGCATCAAAAACCCTAACAACTTATAAGCTGGTTTATCAATCTCATGAATGTGATTGGAAAATGTGAGTTTATAGTCAAATAAGACACCGAGATCTTTAATATTATTTTCACGTCGTATAATTGTATCGCCAATTTTGTAATTAAAAGAAATGTTGTGATGTTTACGAGTATATGATATTACTGCACACTTGTTTATATTTGGAGTTAGTTGGTTCCCAATACACCAATCAGTTATACGAGTTAAGTCTCTTTGCAGCAAAGCACACTCCAGTTCTGTGGTAACCGCACCATACATTTTTAAATCATCTGCATAAGCTAATACCCTACAGGACAAGGAGGAAATTAAATCATCTATATAGATATTGAATAATAGGGGACCCAAATTAGAGCCTTGCGGCACCCAGACGAAGAAATGAAATAATTTGATTTAAACCCATTATAAGAAACGTAATTATTACGACAATCTAAGTACGATGCTAAGAAGTTAACTAGGCTTAAAGAAAGGCCAAATGAGCAAAGTTTATTTATTAGAATTTCGTGATTTATGGTGTCAAACGCTCGAGAAAAGTCCGTGTACAATACATCCACTTGCCCGCGTTTGTCAAGAGATTCGCATATATGCTGATTAATGACAGCCAAATTTGTCGTTGTAGATCTACCAGAGCAGAATCCATGTTAGTGTGGGGATAGGTAATTAATAATATGCTTATAAATAAACTGATAAATAATTAAACTTAATGTAATCCGTAAAGGTGGGTGATAGTTGTCCTCTTGTACCAGAGGCAACTCATTTCTCGTAATACTTACAACACTATTAAAGTTACATAATACTAAATCTAATAACCTACTGTTACAGTTTAAGACATTGTTAAATTGTGTAAGTTTTAATAAATTGATAAAATTTAAAAGTACGCTGTACTTTCCATTATTTCGACATGGGTTATCAACATAAGAGGGAATATTGAAATCACCTATAATTAGTGTAGGTTGGTTTAGGATATGTAGAGAGATTAGTTCAAAAAACAGGTCTAATTCATCTATTGAGGTATCAGGGGGTATATAAATAACTATGAGATAAAAATAGCGTGAAATGGTGAAACATTTGCAGGTTACAAAGTCTATTAATGGACAGTGATTTTTGATGTTTGGTAAGTCTACATATTCATATGATATATTACTGTTAAGGGCTATCAAAACCCCCCCACCAGTTGTTCTGTTTGTCCTTTCAGAATTTCTATCTTGCCTCATTACGTTATAGTCAGCTGTAAAAAGTTCGCTTGTAAGAATTGATTCACAGAGCCAAGTTTCATTGAGGCAGATTATATCAGAGTCACAATTACATACATTATTGTAAAACGAGTGACTTTTAGAACGGAGTCCGCGGGTGTTTTGATAATAAATGTTTATAGATGTTGTTCTGTTGGACTGATTCAGTTTTCCGGAGTGGCGGATAAAGAAACTATTGTAGGTATGCCCCGTTTATACTTGATCCCAATGCCGGTTTCTCCCGAAGACAAGCGCTCTTGAAGCTTCTTCTTTGTTTCACGGTAAAATTCCATTTAGGTTGGAGTTTGGTCCCGGGATATCGATATATGTTTATATAAATTACTATTTTTCAATTCTCTCATATTTTTAAAAATACATGTTATAGAGGAATCATGTGGCAACGACACTTTAATAGGACGGTTGTTGACGGAGCGAGTCGGGTCATATTTACCCAACCTATAAAGTTTTACGTTGTCATTGTCCACTTTTAACAGTGACAGAACATCTTTAACTACTTTTATATCAGTATTATTTTGCGATACTTTCGTATTACATGTTTCCTCCAATCCATAAATAACAATATTGCGCTTACGTCGTTCACGCTCCTGCAATTCCTGGATAATTTTTTCAGTAAACATAGGTTCAGACGTTAGCTGGGATGGTGTAGATTTAAGATTTTTTATTTCTTGCTGTAGAGCTATTACAGCAGATTTTAATTCATTTAAGTCATCTCCAATTTTAATGCATCTATTACAGGTCCATGTTAGGCCAGATTTAAGGTTTATTTTTCTAGCTTCACTTTTAGTCAAATTTGCGCATGAAATTTTGAAGAATTTTTTGCAAACACAACACTCTACCATCGAGTGTTGTTCTTCCGGTTGATTACAACAAGCACAATTCATGTTAATGTCAGAAGATGAAAATATACAAGGAAAGGATTGACGTATTTCACGCTAGCGCGACCCACCGCAGCGACTTAGTTACAAAGGTAGAGTTGGGCCAAGGATAGGAAATATTTGTTAAAAACAATAACGAAGAAACATATGGCAGAAACTATTAAGGAAAAGGAAAAAATGTATGTACGGAGGATGAAACGTATGAATGAAATAAAATACAATCAATCAAAAACTATGAATGAAATAAAATAATAAAATACGGCCAATGGATTGATATAAGATATCGCTCAATAGGTGTAAATGAACATGAGTATAGATAAGTTCAGAAATGATGGAGGCTTTTTTCGAAATCTGACCTTCACAATGCTAGGCTGTGCAGGGGAATTACCAAGCCAAATCAATGAAATTACAAGTAAGATAGCAGTTAGATTTCACTAAGATTCACTCACCACGTGAGTGATTATTAATCCAATCACCGTGCCAATTTTTTGAATTTTCTGGTACTATTAAACCACTTAAATTAATTCACTAGCACGAGCACATGCACATCATTTATAACACCCAAAATTGATTCAATAGCGGTGCAATACAATTTTCTGAAAATCAATGATTAAATATTTAATCAATTGGGGTGCAAACAAGCGAAAATCACTCAAAAATTGGTCGATTTTGTGTTTTTCAAAATTTGCACAAAGTTTATTTATATCTTAACAACCTGTTCTGATTTGATGAAAATCTAACGTTTACTTTTCACTCCATGCATCGTAAATCAACGCTATAATTTATTAATTTGTTAAAATTGACTTACCAACGTTGTCGTGTTTGATCGTGTCTCGATTTGGAAAACACAGGAGGAAGCTAAAGCTGGTTTCACATTGCAAGGCGTGCCCAAAGTAATGGATCCTTTGCAAGGTCCCAGAGCTTCGTACTCCACTTTTGACCTGTAGTAGAGCAGTAAACGACCTTCAAGAACGAACCAATACTTCTTCCACGAAGAAACCATTCTCTGAAAAGAATCACAGTTTATATAAGCACAACTTAAAATCAAAAAGAACGTCACATAAAATGTGTTTTTATTTTAATTTAGCAATAAAATAAATTAGACGTCGGATTAAGTTATATATAGTTCATTTGATTTTTATATTAATTTTCACTGTCAAAATTTCAGTGAAAAATCATCAGGTATACTAAATACATTTTATTGAATCACCCTTCTAAGTTACTAGATTCTGACATATTAATGTGAGGTTAGAGTACATGAAGCCGTCATTTAGACAATTATATTATGCAAATATCAGTTTTTGTATTTCCAAAAGTTGTAATTCTTATAATGATGAACTGTAATCATCTGTAAAAGAAATGTATATTAACTATTTAAAATAACAAAATATGATTGAATCAATTTAAATAATTTATTAAAACATTTCTGTTTCGTCAAACCATAAACTAAAACTTTCAGGATGACTTTCTGAATCTGTTTCGTTTGTTAATATAATAATAATGGGTGGAAAGTTGTTACCGAACATTTCCATCTTCTTATATTATTTTCTTGTACAATATCTGTAAATTAATTTAATCCGGTATTGAAAATAAATATACTGCCTTTCAAAAAAATCAGAACACAAAGTATTTATTGGACGATTTTAATGAAATTTACAGAATTTGATCATGTAAATCAGTGGTGGGGAAACTTTCTTTAAGACGGGCCATTTGTAATAACCAGACAATCGTAGCGGGCCAAAGAATAATGCTTAATCGTAGGTAGGTAGTTTTTATGCGGGTCGTCACACTACGAAGAACGCGTTCAAACATTCTCACGACGGCACTCTTAAACGGGCCGGATTAAACCTTTCCGCGGGCCGGACTTGGCCCGCGGGCCGTAGTTTCCCCATCACTGATGTAAATGAACTGCATCGATGATCAAAAAATCAATTGTTTTGGTTACTATTTAATGGTATTTTTCCTTGATTTCACCATTATGAAGAGCTGCTGATTTTTTAATGTAATTGCTTCTAATATCCAAGTAGCCTCTGAGTAGTTTGACGTTTCAGTTTGTAAAACATAAAAAGATGCCCCGTGTTCGTCGGCGTGCACAATATCATCATCTAAGTGAATTTGAAAGGGGTCGCATTATTGGAATGCGAGAAGCGGGTTTTTCGGTTCGTGCTATTGCTGAAAGGGTAGGCCGTAGTGTATCGGTGATCGTACGCTGCTGGTCTAGATGGTCCGAAGCTGGGGAGAATCGACGTAGACTTGGATCAGGACGTCCAAGAAGCACCACCGAGCTCTTCGTCTTACAACTTTAAGGGACAGATTTACAACGTTGCGGGCATTGGGAAATGACTGGTTGGCTCTAAATGGCCAAAGAGTATCCATGGCTACTGTTTACAGAAGAATCCGCAGTTTTGGTATAAGATCTTACCGTCCACAATTGTGTCTACCTCTTACTCCGCAGCATCGCAGAGCAAGACTTGATTGGTGCAGGGAAAGACAACATTGGACCCATGAATGGAATAACATTATCTTCAGCGATGAGTCTCGGTTCTGTTTATGGGCTCATAATGGTCGCAGAAGAGTGAGACGTCGACGCGGTGAACGCAGAATTTTACAATTTGCTGTTGAAAGACATACGGCTCTTACACAGGGAGTTATGGTTTGGGGGGCAATAGCATATGGTAGTCGGTCTCCTCTAGTTTTTTTTAAAAGCAAGTCTTAACGCGATTCGGTATATTGACAACATTTTACGGCCAGTGTTAGTGCCCTATGTAAATGGCTTGCAGAACCCCATTTTTCAGCAAGATAATGCTCGACCTCACACAGCGGCCATTACAAGACAGTTTTTTGATAGTGCCGAAATCAATTTGTTACCTTGGCCATCTCGTTCTCCAGATCTATCGCCAATAGAACATGTTTGGGATATGATAGGTGTTAGAATAAGTAACTTACAGCGCCCCGCTAACACTGTAATGGAACTTAGAGGTCAAATTATCGAAGTTTGGAATGAAATACCCCAAGTCGATATTGACAGCCTGATTTCTAGCATGCCTCGACGTGTTAATGAGTGTTTGGGAAATCGTGGAGGCCCAACACATTATTAATTTTTATTCATTTGTTTTTTTGTTTTTCAAGTTGATTTTTTGATCATCGATACAGTTCGTTTATATGATCAAATTGTGTAAATTTTATTAAAATCGTGCAATAAATACTTGGTGTTCTGATTTTTTTGAAAGGCAGTAAACATACTTCAAAAATCCGAAATCTTTTAGAAAGCTCTTCCTTCTGTAAATTCTTGTTTTAAGTTTTACAGTCTTCAGTGTATCTGACCACTGATGTTTTTTCGCGAAGGGATAAAACCGCCCTAGGTTTTCTCTTTTTTTGCTAAGACCTCGTTCTTTTTAGATATCTTGATGAGCATGAAGAACGTCAATTTTAAAATCAAAATTGAAATGACAGTGTCATTAAGACACTTTGTACTACAGTCTATTTCACGAATGTTTACACTCACGTTATCAATTATAAAATTCCCAATCAATCTGTTCAAGGTCATATGTAATTGCGCTCATTGGCGTAACGTTAAAAAAGGGGTTTGGTGTTTATTTTCTTAGCGAATCCTGCATTGAAACTAGAGCTGGGACGAATCCTCGTAAAACGGATTTAAATCACGAATCCGAATCACTTAATATGATTCGAACATTGAACATCGTTCATAAAAGACTAAATATCTGACTCCCTGTTACTCTAATTAAAGATGTATTTGTGTGTTTCTGAACTTCACTTCAAATCAATGTTCTGTACGTGTGGCGCATGAAGTAAAATTTCGAGTTTAGAAAAGCCCGAAAATTTGTCTCGGGTCGCTGCGCGACCCTCGACAAATTTTCACGGGGCTTTTCTAAACTCGAAATTTTACTTCATCCTTAGCCTGGGAGTGGAAAACTCTCGCTTAAAGCTTCAAATTGAACTTTCAAAAAGAAAAAACGAGAAATATCTAACGATTTACAGAAAATAGGCTGAATTCGGAATACGTATACTTAAAAGAAAAATTCCCTGTATCTGTTTGCTCCGAAGAAATATAAATAATTATAAACCATAATAAAGATAACAAGAATTTCTCAAAAAACACTCGTTAATTAATATTATACACAATTGGCGTTTGTTAAACAATGGCGGCGACCAAGAAAAAACATGTATTTTTAATCTTCTAGTAGAAATGCGTTTTATGTTAAAAGAAATAAACTATCTATCTTTCAGCTAGTGTACTATTTTGTTCCTTCTACAGCCTGTACATAAATGGTTGTCGTTATGTAACCATGTAAAATATTTTTATGCCGCTCTAGTAAAATGGGTTGAATTGTTATCTAGGCAACTTAATTTACACACTATAAATTAAAGTTATATTCATGCTACTGCAAATATTATTTGCTTCAAATGCAATGGATGGTTTATTGACCAAAATATAAGACAAAAGCTCGAATTCAAACCTCACATCTAGTGTTTATTGGATACATTTCAGACAAATAAGACAATCAAAATAATAATAAACATAATTATAAGTGCTGAAAATGTTCACCATTCGCCTGTAAACACATTTAAACCCCTCTTCTTTTATTGTCAAAGATATTGATCAGCATTTCAGGTGTTATCGTTTGACATGCAGTTATAATCGCTGCCCTCAATTCTTCCAACGTATATAGTCGTTGTCGAAAAACTCTGTCTTTCAGGTATCCAAAAATAGAATAGTCCAGCGGACTTAGATCTGGAGAACGTGTAGGCCATAATCCTTGACTAATTAGTCTATCACCAAAAATTCTCTAAGATAGTCCAATGTTGCTCTAGCTGTATGAGCTGTCGCACTATCTTGTTGAAAATATCCGTTCTGTAATTCTTCATCGTCCAACTGGTTTATAAAAGGATTGATAAATTGTTGCCGATATCTCTCACCATTTATTGTGCTATCAAAGAATACCGGCCCAAATATTCTACGGCGAGACACTGATAGCCAAATTCCAATCTTCCGAGGATGTAACGGTGTTTCAATAAAAAGGTGAGGGTTTTCCGAGTGCCAGAACCTATAGTTTTGCGAATTAATATATCCCGAGAGATGAAACCAAGCCTCATCACTGAAAAACGTTAAATCCAGTGTTCAATCTTCATTTAAATTTTCTAAAAACCATCGACAATAATTCATTGGGCGTTCCGGATCAACTGGTAATAATTGATGAACCACAGACAGTTTATAGGGATGTAAGTTCAACCTCTTCATCACAATCTTATGGCACGTGTTCGAAGGAATTGCAGTTTGCAAAGCCAATTTGCGAATAGATTTCTGCGGGCTTACAGCGAGTCGTTGTCTGACATCTTCGACAACCTCTTGTGACACAGAGGGCCTGTCTGACGATTTACCTCTCTGCACACTACCAGTTTGCCTGAAACGATTCACTATTCGTAGAATATGTTTTGATAACACCGAATATTCAAATTGGTGATCCGGAAACTTCTGCTGAAATTCTCGAACACACTCTGGTATTGAATAGATCCATGCCCCATTTTCTAATCGCCCATACCGAAAGTACGACTCGATTATGAAAGCATTATTCTCATCAGAATACATTTCGATAAATTGCTTTATTTTTGTTTGTTTGACAGACGACAGTAACAGTTTAGTTCAGGTGCACAATTTTAAAAAGGCGGCAAAAGTGAATTGAAGTGATTACATAATTCCAACCATTGATGTACACGCTGTACTATTACTAGGACTTTCTGCAACTAGTTGTAGTACAGGCTCCGTCTGCTGGTGGCAAGATACGATAAGCCAGAACCATCTGAACTAGGGGCTCTGTTAATAGCAGTAGTTCTTTCTGCTAGTAGAAATTGTGTTTTTTGCTATAAAAAAACGACTGCTAGGTGTTTCTGCTACTAGTAGTAGTACAGGCTCCATCTGCCGGTAGCAAGATTTCAAGCTAGAACCATCTGAACCAGAAGCCTTATAATATATAATAATATAATATAATTTATTCATGTTAACAACTCTTACAAGTCTTACATATGTCAATAAAGTGTAGTTTTGCTGAAAATACTGAGCATTTAATAGATAAAATAACATTTGTAGAACCGAAATAGGGTACAGAAACAAAAATTAAGACAAAGATAGGGGGGTAAGCTGTCCCTGGTAGTACAATTAAAAAAAAAAACATTATAAAGTTGTGACCCGATAAAATATAATAAATTTTCTGCTAATAGCGGTAGTTGTTTCTGCTAATAGAAATAGCGTGTTCTGCTAAAAAGTAAACGTTTCTATCAGTAGTAATAGTTATTTCAGCTAGTAGTACAATTTCTTTGTGCTAGTAGCGTTCGTCCTTTCAGTAGTAGAAAGAACAACTACTATTTTGTTTCTTCTACTACTACTACGAGTAGGCCTTTTTACTACTAGTACGGACGGAACCTGTACTACAGGTTCCGTCTGCTGAAGACATCTGAAGCTAGAACCATCTGAACTAGAAGCTCCGTTAATAGGTCTTTCTGCTGAAGTAATTCTTTTAGCTAGTAGCAGTTGTTCTCAAGACCGTAGCCAGAGGAGGGAGGGGGGAGGATGTGGGGGTTCAAACCCCCCCTGAGATTTTCAAAATGATAAATGTTTGTATGTAAACGCGGGACTGTGAGAGCAAAAGCAATATTTTTCCCTAAGCCCCCCCTTATAAAATGTTTATAACCCCCTCCAATTCTCTTTTCTGGCTGCGGCCTTAGTCGTTCTTTTAGCTTAATAGTAGTTTTTTATTTTACTACCACTAGTTTTTTCTGTTACTAGTAGTAGTAGTAGTACAGGCTCCGTGCGCGGAACTAGAAGCTCTGTCTGCTAATAGCGGCAGTTCTTTCTGCTACTGGACAAATCGTTTATAACTGAAAAAAAATAAACGTTACATTTCGTAGTAGTGGTTCTTTCGGCTAATAGTACTTAGTTATACTAGTACAGGCCTCGTCTGCTGGTAGCAAGATATCTGAAGCTACAACCATCTGAGCTAGAAGTTCTGGCTGGTAATAGTGCTAGTTGTTTCTGCTAGTAGAAATAGTGTTTTCCGCAAAACAGCCTATTTTCTGTAAATCTTTAGATATTCTTTGTTTTTTATTAAGTTCAATTCGAAACTTTGAACAAGTCTTTTCCACTCCCAGACTAAGCATGAAGTAAAATTTCGAGTTTAGAAAAGCCCCGTGAAAATTTGTCGAGGGTCGCGCAGCGACCCGAGACAAATTTTCTGGGCTTTTCTAAACTCGAAATTTTACTTCATGCGCCACGCATATAAAACAGTGATTTAACGAGAAATGTAAAAACACGAAAGACATTTTTCATGTTAATCCTCACAATTAATTCGAATTATTTTTGACGATTCAAATCCTTTTGTAAGCATTCGAATCCTTTTATAAATATTCGAATCCTTTTATAAATATTCGAATCCTTTTATAAGGATTCGAATCATCCACATATGAATACGAATACGAATCCTCTTAAGAAACGGAACGAATCCAGTTGAACTAAAGTATTCGAATCCTCTAAAAGGATTTTAATCCTGAATGATTCGAATCCTGCCCAGCTCTGATTGAAACCATAGAAATTGCATTCCAACATGTAATCTTAGGAAGAACTCATGCCAATGAAGACGTTATTGGAATGCACTTACGAAAAAAATCCCAAAAGAATGATTACTGTTATGAGATTGACATTATTCTATGTACAATAATAACAAAATGCAATACAATTAATTTTAATATAACAATATTTATTTTCACTTCTATCGCGTCCATTTCAAAAACTATGAATCTTCATTCATGAAATTTAAAATGGTCGCGATAGAAATCTTGTTTGTGTGGGTGCTCATGAGGCTATTTATTTTAAATTTTCAAATTTTCAAACGACGAATAATAATAGTCAACGACGTTGGATATTAACCAAATAGCAACCTTTCTTCTAAAATGAACGGAGAAGCAGGAAAATGCATAAATGTGGTATTACATGATAATCCGCTACGCATATTTGATCGAATCAACACCCGGTAATTTGGTGGAAGTTGATTTAATCATTATCACTGTCTGTTACATCATCTTCTGAACTACTCCCATCTCCAATACGAATAATAAATTCTGGCACATTATCAAGAGCGTTTTGGCTGATGTACCACCTATCGATAATTGATTCTGTGTGTCTAACAAAAGAGTCCCACCTTTCCGGAGTACATTTTTCTAAGGATTTGTGCTACATGACCAACACATCATTGTCTCCATATCCTTTTTTGCCTATATGAGCATCATAATATTGTTTTGCCTGTGCCCATATTAGTTCTATGGCGTTAAACTCGCAGTGATACGGTGGAAGTCGCAATATTTCATGGCCATGTTCAAGCAGATATTCGCCTACCACATATCTGTAAGGTCTAGCATATCGTTTGGCTAGGGCTAACAGTTCCGCCTTGAACTTGTTACTTCCACAGGTTTATTGGTATCTTGTAGCCAATGTGTGATTTATGCCTTCGTCCAAGAAATGATGGGCTGATTTTCTACGAATACGCCGTGGTAAGGTACATCCATAACCAGTCTGCAAGTTTTTAAGTTGTTGCATAAATAAGGAAAGCATTCTCCACGAAACTTGTACTCTGACCAGCATGCAAAATAACGAAGCGCTTTTCCTCACCGATAGCTCTCCTTATATTAACAATTCACCTCATGGACTCATCTACAGGTAAAAGGGGACCTCCATTGCATGTTTCCTGGTTGAAGTAGTCCATTACTTTAACAATCATATCTCGGGCTACTTCAATTAGTCTTTTTTTAGGCATTTTGAGTTTATGGTTATAAAAAACTAGATCTAATCACAAAACAATTAATTCTACACTTACTTACACTATGAAAAAACACGAAAAACTTACGAAAAAGCTAAAAGAAACAGAAATACTTAGAAACTTGAAAACTTGAAACTGACGCTACTGACGTTTCTGGGAAGCGTTGTGCTGGAGTAGACATGCACTATAATGGCGTCTTTGTCTAATGCATCGCCTCACGTTTCCGTGCGGTGAGCACTGTTGGCGGTACTTGTATCAGGAGTCACAAGACATACGTTTCTATTATTTACTACGAGGATGCGCATATAATAGTATAAAATGGTAGAATATGCTTGTCTTTGATACGTACATAAATTGATGACGTGACTGCCAATATTCGTGAAAAATACTGTATCTATCAACATTCACCAAAATCCCTGTTCTAAAATATTGTATTTTGCTTAGTTAAGAATAATTTGAGAATTAATATAAAAATCAAATTTACTTTATTATTTCTATTTTAATATTTATATATATATATATATATATTATTTGCAAGGAACAGCACAGTTTCATGGAAAGTCGATTAACTCTAAGTAATCTTTTAACTTATCAAAATAAGTTACAAAATATAGGTAAAGTTTGATTAGTATTTTATACGATTTACCTGTAAACTGGTTTTAATATAAATTTGTTGGATGACACCCAGACTGGACGTGAATTTATAGGTATAATGAATAGTTTTGGTATACACTATAGTGTGTCAGAACCGACTCGTTATTCCTCTTTGCTAGACAATATCTTTACAAACTATCAGGGTGAATGTCACGCTAAACTGATTTACACGGAATTTTCCGATCATGATTCTATATTATTAAACATTCCACTAAAAAACACACAAAATTGCGTGAATAAAAAATATCTTACAGATTGTATTCTGAATGCAATCAACACTCATTCTATAACTCATTAATGGTAGAAAACTGGGAGACAGTTTATAACAGCAGCACAGTAGATGATAAATATAATCATTTTTTTAACACTTTCCTGCACCATTTCGAAAATTCTTTTCGGGTCATCTCTAAACAAACCAAAAATAATTGAAAGCAAAATCAATGGATTACAAGTGAGTTAATAGATATGTCAAAAAATTAAAAGATCTCCACTGGATTTACAAATCAACAAATTGTTTAAATACGAAATCCAGACATAACGAATTAAAAAAGATATATAAAACTGAATTAAAAGCAGCAAAGCAAAAATGGAATGAAAAGATACTTAATTCAAACAATATCACAAAAACCTCATGGGAAGTTATTAAGAATAATATAAACAATAATAAAATAAAGGATAAAATAGCTCTAAATATTAATAACAATAGTGTGCAAAATACCAATGAAATAGCTAATGAGTTTAATAAATATTTTACTGAACGACACGTACCAACCAAAGAGGTTTTACTGCAAATCCCCTCATTTAATCAACCCAGTAGTATGGTTCTAAGAGAGGTTGATTGCACAGAAATACAAAAAATTATTCAAACTGTTGCAAATAAAAAATCCGAGGGACCGGACAAAATTCCATATTTTATCATAAAGAAAATTGCCAATATTCTTTCTGCGCCGTTGACCGATATAATCAACTGTTCATTTTCATCTGGGGTCTATCCCACTAAACTTAAAACTGCGAGAGTCACTCCGATTTTTAAAAAAAGGGGAAAAAACAAATATAGAGAATTATAGACCTGTCTCTAATCTATCTATATTTGCTAAAATAATTGATCAAGCTTTATATATACGAATAACAGAGTACTTGGAGAAATTTAAACTACTATAGTCAACACACTACGGCTTTAGAAAGGGCAGAAACACAACAGGGGCTTTATATGAAGCGGTTACAGAAATTGTCAATATATTAGAAAAAAGAGAAATCCCAACAGGAGTCTTCTTTGATTTAAGTCAAGCATTTGACTCAGTGAATCATGAGTCACTGCTTGGGAAATTGGAAAGGTTCGGTATTAGAGGTCTAGTAAATAAATTGATCAAGTCATATCTAAGCAATAGAAAACAATACGTGGAAATAAGAGAAGAAACAATAGTAGAAATAAATACAAGGTTCCAGTCTGAGTGTCAACAAATTAAAACAGGCCTTCCACAAGGTGGAATTTTGTCTCCATTATTGTTTTTACTGTACTCCAATGAGTTGTCAAATTTAATGGCAGAACAAAAGAATGAAGATAAATATAAAATTTTTCAATATGCAGATGACACGACCATATTAATTCAAAGTGACAGCATTGTAAATGCCTCAATTAACTCACAGACAGTGGTCACAAGAATGGAGAATTGGTGTACACAACAAAAACTTATATTGAATCCAAAAAAATCACAAATTATACAGTTCTCAAACAAAAACAAAAATATAGACACCTGTAGTATTTTAGTAAAAAGTTGCGAAAAGACTATCAAAGTAGATCGTGTCACAAAATTCCTTGGGGTGCTAATAGATAATCACCTATCGTGGGAGGATCATGTATACCATGTAATAAAAAAATTAAATTCAGCTCATTATGCTCTGCTCGTCTTAAAAAAACCTAGTGGGAACAAAGGTACTTATTGCATATTACAATGCACACGTACGTTCACATTTAGAGTATGCCAATATTATCTGGGCAAATTCAGTACATACGGGCCGTATATTAATCCTTCAGAAAAAAATAATACGCCTAATAGCAAATAAAAGGAGAGATGAACACGCAAAACCTGTATTTATCCAACTGAAAATAATGACAGATTTACTCACTGCTATTATATAATTTATGTCTCTTTGTAAAAGAGAATATGACTAAATTTTGTAAGAACTCAGACATAAACACTGGTATGCAAACAAGGCAAAGCAATGCACTAAGTATTCCCCCTCACAAAACGGCGCTATACCAAAAAGGGCCAATTTATTTGGGAGTGAAAGCATACAATAAATTACTGGAAAATATAAACTCGTTAAACAATACAAAGTCATATAAAATCGCACTGAAACATTTCTTCATTGAAAATCCGTACTATTGTGTAAATGAGTACCTTCACTCCGAAACAAATTGAATGGAAATATTTTAAACTATTAGTATGTATGTTCGTTTTATATGTAAGGGTTTGTTTTATACACATTATAAACGTCAGTGTTTAATCTTAACGTACATATACATATATATTATAAACTGACTAATTTATAAAAACCTGACATATATATGTGATTACGCATATATTGTATATTTTTAATTTACCACCTAGGCTGTATTATATATTATTACTCCATGTACATTGACTTGTGAAAATTATATTAATATAATATGTAATACCAACAATATATAAATAAATATAAATAAATATACCGGTATTACAATCCATAATACTAATTCTAAATAGGAAATATTTGTAAATCTTGTACTTACCAGCTTGCCTTTCTTTTCCAAGTAGCCAGAAATTTTCGCCGCCGTGTGATTTTCGTGCGCCATCTTTATCTGGAATAAAAATTATTGAAGTTAAGGATCATTTCACTGTTTGTTTAAAGTGTAAAGAACAATGATTGAATTCGAGGCTAATTTCTGCTCGCCAGCAAAGGTAATTATTCTGTTTCATGCACTTGCATTCCAATTAACCTGCGACATGTAAAGTCAACTCGAGTCCCTCGTTTTCCAGCGGATGTTTATTTTTATCTGTTAAACGGTGCTTGTTGTAATGGCCCTCGATTTAAATAAAAACAGTGAACAGTACTATTCAATTCGCTCACAAAGGACTGTTCATGTATTTAAACTCACTCGAAAAACAAAAGATTTTTGTCGATAGACTTAAAGGATTGGAATTTTAATTATACAACTCAATTTACTCATGAAAGACTTAAAATACTAGATTTTTTATTCAATGTTCAATTAACTCGTTAACAATTCTAAATATTTGATAATTACTTTGATATTTATTTCATCTACAAAAGAACATGTACCAATTGGAGTATTTTACTGTATTGTAAGACAAACATATTATTATATAGTAAGAATTTGTCTGTTATGTATACTCCTAATATATATACGCGGTATTTGTTCAGGCATTCGTCGAAAATCACTCCACTTCCAGATTAAGCATGAAGTAAAATTTCGAGTTTAGAAAAGCCTAAAAGTTTGGTTTGGTCGCTCCAACCGACGACCAAACCAAACTTTCATTCTTTTATAAACTCGAAATTTGACTTCATGCGCCACGCGTATAAAATACTGTCTTAAAGTGAAGTTCAAAATGTACGGTTTAAGTTTATTTTGACATTTATACATATTACCAATGTTTATTTCGTGTAACTAAATCTTCCTTACTTACAATTTGCTTTTGGAATTTTTCTTACAATTATTCACACACATCCCAAAGAAAATTGCCCTAATTTCAAAAGCCGCAAGATTTCGTTGGACGTAATAATGATTTTTGTTAAATTTATTAACCCGAGAACAAACTAAAGCAGTACATTTTGAAATTCACTTTAAAACAGTATTTTATACTCGTGGCGCATGAAGTAAAATTTCGAGTTTAGAAAAGCCTGAATTTGGATTTCGACCCTACGCGTCCAAATCTTAGTGTTCAGGCTTCTCTATACTTGAAATTTTACTTCATAGGAGTGGAATCACTCATTAGAAGCTTTAAACCGAACGTGGTCATAAAATCGACGAATACTTGAAAAATTACAGCGTATACATTGGGATATGTCTAGTAAAAAAGAAAAAATTACTGTATATTTGTATACATGTATAGGAGTTCAACTACACCAAGTCACATTTTTACTAATTGTTTAATTGAGTTATGTGTAGTATTTAATCACAATCAAAGACTTTTTATTCCTTACTTCACTTTTATTATTATTTGTTATAACGAATAAAAATAAAAGTGCAAGAAGGAATAAAAAGTCTTTCATTGCGAGGCCATATTTTTTCTAAATATGTTTTTTTATACTGTTAGAATCAGAATTGTTTACTTTATCAAGAGGTATATAGTATTGTAAAATTTTAAAAATGTGACTTGATAACATACAGATAATATTTAAAATTCAAATTTTTTTATTAAGGCTGCGCTGTCGTTTCAATTTACATCCGTTTAAGAATATGAAGGCACATGAAGTTGTGGTTTAAAAATACTTATTTTGGTACATAATTATGCACTCTTGCTGGAAAAAATGTAATTATCCAATAAAATGGTCTGTATTGATATTATGAACGATTCTTTTTTCACAGGATTTTTTGATAACAATACATTTTATGAGAAAATTACATAAAAATTGTATAATCACAAAATTATTGTGGAGGGCATGATAAAGTGACATTTTAGAGTTTTCTTTAATTTTATTTTTAACTACACTAAAATAAAAAATAAAATCAAATCATCATGCCCTCTGCAATTTAATTTTAGACAGATGTATGAAGAAAGAATTAAAATAATCAAAATAATAACGACAAAATTAGTATTCTTAGTTTCCATAGGGTAGAGCGCACTCTTAACGACAAAAACAATTTTACAAACAGAATAATATAAATATTACAAATAACAACTAATATTAGATAGAACATACCTTACACATCAAAAACTTTAATGCAGATAAATCAGCGGTAGCTCACTACGCCATCGAATCAGGTCACAAATTTTCAATAGATAAAATGAAATTATTAAAATTCTCCAGTAATTACCGGCTTAATACCTTGGAGGCAATAGAAGTGAAAAAAGTGGAAAACCGGCTATTAAACTTTGATTTAAGCCCATTAGTAAATCCTTTTCTAGAACTGATCGCAGCGCTCTAATCCCGGTCACCCGAAACAGTGTAATTATAATCCGCCCTTTACCTACCTGTACCGCTTCCCCACTAATTACGAATCTGTATCCACGTGGTATAAATTAAGTTTCAGTTTCTTTTTGTAACTAGTTAAGCATTGATAATGGTCACATAGTGACCGAAATGTACATTTGCGATTTTAAATAAATCTTGTGAAGAAAGGAGACTCAATTCTTTTATTTAATAACTTAGTTCACCTTCACGTAACTCAACAATAATTTAAGTAACTAATACTACTTTTATTTCAATGAATGTTTCAACTAGTCTATGTAAGACAAAAAAAATTATGTAAATGGTGTAAAGAATCGCATTTATGATATTTGTTGTAAACATTTTGCCACTAGGTAATGGAAATTTCATTTATATTCTATTTTTTACGATTTGTTGTTTTTTTTTGTGTGTCATTAGTGTAATAAGCAGTGAAGCAAACTGCTCCAGGTTCTCGAATTTTGACACCTCAAAATGAGATGAGACTAAATAAAAACTAAAGTATAATTTAAACATAACATTAAATCAGTGTTTTATAGGCGTGGCGCATGAAGTAATACTAATTTAGGAAAGGCTAAAAATGGCAAATTTAGGAAAGCCTGATAATAATAAATTCAATAATTTCATCTATGTATCTACGCCACTGATAATCAGTAATGATTAATGATATGATATAGCATGCTAGAGTAAAAGTAAAATTTCACTCGTTCGTTTAATTATTATCTTGGCACAATGGTTTTGTACGAGTGAGCAAATAACAAAACAATGTAACGTAATAGTTGGTCCAATAATAATAACGAAAGACCAATTAAATACAAAAAATAATGATAGCAACAAAATTGCGACTCTTCATTTTAACTATTACAAGGTTTCTCTATTAAGATACCTATCGGGAAAGTGAAATTATCATTATTATAAAAATATGAATCTAATAATATGTATTTTATTAAACAGGGACTTTTATATTTATTACTCCAATGTATACACTGTAAATGTTAAGGCATTCATTGTGTTTGTTAAATCATTTATTTTGAAGCTTTAAATAAGTGTTATTTTCTACTTCCGCCGTTATTTAATAAAAAAATATCAAGCATTGGCATAAATAAAATTGCCAATACTTGGTTGCAGAATACTTCAAACACTAAAATTGTGATTCGTTTCGCAATCTACAACTAATTAGTCTTACAAAGACTATATCAAACACTCATTGAAACAACTACTTCCCGGGCTAATACCCCGATGACATTATATTATACCACAAGTGTTTGCTGTTACATACGGTAACCTACTATAAATGTAACAATTTGGGTCAAATTATTCAAGCCATCTATAGACGCGTTTCAAAATTAATTTCTTATCAGTATAGCTTTGCCTTTCACTCCAAAAAATTATTCGACACTACTCATTTTATTTTAATAATTTTGACACTGACGTTTGAGGATTTCACTTTCAAAACTAGTTTCGAAAATTCAAAATAAATATCACCATTCAAATTACTCCAAATTAATATACACCATTGTAGGGCGGCATCGGCATGGATGCATGTATAATTGTAAAACATGAACTGAATTTAACGCTACTATGGAACCCACGTTGCAGAGACGTAGTGGCAGCACGGTTGGAAGTAGTGGAAAGGGAAACTCAGAGGGAGTTTATACTCGGATCCGGTTACCTTCCCTACGACCAACCAGGACCACTGCCGCCAAACGAAGTCCAGCGGCTGGTATATCGTGGGAGTCACAATGGCATACCGCTGATCCTTCGATGCGATACCAACGCACACCACATTATATGGGGGAGCACCGACGCCAATCCAAGGTGAGGTGAGAAACTATAAGATTTTATCTGAAAGAATAATATTAAAATAGCAAATCTTGGAAATGTATCCATGTGCGTAAACGCGGTGCGAAGCGAAGTAATAGATATTACACTTGCTTCTCGCAAGGCAAGTGAATTTATAAAACTTTGGCATGTGTCTGATAAACCACCACTATCAGACCATAGATATATACGATGCGATATTGAATCTGAAAAATCTCTTAAAATTCAAGTCAGAAACCCGAGGAGAACGGACTGGGACCTATACAATAAGTACTAGCCAGCCGAATCGGGGACTGTCCAACAGTAGAAAGAACAACGCATGAGCTGGAAGTCATAATGCAAAGCGTCACGGACTCTATCAATACGGCGTTTGAAACAAGTTGCCCAAGAACTACCAAACCTATCTCGACCAAAGTTATCTGGCGGAACAAGGCGCGCACCAGAAAGCTATTTAATATAGCCAAGAGAAATGGCGAATGGGCGCAGTAAAAAACGGCCTTCACGGCATATAAAAATGCCAATAAAAAAGCCAAAAGAGATTCCTGGCGAAAATTCTGTGGGGATATAGAAAGTGACCCCACGAGCTCCCGTCTACTCAAGACACTCAGCAAAGATCATGCTAAGAACATCAGCTCACTGCTGGCCAAAAGTGGAAAGTACACAGACTCGGTAGAAGGGACCCTGCAGGTATTACTGCAGACGCACTTCCCGGCACTGTAATACTTGACAACCCTGTATCCGAAAATCTAAGCGAGCCCAACAAATGGGCTTCGAAAAGGAACTGTGATACAGCGAAAACTATTATCAAGCCTGGTGACATTGAATGGGGAATTAATACCTTCAATCCATTCAAACCACCAGGTTCTGATAAGATATATCCTATCATGCTACAAAAGGGGATAGCAACACTGAGGAAACCATAATGTGAGATCCTTAGAGCAAGCCTTGCCCGTTTATACATCTCAAGCAGCTGGCGGACTGTAAAGGTAGTATTTATACTAAATCCAGGGAGTGCCTCATATTCCCAGGCCAAATCCTACAGACCGATCAGCTTGTCATCATTTATTCTAAATCTACTAAAAAAAAACTAGTAGACAGGCACATACGGTAAGGAGTCCTGAAGGACTCAACATTACACCGTCAATATGCATACCAAGCGGGAAAGTCGTATGAACTAGCAATCCAGCAGCTAGTGAGCAGATGCTAAAGAACCATACAATGCAAAGACACGTTGAAGGCCTTTCTGGACATAACAACCTTCAACTCCGTAGCACCAGCAATGGAGAAAAGAGGAATTAACTCGCAAGTGCGACACTGGGTGAACAATATGCTCAGAAGTAGGACTGTAACCACTACCCTATATGGAAAGACAGCAGAAGCAATAGTCGCTGGCTGGTGCCCGCGGGGAGGCGTTCTATCGCCGCTCCTGTGATGCCTCGTCCTGGACGACCTTCTGCTGCTACTCAAAAACCAAGGCATTATGCCCTGAGATATGCAGATGACCTGACCAATTTAGTAAGCGCTAAGTTTGAGATCTAGCTTGATGCAAAGAGTACTAAGTACCGTAGAAAGATGGTGCAAAGATGAAGGGTTAGCTGTAAACTCGGCCAAAACAGCGATCGTCCTCTTCAACTTCAACTTCCACCTAGAGAACATCACCAAAAAGGCCACGAGAGGACTTTTTGCGACCAAAAAATGGTAGGACGCGTATGGGGATTGCGACCCAGTATGACCAAATAGCTATACACTGTGGTCGTCAGAACCATAGTGATATACGTCGCGCTCGTATAGGCAGAACAGACCCAAACCAAGAGTGCAGCCGTAAAACTTAGAAGGTAGACAGGCGTTTCTGCTGATAACTGGAGGGATGAGAACAACGCCCACAGTAGCCATGGAACAAATATAATTGTTTTCACCACTACATCTATATATTATGATAGAAGCTAGACAGGCAGCCTACAGGCTGCACATAAATGAATACACTTTAAATGTAGTAGCATCAGACCAGCAACATTCAAAGTGCTACAAGAAGAAGAAACCTTAAAAATTAGGCCCGATTTCACTAAAATCTTACACCTATCGCGCCGGTTTTAAGCAACCAACCACAGCAGAGTGAATGGGTAAGTGGAACATACCTGGGAACTGCTAAAGAAACCATCTGGTATACAGACAGGGCTAAAAATACAAAAAGAAACGGGGCTGGAATCTATGGAGGCTGCAACAGAAGCAAACAATTCGCGATTGCTCTGGGGAAACATGCCTCCATCTTCCAGGCTGAAATAGCCGCCATTCACTGGTGTGCTCATCACATAATGTAATCGGAACCAGTGGCGGATTTACGATTTTGCCGCTGGTAGGCTGAAATATTTTGCCGCCTATTCTCAGTGAGGAGCATTAGATGATATATTAGACTGCGTTTCTTGACATTAAATGCCATTATTACTAAAGAAATAAATCTGGGCTAGACTTTGTCGTTTCTTGATCAAAAACAAAATAGCTAAGGTTAAAATTGTTTATACAAAAGTTGTGTGTTTTTTCCTTGGCTACATCTTTTATTTGAGACATTTTTTGATTAAGTTAATATGTGTCTATATTTTAAACATCACTTGAAATCCGTTTTTGCTGCGCGACCGAGCCAAATTTTGCTCAGGGCTTTTCTAAACTCGAAATTTTACTTCATGCTTAGTCTGGGAGTGGAAGTCACTCGTTCGTAAATTTTGAAATGATCACAAAATTGCGTATTTTTTTGTTGTCTGCAACTTTTGTTTAAAGCTTTGTTTGATTGAATCGATAATAAAGCTACAGTTAAGGAATAAATCTAGGCTAGACTTTCTTGTTTCTTGATCAAAAACAAAGTAGCTAAGGTTAAAATTGTTTATACAAAAGTTTTGTGTTTTTTCCTTGGCTACACCTTTTATTTGAGACATTTTTTGATTAAGTTAATATGTTTCTATATTTTAAACTTCACGTGAAATCTGTGTTTATACGCGTGGCGCATGAAGTAAAATTTCGAGTTTAGAAAAGCCCGCAAAACTTGGCTCGGTCGCTGCGCGACCGAGCCAAATTTTGCTCAGGGCTTTTCTAAACTCGAAATTTTACTTTATGCTTAGTCTGGGAGTGGAAGTCACTCATTCGTTAATTTTCAAATTATCATAAAATTGCGTATTTTTTTGTTCTCTGCAACTTTTGTTTAAAGCTTTGTTTGATTGAACCGATAATAAAGCTACAGTTAAGGAGTGATTCCCAAAATATATCAAACAAATCTTTCTGGGTTTATTGAACAAAAACAAAAGAGATGAGGTGATAAGTGTTAAGGTAAAAGTGGTTTATTTAATTGTTGGCTACAACTTTTGTTTGAAACATTTATTAATTGAGATGTCGAAAGCCATAGTCGGTGAGTTGTTGATCTCCACTAGATTTTTTAGTTTCTAGTTCATAAACAAAACAACTGAGGTGAAAAGTGATTATACAAAATATTGTGTTGTGTTTTTTATTATCTTTTATTTAAAACCTTTTTTAATTAAGTTACTAATAATGCGGCAATTTGTGAGTGATTATTAAATAAATATTCCCCCTAGGCTTTTTCGTATACTAATCATAAACAAAAGAGTTAAGGTGAAAAGTGTTTAGGTAAAAGTGGTGTGTTTTTTCATTATCATACCATATAAGGTAACGGCGTAATAGGTCAGGATGAAATTGAGTGAAAATGATTAAATAAATGAAATGAAAAACCAAGTGTGTATACAAGGAGGACAGAAGATGACGACGATCGTTTCGCTCTTATTTTGAGCTCCTCAGGCCAACACATCCATCGACCCAGCACACACACTTGATATTTAGAACTTGTATATATGTTAATCTCATCAACCATAAGTTTTCGGTATTGAACATTTTTCATATTCCTGCATTGATGCGGGCATTTATCTCGATTTGCTTCTACAGTTGGGTTGATGGATGTGGTGGCCTGAGAAGCTCAAAATAAGAGCGAAACGATCGTCGTCATCTTCTGTCCTCCTTGCATGTACACTTGATTTTTAATTTCATTCACTAATCATTTTTCATTATTTGGTATAAAAATTGGAAGGTCCTTACTAATTTATTTTTTTCATTATCAACAACTTTTGTTTAAAACATGTTTTGAAAAACTATAAAATAATGTGATACATTAAGGAATAAGTAAGCATTAAATTAATAAAATTTTAAAAGGATATTGCTTAAAAATAAGACTATTTTTCTTTTTTGACATACAGGGTGATTCATTAGCCTCTTTACAAACTTTAACAACTAAAAGTAGATTTAATTTCATGAAGAAATGTTCATATAAAAGCAAGTCCTATCTTTATTGGTTCAAAAGTTATAGCACTATTATAATTTTTAAGTTGAAAAAACGTAGTAGTCGTGATTTAGCCAAACAAAATTTAGTAACCATTATTTTAAATTATCACTTATCAAAAATCGTTTAGTTATGTTAATACTTTCATCACAATTGTTTCTTAGAAATTTAAATGCAGACTGGTACCATCATTTTTTAACACAACATTGTTTGATCCTTTGGAAGATGTTCCACTCCACATAATAAAAGATATGTGGTATCAACAAGACGGGGCTCCGCCTCACCGAGGAAGACAAGTGACCCAATTACTGCATACTTATATCCCAAATCAATGGATTGGTAACGAAGGGCCGATACCATAGCCACCTATATCACCTGACCTGAATCCTTACGATGTTTTATTTATGGGGTCACTTCAAGCTACGTGTTTATGCCGTAGAAATATACGATCGCAATTAGTTATTGCAGAGGATTCAAGATGCTGCAACTCATATTAGAAATAACTTGAATTTATTATGTGTACAAGAGAGTTTAATTCGTCGTTGCCAATTATGTACTCAGAGAAATGGACTAATTTCTAAACATTTACTGTAGGTACATTTTGCTTTCCGTTTGTTACAAGAATGTTTTTGATTTCTTTAACACTTTAACTGCCATGTGCATATTTCAAATGCACACGTTTGTGGGCAAAAGACAATATTTTCGTTAATTTTTGGAAATATAAACAAACGACTACCGGCCGTCGTATGGCCATATTTACGGCGACCGGCCGTCGTACCGCCTAGTTGCTCAGAAATACATACGACGGCCGGCACGTCGTATGGCAGTTAAAGTGTTAAACTATGATTACATATTAGTGTTCCAAGAGACACTGTTTGAAAAACGCTATAACTTCTAAACCAGGACAGATAGAACCTGCAATGATATGAATGATTTCTTCATGGAATTAAATCTACTTTTAAATGCCAAAGTTTGTAAGGAAGCTAATAAATCTCCCTGTATGTCAAAAAAAATATTCTCAGAATCTTTTTGAAAATTCTTCAGTCTCACAAAGTTTTTAATTATTTCAGAGTTTTTTGTTGTTAACATAATTAAAATTCGTTTAATAAATACCGAAAAATCTAATGATTTCTGGTTATTTTTAATACAAGACTTTAAGACATTTGATGGTTTAGAGCAGTGGTGGGGAAACTTTTTCTAAGACGGGCCATTTGTAATAACCAGACAATCGTAGCGGGCCAAAGAATAATGCTTAATCGTAGGTAGGTAGTTTTTATGCGGGTCGTCACATTACGAAGTAAGAACGCGTTCAACATTCTCACGACGGCACTCTTAAACGGGCCGGATTAAACCTTTCCGCGGGCCAGACTTGGCCCGCGGGCCGTAGTTTCCCCATCACTGGTTTAGAGTTAACAACACTGCTCTCCAGGGGTATTCAGCCGAGAGAAATAAAGCTTCCCGTCTAAATAAAAATTCATAAAAGCCTCAAAGTCGAAATTAGGTATCCGTTGAAAATTTGCCGCCGTAGGCTTCAGCCTACTTAGCCTAATAGGAAATAGGGGCATCAAGGGAATTAATAGGACCTGAACCCGCTTTCGGAATACCTCATGAAATCATAAAGGTAATAATTCGAGACAAGCTAGCAGAGGAGCACAATAAAGCATGGCACAACCAAAGGGGAATGAGGCACACAAGACTCTTCCTAGATGCTCCGGTACCTAGCAACATATTGACGCTATTAGGACTTAGTAGAATGAAACTAAGAAAAATCACAGGACTAGTCACTGGACCTGAATAAGCACAAACATAGGATAGGAACTGAGAAAAGCCCTCTATTTCGTGGGTGTTTGGAAGAGGAGGAAAGTCCCCAACACCTACTGTGTACATGCAAAGCTCATAAAAAGCAATGCACGGAGCAATTCGGGAAGCCTGTGATTTCTGAAATAGATATCAAGAAAATCCCCTGGCTAAAACTCCTGAACTTCATAGTAGACACACGAGTACACATGAAGTAAACCATCCAGAGGCGCACAAAAGGACCACGGAGACCGCAGTGCAGGGATGTGACAAAAAAATATTAGGGCGGCTTAAACTATTCATAGTTTGTGTGTGGGTGTTCCAAGGTAAGAAAAGTTGAGAACCACTGATAGATCCACTGATATTCTATATTGTAGACAAAATTAGCGTAAAGTTTATATAGGGTTTTCCATTAAGAGGCATTATTTCAATTATTTGAAAACAATTGTTTTTGTATGAACATATTCATTTCAAAACAAAGTACAAACTCCACGATTAGTTGTAGAAAATAATTTATGGTAAATGGCCACCTCGGCTTCTTCTGCACATGGCTATTCTTTTGAAAAAGTTTTGCATCACATTGTAGCATTTTAACTTTGGCTCTTATTTGACCAATAACCGCTCAAATATTTTCTTTGGGCGCTTGAATTGCGGTAATGTTCTCAGCTGACCTGGCGATACAAGTACGAACCGGCAATTTTACATTTACATAGTAATTTGTCAATTTTGTTTAAATTTAGTGATAAGTTTCACAATAGCACGGCGAGAAGGTGATTCATACGAACGCAGCGATCTGTCTAGGCGAAATTTTCACCATATAGATAATGAATTTTTACTATTCCTACACGCTTTTGGAGCGTGTATCATTCCATTTTCTTAAATCGTACACTTTTCGCTTAAAAAGTATGAAACAACCCACTGAGCAAAAAAAACAAACAAATAACGTTCAATCAATATTGTAATAACATTAAACGTTGTATTAATGTTGATGAAACATTGGTTCAATGTGTTTGCTCAGTGGGAATCAAGGCTCTCTATTTAACAGTTTAAAAATGCCAGGGAATTTAAAATGGGACCTCGTAATGGAACACCCTTTACATAACTTTCTTTAATCTCGTGATCGACGTGTGAAAAAGTTCTCAATGCAAATCTAAATGTACTCGAGTACACATAAATGTACTTCAGTACATTGAAATGTATTTAAGTACAAAAGTATCAGGTGTTCATTTAAAATCCCGATCGAGAAGGCGTTGATTTTTTGATAGACGGAAATGGATCTAGAAAGTAAAGTCGCAGCTTAATTTACGTTTTGCCATACCTGATATAAATGTCAGATTGTGTTAATCAGTAGCTCATTAGTTTGCCTTGTTCTTATAGTTGTTGTAGAAAACTTTTATCAAACTGGGTTAGATTAACATTGACAGGACCGACTGACAAATTCACGTACTACCCTCACAATGTTTTGAAAATTTCACAGCCAACTCGATCGGGTTTTTAACTGAACACCTGATATTTACTCGAGTACATTTTGCAACTAAAAAGGCGTCGAATACAAGTACAAGTACTTAGAAAATAAAGTAATCGTAGATTACTACTCAGTGTATGTGATACGTACTCAAAAAACAATTTTTGAGTACTTGTACTCGAGTACTACCCAGCTCTGTCCTGTATACATTGTATTTAAATCGCAAGTAAAGAGAAATCAAAATTTATTTAAATAAAAATCATACAGGGTGTCTGCGCTAAACCGTTCGTTAAAAGTTTATGGGGTTGCCGTTGCACTAAAAATTTGAAAAAAAATCCTTGTCATATGGTTGAATCAGTTCTCCTCATGTAAAATATTTTCAACTTTATATCACTTTCCTATATATTAGTATTTTTTTGGGTTCCTCGTTTAAATTGCAACATATTTTATTCGAACATATGTACACTTAATGTGTTGTTTGTAAAAAGAAGTGTCATCCGGGATGCATGGCTGATCACAAGTGCATAAATTCAAATAGTGATGGTGATGTTGATGTTGAAAGTGAGGTTAACATCAAGGACCCGAAGTCGAATAATCGCGAATTGTGGGAACTAGTCAAGCAACTCAAAGAAGTAATAAAGGTAAAGGACCAATTATTAGCGACTAAAGATGAACTAATACAGGAATTAAGGAAAAACATTAAACATTTAGAAAATAGACCAAACAAAAATACGGGGGATATCATAGGCAACATAAATAGCACAAATAATATTAAAGCTAAAATAGACGATAATAATAAAGATGTACAAGCAAAGAATGTAAATAATCGGTACTCGGATAAATTGAAAGGGGAAGGTGAAACATCAGATAAAAACGCACATACGCGCGGGTCGATGGAAACAATGAATGACATTACACTGAATGAAATTTCAAACCTCGACGAAGATCCAAGCAAAAAATATACGTGGAAAACAGTACAATATAAACAAAGGAAAGAAAAAAACTACTGTGGTCGGGACGGCTACGACGGTGAAAGAAAACAATGCATTTAAGGCCAGCGATAAAAACGCTTGGATATATGTTGGAAAATGCGCGAACACAGTTTCAGTGGAATCGGTAATTAATTTTTTGGAAAATAAAAAAGAACCAATTATACTATTGAAAGTAGAAGAATTGGAAACAAAAGGACGAAACAAGGCATTTAAAGTAGGGGCAAACTTTAAACACTTGAATACGCTAATGGATCCATCGACATGGCCTACAGGAATCGAAATAAGACGGTTTAATTTCTCAAGAAAAGATAATGAGAAAAAAGAAATAAAAAAAACCCAGAATATAAACAAACAAACTGGAAAGTGACTAGAGTATACGATAATACACCAAAATGTACGTTCTCTAGGAAACTGCACGGACAAAATAAACAAAGCAATGGAAGAAATGCGCGACTGCAAAATACTATGCCTAACAGAACACTGGAAATCAAGAGACGAATTGGAATCTCTCTATATTAAGGATTTTAAACTAGTCTCCGCCTTCTGCAGGAGCAGCGGAGAGCACGGTGGATCAGCAGTATACTGCAGAAACGAATCAAAGTGCAAAGTGAGAAAACAATTAAACAATTTATCTGTGAGTAAATACTTTGAGTGCGCAGCAGGTGAGGTTCAAATTGACACTCTTACCGTGGTTGTCCTATCAATTTATCGCCCTCCTACCAGAAATAAAGACTGTTTTTACCAGCAACTGGATAACTACTTGAACGGATAAGACAAGAACAAAAAGTGGTGTTTTTGTGCGGTGACTTCAACATTGAACTTCTTAACAATAATGAGGAAAAAAATATTTTCTCTCTGTCTTGGAATCCTACGGGTTGAATATAACAATTAATGAATTCACAAGGGTTTTCAAGGACTGCAGAAGCTGTTTAGATAACATAATAACTAACTATGATGGTGAGTATGCATCTGATGTAATCAATCTCCATATCTCGGACCACCCTGCACAGAGATTCAGTGTGAACGTACCGGCAATAACTCCACAATGCGAGCGTCAGTCACGAAGGGTTTTCGACGACACAAGCAAGGGTATCTTTAAGGATAAACTTGGTTTGTGCAGATGGGATAGTGCATATAACGCAAAGGTTGACGATGTGAACGCACAGTGGAACGCATTCATGAATGAATTCAAAATTATTTTTCATAGTGCTTTTCCACTGGTTAGATTTAAAGTCAGAACTCAAGCCAATAAATCGGTATATGCGGATTCGCCGGAGTTGAGGGGATGCAAGAGAGACCTTGATGTCTTGTTTGTATTGTCTCAATACGACGACAACTGTAAGAACTTATACAAATTAAAAAAAAAAGAATATGATAGGTTACTCAAATCGCTTAGACAGACAGTATATGACAATAACATAAAAAATTCAGATAATAAAACAAAATGTATGTGGGGTATATATAAACAGATAACAAATAAAGCAGTAAAGAAAAACGAACTTGGCGGAAATCCTTCGGTAGTGTGTAATACACTTGATATATGAAAAGATGATTCATTGTATTCAAATGGCTGGCGTTCACTATTAAATGACGTGTTTAGGTTTCCCATCTTCATGTTTTGGGCTATATTTAATAAATAATTATTGTATGAGTGTGCACACTCATACAATAATTATTTATTAAATATAGCCCAAAACATGAAGATGGGAAACCTAAACACGTCATTTAATAGTGAACGCCAGCCATTTGAATACAATGAATCATCTTTTCATATATCAAGTGTATTAAAAAGCGAAATAATAAGCGCCTCAAAAAAACTGAAAAATAAAGAAAGCATGGGGGATAACGACATCACCAACAACCTAATTAAAGATTGTATAAATTGTATTGCTGATGTTCTTACATACATAGTTCAAAATTCATTTAAGCATGGAATTTTTCCTGATAATTTAAAACTTGCGCTAATAAGACCAATTTATAAAAAGGGAGATAGTGATTTGATGGACAACTACAGGCCGATAAGTCTTCTATCCTCCTTCTCAAAGATATTTGAAATCATAATGTGCGACAAACTAATAAACTTTTTAAAGTCCTGCGATCTGTTGAGCGAATCCCAGCATGCCTACATTAGAGGGAAGTCGATAATTAGTGCAATATTTTAATTCACAAGTTACATCAATCAGGCAATCGAACAAAAAGAATTGGCACTTGGGGTATTCCTAGATCTCTCTAAAGCATATGACACTATAAATCACGGCCTGCTGCTGAAAAAACTTAAGCAGTATGGTATTCGTAACAATGCTCTAAACTGGTTTAAATCATACTTATCAAATAGAAAACAGAGAACGGCAATAAATAGTGAGGGAAAGGTGTTTAAATCAGAAATAAAAGTATGCGGAGATGTAGGACTACCTCAAGGGAGTATTTTAGGGCCAATTATATTCATTGTGTTCATAAATGATATGCATATACTGAAGTGCAACAATAATCATCGCATCACAAATAATGCGGACGATACCAGCTTTCTAATAACAGCTAAAACTGTTTCGGAATTAGAAGAAAAAGGGAGCCACCTCTACAAAAAGATTTCAGATTGGTTTGCATCAAATATGTTAAAGGTAAACATAGAAAAAACACAAGCTGTTTTATTTAAAACAAAACAGAACAAATCACAAACTCCTCAACATATAAATCTGGGCAATGAGAGGATAACCTTGGAAAAAGGAATACAATTCTTAGGGGTAGTGATTGACAGTTCGTTAGACTGGCGCTCGCATATCGACGTTTTGGTGACAAAACTATCAAGAATGTGCTACATAATAAATAGCATAAAGTCATATCTTGGTAGTGAGTCGACTAAGACAATCTATTATGCTTGTTTTGACTCACTGTTAAGATTTGGGGTGATTTTTTGGGGAAATAGCACAACAATAAGCAAAGTGTTTGTGCTACAAAAAAGGTGCATACGATCCATCTTTAGACTAAAATTTAAAGAGACCTGTCGCGGTATATTCAAAAAGAATAGGATACTGACAGTATATGCAGTCTTTGTATACGAATCATTAATTTTTATATTCAAAAATAAAAGTCTTTTCAGTAATGACAGTGACAAACTTTACAACACAAGAAATGTGAACATTAAACAACTGATGCACAGGCTCACGATAACGGAAAAGAACACTATGCATCGATGCATAACGTTTTATAACGCGCTACCTACGAAAATAAAAAATGGTGATTCACTTAAAAAATTTAAGACATCGGTTTTTAATCTCCTCGTTGAAGCAGAATTATATGCCCTGAGTGATTATTTTGAAGCTTGTAAATAATAGATATATACATATACTTGTTACGCTGACACAATTTCATCAATGTTCTTCCAGAATTATATTTTACTTTTGTAAGCATTATTGAAATAAAGTTTGTTTATTATTATTATTATTATTATTATTATTATTATTATCTCTTATAGTTTTCGAGAAAAAAAAATATTTCTAAAATTCTGACCTCTAAAAGGCATCTTGAAATCTGTCTGTAACTTTTCTTAAGAATAAGATAAAAATATGATTTAAATCTCTACTCATACCTAGAGGATGCCTCTATGAGTTAATTAATTGGAAACTGTCAATTTTCACAATAAATGTTTTAAAAATGTCAATATCGAAGTGCCCTCTTCAATATCTAGTAATTCAATTTTTTTAAATGGAATGGCCCAATTCTTATCACACGGTACGATTGGGGGGGAAAAAAGTATTATAAAACTCTACTCCTAAAGCAAGTAGTTTTTGAATTATTTAGAAAATTCGTTTTTCGTCGCATTTGTGCAAGGAATAATGCGCGCATAAGTCGCAATTGAATTTTAGTAGGCCAGTAGTATGCTTTTGTTTTGTCACACAAAATAAAATTTGATTCCAATCTTCTAAATCTTGTTTTATTCATCGGCGGAAAATGTGGATAAGTTTTATTAAATATTCTACATGTTCGAGTACCAATTCTATCGCAGTTGTCATGTATAAAGAATAAATTTATAATTTGTTGATGGGTGTATTTATTCATTTTGTTGATTTCTGTATAACTTTGTACTAATTGTTTTTATTATTTGACATTTCGCATTACATAAGCGACAAAACAAAAGCATTACTACTTGCCAGAGCTGGGCAGGATTCGAATCATTCAGGATTCGATTCCCGGATTCGAATCCTTTTAGAGGATTCAAAAGAGGTATTCGAATACTTTAGTGAAAACGGATTCGTGATCCGGATTCGTTATATTTTTTTAAAAGGATTCGTATTCGAATCCAGACGTAGCTGATTCGAATCCTTATTAAAGGATTCAAATTCTTATAAAAGGATTCGAATCCTTATAAAAGGATTCGAACTCTTATAAAAGGATTCGAATTCTTATAAAAGGAATCGAATCCTTATAAAAGGATTCGAATCCTCATTCACGGATTCAAATCCTCCTAAATAATTCGAATCATCGCTATTAAGGCTGGGATTCGAATTCGATTAATTCAAATAGTTAAATATTCTAATATGAATATTTAAATCACTAAATTATTCATATTTGAATATAAATATTTAAAATTTTCGAATAATTAAAATATTTGTAAATGCATATTTGGTTACTTAACCATGAAAAATATCCAACGTTAATAGTATATTTTTAACTTCACTTGAAATCAGTGTTTTATACACGTGGCGCATGAAGTAAAATTTCGAGTTTAGAAAAGCCCCGTGAAAATTTGTCTCGGGTCGCTGCGCGACCCTCGACAAATTATCTACGCGGGGCTTTTCTAAACTCGAAATTTTACTTCATGCTTAGTCTGGGAGTGGACAACACTCGTTCTTAAAAGTTTCAAATTGAAGGATCACTCTAGATTACTAAGTTTATTACCATTTTACAAAGGCTACAGCTCGAAGGACCAACCATGGTCTTCGGAGACCGAAGGACTACAGGGAATCGAAGTTTTTTTACAAGAAAACAACGAATATCTGAAGGTTTACAGCATGGATAGGAAAGAAAACATCTAATTTTGAAAAAATATCGAAGTTGGGTTGGTTTTCAGTGCATTTTTAACTTCACTTGAAATCAGTGTTTTATACGCGTAGCGCATGAAGTAAAATTTCGAGTTTAGAAAAGCCCCGTGAAAATTTGTCGAGGGTCGCGCAGCGACCCTCGACAAATTTTCTACGCGGGGTTTTTATAAACTCGAAATTTTACTTCATCCTTAGTCTGGGAGTGGACAGCACTCGTTTGAATTTTAACTTTAACTCTTATAAAAAATCGACGTATGTAATATAATAAATCATTTATTGAAATCATAGAAAAAGATGCAAAATTTTAGCTAAAATTAACTTTTAGAGTTAACTTTATAATTTGCTCGGCACTTAATGGGTGAATATTCTATTCCTAAAAAAACCGTTTTTATTTAATATTAAAGTTGCATTAAATACAATAACAAACTGTGAATACATCGACATAAATCTAAACATTTCGAAAATCTCGACATGTACAAAATCTTCACCCGCCACTCCCAGACTAAGCATGAAGTAAAATTTCGAGTTTAGAAAAGCCCCGTGTAGAAAATTTGTCGAGGGTCGCGCAGCGACCCGAGACAAATTTTCACTGGGCTTTTCTAAACTCGAAATTTTACTTCATGCGCCACGCGTATAAAACACTGATTTAAAGTGAACGCACTGAAAATCAACCCAACTTCGATATTTTTTCAAAATTGGATGTTTTCTTTCCTATCCATGCTGTAAACCTTCAGATATTCGTTGTTTTCTTGTAAATAAACTTTGATTTCCTGTAGTCCTTCGGTCTCCGAAGACCATGATTGGTCCTTCGAGCTGTAGCCTTTGTAAAATGATAATAATCTTAGTAATCTAGAGTGATCCTTTAATTTGAAACTTCTAAGAACGAGTGTTGTCCACTTCCAGACTAAGCATGAAGTAAAATTTCGAGTTTAGAAAAGCCTTGCGTAGAAAATTTTCACGGGGCTTTTCTAAACTAGAAATTTTACTTCATGCGCCACGCGTATAAAACACAGATTCAAAATGAAGTTCAATAACACATATATCATCATTAATTAAAATTATTACATAATCAGATATTTAGTCGGTAAATGAACATTTTTGTTAATAGAAACTGATGGAATAAAATATTACTGGTTGCAAATAATAGAGTCAAATTTATTTTTAAAGGATTTGTATCCGTGATTCAAAAATGAGGATTCGAATCTTTGATTCGAATCATATTTTTCACTTACGAATCCTTTATTCGAGTATTCGTGATTCGAATCATATTAGGTGATTCGGATTCGTGATTCGAATCCTGTTTTTGAGGATTCATCCCAGCTCTGCTACTTGCCCACTAAAATTCAGTTGCGAGTTATGCGCGCATTATTCCCAGCATAAAAAAAAACCACTTGCCTTAGGAGTATAGTTGTTAATACTTTTTTGTAGGAAATCTTCTCCCCAATCGTACCACGTGATAAAAAATGGGCCATTCCATTAAAAAAAATGAATTACGAGATATTGAAGAGGGCACTTCGATATTGACATTTTAAGAACACTTATTGTCAAAATTGACAGTTTCCAATTAATACACTCATAGAGGCATCCTCTAGGTACAAGTACAGATATAAATCATATTTTTATCTTACACTTAAAAGAAGTTACAGATAGATTTCGAGATGCCTTTTAGAGCTCAAAATTTTAGAAATATTTTTTGCTTGAAAACTATAAGAGATAAGTGTACATATGTTCAAATAAAATATGTTGCAATTTAAACGAGGAACCCCAAAAAATACTAATATATAGAGTGTTCCATTTAAAATAACAAATTTGGTGCTACTTCCGGTGGAACCGGAAGTGATATAAAGTTGAAAATATTTCACATGAGGAGAACTTATTCAACCGTGTGACAAGGATTTTTTTCAAATTTATAGTGCAACGGCAACCCCATAAACTTTTAAGGAACGGATTAGCGTAGACACCCTGTATATTAATTCCTCGTTAATCAAACACCTTTTATTTTAATATTATTTACTTTAATAATATTCTAATATACGTTATGAATATTCAAAATATGTTTTATGATGGCATATGCGGAATTAATAATCCGTCTCGCGTGCCATTACGCGGATTGTGGACGCGGTTTCTTTCTAACGAACTATCCGTTTTCATAATTAGTTTGTTTAATTCAGGCACTTTTCCATGTTCCAATAATTCCGACTTTCTTGATTGCGAAATTGCTCCCGCGGTTAATTGATTTTCCCTGTACTATTGCACGGATGCACGGTTAATCGCATCCGACAAAATGCGCTGGAATCGATTTATAATTGATTGGATTGAATTCGGACTATTTATTAGAGTCTGTGTGTTAATTAAATAGAAAGTTTTCATTTATTATAATGAATTGTAAATAGATTCTTTAATTTTCTTCTAAAATAACGATTGTTCTGTCAAATAGGTTTTCAGCTGTAGCCTAGCAACTCAAACAACTTGTTTCCATGAAAACATAAAAAAAAAATTAAATGCGATGATATGACTTTTTTTAGACTAGAAAATAGACAAATGACCAACCAATAAGCCTGCGCAAACCGCATCTTTATTATTAGGATAATTATTATTATTATTAGATATTAAGATGCGGTTTGCGCAGGCTTATTGGTTAGCCATTTGTCTATTTTCTAGTCTAAAAAAAATCATATCATCGTATTTAAATTATTTGAAAAAATCCAATATTTTGGTTATAATATCGAATAACGCCCTCTATCGGCGGCCGTGTAGGTCATAACTGTCATAATTACGAGAAACCTAAAAGCCCAAGAAATTCTCTTTTCAATGATACCAATTTTATCCAAATCCATTAAGCCGTTTCGAAGTTACAGGCATTTATTTAAAACAACATTCAAATACCCTCCACTACTTTATTTCGAAAAATAGAGAAAAATTGTTTTTACAAAAATTGTTCCACTTTAAGTTAACATAAAACGCAAATACATTTTTGTTATATTCATTGTGGAAAATCGCGAGAAACGTAACTTTATGTAATTCAAGCCACTATCTTGAATTACATAAAGTTACGTTTCTCGCGATTTTCCACAATGAAGATAACAAAAAAGTATTTGCGTTTTATGTTAACTTAAAGTGGAACAATTTTTGTAAAAACAATTTTTCTGGCAGCCATCTTGGAAACTTGAAAATAATTTCAAGCATTTTCCCTTGCCCACTGTACCTATAAAATTTTTTACCGTAACTCTCTACGATCGTTAGTTTCTGAGATACAGCCGCTTACCTCGCTTATTTGCCCACCCGGTACATTTTGGACACAAAGTGACCATTATCAATTGAATACCATTGAAGAATCTAACTTCACTATATTTTAATGTGTCTTATACGCGTGGCGCATGAAGTAAAATTTCGAGTTTAGAAAAGCCTGAACATTTTCGCGACCAAACCAAATTTTCAAGCTTTTCCAAACTCGAAATTTTACTTAATGCTTAATCTGTGAGTGGAATACACTCCTTTTAAGCTTTATATTAAACTCATTTAAAAAACAACGACTGTCGTAAAATTTACAGCGTATGTATATGTATATTTAAAACAAAAATTCCCTGTATATTCGAATATTTGACTATTCAGTAGGTGAAGCAACAAAAAATGGATCACATCTTTTGAATTTTCAATTATGAAATAAATCATGGGGGACCCTCATGGGTCAGTGAGTAGAGCTCCTGCTCTTGGGCCAGAGGGTCGTGGGTTCGAATCCCACCGGGGGGTGCCAGTTTCTTATGGGGAAATTGGCACCCTCTGGAGCCATGGTTGTGAGTGAATGTGTTGTGCCGTCCATAATTAGTTGCACAAGCATGTAAAGAATTAAATACTAAGAATTGATGTTGGCCAATAGTCTACGTTACTAAGGCCAGGCAAAAAGCCAAACCCAAAATTAAAAAAAATAAACCATGTTAACATAATTTTTTATCTATAGAACATTTGTAAAAAGAGTCTATTTTTACAATAACAATTTCAAAAAATCATATCTTGGTAATTTTTCAAATATTTCCATGAAATTTTGTATTAAGGCCTTTCAAAATACATACAAATCTAGAAATACCCCATCAATAGTTTTTGAGAAATTTCTAATTGAAGATAAAAATAGACTAATTTTATGTGACTTTTAGAAAGATGAACATTTCAAAATTTCATATTTTTTTTAACTATTTGGAATATCTTCCATCTCAATTTTAATCATTTATTAATCATTGCTCTTTTAAAATATCCAAAATAAGACTATTTAACATTCATTACAAAATACATAACTAAATAATATAAATAGGGTATTTTTGAGATACCCTATTTATATTTTTACCACTCAAAAATTGACCCCTCATATTTTTTACGGAAATATACGTTTTGGGATCCCAGGAATCCAAATAAAGTGTTATCTCAATGATGTCGGTCCGTAAGTCTGTAAGTCTGTCGGGTTGTCGATCTGTCGGTCGGGATTGTCATAAAATTTTGCATTTAGGTTCTATTCAGTTAAAAATGTGTAAAGACCGGAAACCCGAAGTATATGTTTACTCTTAGCGTTTTCTTCGTATCTCATAAATTACAGAGCTGGGACGAATCCTCGTAAAAAGGATTCGAATCACGAATCCGAATCACCTAATATGATTCGAATCACGAATACTCGAATAAAGAATTCGTAAGAGATAAATATGATTCCAATCAAAGATTCGAATCCTGTTTTTTCGAATCACGAATACAAATCGTTTATGAATAAATTTAATTTTATTATTTTTTACACCCATTAACATATAAATATCGTTATCAGTTGTTTTAACAAAAATATTCAAAACCTAATTATTTATTATTAACACTGAACATCGTTGATAACAGACTAAATACCTGTGTTACTCTGATTAAAGATGTATTTGTGTACTTTTGAACTACACTTCAAATCAGTGGCTTATACGCGTGGCGCATGAAGTAAAATTTCGAGTTTAGAAAAGCCCCGTGAAAATTTGTCTCGGGTCGCTGCGCGACCCTCGACAAATTTTCTACGCGGGGCTTTTCTAAACTCGAAATTTTACTTCATGCTTAGTCTGGGAGTGGAAAACACTCGTTACTTTAAAATATGTCACAACTGGTAAAGTATGTATCGTCGGATGCCCGTCTTCAGAGGTGATATGTACGCGAATTATGGCTCCTAGGAGTTGCCAAATAAGTGAGTTACTCAACTGGTTCCAAGGCACTCTTTGAAAAACTAAAAGATTAAAATTTTACATATAAAACGTACACTTATGTGCAATAATATAATATTATAGTTTAAAACGGACGTGATGAGTTTCCTAGTTACAATTCTACGTAAATATGCAATGTCAAAATGCTGCGTCATTTAAAACAAACAACAATTCAAAAATTTGAATTCTAAGTAAAATAGAAAATGGTTTTTCTATTTCGTCTTTCTTGTATTTATTACAAGAGTTTTTTTTTGAAAGGTCAGTGATTTGGTTTTTTAATGAAGGTGTTATTTTCAATTTATGGTGTTTTATTATTTATTGAAACTGCTACTAGGCAATTAACACAGACCCGGATTATACAATTAGAATATTGTGAAAAATAGTTATGAGACTTTAATTTAACCGATTCTTAATCTCTTCAAATAACCGAGATTCCCATACATTCTGTTGAAATACGGACACCCTGTATAATAATAATAATCATAATATAAAATTTATTGTATTGTTATTACCTAAATATTATAATTAAATAAATATTTTACATTGTTTACCGGATATTTACGAATATATTAGAAAATAAATACTTATTTCAGTAATTTAATTTTACTTATACTATCAAATGTCTAAAAGTCTTGTGTTAAAAATCAGCAGAAATCATTAGATGTTTCTTTATTAAACAAATTTCAATTATGTTAACAACGAAAAACTCTAATATAATTAAGATCTTTTTGAGACTAAAGAATTTTTAAAAAGATTTGGTTCCTACTTTTCTTTTTTGGCATATATTTGCTCATTTAAACTTTTTTATAAACATTTTTAAGCAATACCTTTTCAAAATTTTATAAACTTAATGCTTACTTTTACCTTAATGTATCACATTATAGTTTTCAAAAACATGTTTCAAACAAGATATTAAAAAACTTCTATAAACTATTGTGGAAAGGCGGCAGAATTCAAAACTTATAGTTCTATTTTTATCCAGAACTTTATTTTAATTAGCCAATATTTCGCTATACATTTGTTAGCTTCTTCAGAGAAAAGTTTAAATTAAAATAAATAAATACAGTGATATTTTATAAAGAGATACACAAAGTTAAGAAGAGAAAAAGAGATAATAAAAAATGTACAACTTTTCACCTTAACTATTTTGTTTATGATCACTATACGAAAAAGTTATCTTCCCTAGGCTTTTTTTTTACTTTCCCCCGTATGTAATACAAAGGGAAAGTATTGTTTTCGTGAAAATTTTCGAATCAAAAATTTTAGCGGAAATATCCGTTTTGAGGTCCCCTGAGTCGAATGAGACCATTTTTGAAAAATGTCTGTCTGGCTGTGTGTCTGTGTGTGAGTCTGTGTGCGCTGTACCGCAAAAACCGCTAAAGATATCGAGATGAAACTTAAAACTTAAGCTTTTTGTTACAATCGGAAGAACTGAAAAGCTTTTAGTGAAAATCGGAAAACCGGAAGTGGTACTTTACTCTTAGCGTTTTTCAGTTTTTTTAGATTTTTTCAATAAATGTTCATCAAACAAAAAATTCTTTCAAATAAAAGTTGTAGATAATAACAAAATGAAGATGTATTGTTTACTTACTTTTTGTCATAGCACTCTTAGTTTTTGAGATATTTCAAAAGTTGTGTGTTTTATCTAGTTATTGGTGTGTGACAATGTATGTGTCGATACAATTGAAAAATGTTTCAAATAAAAGTTGTTGGAAATGAAAAACTAAAGATTTTTTGTAGATTCACTTTTTGTCATAGCAGTTAGTTTTCGATATATTTAATAAATAGTGTTTTTTTTATCTAGTCATTGATTTGTGTCAGTGTATGTGTTGATACAATTCAAAAATGTTTCAAATAAAAGTTGTAGGTAATAAAATACTAAAGATTTTTTGTATCTTTACTTTTTGTTATAGCACTCTTCGTTTTTGAGATAATTAATAAATAATGTTTTTTTATCTAGTCATTGGTTTGTCTCAGTGTTTGTGTTGATACAATTGAAAAATGTTTCAAATAAAAGTTGTAGTTATCAAAAAGTTGAAGACATTTTGAAAATAATAATGCTACAAATATTTTAAAAGTGATTTAATACGCAATTTACGGGGGAAAGTACTATGATGGACACATCACCATTTTTTGTTTTAGCGGCAGAATTAATTAAAAGAATTAAATGAAGACGTAGATTTTAAAAATAAAAAATAAATTACATACAAATTCTATGATAAGTCTCCGTCTCCATTTTATATTTTGAATTAATTCCACCGCTAAAACCAAAAACCTAATTAATATTGTTTATTTGTCTCTCATTTGTAAACGTCAATTTATCAATAGACAGTATTAAACAAGTAAGGTTATATTTTCAAGCTACTGACTTGTACTATTTTAACAAGTCAGTATACTAACTTGTTAAAATTTAACAAGTTAGTACTGGAATAGTAATTTGTAGTTTTTCGTGAATTGACGCGCTCATGTTAAACGAATTGCGAAATAATTTAATTTGATTTAATCAAATAAACAACATAAGTATCCACGGAAATGTTTCATAACTTACTACATATTTTTTTGTAATTCCAATTTGATTAAATTTACCAAATACTTGTATTTTAATTAATTACAAATGATTGACAAATAAAATACATATATAACAATATACGCAAGTTAACGGGTTTTACTGGCTCCAGAAGGTGACTGGCTCGTCTAGCGACTCGCCAGTCATATCTTTCTGTCCGCCAGTAAAAACCGTTTTAACAATGCTAATAATGTTAAATACTATAACTTGACGACAAAAAAAGAACAATTTCATATAATTCTGTTGCCACGATAAAGTGCAAACCGATTGAGCTGTTAAGATGATACTATAAACTTAAGCTTTTTATTACAATAGTACTATCCGAATAACTTTTGGTGAAAATGCGGTAACCGGAAGTGAAGGTGTAGATCAGGGGTCTCCAAACTACGGCCCGAGGGCCACATCCGGCCCGCGGACAGATTTTGTCCGGCCCGCGGAGAGCTAGCATACTTGAAAACTCCTTTTAGAGAACATATTTTTTGTAGCAAATTAAATTTAGTTTACTGATGTATTCTAATAATTTACTGATGTATTGAATTGACATTGATATGGTCATGGGCTAACTACTCATAACATTGTTGTAGGCTTATTGTTATTGTTGTTGTGCTAAGTTGGATAAAGAAACACAGAATTGTAATGAGTAAAGACATGTATAATATGCATAAAATTTAACTTCAGTATATAATAACTAACAAATTATTGAAATGAATCCAACTAACATTTTATACATTTTAAATAAAAACATAACTTATAACAAGCATAATGTCTTTTGAATAATTTTCTCACTTATCACTCGGTGAAACATTTTGAAATATTGATAATGAAGGTTTAAATTAAATTACACTTGGTTTGTTTCACAATCTTTTACTTTATCCATTATCCCCCCTTTTTGCCGAAATTTTCATGGCCGATTTTGAACAATCAATGTTCACCAATCCTGATTTTAAAAATAAAAATAAAATTTTATTCTGGAGTAGGTATGTGCATGATATTTTTTGCATTTGCACAGGCACAAACCGACAATTAAATTCTTTTTAACAATATTTAAATTCAATAAATCGAAAAATTCAATTTACATCAGAAACAGAAATCAACAATAGTTTAAACTTTTTAGATTTAACAATAAAAAAAACTGACACTAACCATTTAAAATTTAAAATATATAGAAATGATACATTTACTGACACAATAATCCCCAATTCTTCAAATCACACAAACCAAATTAAGTTTAGTACATTTAACTCATACATAAATCGATTAATAAACATTCCATTGAGTAACCAAGATTTCGCCATCGAATTAGCAACCATAAAAACAATAGCTCGCAACAATGGGTATAATGCTGAAATTGTTGATAACATCTTAAAAAAGAAAAAGAAAAAACAATTGATGAAACACTTCTATATCGAAGAAATTAATGAAATAAAATGGACCAAACTTAATTATGTCAAGGATTTGTCAAATAAAATTATAAACAATATAAAGGGTAATGAATTTCGCATCAAATGCACTAACCAGACAAATTTAGGAAAACTACTAATAAATAATAAATCCCCCACAGACAAATTAAAAAAGTGTGGAGTGTACGAACTAAAGTGCAGTGATTGTGATGCATTATACATAGGGCAAACAGGAAGAACTTTTCAGACAAGACTAGCAGAACATAAAAAATCAATTGTAAATAACAAACAGTGTACAGGGATTTCAAAACATTGTATAATTAACAACCACTTTATAGATGTTAATAATTTCAAAATTTTATATTCAGGTAATAAGGGCCGTAATTTAAACCTCAGGGAAGGCCTAGAAATAAATAGGGCAATAAAAGACGGAAAACACCTCGTCAACGACAATGAGGAGATTTGGAATTCCCCAATCTTAAAATCCCGTATTACCTGACTATATATAAGCTTGTCGGTATCTTTTGTAATTCACTCCTGATAATGCTGTAAAACGCGAAGCTAGTCGAGTAAATAGTAAAATAAAAAATTGTAAAACAAACCAAGTGTAATTTAATTTAAACCTTCATTATCAATAAGCATAATGTCATATGAAATACTAATGAGATTTATGTAATTGAGATTTTCCACTGACAATAGTTTGTAGTTGTGGACTAATTTTACTTGTACCAATTATTAAAAGAGATTTAAGATGCTCATCAGTTAATTTAGATCTGTAAACATTTTTTGTGTACTTCATTTTGGAGAAGGTCTTCTCACACAAATAAGTAGTACCAAAAACAGAAAACAGCCCACGAGCAAATTTATGCAAATTATCAAATTGTGTCAGTGGAAGACCCTTATAAAATTCCAACAAAGATGAGTTTTGATATTTGTTCTTAATTATATCACTGCACTGTAGATCAATCATTTCCATTTGAAGTTCCGGGGCTAGGGTTTCCATGTCAGTATCAAAAGGATTCTGAAAAATCTTAATTTGATTCGCAATGGCATCAAAGTCCGAGAAACGAGTATCAAAATTTGTTTTCAAAGCACTCAAAGTTTCGATTGCAAAATCGATAGGAAACTCAGTCTCAGTGGTGTGGCTGAATATTTCACATGTTTTAAAATGTGAAAAACATTTACTTCGTAGTTGTGATTGAAACAGTATCAATTTCTTCCGGAATGATTTGATATTAGTGTATAAATCAGGAAGATGCTGGTTTTCTCCTTGCAATCTCAAATTCAGTTCGTTCACATGTTTTGTCAAATCAACATAGAATGCTAACTTCCATAGCCATGCGTTGTTTTGTAATTCAGTAAGAGGGCGATGCTTTTCATTCAAAAAAAATTCGATCACTGCTCGAAGTTCAAAAAAGCGCCGAAGGACTTTCCCACAACTAAGCCAACGTACGGCAGTATGATAAGGTTAGTCATTTTCTCCAATCTCTTCAATAAATTGTCGGAACTGTCGGTGATTCAGCCCAAAAGATCTGATAAAATTAACAGTTGATATGACTGGTTTCAGAACTTCAGACATATCCAAACATTTTCCGCACAAAGACTGTTGATGAATGATACAATGTAAGACTAATGGTTTTGAACCACCGTCATTTTCTACAGCCTTTGACACAAGAGCGACCACTCCTTTATCTTTCCCACTCATGTTTTTGCCTTCATCAGTTGTAATACATTTCAAGTTTTTCCATCGAAGGTTCTTTTGATTAATGGCCATTTCAACTCCTTTAAAAATATCTGTACCAGTGGTTGTGCCATGAATACTATACATATCAAGAAGTTCTTCATTCACTTTATAGCTTTTATCTGCTCCTCGAATATAAATCAACACCTGAGCAGTATCTGACACATCCGTTGACTCATCCAAGGCAAAAGAAAACGACTCAACATGTCCAGTTGTGTCGAACAGTTGAGAGGATATATTTTCAGCGATGTTTTCTACCCTTCGAGCCACAGTGTTTGCTGACATACTGACAGTTTTTAATAAATTTACCTTTTCAGGGCACATTTCTTCGGCTACTGCAATTATGCATTCTTTAATCATTTCTCCATCGGTGAATGGTTTTCCACGTTTTCCAATTTCAAGAGCCACACGAAAGCTGGCACGAGTTGCAGCCTCTTGTTCAGTTTTGAGTTTTGTAAATGAAGATTGCTGCGATTTCAATCCGCGCTTCATAGCTTCGAATTTTTCTGTCCGCAAACTTCCTGTATATTTTGAGTAATTTTTAAAATGTTTTGTTTCATAATGACGTTTAATGTTATATTCCTTGAGAACGGCTATGCTTTCATTGCAAATCAAACATAGCGCCTTGTTACTGGACTCAATTACGAAATACTGAATGTTCCACTGATCTTTGAATTTTCTGCATTCACTATCAATTTTTCGCTTCTTTTCCATACTACTAAATCACACACAAAAGCAACAATTCAAATCAAAATACTGTTACAAAGATGTCTTAAACTTAAACACGCACAAACACGTTTTAAGGAGGTACGCACTATTTTATTTCACAACAGTGTCATAGGAACTGACTTGTGGTTGCGCCACTAGCCTTCTTATATATTCCAATTACTGCCATCTAGAAGTGAGTGGAAGACTCCAGAACTTTCTCGAACCAACGAGATTATTCTGTACGTGCTATTGGCGCCATTTGTTAGCGATAGAAGGTACTACCTATTTCCGCTTGTGTCCACCAGATGTCGTGTCACGTTGGCTCGTACTCTACGACCAATCTAGAAATTACAGATAATGACAGGAAAATTAATAATATGCAGTGTTGCCGTTTTGCGGACTTTAGTCCGATTTGCAGCCTTTTTTAAACGTTGCGTACTTTTTCGGACATTTTTTTTCATCAGTGGACTATTTCACTTTTTACCACCGGCAACAATGATAATATGGTTTTGGCCCTCGGAAGTTACTGGAGTAATCAGTATGGCTCTAAGGCTGGAAAGTTTGGAGACCCAGGGTGTAGATATTTGAAAATATGCATTTAATGCATATTCACTTTATGTCGTAGCTCTTTTAGTTATTTTATGAATATTGTTTTAAAAATATGAATTTTACGAATTAATTACTTTGAATACTTGCCATAAATATTGCTGTAAATGACATTAGTTTGACCTTGTCATAATTAATATTTTGTGAAAAACTGAAAACATAAGTGAGGCTTAGGAACGAAGTTTAACAGGAATAAGAAACATTTGTTGAAAAATGAAGTAGGTAAAAGCTATTGATTTTAAGTATCTAACATGGAGAAAGTACTATAATAAATATATCAATATTTTTTTATTTTAACCTTGTGATAGACAAAGGATAACTATGTTTTTGAACTTCATATTAAATCAGTGTATTACAGCATAAAATAAATATTTCGAGTTTAGAGAAGATTGAAAATTCATATTGGTTTCGCGACCAATCAACATTTGCAGGGTTTTCTAAGCTCGAAATATTTACTTCATGCCTAATCAAAGAGTGGAAAACCCTTGTTAGAAAACTATTAAAACCTTTAATAACAACAGCTAATAAAAAAAACAAGATAATTAACGAAACTGATAAAGATTATGAAAATAACTACAGTTTGCGTTTGTCTCCTATCTACTTTAAGAAATCAGTATTGCCATCAACAGTTCTAATAGCTGTCTAACAAGTGTTTTGTACTCTTTGATTAAACATGAAGTAACATTTCCAGTTTAGAAAAGCCAACCAAATTATCACGCTTTTCAAATATTCCAATTATTCGAATATTTAAATATATTGGAATATTCAAGTATAGTGGAATTCGGGAGAGATGTCCTATGACTCATTGATGTGGAATGTGTGGTTACAATTTTTTAGAGAGTATGTCGACAATAGTACCTGCAACAATTTTTCCTAGTTGTGTCAAATTTTGACGTTTGCAAAACGTTTGCAAAACGAAAGTGTAATTAATTAATTCTACACCAAGTTATATTTTTAAATGTCACAGTGCTATTTATCTCTCGAAAGAGTAATAAATTCTGACTTCAGCACTATAAAAAACGTATTTAGAAACATGGTGATGTGTCCATCATAGTACTATCCCCCGTAAATTGCGTATTAAATCACTTTTAAAATATTTGTAGTATTATTATTTTCAAAATGTCTTCAACTTTTTGATAACTACAACTTTTATTTGAAACATTTTTCAATTGGATCAACACATACTGACACAAACCAATGACTAGATAAAAAACACTATTTATTGAATATCTCAAAAACTAAGAGTGCTATGACAAAAAGTGAATCTACAACTTTTATTTGAAACATTTTTGAATTGTATCGACACATACACTGTCACACACCAATAACTAGATAAAACACACAACTTTTGAAATATCCCAAAAACTAAGAGTGCTATGACAAAAAGTAAGTGAACAATACATCTTCATTTTGTTATTATCTACAACTTTTATTTGAAAGAATTTTTTGTTTGATGAACATTTATTGAAAAAATCTGAAAAAACTGAAAAACGCTAAGAGTAAAGCACCACTTCCGGTTTTCCGATTTTCACCAAAAGCTTTTCAGTTCTTCCGATTGTAACAAAAGCTTAAGTTTCAAGTTTCATCTCGATATCTTTAGCGGTTTTTGCGGTACAGCGAACACAGACACACACACAGACACACAGACAGACAGACATTTTTCAAAAATGGTCTTATTCGACTCAGGGGACCTCAAAACGGATATTTCCGCTAAAATTTTTGATTCGAAAATTTTCACGTAAACAATACTTTCCCTTTGTATTACATACGGGGGAAAGTAAAAAATGGCTTGGTGTAGTTTAGCTCCCACATACAGAAGTAAAAATTAGCATATTTTGAATTCAAAACTGTTTTGTATTTGAACTATTTGATTACTCATTTAGTTTACAGAACTTTAAATAGAAAATGCATCATATGCAACCGCGCAGAAAGCAATAAGCACTTTTGTTATTTCTTCAGTTCGCATTGTACTAGAAATAACAAACTTTCATTAATTATACGTACAGGAATTTAATTCAGTTTGTATGTACATGTATCCTGCAACAATCCCATTTATAATTAAGTAATAACCGCAATCGAAAATTCTAATATCCCGAATTTATCATCACCAATATTATTAGACTAAGTGCATGGAAATACCATGGGATAAGTACATCGCACTTCATGCTAATTACACCGAGCCCAGCGAGAGAATTTCATCCATAAGTTTAACTCGAAGCCAATTTAAACACTGTGTATTTCGAGCAGTGTGTAACGTAATATTCAGAAATATTATTGTTGCTTAAATATTGCAAGAACATCAGGATTATGCACGGAAATTAATTTATACGTGCGCTCGTTTTGTTGGGGGTTTTGAGTGAGTACTTAATTGTTGTTGAGTTGCGTGAAGATGGTTTTAAATTAATGAAACACTTGTATCTTTTCTTCACTTATTTATTTGGAGTACCAAATGCACATTTCAATCACGATGTGATCATTATCAATGGTTGACAAATACAAACTTAAAAACTAAAATGCGCTTAATATGTACCTGCGGATTAGGAGGAGTAATTACGTAATGAGCGCGGGGGTTATGGAGTTAAGGGAAAACCGACAATTAGGCCGACATCTTAAATCTATTTTAAGTGTAATTGGAACAAATAATATAAAATAGAAAAACAGAAAAATAAGAAAATTACACAAGTTACAATATACATAAAAACATGAAAACATATAACAAGAAAAATACAAAAATTATTACAACGGAACGAGTTTAAGTAATGGGTTGTCTAGTGGGCTCAAATCAAAATTTAGCAGATCAGCGTTATGTTTTTTCATGTAAAAAGCTTCGTACAGGTTTAAGTGATAATTTGTGGAGAATTTTAATAGCTTGGTGTTGTTGAGGGAGAATTTATGTCCTGTTTCAATAGAGTGTTGGGCAACTGCACATTTTGTAGGGTTGTTGTAATTGATATGTGATGTATGTTCTTTGTATCTCGTAATGACATTTCTTTTAGTTTGGCCTACATAAATTTTACTGCAGTTACAACATTTGATGGAGTAGATTCCCTGTTTTTCCAAGTCGTCTACTGCATCAAAGGTGTTACCCAATAGTGACTTTAAATTTGTATTGACGTAGTAAGCAGGTGTAATTTTGAATTTTTTAAATAGTTTATCAAATCGGGTTTCTAAATCAGGTACATAAATGATCCTAGCGTATGTGGTCTCTTTGCTGTTTAAATTAGTTAACCGGGTAGAACAGGTAATTTTTTGTTTAAATAAATGTCTATTAATTAATTTATTGATGGTGTTAATGTCGTACTTTAAGTTAATTGCAATTGAACGTATGAAGTCGAGTTCCTTTTTTCGGTTTGAAGGAGAGAGGGGGAGTTTAATTGCTCTGAAAATCATGCTATTAAACGCTGCCATTTAATATTTTGTAGGTGTACATAACTCTGAATGTATATAATTATATGTATGTGTGATTTTTCTGTAGATATCGAACTCTAGTTTACTATTATTTCTTGTAATTAAAATATCTAAGAAAGGGAGAGAATTATTAACTTCTGATTCGTATGTAAAATTAATACTATTATATAAACTATTTAAAGAATTAATAAAGGTATCTATGTCGAAGTTGTTAGGTACGATTGAGAAAATGTCATCGACATAGAGGAACCAGAAGTCGGGAAAATTATTTATTGTTCTCTTAGCATGATTTTCAAAGGAAAAGGATTGCCCATTGCGGTGCCAAAAGTTTGTTTGTAGAATTTGTTATTAAATTCGAATGTATTACATTCCATAACGAGTTTCGTTAGTGAAAGGTATTGTTTAGTTTGTTCATCTGGAATATTGTTTTTTAGTAGTAATTTTTCAAGAATATTTAATGTATCTGTTATGGGAATGCTTGGAAAAAGGGACTCGTCGTCAAATGAAATTAGTTTATGATTAGGAGGAACATTTATCTGTTTTAATCTGTCGGTTAGCTCGATTGAGTTTTTTATTGAAAAGTTGTTATCAAGTTGTAAGGTTTCAAATTGTCTAACTAGCCATTTAGCTACCTTCTAAGTCGGGGAATTAACATTTGACATTATCGGTCGATATTTATTCCCCGGCTTATGTACTTTCGGTAGGCAGTATAGGCGTGGAAGTTTGGGATTACTTACTTTCAATTTGTAAATCTGTTTTTTATCAATTATACCTGTTGATTCCTTTAATGCCGTGCTAATTTTTCGGATATATGAATTTATTGGGTTATTTGTTGTAACTGTATACGGGCCTGTATTAAGTAACTCGTTGACACTCGCGGAATAATCATCTTTTTTACAATAACCACATTATTGCCTTTGTCTGCTTTTAAATAAAAGCAATCCTTTTTCTTGAGTTCTTTTATGATGTTGGAATTGGTAGATGTTTTGTAGTCCGTTTTCTGCTTCCTGTTTTCTCGTATTTCCTGTACAGTTTTCTGGGCCTCGGTGGTAAAACATGCTGCTTCTGATGGTGGGAGCTTGCTGGCTGCGGTGTCCAAGTCGTTGAGGATATCTTTTAATGGAATTCGTTTTGGCGGGAAAACGTGTTTTAGACCTTTCTGTAGAACTTCTTCGTTATTTGAAAAGGTGATATCCGTTTTGTTTATCACGGGTTTTTGTGGTAGTAAAGGTGTGGGTAGGCTTCATCCTTGTGGTTTTTGGGATAACAGGTGTTTTAACTTTCTATGCAAAGTTCTGGATTTATTAACGATTTTCTTGTGAATAACTGAGTGTATTTTCTTTTCAAAATCGTCCCATGAATTAACTGGTAATTTTTACTTAGAAAATGGTGTTGTTCGTAGGCTGTTATTTCCAAATCCGCCCTGTTTCTGTATAATATACCCATTTCATACTTGAGCCACTTTATTTTAAAACTTGTGAATTATTTTGTGATATTCTTTTTATGGTTGCACATTTTTATTTCGGTGAACTTTGGGAAAACTATTTATAATGCACTGTTTTAGAAAGTTGATGTCTGCACTAATTTATATTAAGCGCATTTTAGTTTTTAAGTTTGTATTTGTCAACCATTGATAATGATCACATCGTGATCGAAATGTGCATTTGGTACTCTAAATAAATAAGTGACGAAAAGATACAATTGTTTCATTAATTTGAGTGAGTAGTTTGAGTTTATGGGTGTTGTTAATACTCTGTTAAACATTTCACTCAAATGTCCACTAAAGCTTTGTTCAGAATAAAATATATGTTTGTGTAACCGAGACTTAAAAATGCCATAAACAAAATTCGGGACATTAGAAATACTACAAAATAACTAAAACTTGGAGCATCTGGTGGCCGAGCGGTAACGTCGCCGGACGGTTCGATTCCCGTGCACGGGGAGTTGTTATTTAAAAATAATATCTCGTATTCCTGGGTGTAGTGTGAATGTGTCGTGACGTCCAAATATATATTAATTATACATATTTATATATACAATGAGATATGGCTGTGGTAAGAACCAATGCCAGGATCATCGGATCCGAAAAAAAAAAAAAAAAAAAAACTAAAACTTTATAAGTGGATATATTAATTTTTAGTTATTTTGTAGTACTTTGATTATAATAGTTTTATTGTTGTGAGAGAAAAAATAACTCAAATCAAAAATACATATATATTCCGAAGGGTAATCTGTAAATTTTTAGATATTCGTTGTTTTTGTGATTAGTTTGAAATTTCAAACGAGTGTTTCCACTCCCAGGTTAAGCATGAAGTAAAATTTCGAGTTTAGAAAAGCCTGGAAATTTGGTTTGGTTGCGTAGCGCGAAGCGCGGAGCGACCAAACCAAATTTTCAGGCTTTTCTAAACTCGAAATTTTACTTCATGCGCTACGCGTATAAAACACTGAAATATTGTAAAATAAATATATTCATGTTTAGCAGTTTATTTATAATCTTGCTTTAACACTTGAGTTTTAATAGTAATTTAGCAGTAAATTTGCAATTTTACAAAAAATCAGTGTTTTATACGCGTGGCGCATGAAGTAAAATTTCGAGTTCAGAAAAGCCTGAAAATTTGGTTTGGTCGCTCCGCGCTTCGCGCTACGCAACCAAACCAAATTTTCAGGCTTTTCTGAACTCGAAATTTTACTTCATGCTTAATTAGGGATTGGAAACCTTCGTTAGAAGCTTTAAATTTACTACTTTTTAAGAAAACAACAAATACCTGAACATATATATATATATATATATAGGCAGAGTTCGGAAAATTTCCTAACAGGGCATTCGACCAATAATACGGCAGGAGAGATGTGTGTAATCTACTTTATTGTAATACCAAGCTTTCGGGACTCATTTTGTCCCTTCCTCAGGGTTAACACTAAAAAACAATGAGCAAAAAACAAAAAATTACTGATCTGAATTAAACTGTTAGTTGATGACGAATTCTTGAAAAAAATATATTAATTAGCAAATAAATTTGAGCTTACATTTGTGATTATTTGAACAAACTATTGTTAAACTGACGCTGTATTTGTTTTATCATCCTAACGATACTCATGGTGGTTGTTGAAATTAAATAAAAGTGAGGTTATTGTGTATAAAAAATCGTAACCGCGTGGTTACGGCAGAGGTGAAATTTTAAACGAAAACAAACGGCACATTCACATTTTAAAATTGGAAATTGTCACTGTGTTCCACTGTTTCTTGGGTAACCTGGGGTGTTATCACCACACTTGTTTATATTTGATTAACTTTTAACTCACGCGGCCGCATCTTAGTGCGAAACGACGCACGTGTCTTCACATTAACAGCAACAATGGCTGGTGCCTGTCCACAGGTGTCACTCGGCTCTCTCCGTCTCTGTCACCGACGGAGAGAGGCGCACGCCATCCGTTTCCAGGAACGTCTCGCCAGCCAGCGCGCGGTGTTTGAAATCTCGGGCCTGAGCTCGAGGGATTCAAACATCGACGCTGGAGGCCCCTTTACCTGCCCCGTTGTTGCCGCTTATGCGTTTATTGCTGTGAAATGACTGTGAAATGACTATTATGTATATGGATACTGTTATTAATGCCGGGTCTAGGTTAGGTGCACGAAATAGATTTAACTTGGTGCGCTCATACGTTTCAATAGAAAGTTTAAGAAGAGTAAAAGATATAAATGAAAAAATCCAACTAAAAATGTAATGAAATTATAATTTTAAGCGCAATCAAATTAACTCCGTAGAGTGTCACCACCAACCTGGGACTCACTCGCCGATTCCGCCTTCAGTTTATCTAGCTAAATGTGAAATGATGAAAAAATTACCTAAATGTGTTTAATCGATGATTCATGAGGCAAATTTCAGACAAACTACCAGTATGTAAACTATTGCTGAATGTTATTAACCTGTTAAGCTGAAAGAGACCGGTGCCAACGGCTCTGATCTGTCCATGTTGGCACCGGTCTCTTTCAGCTTAACAGGTTAATAACATTCAGCAATAGTTTACATACTGGTAGTTTGTCTGAAATTTGCCTCATGAATCATCGATTAAACACATTTAGGTAATTTTTTCATCATTTCACATTTAGCTAGATAAACTGAAGGCGGAATCGGCGAGTGAGTCCCAGGTTGGTGGTGACACTCTACGGAGTTAATTTGATTGCGCTTAAAATTATAATTTCATTACATTTTTAGTTGGATTTTTTCATTTATATCTTTTACTCTTCTTAAACTTTCTATTGAAACGTATGAGCGCACCAAGTTAAATCTATTTCGTGCACCTAACCTAGACCCGGCATTAATAACAGTATCCATATACATAATAGTCATTTCACAGTCATTTCACAGCAATAAACGCATAAGCGGCAACAACGGGGCAGGTAAAGGGGCCTCCAGCGTCGATGTTTGAATCCCTCGAGCTCAGGCCCGAGATTTCAAACACCGCGCGCTGGCTGGCGAGACGTTCCTGGAAACGGATGGCGTGCGCCTCTCTCCGTCGGTGACAGAGACGGAGAGAGCCGAGTGACACCTGTGGACAGGCACCAGCCATTGTTGCTGTTAATGTGAAGACACGTGCGTCGTTTCGCACTAAGATGCGGCCGCGTGAGTTAAAAGTTAATCAAATATAAACAAGTGTGGTGATAACACCCCAGGTTACCCAAGAAACAGTGGAACACAGTGACAATTTCCAATTTTAAAATGTGAATGTGCCGTTTGTTTTCGTTTAAAATTTCACCTCTGCCGTAACCACGCGGTTACGATTTTTTATACACAATAACCTCACTTTTATTTAATTTCAACAACCACCATGAGTATCGTTAGGATGATAAAACAAATACAGCGTCAGTTTAACAATAGTTTGTTCAAATAATCACAAATGTAAGCTCAAATTTATTTGCTAATTAATATATTTTTTTCAAGAATTCGTCATCAACTAACAGTTTAATTCAGATCAGTAATTTTTTGTTTTTTGCTCATTGTTTTTTAGTGTTAACCCTGAGGAAGGGACAAAATGAGTCCCGAAAGCTTGGTATTACAATAAAGTAGATTACACACATCTCTCCTGCCGTATTATTGGTCGAATGCCCTGTTAGGAAATTTTCCGAACTCTGCCTCTAACGTAGTACGACCGTTACTTCTTGTGCTGGTATATATATATATATATATATATATATATATATTATATACATTAGAAATTATATACTAGGAGAAAAAAATTATCTCGCACTTCTGATATAAACATAAAAGTTTGAATCTAAGCGGTAATAACACACAGGGAATTTTTCATTTAAGTATATATATCCCGATGCATTTATATATATATATATATATATATATATATATATATATAAATGCATCGGGATATGTATACTTAAATGAAAAATTCCCTGTCTGTTATTACCCGTATACGTAAAATTTAATTTATTTAAAAAAAACGTCCTCCTCCGCTTAGATTCAAACTTTTATATTTATATCAGAAGTGCGGGATAATTTTTTTCTCCTAGTATATAATGCAATGACTTGTCCTCATAACACTGCCATGTATTTTTTTGGACCAATAAATCTATTCTATCATTCTATTCTATTCTATTATTACCGTAATTATAAATTAATCAATTAACCAATTACAAAAATTTAAGAGTCATCTCCCCTAGATGATTAATTTTTTTAATTGATTAATTAATATATATATATATATATATATTTATATATAAATCTTTATTGGCAAATTGTACAATAAATAATTAACATAAAAATAATTCTGATGGCTAAAATAACAAATACATTTTTCTGCCAATTGGCTATCGACCATTGGTCTTTCCGCCTGAATTTTAATTGTTTGTCCTTGTCCGTTCTTGTGTAAAAATTAATTAATAATTACGGTAATAATATAATTTTTTTGCAAACAAAGAAGTTTGAATATAAACCAGGGAGGGCGTTTAATTTTTTTTTTTTAATAAATTCGCCGCTGTCAAAGTCGAAGTTAATTTCGCTCTTTCGACAAATATTTACACGTTTCCATCCCCTCTAAGAAGTTCAAACACTTGCTCGAAACTTTTCACTTCTGACGTGATTTCTCTGATAAACCAGTTGAGACATTTCAATCCCATTTTTATTATAGTAAAGCTTGTTTATATTTAAGCAAAATTGGGGCTTTTGAAATTGCTTCAAATACTCATTAATTTTTTTTAATAATTTTCCAAACAAGAATACCTTCAAAATCTAACGGTATTTTCAGTAAATCCTTAACTTTAACACGATTTTGAGAATAAAACAGTGCCGATAGTTTATGTAAACTTCTTAGGATCTTAAAACTTATTTATTCATAAACAAAATTTAGGCTTTTTCAGTTGATTTAATACCTCTTGATTTTTTTATAATTTTCCAAACAAGAATACCTGAAAATATAATGGAATTTTCAGTAAATCCTCAACTTTGACACGATTTTGAGAAAAACCAGTGCCCATAATTCAATGTAAACTTTAATATCTTTAAGCTTATTTATTTATTAACAAAATTTAGGCTTTTTAAGTCGATTTAATACCTCCTGGTTTTTTTAATAATTTTCCAAACAAGTTTACCTCAATATCTGTCAAAATATTCACTGAATCTCAACTTTGACACGGTTTTTCAAAAAAACCACTTGTGATCTTGTTCGCAAATTTAAGAATATTGAAGCTTGATTACTTTTTAGACAAATTTAAGTTTTTCAAGTTAAATCAATAACTTTTGAATTTTTTGTAATTTTCCAAACAAGAATACTTCTAAATTTAACGGTATTTTCAATAAATCCTCAACTTTGACGCAATTTTTCAGAAAAAACAGTGCCAATAATTCAATGGTAACTTCAGTATCTTGAAGCTTATTTATTTATGACAATTTCATACTGTTTAGGTCGCGAGTATATTAATGATCTTTCTTTTAGAAAAGCTTTAAATCATAATTTGAATGAATATTCAGAGAATGTCTACACGTGCTTGCGATAAGAGTATGTACACTGTGATTGAAACCAACTTAAAGAGTATGTATTGAGGGAGACAATTTTACATGGATCTTTATTCAGGTAGGAACTAAGTTGCTAAATTGAGAGATTGATCTTTTGAGCCTCTTAGCATGTACCTAATTTTTCCTTATTATAATACGGAATTTAATAATAATACTACCAAATCTGCCTATTTGGCTACATTTGCCTAATTTTTATTTTAAAAATTGTCCTGTACACCCAAGGTGGATGCGGGGCAATCTTAAAACCAATGTTAAATGTTACATGTTAGGGGGAAGTGAGGCAGATTCATACAAGGGGCACCGTCATACACTAGATATATCTGATGTTAGGCGCACATCAACTAAATGACTTATACATGTACGCGTAGCTTACTTATGTGTGTGGTTGCTGGCGGAGTTTGACAGCAGTCGGTGTGAAACGTGCGTCAGTGTGACACGGAACGTGATTCGGCCACGTGTAAGTAATTTAATAACCTCACTTTTAACATCTTTTTTATAATGAAAGCTGCTCTCTAGACTATTTAGTTCTATTTTATTTAAAAGGTAATAGGGTCAAGTTTGTAAATTGATCTGTGAATAATTCTATATATGGTTGTCTTTTTTTTAACAATATTTTTATTTTATATCTTGTGATGGGGTAGGTCCATACAGAAGTATGCGGGTACATTCATACTGTATGAATGTGCCCCACTTTTCTATTTTACGATGGAACTCAGGAATTATTTTAGTTTGTAGAATTGAAGTGATATCATAATTTTCTTTTGCAGAACAATTATGGTCAGAAATTACATGAAAAAGGGAACTAGGAGTGGAGAGGTAGACGAACAGGCAATGTTAAAAGCTATCCATGAAGTTTTGGAAAACAAGCTCTCATTTCGGAAATCAGCAGCCAAATATGGAGTTAATGCACAAACACTACAAAGCCGTATAAAAAAATTACGCAAAACACAATATCTTGGTAACGAAACTCGTGTATTCGAATCTAAATTTGCATCGCAGCAAGTTTTTACAAAAACAGAAGAGGATCTTTTAATAAATATATCTTAGAATGTTCTAAGATGCACTATGGATTGACGTGTGTCCAAGTTAAAAAACTTGCATATGAATTTGCTAAGGCCAATGAGATTAAATATCCTGCAAGTTGGAATGATAATAAGATGGCGGGAGCAGACTGGTTAGCAAATTTCCGAAAACGCAATAAAAATTTAAGTTTGCGTAAACCTGAAAATACAAGTGCTGCCAGATCATTCGGTTTCAACAAAACGGCAGTGAATAATTTCTTCCAGAACCTTGAGAATATATACCGCAAATACAATTTTACTGTCGATCGGATTTTCAACTACGACGAATCTGGTATTTCAACTGTGCTGAGCACACCTAAAATTTTTGCTGAAAAGTGCCAAAAACAGGTTGGTCAAATAGTGTCTGCCGAAAGAGGAGAGCTGGTCACATTTGGTGGTATTATATCAGCAAGTGGAAACACCATACCGCCCTTATGCATCTTCCCTCGAGTACATTTTAAGGACCACTTTATAGAAGGTGCTCCAGAAGGCTCTTTGGGTGTAGCCACAAGAAGTGGTTGGATAAACTCGAGCATTTTTGTTGATGTTCTAAAGCACATCCAGAAACACACCTTATGTTCGAAAGAAAATCCAATATTGCTTTTATGTGACAATCATGAAAGTCACATTTCTATTGATGCAATCCACTACTGCCGTGACAATAGGATTGTGTGCCTTTGATTTCCACCACACACGACTCACCGTCTTCAACCATTAGATGTTGGCGTATTTGGAACATTAAAGTCGAAATTAAAAACGGCATTTAATGACTGGCACGTTTCCAATCCAGGAAAGACACTTAATATTTATAATATCCCAAAACTTACAAAGATACCTTATTTAGAGTCATTCAATGGTAGGAATATTACCAGTGCTTATGAAAAAACCGGAATATGGCCTTTTAATAAGTTGATTTTCAATGATGATGATTTTGCGCCAGTTCAGGTGTATCATTCAAATCCTGTAACAAATCCCAATATAAGCACAAGTGGTGATGAGCTTGCAATAGCTGGTTATGAGCTTGCTACAGTTGGTGTTGAACTTGGTGATGTTACTGCTCGAACACCGCCGACTTTGTCCAGAGATGTCTCGCCTACATTGCTTTCACAACAGCTTGCATCAACAGTGATAGATCTTGATAACCCTGCACCATCTACTTCCAAAGTATTGAAGACGCCAGAAATGATAAGGCCTTTCCCGAAAGTTCAAAGACGCACACAAACAAAAAAAGGTCGATCACTTGGAAAATCGAGAATTTATACGGACACGCCCGAAAAGAATAGAATTGAAGAATTGGAAAACATCAAAGAGATGAAGAGATTAGAAAAAGAACGAAAAAGTAAAGCAAGAGAAATAAAGAGAGCGTTGTGTTTATTAAATGAAGATTATGTCAAATCGAGTAAACCAAAAAGAAATAAAACCAAAGAGATTGAAACAATTTGTAGCGACAGTGAAACAGATATCAGCCTAAGAGAAAGTTCTGCTTCACCTTTCGACGTGCTTGAAGAAAACGAAGAAGAAGATGATCATGAAGTGCCTGTTGACCCTGAAAATTTCAAAGATGGTGACTATGTGCTTGTAAAATTTGAAAATAAAAGTCCGTTATTTACTATATCGGACAAATCATCATCAAATCATCAAACACTACTACTTTGAAGTAATGGTTTCATGTTTGAAGAAGAAACGAGGATTTTCTATGAATTTTGTCTTTCCAGACGTCAAAGATGAAGGCTCAGTAGATCTATCAAATATTGTTTTGATATTACCGGATCCAAAATCAGCTACGACAGCTAGGACCGCCAACATTTTTAGTTTCAACAAAGATCTCTCTTTTTATAACGTACATTAATATTATTGTTGCAAAGATAATTCCCTTCAAGACAATTAGTGTTTAACATTTAAGATTCCTCATGTTGATTGTGATATTTTTTTAATTGTTCATTATTGATAGTATTAGTAAATAAGAATTAAGCAATACGTCACAGATATTTAAATAGTGATATGACTGATTAGAAAGACTGTTAGGTTAACTTAGTTCCCTCTGTGCCATAAAAAAACTACCTATATTTATGTTATTCTCTCTTTATTATATGATTACTTAGTATTATTTGGTTATAGATACTATTATTGCTTTTGTTTTCATGAAAGTTGTGTTTTGATATTTTGATTTTGATAAATAAATAAACATTTCATGCTCAACTTGTGTATTTTCTCACATGTATGAATCTGCCCCATAGCCTGTATGAAAGTGCCCCGTATGTGGGGTACATACATACATTTTTATTTATTCTTTTAAACTGTTACAAAATGCCTTACAAGTGTATTTACACAATTTACATGTTTTTGATATAAAGTCAGATAGTAAGAGTATTGATTTTTGATGAATCGATATAGATATCGATTACGGAGAAAATTCTATAAGACAAAATATAAAAACTGTATGAAGCTGCCCCACCTTCCCCTATACAGTGAGTTTTTCTTTTGAGTATACATGTCCCAATAATGTGTTATAGATTTTTAAATAATCGTTGTTTTCTTAAAAAAGATCAATTTGAAGTTTAAACGAGTGTTTCCCACTCCCAGGTTAAGCATGAAGTAAAATTTCGAGTTTAGAAAAGCCTGAAAATTTGGTTTGGTCGCGTAGCGCGAAGCGCGGAGCGACCAAACCAAATTTTTAGGCTTTTCTAAACTCGAAATTTTACTTCATGCGCCACGCGTATAAAACACTGATTTCAAGCGAAGCTTACTCGTTCACAATATTTCAGTGCTTTCAGTGTTTAATACGCGTGGCGCATGAAGTAAAATTTCGCGTTTAGAAAAGCCTGAAAATTTGGTTTGACCGCGTAACCAAATTTTCAGGCTTTTCTAAACTCGAAATTTTATTTCATGCTTAGTCTGAGAGTGGAAAACACTCGTTTAAAGCTTCAAATTGAACACTATAAAAAACGCGTATGCTTATGTATACCTAATAGAAAATTTCCTGTATGTATATTTAAAAGAAACATTACCTGTATTAACAGATTAATCCGATGACTATTTGCCAAATCTACTGAATGCGCATTCGATTCAACTAACATTTTCGTTTGAGCTTACACAAAATCAACATAATAATAATAATAATAAACATTCTTTATTTTATAGTTCCCCATAACATACAGATATACAAACATATATTCTAATAATATGGAAAAGAGCTTAAAATAGGGTCAAAATAAAGCAAAACAAGAAATATATATATATATATATATATATATATATATATATATATCAAATTCCTAATTCATTAATTGAATAGGGTTCTAATTTGCACAGATAATTAAATAATTGTTTTTTTAATAAATTTAAGGGTTTACATTCTTTTAGTACTTCAGGCAAACTATTCCATATTTTTATACATGAATAAAATGTGCCTCTTTCATATAAAGTCAACCTGTGTTTGGAAATTACATACGTATTGCATTGCCTAGGGTAGTAATTACTTTTCAGAAGACTATCTGAGAAGTAGTAAGAGTGCTTTTTCAGAAATACAACACATTCATACATATAGATGGCTGGCACTGTAAGTAGACGTTCGTTTTTAAATTTTTGCCTGCAGGACTCTAGATAATAAATGCATTATTTATTTCTGTAAATACCTGAGCTATTTAGTAGATGTGGAAATTGGAATTATACCACTCAAAGTCATATTTAAAACGATTGTGCACATTAATTAAAATGATTTGTGGCTGGGTTTTTGCAGATTTATTTTTACGAACACATTGTCAAAATGTGACGTTTAACCTTAAAATTTTAAAACTGCATACCGGGCATACGTTTTCGCATGTTCTATCTAATATACATGGTATGAAGTTTTCTGTCTCTCTTTACACACGCAATCTGATGACATTTTCGTATTACATGTATTGGTGCATTAAGCACTACAAATCAAGGAAACCATGGGACACCTCTCGTGAATCGTACCTTATGTAAATAATTTAGCGATAAAAATATTCATGTTTAACTATTCGAATATTCGACTATTTGAATTATTCAAATTCTAATCACAGCTTCAGTTTATATCAAGAACAAATAGTCATCCGAAAATTTTATTCGGCACATTCTGAGCTATCATATGAAGAAATAAAACTTGGAACACCGCCTTCGAACGTTCATAAAAATATAAACACTAAGGACTAAATGCCAGGAAGAAATGCGGTTGGATTTAGCACAGAAAATATAAAATCCTATTAAATTATATTACATTTGACACAGTGTAATGTCTATGGTTTTTTTAAATCTTAAATGGAGAGGACAATCAACTAAATTTGGTAATATTATAATAAAACTACATTGGCCTATATTGCTTGTGAATCCTAATTTCCAAATAATCTAATAGTGATACGCGAAATTTAATAAAAACCTGTGATATCAAAACCGCAGTAATAAAATAATGCGAAAACAGAGCAAAATTTCTATATCTCGGTTTTGTGCAGCTTTTTAGAAAGTATTTGATTTCAACATTAAAATATTTTATATACTACACTATATACTAAATAGGTAAGCAAATGTCAAAAAAACACACTTCCCAAACAGCGAGGGGGGCCGGAGGCCCCCGAGGCAAAACTATCAGACGGGGGGGGCCGACTTTGACAATTTTTTTTGACTAAACTACAAGAGATAAAAATTCGGAAAAAGCGTAAAAAACTCTATGGACGAGGATTTTTTTTGGGGAAAAATCGCCGCTTTCGGGGGCGGGACAGAAAAAAGAAGAAAAACGTCGATATTTTCGCAAAAATGCGCGAGGGACCGTGAGGTCACTGTCTAAACCGTAGACATTACGGCCACTAAAAAAAATCAGGTAGTAGCCCCAACTGTTTTACAGTGACAGCGGACAAGCAGAATAAAATCGGTTCACTGGGGGCCGAGAAAAAAAAATCCAAGTACATCGGGGCCGATTTTTCTAATTTTCACATTTTTTGCTGTAGCGTCTAGCTGCTACTTCCGATTAAATCGCGGTTAACGGCGTCGGATGCGCCATCAAATTTGCCTTCAAATGGTTTATTACTCGGGCTTCTGCCGCCCCCCGGGGGCGGCAATTTTACAAAACAATTTTAAACTTTGGACCTTAATAACGCCCGTATGCAATAAGCTACGTCGACTTTTTTTTTTAGCAAACTATAGTCCTTGACCTGCTCTACAAGAATTGAACCAGCCGCGCCGCCTCCGATCTTCAACTCGGGGGTGGCAACTGTTTTTTTAAAACAAAAATTTCCCTCAAGTTTGAAAAGCGATAGCGACCAAACGAAAGCTTCAAAAAAATATTCAGGGTCTTGTAGCCCAATAAAAGGGCTTTCGATTGATGTACGAACTTTTAACCGGGGCCCCATTATGGGGCCCACAGCTAAGAAAATATCCGGTCCGGTCCTCCGCCATTTTGTTCGCATACGCGATGACTTATCCGATTGAAAAAAATACTCACAGGTAGCCAAAAGATCACTTATTAGGGTGTGCTCCATGCGCTCTTACTGAGGGGCCCAGGGGGCCCGTCAAAAATTCACAAAATTCAATAATTTTCAACATTTTTAAAGTGCTATTTTTTAACGAAAAATCGAAGAAAAAAATTCACCATTCCCTGTGAGTTTATCGTAGAGGGCTGAAATTTGGATCGAATGTACTCTAGGGTAGTACCTTTTATACGCCCCGGATCGCTTTTTATCTTTTGGATATTTGCTGAAATATTTAAGTTTATGTTGGCGCAGTCGTGAAAATCACGACAAATTACAATTTTTTTTTTTACTTTCGTCATAATAATAGTAGACCGATGGGAGTTGGACAACAAATGGGCAATAGGAATCTGCATAAATGCTGAAAATTTCATCGATTCAGCTCTATTAGGACGGAAATTGGTATTTTTTTCTGCGCTTCAAAACCGCTTTGCAGGCAAAAACGGCGAATTAAAAATACAATTATTATTTTTTAGCTCCGCTATTAATTATAGTACAACAATGGCAATTAGATCAATAAATAGGTAATACTAATCTCTATAAATGCTCAAAATTTTATTGATCTAGCTCAATTCAGATCGGAAATAAATTTTTTTTTGCTTTTTAAATTATTTAGAAAAAACAATTTTTATTTTTTTTGCTATAGTATTTAAAACAGTGAAACAACTGCAATTGTACCAATAAATAGGAAATACAAATATGTATAAATACTGAAAATTTCATTCATCCAGCTCAATTTGGATAGGAGATAGATTTTTTTTTTATTTTTCATATTAATTAAATAAATAAATTTTATTTTTTTGATTCAGTATTTGATACAGTAGAATAATAAGAATTATACCAGTGGATGGAAAATATAAATTTGTATAAATGCTGAAAATTTCAATTATCTAGCTCAAGTAGGACCGGAGCAATAAATATTTTTTACTTTTAAGCAATTCTGCAAAATTATTAGGCGCTGGCTATCAAAAGCCATGAGTGGGAAAAGGACAGACATGCGGGTTTCAATGTTAAATTTCGAATTAATCCCTTTGGATTTTTTTGAAAAAAAAACTTTTATTAAATAAATCAAAAAATTCCTTCTTTTTTTCTATGATGTTTTTGTAGCAAGTGTTTTATTTTTTCAACCGGAAGTATTTCTTTTTATTTATTTAAATTTAAAAATAATTTAATTTTAATAGAAATAAATACAAATAGCAAATGTAACGATATTTTAGCGATTTCAAAAGTGTAAAAATCAAAGCTAAGCCCGATTCAGTTTGCGAGCGCAGCGAGCAGGCAAGCGAGCGAAGCGAGCTGATGTGAGCGTCTGCTGCTCGCGTCTGCTGCTCGTCCTTTTAATATACAAACTGCTTTCTCCATCCATCGCATTCTCACTACCTCAACAACACATCATTCTCCAACCACAACATTCGGCTTACGTACCCTCCTCCTTTCCCCCCGTCATCACTCGATTGTTGCAATTATTGCATTGTTAATGCATTAAACATTTTTTAGTTTTGATTTGAACAATCCCTCACGCTTTCTGCGGGCTTTAGCTTGGTACCCGCAGGTAGTTCCAGCGGAGCGGAGTACTAGATACATTCTCGTCTTCTTACTAAACTGTTCATACATGTTGAAACAAAAAATACTCAAATAACATGAATCGTTATTGTAATGCTGATAACATTTTACTTAAATATGTCATTCAATGATCAATGAAAGATTAATAAAGTCTTAAAATGTTTGGTGTTGTATTCGTTCACTTTGTGGTACATCTTAAATACACTTGTAAATAAAACACTTTTTACTTTGTTTAACCACTGAATCTTACATTTAATTGTGTGACTAGTTTCGACTATCTAGTAGTCATTCTCAAACTAAAGTAAATACAAATTACACGTTAAAAACTATTTATTTTACGGCTTCGAAAAGAGGGGTGTACATTAGGTCAACTTGGTCATTAAGAAGGGAAAAAAAGTTTTAAAATGTATAATTTGGGTACAATTTCATTTGAAATTTAGTCACTTTTAAAACGATGTCTGATTTTAAAATGATTAAATTTTAAAAGAAATTTCACTTGATTTTTTTAAATACAAAATAAATTGGCTCATTATATAAAACATAAATACAGAGTATTTTTTTTAAGTATACATATCATTAATTTAGGTTTACTTTCATAATAGAAAAAAAGAATTTACAGGATATGTTTCTTTTAAGTATACATATCTTGATGCATACTCATCGTTGTAAAATGTAAAGCATTAATTGTATTTTAGAAAAGTTTAATTTAAAACTTCTAAAACGCGTTATTACTCTTTGAATAAGCATAAAGTAAAATTTCGAGTTTAGAAAAGCCTGACAATTCTGTTATCTTTTTCTTGTAAAATCCAAATGTTTAGGCTTTATAAACTAGAAATGTTGCATCATTCTTGATAATGGCATTAAGCCAAAACTAGTAGAAAATAAAATACATACAGAGAGTTTTATGTAATACCGAACATTTTCATGAAGAGAATTTTTCTTTTAAGTATACATATGCATACGTCGTACATTTTCCAACGCTCGGTTTATTAAAAAAAAAATAATTAGAACCTTTAAACGAGTGTTTTCCACTCCCAGGTTAAGCATGAAGTAAAATTTCGAGTTTAGAAAAGCCTGAAAATTTGGTTTGGTCGCGTAGCGCGAAGCGCGAAGCGGCCAAACCAAATTTTCAGGCTTTTCTAAACTCGAAATTTTACTTCATGCGCCACCGGTACAAAACACTGACATATTACGAAGTTTAAAACACACCGCTAAACTTTACATTGTATTAATGTTGTGTACCGGTGGCGCATGAAGTAAAATTTCGAGTTTAGAAAAGCCTGAAAATTTGGTTTGGCCGCTCCGCGCTTCGCGCTACGCGACCAAACCAAATTTTCAGGCTTTTCTAAACTCGAAATTTTACTTCATGCTTAGCCTGGGAGTGGAAAACAGCCGTTTAAAGCTTCAAATTAAATTCTTTTAATAAACCGAGCGTTGGAAAATGTACGACGTATGCATATGTATACTTAAAAGAAAAATTCTCTTTATGAAAATGTTCGGTGATACATAAAATTCTCTGTATAAGTGAAACAAAACCAAGTGAATTTAATTTACAAACCAATATATTTTTGAAAATGTTTTACCAAGTGATTAATGAGAAAAAAGTGTCCGATATAGAAATTTTACTTTATGCACCACGCTTTTAAAACACTGAAATCTTGTGAAGTTCAGAATATATGTTTTTTAAATTTATTTGTTATATATATTTGCTGTAACCATTTTTGTTGTTAATGAGTTTTATTTGACAATTTTATGACTTTCTTGCTTTTGTATCTGTTTGACTGTTTTGTTAATATCGACCTATACATACATTTTGTAATATTATCCTTGACGTAGTTATGAATGTTAAATTATGTATTACTTATATTTAAGCTTCAATTATGTACTGAGAAGTGTAAGGCTTAGGCTCATAACACAATAAACATACAGAGAGTTTTATGTAACACCGAACATGCCAGAAAATATTCAATGTAAATGTTCCTATGTTCGATGTATTCTGAGATGCATCAAAGCATTGAGTGCGATTTCATTGGCTGATTTTAGTAGTTCTGACGCAATTTTAGTTTTTAGTAGCTCTAACGCAACTTACATTTAACGTCAAAATGAAATGTGTCATTCAATAATCGCCTACATCACTAATGGAATATTAATATTAAACAGAAAATAAAAATGAGATAGAGGAGAACAGGTTTAGCTTAAACGCAAAAATAATAAAAAAACAGATTCCTGTTAGTTCCGTTTGCTAATATTTCAAGATAAGTTTAAACATTGCTTCAATTTCACTGGAGATTATTAAGAACTTCGATTCAGCGTATTGTGTAAACCATTTGATTAGGACCACCCCAAGTACGTTGCCTTGGGTGTACCAGCAAAAATGCCGTCCAAAAACTGCCTGGTCCTTTGGGGAGTGCGCATTTCTGCATTGCACTTAGGCCTTATTAGGCCCATTGTGCTAACAAAACGGCCTTTAGGCAGCTTTAAATATAAATATTCCAAATTTGAAGAACGTGGCGAGGCAGGTTTGCAAGTACCGCACCTAGTACTGCTGTCAGCACAACAACATTGGGGTGTTAGGTGTGCTGCTTTATTTGGCAAACATTGCAATTTTCATTTATTTGCTAACATAAAACTCAATGAAGATAATGTAGGTGTATTTATTACTTTATTGACTGCGTAACTTACAATGAATTGAAGATACAGTGATTTTTTTTAGGTAAACATGCATAAGCTGTAAATTTTCCGACATTCGTTGTTTTTTTAAAGAGTTCAATTTGATTCTTTAAACGAGTGTTTTCCACTCCCAGACTAAGCATGAAGTAAAATTTCGAGTTTAGAAAAGCCCCGTGAAAATTTGTCGAGGGTCGCGCAGCGACCCGAGACAAATTTTCACGGGGCTTTTCTAAACTCGAAATTTTACTTCATGCGCCACGCGTATAAAACACAGATTTCAAGTGACGTTCGAATATACATAAATTACACAATATTTTAGTGTTTTAAACGCGTGGTGCATGAAGTGAAATTTCGAGTTTAGAAAAGCCCAGAAAATTTGTCTCGGGTCGCTGCGCGACCCTCGACAAATTTTCACGGGGCTTTTCTAAACTCGAAATTTTACTTCATGCTTAGTCTGGGAGTGAAAAACACTCGTTTAAAGCTTCAAATTGAACTCTTTTAAAAAACAACTAATGTCAGAAAATTAACAGCTAAAATAATTAAGAAAAAGTAATGTGATTTTATAAAAAATAATGACGAAAAATGGAACTGATACCACAATTGCGGATATTCCCTGTTTTTTTTGTTTGTTCAATTTATAGCTTTAAACAAGTGTTTTCCACTCCTAGACTAAGCATGAAGTAAAATTTCAAGTTTAGAAAAGCTCCGTGAAAATTTGTCGAGGGCTCGAAATTTTACTTCATGCGCCACGCGTATAAAATACTAAAATATTGTCAAATTTATGTATATTCGAACTTTACTTAAAATCTGTGTTTTATACGCGTGGCGCATGAAGTAAAATTTCGAGTTTAGAAAAGCCCAGAAAATTTGTCTCGGGTCGCTGCGCGACCCTCGACAAATTTTCACAGGGCTTTTCTAAACTCGAAATTTTACTTCATGCTTAGTCTGGGAGTGGAAAACACTCGTTTGAAGCATTAAATCAAGCTTAAAAAACAAGGAATATCTAAGGATTTACAGAAAATGGACTGAATTTGAAATACGTATACCTAAAAGAAAAACTCTCTGTATGTTTCAGGACAGTATTAATCTTGATTGTCTTGAAATGCCGATGTCTTGCTTTGGATAAAAAAGTATGTTCCATATTCCCACACACTGCACTTACCATAAAAGCGCAAGATTTAATAACTGACATGTTTTATTTTGACGTTACAAGTACCCTATTTACATTAGTCCTAATTTGCATTAGAACTACTAAAAATCGTAACCAATGAAATCGCACCCAGAAGAATGTAAATTGGGTTGACTATATTACCATTGGAAATCGTAGCCAATCACATCGCACTCAATGCTGTGATGCGTCCCAGAACAAATCGAACATAGGAAAATTTACAGTGAACATTTTCTGGCATGTTCGGTATTACTTAAAACTATCTGTATATTATTATTGATTATTTATATATTTAATATGTTAATGCCGTATATTTTGAACATCATAGTATTCCAGTGTTTTAAACGACTGGCTTATGAAATCAATTTTGAGTTTATAAAGCCTAACCATTTGAATTTTACGTGAAGAAGATAGAAGAATTTTGATGAACTTTTATAAAACATCATAATAAAAAAGAAACACTCTCTAACTTATTTAGTTTCAGAGATATTTTAGGTTTACGAAACCACTACAAGCATCATTATTTTCTAAAAATGTCGAATACCTCAGAAATAGTACTGACTTAGAACGAATATAATATCAACAAACTGGCATTTATTTTTAACAAGAACACCAAACAGTTAATATTTAATGGAGTGTCCCATTTAAATTAACCAAGTTTTATGGCGTCCAAGTATTATGGGGCACCCTGTATATCGATGTTTAAGCTCATAGATGTGTTAAGTGCTTCAGATTCTGAATGCACTTAACATATCTGTGAGCTTAGGCCTGGGTCTCCAAACTATCTTCTTCGCGGGCCATAAATACTATTCTACATAATAAAGTCGGCCAAGATCCGATTAATTTTATAAAATTATGAAAAATTTAAGGAACAATTGTTACAATATTTCAAAATATGACATTTACAAAAAAAATTACAAACAATCGCGGGCCGGACTCACGCAAACCGCGGGCCGGATTTGGCCCGCGGGCCGTAGTTTGGAGACCATTGAACTAAGGCATCGATATGTGAAAATACGTGTATGTTGTAAAGACGAGTCCATGCAACTTGTATCTGAACCAGGGCTTCGAACCTAAACTGAACCGTAAATCGAAAACCGAAAAAAATAAACCGTTATTTTTGTCAGAACGAAAACTGGAACTGAACCGAAAAAAATCGTTTTATTTCGGTTTAAACACAGTTTATACTTTTTTGCAATTTTAACACTAAAATTATTTGCGGAAATTTTCGTTTTGAGGTCCCATTACTCGATTAAGACCATTTCTGATTTTTTGGTAGTATAAATTTTAGTTTTCGTTCGACTTTGAAAAAAAGTAAATTTTCCGTCCACCTCAGTTTTTTTTTTGAGAATAAAAATTACAGAATTAATTAACTACATCTGACGAAAATAGTCAACATCAAAGAATAACCAGAAATAAATAAAAGTTGACTGGTTGCAATCGCAATTTAAATATATTCACTGGATTTTTCAACTGTTTTGTTGATAATCGTTGGAGAAAAAAAAATCGACTTTGTCTTAAATCAGCAGATGCGGTCTTTTCGTAAATTTCAGTTTATCGGGTTTAATGCCATTTTTGTCTTTTCTGACGTAAACATCGCGATTTTGACGCAAAATGTCGATTTCGTCAAAGTCAAATCAACATAAATATTGACGGTAAATACCGACAATTGTCAATTTAGTTAATACAGTCAGTTTTTGAATGGCTGTCAACAATTAGCGTGCATGTAGTCAAGATAATCGATTAATAATTAATTTTGTTCAATGAAAATCAATATCAAATAATCAGCAATAATCAACATAATTGATTAATAGTCAATATTGTCAAATGCGAGTGAATAAATAGCATGTAGTCACAATGAAATCGATAAATGGTCAATGTTGTTAAATGGCAACATATGAATACTAGTCAATGATCAGTATGTAGTCAACCTAATCGGTTAATAGTTGATTTTTCAAATGTTGTCGTCAAATGGTAATCAATATAGTAAAGAACTGTTGTTCGACGTGTAGAAATTATGGCTAATGATATAAAAACAACATTGACTGACCGTATGGCTGGTTTTGAATCATTTTCCATAGCATTAGACGAGAGCACCGATTTGTCTGACACAGCTGAACTGGCTATATTTATTCGAGGTGTTGATAAGGAGTTCACTGTTACTGAGGAATTGCTTGCTTTACAGCCGCTAAAAGGAACCACTACAGGAGAGGATATTTTTATTGAAGTTCAAAAGATATTCACAAGTTTTGGCTTGCCATGGTCAAAATTAATTGGAGTATGCACTGATGGTGCACCTTCTATGGTCGGCTTACGTAAAGGTTTTATCGGAATTTTGAATGAAAAAGCAACAGAATTAAATGTGCAAAAGGATGATTTGATAGTCCTTCATTGCATTATCCACCAACAGAACTTGTGTTCTAAGTCCATTCGACTCCAGAATGTTATGAATGTGATAGTAAAAACCATCAACTTTATTCGATCCCGAGGGCTTAATCATCGTCAGTTCAAGGCGTTTTTGGATGAAATATCAGCTGAATATAACGACGTAACATATTATTGTGAAGTCAGATGGCTGAGCAAAGGAAAAATGTTGAATCGGTTTTATGAGCTTAGAAATGAGATAGCAGACTTTATGAAAATAAAAGATAAACCACTATCTGAATTTAGTGACCCACAATGGATATGTGACTTAGCATTTATGGTCGATCTTACAGGCTATTTGAATGATTTAAATTTGAAACTTAAAAAGCAAGGACAGTTAGTAAATGATTTGTACAGCCATTTAAAAGCATTTCAGATCAAACTACGCTTGTGGGAGTCACAGATGCTGTCTGGTAACAGTTACCATTTCAACACGCTCTCTGCGTATGAAAATATTGCTTATGCTCAATATGCTGAAGAACTCAAGTTACTGTCGGAACAATTTTCGAACAGATTTTGCGACTTCAAAAACATGGAAGACTGTTTCAGTTTATTTGCTACTCCTACAACATATATTGTACAAAATGCTCCAATACACTTACAAATGGAGTTGATCGAGATTCAAGAAAACTCACTCCTAAAATCCAAATTTGAAGACGTAGAGTTGTGCGATTTCTACAAAAAATACCTAGAAGAAGACAATTTTCCGCAGCTTAGAAAATTCGCAAGAAGATTGATTTGTGCGTTTGGCAGTACTTATAAATGCGAACAGTTCAACAGAACAACATTGATGAAAGTTAATAAATCAACATTGATGAAAGTTAATAAATCAACACATCGTACAAGACTGACTGACGATAATTTTGTAAATTCTTTACGTCTTTGTGTCAGTGGAATTAATCCAAATATCGATGGATTAGTTTCCTAAATTCAAGCTCAAGTGTCTCATTGATTTCGGTGTATTTAACTTCCGTAGTTTGTAACAATTGCAAATTTAACGATTTAATTATAATGTACCATTTTTTTAAATTTCATTTTGTTATTTTAATAAATTGTACTATAGTAACATTTTCGTATTATTTCATGTCTAATATCTATCGCAAAAAATATGATCACTACTTTAAAATGCACTAAGTACTTTTAAACGCGGCCCGCGAACGTATTTGCACGCTAAAGTTTGGCCCTCAACATGTCAAAGGTTGCCCATACCTGTTTTAAAGTAACGAGTGTCTTCCACTCCCAGACTAAGCATGAAGTAAAATTTCGAGTTTAGAAAAGCCCCACGTAGAAAATTTTCACGGGGCTTTTCTAAACTCGAAATTTTACTTCATGCGCCACGCGTATATCCACTGATTTAAAGTAAAGTTGAAAATATACACTACTGAGATGTGATAGATATTTACTAAGATAAGCAAAAAAATGCAATAAAAATATTTTGTGAATATTTAGTAAATGCGATAATAATATCGTATGTTCAATAAAAAAAACTTCTAGAGTGCCATGATTTTTTATATTTTAAATTTAGTTTGGCTACACGCTTTAGGAATTGACATATAAAACGCCAGACATAATATTTATAATATATAATTGTAGAGTTGCCAACCTAAAATATTTTGCATGGCACTCTAGAGTTTTTGTATAATTGAACATATGATAATAAACGTAAAATAAATTTAGTTGGAGACATTTTTCCATATTCTTAATATTTAAATCATCACATCTGTAACGGGGACAGTGCTATGATGGACACATCAACATTTTTTTAATAGGAAATAAAAACATTTCAAAAATTGCAACAATCACTTGGAGCTAAACCAAAAACCGCAAAAACCGTTATTTTCTCCGGAACGAAAACCGGAACCAAACCGATACATTTTATTAATTGAACCGGAGCGCAAAAAATTACGGTTCGAAGCCCTGCCTAAAACATTGTTTCGTATTTTTAATACTAAGAGAATTATTGACCTTTTCATCCTTGCTGAAACACCCTGTATATAATATTATGTGTTCAAAACCTATAAATCCACAGCTAGATTATCTACAAGGAAATAATTATTGACCATCTCACCATTTTCTTTTTTATATAAAATGTCTATGCATTCACAGTTGGATTATCCACACGGATATGAATAAATAATTAATTAATAGCTCATGCTATAAAATCATTATAAAACGACGAACATGAATAATCCACATCTCTCGTGCGGGGCATTAATTGTTTTAACATTCATTCCGTCTTTCTCTCAAGCAAAACTTTTCATCGGCACGAAATCGCTTTGTGGTGTGTTTAATTTACTGTAAAAGTATAATAAAGTCGTATGAATAAAAGCGTTTCGAATATGTTATTAAGTGTGCATAACGACGATCTTTTGAAATAAATGCAAGTGTAATCGTAGAAACATAATAATATATTACGTTATGAGAGTGATATGATAATAATTGTTGATAGTAGGATGACATTAATGAAAATGAAATTACTACTTGATCAATATACATACAAAAAATGTCATTTGGTTGTGTGGTAATTAATCAGCTAATCAGCTGTTCAGCTGTCAAAGCCAGTACGTGCATGTGTAGGTAATGTCAGTCATACGCGTCAATATGACAGTGTGGTGTAATGCGGTTACTAGATAGGGCGTACAGTATTTTTCACGAATGTTGGCAGTCACGTCATTAATTTATGTACGTATCAAAGACAAGCATATTCTACTATTTTATACTATTATATGTGTATCATCGTAGTAAATAATAAAAACGTATGTCTTGTGACTCCTGATACAAGTAGCGCCAACAGTGCTCACCGCTCGGAAACGTGAGGCGATGCATTAGACAAAGACGCCATTATAGTGCATGTCTACCCCAGCACAACGCTTCCCAGAAACATCAGTAGCGTCACTATAAGTTTCAAGTTTTCAAGTTTCTAAGTATTTCTGTTTATTTTAGTTTCTTCGGGAGTTTTTCGTGTTTTTTCATAGTGTAAGTAAGTGTAGAATTAATTCTTTTGTGATCAGATCTAGTTCTTTATAACCGTAAACTCAAAATGCCTGAAAAAAGACTTACTGAAGTAGCCCAAAATATGATTATTAAAGTAATGGACTACTTTAACCAGGAAAAATGCAATGGAGGTCCCCTTTTACCTATAGATGCAGTCCATGAGGTGAATTGTTAATATAAGGAAAGCTATCGGCGAGGGAAAGCGCATCGTTATTTTGCATGCTGGTCAGAGTACAAGTTTCGTGGAGAATGCTTTCCTTATTTATGCAACAACTTAAAAACTTGCAGACTGGTTATTCGTAGAAAATCACCTCAAAATTTCTTGGACGAAAGCACAAATCACACATTGGCTACAAGATACCAATAAACCTGTGAAAGTAACAAGTTCAAGGCGGAACTGTTAGCCCTAGCCAAACGATATGCTAGACCTAACAGATATGTGGTAGGCGAATATCCGCTCGAACATGGCCATGAAATATTGCGACTTCCACTGTATCACTGCGAATTTAACGCCATAGAACTAATATGGGCACAGGAAAAACAATATTATGATACTCATATAGGCGAAAAAGGATATGGAGACAATAAAGTGTTGGTCATGTGGCACAAATCCTTAGAAAAATGTACTCCGCAAAGGTGGGACTCTGTTGTTAGACAGACAGAATCAATTATCGACAGATGGTACACCAGCCAAAACGTTCTGGATAATGTGCCAGAATTTATTATTCGTATTGGAGATGGGAGTAGTTCAGACGATGATGCAATAGACAGTGATAATGATTAAATCAACTTCCACCAAATTACCGGGTGTTGATTCGATCAAATATACGTAGGGGTTTATCATGGAATACCACATTTATGCATTTTCCTGCTTTTCCGTTCATTTTAGAGGAAAGGTTGCTATTTGGTTAATATCCAATGTCGTTAACTATTTTTAATCGTGGTTTGAAAATTTGATAAGTTAAAATAAATAGCCTCATGAACATCCACACAAACAAGATTTCTATAGCATCATCCATTTTAAATTTCATGAATGAAGATTCATAGTTTTTGAAATGAACGCGATAGAAGTGAAAATAAATGTTTTTATATTAAAATTAATTGTATTGCATTTTGTTATTATTGTACATAGAATAATGTCAATCTCATAACAGTAATCATTCTTTCGGGATTTTTTTCGCAAGTGCATTCCAGTAACGTATTCATTGGCATGAGTTCTTCCTAATTGGAATGCAATTTCTATGGTTTCAATCAGAGCTGGGCAGGATTCAAATCATTCAGAATTCGAATCCTTTTAGAGGATTCGAAAGAGGCATTCGAATACTGTAGTCCAACTGGTTTCGTTCCGTCTTTTTAAGAGGATTCGTATTCGAATCCATATGTGGGTGATTCGAATCCTAATAAAAGGATTCGAATATTTATAAAAGAATTCGAATACTTCCAAAAGGATTTGAATCGTCAAAAATTATTCGAATTAATTGTGAGGATTAACATGAAAAATGTTTTTCGTGTTTTTAAATTTCTCGTTAAATCACTGTTTTATACGCGTGGCGCATGAAGTAAAATGTCGAGTTTAGAAAAGCCCAGAAAATTTGTCTCGGGTCGCTGCGCGACCCTCGACAAATTTTCACAGGGCTTTTCTAAACTCGAAATTTTACTTCATGCTTAGTCTGGGAGTGGAAAACACTCGTTCCAAGCTTCAAATTGAACTTAATAAAAAACAAGGAATATCTAAAGATTTACAGAAAATAGGCTGTTTTGCGGAAAACACTATTTCTACTAGCAGAAACAACTAGCACTATTATCAGCCAGAACTTCTAGCTCAGATGGTTGTAGCTTCAGATATCTTGCTACCAGCAGACGAGGCCTGTACTAGTATAACTAAGTACTATTAGCCGAAAGAACCACTACTACAAAATGTAACGTTTACTTTTTTTCAGTTATAAACGATTTGTCCAGTAGCAGAAAGAACTGCTGCTATTAGCAGACAGAGCTTCTAGTTCCGCAGACGGAGCCTGTACTACTACTACAGCTAGTAACAGAAAAAACTAGTGGTAGTAGAATAAAAAACTACTATTAAGCTGAAAGAACGACTAAGGCCGCAGCTAGAAAAGAGAATTGGAGGGGGTTATAAACATTTTATGGGGAGGCTTAGGGAAATATATTGTTTTTGCTCTTACAGTCCCTCGTTTACATACAATAATTTATCATTTTGAAAATTTCAGGGGGGGGTTGAACCCCCGCATCCTCCCCTCCTCCGGCTACGGTCTTGAAAACAACAGCTACTACCTAAAAGAATTACTACAGCAGAAAGAACTATTAACGGAGCTTCTAGTTCAGATGGTTCTAAAGCTAGAACCATCTGAACTAGAAGCTCCGTTAATGATGTCTTTAGCAGACGGAACCTATAGTACAGGTTCCGTCCGTACTAGTAGTTGAAAGACCTACTCGTAGTAGTAGTAGAAGGAACAAAATAGTTGTTCTTTCTACTACTGAAAGGACGAACGCTATTAGCGCAAAGAAATTGTACTACTAGCTGAAATAACTATTACTACTGATATAAACGTTTACTTTTTAGCAGAACACGCTAGTTCTACTAGCAGAAACAACTAAAGCTATTAGCAGACAAGGCTTCTGGTTCAGATGGTTCTAGCTTCAAATCTTGCTACCGGCAGATGGAGCCTGTACTACTACTAGTAGCAGAAAGACCTAGCAGTCGTTTTTTTTATAGCAAAAAACACAATTTCTGCTAGCAGAAAGAACTACTGCTATTAACAGAGCCCCTAGTTCAGATGATTCTGGCTTATCGTATCTTGCCACCAGCAGACGGAGCCTGTACTACAGCTAGTTGCAGAAAGTCCTAGTAATAGTAGAAGGAAGAAAATAGTAGTTGTTTCATCTACTACTAAAAGGACGATTGTTGCTAGCAGAAAGAACTTGTACTACTAGGTGAAAGATAGATAGTTTATTTCTTTTAACCAAAAACGCATTTCTACTGGAAGATTAAAAATACATGTTTTTTCTTGGTCGCCGCCATTGTTTAACAAACGCCAATTATGTATAATATTAATTAACGAGTGTTTTTTGATAAATTATTGTTATCTTCATTATGGTTTATAATTATTTATATTTCTTCGGAGCAAACAGATACTGGGAGTTTCTCTTTTAAGTATACGTAATCCAAATTCAGCCTATTTTCTGTAAATCATTAGATATTTCTCGTTTCAGTTTGATGCTTTAAGCGAGAGTTTTCCACTCCCAGGCTAAGCATGAAGTAAAATTTCGAGTTTAGAAAAGCCCCGTGAAAATTTGTCGAGGGTCGCGCCTTTGTAAAATGATAATAAACTTAGTAATCTAGAGTGATCCTTTAATTCTTTAACTTCTAAGAATGAGTGTTGTCCACTCTTAGACTAAGCATGAAGTAAAATTTCGAGTTTAGAAAAGCCCCGCGTAGAAAATTTGTCGAGGGTCGCGCAGCGACCCGAGACAAATTTTCACGGGGCTTTTCTAAACTCGAAATTTTACTTCATGCGCCACGCGTATAAAACACAGATTTAAAATGAAGTTCAATACCACATATATCATCATTAATTAAAATTATTATATAATCAGATATTTAGTCGGTAAATGAACATTTTTCTTAATAGAAACTGATGGAATAAAATATTACTGGTTGCAAATAATAGATTCAAATTTATTTTTAAAGGATTTGTATCCGTGATTCAAAAATGAGGATTCGAATCTTTGATTCGAATCATATTATTCACTTACGAATCCTTTATTCGAGTATTCGTGATTCGAATCATATTAGGTGATTCGGATTCGTGATTCGAATCCTGTTTTTGAGGATTGCCGCCTCACTGTCACTCCCGTGAGTATAAGTACCTAATGTAATATTTTTTTAATTGGGTTTTTTCAAAATGTCTCGCGGGCCGGATCATATCTTACAGCGGGCCGGGGGTTGCCCATATGTGGTTTAGAGCCTGGGTCTCCAAACTATCTTCTTCGCGGGCCACAAATACAATTCTACATAATAAAGTCGGCCAAAATCCGATTAATTTTATAAAATTATGAAAAATTTAAGGAACAATTGTTACAATATTTCAAAATATGACATTTACAAAAAAAATTACAAACAATCGCGGGCCGGATTGATGCAAGTCGCGGGCCGGATTTGGCCCGCGGGCCGTAGTTTGGAGACCACTGGTTTAGAGGAAAAGAAAAAGCTATACTGATGAGAGATAAATCTCGAAGCGCGTCTATAGATGGCCTGAATAATTTGACCCAAATTGTTACATTTATAATAGGTTACTGTATGTAACAGCAAACACTTGTGGTATAACCCATGTCCGTCGGGGTATTAGCTCGGGAAGTAGTTGTTTCAATAAGTGTTGTTAATGTTTTAAACACCGTATTAATAAAAAAAACACGTTTTTTAAAAAATATACTGTTTGTTTTAATTAAAATGAAAAAAAAAACGTTTTTTTACACAACTCGGGGTTACTTATATAATTTAAAATTTCTGACTTATATTTAGGAATTTTCGGATCTTTGGCATCGATGGCGCCCCTGCACCTAAGTAAAAAATAAAACCATTTTTTTTACTTTAGAAAAATACTTAAAAGAAACATTCACTGTATGTAAAATAACATATTGCTTTCGTATTTTTACAAATTGCTGATCCCCCTACATAAACTAGTACTAATCCCGACGTTTTCAGTAATTTAACATTTTGTCAACAATTTACAAATTAATTAATTCGTGATTTTGATCATACTATTTGATCTTCTGCTAATTTTGTTTAAAACTGCTTCTATTTGGAGAAAGTTTTAAAATATCAATATTAAAACGCATAAGTTAAAATTCAACTTGATAATGTTATTTATTTTATAAGAATCTCACAGTCGCTGCCAATTCACGAGTGGTGTTTGGGAAATCTCAAAAAACAGGTGAATTTGCGCTATCTATAAGGACTGTTATAGAATAAATATTGAATTTAAATAAAAAGCATTCCTAGCATTTTCACTACTGTGTAATGTTGATCAAACGTTATAACAACATGTCATGCTGTTGTAATAATGAGCAATTTGATTAATAATAATATTAATAATGATTAATCGCTGGAATATTTTTAAAATATTTGTAGCTAGTTGCAAGTAATATCCGTGCTAATTCTAACATTACAAACAAATTATTAGCATTGTGTTTCAATTAAATTTCTTAATCGAAATTCTTCGCAAGAAACCGAAAGTCTGTTATTATGCAAACCGAGTACATCGCGCACAACTAAATTATTTCGCACCTAAAAGACTAATTTGAATATGAAATCCTGCGAACATTTCTCTTCGTTTGCCGTTTGCGCCGCGCGCGTTTCGATTTTATTAACGGACCGTGATTCCTATGAAATACCAACAATATAATTACAAAAAAAAACACAGGCGCATATCGTAATTTGTTTCGATTAACACTCCGGTGGGTACATTTCTCCTAAACAAGCGACTTTTTAATTAAACAAACGATCCACAAATCCACAGGAATTTAAATTGACTAATGTATTTTTATTCTTTGATTTAAATCAGGAGCGTACTGGCCCACTAGGACATGTCCCGATAGACCGTGAACATTTTTTAAATGGAAAAACTTTCTCCTCATTTTACAGTTGATTATAATAACTCAACTCACACAATCATCAAATTAAAACAGCAAAAGCTGACAGCTTTGATACAAAAAATGAAGACATTAAAAAGAAATTAAAGAAAATATTGATGTTCTGTCCCACAAAACACTCAAACTTTGAAATTTTGTAAGCACTTTACAGTTATAATAATAATAATAATAATAATAATCGTTTATTTCTCAGCAGAATAAATTCTATTTACAGAGAAAAATACAGTTTTTTTAAAATATACTAACTAAAAATAAACATTAATACTAAAAATAAACATTAATACAAAATGGTAGAAATAAAGTAGAGTAGTGGATAAATTATATGGCATATTTGATAACAAAAAACAAAAGAAAAGACTTATATTAACGGTGACAATGAGGTTCTGATATCAAGGGAGGTTACATTAAATATATCCATGTCTGGAACATTGTTACAGTGTCGTACCATGCAGTTTAAGGGAGAATAATGGAGTACATTAGTTCTCGACACGGTGTATGCAAATGTACATCTGCTTCGGAAATTCAATCTTGGTACATAGAAATTAAGTTTTGACATTAAGTGGATATTGTCGATTTCATTATTTAGTAGTTTGTGTAGAAATAACAGAGAAGATAGTTTCCGACGTGTTTCGAGGGAGTGCATATTGAACTCTCGAAGCAGATTATCGTGATTGTAATTTTGAACAGGATAAGCTCGGTGTTTTTTGAAATAAATCATTTTTAGAAATTTGCGTTGAATGCTCTCTAGTTGGTTAATTGAGCAAGCGAGGTATGGCGACCAGATAATAGAGCAGTACTCTAGTTTGGTCCGTACAAATGTATCGTACATTTTAGTTAACGTGTCGATATTCCTGAGGTCCTTTGAGTTACGTGCAATAAATCCTAACATTTTGTAACTAGATTTACATACCTTTTCAATGTGTTCATGAAAGGTTAATTTGGAATCGAGCAGTACTCCTAGATCCTTAATTGTACAACAACCTGATATGATGTCATTGCAAATAGCATAATTAAAACTGATGGGATTTGTTTTCCTATTGAAACTAATAAAATTGCACTTATTGAGGTTAAGAGGGAGGTCATTCATGATACACCACTCATGAATTTGGTTGATATCACTTGATAAAATATCACAATCTGTTTTTGACTTTATCTCTCGATAAATACGACGTCATTAATGAAGCAGATAAATATGAGTGGGCCCAAATTCGACCCCTGGGGTACACCACTTGTAGACGTAAAACTCTGTGATTTAAAACTATTAAATTCAACATATTGGCTACGGTTGGATAGATAGGATTCCAATAAGTGACAAAGGGAAGGGGAAAATCCGAAATTAGGCAGTTTCTGCAATATAATGCTATGGCTAATACTATCAAAAGCCTTCTTGAAATCTAGGTATATAGCATCGACTTGTCCACGTCTATCTAAAACTTCAGAGGCAAATTGTACAAAGTTAAACAAGTTAGTGGTTGTGGATCGACCTCGGATAAAACCGTGTTGGAAAGGCGTAAAGTAATTCTGCGCGTGCTGGTAGATTTTCGTTGAAAGAATGGCTTCAAATAATTTTGAGAAGTTGTTTATTAACGCAATTGGCCTGTAGTTGGTGATTAAGTTCCTATCACCTGCCTTGAAAATTGGGCATATTCGAGCAGATTTCCAGACATCCGGGAAACATGATGTTTTTAGGATCAAGTTATATATATATGAGTCAACGGAGTAACAAGTGAAGCTATGCAGTCTTTGACTATAAGAGAGGGTATTTTGTCAGGACCGGCTGTAAACTTTGGTTTCAGAGTCTTAGAGGCAGTTAACACATCTTCTTCAGTTATCTCATCAATATGAAATCCAACGCTGTCGAGAGAAGACGTAGAATTAGTGACACTCGAACTTAGTTTTGCCCTGAATACACTTTTGAAAAAATCTGCAATACTGTTTACTATATCTTGTTCCTTTTCAAGAGTTGTTTCATTGTAGTGCATAATGCCTGGAATTCGGGATGAAGATTTTTTTGTCATTTAGAAAAGTCCAGAATTTTCTGGGATCTATTTTTGTTGAGAGCTCTATATTGTTAATGTATAGCTGGTAGTCTTTGGCAAGTTCAATTTTTATGGATCGTCTGAGTATCTTGATAGAACCACAATGCCGTTTAATTCTACTCCGCCTTTGAAGTTTTAGGTACCGGTTTTTAGAAACAATTAAGTTTATGGTGCGTTTAGAGAACCATTTCGGATATTTACTATTGTTCACTGATTTCTTCGGGACACTGATCTCAAAGATATTGTTTAATTTGGAATAGAGAATGTTGCAGGCTATACCTGGTTTTTTGTAGAAATAACATCCTCCCAAAAGGAATCGCATATTTTCTCGTATAACAGAGGGCAGTTTGCCTTTCTAAAGTTAAATTGCTTATCTGCTTTATTAGGTTTGAATACCGCATACTCTGAGTTAATAATAGAAACTGCGATAACTAAAGGAGGATGATATTTGTCAACATTTACAAGGGGATCTAGTGCCATAGACGATTTACATGTGATGTTATTAGTGTGTACAATCAGATCCAAAAGTCGGTTGTTACAATTAAGGATCATGTTAGACTGGCATAAATTATTGTAAGTTATGAAATTAACTAATTCTTGTGTACAAGGTGCTGTCGATACTGCATTTGCATCATGATTGATAAAGTGGGGTACGTTGAAATCCCCAACAATTATAGTGTGACTTGAGATATCAACATTATTTTCAATAGAATTAAATACTGTGTTATAACATTCCGGGGTAGACCCTGGAGGAATATAAAGACAAATTATATTAATGAAGGTACCGCTAATAACTAATCTAACACTAACTATTTCAACATTATTATGTATAACATTATTAATTTTTCTAGGCAAGTATTTGTGGTTCGCCGCGATTAAGCAGCCACCACCTTTTCTTAAAGATCTGTCATCCCTAAATACAGAAAATTTAGTTGGAAACAATTCAGTGTCGAATACACCATCATCAAGCCATGTCTCTGTGAATATAAAAATTTCGAAATCTGACACCAAAACTCCCTCCAATAACAAATGAGTTTTACTTCTTAAACCGCGAACGTTTTGGTAGTATATATCTACATCACTTATATTTGTTGCTGGAGGTTTTTTGACACGGACTGTTGGTTCCCATGGGATACGATGGCGGGTACGTCGTTTACGAATTTGATTTTTAAATGTTTCTCTCCAAGCTGTTGTCGATCAGAAAGTTCAGCATATAACAGCTTCAGGTGACTACGCTGCATAGGTGTTAGATCCTTTTTTATTGTTTCTTTGAGAGTAGACGACTTGCGAGATGACCTCCATATCTCAAGGGAAGTGTTAGGATTTTCAAAGACTAACTTCAATGGTCTTGTTTTCGATGCCGATTCAGATTTCTTTCCCAGCCTATAATGTACTTTTGGGGGAGGGAAATTACCCAGTGATTTTAATACAGATGATACCTTATCAGAATCGTGCTTGATTCTGTCCTTAGCGTCATCTTCTGTAGATTCAGGTATATCGTACATCAATAAGTTATGTTTTCTGTTGTTACGTTCCATTATCTCGGACACTGTATCGCTAACAGCTGTATCAGATATAGCAGATATCGTTTGGTCATTTATGCCGTGGTTTGTAACTTGGGATACGCGAGACTCTAGAATCTCCATATCATTTTGAAGTTTGGTAATGAGCCGATCATTGTATGTATGTCAGCCTTGAATGTTTCAAAATACCTATTGAGTAATTTATCAAAAATATTTTCCAATTGAGACATTTGCGCGCTATTGAATATGACTGCTCCCGTCTGGCTTTTGGGACAATGTGAGCAGGTAAATATGTTGCTACGATCTTTCTTTAAATTGCTGATCTCGTCTGCACTCAGATCCGTGCATCTTGAGTGAAACCACTTTTGGCACGATCCACATTTGAGGTAAAATGAGTTGGGACTGATGTTGTTATTACAGTGAGTATAAAACCCCATAGTGTGCCACTGCGTTTGGAAAGGGTGACAAGGATGCACAAATCTTTACGTCTAGGGGCCGATCAAGACGACTTATGTAACACAAACAGTGGAAGGCCACGGATAGGAAAAACATAAATAAACAAACAACAATATTTGAGGGTACAAAGATAAACAGGAAAAACTGGATTTAATTCATTAATCATAGATAATGCCGCGGTCTCACAAAAACGATTGGGATTAACGTTAGTCGGTGTCAAAGTGACCTTGAGCGATTTATAGGAATGCGGAGCAGAGTTTAAGTGATTCAAATAACGCGTCTATGAAAGCAACGCGATTATATATGTTTATCAGATTTCTTTGGACGGATAATAATCATATGGTCTAAATACTCACAGATTTGCGTACGGAAAGAACGGTTTTTTACCACTTAATTAATTGGTTTTCACTCAAGCCGAAATAAACACGTTATCTGCAATACCCATTAATACGAGCTTAGGGCGCTTAAACTGTTGAAGAATAAGATGATATTTTATTTAACTTTCAAGTTTGTTTCGGCCCATTGCGTTTTCGTAAAATAAACATCAGGAAAACCACTAAGGTTTTATTTTAATTGCAGGCAAAATTTGAATAATTCACTCAAGCTTTGTTGTTTTTAGCAAATTTAACTCAAGATAAGAAAAATTAATTCTAACCTCTACAAATTGATTTTTAACCTAAATCAATTTGTAAAGTTGGATTTGGTTTGGATTTAGTTTTGTAGAGTCCATAAAATGACAGTTAGTGCGTGAACATTTTTTCGAAGCCGACGACGATATTCAGCCCGATTCCGTACACGAAATGTTAAATTTAACGTTTACGTTATTCCTGACATCACAGTCTAAGCGCGCTTAGTATTTGATATGTATACTTAGCAGAGCTGGGCAGGATTCGAATCAAAAGAGGTATTCGAATACTTTACTGAAAACGGATTCGTGATCCGGATTCGTTACATTTTTTTTAAAAGGATTCGTATTTGAATCCAGACGTATATGATTCGAATCCTTATAAAAGGATTCGAATCATTATAAAAGGTTGTTTGGTGTTGTAGGCGTTCACTTTGTGGTACATCTTAAATACACTTGTAAATAAAACACTTTTTTACTTTGTTTAACCACTAGATCTTACATTTAATTGTGTGACTAGTTTCGACTATCCAGTAGTCATTCTCAAACTAAAAGTGAGTTAGTTTGAGAATGACTACTAGATAGTCGAAACTAGTCACACAATTAAATGTAAGATCCAGTGGTTAAACAAAGTAAAAAGTGTTTTATTTACAAGTGCATTATAAAAGGATTCGAATCCTCATACACGGATTCAAATCCTCCCAAATAATTCGAATCATTGCTATTAAGGCTGGGATTCGAATTCGATTAATTCAAATAGTTAAATATTCTAATATGAATATTTAAATCACTAAATTATTCATATTTGAATATAAATATTTACATTTTCGAATAATTCATGTATTTCCAACTTTAATAGTATATTTTTAACTTGAAATCAGTGTTTTATACGCGTGGCGCATGAAGTAAAATTTCGAGTTTAGAAAAGCCCCGTGAAAATTTGTCGAGGGTCGCGCAGCGACCCGAGACAAATTTTCTACGCGGGGCTTTTCTAAACTCGAAATGTTACTTCATACTTAGTCTGGGAGTGGACAACACTCGTTCTTAGAAGTTTTAAATTGAGTGATCACTCTAGATTACTAAGTTTATCACCATTTTACAAGGGCTACAGCTCGAAGGACCAATAATGGTCTTTGCAGACCGAAGAACTACAGGGAATCGAAGTTTTTTTAGAAGAAAACAACGAATATCTGAAGGTTTACAGCATGGATTGGAAAGAAAACATGCAATTTTGAAAAAATATCGAAGTTAGGTTGGTTTTCAGTGCATTTTTAACTTCACTTTAAATCAGTGTTTTATAGGCGTGGCGCATGAAGTAAAATTTCGAGTTCAGAAAAGCCCCGCGAAAATTTGTCTCGGGTCGCCGCGCGACCCTCGCCAAATTTTCTACGCGGGGCTTTTCTAAACTCGAAATTTAACTTCATGCTTAGTCTGGGAGTGGACAACACTCGTTTGAACTTTAAATTTAACTCTTTTATAAAATCGACTTATGTAATATAATAAATCATTCATTGAAATCATAGAAAAAGATGCAAAATTTTACCTAAAAAGAACTTTTAGAATTAACTTAATAATTTGCTCGGTTCCTAATGGATGAATATTCTATTCCTAAGAAAATCCGTATTTATTTAATATTAAAGTTGCATTTAATATAACAAAAAACTGTGAATAAATCGACAAAAATCTAGAAATATCGAAAATCTCGACATGTAGAAAATCTTGACGGTCCACTCCCAGACTAAGCATCAGAGCTGGGACGAATCCTCGTAAAAAGGATTCGAATCACGAATCCGAATCACCTAATATGATTCGAATCACGGTTACTCAAATAAAGGATTCGTAAGAGATAAATATGATTCGAATCAAAGATTCGAATCCTGTTTTTTCGAATCACGAATACAAATCCCTTAAGAATAAATTTGATTTTATTATTTTTTTTAACCATTTATATATAAATATCGTTACCAGTTGTTTTAACAAAAATATTTAAAATTTAATTATTTATTATTAACACTGAACATCGTTGTTAACATCTGATTCCCTGTTACTCTGATTAAAGTAGTATTTGTGTGTTTCTGAACTTCACCTCAAATCAGTGTTTTGTACGCGTGGCGCATGAAGTAAAATTTCGAGTTTAGAAAAGCCCCGTGAAAATTTTACTTCATGCTTAGTCTGGGAGTGGAAAACACTCGTTTAAAGCTTCAAATTGAACTCTATTATAAAAAAAAACGTATATAAAAAAATCACTGAATATCACTAAAACCGGGAAAGTCAGAGATAATTCATGACTTTTGTATTCAAATTGACCAAAACACTAACAAAAAAGCCATATGACATTATTAAATTTGTCAAAATCAGCAGGCAAATTATAAAACACATACAAATTTATAAAATTAACTTAAATATTGATAAAAACAATGAAAACAATTTAACAAAGTGGAGGTTTCCCACAGAAGAAAGTTATATTAAAAGGCCAGGGAAAAAATCTTGAATCAGAATTGTGTCGGAAAAATTTAACATTTCAGGTTGTGGCTACCATGTCAGTTTTACTTCAAATAATATTAAACATAATTTTGAAAACTAGATTATTATCTTTACAAACATTTTTAGTCATTTAATGTTCTTATCAAAGCATTCAGTTTGAAGTTTCGAAAGAGCGTTTCCACTCCCTGTATGTCTTTTTGAAATTTCGCATTTACCACAACAAACCACAAACCTTGCAAATCTTAAAAGCAGATGTTCTTCTCAAAAAATTTAGAAAAAATACTATACAACTAGATGGTGCAATATATGGAGGAACATGCACTTCTCAATTGTAACCAATTCGGTTTTCGTGAGGGCGTCAACACGTGTGATGCACTTTTATATCTGGTAAACACTACTTTTGGATTCATTGAAAGACAGAGGCTTTGCAATGGCCACTTTCTTGGACCTGTCGAAAGCATTCGACTGTGTGTCACATGATATTCTCCTAAATAGCCTTGAATGTTATAACTTCAGTTTATCTAGTGTATGTCTTATTAATTCTTATCTCACTGGCAGAACACAAATGACTCGGATAAATGGTAAAACATCTAAACCAATAATGATAAAATTTGGGGTACCGCAGGGATCAATCCTAGGGCCACTCCTGTTCCTGATCTATGTCAATGAACTGCCAGTATACATTCCCAAAGTAAACGTTATCCAATATGCCGATGATACAACTTTGGTAAGTGTTGATAAAGACCTTACCACAGTTTCTACTTTCAATGTCAGTGCTTCGGCAATGGCCTTTGAGTGGTTTGCAGGCAACCGTCTTCATCTAAATCCGAATAAAAGTGTAAATGTATTGTTCACTTTAAATAAAATTATTAACACTTATTCACCGCACGTCAAATTTTTGGGAATGTGGGTTGATATGGAGTTGACCTGGGTTGAAAATATCAATCAACTTGCGAAAAAGCTGTGCTGCAGCATCTACCTTTTACGTAATCTGTCTCATTCAGTTTCCCTAGATGTTCTTAAAACAACTTATTTTGCGCATTTTCAATCCCGGATTAGTTATTGTCTGATTATATGGTGTCATTCACCGGGGTGGCAGCGTCTCTTCAAACTGCAGAGGCGGGAGGTCCGCATCCTTGCTCATGCTGCTTACAGAGCAGACACAAAACCTCTATTCGTAAACATGAACATTCTAACCCTTCCAGCCCTATACGTATCAATGTTTAATTCATATAAAGAAAAATATTAGTGAATATTGCCAAATAAATATTATTCATAACCATCAAACTAGGCAAGAAAACAATATCCATATAGACATGATGCGCTTAACTAAATCTCACACTGAAGCTAGATATTGGGGACCCAAATTTTTCAATAATATTCCCGACGTTATTAAAGAATTGCCAATAAAAACATTTAAAGTTTGTATAAAACGATTATTATTGGAGAAAGCCTATTTTAGCTTTGATGATTTTCTGAATGAATCTAATTTAAGCTCCATTCTAAAAGCTATCTAATATCTGATAACGTTTTTTGTTTTCCAGAACATAACTACCTCATTTGAATGTGTTTTTAATGTTACTAACATGTATTTATATTTATTACACGGTTATATTTTTGTATTAGCGTAGTTTCCATTGACCTGTGTACCACAATTGTGTTTAGCATTAATAAAGTATTATTGTTATTATTATTATTATTATTATTATTATTATTATTATTATTATTATTATTTTACGAACAACAATTCAAAATGTTGTAAAACGAGCACAATCAACATTAACTCAGTAGATGGTCATTTGAGCGATATCCTTGTTTACGCACAAAGTAGAATATAGAGTTTAGAAAATTCTGAAAATTTGGTTTAGTTGCGTAGTGAAGCGGATAAAACACTGAAATATTGTGAAATTGAATATATATTATGTTTGAATTTCATAGCAAATTCAGTTTGATTTTATTAGAAATATCTATGTCCTGAGAAATACAGGGAGTTTTTCTGACGTCACACATGAAATTCCTCGCGTGGCGTGAAAAGTCAATGTAATTAAACTAACAAGGTAGACTCGCTTTTAAATTAGGACAACCTTATACACTAACCACCTTGATTGCTGACGTCACGCGTGGAAGTCCTCACGTGACGTCAACAATCAAGTTAGTTAAACAATACAAGGTCGGCTCGGTTTAGATCAAGACAAACTTACTTACACATCTTGGTTAATGTCGTCACGCGTGGAAATCCGTACTTGACGTCAAAACCAAGATTATTACTGTGCAAGGTTGCCTGGATTTAAACCGAGCCGACCTTATCACGCGCGGAAATCCTTACATGACGTCAAAATCAAAGTCATAACTGTATAAGGTCGACTCGGTTTAAACTGAGACAGTCTTGTATAAGTGTTTTCCACTCCCAGACTAAGCATGAAGTAAAATTTCGAGTTTAGAAAAGCCCCGTGAAAATTTGTCGAGGGTCGCGCAGCGACCCGAGCCAAATTTTCTGGGATTTTCTAAACTCGAAATTTTACTTCATGCGCCACGCGTATAAAACAGTGATTGAACGAGAAATTTAAAAACACACTAAAGACATTTTTCATGTTAATCCTCACTTTGTAAGTATTCGAATCTTTTTATAAATATTCGTTTCCTTTTATCAATATTCCAATCCTTTTATAAGGTTTCGAATCCTTTTATATGGATTCGAATCACCCACATTTGGATTCGAATACGAATCCTCTTAAAAAAATGTAACGAATCCGGATCACGAATCCAGTTGAACTAAAGTATTCGAATACCTCTTTTGAATCCTTTAAAAGGATTTGAATTCAGGATTCGAATCCTGAATGATTCGAATCCTGCCCAGCTCTGCTAAGCATGAAGTAAACGCGACCCTCGACAAATTTTCACGGGGCTTTTCTAAACTCGAAATTTTACTTCATGCGCCACGCGTATAAAACACTGATTTAGAATGAAGTTCAATAACACATATATCATCATTAATTAAAATCATTATTTAATCAGATATTTAGTAGCTAAATGAACATTTTTGTTAATAGAAACTGATGGAATAAAATGTTACTGGTTGCAAGTGATAGATTCAAATTTATTTTTAAAGGATTTTTATCAGTGATTAAAAAATGAGGATTCGAATCTTTGATTCGAATCATATTTTTCACTTACGAATCCTTTATTCGAGTATTCGTGATTCGAATCATATTAGGTGATTCGGATTCGTGATTCGAATCCTGTTTTTGAGGATTCATCCCAGCTCTGATACTTAGGTTGTGAGGGTAAACGTAGACGTGGAACTTAACATTTCTCGTAACGACTCCGTGTAATATCAACTTTTTCATTTTATGTAATTTTCAGTCGATATTGATATTTTATGTCAGTTTTGTATTTTATATTAATGCCAGTATTTCCGATCAAAGCTGATATTTTATAGCAGTGTGACCATTTTACTTTGAATACATAAAATCAATTTATTCATTTCACTTCAAAATATCAAGTTCAAAGTAAAATGCATGTTCTTTGTCATTACCATACCGACAGTAACAACAGATTGGCATTAATGACAACACACCGACATTATTGGCATAAATTAACATTTTTAACCTAAATTTCCGTTTTAGACTATCAAATTAATATTTTCAAAACCGGATGCATGTTTGATATATGATGCACGATATTGTTATAATGTTGTTACGTCAAAGTTCGATCGGATTACTTGCCTATCTAATAGGGTTAGTTTAGGTAAGGTATAGTGTATTCACCGCTCTTTTGCCGAGCAATAAAAATCGAACTTGAATACCCTCAATAAAATTATAATCTTTATACAACCTTGCGGCTACCGGCACTGCAGGTGACCAGCGCGGGGGTAGTTGGTGGGCGCCGACAAGAATGCTAAATCGGTTCTATTTCGCCTCGCACAAAATGAATCTATAACTACTTGCGTGTTTTTGGAAAGCAAAAATAATCTTTTTCGAAAAATTCCCTGAAACCGACACCGATCCAGGGCTGTCCATTGGATTTCCAATCATTTTTGGAATACATTTCTGTGAATTGGTTTGATACTTATGGTAATGCGAAAAATTGCCATCTTAAAAAGTAGATTTACTGCAATATAAATGTTTGAGATTTTGTATAGGAGTGCTTCGCAGTAGCCCAATAAATTTTCTACTTTCAGAAACCAACGAGAGCCTATCTCAATTAGACGCAAACAATTAGGATATACATTTTTAATTAAATTAAAAGAAAGAAAGTCGAAATTATTCAAGAATGTAACTCAGTTACATATGTTGGATATAACTGCACGTTATTGGATCGTAAAAAAGGCCCCAATATTAGTTGATTGTAAAGAAAATAATCTAATATATACAATTCCATATAATATACTCATTGCATGCCACTATATTTATGAATTATCTTCCAATTGCAAAGAATTGACAAACACTATTTTTTTGGAACATATTAATATAAAATGGCCGAACTTATATCAAATATATACGGACGGATTTCACTGTAATGGCCGCTATAGTAAAGCATATTACGACCCACAAAAAAAGATAGAAATGTTTTTGCTTGGATAGTTGTATGTCGATATATACAGTAGAATTAATTGCGATTTTAGAAGCGCTCAAGTATTTACTTCAAGTAGATTTAACAAATTATTCACATACAGCGTGTAATCGAACTAATGTACATCCTCTTAAGAGCGTATACACAAAATATTTTGACACCAATTGCAGCAAAAATAAAATCGGAAAAAAATATTGGATTTTCCATAATTTTTCATGCATTTTTTACTTTTTGAGAACTTCTGGTTACCTGTGTTCATGATATTTTTCGTGGATGCGTAAGTTGTTGTATTTTTTATTTACTTTTACTACTGCGAGGCGCATAAATCACTTCGCACGCACTAAACACGCACGCTGTCTCAAATAACCAGTTTGGTAACTAGATGAAACTAGGTCACTCATTTGTGGTTTTGTTTATTTACTGTTACTACTGCGAGACGTATAAATCACTTAGCACGCACTACACACACACACACCGTCTAGAATTACTAGATGAAACTGGGTCACGTATAAAAAAAATCACAATAAGTGTTCAAATTGACGTCCGCCGCACTCAATGCACATTTGGGCTCTACGTATCCAATTTGCACGAACAGTAGCAAACATTTCACGAGGTTTTTCACGAATGGTATTAGCTGCGGCGTTTACTCGTTGTATCAGCATTTCAGCATTGTCAATTTCTGTAGTGTAGACTTCACTTTTAAAGTATCCCCAAAGAAAAAAATCTAAGGGGATTAAATCCGGACTTCTTGGAGGCCATGGTACAGGGCCTCCACGACCAATCCAACGTCCTGGAAACTCATCATCCAAATATCTTCTAACGCGCCGTTCATAGTGAGCTGGCGCACCATCTTGCAAATACCACATTCTTCTAAGAACCGCTAAGGGTACATTTTCTAGAAGATCTAAAAGGTCATCTTGCAAAAATCGCAAATATCGTTCTCCATTCAAATTAAATGGGAACATAAATGGCCCAATTAATTGATCATTTAAAATATCTGCCCAGATATTAAGGGAGAAGCGATGCTGGAAATGAGTTCTACGCGTAACACGAGGATTTTCTATTGCATAAACATGCAAGTTACGATTCCCACATTATTGTTATCAGTAATAATAATATTGTATTACACCAGACGCATTGTCAGCGTGCTGTTGAACAAAACCATTCGCTTCACCTTAGAGAGGAGAGTTTGTCAATGTTAGTTTATACAACACACATCGTGTATTTTCTTAATATTTACTAATTCGAAATAAATGTTTTTAAAAAGTCTCCCGCTCGGACTAAAAACATAACTGGCGCAGTCGTTCGGATAAATTGGAGTCACAAAAATCGACAATAATCGCGAGTTTGTGATTTTCGTTTTTACGATTCACCAAGTTACCAATCAACGTGGACAACATCTCCAGCGAGCAGAGGACAACCATCGCCGACGCTCATAGTTAAGAACATTCAGAACCGCAAAACCGCGAAAACGCGAAAAACAGTGAACAGTGCTTCAAGAAAAGAAGAAGAAAAACAAAAAGGATGAAAATACTGTAAGTTTCACTTTCCATTCAATAATCTTTTCCCAACAAACCCATTGATAATAATATATTGCATAATCAATCAATAAATCAATTCAAACACAAAAACTCGTACGTTTATGAACAGAGACAGAAGCAGAAGTCCAGTAAGACAAAACATGGCAGTACCACAAATTCAAAAATTTCACATTGACTCAATTCCAAATTTTGACGGAAACCCCGCAACACTTGCAATATTCATTCAGGCAAGCGAATTTGTAATAAATACATTCACTGACAGAGCCAATCCAAACAACCCTCAAAATGAATTTTTATTAAGAGCCATAATAGGTAAAATAACAGGAAGAGCTTTAAACATTGTAGGCAGCAGATGCAATTTAAATACTTGGAATGACATAAAACAATTACTTTTACAATTTTTCTCTGACCAACGTGACGAAAACTGTCTAGTAGGTGATCTAATGCATGTAAAACAAGAAAAAAATGAAACTGCAATTTCTTTTGGCAACCGATGTCAAGACATTTTAAGTTTATTATTGACTAAAATTCAACTGACAGAACCAAACATTAACATTAAACAAATGAAAACAAATTTATACTCTGAACAAGCACTCAAAGCATTTTTAAGAGGTTTACACAATAATTTAGCCATTCGTTTGAGAAATCCCGTAAGCTTAGAACAAGCCATTTCGTTCGTAACTGAAGAAGAAAATTTCTCTTATGCTCGAGATAATTTGACAAGACACAATTATAACAAACCGACTTTTCAGAAACATAATCCGAGACAAAATCATACATCATTCAGAAATAATTATCAACAGCGATACCCAACGCAAAATAACAAGTTTCAACACAATTTTATTCCAAGAAATCAACAAAATTTCCCATCAAACAATTTCAGACAACAATTTTCACAAAGAAACAATTTCAGCAACAGACAAAATAACAATTTCAGACAGCAATTCCCGCAAAATAGTCAAATGAATAATCAAACATTTTCTCAAAATAATCGTAACAGATTCAGACAAAACGCACCGGAACCAATGGAAGCAGCTACAATAAATACGCGCAGAACATTAAGACCAAATAATAATAATCATTTTCAAAGACAGATTCCCATGTCCACAACTGAAGGACTTTTTCAACAAAATGTTGATGACGAAATTCCAGAAAACGAAATGATCAATCAAAACAATAACATGTATGATAACAATGATAATGAAACTCATTATCAAAATTTTCAGTCAGTCCCCAATTACACAAACCAGACATAATAAATCTAACAACAATCAATAATTTAACATTACCATATGTAAAGATCCCACAACAAAATTTAAAATTCATGATCGACACAGGATCATCAAAAACTTTAATAAGCCCAAAAACAGTCAATCAATATTATCAAAATTTCATCGAAGAAAAACCTTTCAAAATTCAAACTGCACATCAAACAACTTTACACAAATACATTGCAAACATTCCCTTACCCAGCATTTTTAAATCAAATGATTACTTTCATTTTCACATTTTCGATTTTAATCCTAATTACGACGGTTTATTGGGAATGGATTTATTAAAACATTTAAACGCAAATATAGATCTAAACAAAAATATTTTACATACCAAAAACGGACCAATACCAATTTATTTTGAAAATCAAAGACCCTCTTTCAAAAAGAAAATTTATCTTGAACCCAGACAACAAAAAATAATCAAAGTACCAGTAAATTCACAATTAAATTTTGGAATAATCGAATACACTAAATTACACGAAGGCATTGAAATCCCACAGTGTCTAGTAAAAATTGAAAATAACGAAACTTTACTTACAATTACCAACAGCAATGAAAACCCACAAGAAATCGAAATTGAACCTTTAAATGTGTTAGAAATTGATCAAGAACAAACAAATAATTACCTCACAATAAGCAAAAATTCAATTGAAGATAACATATTAAAAGAAAATCTCAAAAATTTACGATTAAATAACTTGAATAAATAAGAAAAAGACGCAATTAGAAAAATTTGTTTTGAATACAGAGATTTATTCCATTCACCTAAATTACCTTTAACTTTCACTCATGTAGTTAAACACGAAATTAAAACAAATGATGACACCCCAGTTTATAAAAAAGCTTACAGAATGCCCCAATCACAACAAGAAGAAGCCGACAAACAAATTCAAGAACTTTTAAATAATGACATAATTCAACCCTCACACAGCCCATGGAGTAGCCCAGTAATAATTGTTCCAAAAAAATTAGACGCTACCGGCAAACCAAAATACAGAATGGTCATAGATTACAGACAATTAAACGACAAATGCACTGACGATAAATACCCATTACCACACATTACCGACATTTTGGACAAATTAGGTAAATGCAAATATTTTTCAACCTTAGACCTTGCCTCAGGTTATCATCAAATTGAGATGCACCCGAAAGACATTCAAAAAACTGCATTTTCAACCCCTAGAGGACATTACGAATACAAACGTATGCCCTTCGGATTAAAGAACGCCCCCGCGACTTTCCAAAGAGTCATGGACAGCATTTTACGCGGAGTACAAAACGAAGCATGTGTAGTATATTTAGACGACATTGTAATATTTTCCACATCTTTAGAAGAACACATTCAAAAATTAAAATTAGTATTTGACAGATTACGTAAAGCTAACCTCAAAATTCAAATGGACAAGTCAGAATTCTTAAAGAAAGAAGTACAATTTTTAGGACACGTAATAACACCTGACGGTTTAAAACCAAACCCAAATAAAATAGATGCCGTAACTCGATATCCAATCCCCAAAACAGTTAAAGAATTAAAAGGATTCTTAGGACTCACCGGTTACTACCGAAAATTTATCAAAGATTACGCAAAAATTACAAAACCCTTAACTCAATGTCTAAAAAAAGGAAATAAAATTGAACATAATAATAATTTCATACAAGCTTTTAACACTTGCAAATCAATTTTAACCAATCCTCCAATATTACAGTACCCAGACTTTTCAAAACAATTCATTGTCACAACTGACGCATCGAATATAGCTTTAGGAGCCATATTATCACAAGGACCTATAGGATCGGACAAACCTATATGTTATGCCTCAAGAACATTAAACGATTCAGAACAAAAATACAGCACAATTGAAAAAGAACTACTAGCCGTAGTTAGGGCAGTCAAGTACTTTCGACCTTACTTGTACGGACGTAAATTCATAATTTATACAGACCACAGACCATTAGTTTGGCTTTCAAAATTAAAAGAACCCAATTCCAAATTACAAAGATGGAAAATCAGATTAGAAGAATACGATTACAAGTTAGAATACAAAAAAGGTAAAATAAACACGAATGCTGATGCATTATCAAGAATTCAATTAAATGCTTTAGAAACCGATTCATTAATTAATAATTTTGATGATAATGAAATTGATAAAATAATTGACGATTTAGAAGACAGTGACCAACCTTTTGAATTACCTCCAGACGAAATAGACGCTTTACTCGAACAATTAGATGAATCTTTAGAAATCTCACAAAATTCAGCAAGTCAAAATCAAGAATCCCCCGGAATTAAAATATCCTCCGATATAATCGATTCAAAACCCAATCAATATTTCATTTACGAAGTACTCATACAAGCAAAACCAGTAAAATCAGAACAAATTCAAAAAATCAAAAGATATCACGTACAAATTAATAAAGAAAATAATCGACAACAAATCATAAATTTTTTAAAAGAATATACACCTGAAAATAAAAAATACTACTTTCATTTTGAAACAGAAAACTTAATGAAATCATTCAGTAACGTAGTTACACAATTATTCAACCAAAATGGCCCACAAATAATATATTGTACAGAAAGAAGAGAATTAATAGTTGATGCAGACTTAATACAAGAAGCTATCAAAAATCAACACGAATCCAAAACCAATCATAGAGGAATAACAGAAACTCTAAGACAATTACAAAGAAAATATTATTTCCCTTTAATGCAAGAACATGTTACAAATTACATAGCTAACTGTGCGACTTGTAAAAGAAGCAAATATGAAAGAAACCCACCAAAAATTGAAATGATGCTAACAGACACTCCACACCGACCTTTTGAAAAAATTCATTTAGACATTTACACAGTAGATAATACAAAATTTTTAACAATCGTTGATGCTTTCACTAAATTAGGTCAAGCTTATGCAAATGAAATGTATAATTACAGATATTTATTAGATTACAAAATAAAACAGACAAAAGAAAAATTAATGCAAATAACACTAACAGAAAAATCAAGACAAAAAAGAGGACTAATAAATGGTTTAGGAACCATCTGGAAATCAATCACAGGAAATTTAGATCAAACCAATGCCAACAGGTACGACACCGTAATTACTCAATTAAAATTTAACCAAGATAAACTTGTAAACGTAATTGAACACCAAACAAGCCTAACAGAGAAAGCTTTATATATTTTTAATGATTCAATGACAAAATTGCAACATAATCAAATACGTTTAAATGATCGAATAATGCATGTTGAACAATCAATGAAAGAAATCAAATTAGAGTTAATCGAAGATTACACATTCATAATATTGAATTCAATTTTCAATCAATTATTAACATCAAACGACGTAATTTTACAAGTACTGAATACCATCGAAACTTCAATCACTTTTGCCAGATTAAACATTTTACATACTTCAATAATTACCCATGATGAATTAAAATTTGAATTAAATAAAATAAAGTCAAAAATAAATAACTACGAATTACCTTATCTTTTAGATGATAAGAATATAAATAATTATTACTCAACAATAAACCTACGAGGTTACATAAATAAAAATGAAGTCATTTTCATTCTAGAAATTCCATTAGTTGAAAAAATGCAATATAATTATTACCAATTATATCCATTACCAATTCCCAATAAAATCAATTACAACGTAATCATTCCCAAATCCAAATACCTTTTAATAAGTGAAACGCACTACGCACGATCCAACGTCGCATGCAAAGAAATCAATCAACAGAAATATTTATGCTACGAAGAAATAATTTCACCAATGTCCGATGTTGCCAACACCTCATGTGAAATTAACTTAATCAAATTTCCAAATAAACAAATAAACTGTGAAATCAATCAAAGTGAACTTTCTCAAAATAAAATTCAAAAGTTAATAAATAACAAGTGGATGATAATTACGATAAGACAAACTACGACAATAAGCAAATGCGGAAACAATGAAGACAAACACGTACTACACGGAACTTACATCATCACCATACCAAGTTCATGTGAATTTCAAATTAATGACAAAATACTTAAACATTACCAAACGAATCAGAAGGAAATCAAAACAATTAAATTACCCAACGTAAAAATCAACGAAATCCAGACACAGAAGTCTTCGCCGAGATCAACAATTCCAATCCAGCTAGATGACATCAATCTACAAGAACTTCAAGACATTGGAAATCAAATCCATCAAACGAAGAAACAAATCGAATCAATCAAGCCATCGACATTTCATTATGACAATATCAGTGTTTACACAATAATAATTTATATATTGTTTGTATTACTCATATTTTGTATTTTCCGAAAAATTCACCCATGCCTAAAAGGAAAAATTGAAAACAAAGTCAAAGTTAAAAATCCATTAAATGAAATTGAATTAACGAAAAATTATCCATGATAATTTTCCTCTTAAGCACGGGAGGAGTTACGATTCCCACATTATTGTTATCAGTAATAATAATATTGTATTACACCAGACGCATTGTCAGCGTGCTGTTGAACAAAACCATTCGCTTCACCTTAGAGAGGAGAGTTTGTCAATGTTAGTTTATACAACACACATCGTGTATTTTCTTAATATTTACTAATTCGAAATAAATGTTTTTAAAAAGTCTCCCGCTCGGACTAAAAACATAACTTGCATATTATGGAAATTAAAACTTCCATTACGCGTAAAGCACGATTCGTCGGTCACTAAAATGTCTTTGGTAAAGTTAGGATTTTTAACATTTTGTGCCAAAATCCATTGACAAAATGCAATTCTTTTGGGAAAATCATGGGGTTGAAGATGTTGTACACGCTGGTAGTGATACGGATAAAAATTATTGTCTCGTATAACACTGCTGACAAATGTGTCGATAATACGGGTACTTAAACCAGGATCCACTTCCAACAGATTCAAAATTTCATCTTCCGCTCACAAATATCGCATTGGACGGTCACCACCTCCGGCGGCTCCGGCGACGGCGACGGGTTGCAAACTTCCAGTGTCGCGTGCTCTTTGTAATAAATTTCTAAATCGGTTTGGCGGTGGTAAATGTCGCTCAGGAAATCGCTCTTGATAAATTCTTACAGCTTCCGCGGAATTACACCGAGTTTCACCGTAAATAAGAAACATGTCTGCCAATTCAATGTTTGAATAAACGTATCGCGCCATGTTACAAAATGTAGATGTTTCATGGAATTAGTTTCACCATAGACTAAACAGCAAACTATTTTTATGTTTAATAATCATCCACCCTCACCGCTCTTATCTAAACATTTCAATAAGAGTGGAGATAAAGTGAAGTGTGAACCTAATAAGGAAAAATATTGAATTTCATTAACACGTTTAGAAAATATTCGGCATTTAGTCAGCAATGGGTACTTATGAAAACGATAACATAGACATAATTCTTCACAATCTGGCCCACTTTTCTCTGGATGGTGTAATTCGATATCCAAATCGTTTAAAAACTACCAGTCTATGTGGAATCTCTCTTAAAATACGCAATGTGCGCGTATACCAGATACCACAAACATGTGGCCTATTATTATTAATTATTTTTAATAATTATTTGTGAGCTATCTACTAAAGGTATGGTAATTTCAAATGCAGGTATTGTTTATTTAAACGCTGCCCCTTATGTGGTAGAGAGCCTGTACAGTAGTTCGTTTACACGCTGTATATTAGTATTAACTGATTGTAAAAGCATTGTAGATTTTTATAAACATTTTAATTTCTCATCCATGGTAAATTTGATTACAACGGAAATTATAAGATACTATAATTCTTTAAATAAAAATATTTCTCTAGTATGGGCGAAAGGTCGCGCCGGTATTACTGGCGATGAAAGAGTTGACTTATTGGCAAAAAATGGCCTACTATGTACGAATAGGTTAAGTTACTCGTTAACACCAACAGATCTATATAATAAAATAAATAAAGTACTCGATAAAGAAAAAAAAAAATGGAAACGGTTTCATTTTTTATAGAAGTATTAACCCTATTGTTCCTGTAATCCCATGGTTTTACAAAACAGAGTTATACTCAAAGTTATTCGTTAAAATCATTTGTAGACTTCGGTGTAATTATGGTTTATGTGTCTTCTACCTATATAAAATTTAAAGATTAACGATAATCTTAAACATTCACGAAAACCGACAAATTTTCAAAAATTGGCTAAAAAATCGTCGACAATTTGAAAATTAACTAAAAGCGTGGGCATTTATGAAGATCGTCAACGTTTTTAAGTTTTACAAAAGTATAGAGAACGCACAAAAACTTCCGAGATTTTAAGAATTGGCGAAAAGTTACAAAAATTGTCATTTTTAAAGTTAAAGAAAATCATAGAAATCAACAGAATTTTGAAGATTAACTGGAATCTTGTAAATTCATAAAACAAAAGGTCCTAATTTTAAAATTTAATGAACATTTTAATAAAAAGTGTGTTACGATTAACTAAAACTGACAAAAATCATCAACATTAAGTTCTAAGTTCCGAATTTTAATTAAAATTTTATTTAATAATATACTAGGAATTTTTCTTTCAGGTAAACATATGTATAAGCTATAAATTTGCCGACATCCGTTGTTTTTTAAATGAGTTCAATTTGAAGCTTTTAACGAGTGTTTTCCACTCCCAGACTAAGCATGAAGTAAAATTTCGAGTTTAGAAAAGCCCCGTGAAAATTTGTCAAGGGTCGCGCAGCGACCCGAGACAAATTTTCTGGGCTTTTCTAAACTCGAAATTTTACTTCATGCGCCACGCGTATAAAACACTGATTTAAAGTGAAGTTAAAAATGCACTGAAAACCAACAAAACTTCGATATTTTTTTCAAAATTAGATGTGTTCTTTCCTATCCATACAGTAAACCTTCAGATTTTCGTTGTTTTCTTGTAAAAAACTTGGATTCCCTGTAGTCCTTCGGTCTCCGAAGACCATGATTGGTCCTTCGAGCTGTAACCTTTGTAAAATTGTAATAAACTTAGTAGAGTGATTCTTTAATTTGAAACTACTAAGAACGAGTGTTGTCCAGTCCCAGACTAAGCATGAAGTAAAATTTCGAGTTTAGAAAAGCCCCGTGTAGAAAATTTGTCTCGGGTCGCGTAGCGACCCGAGACAAATTTTCACGGGGCTTTTCAAAACTCGAAATTTTACTTTATGCGCCACGCGTATAAACCACTGATTTACAGTAAAGTTAAAATATATAACGTTCAGATGTGATGATCAATATTTACCGAGATGTAAACGTCAGATACGTTTTAAAAAATTCTATTGACCTAAAATTGTACACGTAGACATAATTTCGACTTTATTTTACAAATGTCGTATTAATTATAATTACATTTTAAATAATTTCATAAATATTAAATAAATATTCCTATCAAAACCACCCCAAGTCGGACAAAAGATAACGCTACTCGCTGGCTGAAAACAAATAGACTTCTTACTACCTGCTAATATCGGGATGACATTGACATCAAAAAATGCGGTTGGTGTTCATAATGGATTACCCCCTGAGTGCTCCGTCTCTTTTCCCCTACCCTCCAACATTTTAGGAAAGAGGTAGAAATCTGAAAATTTTAGATATTTTCGTGTCGTCGCTTATTCATGAGTGAAACCGAGCTGCAGAGCCCGAAAGGCAAGTTGAATGTGCTGCTCCGGTTTTACGAATGAATATTATCGATTGTTAATTATACTACGAGTTATATTTGATGAGAGAATATGACGAATAAAACAGCGACCAACCCAATTTTTTAGGCTTCTCTAAACTCGAAATTTTACCTGTCAGAGTTGACAAATAATTTTCGTAGCAACCACCACAACAAGGTGATAGAATTCTATCATCGCTGTGATAACATGTATCTAAGGAAGTAAGCGATTCTGATTGGAGGGAATGTAGCCATGTGACACATGAGTTATGTTCTCATAGGGATATGTATACCTAAAAGAAAAATTCCCTGTATAATCTTCTATACATTGAGATATTAAAATTTAAAATTCATCCTACTTAAATTATACAAAATTTCTTATGTAACGTCATTCATTCTTGAATTTTAAGTGGGACCGAAAGACATTTGACCCGGCACATTCATCATTTATAAAGATATTATTTCACTTAACAAGCTAGTCATAAATATCTTATTTGTACTCATTAAGAAGTTAAGTAAGTTAGTTATTATAACTTGTTGCTAATGTAAGTAAATATCTTATCTGGTATCTGGTATAAGGGGGAGTGCGCATTGCACTTAGACCTCATTAGGCCCATTGTGCTGCCTCCCACTACGGGTCATCCATCCTCAGCTCAACCATCCCACCTTGTCTAGGTAGTCCAGTATTACTGAGGTGGGCAAATCCCTGATGATGTCCATCTTTCACCCAGAATGGATCCTCTCGTAGACGAGGGTGTCGGGTATTCGCTGAGGATGTGTCTCGTCTTCCATTAAATACCTTATTTGTACTCATTAAAAAGTTAAGTAGTTATAAGTGATTGTAAATTACAACGTTAGTTATTATAAATTGTTGCTAAAGTAAGTAAAGTAGTTAATTGAATGGTTATTGAAATATTATGGTTTGGATAATTTCTTAGAGACAGACAAAAAAAATGCAAGAGTCTGTTATGTTTGGTGTGAAAAGATGATGATTAAAGAACGAAGAAAACGAAATTTATTTATATTCGAGTTAAAACGCGCATCCGACGTGAACATGTGGCCTCCATTTAATGAAAAAATCGTGTGAGGATGTCGTGTTGTTCTTGCAGTTTTATTGTCCGTAAAAAGTAGGCGGATTAACAACCCATCCCAGTTTGCTCTTAATTATACACTTGCATTACATTCAGAAAATTACTATAATTAAATTAAACATAAAAATGGCATGATATTGAAAAGAAATGAAGAATACTAATGGGTTTCTTTAATATTGGCGAGACTGTGGATTTGACTACATAAGAACGGCATCCTCGTTATGCAAGAGGAAAACCATTAGGCTCCAACAGGTTGTTCTTCCCAATCAGTATATTTTACTAAAACGTTCGTGGATTCAAATCCAAAGCAAATGAATTTTAGAATAATTGCTGTAATTTAGACTCTGATATTGTTTTACTATCGAAAACATGGTTGAATGACTCCGTACTCAGTGGTGACTTATTTCCTGATTATTTTAATGTCGCTTAGATCGTAATTTTTTATAGTTAATCGTTTTAAAGGAGGCGGTGTCCTCTTTGCATAAAAAAAACACATATCCGTTACTTTAATCAATACTAGCGAATTTACAAGTACTATTCCCCTTATCTATACCTTTAGTACAGGGGTTCTCAACCTGTTTCAGGTCGTCCCCCCCCCCCTCCCCCCCCCAAATAACTGTTATTTAGTTAGATTAAAACACCATTACAGCCTCATTTCACTTCGCCTACTCTTTAAGAAAAATTTTGATTTTGTGTTACATCCTGTATATCAAATATAGATTGTTCCACGTATTTAAAAATAAAATAATTATTTAATCTACAATAGTTTTCAGAATTACCTATTTAAGGAAACAGTATTTATCCCGGAAATGATTTTTTTTTTACTTTTTCCATGAAAGTATTTTTTTCTACATAGAAAACTGTCGAGATATAATTAGCGGTTAATTGTTGATAAAATCGCTCCTTTGCAGGAAGCGAGAAAATGTGTAATTGCGTTAACGAGATAACAGAAAGGAGTCGCGTTTATACAAAAAAAAAACACGGTTTCACTGCAATTCATCAGTCCAAGGTGAAGACGTTTGTTGTAATTAACAGTGTTTACGCTCTAAACGCAAAAGTGAAAACGAAAGCGTATATTTTTATTTTCGAGAATTAATCAACGATTTTTATACAGATTCATTTATGTTTAAATTACTCTTTAAATTGTATTGGTAAAATATAATTAATAAACAGTGATTCGCAATGGGGACAATAACGCCCACCTCTGGGCGTTGATGAAATCTGAGGGAGCTCTTTCGTCAAAAACAAATTTCGGGGGCGTTAAGGCCCCCTGAGTAATACTCGCAGAACGCGCTGAGAAGTTTGATTAACTTTATTTGTTGAATGTCAATTGACAATGCGGGGAATTGACGTTCTAAGTTTTTGTAGAATGCTATGTGAGACGAAAATGGAGCAATTCCATTGGTTGCTTATTTTTGAAACAACTTGTCAGCTATAATTTCCCAAGGGCAATAATAATTTCGCATTAATTTTGTTTAACCCAAAAGTCTGTTGCTTGGTACTTGCCCGACGCAAGAAGGGCAATTACCGAAAGCAGCAGACTTGAGGGAATTAAAAAAAAAACGTAATTATCATTGCCCGAGGTACATTCGGTACATTCTGTACATTCGAGGTATGCCTAAGCATATGCATAAAATATTTCTACAAAAATAATTTTGAAAAACTTCAAAAGAATGTGACAGATAAAATGCCATTGATTGCATGGAAGTATCATTTTGTAATATACACTGCTCAAAAGAATTTGAGGAACACTTTTTTGAAAATCTGTAATTTCTTAAATGAGAGCTCTAGATAAGTCAAATTAACCATGCTTAAAAAACATATATTTCAGTAACAAAATTGACAAAAATAATTGAAGATTTATATATTTTAAGTAAATTACACTTATAAACGTAAAAGAAATACCAAAAATAATATAAACAAATTGTTAAATTATGCTTTCAATTTTTGTTTAAAGATCGCATATAAATTCTGTTGTCAATACAGTCTGTTTGATTTATTGTGACACAGCACATATGTCCGTTATTAGTACAGATAGAAAAAAAAGTTAATGACAAAAGTTTTAGTATTTTTTATGATCTATTCAATCGTAATGTCAGAAAAACAGTTGAAAATCGAATAAACACGTGAAAGCTATTAGTTTCATTTTATTTAATGGAACACCCTGTATATTTTGTTTATTTCAAATAGGCATTAATATTAGCCTTATAATGATACCACATAAGTACCCCTTTATTATAGAAATAACACGACAATTGCCAATAAATGAAATTTATCAGTTGACATGAATAACTATTTAAAGTGTCTGTTCAAAGTGACGTCCGTTGTTTGCAATACATTCTTCACATCTCTTCATTAAATTTCGTCGTGCTTTTTGCAACATCCGTGGTGTTATTTGGCCACATGCCATACGAATACGATTTTTCAGATCGTCTAGATTTTCTGGACGAGTAACATAAACTTTTTGCTTTAAAAATCCCCAAATAAAAAAATCTAAAATAGACAGATCTGAGGATCTTGCTGGCCAGTTTATGGGGCCACCATTTGCAATCAATTTCAAACCAAACTTTCTTTTCAAAATATCTTTGACATTTCTTGCGTTATGGGGAGGAGCTCCATCTTGTTGGAACCACATATCTTGACGTATTTCTAGGGGGATATCATCTAAATAATCTTCAAATTCTATCGTAATAAAGTTGGCATATCGCTCCGCATTCAACTTCCTTGATAAAAAAATGGTCCTATTATGGTATCACCTAACACACCAAGCCACACATTAACTGCAAATCTTTGTGGGAATCTGCATTCTCGAATTTGACGTGGATTCTCAGTATCCCAGTAATGGCCGTTTCTTCGGTTAGAGATTTCGTTGTTGTTGAAATTTGATTCATCACCCCAAAGAATTAAATTTAATAAATGTTGATTGTTGCTAAGACAATTACAGAATACTATCCTCCTGTCAGAATCACCATTTCTTAAACCTTGTACTAACTTAATTTTATATGGTCTCATTTTATGTTTTCTCAGAATAGAAAATATTTTATGCATACTTATTCCTAAGTCAGCCACTGCTTCGCATTTTGAATTACGTGGATGTGCTCTAAAATAGGCCAATATCAATACTTCATTATTATCTTCTCTTTCTTGTCTTCTCCTTCGTAATTTATTATAAAAACACCCATTTCTCCGTAAATGTTGTTCAAGTCTTGCAAAAGTGCAATAATGTGGTTGTCTTCTTTCTGGATACATGTTTCCATAAGTGATACTAGCTTCTCTAGAATTATCGTTGCATCTAACGAAGACCTTTAGCATATCCATTTTTTCATCATTAGAATGGTAATTATCACCCATCTCTAAAGATTTGAATCAACAACACGCAAGACGGGAAGTTACTACACCACTTTGACAATAAAGCGTTAACAAATTGTTTTATGTCAATTGTTATCCATGGCAACTGATAAATTTCATTTATTTGCAATTGTCACGTTATTTGTATAATGAAGGGGTACTTATGTGGTATCATTATAAAGCTAAGGTTATTACCTATTTGAAATAAACAAAATATACAGGGTGTTCCATTAAAGAAAATGAAGCTAATAGTTTTCACGTGTTTATTTGATTTTCAATTGTTTTTCTGACAATGCTACTAAATAGATCATGAAAAATACTAAAACTATTGTCTATAACTATTTTTATATCTGTACTAATAACTATTTCAAATCAAATCAAATAAATCAAACAGACTGTATATATATATATATATATATATATATATATATATATATATATATATATCAGAGCTGGGCAGGATTCGAATCATTCAGGATTCGATTCCCGGATTCGAATCCTTTTAAAGGATTCAAAAGAGGAATTCGAATACTTTAGTGAAAACGGATTCGTGATCCGGACTCGTTACATTTTTTTAAAAGGATTCGTATTCGAATCCCGACGCAGATGATTGGAATCCTTATAAAAAGATTCGAATTCTTATAAAAGGATTCGAATAATTATAAAAGAATTCGAATCCTCCCAAATAATTCAAATCATCGCTTTTAAGGCTGGGATTCAAATTCTATTGATTCAAATAGTTAAATATTCTAATATGAATATTTAAATCACTAAATTATTCATATTTGAATATAAATATTTAAATTTTCGAATAATTCTAATATTTATATATGCATATTTGGTTACTTAACCATGTAAAATTTCCAACCTTAATAGTATATTTTTAACTTCGCTTGAAATCAGTGTTTTATACGCGTGGCGCATGAAGTAAAATTTCGAGTTTAGAAAAGCCCCGTGAAAATTTGTCTCGGGTCGCTGCGCGACCCTCGACAAATTTTCTACGCGGGGCTTTTCTTAACTCGAAATTTTACTTCAAGCTTAGTCTGGGAGTGGACAACACTCGTTTGAACTTTAAATTTAACTCTTTTATAAAATCGACGTATGTAATATAATAAATCATTCATTGAAATCATAGAAAAAGATGCAAAATTTTACCTAAAATTTACTTTTAGAGTTAACTTTATAATTTGCTCGGGTTTAAATGGGTGAATATTCTATTCCTAAGAAAAACCGTATTTATTTAATATTAAAGTTGCATTTAATATACTAACAAACTGTGAATAAATCGACAAAAATCTAGAAATATCGAAAATCTCGACATGTAGAAAATATTGACGGTCCACTCCCAGACTAAGCATGAAGAAAAATTTCGAGTTTAGAAAAGCCCCGCGTAGAAAATTTGTCTCGGGTCGCTGTCAGGGCTTTTTTAAACTCGAAATTTTACTTCATGCCCCACGCGTATAAAACACTGATTTAAAGTGAAGTTAAAAATGCACTGAAAACCAACCTGACTTCGATATTTTTTCAAAATTGGATGTTTTCTTTCTTATCCATGCTGTAAACCTTCAGATATTCGTTGATTTCTTGTAAAAAAAACTTCGATTCCCTGTAGTCCTTCGGTCTCCGAAGACTATGATTGGTCTTTCGAGCTGTAGCCTTTGTAAAATGGTAATAAACTTAGTAATCTAAAGTAATCCTTTAATTTGAAACTTCTAAGAACGAGTGTTGTCCACTCCCAGACTAAGCATGAAGTATAATTTCAAGTTTAGAAAAGCCCGGCGTAGAAAATTTGTCTCGGGTCGCTACGCGACCCTCGAAAAATTTTCACAGGGCTTTTAAACTCGAAATTTTACTTCATGCGCCACGCGTGTAAACACTGATTTAAAATGAAGTTCAATAACACACATTATTGATTCAGATATTTAGTCGGTAAATGAACATTTTTGTTAATAGAAACTGATGGAATAAAATGTTACTGGTTGCAAATAATAGATTCAAATTTATTTTTAAAGGATTTGTATCCGCGATTCACAAATGAGGATTCGAATCTTTGATTCGAATCATATTTTTCACTTACGAATCCTTTATTCGATTATTCGTGATTCGAATCATATTAGGTGATTCGGATTTGTGATTCGAATCCTGTATTTGAGGATTTTTCCTAGCTGTGATATATATATATATATATATATATATATATATATATATATATATATACAGGGTGTCTCAGACCACCCGTACCAGCCTTTTATTTCGACAACGCTTGGTCGAATGTGACTGGGACAAAAAAAAATTATTACCAAAGTGAAACCAAGGAATCCACTAATAAATTTATTTTTTACCGGAATAATCCGGAAGTACCCGGAACCGGAAGTAACTTTAAAATTTCAAATGGCAACATAGGTCAAGTATGGTATTAATTGATCGGTCTTTTTAAAAGAAACAACTTTTATTAAAATGTTTTTTTTTAATATTTTGCATATTTACAAAAATAAACGAAAAAACTAATTTGAAAATTAGTTATCCATTCAACACTCAATTTTTATTTTAACTTAATATAGTTTTTTTTATATTAGTTAATACCAAAATATAGACTTTTATATTTTTAAATTACTTTTTTATTTTTGCAAGCTGCAAAGAATCTGGACTTTTATATTCTCAAAATTTTTCTTTTTAATTTTTATAACCTTTTTTGTAAAATTTCTTTTACAAATATTTTTTCTAATTCCGTACATTAGATTGTAAACTCTTGAAAATCTAGCATTTGTGTAGTTGTTTTTTACATAATTGTAATTGTTAATTTTTTGAACCGTTTCCTCAATTGTAATATTTTGCATATTTAGGATAATTAAAATATACCAATTGTTTGAAAGTATTTTATTGAACAATTTAAATAAGAGTGTGAAAGTAAAGAAAATTATAATTAAAAGAACTATTCAGTTATTTATGGTCTGTTCAAATTGCCTTCCTTCTTGATCAATGCATCTTTGTGGCCGATTTCGAACGTCGTTGACGGCCCGTAGTATCTCATCTTCACTAAGTGAACGGCAGACATTCGGTATCCTCTCCTTCATATTATCCCTCGTGGTTAGAAGCTCTTTATAGACTAGGTCTTTGATACGTCCCTACAAGAAGAAGTCAAGAGGCGTTATGTCAGGAGAACGAGGTGGCAATGGAAATGGTCCTAGCCTTCCAATCCATCAACCAGGGAAAAGGCGATCAACGGTTTGACGAGAAATTCTTGCGTAATGAGCTGAACAACTATCTTGTTGCAAATACATTGTTGAACGTGTCGCATATGGAACGTCATCTAGGTCAATAAGATTATTTCCTAAAAAATTCAACGTATTTAGCTCCGTTTAATGAACCATCGAAATATGCGGACCAATTATTTGGTTTCCTAAAATACTAATAATAATTAAGGGTCCACACGTGTTGATTATCAACTTCTCTTAGCCAATGAGGGTTTTCATTACTCCAGTAGTGAGCATTATGTAAATTAACAACTCCGTTGCTTTTGAATGTCGCCTCATCTGTCCATTAAATTTTGTGATGAAAATTATAATTTTTATGAGACAACCATTCATAAAAATTCAACTTATCTTGAAAAATTATGGATGGAATTCGTTTGTTTTTAAAATTCTCCAAGCAGTGAAGCGACTTATTCCAGCATCGATTTCAATTCTTCTAGTCGAGATGTTCGGGTCCACAGCAATTACTGCAAGAATATCTGGTGCTCTTTCATCTTGTACACGTTCTCTGATACTTCGACCTTTGTTGTGGCTGGGCTGTAGCTTACCAGTTGTCTTAACTCGTTCTGCAAGGCGCCGAAAAACATTTTTTGACTGATTGGCTCGTTAAGGGTATCGCTCAACATAAATTCGCTCAGCAGCACGATACTTTTGGCCGCATTCACCTAATATCATCAGCATATCAAAACCTTCGAGGTTTGTAAAAACCATGTTAATACTTTGATAATAATAATTTATTTTACTTTAACTTTTTTACTTTAACATAACAAAAAAGCAAAGCCTACTTGAGGAAATCGAGTGTTGAATAGATAACTAATTTTTAATTTAGTGTTTTCTGTTTATTTTTGTAAATATGCAAAATATTAAAAAAAAACATGTTAATAAAAGTTATTTCTTTTAAAAAGACCTATCAATTAATACCATACTCGACCTATATTGCCATTTGAAATTCTAAAGTTACTTCCGGTTCCGGGTACTTCCGGATTATTCCAGTAAAAAGTAAATCCATCAGTGGATTCCTTGGGTTTGCTTTAGTAATAAATTTGTTTGTCCCAGTCACATTCGACAAAGCGTTGTCGAAATAAAAGGCTGGTACGGGTGGTCTGAGACACCCTGTATATATATACAAAATTCATGGACATGATTCTATAGCTTATTTTGTATTAAATTTTATATAAAAGTTAATAGTGATGTAAATATGTCAATAATTAAATTAAGTAAGCGATTTGAGATGTATTATTAACAAAAAAACCTTTTTTGTAGTTTATCAATGTCACTTCACTCATGTTGTTAGTCTTTTCTTATCTATAATATTACTTTATATATTTTGACACCAATCACAAGCGATTGACATTTATAAAACATTTTTTTATACAAAGCTCATAGAAAGTACAAAAAAGTGTTTAGTTAATCACAATACTATCGGATAAGTTGATATGAACAAACGTACATATTTTCAACTTAAAAAAAAACGACACATCTTTGTAATTATTAGATCTACTGAAAAGTATAATATAAATATTTTGTGTATTTTTATGAGATTTACAACTTTTATTTAAATATTTTTTTAATATGTACAGTATTTTAAGAAATATTGACAATAAATTAGAGGTTTTTAATTAATTTTTCATTTAGTAAAAATGTTAAATTTCTTAGAAACCGCAAAAAATCGCACAATTTAATATAGTTTAGCGTCAATAAGACATCTTAAGCGGCATTCAAAAACAGGTAGTTAATTATGACGATCTATGACACAAAATATATAGATGTTTATATCACATGTTGTATAATTTTTTTAATAAATTTTATAATCCATTATATTTTTTTAACGAATAAAGCACTAATAACCTTTCATCGCACTTTTATTTGAATTACCAAATGTACATTTCGGACACAAAGTGACCATTATCAATGGATTAACACTAAATACAAAACAGAAATTTTAAACTATATATAGGCAGGCAGATTATAATACAAAGGCGGTGGGAGTGCTGAAAGGGAAAAAACGTAAATTAAGAGGTGAGCCGAGGGAATGAGGGTGGCGGTACAACCAGGTAAAGTGGATTAGGGGAAAACACAGATTAAGGTGGTGCAATTAAATTTAATAATGTATTGTGAAGTGGACTTAAATCAAAATTCAATAATTTATTTTCCTGTTTTTTCATTTTAATGGCTTCTAACATGTTTAATCGATAAATTGATGATTGTTTTAATAATTGTATGTTCTTTATTGTGATTTTGTGGCCGGTTTCTAGTAAATGGTTAGCCACTGCAGATTTTTCATAATTAAGATATTTGGCGTGTGCTAAGTGTTCTTTGAATCTGGTATTTAGATTACGCTGTGTTTGACCAATATAAACTTTATCACAATTACAACAATCGATTGAATTAATACCAGATTGGTCTAGTTCATCTGGTTTGTTGAATGTGTTCCCCAGAAGTTGCCGTAGTTTAGAATTAACATAAAACGCGGGGGTTAAGTTGAATTTTTTGTATAATTTGTTAAAGTGGTTTTCTGAATTGGGGGAATAAATTAATCGAATTAATTTTGTATCTGTGTTGGGGTTAATCGGTGAAAGAGAGGTGGTATTATAAAGTTTAGTTTTGAATTTGTGCATATTAATTAATTTGTCAATAGTCTGGGGGTTATATTTGAGATTTATCGCGATACTATGGATGATGTTGAATTTCTTTTCCCTATTTTTTGTGGATAATGGTATGCTGAGGGCTCTGTGGATGAGGTAATTAAATGATGCTAGTTTATATTTCATTGGGGCATAGGAATCGGCATGGAGGTAATTAAAGGTGTGTGTAGGTTTTGTAAATATTTGGAAATCTAATTTATTATTATTTTTAGTAATGAGAAGATCTAAAAATGGTAAGGATTTACTCTGTTCTATTTCATGTGTAAACTTAATGCTAGTGTGGAAATTATTGAGGGATGTGATAAAGGAATCAATATTAAAATCACTTCTAATAATGGCAAAAACATCATCAACTTAGCGAAACCAAATGTTTGGAAACTGCGCTAATGTATTTTTAGCATTATTTTCAAAATGATTTAGAAAAATATTAGCTAAAAACGGCGATAGTGGGTTTCCCATGGCAGTACCAAAGGTCTGTTTATAGAACTTGTGATTAAACTCGAACACATTACAGTCCATCACAAGTTCTGTTAAGTTGAAGATATACTTGAATATTTTCAGCTGGAATTTCATTTTTAACTAATATTTCCCTAAGAATTAATAATGTATGTTTGATAGGAATGCTAGGGAAAAGGTATTCAACATCAAAAGAAATTAATCTTTCGTTATCTAAAATGTCTATGTTTTTCATTCTATCGGCAAGTTCTACAGAATTTTTAACGGCCATATTATTTTCTAGTTTTAAACCTTGAAATTGAGTGACTAACCATTTAGCTATTTTGTAGGTTGGGGAATTCACATTTGAAACAATAGGTCTAAATTTGTTACCTTCTTTGTGAGTTTTTGGGAGGCAATATAACTGTGGCATTTTAGGATTTTTATGTTTTAATTTCAAACTGAGGTTTTTATCAATTAAACATGTTGAGCACTTCAAAGTTTCGTTGATTTTTCGAATGTATGTTTTGAGTGGGTTCTCTTGTTGAACTATATAAGGGCCTGACTCTAATAATTCGTTAACACAATTTGCATAATCGGTTTTATGGATAATCACTACACTATTGCCTTTATCAGATTTTAAATTAAAACACTCTTTTTCCTTTAACTTTTTCACTACATTGTATGCACTGTTTCCTTCCTGTTTTTGGGTGTTCCTGTTCTTGTTTTTCTTCAAAATTTCCTTAGCTGCTGACCGGAATTCTACAGCTTGATCAGGTTGTAGTCGAGCTGAAGCGATGTCAATATCATTAATGATATCCTCCATCGGGAACCTCGTGGGGATTGGGTGTTTTAAACCGTAGCACAAAGTATCATTCAAAGTATTCATTATATTTTTGTTATAAAATTTTATATTTACACAAATTGTACACGATATTGTAGCTACACTTATGCAGAAAATAACACTAAACAAAAAATAATGTTCAGGTTTGATGAACTTATGCAATTTTGAAATAATTGACAACAAAATTAACCAACAGAAAATGCTATGAGTTGTTTAATACAATTTTGCTAGTAGATATCGAAGATAATTGATAGTAAACTGAAATAATTCTGAATCAGGAATCATTTTCTGATGTATATGAACAATTAATTACGACTTATTTGTGATTTTCATAATTCAATCATTTTAATTTTGTCTAGCTAGATCGGTCAAATAGTATACTATGCGTAGCATCCAAATCCAAATTCAGGCTTTTCTAAACTCGAAATTATACTTTATGCGCCACGCGTATAAAACACTGATTGCAAGTGAAGTTCAAATATACATAAATTTCACAATATTTTAGTGTTTTATACGCTTAAAAATTTGGTTTGATCAAACAAAATTCAGGCTTTTCTAAACTCGAAATTTTACTTCATGCTTAATCTGGGAGTGGAAAACACTCATTTATAGCTTCGAATTGAACTCTTTAAAACAAAAATGTATGTATACCTGAAAAAATCCCTGTACAATACAATTCATCTAATATTCATATTTCGTAAACACATAGAAAACTTGTTCGTTTTTAAATTATTTCATTTATTGTTTAGGCTGTTTTCGGAAATGTTTAAGCTGTTTTCGGACCGGTTTAAGCTGTTTTCGAACCTATATTAAATCCTCTGTTGAGCTGGAAGGTGCGCAGAGTTTTTCGGGAGCTTTCTCGGAAGTAAACCTGAGCTTTCATCCGGATGCGAGCTTTAGCCGGATGTCACTTTGAGCTTTTTGTGGGATTACATCCAGGTTTACTTCCGGGATTACTTCCTGATCCCGTATCGGCTAATCCCCTCTACTGTTCTTAATTTATTTAAAAAATCGGGCGATGTAAGAATTTGTGAGGAGATTTATTGATTGTGCGCTCGAATTAATATTAATAAAATTGGAGGAAAAACGAATGAGCAGCAAAGAGACAACCACCTATTTTTGAGAGAGATTTACCCGGCGCTTTCACCATACACGTATCTTCCGAGTAAAAACGTTTGTGAGTATAAATTTAAAGAGAGGATTTCTAAGAAAAATATATCCAAACAGTTTTGTATTCCACGTAAACATATAAGCAATTTTAAATATGAATTTCTAGAAAGTATTTTTAATAAAAAATAATGCGACCAAGACCAAACAATTTAGTATTCCCCGTAAAAATTAGCAACTATGAAAATGCATTTCTGGAGCGCGTTTTTAATTAAAATTATGCAACCAAATAACTTTGTATTCTACAAAAATACATGCAATGCAAAACAAAATATCTAACTAATGAATAAGAATACAAATAAAATTTATTTTTTCGAATCCGAACAGTTTTTTATTCGAAATGTTCAGTTGTTATAGCACAAAGTTAAGTGTTTTCAACATTATTTTTATAAAGATAAAAAAATAAAAGAAATATACTGATTTAGCAGTTTATTTTTATAATACTGATTTAGCAATATATTTTCAATTTCACAATAATTTAGTGTTGAATACGCGTGGCGCATGAAGTAAAATTTTGAGTTTAGAAAAGCCTGAAAATTTGGTTTGGCCGCTCCGCGCTTTGCGCTACGCGACCAAACCAAATTTCCAGGCTTTTCTAAACTCGAAATTTTACTTCATGCTTAGTCTGGGAGTGGAAACACTCGTTTGAAACTTCAAATTAAACGCTTTTACAAAAAGTAATGAAAGCCTCAAATTCCACAGCTCATGCACCGGAAAATGTACACTTAAAAGGAAAACTCACTGTATGTATAAATAATTTAAAAAGGTGCCCAAATTACACAGTCTTTTTTTAAATGTACTTGTTTCAGCGTACTCTTTATTGTGTAAATTAAATATTTACAGCACATAAGCTGTTAACCCACATTAATCACAAGAGTTGTAGGTTTCACTTTAAACTGTACTAAAAGTCCCTGACCCGCACAAAAATTACGTTAAATGTACTAGAATAGCCAATAAACAATTTAATTTCCATTTTTACAGACATTGCTCTCAATAGTAGGTGTTAAGTTAATCTACATTTAGTACAAACAGCAGTATAAAGATTTTTTTTGTAAAATAAGGAAATACATTAACATATTTTTTTGACTGTTAACTGTGAAGGCTTCGTTATATATCATTATTTACACAAATAAGACACTTAAACTTTGTTTGTATAACTAATGTTTTTATTATGACTATAGTTTCGACAACTTTACCTTGTCATTACCAAACTAGAAGTAATTTAAACTAACGATTCCTTAGGTATACCTGGTGTTTGATTAAACGTGACCATCGGCTGTATTTCAGAAACTATCAGGGTTGTTAAAAAAACGTTTTTTTTATTTTATTCAATTTTGTTAATTTAAATCGACATTATTAACTCCATAACAACCGTAATAAACAAGGTTTTATTCACTAGTGAACTAAAATTTTTTTAGGTCACTAGTGAGTTAAAACATTTATTTAAAAATAAATGTAAAGTACATTTTCTTTACAATTTCGTCAAAATTGAATAAAAACATATATACGCCACGTGAATTAAACACCTTTATTCACTCAAAGAAATGATTTCACTCGCGCCGAGGCGCTCGTGAAATCAAAAATCTTTTCGTGAATAAAATCGTGTTTAATTCACTTGATGTATAATATTCATTAATTAAAACGAACATTTTATTTAACAAAACGTATTTTTTTTTTCGAATCAGCGTTTAAAAAGTAACAATGTTTAAAACGTGTTTAAAACCGAACATACAGGGCATTTTTCTTTTGAGTATACATATCCCGATAATTACAGCGTTTTTTAAATTTGCGGGAATTCGTTGTTTCAAAGCGTTTAATTTGAGGCTTTTAACGAGTGTTTTCCACTCCCAGACTAAGCATGAAGCAAAATTTCGAGTTTAGAAAAGCCTAAGAATTTGGATTGGCCGCGTAGCGAAGCGGAACGGCCAATCCAAATTAGGCTTTTCTAAACTCGAAATTTTACTTCATGCGCCACGCTTAAAAACACTGATTTATTTGTAATAAAATGTTGTGTTTAATAATATAATTTGAAATATTTTCAACAATTTAGCTAAAATTTCAAAATGTAAGCAAAAAATCTTAATGAAGTAGTATACAATATAATTTAGTAAATTTAAGATAATAAAAAAAACGTTTTAAACAAATTTTACGTTTAAAACATGTTTTAAACAAATTTAAGATTTAAAACATGTTTAAAACAAAACCGTTTAAAACACGACATGTTTAACACACTGTTTCAAAACACTGTGTTTTAAACATAAGAGCCCTGGAAACTATACATCGTAGCATGTTGCGGTAAACAATTTCATTGTACAAGTGGCCGAGAGAAATGCTGGAAATTATTTTAAAGTTCATAGCTTCGCCGCAAGATGGCGCTATCTCTATAGTAAAAGATTAAAACAATTTATACCAAATAAATGCCAAATTTAGCGATGTGAAAATCTTAATCTACGGTAAATTTATCCTAATTTTAACTATTTTCTCGTTTTTTTATGTTTCACATAAGATGCACGGGAAAACGAAAATGCCTAATTATTTAAATGCCTGTAACTTTTGTTAGGTTCCACTGAATTTAATAAACTTGGTCTCATTTGATAGATAATTGAATGCACTTTAAAACATAGTTTACTCTGACTTATCTTAGTTTCGATATTAAGCGCCAGAGGGTGCGATTGAGACAATCACAGTATTTTCTCCATTTTCTTTAAATGTTCAAATCGGAAGGCATTTGTAAGTTACGATAGTTAATTAAAATAATAAATAGTGTGAAAACTAGTGAAAACCGCATCCCGATATGTTTATCCTAGCCGGAGATATATTGAAAATTGTGCAGAATAGGGTATTTTGACTAATAGCGCCCTTTGGTCCTTACTATAGACACTAAATTAAATCAAATTACATAGTGTTTGAAAGTGCATTCAATTATTCATCAATTTAGTCAAAGTTTATTAAATTCGAGTAAACCTAACTAAAATTACAGCCAATTTAATGATTTGACTTTTCCATTTTTATCTGCATCTTATGTAAAAGCAGAAGAAATAAGAAGGTAGTTGAAATTTACCAAAATTTAGAGTAGATTAAGATTTACATATTTTTAACATATGAAGCTTAATTCGGCGTTTTGAATAAAATCTTGTTTTCCTTAGCGGTAGAGATTGTGCCCTCTTCCAGCGAAGCTAGATTTAATTACTGTATTCGTTTTATTTTCTTATGTTTTGTTTGTTGTTGTTCCAATAAAGTATTGTAATGAATGTTTTTAATTGTAGTAAATATACGCTGTTTTAAACATTCTACTAATCTCATAGCCTACTATATTTTGAGATTTTAAATAATCATGGATTTACTTGCATACAGTATTTTTCACGAATGTTGGCAGTCACGTCATCAATTTATGTACGTATCAAAGACAAGCACATTCTACCATTTTATACTATTATATGTGCATCATCGTAGTAAATAATAGAAACGTATGTCTTGTGACTCCTGATACAAGTACCGCCAAAAGTGCTCACCGCTCGGAAACGTGAGGCGATGCATTAGACAAAGACGCCATTATAGTGCATGTCTACCCCAGCACAACGCTTCCCAGAAACGTTAGTAGCGTCACTATAAGTGTCAAGTTTTCAAGTTTCTAAGTATTTCTGTTTGTTTTAGTTTTTTTCGTGAGTTTTTTTTTGTTTTTTCATAGTGTAAGTAAGTGTAGAATTAATTGTTTTGTGATCAGATCTAGTTTTTTATAACCGTAAACTCAAAATGCCCGAAAAAAGACTTACTGAAGTAGCCCGAGATATGATTATTAAAGTAATGGACTACTTTAACCAGGAAAAATGCAATGGAGGTCCCCTTTTACCTGTAGATGCAGTCCATGAGGTGAATTGTTAATATAAGGAGAGCTATCAGTGAGGGAAAGCGCTTCGTTATTTTGCATGCTGGTCAGAGTACAAGTTTCGTGGAGAATGCTTTCCTTATTTATGCAACAACTTAAAAACTTGCAGACTGGTTATGGATGCACCTTAACACAGCGTATTCGTAGAAAATCAGCTCAAAATTTCTTGGACGAAAGCACAAATCACACATTGGCTACAAAATACCAATAAACCTGTGGAAGTAACAAGTTCAAGGCTGAACTGTTAGCCCTAGCCAAACGATATGCTAGACCTAACAGTTATGTGGTAGGCGAATATCCGCTCGAACATGGCCATGAAATATTGCGACTTCCACCATATCACTGCGAATTTAACGCCATAGAACTAATATGGGCACAGGAAAAACAATATTATGATACTCATATAGGCGAAAAAGGATATAGAGACCATAAGGTGTTGGTCATGTGGCACAAATCCTTAGAAAAATGTACTCCGCAAAGGTGGGACTCTGTTGTTAGACAAACAGAATCAATTATCGACAGATGGTACATCAGCCAAAACGTTCTGGATAATGTGCCAGAATTTATTATTCGTATTGGAGATGGGAGTAGTTCAGACGATGATGCAACAGACAGTGATAATGATTAAATCAACTTCCACCAAATTACCGGGTGTTGATTCGATCAAATATACGTAGGGGTTTATCATGTAATACCACATTTATGCATTTTCCAGCTTCTCCGTTCATTTTAGAGGAAAGGTTGCTATTTGGTTAATATCCAATGTCGTTAACTATTTTTAATCGTGGTTTGAAAATTTGATAATTTAAAATAAATACCCTCATGAACACCCACACAAACCAGATTTCTATCGCGTCCATTTTAAATTTCATGAATGAAGATTCATAGTTTTTGAAATAGACGCGATAGAAGTGAAAATAAATGTTTTTATATTAAAATTAATTGTATTGCATTTTGTTATTATTGTACATAGAATAATGTCAATCTGATAACAGTAATCATTCTTTCGGGATTTTTTTTCGTAAGTGCATTCCAATAACGTATTCATTGGTATGAGTTCTTCCTAATTGGAATGCAATTTCTATGGTTTCAATCAGAGCTGGGCAGGATTCGAATCCTTTTAGAGGATTCCAAAGAGGCATTCGAATACTTTAGTTCAACTGGTTTCGTTCCGTCTTTTTAAGAGGATTCGTATTCGAATCCATATGTGGGTGATTCGAATCCTTATAAAAGGATTCGAATATTTATAAATGATTCGAATATTTATAAAAGAATTCGAATACTTACAAAAGGATTTGAATCGTCAAAAATAATTCGAATTAATTGTGAGGATTAACATGAAAAATGTTTTTCGTGTTTTTAAATTTCTCGTTAAATCACTGTTTTATACGCGTGGCGCATGAAGTAAAATTTCGAGTTTAGAAAAGCCCGGAAAATGTGTCTCGGGTCGCTGCGCGACCCTCAACAAATTTTCACAGGGCTTTTCTAAACTCGAAATTTTACTTCATGCTTAGTCTGGGAGTGGAAAACACTCGTTCCAAGCTTCAAATTGAACTTAATAAAAAGCAAGGAATATCTAAAGATTTACAGAAAATAGGCTGTATTGCGGAAAACACTATTTCTACTGGCAGAAACAACTAGCACTATTACCAGCCAGAACTTCTAGCTCAGATGGTTGTAGCTTCATATATCTTGCTACCAGCAGACGAGGCCTGTACTAGTATAACTAAGTACTATTAGCCGAAAGAACCACTACTACAAAATGTAACGTCTACTTTTTTTCAGTTATAAACGATTTGTCCAGTAGCAGAAAGAACTGCCGCTATTAGCAGACAGAGCTTCTAGTTCCGCAAACAGAACCTGTACTACTACTACTGCTAGTAACAGAAAAAGCTAGTGGTAGTAGAATAAAAAACTACTATTAAGCTGAAAGAACGACTAAGGCCGCAGCCAGAAAAGAGAATTGGAGGGGGTTATAAACATTTTATGGGGGGGCTTAGGGAAAAATATTGTTTTTGCTCTTACAGTCCCGCGTTTACATACAAAAATTTATCATTTTGAAAATTTCAGGGGGGGTTGGAACCCCCACATCCCCCCCCCTCCTCCGGCTACGGTCTTGAAAATAGTAATTGTGATTTATTTATTGATAATCTAAGGGAACTGATTGATTATCTGACTCCCAAATTTGAAAAAATCATTATTTGTACTGATTGTAATATTAATTTATGCACTACTAACAAAGAGACAAACTTGTTGATGGATACAATGGTTTCCTATAATTTATCATATGTAAATCTTAAACCTACTCGCATCACTAAGAACTCCGTAACTTTGATTGACAACATTTTTGTAAATTTTTCAGGATATAGCTCCTATATGCGGGTTCTCAGATCATCATGCAATATCATTAAAAATAACAAGCTTCCAGAATCCAGAGACCAATACGTACACTTTGAAACTAAATTTTAACAACTGCAACAGAGTTAAATTTTATTCTGATGTTATAAGTGAAAACTTCAATTTTATCTTTGATTTCATTGACATTGAATCAAAATTTAGGATTTTTATAAATACATTAACAAGCTTATTTAATCAAAATTTCCCTATCAGAAAAATTAAAGCGGATAGGAAGTCCAGATCGTGGATAAATAAAAGCATAATAGATAGCTCCATCCACCTAAAAAAATTGCACTGGTTGAGAAAGTCAACAAATGATAATAATATCATAAGCGAATATAAACAAGCAAAAAATAAACATACAATTCTAATTAAAACAACAAAAAAACAATATTTTGACTCTCTCATAAAAAAAGCAAGTAATAAAAGTAAGACAGTATTGTCATTAATAAATAAAGAAATAAATGGTCAAAAAATATATAAAAATATATCAATTAACTATAACAACAAACAAATAGATGATCCTGAAAAAGTTTGTAACCTATTTCAAAAACATTTCTTAAATATCTCAAACCGTGACTCTGGTATAAATGCATTTGAGGTCCCCAACAGATATACGAACGAAACATTCTACTTACGCCCTATTAGCGAACAAGAGTTATTAAAAATAATCAATGATCTTATTTCTAACAAAGCAGCTGGTCACGATGAAATTCCTGGTTTTCTAATCAAAGACATATCACGGATAATAGCGGGCCCTTTAGTACACTTAATAAACCTGGCTTATGAAAATGGAATTTTCCCAGCTGTATTGAAAGAAGCGATTGTTGTACCGATTTATAAGAAGAATGATCGAAGCAATGTAGAGAATTATAGGCCCGTGTCAATCCTTTCCTTTTTTGCGAAAATTTTCGAAAAAAGTATTCTTGACCGCCTAATGTCATACTTCTTAAAATTCAATGTACTCAACTCTTCCCAATCTGGGTTTTTAAAAGGTAAATCTACAATAGATTCAATTTTTGATTCACTTACATCTATCTACAAAGCCTTGGATAAAAAAGAAGTGACATTAGGCATTTACTTCGACCTCACAAGGGCTTTCGACCTAATAAACCATTCTCTACTTTTAAAAAAACTCTCAGCATACGGCATAAGTGGAAATACACACAGCCTAATTAAGTCATTCCTAACCGAACGAACGCAATCAGTAGTTCTTAAAAGCAAAAACAAGGACATCTTAAATCATTTATATAGATCCGATAAACTAATGCTGGAAATGGGAACTCCTCAGGGGTCTACCCTCGCACCTTTTTTGTTCATTCTGTTCATGAACGACGTAGACGAAATTTTTTATGATATTCCTAATTTAACATTATGTAAATTCGCGGATGATACTTCTATTAGTGTTAGTAATAAATCACCCGAAATAGCAGAGGAGCTTGCAAACAAGGCAATTGACAAATTTTATTCGTGGTGTGTCAGGAACAATTTGATGATAAACTCATCTAAAACTGGATATATTCAATTTAATAACCCAAGAAACAAAGACGTTCCGATAGTTGCTGATTTAAAATTAGAAAATAAAGCTATTAAGCGAGTAAAAAATGAAACATTTTTAGGAATTAGCATTACACCTACGCTAAATTGGGGTACCCATATAGACAAAATATGTGCAAAACTAAGATCAAGCGGCTTTGCGATTCTATCAATAAGAAGCTCGGTAAACCGCCCATCACTCATTGCTTTCTACTACGCTCATATCCATAGCCATTTGTCTTATGGTATCATCTTCTGGGGTCAACCAAGCCACTCACTTAGACTATTTACTCTTCAGAAGATGATTATCAGAAGAGTTATGCACGCCAAGTATAGAGACAGTTGTTACACTTTTTTTGTCGAACTGGAAATAATGACGGTATATTCGCTTTATATTTATAAATGTTGTCTGTACGATTTTATGAACAAAGCTAAGTTTGCCTCAAATTCAGCTTATAACAAATCTGCAGAAACTCACTACCGGAACGATTTGTCTGTACCATCCCATTCCACATCTCTGTATGAGAAAAGCCCGTATTATATGTGTGTAACGTTATTCAATAATCTACCGACAAATATTAAACAGATTACTGTTTTAAAAGATTTTAAAAATAAACTAAAAGAAATGCTAGTAAAGAAGGCATATTATTCAATAACTGAATTTTTAACCAACTAATTTAATGTTCTGTTTTCTGTCATGTTGGTATATTTTATTTAAGTTATTATTTTTTAAGCTCTAAATGTTATTTTAGGTAAACTGGTTCTTATTATATTACTGACAATTGTAAAACACTTTTACTGTGTCTATGTACAAGTATTTAAATAAATAAGAAAATAAATTAAAAAAAATAAAACAACAGCTACTACCTAAAAGAATTACTACAGCAGAAAGAACTATTAACGGAGCTTCTAGTTCAGATGGTTCTAAAGCTAGAACCATCTGAACTAGAAGCTCCGTTAATGATGTCTTTAGCAGACGGAACCTATAGTACAGGTTCCGTCCGTACTAGTAGTTGAAAGACCTACTCGTAGTAGTAGTAGATGGAACAAAATAGTAGTTGTTCTTTCTACTACTGAAAGGACGAACGCTATTAGCACAAAGAAATTGTACTACTAGCTAAAATAACTATTACTACTGATAGAAACGTTTACCTTTTAGCAGAACACGCTATTTCTACTAGCAGACACAACTAAAGCTATTAGCAGACAAGGCTTTTGGTTCAGATGGTTCAAGATTCAAATCTTGCTACCGACAGATGGAGCCTGTACTACTACTAGTAGCAGAAAGACCTAGCAGTCGTTTTTTTATAGCAAAAAACACAATTTCTACTACCAGAATGAGCTACTGCTATTAACAGAGCCCCTAGTTCAGATGGTTCTGGCTTATCGTATCTTGCCACCAGCAGACGGAGCCTGTACTACAACTAGTTGCAGAAAGTCCTAGTAATAGTAGAAGGAACAAAATAGTAGTTGTTTCATCTACTACTAAAAGGACGATTGCTGCTAGCAGAAAGAACTTGTACTACTAGCTGAAAGATAGATAGTTTATTTCTTTTAACATAAAACGCATTTCTACTGGAAGATTAAAACTACATGTTTTTTCTTGGTCGCCGCCATTGTTTAACAAACGCCAATTGTGTAGAATATTAATTAACGAGTGTTTTATGAGAAATTATTGTTATCTTCATTATGGTTTATAATTATTTATATTTCTTCGGAGCAAACAGATACAGGGAGTTTCTCTTTTAAGTATACGTATTCCAAATTCAGCCTATTTTCTATAAATCATTAGATATTTCTCGTTTCAGTTTGAAGCTTTAAGCGAGAGTTTTCCACCCCCAGGCTAAGCATGAAGTAAAATTTCGAGTTTAGAAAAGCCCCGTGAAAATTTGTCGAGACAAATTTTCGGGCTTTTCTAAACTCGGCTTTTCTAAACTCGAAATTTTACTTCATGCGCCACGCGTACAGAACATTGATTTGAAGTGAAGTTCTGAAACACACAAATACATCTTTAATCAGAGTAACAGGGAGTCAGATATTTAGTCTTTTATGAACGATGTTCAGTGTTAATAATAAATAATTAGGTTTTGAATATTTTTGTTAAAACAACTGGTAACGATATTTATATAATAATGGTTGCAAAAAAATAATTAAATTTAATTTAATTTTCACGGGGCTTTTCTAAACTCGAAATTTTACTTCATGCGCCACGCGTATAAAACACAGATTTAAAATGAAGTTCAATAACACATATATCATCATTAATTAAAATCATTATATAATCAGATATTTAGTCGGTAAATGTACATTTTTGTTAATAGAAACTGATGGAATAAAATATTACTGGTTGCAAATAATAGATTCAAATTTATTTTTAAAGGATTTGTATCCGTGATTAAAAAATGAGGATTCGAATCTTTGATTCGAATCATATTTTTCACTTACGAATCCTTTATTCGAGTATTCGTGATTCGAATCATATTAGGTGATTCGGATTCCTGATTCGAATCCTGTTTTTGAGGATTCATCCCAGCTCTGATAAATACATATACGGGTGTCCCATTTTAAAGTTCCACCTGGAATATCTTAAAAACCATCCACCGAATGAAAAAATGTTTTAAATAAAAGTTTAATGATTTGGAGGAGCATATCCAATTCTGTAAGAAAATTCAACCCCCCACCCCAGGGGAGGCTGGGGAGGGGGTAGCTTTAAAATCTTATATGGGAACTCCTATTTTTTATTATATATTTGAATAGAGCGTGAAAAAGTAAGTAGGTTTTATCTAAAAAAAATTTTGTTACTTTGATAGATGGCGCTGCAATCAGCAATGTTAAACAATTGATAATTGACAAACGAAATTTATATTACTCTAACCAATTAGTAAAAGATTTCACTTATACGCGTGGCGCAAGAAGACAAATTTTGAGTTTAGAAAAGCCTGAAAATTTGGATTTGCTGCGCGCGACTCGCTTCGCTCGTGCGCCCCTGCAAATCCAAATTTTTAGGCATTTCTAAACTCGACATTTTTCTTCATGCTAAGTCTGGTAGTGGAAACCCTCGTTAGACGATGAATCAGAAACTTAATTTGGAATTTCCTTTATTGTCAAGTTTATGACGTAATATAAATGGAGTTGATGTTATTTCTTACTTCAATTTTAGAACGAAAACAAATTCCTGTGCATTATTTCTGTGTTACCAAACTTCGATGAATAAATTGGAAAAGCTTAAATTATGTAAAATAAAGCCCAATAAATAATTGCAAAAGTTAAAAATACTCAGAAATTATTTAAAATTGATAGAATTAAATTCAATAAAAAAATACTCATAAATATTTCAGATCAAAATTTAACTTTTATTTAATATTTTGAAATATCCTGTTATTATATTTAAATTTCAATTAATTTCAAGGATTTGTATTCGTGATTCGAAAAAACAGGATTCATATTTATCTCTTACGAATCCTTTATTCGAGTATTCGTGATTCGAATCATATTAAGTGATTCGGATTCGTGATTCGAATCCTTTTTACGAGGATTCGTCCCAGCTCTGGTTTCAATGCAGGATTCAGTAAAAAAATAAACACCAAACCCCTTTTTAACGTTACGCCAATGAGCACAATTACATATGACCTTGAACAGATTGATTCGGATTTTTATAGTTAATGACGTGAGTGTAAACCCTGGGTCTCCAAACTATCTTCTTCGCGGGCCACAAATACCATTCTACATAATAAAGTCGGCCAAGATCCGATTAATTTTATAAAATTATGAAAAATTTAAGGAACAATTGTTACAATATTTCAAAATATGACATTTACAAAAAAATTACAAACAATCGCGGGCCGGATTCATGCAAGTCGCGGGCTGGATTTGGCCCGCGGGCCGTAGTTTGGAGACCACTGGTGTAAACCTTCGTGAAATAGACTGTATTCACTTTCCAAAACATATACATGGGAAAAAGTGATCCCCGTTATTTTTTAAATTATTGTTTTTGACCTCTTGAACATAAAACAAAAAAGTGTGAAGGCCTACTAGATTTATAAAATATATTTGTATGTGGTGCGCGGTTGAAAATGGGCAAATCTACTAGACATTTTACTATATCTTTGGCAGAGCTGGGCAGGATTCGAATCATTCAGGATTCGATTCCCAGATTCGAATCCTTTGAGAGGATTCAAAAGAGGTATTCGAATACTTTAGTAAAAACGGATTCGTGATCCGGATTCGTTACATTTTTTTAAAAGGATTCGGATTCGAATCCAGACGTAGATGATTGAATCCTTATAAAAGGATTCGAATTCTTATAAGAAGATTCGAATCCTTATAAAAGGATTCGAATCCTTATATAAGGATTCGAATCCTCATACACGGATTCAAATCTTCCCAAATAATTCGAATCATCGCTATTAAGGCTGGGATTCAAATTCGATTAATTCAAATAGTTAAATATTCTAATATGAATATTTAAATCACTAAATTATTCATATTTGAATATAAATATTTAAATTTCCGAATAATTCAAATATTTTTGAATGCATATTTGGTTATTTAACTATGAAACATTTCCAACCTTAATAGTATATTTTTAACTTCACTTGAAATCAGTGTTTTATACGCGTGGCGCATAAAGTAAAATTTTAAGTTTAGAAAAGCCCCTTGAAAATTTGTCTCGGGTCGCTGCGCGACCCGACACAAATTTTCTACGTGGGGCTTTTCTAAACTCGAAATATTACCTTATGCTTAGTCTGGGAGTGGACAACACTCGTTCTTAGAAGTTTCAAATTGAAGGATCACTCTAGATTACTAAGTTTATTACCATTTTACAAAGGCTACAGCTCGAAGGGCCAATCATGGTCTTCGGAGACCGAAGGACTACAGGGAATCGAAGTTTTTTTACAAGAAAACAACAAAAATCTGAAGGTTTACAGCATGGATAGGAAAGAAAACATCCAATTTTGAAAAAATATCGAAGTTGGGTTGGTTTTCAGTGCATTTTTAACTTCACTTTAAAACAGTGTTTTATACGCGTGGCGCATGAAGTAAAATCTCGAGTTTAGAAAAGCCCCGCGAAAATTTGTTTTATACGCGTGGCGCATGAAGTAAAATTTCGAGTTTAGAAAAGCCCCGTAAAAATTTGTCTCGGGTCGCTGCGCGACCCTCGACAAATTTTCAACGCGGGGCTTTTCTAAACTCGAAATTTTACTTCATGCTTAGTCTGGGAGTGGACAACACTCGTTTGAACTTTAAATTTAACTCTTTTGTAAAAATCGACGTATGTAATATAATAAATCATTCAGTGAAATCATAGAAAAAGATGCAAAATTTTACCTAAAATTAACTTTTAGAGTTAACTTTATAATTTGCTCGGATTTAAATGGGTGAATATTCTATTCCTACGAAAAACCGTATTGATTTAATAATAAAGTTGCATTTAATATAATAACAAACTGTGAATCAATCGACAAAAATCTAGAAATATCAAAAATCTCGACATGTAGAAAATCTTGACGGTCCACTCCCAGACTAAGCATGAAGTAAAATTTCGAGTTTAGAAAAGCCCAACGTAGAAAATTTGTCGAGGGTCGCGCAGCGACCCTCGACAAATTTTCACGGGGCTTTTCTAAACTCGAAATTTTACTTCATGCGCCACGCGTATATAACACTGATTTAAAATGAAGTTCAATAACACATATATCATCATCAATTAAAATCATTATTTAATCGGGTATTTAGTCGGTAAATAAATATTTTTGTTAATAGAACCTGATGGAATAAAATATTACCGGTTGCAAATAATAGATTCAAATTTATTTTTAGAGGATTTGTATCCGTGATTCAAAAATGAGGATTCGAATCTTTGATTCGAATCATATTTTTCACTTACGAATCCTTTATTCGAGTATTCGTGATTCGAATCATATTAGGTGATTCGGATTCGTGATTCGAATCCTGTTTTTGAGGATTCATCCCAGCTCTGATCTTTGGTTAGAATAAAGATATCAGGATGAGGTTTTCACCACTTTTTTCAGTATTCCTTCCTCTAACTAACGTATGAGTTAGAGGCTTATAATTTGAAATTTTTAAGGAAATCTAGAAAATATGGCGGTTGTCCAAAAAACGTCCTCTGACGCTTTCTATAAGAACTTGAATAACTAGAATATTCGAATCGAATTGAAAATGTTTTAGAATAAGAATTTGAATACTACAATTTTAAAAATTCCTAGCCTTACGGCCTGTTTCATAATCAAGTTAAAGCTATTTTAAATATTTAAAGTCGACTATAACGTTAAATTCTGTTTCATACTGCAAATGACACTTTCAATAGATATAGTCGACTTTAAAAGTAACTTAAGAATATTCTCAAATGTTAAAAAGAACTAATTGCTTGTTTGACATGTCTTCGAAGCCTAGGCCATTAATTTCGCTGAAGAAATAGAAAAATGAATCACATTTTGGATAGTAAATCTTTAAGCGATAAAAAAGGTAACGTGATTAAAAGGAAAGCAGTGTTTAGAATGAGGCAAAATTGTGTTGATGCATTCAGCGGTACTGATTTTTTTCCCAAATTTTGGTTATCAAATACAAATTAAAGATAAGGGTTCACTTGAATCGACCAGGTTAATTTATTAATTTTGTTTTATTTCATTAAGTGGTACATTTAGCCAATTCAGCAAATAATTGAATGCAAATTAATACAGACGTTTTACCTTTTTCGATTGTGCTATTTATTTGTTTTTTTATTGCAGTGAATTATGTTGTTTTCACTGTTAATAGGTTCAATTAAAAGTAATTCCTCTTTGTTTGTGCAAATCATTCCTTCAATGGTTTTTATGAAATTCGTTTCTTTAAAAACTTAACCCAAGAAGAAATAGCGCCAGAAAACAAAAACGAATTGATGGAGTTCTCAGTGATGAAGAACGGTATTGTTATATTTTGGCATAACGTTAGAAATAGATATTGCTTTTCACGTAAATTTCATTTTAACATAATTTGTTATTCATTTATAATTTGTGTCATGTAACTATTGATCAATATATTAAATAAAATACTTAAAAAACCTTCATCATCAGGTCGTAAACGTAAAATTTCTGTAGAGCAATATGAAAAATAGTTTTATTTTAATATGTAGGGCGTCAATTTTCCTACTCCTTCTTTTCTAATAATAGTTATTTCTACCTTATTGTTTTTCCTACTGCATAAAAAATTCTACTAATTTCTTTTTCTACCAATATTAATTTATTGAATTTTCGAACATTCGAAAAATAGAACACTGACATCTTCATGACAACAACTTCACGTTCATTCATAATTTGACACATTTGTAACTTTGATAATATTCTTTCAACTTCTTTTAAAATTATGGACGTGGAACTGATTAAAACATCTCGAAGTACGTTGTTGCACATTGGGGGATATTTGTATTCCAAAAACAATGAAAAAACGGGCGAGTAAATTGGAAGTGCCGCCAATATCCGGAGTGCAGCGCTCGAGCGGTGACCCGTTCTTATTTAACCCACGGTCAAGCCGTTGAACTCTTGAGGGGTCCGGATGAATCGCCTCACCAGGGACATGCACCCAACATGGAAGAAGTCGAAGCCGAGAAAATAAAGGTTGAATTAATGAATCAGGTTGGTGGTATGGTGTTCACGGGGTTTTTACCTTCAGAATCGCCTGAAACGCAAAGCGGAAGATCACCCGGAAGCTCCACCTGTGCAACTGCTCCGGAGCGAATTGCATGATGTGCCTTCCGAAATATTAGCCTTGCTTCCTGATCGACGTAACTTAACCAGAGCTATCCAACGCCAAAGACTCCAAAACATGCCGACCAACCCCACTGACATAAATGATTTTGAAGAAATTCCACAAAGGTATCGGGATACGGCAGGTGGCGAAAAATGTTTGCTGTACGATTCTTGGGATACGGATGAAATAGAATCGGTCGGGCGACTAATCATTTTTGCGACAAAAGAAAATTTGAGGCGCCTCATGAGAAGTTCCAATTGGTACGTCGATGGGACCTTCAAGGTAGCTTGATTGATTTGATTTAAATTTTGATTTGATTTGATTTGATTTCGGTTTATTCGGTTGATTCCGGTTAATTTTATTTTCAGGTCGTGCCTCATATTTTTTTCCAACTTTTCACCATCTTAGCCTCTTTCCAACAAATTCGCCGTGGAGTAACCCACATTGTGGCATTACCGCTAGTATACGCCTTAGTGGACGGTAAAAAAGAGGTGGCATACGAAAAAGTATTTGCAGTGGTTAACGCTGCATGTCAAACATCTGGGATTCCTCGTACTGTGCCGGTTGTCGTTATGACAGATTTCGAAATGGCCATTATTAATGCAGCTAAATCCATCGGCAACACTACTGTCAAGGCTTGTTTCTTCCACCTACGCCAAGCAGTGTTTCGACGCATTCAAGAACATGGTCTACAACAAGCTTATAGTGACCGAAATGATGAGCGAAAAATTAAGATAGCTGCCCAAATGATGTGCGCAACCGCATTTGTGCCAATCGAAGATGTCGTTCGAACCTTCGCTGCTTTTGAGCGACAAGCTGCGGAAGATTTCAAACCGATCATAGATTATTACGCGGTAATTAATGTATAATTAATATACAACTTCAGTTTTTTACACCTTTCTGATTCTGGCAGAACTATGTACGCGGAAGAACTGCGCGAGGTAGACGACGCGCTACATCACCAAGATTTCCACCAGAGCTGTGGAATATGTACGATGCAACTCTTCAAAATTTATCCCGAACCAACAATGTTTCTGAAGGCTGGCATAACCGGTTCCAAATTGTTGTGGGCAAAAATCATCCGAGTTTATACACATTTATGAAAGAATTTTTAAAGGAACAAGCGGACACTGAGTGTATGATCCGTGAACTGGATTTAGGCAAACGAATTAAAAAAGACAGGAATCAATCGAGACAGCAGCAAGAAGACCGAATCAGCAACGTGGTGCTTCAGTACGAAGAACGAAAAAATGAAATTTTATTGTACCTTAAAGACATTACATTACATTTTAATAAAAATTCAGTTTTTCATTGACGTTTGCGTATTATTATTTTGGGTAGATAATAACAATAGTAGAAAAAAATTAGTAGAAAAATCGGAGTAGAAAAAATGGAGTAGAAAAAATGGAGTAGAAAAAACGTCGTACAATCATTTTAATAAATTGTATTGATTTGAATTAATTTTAACAACATCTGATTTTTAAAAACAAATTATACTTTAAAGCTCAATGAATTTTTTCAAATCGATATACAGTGTTGAAATTAAGTAGCGGATAAATTCGGTAACTCCGTTAATGTGTATGACAGAGAAAAAATCTAAAAGACGTATAGCGATTAAAACAAACAAAACATATTAGGGCTTGGACAATTATATTAAATGTTTAAACTGATGACCATGCACCATCTGACAATACCCAAGACGGTAATAAAATGCATTCACCACGTTTTGAAGCATTTAAGGCTTTATTAAACTACACTCATGCAGAATTCTTTCTTTAAGGTCCTCTAAATGATTAGGTCGAATTTTGTATACCATGTTTTTTAAGTGCCCCCACAGAAAAAAGTCCAATGGCGTTAGATCAGGGGACCTAGCCGGCCATTCAATTGGACCTCTTCTTCCAATCCATCTTTCTAGGAACACTTCGTCTAAATAACGTCGCACATCCAATGCATAGTGTGGCGGAGCACCATCCTGTTGCAGCCAAATATTATTGTTTGGTATGTCAGGGTCGTGTTCATTCGGAAATAATATCGCTAATGCAGGTACTAATTCAAACTGTAAAAAGTCTTGGTATCGTTCCCCGGTCAAATTAGCGTCGAAAAAGAATGGCCCTAAAATCCTGTCACCGATTATTCCTGCCCATACGTTGAGCTTTTGGGGATATTGTGTATGAGCTTCATGCATCCAGTGTGGATTTTGTCTAGCCCAATATCGACAATTCTGCCTGTTGACAGTTCCATGTAAGGAAAAACTTGCTTTATCCGAAAATATTACACGCCGCGAGAACATTGGATCACGATTGCATATATCCATCATTTGTTCACAGAATTCTTACCTAAGATCAAAGTCTGTGTCTGATAACTCATGGATCAAGTTTACCTTATAAGGATGAAATTTCTACTTTTTTAGAAGTTTCAGTACCGAAGCATGGCTCAGATTGTGGTTTAACGCGATATTTCGACTAGTTGAATACGGATTATCTTCATATTCCAGTAATATATTAAGCTGCATATCTTCGGTTAATGTTGTCAAAGGGCAGCCAGTTTTTGGAAGATCCTGAACAGTACCATGTTCTCTAAATTTATTTTCAATTCTACTGACTGTGGATTGGGTTAATTGGTGATCAGGATATTTGTCTCTGAAAATTCGACATACGAGTTAGAACCCATCAAGAAGTTCTAACTCGATCACCATACCCAATCATCATTAAAACTTCAATTCTTTGCTTCTCTGTCAGCGATGGCATTTTGGTTAAACAAGATACTTACTACGTATTAAATACTCGTACTATCCATGGGGAATGAAAAACGCACTAAACACTTTGCTTGTACACAAGCACGTGACACATGTCAAAGTGAACACACTGTTTTGTTTGTTTTAAACCCCGATAACTAGGATTAGTCTGTTATTTTAATTCATCTTTACTTTTTTAACTTTAAGACCGCTTTTCTTGTATTTTTTCTTATGTAAGCTATACAAAATTTTATATGGTTGAAAACCTATTAAAAAACTCTACCGAAATAAAAAATAAAAAATATAGGTTATTTGAAAAAAATATTGATGACGTCACAGCGTTTACAAATTTTTTTTGAAAAATCTAAAAAAATATTTTTCACATGCGCAGTGATTTTAATCGCTATACGTATTTTAAATTTTGTCTCTGTCATACACATTAACGGAGTAACCGAATTTATCCGCTACTTAATTTCCACACTGTATGGATAATCATATTTCAGTTTTATATAAAACGCCAAAATTAAAGCTGCAAATATTTGTAATATGTTTTTTATATAACATTAAATAGAATTTTGATAAAAATTCGGAACGTTGAACTTAATGTTGATGATTTTTGTTAGTTTTAGTTAATCGTAACACGTTTTTTATTAAAATTTTCATTCGATTCAAAAACTAGGATGTTTTTTTTTAATTAATTTACAAGATTCCAGTTAATCTTCAGAATTCTGATAATTTTCTTGATTTTCCCATTTTAAAAATTTGGACACTTTTTATAACTTTTCGCCAATTTTTTTAATCTCGGAAGTTTTTGTGCATTTCCTAAACTTTTGTAATATTTAAAACGTCGAAGATCTTCATAAATGTCCACGCTTTTAGTTCATTTTCAAATTGTCGGCGATTTTTTGGTCAATTTTTGATAATTTATCGGTTTGTGTAAATGTTTAAGATTTTCGTTAATCTTCAATAAACTTCATAGGTTTTTGTTGATTTTTAAACTCTAGGACGTTTTATATACATTTTCAAGGTTTCGATTTTTAAAATGTTGACGCTTTTCGTGAATTTACAAGATTTTTATAAAAATTGATGATGTCAATTTTTACTGAAAAAATCTAAGTTTGTTCATTATTAACAAATTTCATAGCTTTTCTTAATATTCACCATTTCACTTTTCTTAATATCGCATTTTTTTAATTAAACAGAAAAACACAAAATAAGCTATTGACAATTGTCGAACGAGTGTTATCCACTCCCAGACTAAGCATGAAGTAAAATTTCGAGTTGAGAAAAGACCAGAGAATTTGGATTTGGACGCGCAGCGTCCAAATCCAAATTTTGGCTTTTCTCAACTCGAAATTTTACTTCATGCGCCACGCGTATAAAACATTGATTTATTCTAAAGTTTAAAATATCCTTCTTATTTCACAAAAATGATATAATTATTATAGTTACTTACTGTTTGTTGTGACATTTCCAATGACTTAATTGAAATTTAACAATCAAAATGAGGGTTGTGCAACGATATATAATAAATATAACTATAAAAAGGCACTACCAATCTATATTCATTACCTTAAAGTCGATTTTTATTAATGTCAGATTAGAAATTGATTATAAAATGTATCATTATTTAAAGTCGACTTTAACTTGAAGTTGACTTTTGTTAAAGTCACTTTAACCCAATTATTATGAAACCGGCCGTTAGTATTTTCTATAGAATGTCTTCTTAATAAACAACTTTAGCAGTCGCTTTAGTAAAAAAAAACTTTAGGAGTACTTTATTGCAACATTAAGCTTGACTCGTGTCGTACCAACTATTTCTAAATCATACTTCAATATAATTTACTTCCCCTATTCCATTTGATATCCTCGAAATACGGATGTACTAAATTAACTCTCGACACACCCCTGAATAACTAAAAATACAGTCCCATTTCTCTTCTGCGCTCACGTAATTAAAATATCCTCCCATTTGTTTTTGAAAGCACCAGCACGGCGTGCAAAATGACGCTATTAATATACCGCTACGAGTAAAAGTAAGTCCGATAAAAGTAAAACTGCGTTACAGGTAAACGGAGTGTGCAATTTATCAAGTGGATCATAATTAAAATCTAGTTAATTGAAATTTGTACCATGGGCGTAATTAGGATTATGATTAAAAATATGCTAAATTTAGTTTGAATCTTAACAGAAGACAATTATTAGTGTTTTATTTTAATTTTAAGATAGGATATTATTACACTCTTTGTTTAAGCATGCAATGAAATGTATTAATTTTATAAATATTTAACTGTTTAATTTTAAATAAATATCGTATCCTTTTAGATACATACGCCACAGAAATTAACAGGCCTTCAGCCACTGACAGGAAAGAACTTTTAATTGAACCACGCCATAGATTCATTAAATCATTCGAAATCGATACGCATGCATCATTTTCAGGTAACCGTATGTTTATTATAATGTTTGACCCTAAATTCCCACATCTCATCCCTCCAGTTTTCCCCACAGAAGGTGTACACACAGACTGTATAACGCTTAGCAATCGCTAATATAACTTTCCTTTATTCAAACATAAATTCCACACAAAATAAATCCTATCTCATTTCACATTACCTATCCAACAATCCTATACATGTTAATCTTCTTGGTAAAACTAAAACAAGATCCCCCTCAGGCCCGCGCCTACCATACGTGCAAAGTCGTGCATTGCACGACGGCGCCAGCTCCAGAGGGGCGCCAAAATTTCCAAGACTTTAAAAAAAAAAAACAATAATAACAATAATCCACACCGAGAAAAAAGAAGGCGCGTCCGAACTCTAAGAACACTTTGGGTCTGGGCACTCGGCGCCCATGACAATAATGGAGAAATTTATAAACCTTAAATAGGCGCCCCCTCAGCGAAATTAGTATTTTCTAAATTGGCTTCTGTGCATTATTGACTGTGGGCACTTGGCGTCCATGAAAATAATAGAAAAAATGTAAAACCTTAAATAAACCTCATTCAAATAAAAAATTTCTAAATTTGCTTCTGGGCAATATTGACTCTGAGCAATGAAAATAATAGAGACATTAATTATAAACTTTAAATTGGCTCCCCCTCAATTCAATTAACATTTTCTACGTTTGCTCCTGTGCATTATTGATTTTGAGCACTCGGCGCCCTCAATCAAATTAATATTTTTTAATTATTATAAGTATTTATTAATGACAATTCAAAACTGCATTTCAAGTTTTGTCTGCTATGTGTATTTCGCGGCGGCGCCAAAATGGTCAATCATTGAACATTATCCAATAACATTTAACCTGTTACTTCTTTGTTTTTACATAAAAATAAATACTACTAAAATTACGGTCACGGCTGAAAACAATTTAAAATATTGCGCTGCAAAAGAACACCTTCTCAAAATTATATAAAAATTATTTGCTTTACATTTTAATCCAGAAAATAAGTTATTACATATTTGTTTTATTAAATAACTTCGCATGCCACTTGATTTTATGGCCATTATTATTTCGGATCATTTATAATTTTAGGATATCGCCAGACAAGATGCGTGTACTTGTATCTCGCTGTTATTCTTCTAGGCGTGAGTTGTTTGTTTTATAAACATCTCGTTAAATAAGGGATTTCAGCGTTTGCAGCAGTTTTTAGGTTTATTTATCTTGTATCAAATAGAAACTTTTATGCATTGAATAAAGATAATTCAATGCTTTAATGCATTATTAAAATAATGTCACTCATTTCTAATCCAATTCTTGTCGAAGCCAGTCATTGCATTTGTGTTAAATGTTGTGAAAATTGTTTTCCTATTCTGATGAGCAGCATGTAAGTATTATTAATTATTTTTAATTTTATAAAATAAAAAAATATATATAGTGATAAATTGAATTAAGAACCAGGCTCTAACCACATCAGCAATTAAATCATTGTACATTTAATAAACACCCAGCATCGGCAGTTAATCAATTAAATAACATCACCTATATCATAATATATTCGATTAATTTGCAGTTTGTGCATTATTTATTTTGTTTTATATCCAAGGCTTGGTGCTAAAAGGGCTAATGTCGAAAATTCGCGCAATCACCAACCCATAGATATTATTATTTTACAATTAATAATCACTAATGGTTGAAGTGATAGTGAAATGTAGAAAATAATTAAACAAAATTTCAAAATATCATTATATCACTAATGATATTTGCACAATTTAGGCATTAAAATGACTTGTTACTGATTACCTGAATCGTCCAGCATGTGACATCTACAAACGGTCAATAAGTGAAATGTAAATATATGGACATAGTTCCTTCTAAAATCACCGATTCAATTATTATTGATTTTATATTCATACAGAAAAAAGCATATGTAGAGCAAACGAATTTTGAAAATACTACGATCGTAATATTTTTGAATATAAATGAAACGGAAAAAATATTTATTAAAATACTTTTTACAGTCGTTATTCGCCATTATTTCAGAAAAGAGAAAAAAGAATTCTGGGTGGCAAAGTTTACAAAAGAAGAAGAAGAAGAAAGAAGAAGAACAAAGGTCACATATTAAAATTACACATTTTTTTTCAAGGCCTGAAACTCAACTACAACCACTCAATCAAAACGAAGTTTCTCAGCTTCCAAGTGTAACCGAGTCGTCAGTGCAAGAAATAAATATTCTTAATATGCCATCATGTTCCACAGCAGACGGATTCATTCATTCATGTAGTACAACCTCAGCAGAAGATATAAAACAAATATCTAAAGATGTTGCACTGTGGCCAAAACAAATAAATCCAACAAATATCCAAGAATTAATTGAACGTGGACCTTCTTATTATCAGACTTAAATGGATATTTATCCAAGCACTTCGGGACGTAAATTTTCGAATAAATATTTCCACAGAATTTTATAAACAAAGAAAAAATTGAACGTTTTTGGCTACTGTATTCTGAAGCAAAATATTCAGTGTTCTGTTATTGTTGCAAAATTTTTTACGATAGTGAAATTAAATCTATTCGACTCAATGATGAATACGGTTATAATAACTGGCAGCATTTAAGTGAACATTTACAAATTCATGAAAAAAGTAAATTACATTTGGAAAACGTTTTAAAATGGCTCGATCTTACCAAACGATTCAATAAATATGAAATAATCGATGCAGACATTTAAAACGTATTAAAAAGAGAAACCAAATATTGGCGTTCCGTTATTGAACGAATTTTTTATATAATTCAATTTTTAAGTGAGCAAAACTTAGCTTTTCATGGAAGTAGTAACAAGTTATTTCAGAAAAGTAATGGCAATTTTTTAAAATGTGTGGAAATGATTTCGAAATTTGACCCAATTATGACAGAGCATGTACAACGGTCCCAAACACAAATCAAGTTCAAACATTATCTAGGTGATAAAATACAAAATAAAATTATTAATATGATGGGCGATAATATTAAAACCAAAATTGTAGAATTAACAAAAAAGGCAAAATATTTTTCAATTTTGTTGGACTGTACCCCTGACATTAGTCATCAAGAACAAATTTCTGTCTGTATACGGTTAGTTAATTTAAAAAGTTCAGGAATTAGTGTAGAAGAATACTTTTTGCTATTTTGTCCAATAGAAGACACAACTGGAGAAGGCTTAACTAAATGTCTTTTATCTACATTACAAAAAGAGGGTATAAATATAAATGATTTGCGGGGGCAAGGCTACGATAATGGGGCGAATATGCGTGGTAAACATAATGGCTTACAAAGAAAAATTTTAGATTTAAATCCGCAAGCTTTCTTTGTTCCTTGCTGTAACCATAGTTTAAATTTAGTTATTAATGACGCCGCAAAGTCTAATAATCATACAATTAATTTCTTTTCATTGGTTGAAGAACTGTTTGTATTCTTTTCAGCCTCTACCAAACGACGGTCTGTTCTTAAGAAGAACGTAACACAATTAACTGTAAAACCATTATCTGATACTCGCTGGTCTAGTATAATAGATGCCATAATACCTTTAAGGTACTATCTTGGTGAAATGTATGATGCGCTCTTTGAAATAAGTGAAGGAAACTTCGAAAAGAGTGTAAAACATTTAGCAGTCTCGTTAGCGAATAAATTGAAGCATTTTGAATTCATTTGTATTCTATTTTTTTTTCACGATGTTTTAAGTAAAATTAATATAATAAGTAAAATTCTTCAGAGACCCAAATTAAATGTAAGTGAGTGTTGCACATATTTAGGTAATTTGAAAGAATGTTTAAATGAATATCGATCTGACGAAGGTTTCAATGAGCTCCTAGAAAAAGCGAAAGAAATGGCCAATAATTTAAATATACAAGATCCACAATTTTCCGTTCTTAGGGGCTTGAGACCACGTAGAATAAAAAAACTGTTTGATTATGAAGGCGATGATGAACCAATAATTGACGAAACATTAAACTTTAAAGTTAATTGTTTTTTCCATACTTTAGATATAATAAATAATTCCATAAAAGAACGATTCTAAAGTTTATCTTAATATGCAACAAATTTTGAGTTCTTATAGAATTTGGATAAATTCAAAGATTATTCTGAACAAGAACAAATAAAATTGTGTGAAAATGTGGAGAAGATATTAACAGATGAGAAACAAAATGAACGCGATATTATTGGTCTAGAGCAGTGATGGAAACTACGGCCCGCGGGCCAAGTCCGGCCCGCGGAAAGGTTTAATCCGGCCCGTTTAAGAGTGCCGTCGTGAGAATGTTTGAACGCGTTCTTACTTCGTAATGTGACGACCCGCATAAAAACTACCTACCTACGATTAAGCATTATTCTTTGGCCCGCTACAATTGTCTGATTATTACAAATGGCCCGTCTTAAAAAAAATTTCCCCACCACTGGTCTAGAGCTTGTAAAAGAATTACAATTTTTACATAAAATAAATCTCAATTCCATGCATTCTCCAGAAGGAATTATAAATTATTTAATTAATAATAATTTAACGAATTCATTTCCAAACATAACTATACTTCTTCGTATCTTACTAACAATGCCGGTATCTGTTGCAACTGCGGAGCGTTCATTCTCCAAACTAAAACTCATAAAAAATTATTTAAGATCGACCATGGGCCAAAACAGATTGAATAATCTTGCCACTATATCTATAGAATCTGATCTACTAAACGAACTAAGTATTGATACATTAATTCATGATTTTGCGAAAGCAAAAGCTCGAAAAGTTCAGTTTTTTTAATGTTTTTATTTTATTGAATAATACATTTTTATATAATTTCACTATACATGTAATTTTCGTTGTGTTTAAAATTGTTACATTTTATTTATAATGTTTATGTTTGTATCAGAGTCTACATATTATGTTATGTATATACAGGGTGTCCGTATTTCGAGGAAATGCATGGGGATCTCGGTTATTTGAAGAGTTAGAGAGTTGGTTAAATTAGGGCAAATATGTGAAATTTGTAGCCCTACAATAATCCGAAAACAGATTTAAAATATCTTCTTTTGTTTTCGAGATATTGCCAAAAAACATTTTTTTTCAAATTTCGTTTTTATTTTTTTATTCAAAAACTATTGGATCTAGGAATTTGCAACTTTTACATTATAGAGGCACTTTTTAATCAGGAATTTAGTAGTGTACTTACATTTAAAATAACTTTAATATCTTCCCCGGAACCATAGCCAACTTTTGTTTTTCTTATGGGCGCCATATTGGATTTTCATATTTTTAGAAAGAACTTTTTTTTCTGAATTAAACGGTATATCACACTTATAATTTATTCTGCGTTTCATTTGAAACATAGCAACCTTTTGTTTTTTGTAAAGAGTGCCTTGGAAACAATAATATTGATACGTTATTCAGTTATTGATGTGTCAATAAGATACGATCATTATACATAATACATAAAATAAAGTTAAAAATGGTGTTTTCAAACCAAGAAAAACGAGATATGATCGAAGTTTATTATACTTCAAACAAAAATGTACGTATTTCATCCGAAGTCTATCTACAGCGCTATCCAGAAAGGCAACAGCCAAGTGAAAGTCATTTCATAAAACTACATACAAATTTATTGGAATATGGTTCCTTCGTAAAGCCACGACAAAGATATGGATATCACCAACCCCATGAAAATGAAAACCAAATTTTGCAAGCGGTAAAATGATTTCATTTTAATTACAATAAGATAATATTTATTCCCCTAGATTCAAGATAACCCTTCTTCCTCAACGAGAGAACTTGCGAACCAGTTTGGTGTGACGTTTCAATACGTATGGAGAATTTTGAAAAAAATTAAATATCGCCCATTCAAAATTAAAGTTACTCAAGCTCTCCATCCTGAGATGCTAGACGAAGGATGGACTTTTGTCGTATTTTATTGGGAAAATTAAACGAAAATCCGAATTTCTTGTCAAATGTGATATGGTCTGACGAATGCCGTTTTACCAAAACAGGGATATTCAATAGGCATAATGAACATGTGTGGAGTATAAATAATCCTAGACAACATGAAGAAAGACGAAGACAAGTGCGATTCGGACTAAATGTATGGGTCGGTATTTTGGGAGACAATATTGTATTGTAGGTCCATACATTTACGAAGTTACATTAAATTCACAGAGATATCACGATTTTTTAAGAACATTTTTAAGTGATTACGTAGACAATAATATCCCCTTAAATATGTTAAGAAATGTATGGTTTCAACAAGATGGTGCACCACCTCACAACATCCAAATTGTCGCTAATTGTCTGTCCGAAATGTTTCCAAATAAAGTTATGGCAAATAATGGTGATATACGTTGGCCAGCTCGCTCACCTGATTTGTCACCTCTAGATTATTTTCTTTGGGGAGCTATAAAAGAAAAAGTTTATAAAACTATTCCAGAGGACAAAGACGATTTAAGAAGAATTATAATAGTTACCATTCAGCAATTAAGAAGAAGAGACATTTTTCGGGCAGTCCAAAATTTAAGGAAAAGATTAGAATTATGTTTGGAGGTCAATGGTGATATATTCGAACACTTACTCTAAGTTTGTGATAATTTTAGTTCAAAAGATATTTAATTAATTAGTTTATTATTATTTAATATTATGAAAAACTTCATCAATCAGCAGAGTGATTATTCTGGTTCCTTCCCTAAAAAAATATAGTTGTAGGCCTTAGGAATTTTAAAATGTGCAACTGTTTTCAAGGCACTCTTAAAAAAAACAAAAGGTTGCTTTGTTTTAAATGAAACGCAAAATAAATTATAAATGTGATATACCGTTAAATTCAGAAAAAAAAGTTCTTTCCAAAAATATGAATATCCAATATGGCGCCCATAAGAAAAACAAAAGTTGGCTATGGTTCTGGAGAAGATATTAAAGTTATTTTAAATGTAAGTACACTACTAAATTCCTGATTAAAAAGTGCCTGTATAATGTAAAAGTTGCAAATTCCTAGGTCCAATAAATTTTGAATAAAAAAATAAAAACGAAATTTGAAAAAAATAGTTTTTTGGCAATATCTCGAAAACAAAAAAAGATATTTCAAATCTGTTTTCGGATTATTGTTGGGCTCCAAATTTCACGTATTTGCCCTAATTTAACTAACTCTCTAACTCTTCAAATAACCGAGATCCCCATGCATTTCCTCGAAATACGGACACCCTGTATAAATGCAATTTTATTATATATATTATACACGTTTATTTAATGTTCTTATATTTTTACTTCTGTTCCTTTCTTTAATACCTAAAATGCGTTTTCTTTTATAATAAAAAGAGGCGGCATATCAAATTTTGCACGACGGCGCCGAAACTGCTAGGCGCGGGCCTGAAGATATAAACGGTAACTGCATAAAACATTTAATAGACCTAATATTAATCAATCGAAATAGTAACGTCAAAATCCACAGATAGTATTTCTTTTTTAACTTTTGGCCAGCTTTTCAGGATTCTGATCTACTGTGTGGTGCGGCGCGGTTATGTTATGACTGTTTTCTACGAACGTTTTAGTTCATTCTCGAACGGAACTTGAAACCCCTTTGACCCTTCTACGGAACGCCAGGGTTCCGCGGAACCCCTTTTGAGAAACACTACTCTAGAGAAGCGCTTCCCAAACTATTTTGTGTGGCGGACCGATATTTTTGATCCAGGTAAGGTAACAAAATAATGACAAAAAAAACAGTGCAGTTTAACGAACAAAAAAAAACATCAGATAATTACAAGATATTTGATTTCATAAATTGTAAATCCTTTTAAAACTTACATATTTTGTCTAAAATTGAATGCACTTCAATTGCAAAGTTATATTTCGGAAGAATAGATTTAAAATGTTCATACAGAACATTTCTAAATTTTCAACGTGTATTTTTTATTAATTTAAAAGACGGAGTTTTTTTAATAATTTATGTTTGATGTAAGAATTATGTTAAAATCTTGAAAATTGATAAATAAATAAACAATGAAAACTAATTACTTTTGACATTGATGAGTATTATCTACATTTGCGCAAATTTTTGAAGTTTATAGAAACTGGCGGAAGTTAACAATATTAAGTAGGTTGATAAAAATGTAAAAACTTCGAAAATAACGAGCACCGCCTAAATCGACAAAAAATGAAAATTTAGTAAAATCTTGAAAGTTGAAAGATAAAACAATAATAAGATGCAATATCTTTGAATTATACGTTAAAATCGGTGTAGAAGGAAACAAGAATCTCGGATAGCTTAAAAATTAATAAAAAAATAATAAATAAAAAAATCCTGAAAATTTGGTTTGGCAGCGGAGCGACCAAACCAAATTTTCAGACTTTTCGAAACTCGAAATTTTACTTCATGCGCCACGCGAATAAAACACTTATTTTAAGTTAACTTCAAAACATACTGATTAGGTGTTATATTCTTTAAATCGTTTTATTTTAAATTACTATTAGTCGATGTTATTTATTAGAAAAAATTAATGATTATTTGAAAAATTTGTATTGGTGATTAAAAGATTCAGTTTCGAATTCTTTCAACCGAATCATATTTTATTGTTTTTTTTTAATTCGTGTATTCGTGATTCGATTTTAAATGTGAGGATGTGATTTGAATCCATTATTTTGAGGAGTCTACCCAGCTCTGTTACGTAATGCAATTCGTTAATTAACTTTGAGTAGCGAAAACTAAAACTAAAATAAATATTTTCAAAGTAATTAACACAAACAAATATTCTATACTTAATTCAGTACGCTGCACAAGGCCATTAATATCCTAAATATGTGCTAGCATTTTTGTATCAATTGTTTGATATTGAGGATTGACCAAACATTACATAATCATTTGAAATATCTAGCTGATTATTTATAGCAATGATTTTAGACCAAATATTAAAAAATATATTACTGATTTCCTGTCACATATTTAGAATTTCAATGACCCTAGTGAGCCTCAACGAAGGACCATACAATATTTGTTTATTTAAATTTAACAAAGTTAATTAACAAAGTTAAAGTTAATTAACAAATCACACCTTATATTATACAGGGTGTCTACGTTAAACCGTTCGTTAAAAGTTTATGGGGTTGCCGTTGCACTAAAAATTTGAAAAAAATCCTTGCCATATGGTTGAATCGGTTCTCCTCATGTGAAATATTTTTAACTTTATATCACTTCCAGCTTTACCGGAAGAAGCACCAAATTTGTTATTTTAAATAGAACGCAATATATGTTAGTAACTTTTTGGATTCCTCGTTTAAATTGCAACACATTTTATTCAAACATATGCACACTTATCTGTTATAGTTTTCAATAAAAAATAATATTTCTAAAATGTTGACCTTAAAAAGGCATCTTGAAATCTATTTGTAACTTCTCTTAGGTATAAGATAAAAATATGATTTATATCTGTACTTATACCTAGAGGTATAATTCAATATCTAGTAATTCAATTTAATTAAATGGAATGACCCATTTTTTATCACATGGTACGATTGAGGGGAAAATTTCCTACAAAAAAGTATTATACAACTATACTCGTAAAGCAAGTAGTTTTCGAATTATTTCGAAAGCCATAGTCGGTATTGGTGAGTGAGATTACTAAAGGAATAAATCTGGGCAAGACTTTCTCGTTTCTTTTATAAACAAAATAGCTAAGGTAAAAATTGTTTATACAAAACTTGTGTATTTCTTCGTTAGCTACAACTTTTATTTGAGACATTTTTTGATTAAATTAATATGTTTCCATATTTTTAACTTCACTTGAAATCAGTGGTTTATACGCGTGGCGCATGAAGTAAAATTTCGAGTTTAGAAAAGCCCCGTGAAAATTTATCTCGGGTCGCTGCGCGACCCTCGACAAATTTTCTAGGCGGGGCTTTTCTAAACTCGAAATTTTACTTCATGCTTAGTCTGGGAGTGGAAGACACCCGTTCGTAAATTTTCAAATTATCAAAAAGTTGTGTGTTTTTTCGTTGTCTGCAACTTTTGTTTGAAGCTCTGTTTGATTGAATCGATAATAAAGCTACAATTGACGAGTGAACAAAAACAAAAGAGCTGAGGTGAAAAGTGTTTAGGAAAAAGTGGTTTATTTTTTCGTTGGCTACAACTTTTGATTCAAACTATTTTAGTAATACTAAATTGTCGTGTAATTAGGAATGTTTCCTGTTGGGCAATGACCGTTATTATTATTATTAAAACAGTAAACAGTGTTGACTGAAGAATTTTCAAAAAAATGTTTATACTATTTTTGGGGTTGTTATGTTCTTTTGCGGCGATCAAAACAGAAGGTGGTTTAACACAGTTTATTTACAACAATTACAATTACAATATGTACATTTCCTTTCGTCCGTGCGGGCGTCCTGAGCGCGGCGGTACTGGCTCCTCACTCCGAACCTTCTGGGGTCGTCCGGGTGCACCCTCCTGGGATCCACTCCTTTGTACACACTGGTGTTCGGGGCTACTGGTGCAGCGACGGAAAAGCTGACGATGGCCGGATCTTCTTAGGCGTCGGCGGCAACGGTGACAGTGGTGCTGGCCATTTGCTTCGGCTCCTGAAGAGGGCTCTTGGTTGCGACCCATGAATTGGTCGTCTGGGTGTCCGTGCCTGTTTCCTCGGGGTCGTGGGAATTGGCGACAGCACGACCGGAATACGTCTTAACCGCCGTACCTGTCGTTTTACGCTCTTATGGTACCGTGTAGTCCGCATACCTCGTTGTTCCTTAAGCATTACTTGTGACGGCCCTTCCTGATATTTATCGGAGGATGTCTCTTAGTAAGTTCCCTCCTGACTTTCGTCGGAGGAGTGCTTGTTGATGCCTGCCAGCGCTGCCCTTATGAATCGACCACGCCACCATACCACTTAATTTTTTCTTGCCGCGCCCTCTCCCTGCGGCGGGCGATACGATGGTTCTGTCGGGTGGTGTGCGTGTGGCGCTGGCTGAGCCTCGCGACCGCTTGTCGCTGCTAGGGGGTGTGCACGTGTACATGTGGTTGCCTAGTGCACGGCTCCCACACTATTTTTTGTTGACATATATTTGCTGATTTAAAACTTTTTTATAAACTTTTTCAAGCAATATCTTTTTAAAATTTATTGCTTACTTATTCCTCGATGTATCACACTTCTTTATAGTTTATCAAAAAATGTTTTAAACAAAAGTTGTAGGTAATAAAAAACCACACAACTTTTACCTAAACACTTTTCACCTTAACTCTTTTGTTTATGATCAGTATACGAAAAAGCCTAGGGGAGATATTTATTTGAAAATCACTCATAAATTGCTGCTTTATTAGTTACCTAATCAAAAAAAAGTTTCACACAAAAGATAATAAAAAAACATAACACAAAATTTTATATAATCATTTTTCACCTCAGTTCTTCTGTTTATGAACTAGAAACTAAAAAAACTAGTTTAGATCAACAACTCAGCGACTATGGCTACCGGTGTCTCAATCGAAAAATGTTTCAAACAAAAGTTGTAGCCAACGAGAAAATAAACCACTTTTACCTTAACACTTTTCCCCTAAACTCTTTTGTTTTTGTTCAATAAACCGAGAAAGATTTTTTTGATATATTTTGCTAATCACTAGCTATTTTATTAATGATTTCGATAGCTAACGCCATCTAATGCTTCATAGTGGCATCGTCAGTGACACGAATACACAAAGTGCATATACAGGTCACTGTTTCGTCCACGAGCGAGCAGAACTCTGTTTGTGAAACCAGAAAACAAATATCAAAATTGAATTTGTGTTCAGTATTCCGGCACCAGATACCCACAGACGCGTTTCGGACTTCAAGGTCCTCTTCAGTGTGGTCCCGACCCAGTGCTAAGGAATACTGAACATTTCTGACTATTTCAAGCCAATATGTGAAAACTATTAATGATTTCGATAGCTAACGCCATCCTCAGCACTGGGTCGGGACCACACTGAAGAGGACCTTGAAGTCCGGAACGCGTCTGTGGGTATCTGGTGCCGGAATACTGAACACAAATTCAATTTTGATATTTGTTTTCTGGTTTCACAAACAGAGTTCTGCTGGCTCGTGGACGAAACAGTGACCTGTATATGCACTTTGTGCATTCGTGTCACTGACGATGGCACTATGAAGCATTAGATGGCGTTAGCTATCGAAATCATTAATAGTTTTCACATATTGGCTTGAAATAGTCAGAAATGTTCAGTATTCCTCAGCACTGGGTCGGGACCACACTGAAGAGGACCGTGAAGTCCGAAACGCGTCTGTGGGTATCTGGTGCCGGAATACTGAACACAAATTCAATTTTTACTAGAGTTTTTATCGATTCAATCAAACAAAATTTGCAGACTACGAAAAAATACACAACTTTATGATAATTCGAAAATTTACAAACGAGTGTCTTCCACTCCCAGACTAAGCATGAAGTAAAATTTCGAGTTTAGAAAAGCCCCGCGTAGAAAATTTGTCGAGGGTCGCGCCAGCGACCCTCGACAAATTTTCACGGGGCTTTTCTAAACTCGAAATTTTACTTCATGCGCCACGCGTATCAAACACTAATTTCAAGTAAAGTTAAAAATATAGAAACACATTAACTTAATCAAAAAATATCCCAAATAAAAGTTGTAGCCAATGAAAAAACCCACAAATTTTGTATAAACAATTTTCACCTTAGCTATTTTGCTTTTCATCGCCATCCGTAGCATTATTATCGATAAATCGAAAATTCAACAACAATTATTCGTTTTTTGTCGCATTTATGCAATGTATAATGCGCGCATAAATCGCAATTGAATTTTAGTAGGCAAGTAGTATGCTTTTGTTTTGTCGCGACTGTATTGCGAAATGTCAAATAATAAAAAGAATTAGTGCAAAGTTTTACAAAAATCAATAAAATGAGTAATTACACAAATCAACAAATTATCAATTTATTCTTTATACATAGCAACTGCCAATTGAACAAAATTTGCTTCCAATCTTCTAAATCTTGTTTTATTCATCGGCGGCAAATGTGGGTAAGTTTCATTAAATACTCTACATGTTCGACTAACAATGCTATCGCCGTTGTATCGCATGTTCAATAAAAAATAACCTCTAGAGTGCCATGATTTTATCTTTTGTTTAATTTAAGGGGGTCTTCCGGTATAATTGACCCAAACTTTGGATTTTTTTCCAGGGAACTGGTAACAGTTAGAGACCTGGGTTTTTTTTAAATCTTTATTCATCCTTGCTCTACAATTGGGATTTTTGTCAAGTCGAAAAAATCAAAATGGCGTCCAATATGACAGCTGCCCGGCGGAAATGTTCTAAAACTGCGAGCAGCCTAGGGGTCGCTATTCGTCACCTAGAAACAAAATCAGCTCAGTTTCTTGAAGAGTATAGTTCAGAAAATAGAATGAACTACGAAATTTTGAAAAAACTCAAAATTTGACAAAATGGCGGGCATTTGAAAAAAAAAGTCGTGTTGTTCGGTCGATTTTTTGACTTTGACAGGCTGTAAAAAATCTTTAAAATTGCAAATTGCACCGGGAGGATAGTTCATTCCACGAAAAAAAGTGTTTTCAATAACGGAAGCAAAGAACGAAGTCAATTGGTTGAACCGTTCAAATACTAGAATGCTCGCAGTTTTGAAAAATGTAGTTTCAAGAAAAAACGCGTTTAAAGTTTGCGAAACATTTTTTCTGTGTAATTCAAAGTATTCGGCGGAAAATTCGCAAACAGTAGTCAATAACTAGGTTTTCGGGGTCGCTGAATACGAATCTGAGGTCAAATTTGAAAAATTCAAAATGGCGGATCCAATATGGTGGACCAAAAAACTCATACTCATCAAAATTTATGAAATTCGAGATTAAAGTTATACCTGCGCGACCCATACCGCTCGGGACGGCGATGCATTCAAAGGCCTGTAGCGACGTAAATATTTGCCGGATCGAAATATCCTTTTACCCACATATTCTAGACATGTTTAGCTTTGATATCATACAAAAAAAATCGATTTTTTGAAAAAATTATACCGGAAGACCCCCTTAAGTTGGCTACACGCTTTAGGAATTGACATATAAAACGTCAGACATAACAATTATAATATATAATTTCAGAGTTGCCAACCTACAATATTTTCCATGACACTCTAGAGGTTTTATTTTATTGAAGATATGATAGAAGGAATAAATTTATAATTATTTATTTTGTTGATTTCTGTATAACTTCTTACTAATTGTTTTTATTATTTGACATTTCACATTGCAATCGCGACAAAACAAAAGCATACTACTTGCCTACTAAAATTTAATTGCGACTTATGCGCGCATTATTCCCTGCATAAATGCGACGAAAAACGAATCTTCGAAATAATTCGAAAACCACTTGCTTTAGAAGTATAGATGTTTATACTTTTTTTGAGGAATTCTTCCCCCCAATCGTACCACGTGATAAAAAATGGATCATTCCATTTAAAAAAAAATGAATTACGAGATATTGAAGAGGGCACTTCGATATTGACATTTTAAGAGCACTTATTGTCAAAATTGACAGTTTCCAATTAATACACTCATAGAAGCATCCTCTAGGTACAAGTAGATATATAAATCATATTTTTATCTTATTCTTAAGAAAAGTTACGGACAGATTTCAATATGCCTTTTAGAGGTCAGAATTTTAGAAATATTTTTTTTGCTTGAAAACTGTAAGAGATAAGTGTACATATGTGCTAATAAAATATGTTGCAATTTAAACGAGGAATCCAAAAAATCACTAATATATAGGGTGTTCTATTTGAAATAACAAATTTGGTGCTATTTCCGGTGGAACCGGAAGTTATATAAAGTTGAAAATATTTCACATGAGGAGAACTGATTCAACCGTTTGACAAGGATTTTTTCAAATTTTTAGTGCAACGACAACCCCGTAAACTTTTAACGAACGGTTTAGCGTAGGCACTCTGTAGTATCAACGATTTCTCATTATTGATAAAAAAATAATCGCCTTTTATCAATAACTATCCCAAAGGATTTCAAATTCTTAAGAAATTGTTCAATTTGTGACAAAATTTATTGATATGAATAATGTTTTAAATTTAAGAAACAATTATTGCAATAATTATTGATATCAAGAAAATATGTAAGTTAAAATTAGATAAAAAAATTAATCGTTTGATAATGATAGGTAAAAATCATAATGAGAAATTAATAATTTTTAAAACTTGCAAACCGAAGATATCGATTTGATAATAAATAAATAGTGTAGGTAAATTTACTCATGATGTTTTGTTAGTTTGATAAGCATTATCAAATTAATCGCATAACACACCTAATAAATATTTTCTACCGAAATATACTAGTATGTACATACCACAAGTATGCACTTATTTGTGTAATCGTTATCAACGAATACAATTTTATTTACTAAATAAATGAATAAGTTTCCAAGGTTAACACTTGCTCCAAATTTCAAAACAAATCAATTGCTTCAGCCCACTGAACACGGAAACATTTTAAAGAACAAACATTGTATAAACGTTTTCCGTGCAAGATTGATTTATATATTAGGTTTTTCAAAAGAAAGTCCTATTTTAAACGACTCGTATCGTGGCTGATTTTTATGCATTTTTGAAAATAATAACAGTATCAGGTCTCAGGGAAAGCGGGATTTTTGTTTTACACCTTTCGGTCGTCATAGCAACCAACTTGTTTACAACAGTTGCGTGAAGAATAAAGTGTTTTCACAGGTTTTTCAAATACCTTTTTTTTGAAAAGACATGGTTTTGCCTCTGCAAACTCGCATTGAACTTGTCCAATGTTATTACGAAAGTGGACGGAGTTTTTTGGCAGGTATTCGACGGTTTCGCAACCGTAACGATTTAAGAGGTGGCCCATGCACTTTAAAAGCTTTTCGAAAGCTGGTAGCAAAATTTGAGGAAACTGGTTCTGTTATGAATAAAAAGAAATCAGGAAGACCCACTGTGGCAACAGATTTTGCAGTTACTGAAGTTTTACAAGAAACGCAAAATTTAGCAAATGAAAACGAATATGGAACATCTAGTGTCAATAAAATAGCAGGACGTCTGGAGATGAGTGGCACCACAGTCTGGCGCATTCTTCGAAGGCAACTTAAAATGTATCCATACAAAATTCAAGTTCTGTTCGAACTGAAGGAAGCTGATAAAGTTATAAGAACTGATTTTGCCCTGCAAACAGTAGCGGAAATTCAAGTGAATACACAGTGGCTTGATAATGTTTTATGGACTGACGAGGCACACTTTCAACTTAATGGTGGTGTGAACACACATATTGTCGAATTTGGTCATTAAATAATCCGCATTCGGTCATTCAACAAGGACTTCACGATTCAAAAGTTACCGATTGGTGCGGCTTTACATCACGATTTATTATAGGTCCATATTTTTTTGAACAGATTGTGGATGGACGAACAAACACAGTTACAGTAAATGGACAACGTTATTTGAATATGCTTCGTGATTATGCAATACCATTATTACAAGAGCACGACATTAAAAATATCGTATTTATGCAGGATGGCGCACCTCCGCACATCTTTAACCCAGTAAAACAGTTTTTAAGGAACACTTTTGGAAACCGCATTATCAGTAGACAATTTCCTGTAATTTGGCCCGCAAGATCGCCAGATCTTAACCCTGATGATTTTTGGTTATGGGGATATCTAAAAGAAAGGGTTTTTTTTAATGAAACCTAATTCAATTGATGAATTGAAAGAGTCCATTACTCAGAGCATAGCAGCTATTTCACCAGATCTACTCAGAGCTGCGGTTTACAGCATTGAAGAAAGGCTACTTCTTGTTGTAGAAGAAGATGACGGCCACATTCAACATTTACGATAATTGTAATATTTTTATTAAATCCCATTTCTTCGGGCACATAGAGACATTTTTCATTTTTAAATTGTTCAATTATTGATGAAGATATCAATTTTTAAAAATAGGACTTATTTTTGAAAAACCCAGTACATTACATAAATGTTGAAAATAATATTAAAATTCAACATTGTTTTCTAAGGTTTAAAAACGTTGCGGCAAAGTAACACAAAGTTGTATAATCATTACAATTTGACTTTTATGCAACATTGTATTGTAAACATTGGATAAATATTGAAAATGGTAATGTTTCATTTTAGACATTGTATAATTGTTGAAACTGTTGCTGTAATGCAGCATTATGGTTTATGCATTTCAAGGACATTGAACATACAGGAAGTTTTTTTTTTAGAATACATATCCCAATTATATGCTGTAAATCTTCCGTTTTTTTAAAGAGTTCAATTCAAAGCGCTACACGAACAAACCAAATTTTCAGGCTTTTCTAAACTCGAAATTTTACCTCATGCGCCACGCGTATAAGACGCTTATTTCACTTGTTAACAATATTTTAGTGATTTTAGAGTTTAAGGGTACTGGGTACTTAGGAACTGGGATACCGTCCCCTCTAGACTGTATAGGGTGGCCCAAATTGAATGTTACTATAGGGAATCTCGGTTATTAGAAGAGATAGAAAATAATCGATGGCGCATCCTCAAGCTTATTTTTCGAGACAAACTCAATGCGGGAAATAGAAATTAGCTAACGTCTTTTGGTTTCAAGTTATAGCCAAAAATTCAATATTTACCATTTTCGATTTTTATTAATATCTCAGTTATTTATTATTTTATCAAGATAAGAATTGTATATTCTACAGGTACTTTTTCGAGGTGAATCGAATGCAATTCACAACTTATTTCTATCTTCATTAATAAAAGAGACACAGCCCAAAGTTATATTTTTTTAAATAGAAGTCATAGTTGGCTATGTTATTAAAAAAAATTGTTATTTTTTTCCCTTTTCATTGATGTATAACATGTTGATGTTTTATTTGAAATTTATTGATATATATTATATTTTATTAAATTTTAAATATTCTTATTTATCACAGTATGCATGTTTAATATCAAATTAATAATTGCTGGAATTTACCTAGGCTTATATTAGGATGTGATAATAATTACAATCAATTCGAAAAAATTAAATGAAAATAAATGGATATTATACCTATAATCTGTTTAATAACTAGGAGGAGCGTTTTAAATTTCACGCGCCAAAACTTACAACTCTGATTGGCCGAGAGCGCGCCCATTTTACACTATGCTAATTACGTCATTATTAGACGCAACAGCTGACATAACCTTAATTCGAAGCGTTGCCAAGTTGCAACGTTGTCTGTTTCGTAATAACCTTTTGTGCGGTGTTTCTTTAGCATAGTTAAAAGTTAGTTTTGTTTATATTGTTGTGATGGATTATGGACCCAGTACAAGCTCGGTGATAATTTCACCTTCACCTCCAAAAACGCGTTAGAAGTTGGATTTGGGTCATTTATATCTGTCTTAAAAACAGTGCATAATAAATATGTATAAGCAGATGATAACAGATGATCCACATATGAAAATGACTGCTGTTGTATCAGACATTGTTGGTGCAATATGAGATATCAAATAGCATAAGAATATACATCAAATAATAAAATGGTTAATTTGTAGGAGTTGTAAATTCCACTGTCTATCGTACCATTAGCGAATCTAAGAAATCCGGAGAGATTTGTAGCCCTAAACAGCTTGGAGGAGATAATTACAAGTTTTGATGACGCACACAGGTCGAAACGCTCGTTCTAGCTGAACATTTCGTCGAAAATCAATTGTTTAGAAAACAGTTTTTTGTTGGAATATGGGTAGTTCAATGTCCGGAGGGTGCGCAGGTAAAGTCACAAACCCCTCTGACATTTGGTCCAGTGGTTATCAGTGCCCAAAGTGCACGCATCGTTTATGTCGTGCAGATGTGGATTTTACGCGCTCCAAACGCCTACGTTTAATTATTTTTTTTACATTTGAGTTTCGTGCAAAATTTAAATTAAAGATGGATATATATTCTACTGGTATGTATATATCAGAGTTTTAAATATTTTTTATATAACTTTAGTCAACACATAAATACAGTAATTTGTATTAAGTGAAGAATCTTACAGTAAAATTTTACAACGTAAAACTTGAAAAAGGTTAAAGTATACAATATTAGCCGATATTGGTGATGAATCTTGGTTTTTTATACATAATAACTATATAGTTTAATATATAAATAATATTTAGACACCCGTTTTGGCCCGTTCACAAGCAAAGATTTTTTTTAGGTAGTGTAACCGTTTCTCGGAGAGCATTATTCGATGTTTGGCGCGCTCAGCCAACGCTAGAACAAAAAAATAAAGCAGTCTCCCGCTTTGTGATTGACATTATGAATAACAATATCGATGTATCGCGCACTGAAAATTTAGATTCATTGATGAATAAAATAAATAATTTTACCTCACAATTGAGAATCAAATGACAAACCGTTCATAATACACTTTCAAATTTTGAAAATAAATATTCTCAGTGGTTAAACGGAATGGAAGTATTCTCTAATGAAAGTTTACGAAATGAACCCCAACCTGGATGTTCTAGTGGTAAATCCAGAGGTCCGTATAAATCATTCACGGGCTTGACGAACGTCTCAAAAAAAACGGAAAGTTATGCCACTACTTGAAAATTACTCCCAGGAGGAACTTTCATTTGCCACCCGGGTCAGTCTTCGTGCATCTAGAAAAAGGGATAGTGCTAAGATGGTCGAAGAAGTCACGGAGCATTCACCGACAAGAGCTTCAAAAATAAAACGAGCGTGCAAGTCTCCAATGAAGCAACTAATTAAATATACACCCGAAGAAGAGCTTGCATTATATGTTGATGGGGATTTCAGCAAGCATTCCTATAAATTGATGCAGTCTGGAGCCAAGGTACATCATGCAAACATTTACCCAAGCTATGATACTATTTTACAAACAAAAAAAGCGTGTTATCCCGCAGCAGAAAGTATTACAATTACAGATACTTCTGCACAAGTTTCAATACAAGCGCTTGTGGATCACACAAGTAAACGCTTATTAACTTCAATAGAAGATTTACTCGGTAAAAATGATGGAGAAATTAGAACTGAATTTAAAATTATTTATAAATGGGGCTGCGATGGCAGCTCTGGACATTCGCTGTATAAGCAAATATTTTTAGATTTTGAAAATGCCTCTCAAACTGATGAGTTTTTATTTTCGGCTTGTCTGGTGCCTCTTCAAATAAAATCCTTAAAAGATGATGCAATTGTCTGGCAAAATCCCGAACCCTCATCTACTAGAATTTGCAGGCCAATTAAAATAATGTTTAAAAGGGAAACGAAGCAATTAATAAAATCTGTTGTAAATGATATAGAACATGAAATCAACGAAGTTTTGCCAACTCAGTGTGTTGTTAATGGCATACATTTTATTATAAACCATTGTTTCAAGTTGACAATGATCAATGGAAAAGTTTTTAGCATTATAACTGATTCGTCATTTCAAACTTGTGCTATTTGTGGGGCTTCTTCTAAAATAATGAATGACATTAGGAAGGTAAAAGGTTCACCTAAAATCGATAGATTTTATGAATATGGTATTTCATCTCTACATGCGTGGATTCGTTGCTTGGAATGTCTTCTTCATATAGCGTATAGACTTGGTGTAAAGAAATGGCAAATTCGTGAGACGGGTGATAAAAATACAGTAGAGACAAGAAAACGTCAAATTCAAAAGGATTTAAAATTACAATTAGGTTTACTAGTTGATGTAGTCAAACCAGGGTTTCTGACAACCAACGACGGCAATACTGCTAGTCGATTTTTTGAAAATTATACATTAATTGCACAAATTACAGGTTTGGACGAACATTTAATCAAAAGATTAAACATTATTTTACAAGTCATTTCATGCGGACAAGCCACACATGTTGATGCATTTCGGGAGTATCTGGAAGACACCGCAAATCTGTATGTAAAGTTGTACCCATGGTACTACATGCCTGCTAGTTTGCATAAACTATTAATTCATGGGGCTGACATAATTCAATCTGCAACGTTACCAATTGGGATGTTGTCGGAAGAGGCATTAGAAGCTCGAAACAAAGATTTGCGAAGGTACCGAGAGCGTCACACCAGAAAATGTTCAAGAATACAAACTATAACGGATCTTTTCCATACGCTTTTATATTCCTCTGATCCTCTGATATCAAGTTTGTCAAAAAAAAACATATATTTCACGACCGCTTACTATTAAAAAAATGGACACAGAGGTGTTAAAGTTATTAGCAGAACAAGAACAAGCATCTTCACCAGAGGATTCTGACTCCGAATAATTTCTGGCTTTGGTGTAAATTGTTTGCATGATGTGCCCAGGTTCTTTATACTGCTTGTATATATTGTATATTATTATTTATAGATATGTGTGCAATTTTGATTTTTTTGTTCCAATTTGAAAAATTTTATAATTAAATAAAACATTTATCAAAGTATTTTATTTTCAGTTTTTTTATAATTAAAATGGAAGGGGTTGTAATATAATTACTATTTTTAGATACAAATCATAGAACAAAAGTGCTTATAGTGAAATTATCTAAAAAAAAAAATTAAATAATTTTTCCCTAAAAATAAATATAAAAATTGGGGTTGTGGGGGGGTAGAAGGGGATAAATATTTAATATTGAGTAATTTATATATTTAATCAAATATTTTCTTCGACTGCAAAGAATTTAAAGTAGACTAAAACGCTTTATAGCGAAATGTTCAGCTAGATTGTGTGTTTCGACCTGTGTGTGGCGTAGTGAAGAGATCCGTGCATAGTTTCTTCTATAAAAATGAACTGCCAACTTTGAATAAAGTGTTCAAAGAAGTATACGATCATGCAGGCATGCGGAAGATGAGTCGTTCTACCTTGTATAGTTTTATGAAAGATAGAGACCAGAGCTGGACAGGATTCGAATCATTCAGGTTTCGAATCCTGGATTCGAATCCTTTTAGAGGCTTTAAAAGAACATTAGTTCAACTGGATTCGTGACTTGGATTCGTTACATTTTTTTAATAGGATTCGTATTCGAGTCTGATAAATCGATTCGAATCCTTGTAAAAGGTTTCGAATACTTACAAAAGGATTTTAATCGTCAAAAATAATTAGAATTAATTGTGAGGAATAACATGAAAAATGTTGTTTTGTGTGTTTTTAAATTTCTCGTTAAATCACTGTTTATGCGCGTGGCGCATGAAGTAAAATTTCGAGTTTAGAAAAGCCCAGAAAATTTGTCTCGGGTCGCTGCGCGACCCTCGACAAATTTTCACGGGGCTTTTCTAAACTCGAAATTTTACTTCATGCTTAGTCTAGGAGTGCAAACGCTCGTTCGAAACTTCAAAGTGAATGCTTTGATAAGAACTTTAAAAGATTGAAAATGTTGTTAAAGATAACAATCTAGTTTTCAAAATTTTGTTTAATATTGTTTGAAGTAAAACTGACATGGTAGCCACAATCTGAAATGTTAAAATTTTCCGACATTTCCTTGACTAATGATTTTTTCCCTGGCCTTTTAATATAACTTTCTTCTGTGGGAAACCCCCCTTCTGTTTAATAAATTTCATTGTTTTTGTCAATATTTAAGTTAATTTTATAAATTTTTACGTGTTTTGTAATTTGCCTGCTGATTTTGACAAATTTAATAATATCATATGGCTTTTTTGTTAGTGTTTTGGTCAATTTGAATATAATTCCATGACTTTTCTCTGACTTTCCCGGTTTTAATACCTCCATAAAGTTGGCACCCCCACTTCGCCAAAATCAAATTAAAATATGCCTATAATTTAGGACTAATTAAAGACTAATTTGTGCCCACAAAATTAGAATTTGTACCAACTTAGTTTCGCCGGAAAACCGATTATTATTATGGGGGTACTAGCTTGACTAAAGTTAGCACCCCCACCATTCTCAATTGAAATTTAACCAGGTGCATCCAAAACTTTGAATTAAAGACTAATTTGTACCCATGTTTGTTTCTCATTGTTTAAACAATTATAAATTATTTAAACAATGTATACATTATTTAGCCAATTTATAAGTAAAAAAGTACTTTTCATAATTAATAAACAGAAATGTAGAGTATAAAATTAGGACTAATTAGTACCCACAAGTATTTTGTTTTAAACAAATTTTTTGTTGATAAAATAATTTTCGGATTAATTAATTTTAAATTTCGATTTTCGGTATAAAACCGTAATAAAAAATTGGAACCACAATAAAACTAGGTAAACTTGTGTTTCTAATTTAGGACTAATTTGTACCCACAAGCATTTTGTTCTAAACAATATTTTTGTTGATAAAATAATTTTCGGTTAAATCTCAAATTTCGATTTTCGGTATAAAACCGTCAAAAAATTGGGATCACAATAAAACTCGACAAACTAGTGTTTCTAATTTAGGACTAATTTGTACCCATAAGCATTTTGTTATAAACAATTTTTTTGTTGAGAAAATAATTTTTGGTCAAATCTTATATTTCGATTTTCGGTATAAAACTGTAAACAAATTTCGAATCACAATAAAACTCAACAAACTTGTGTTTTCAATTTAGGACTAATTTGTACCCGCAAGTATTTTGTTATAAACAATTTTTTGTTGATACTTTTATTTTCGGTTAATTATCAGATATCCATTTTCTTTATAAAACCATTCAAAATATTGGGACTATTGTTAAACTCGAAAAACTTGTATTTCGAATTTAGGACTAGTTAGACCCTCAACTATTTTGCTATAAACCGTTCTTTTGTTTATAATATGAGGTTATATCTCAGATCGCGAATTCAAGGATTTTTGTTATAAAACCATTTAAAAAAATGACTACAGTAGAGCTGGGGAATCTTGTGTTTCGAATTGAGGACTTATTTGTACCCAGAGGAAATTTACATGTAAAAAAAAATTTACATTTTTTCTCTCTTCTATAATTCTTACCAACACACTAGTAGTTATTTTCTTCATTCCTCCTTTAACTCCGTAACGAGTGTCCATGACGGAATACATACTCATTTTACCTAATATTATGATATACAACAGTGAATGTGAAGTAATTGTAATGACAGTTCATGACAACTATTACTTATTATAGGATATTAGTTGCTAGTTTTCACTTTATTTTTAATTTATATTAAATCCTTATGAAAGGATTCGAATCTTTATAATAGGATTCGAATATTTATAAAAGGATTCGAATACTTACAATTAATTAACATAAAATATGTCTTTTCTGTATTTTTAAATTTCTCTTTAAATCACTGTTTTATACGCGTGGCGCATGAAGTAAAATTTCGGGTTTAGAAAAGCCCAGAAAATTTGTCTCGGGTCGCTGCGCGACCCTCGACAAATTTTCACGGGGCTTTTCTAAACCCGAAATTTTACTTCATGCTTAGTCTGGGAGTGGAAAACACTTGGTAAAGGTAAATCTTTAAATTCTATTAATTATCCACGTAACGTACTTAATGAATTTTACCCCTGAAACAACGATATCATGATTTCCCGGTGAAATATCGGTGAACCGGTTTATATTCATTAATTTATTGATACCGGGTAAATTACCCGTATAAATACCCTGTATAAAAAATTTACGAATCAAGTTAAAGCGTATTTACGAGTAGTTATTAATCAATAAGTTAATAAAAAACTATTAAGCGTTCATTTTGAAGTTTAAACGAGTGGTTTTCACTCCCAGACAAAGCATGAAGTAAAATGTCGAGTTTAGAAAAGCCTGAACGTCCAAATCCAAACTCAGGCTTTTCTGAACTCAAAATTTTACTTAATGCACCGCGCGTACAAAACGCTGATTTAGTGGAAAGTTTTAAATTTAGATGCTTGCGAATTATGGCGCCCAACTAGGGGCCACAGCGTTAGCCTGGTCCCAGGTTGTGAGCCAATAAAACTCAAATACAAGCGTTTTAAGTATTTTCAAACGAGTGTTCTCCACTCTTAGCTTAAGCATAAAGTAAAATTTTGAGTTTAGAAAAGCCTGGGCGTTTTGATTTAGACCCGTAGCGTCCAAACTCAATCTTTTCTATACTTGAAATTTTACTTCATGTGCCACGCGTACAAAACACTAATCAGTGTGAAGTTTTTAACTTTTACTTTCAGAATTTATGACGCCCAACAAGGGCCTAGCGTTAGCATGGCCCCAGGTTGGGCGCCAAAAAACCTCAAATCTATGCAAGTATTGGACAATTTCTAGGTAATTAAGAACACACTTACACCGCTTTACCGTTTCGTATGGCATAATCTGAGATATGTAATTTGTTTTTCAAAGCAACCGAGATGCCGACGACAGTTTATATACACTCGTTATAATTTCATAGCTATCATTTCCAACTTCTTCTAGCGAACGTTTTAATAAAGTTTTTATTTCTCTACTATAAAATTCTTCAAGTTTTTATTAAAAAGCAGTTGGAATGTCCATTTTTAGTGTCTCTTTATTATGATTATTTGTTCAGTTTACACTGCCATGGCTGGATACACTGCAATGGTTGCTTTCATAATCTAATGAAGTTTTTCTGTGACGAAATTTTTAAAACCAACTTTGACATTTTCAATTGTCATAGTACCTTCATAGAGAGGACTGCAACTATTTTTTTGCCAATTTGTTTTTTTTTCCAATTGGAACTTATACAGCGTGCAGTGATTAATGTGTTAATTTTCATTTCGAACATTTTTAATTGTTTCAACTGAAAAATTGCCTGTGTGGCAAAACAAGTGTTGCAGTGTCAAATAATTAACAGTGAAATCTTAACCAAGTGTGTTATTTACTAAGAGTGTTGAAAATTTGTTGTTGTTGCACAAAAATCGTGGTCACTAAACTCTAAACTCTCTGTACATATAAAATGTTTTTATGTTATAGTGCTTAGATTATTAACAAACTTTATCATCTCTATCAACGCGCACAATAAAAACGACATTAAATATTACTAATTACTAATGATATATTTTTTCAGTAATACGCAAAATCAAGTTATTCCATGATTTTTAAAACTTATAAGTTTTTAAGAATCAACAAACTGTTATTGTTCTCTAAAAAAGAAGATAGTTACGAAAAAACTTAAAGATAGAAAAATTGTCCAAAATTTTCTTATCTAAAACTTTTGGTTAAACGATTTTTTTGTATTCCCATTAGTTATTGAGTTATTCGCAACTTTTGCGAAATACAAAAAAGCGTAAATTCTCGACTTTCCTCAATTTTGACAAAAAACGTTATAACTCAAAAACTATTCCAGCTACAGAAAAGTATAATACATATTTGTTTTTATACAGGGTCATCCGTAAAGTATCTAACAGAAAAAGTCGATTGTTTATCAAAAGTTATCAATATTATGTACAACACTGTTTTCCACTCCCAGGCTAAGCATGAAGTAAAATTTCTAGTTTAGAAAAACCTGAAAATTTGGTTTGGTCGCGTAGCGCGAAGCGCGGAGCGGCCAAACCAAATTTTCAGGCTTTTCTAAACTCGAAATTTTACTTCATGCGCCACGCGCGTTAAACGGTAATTTATCCCGAAGTTTAAAAGCACACACAAATTCCAATAAATAGTTCTAAGAAGTTATTCCACGATTTTGTGAAAATTATAAGTTTTTTACGAAGCTTTCAACAAACTGTCGATTTTTTTCCAAGAAATAAGATAGCTACGAAAAAACTTGAGGATAGAAAAATTATCCTAAATTTAATTATCTAGAACTTTCATTCTAACAACTTTTCTGCATTCCCATTAGTTATTGAGTTATTCGCAACTTTTGCGAAATACAAAAAAAGCGAGCGCACTCGCGTAAAATCTCGACATTTTTCAACTTTGACTAAAAAACGTTATAACTGAAAAACTATTCGAGCTACAGAAGAGTATAATACATGCATTTAGGCTATTGCGAGGAGATCTACAAGATGATATTTGTTTTTATACACGGTGATCCATAAAGTATCTATAAGAAAACGTCACTTGTTTTTTTTTAAATCAAGAAGGCGAGTGTTTATCAAAAGTTATCAATATTATATACAAAACTGTTTTCCACTCCCAGACTAAGCATTGAGTAAAATTTCGAGTTTAGAAAAGCCCCGTGAAAATTTGTCGAGGGTCGCGCAGCGACCCGAGACAAATTTTCACGGGGCTTTTCTAAACTCGAAATTTTACTTCATGCGCCACGCGTACAAAACACTGATTTGAAGTGAAGTTCAGAAACACACAAATACATCTTTAATCAGAGTAACAGGGAATCAGGTGTTTAGTCTGTTATCAACGATGTTCAGTGATAATTAAAATAATTAGGTTTTAAATATTTTTGTTAAAACAACTGGTAACGATATTTATATATAAATGGTTGCAAAAAAATAATAAAATCAAATTTATTCTTAAAGGATTTGTAATCGTGATTCGAGAAAACAGGATTCGAATCTTTGATTCGAATCATATTTATCTCTTACGAATCCGTTATTCGAGTATTCGTGATTCGAATCATATTAGGTGATTCGAATTCGTGATTCGAACCTTTTTTACTAGGAAATTGTCCCAGCTCTGTTACTTGCTATACAATTTATATCATAATGCAAAACATACTAATCACAGCACCATGATAAAATTTGCCTTGGATGTAATTTATATAGTTGATAGATAATCATAGTTATTAAACATTAATGTAGAAACGTAACTTCGTGAAAAGTATGTAACGAATCCATGATTGAACTTTAACCAATTACTCTAATATTGGTACACAAACTGTAGCAATTTTTATAACGAAAAGTAATCATTGAATCAGGCAATTGTTGCTGTCGCTGCGCTTAAATGATATCAGATTAAAAATGGATGTTTGTTATAAAATACTTATAGGTACAAATTAGTCCAAAATTCGAAACACAAGTTTTTCAAGTTGTATTGTGGTCCCATTTTTTTACAGTTGTATAACGAAACTCGAGATTTGAGATTTAACCAAGAATTATATTATCAACAAAATGTTGTTTGTAACAAAATGCTTAAGGATACAAATTAGTCTTGAATTAGAAACACTAGTTTGTCGAGTTTTATTGTGGGTCCGAATTTGTTTACGGTTTTATACCGAAAATCGAAATTTGAGATTTAACCGAAAATTATTTCATGAACAAAAAAATTGTTTATAACAAAATACTTGTGGGTACAAATTAGTCCTAAATTAGAAACACTAGTTTGTCGAGTTTTATTGTGGTCCCAAATTTGTTTACGGTTTTATATCGAAAATCGAAATTTGAGATTTAACCGAAAATTATTTTATCAACAAAAATATTTGTTTATAACAAAATGCTTATGGGTACAAATTAGTCCTAAATTAAAAACACTAGTTTGTCGAGTTTTATTGTGGTCTCAATTTTTTTTTACGGTTTTATACCGAAAATCGAAATTTGAGATTTAACCGAAAATTATTTTATTAACAAAAATATGTGTTTATAACAAAATGCTTATGGGTACAAATTAGTCCTGAATTAAAAACACTAGTTTGTCGAGTTTTATTGTGGTTCCAAATTTTTTTACGGTTTTATACCGAAAATCGGAATATGAGATTTAACCGAAAATTATTTTATTAACAAAAACATTGTCTCCCTTAATAAAAACGTTAATGCAGTGGGGATCCGAGAAGGCTGCGATTCCGTCGCCTTGGCAACCACTTTTACATTGCTCTTATGGGAGAAAATTTTCGAGAGGCCTTAAAAAATCGAAAAATTCATTACATCCACCTGTAATTCGAACTGAGCACAGATTCCGTCGCCCCTCGCACGGCCCACCAATTCCCCTCTCGATACGACCCTTTTTTCTATTTTTTTACATTTTTTGAAATTCTGACGTTTTAAACGTCAGGCAAAAACTCACTAACCTCAATACTTTATAGGCTGGTCTTGCTTCACACGGCACTTTTCGGGGTCGCGCATACCATCATTTCGATGGGATTTCACCTGGCCTTTCCAACGCGACACATCCGAGCGCTCAAATCGCCCGATTAAAAAAGATATCGATTTTTAAAGATTTTCAAAAAAAATAAATAGATTCTCAAAATTTTGGGTGCGCCGGGTTCACAATTACATTAGAAACACAACCCATCTATCGGGCATTTTTTTCATCCACGAAAAGTATTTTTTTTTTTAAATCAAAAGTTTAAAAGGATAAATACAGGGTGTCGAAATCCTGATTTTATTCATTATTTTTTTTTTTCATCCAAATTTTTTTGTTTTACCACAGGATGATAGGATTATACTTGGTGATGTTGGGACCATTTTTTCTTTTTTTTTTAATGGCCGCCTTCACCGGCTGTCAGCACTTTTTCGGTCAAAAAATTGCCATCGACAAATTTTGTTTCCACAGTTCGATTTCGAATATTTATCCGCAACCGGCAAGACAAAACAAAACTATGAAAACAACAAAAAAAAATTATGTACTCTTATGGAACAGATTGTACTGATGGAACACGAAAAACACGCGGGGCATGAGCCATAGTAGTTTTCATTTTAGCGATCTGAAATTTTTACTGGGCATAGAACCGAACCGCGAAATTCCGATAGGCTATACGGCGTTAAAATCCAAAATCGTTTTCTATTTTTAAAAAAAATTTGAAATTTTGAATTTAGTGGATCTTTGCGAAAAATTGCGATAGAGAAATTTCGATTTCAGATTTGGATTTAGACCACTTATCGGCTCCTGGGAAAAATACAAAATCAAAAATCTAATTTTTTGACCCAAGGTATAATATACCTTTGAATTTTTTTTTCATCTCAAAAAACATGAAAATCACCGGGGCATAAACCATAGTAATTTTCAAGTTAGCAATCTGAAATTTTGAATGGACAGAGAACCGATCGTCCAGAGTGCACATAGCTATTCGGATTTAAAATCAAAAATCGTTTTCTATTTCGAAAAAAATTTTGAAATTTTGATTTTCTTTTTTTTTGGTCGAAAAATTTAGATAGAGAAATTTAGTATTCACATTTGCATTTCCACTAATTATACGCAATTGATAAGAAGAAAAAAATCAAAAAAACCTTCGGATTTTTTAATTTTTTTTTTTTTCTGAAAAAAAGGTGACCCTATAACCGGGGCATACAATATCGAAATATTCATTTTAGCGATTTGAAATTTTTACAGGGCAGAGAACAGACCATCGCGAGTGCGCAAGGCAATTCGGCGTAAAAACCCAACCCTTTTATCTAAAGTCAGACTACATACATCACCCCCGACAAGCTTGCGAGCGAAGCGAGCTCTATCGAACACAGTCCTGGAGCTACCTCAATTAAGCGAAGCGAGCAGTAACCGGGTCAGTATGCGAGCGAAGCGAGCAGTAACCGGGCCTAGCAACAGCAGCACGAGGCGATAGCCAAGTGCTGCTCTACATCGACCCAACAACAGCAGCACGAAGCGATAGCCGAGTGCTGCTCCATATCGACCACACAATAGTAAAAAAATCCAATCTATGGAAATTTTGACTTTTTAGTGATTTTTTAAATATCGAATCAAGCAACGAGACATTTCAAAAAATCACCGCTTCGTTTCTGTTTATCGTGGAACGTTGACATTTTGCAAAACTTTAGTCCACTATGGACCCTTTAATCGGTGCGAGTTTCGTTTGTTCATCTCATCATCGAACCGAGATATAATTTTTTTTCAATATTTATTATGCAATTCGCATTTCACTGAAAAATTTCGATTTTTTATAGTGCGTATTTTTCCAACACATGAGGTTTTTGTATCTTTGCGCTCTCTCCCACTCATTGAAAATTTCGATCACAGGGGTACATATGGAATTTTTTTTTGGTAAAAATAATATTTTTTAATTCATACCAAAAAACGTTTCTCTTTGTTTTTCACGCGTGCGCTTTTGTTTTTTTTTATTAATTTTTGGCGAATGCGGCACCACCCAACGATTGTATAATATTATTTTAAATTCCATCGTGTGCAGAATTTAATGCGACAAATCACCGTTCTTTTCCGAGTTCGATCCGACTATTAAAAGTATTTTTTTTTTAATTTTAAAGTTTAATGTGCATATACAGGGTGGTCTAAAACCATGATTTTCTTCATTATTTTTTATCAAAGTCAGACTACATACATCGCCCAGGACAAACTTGCGAGCGAAGCGAGCCAACCAAAGTCGTGAAGCTACCTCCATTAAATTCTCGCGAAGCGAGCTCTATCGAAGTTAGACTACATACTTCGCCCAGGACGAGCTTGCGAGCGAAGCGAGCCTACCAAAATCCTGGAGCTACCTCTATTAAATTCTCGCGAAGCGAGTTGTGTCGAAGTCAGACTACATACATCACCCCCGACAAGCTTGCGAGCGAAGCGAGCTCTATCGAAGTCAGACTACATACATCGCCCAGGACAAACTTGCGAGCGAAGCGAGCCAACCAAAGTCGTGAAGCTACCTCCATTAAATTCTCGCGAAGCGAGCTCTATCGAAGTTAGACTACATACTTCGCCCAGGACGATCTTGCGAGCGAAGCGAGCCTACCAAAATCCTGGAGCTACCTCTATTAAATTCTCGCGAAGCGAGTTGTGTCGAAGTCAGACTACATACATCACCCCCGACAAGCTTGCGAGCGAAGCGAGCTCTATCGAAGTCAGACTACATACATCGCCCAGGACAAACTTGCGAGCGAAGCGAGCCAACCAAAGTCGTGAAGCTACCTCCATTAAATTCTCGCGAAGCGAGCTCTATCGAAGTTAGACTACATACTTCGCCCAGGACGAGCTTGCGAGCGAAGCGAGCCCACCAAAGTCCTGGAGCTACCTCTATTAAATTCTCGCGAAGCGAGTTCTGTCGAAGTCAGACTACATACATCACCCCCGACAAGCTTGCAAGCGAAGCGAGCTCTATCGAAGTCAGACTACATACATCGCCCAGGACAAACTTGCGAGCGAAGCGAGCCAACCAAAGTCGTGAAGCTACCTCCATTAAATTCTCGCGAAGCGAGCTCTATCGAAGTTAGACTACATACTTCGCCCAGGACGAGCTTGCGAGCGAAGCGAGCCCACCAAAGTCCTGGAGCTACCTCTGTTAAATTCTCGCGAAGCGAGTTGTGTCGAAGTCAGACTACATACATCACCCCCGACAAGCTTGCGAGCGAAGCGAGCTCTATCGAAGTCAGACTACATACATCGCCCAGGACAAACTTGCGAGCGAAGCGAGCCAACCAAAGTCGTGAAGCTACCTCCATTAAATTCTCGCGAAGCGAGCTCTATCGAAGTTAGACTACATACTTCGCCCAGGACGAGCTTGCGAGCGAAGCGAGCCCACCAAAGTCCTGGAGCTACCTCTATTAAATTCTCGCGAAGCGAGTTGTGTCGAAGTCAGACTACATACATCACCCCCGACAAGCTTGCGAGCGAAGCGAGCTCTATCGAAGTCAGACTACATACATCGCCCAGGACAAACTTGCGAGCGAAGCGAGCCAACCAAAGTCGTGAAGCTACCTCCATTAAATTCTCGCGAAGCGAGCTCTATCGAAGTTAGACTACATACTTCGCCCAGGACGATCTTGCGAGCGAAGCGAGCCTACCAAAATCCTGGAGCTACCTCTATTAAATTCTCGCGAAGCGAGTTGTGTCGAAGTCAGACTACATACATCACCCCTGACAAGCTTGCGAGCGAAGCGAGCTCTATCGAAGTCAGACTACATACATCGCCCAGGACAAACTTGCGAGCGAAGCGAGCCAACCAAAGTCGTGAAGCTACCTCCATTAAATTCTCGCGAAGCGAGCTCTATCGAAGTTAGACTACATACTTCGCCCAGGACGAGCTTGCGAGCGAAGCGAGCCCACCAAAGTCCTGAAGCTACCTCCATTAAATTCTCGCGAAGCGAGTTGTGTCGAAGTCAGACTACATACATCACCCCTGACAAGCTTGCGAGCGAAGCGAGCTCTATCGAAGTCAGACTACATACATCGCCCAGGACAAACTTGCGAGCGAAGCGAGCCAACCAAAGTCGTGAAGCTACCTCCATTAAATTCTCGCGAAGCGAGCTCTATCGAAGTTAGACTACATACTTCGCCCAGGACGAGCTTGCGAGCGAAGCGAGCCTACCAAAATCCTGGAGCTACCTCTATTAAATTCTCGCGAAGCGAGTTGTGTCGAAGTTAGACTACATACATCACCCCCGACAAGCTTGCGAGCGAAGCGAGCTCTATCAAAGTCAGACTACATACGTCGCCCAGGACAAACTTGCCAGCGAAGCGAGCCAACCAAAGTCGTGAAGCTACCTCCATTAAATTCTCGCGAAGCGAGCTCTACCGAAGTAGGACTACATATTTCGCCCAGGACGAGCTTGCGAGCGAAGCGAGCCCACCAAAGTCCTGGAGCTACCTCTATTAAATTCTCGCGAAGCGAGTTCTGTCGAAGTCAGACTACATACATCACCCCCGACAAGCTTGCAAGCGAAGCGAGCTCTATCGAAGTCAGACTACATACATCGCCCAGGACAAACTTGCGAGCGAAGCGAGCCAACCAAAGTCGTGAAGCTACCTCTATTAAATTCTCGCGAAGCGAGCTCTACCGAAGTTAGACTACATACTTCGCCCAGGACGAGCTTGCGAGTGAAGCGAGCCCACCAAAGTCCTGGAGCTACCTCTATTAAATTCTCGCGAAGCGAGTTGTGTCGAAGTCAGACTACATACATCACCCCCGACAAGCTTGCGAGCGAAGCGAGCTCTATCAAAGTCAGACTACATACGTCGCCCAGGACAAACTTGCGAGCGAAGCGAGCCAACCAAAGTCGTGAAGCTACCTCCATTAAATCTCGCGAAGCGAGCTCTATCGAAGTCAGACTACATACATCGCCCAGGACGAGCTTGCGAGCGAAGCGAGCCTACCAAAGTCCTGGAGCTACCTCTATTAAATTCTCGCGAAGCGAGTTGTGTCGAAGTCAGACTACATACATCACCCCCGACAAGCTTGCGAGCGAAGCGAGCTCTATCGAAGTCAGACTACATACATCGCCCAGGACAAACTTGCGAGCGAAGCGAGCCAACCAAAGTCGTGAAGCTACCTCCATTAAATTCTCGCGAAGCGAGCTCTACCGAAGTTAGACTACATACTTCGCCCAGGACGAGCTTGCGAGCGAAGCGAGCCCACCAAAGTCCTGGAGCTACCTCTATTAAATTCTCGCGAAGCGAGTTGTGTCGAAGTCAGACTACATACATCACCCCCGACAAGCTTGCGAGCGAAGCGAGCTCTATCAAAGTCAGACTACATACGTCGCCCAGGACAAACTTGCGAGCGAAGCGAGCCAACCAAAGTCGTGAAGCTACCTCCATTAAATTCTCGCGAAGCGAGCTCTATCGAAGTCAGACTACATACATCGCCCAGGACGAGCTTGCGAGCGAAGCGAGCCTACCAAAGTCCTGGAGCTACCTCTATTAAATTCTCGCGAAGCGAGTTGTGTCGAAGTCAGACTACATACATCACCCCCGACAAGCTTGCGAGCGAAGCGAGCTCTATCGAAGTCAGACTACATACATCGCCCAGGACAAACTTGCGAGCGAAGCGAGCCAACCAAAGTCGTGAAGCTACCTCCATTAAATTCTCGCGAAGCGAGCTCTATCGAAGTTAGACTACATACTTCGCCCAGGACGAGCTTGCGAGCGAAGCGAGCCCACCAAAGTCCTGAAGCTACCTCTATTAAATTCTCGCTAAGCGAGTTGTGTCGAAGTCAGACTACATACATCACCCCTGACAAGCTTGCGAGCGAAGCGAACTCTATCGAAGTCAGACTACATACATCGCCCAGGACAAACTTGCGAGCGAAGCGAGCCAACCAAAGTCGTGAAGCTACCTCCATTAAATTCTCGCGAAGCGAGCTCTATCGAAGTTAGACTACATACTTCGCCCAGGACGAGCTTGCGAGCGAAGCGAGCCTACCAAAATCCTGGAGCTACCTCTATTAAATTCTCGCGAAGCGAGTTGTGTCGAAGTTAGACTACATACATCACCCCCGACAAGCTTGCGAGCGAAGCGAGCTCTATCAAAGTCAGACTACATACGTCGCCCAGGACAAACTTGCCAGCGAAGCGAGCCAACCAAAGTCGTGAAGCTACCTCCATTAAATTCTCGCGAAGCGAGCTCTATCGAAGTTAGACTACATACTTCGCCCAGGACGAGCTTGCGAGCGAAGCGAGCCCACCAAAGTCCTGGAGCTACCTCTATTAAATTCTCGCGAAGCGAGTTCTGTCGAAGTCAGACTACATACATCACCCCCGACAAGCTTGCTAGCGAAGCGAGCTCTATCGAAGTCAGACTACATACATCGCCCAGGACAAACTTGCGAGCGAAGCGAGCCAACCAAAGTCGTGAAGCTACCTCCATTAAATTCTCGCGAAGCGAGCTCTATCGAAGTTAGACTACATACTTCGCCCAGGACGAGCTTGCGAGCGAAGCGAGCCCACCAAAGTCCTGGAGCTACCTCTATTAAATTCTCGCGAAGCGAGTTGTGTCGAAGTCAGACTACATACATCACCCCCGACAAGCTTGCGAGCGAAGCGAGCTCTATCGAAGTCAGACTACATACATCGCCCAGGACAAACTTGCGAGCGAAGCGAGCCAACCAAAGTCGTGAAGCTACCTCCATTAAATTCTCGCGAAGCGAGCTCTATCGAAGTTAGACTACATACTTCGCCCAGGACGATCTTGCGAGCGAAGCGAGCCTACCAAACTCCTGGAGCTACCTCTATTAAATTCTCGCGAAGCGAGTTGTGTCGAAGTCAGACTACATACATCACCCCCGACAAGCTTGCGAGCGAAGCGAGCTCTATCGAAGTCAGACTACATACATCGCCCAGGACAAACTTGCGAGCGAAGCGAGCCAACCAAAGTCGTGAAGCTACCTCCATTAAATTCTCGCGAAGCGAGCTCTATCGAAGTTAGACTACATACTTCGCCCAGGACGAGCTTGCGAGCGAAGCGAGCCCACCAAAGTCCTGAAGCTACCTCTATTAAATTCTCGCTAAGCGAGTTGTGTCGAAGTCAGACTACATACATCACCCCTGACAAGCTTGCGAGCGAAGCGAGCTCTATCGAAGTCAGACTACATACATCGCCCAGGACAAACTTGCGAGCGAAGCGAGCCAACCAAAGTCGTGAAGCTACCTCCATTAAATTCTCGCGAAGCGAGCTCTATCGAAGTTAGACTACATACTTCGCCCAGGACGAGCTTGCGAGCGAAGCGAGCCTACCAAAATCCTGGAGCTACCTCTATTAAATTCTCGCGAAGCGAGTTGTGTCGAAGTTAGACTACATACATCACCCCCGACAAGCTTGCGAGCGAAGCGAGCTCTATCAAAGTCAGACTACATACGTCGCCCAGGACAAACTTGCCAGCGAAGCGAGCCAACCAAAGTCATGAAGCTACCTCCATTAAATTCTCGCGAAGCGAGCTCTACCGAAGTAGGACTACATATTTCGCCCAGGACGAGCTTGCGAGCGAAGCGAGCCCACCAAAGTCCTGGAGCTACCTCTATTAAATTCTCGCGAAGCGAGTTCTGTCGAAGTCAGACTACATACATCACCCCCGACAAGCTTGCAAGCGAAGCGAGCTCTATCGAAGTCAGACTACATACATCGCCCAGGACAAACTTGCGAGCGAAGCGAGCCAACCAAAGTCGTGAAGCTACCTCTATTAAATTCTCGCGAAGCGAGCTCTACCGAAGTTAGACTACATACTTCGCCCAGGACGAGCTTGCGAGTGAAGCGAGCCCACCAAAGTCCTGGAGCTACCTCTATTAAATTACATCACCCCCGACAAGCTTGCGAGCGAAGCGAGCTCTATCAAAGTCAGACTACATACGTCGCCCAGGACAAACTTGCGAGCGAAGCGAGCCAACCAAAGTCGTGAAGCTACCTCCATTAAATCTCGCGAAGCGAGCTCTATCGAAGTCAGACTACATACATCGCCCAGGACGAGCTTGCGAGCGAAGCGAGCCTACCAAAGTCCTGGAGCTACCTCTATTAAATTCTCGCGAAGCGAGTTGTGTCGAAGTCAGACTACATACATCACCCCCGACAAGCTTGCGAGCGAAGCGAGCTCTATCGAAGTCAGACTACATACATCGCCCAGGACAAACTTGCGAGCGAAGCGAGCCAACCAAAGTCGTGAAGCTACCTCCATTAAATTCTCGCGAAGCGAGCTCTATCGAAGTTAGACTACATACTTCGCCCAGGACGAGCTTGCGAGCGAAGCGAGCCCACCAAAGTCCTGGAGCTACCTCTATTAAATTCTCGCGAAGCGAGTTGTGTCCTATTAAATTCTCGCGAAGCGAGTTGTGTCGAAGTCAGACTACATACATCACCCCCGACAAGCTTGCGAGCGAAGCGAGCTCTATCGAAGTCAGACTACATACATCGCCCAGGACAAACTTGCGAGCGAAGCGAGCCAACCAAAGTCGTGAAGCTACCTCTATTAAATTCTCGCGAAGCGAGCTCTATCGAAGTTAGACTACATACTTCGCCCAGGACGATCTTGCGAGCGAAGCGAGCCTACCAAAATCCTGGAGCTACCTCTATTAAATTCTCGCGAAGCGAGTTGTGTCGAAGTCAGACTACATACATCACCCCCGACAAGCTTGCGAGCGAAGCGAGCTCTATCGAAGTCAGACTACATACATCGCCCAGGACAAACTTGCGAGCGAAGCGAGCCAACCAAAGTCGTGAAGCTACCTCCATTAAATTCTCGCGAAGCGAGCTCTATCGAAGTTAGACTACATACTTCGCCCAGGACGAGCTTGCGAGCGAAGCGAGCCCACCAAAGTCCTGAAGCTACCTCTATTAAATTCTCGCTAAGCGAGTTGTGTCGAAGTCAGACTACATACATCACCCCTGACAAGCTTGCGAGCGAAGCGAGCTCTATCGAAGTCAGACTACATACATCGCCCAGGACAAACTTGCGAGCGAAGCGAGCCAACCAAAGTCGTGAAGCTACCTCCATTAAATTCTCGCGAAGCGAGCTCTATCGAAGTTAGACTACATACTTCGCCCAGGACGAGCTTGCGAGCGAAGCGAGCCTACCAAAATCCTGGAGCTACCTCTATTAAATTCTCGCGAAGCGAGTTGTGTCGAAGTTAGACTACATACATCACCCCCGACAAGCTTGCGAGCGAAGCGAGCTCTATCAAAGTCAGACTACATACGTCGCCCAGGACAAACTTGCCAGCGAAGCGAGCCAACCAAAGTCGTGAAGCTACCTCCATTAAATTCTCGCGAAGCGAGCTCTATCGAAGTTAGACTACATACTTCGCCCAGGACGAGCTTGCGAGCGAAGCGAGCCCACCAAAGTCCTGGAGCTACCTCTATTAAATTCTCGCGAAGCGAGATCTGTCGAAGTCAGACTACATACATCACCCCCGACAAGCTTGCAAGCGAAGCGAGCTCTATCGAAGTCAGACTACATACATCGCCCAGGACAAACTTGCGAGCGAAGCGAGCCAACCAAAGTCGTGAAGCTACCTCCATTAAATTCTCGCGAAGCGAGCTCTATCGAAGTTAGACTACATACTTCGCCCAGGACGAGCTTGCGAGCGAAGCGAGCCCACCAAAGTCCTGGAGCTACCTCTATTAAATTCTCGCGAAGCGAGTTGTGTCGAAGTCAGACTACATACATCACCCCCGACAAGCTTGCGAGCGAAGCGAGCTCTATCGAAGTCAGACTACATACATCGCCCAGGACAAACTTGCGAGCGAAGCGAGCCAACCAAAGTCGTGAAGCTACCTCCATTAAATTCTCGCGAAGCGAGCTCTATCGAAGTTAGACTACATACTTCGCCCAGGACGATCTTGCGAGCGAAGCGAGCCTACCAAAATCCTGGAGCTACCTCTATTAAATTCTCGCGAAGCGAGTTGTGTCGAAGTCAGACTACATACATCACCCCCGACAAGCTTGCGAGCGAAGCGAGCTCTATCGAAGTCAGACTACATACATCGCCCAGGACAAACTTGCGAGCGAAGCGAGCCAACCAAAGTCGTGAAGCTACCTCCATTAAATTCTCGCGAAGCGAGCTCTATCGAAGTTAGACTACATACTTCGCCCAGGACGAGCTTGCGAGCGAAGCGAGCCCACCAAAGTCCTGAAGCTACCTCTATTAAATTCTCGCTAAGCGAGTTGTGTCGAAGTCAGACTACATACATCACCCCTGACAAGCTTGCGAGCGAAGCGAGCTCTATCGAAGTCAGACTACATACATCGCCCAGGACAAACTTGCGAGCGAAGCGAGCCAACCAAAGTCGTGAAGCTACCTCCATTAAATTCTCGCGAAGCGAGCTCTATCGAAGTTAGACTACATACTTCGCCCAGGACGAGCTTGCGAGCGAAGCGAGCCTACCAAAATCCTGGAGCTACCTCTATTAAATTCTCGCGAAGCGAGTTGTGTCGAAGTTAGACTACATACATCACCCCCGACAAGCTTGCGAGCGAAGCGAGCTCTATCAAAGTCAGACTACATACGTCGCCCAGGACAAACTTGCCAGCGAAGCGAGCCAACCAAAGTCGTGAAGCTACCTCCATTAAATCTCGCGAAGCGAGCTCTATCGAAGTTAGACTACATACTTCGCCCAGGACGAGCTTGCGAGCGAAGCGAGCCCACCAAAGTCCTGGAGCTACCTCTGTTAAATTCTCGCGAAGCGAGTTGTGTCGAAGTCAGACTACATACATCACCCCCGACAAGCTTGCGAGCGAAGCGAGCTCTATCGAAGTCAGACTACATACATCGCCCAGGACAAACTTGCGAGCGAAGCGAGCCAACCAAAGTCGTGAAGCTACCTCCATTAAATTCTCGCGAAGCGAGCTCTATCGAAGTTAGACTACATACTTCGCCCAGGACGAGCTTGCGAGCGAAGCGAGCCCACCAAAGTCCTGGAGCTACCTCTATTAAATTCTCGCGAAGCGAGTTGTGTCGAAGTCAGACTACATACATCACCCCCGACAAGCTTGCGAGCGAAGCGAGCTCTATCGAAGTCAGACTACATACATCGCCCAGGACAAACTTGCGAGCGAAGCGAGCCAACCAAAGTCGTGAAGCTACCTCCATTAAATTCTCGCGAAGCGAGCTCTATCGAAGTTAGACTACATACTTCGCCCAGGACGATCTTGCGAGCGAAGCGAGCCTACCAAAATCCTGGAGCTACCTCTATTAAATTCTCGCGAAGCGAGTTGTGTCGAAGTCAGACTACATACATCACCCCTGACAAGCTTGCGAGCGAAGCGAGCTCTATCGAAGTCAGACTACATACATCGCCCAGGACAAACTTGCGAGCGAAGCGAGCCAACCAAAGTCGTGAAGCTACCTCCATTAAATTCTCGCGAAGCGAGCTCTATCGAAGTTAGACTACATACTTCGCCCAGGACGAGCTTGCGAGCGAAGCGAGCCCACCAAAGTCCTGAAGCTACCTCTATTAAATTCTCGCTAAGCGAGTTGTGTCGAAGTCAGACTACATACATCACCCCTGACAAGCTTGCGAGCGAAGCGAGCTCTATCGAAGTCAGACTACATACATCGCCCAGGACAAACTTGCGAGCGAAGCGAGCCAACCAAAGTCGTGAAGCTACCTCCATTAAATTCTCGCGAAGCGAGCTCTATCGAAGTTAGACTACATACTTCGCCCAGGACGAGCTTGCGAGCGAAGCGAGCCTACCAAAATCCTGGAGCTACCTCTATTAAATTCTCGCGAAGCGAGTTGTGTCGAAGTTAGACTACATACATCACCCCCGACAAGCTTGCGAGCGAAGCGAGCTCTATCAAAGTCAGACTACATACGTCGCCCAGGACAAACTTGCCAGCGAAGCGAGCCAACCAAAGTCGTGAAGCTACCTCCATTAAATTCTCGCGAAGCGAGCTCTATCGAAGTTAGACTACATACTTCGCCCAGGACGAGCTTGCGAGCGAAGCGAGCCCACCAAAGTCCTGGAGCTACCTCTATTAAATTCTCGCGAAGCGAGTTCTGTCGAAGTCAGACTACATACATCACCCCCGACAAGCTTGCAAGCGAAGCGAGCTCTATCGAAGTCAGACTACATACATCGCCCAGGACAAACTTGCGAGCGAAGCGAGCCAACCAAAGTCGTGAAGCTACCTCCATTAAATTCTCGCGAAGCGAGCTCTATCGAAGTTAGACTACATACTTCGCCCAGGACGAGCTTGCGAGCGAAGCGAGCCCACCAAAGTCCTGGAGCTACCTCTATTAAATTCTCGCGAAGCGAGTTGTGTCGAAGTCAGACTACATACATCACCCCCGACAAGCTTGCGAGCGAAGCGAGCTCTATCGAAGTCAGACTACATACATCGCCCAGGACAAACTTGCGAGCGAAGCGAGCCAACCAAAGTCGTGAAGCTACCTCCATTAAATTCTCGCGAAGCGAGCTCTATCGAAGTTAGACTACATACTTCGCCCAGGACGATCTTGCGAGCGAAGCGAGCCTACCAAAATCCTGGAGCTACCTCTATTAAATTCTCGCGAAGCGAGTTGTGTCGAAGTCAGACTACATACATCACCCCCGACAAGCTTGCGAGCGAAGCGAGCTCTATCGAAGTCAGACTACATACATCGCCCAGGACAAACTTGCGAGCGAAGCGAGCCAACCAAAGTCGTGAAGCTACCTCCATTAAATTCTCGCGAAGCGAGCTCTATCGAAGTTAGACTACATACTTCGCCCAGGACGAGCTTGCGAGCGAAGCGAGCCCACCAAAGTCCTGAAGCTACCTCTATTAAATTCTCGCTAAGCGAGTTGTGTCGAAGTCAGACTACATACATCACCCCTGACAAGCTTGCGAGCGAAGCGAGCTCTATCGAAGTCAGACTACATACATCGCCCAGGACAAACTTGCGAGCGAAGCGAGCCAACCAAAGTCGTGAAGCTACCTCCATTAAATTCTCGCGAAGCGAGCTCTATCGAAGTTAGACTACATACTTCGCCCAGGACGAGCTTGCGAGCGAAGCGAGCCTACCAAAATCCTGGAGCTACCTCTATTAAATTCTCGCGAAGCGAGTTGTGTCGAAGTTAGACTACATACATCACCCCCGACAAGCTTGCGAGCGAAGCGAGCTCTATCAAAGTCAGACTACATACGTCGCCCAGGACAAACTTGCCAGCGAAGCGAGCCAACCAAAGTCGTGAAGCTACCTCCATTAAATCTCGCGAAGCGAGCTCTATCGAAGTTAGACTACATACTTCGCCCAGGACGAGCTTGCGAGCGAAGCGAGCCCACCAAAGTCCTGGAGCTACCTCTGTTAAATTCTCGCGAAGCGAGTTGTGTCGAAGTCAGACTACATACATCACCCCCGACAAGCTTGCGAGCGAAGCGAGCTCTATCGAAGTCAGACTACATACATCGCCCAGGACAAACTTGCGAGCGAAGCGAGCCAACCAAAGTCGTGAAGCTACCTCCATTAAATTCTCGCGAAGCGAGCTCTATCGAAGTTAGACTACATACTTCGCCCAGGACGAGCTTGCGAGCGAAGCGAGCCCACCAAAGTCCTGGAGCTACCTCTATTAAATTTTCGCGAAGCGAGTTGTGTCGAAGTCAGACTACATACATCACCCCCGACAAGCTTGCGAGCGAAGCGAGCTCTATCGAAGTCAGACTACATACATCGCCCAGGACAAACTTGCGAGCGAAGCGAGCCAACCAAAGTCGTGAAGCTACCTCCATTAAATTCTCGCGAAGCGAGCTCTATCGAAGTTAGACTACATACTTCGCCCAGGACGATCTTGCGAGCGAAGCGAGCCTACCAAAATCCTGGAGCTACCTCTATTAAATTCTCGCGAAGCGAGTTGTGTCGAAGTCAGACTACATACATCGCCCCTGACAAGCTTGCGAGCGAAGCGAGCTCTATCGAAGTCAGACTACATACATCGCCCAGGACAAACTTGCGAGCGAAGCGAGCCAACCAAAGTCGTGAAGCTACCTCCATTAAATTCTCGCGAAGCGAGCTCTATCGAAGTTAGACTACATACTTCGCCCAGGACGAGCTTGCGAGCGAAGCGAGCCCACCAAAGTCCTGAAGCTACCTCTATTAAATTCTCGCTAAGCGAGTTGTGTCGAAGTCAGACTACATACATCACCCCTGACAAGCTTGCGAGCGAAGCGAGCTCTATCGAAGTCAGACTACATACATCGCCCAGGACAAACTTGCGAGCGAAGCGAGCCAACCAAAGTCGTGAAGCTACCTCCATTAAATTCTCGCGAAGCGAGCTCTATCGAAGTTAGACTACATACTTCGCCCAGGACGAGCTTGCGAGCGAAGCGAGCCTACCAAAATCCTGGAGCTACCTCTATTAAATTCTCGCGAAGCGAGTTGTGTCGAAGTTAGACTACATACATCACCCCCGACAAGCTTGCGAGCGAAGCGAGCTCTATCAAAGTCAGACTACATACGTCGCCCAGGACAAACTTGCCAGCGAAGCGAGCCAACCAAAGTCGTGAAGCTACCTCCATTAAATTCTCGCGAAGCGAGCTCTACCGAAGTAGGACTACATATTTCGCCCAGGACGAGCTTGCGAGCGAAGCGAGCCCACCAAAGTCCTGGAGCTACCTCTATTAAATTCTCGCGAAGCGAGTTCTGTCGAAGTCAGACTACATACATCACCCCCGACAAGCTTGCAAGCGAAGCGAGCTCTATCGAAGTCAGACTACATACATCGCCCAGGACAAACTTGCGAGCGAAGCGAGCCAACCAAAGTCGTGAAGCTACCTCTATTAAATTCTCGCGAAGCGAGCTCTACCGAAGTTAGACTACATACTTCGCCCAGGACGAGCTTGCGAGTGAAGCGAGCCCACCAAAGTCCTGGAGCTACCTCTATTAAATTCTCGCGAAGCGAGTTGTGTCGAAGTCAGACTACATACATCACCCCCGACAAGCTTGCGAGCGAAGCGAGCTCTATCAAAGTCAGACTATATACGTCGCCCAGGACAAACTTGCGAGCGAAGCGAGCCAACCAAAGTCGTGAAGCTACCTCCATTAAATCTCGCGAAGCGAGCTCTATCGAAGTCAGACTACATACATCGCCCAGGACAAACTTGCGAGCGAAGCGAGCCTACCAAAGTCCTGGAGCTACCTCTATTAAATTCTCGCGAAGCGAGTTGTGTCGAAGTCAGACTACATACATCACCCCCGACAAGCTTGCGAGCGAAGCGAGCTCTATCGAAGTCAGACTACATACATCGCCCAGGACAAACTTGCGAGCGAAGCGAGCCAACCAAAGTCGTGAAGCTACCTCCATTAAATTCTCGCGAAGCGAGCTCTACCGAAGTTAGACTACATACTTCGCCCAGGACGAGCTTGCGAGCGAAGCGAGCCCACCAAAGTCCTGGAGCTACCTCTATTAAATTCTCGCGAAGCGAGTTGTGTCGAAGTCAGACTACATACATCACCCCCGACAAGCTTGCGAGCGAAGCGAGCTCTATCAAAGTCAGACTACATACGTCGCCCAGGACAAACTTGCGAGCGAAGCGAGCCAACCAAAGTCGTGAAGCTACCTCCATTAAATTCTCGCGAAGCGAGCTCTATCGAAGTCAGACTACATACATCGCCCAGGACGAGCTTGCGAGCGAAGCGAGCCTACCAAAGTCCTGGAGCTACCTCTATTAAATTCTCGCGAAGCGAGTTGTGTCGAAGTCAGACTACATACATCACCCCCGACAAGCTTGCGAGCGAAGCGAGCTCTATCGAAGTCAGACTACATACATCGCCCAGGACAAACTTGCGAGCGAAGCGAGCCAACCAAAGTCGTGAAGCTACCTCCATTAAATTCTCGCGAAGCGAGCTCTATCGAAGTTAGACTACATACTTCGCCCAGGACGAGCTTGCGAGCGAAGCGAGCCCACCAAAGTCCTGAAGCTACCTCTATTAAATTCTCGCTAAGCGAGTTGTGTCGAAGTCAGACTACATACATCACCCCTGACAAGCTTGCGAGCGAAGCGAACTCTATCGAAGTCAGACTACATACATCGCCCAGGACAAACTTGCGAGCGAAGCGAGCCAACCAAAGTCGTGAAGCTACCTCCATTAAATTCTCGCGAAGCGAGCTCTATCGAAGTTAGACTACATACTTCGCCCAGGACGAGCTTGCGAGCGAAGCGAGCCTACCAAAATCCTGGAGCTACCTCTATTAAATTCTCGCGAAGCGAGTTGTGTCGAAGTTAGACTACATACATCACCCCCGACAAGCTTGCGAGCGAAGCGAGCTCTATCAAAGTCAGACTACATACGTCGCCCAGGACAAACTTGCCAGCGAAGCGAGCCAACCAAAGTCGTGAAGCTACCTCCATTAAATTCTCGCGAAGCGAGCTCTATCGAAGTTAGACTACATACTTCGCCCAGGACGAGCTTGCGAGCGAAGCGAGCCCACCAAAGTCCTGGAGCTACCTCTATTAAATTCTCGCGAAGCGAGTTCTGTCGAAGTCAGACTACGTACATCACCCCCGACAAGCTTGCAAGCGAAGCGAGCTCTATCGAAGTCAGACTACATACATCGCCCAGGACAAACTTGCGAGCGAAGCGAGCCAACCAAAGTCGTGAAGCTACCTCCATTAAATTCTCGCGAAGCGAGCTCTATCGAAGTTAGACTACATACTTCGCCCAGGACGAGCTTGCGAGCGAAGCGAGCCCACCAAAGTCCTGGAGCTACCTCTATTAAATTCTCGCGAAGCGAGTTGTGTCGAAGTCAGACTACATACATCACCCCCGACAAGCTTGCGAGCGAAGCGAGCTCTATCGAAGTCAGACTACATACATCGCCCAGGACAAACTTGCGAGCGAAGCGAGCCAACCAAAGTCGTGAAGCTACCTCCATTAAATTCTCGCGAAGCGAGCTCTATCGAAGTTAGACTACATACTTCGCCCAGGACGATCTTGCGAGCGAAGCGAGCCTACCAAAATCCTGGAGCTACCTCTATTAAATTCTCGCGAAGCGAGTTGTGTCGAAGTCAGACTACATACATCACCCCCGACAAGCTTGCGAGCGAAGCGAGCTCTATCGAAGTCAGACTACATACATCGCCCAGGACAAACTTGCGAGCGAAGCGAGCCAACCAAAGTCGTGAAGCTACCTCCATTAAATTCTCGCGAAGCGAGCTCTATCGAAGTTAGACTACATACTTCGCCCAGGACGAGCTTGCGAGCGAAGCGAGCCCACCAAAGTCCTGAAGCTACCTCTATTAAATTCTCGCTAAGCGAGTTGTGTCGAAGTCAGACTACATACATCACCCCTGACAAGCTTGCGAGCGAAGCGAGCTCTATCGAAGTCAGACTACATACATCGCCCAGGACAAACTTGCGAGCGAAGCGAGCCAACCAAAGTCGTGAAGCTACCTCCATTAAATTCTCGCGAAGCGAGCTCTATCGAAGTTAGACTACATACTTCGCCCAGGACGAGCTTGCGAGCGAAGCGAGCCTACCAAAATCCTGGAGCTACCTCTATTAAATTCTCGCGAAGCGAGTTGTGTCGAAGTTAGACTACATACATCACCCCCGACAAGCTTGCGAGCGAAGCGAGCTCTATCAAAGTCAGACTACATACGTCGCCCAGGACAAACTTGCCAGCGAAGCGAGCCAACCAAAGTCATGAAGCTACCTCCATTAAATTCTCGCGAAGCGAGCTCTACCGAAGTAGGACTACATATTTCGCCCAGGACGAGCTTGCGAGCGAAGCGAGCCCACCAAAGTCCTGGAGCTACCTCTATTAAATTCTCGCGAAGCGAGTTCTGTCGAAGTCAGACTACATACATCACCCCCGACAAGCTTGCAAGCGAAGCGAGCTCTATCGAAGTCAGACTACATACATCGCCCAGGACAAACTTGCGAGCGAAGCGAGCCAACCAAAGTCGTGAAGCTACCTCTATTAAATTCTCGCGAAGCGAGCTCTACCGAAGTTAGACTACATACTTCGCCCAGGACGAGCTTGCGAGTGAAGCGAGCCCACCAAAGTCCTGGAGCTACCTCTATTAAATTACATCACCCCCGACAAGCTTGCGAGCGAAGCGAGCTCTATCAAAGTCAGACTACATACGTCGCCCAGGACAAACTTGCGAGCGAAGCGAGCCAACCAAAGTCGTGAAGCTACCTCCATTAAATCTCGCGAAGCGAGCTCTATCGAAGTCAGACTACATACATCGCCCAGGACAAACTTGCGAGCGAAGCGAGCCTACCAAAGTCCTGGAGCTACCTCTATTAAATTCTCGCGAAGCGAGTTGTGTCGAAGTCAGACTACATACATCACCCCCGACAAGCTTGCGAGCGAAGCGAGCTCTATCGAAGTCAGACTACATACATCGCCCAGGACAAACTTGCGAGCGAAGCGAGCCAACCAAAGTCGTGAAGCTACCTCCATTAAATTCTCGCGAAGCGAGCTCTATCGAAGTTAGACTACATACTTCGCCCAGGACGAGCTTGCGAGCGAAGCGAGCCCACCAAAGTCCTGGAGCTACCTCTATTAAATTCTCGCGAAGCGAGTTGTGTCGAAGTCAGACTACATACATCACCCCCGACAAGCTTGCGAGCGAAGCGAGCTCTATCGAAGTCAGACTACATACATCGCCCAGGACAAACTTGCGAGCGAAGCGAGCCAACCAAAGTCGTGAAGCTACCTCCATTAAATTCTCGCGAAGCGAGCTCTATCGAAGTTAGACTACATACTTCGCCCAGGACGATCTTGCGAGCGAAGCGAGCCTACCAAAATCCTGGAGCTACCTCTATTAAATTCTCGCGAAGCGAGTTGTGTCGAAGTCAGACTACATACATCACCCCCGACAAGCTTGCGAGCGAAGCGAGCTCTATCGAAGTCAGACTACATACATCGCCCAGGACAAACTTGCGAGCGAAGCGAGCCAACCAAAGTCGTGAAGCTACCTCCATTAAATTCTCGCGAAGCGAGCTCTATCGAAGTTAGACTACATACTTCGCCCAGGACGAGCTTGCGAGCGAAGCGAGCCCACCAAAGTCCTGAAGCTACCTCTATTAAATTCTCGCTAAGCGAGTTGTGTCGAAGTCAGACTACATACATCACCCCTGACAAGCTTGCGAGCGAAGCGAGCTCTATCGAAGTCAGACTACATACATCGCCCAGGACAAACTTGCGAGCGAAGCGAGCCAACCAAAGTCGTGAAGCTACCTCCATTAAATTCTCGCGAAGCGAGCTCTATCGAAGTTAGACTACATACTTCGCCCAGGACGAGCTTGCGAGCGAAGCGAGCCTACCAAAATCCTGGAGCTACCTCTATTAAATTCTCGCGAAGCGAGTTGTGTCGAAGTTAGACTACATACATCACCCCCGACAAGCTTGCGAGCGAAGCGAGCTCTATCAAAGTCAGACTACATACGTCGCCCAGGACAAACTTGCCAGCGAAGCGAGCCAACCAAAGTCGTGAAGCTACCTCCATTAAATTCTCGCGAAGCGAGCTCTATCGAAGTTAGACTACATACTTCGCCCAGGACGAGCTTGCGAGCGAAGCGAGCCCACCAAAGTCCTGGAGCTACCTCTATTAAATTCTCGCGAAGCGAGTTCTGTCGAAGTCAGACTACATACATCACCCCCGACAAGCTTGCAAGCGAAGCGAGCTCTATCGAAGTCAGACTACATACATCGCCCAGGACAAACTTGCGAGCGAAGCGAGCCAACCAAAGTCGTGAAGCTACCTCCATTAAATTCTCGCGAAGCGAGCTCTATCGAAGTTAGACTACATACTTCGCCCAGGACGAGCTTGCGAGCGAAGCGAGCCCACCAAAGTCCTGGAGCTACCTCTATTAAATTCTCGCGAAGCGAGTTGTGTCGAAGTCAGACTACATACATCACCCCCGACAAGCTTGCGAGCGAAGCGAGCTCTATCGAAGTCAGACTACATACATCGCCCAGGACAAACTTGCGAGCGAAGCGAGCCAACCAAAGTCGTGAAGCTACCTCCATTAAATTCTCGCGAAGCGAGCTCTATCGAAGTTAGACTACATACTTCGCCCAGGACGATCTTGCGAGCGAAGCGAGCCTACCAAAATCCTGGAGCTACCTCTATTAAATTCTCGCGAAGCGAGTTGTGTCGAAGTCAGACTACATACATCACCCCCGACAAGCTTGCGAGCGAAGCGAGCTCTATCGAAGTCAGACTACATACATCGCCCAGGACAAACTTGCGAGCGAAGCGAGCCAACCAAAGTCGTGAAGCTACCTCCATTAAATTCTCGCGAAGCGAGCTCTATCGAAGTTAGACTACATACTTCGCCCAGGACGAGCTTGCGAGCGAAGCGAGCCCACCAAAGTCCTGAAGCTACCTCTATTAAATTCTCGCTAAGCGAGTTGTGTCGAAGTCAGACTACATACATCACCCCTGACAAGCTTGCGAGCGAAGCGAGCTCTATCGAAGTCAGACTACATACATCGCCCAGGACAAACTTGCGAGCGAAGCGAGCCAACCAAAGTCGTGAAGCTACCTCCATTAAATTCTCGCGAAGCGAGCTCTATCGAAGTTAGACTACATACTTCGCCCAGGACGAGCTTGCGAGCGAAGCGAGCCTACCAAAATCCTGGAGCTACCTCTATTAAATTCTCGCGAAGCGAGTTGTGTCGAAGTTAGACTACATACATCACCCCCGACAAGCTTGCGAGCGAAGCGAGCTCTATCAAAGTCAGACTACATACGTCGCCCAGGACAAACTTGCCAGCGAAGCGAGCCAACCAAAGTCGTGAAGCTACCTCCATTAAATTCTCGCGAAGCGAGCTCTACCGAAGTAGGACTACATATTTTGCCCAGGACGAGCTTGCGAGCGAAGCGAGCCCACCAAAGTCCTGGAGCTACCTCTATTAAATTCTCGCGAAGCGAGTTCTGTCGAAGTCAGACTACATACATCACCCCCGACAAGCTTGCAAGCGAAGCGAGCTCTATCGAAGTCAGACTACATACATCGCCCAGGACAAACTTGCGAGCGAAGCGAGCCAACCAAAGTCGTGAAGCTACCTCTATTAAATTCTCGCGAAGCGAGCTCTACCGAAGTTAGACTACATACTTCGCCCAGGACGAGCTTGCGAGTGAAGCGAGCCCACCAAAGTCCTGGAGCTACCTCTATTAAATTCTCGCGAAGCGAGTTGTGTCGAAGTCAGACTACATACATCACCCCCGACAAGCTTGCGAGCGAAGCGAGCTCTATCAAAGTCAGACTACATACGTCGCCCAGGACAAACTTGCGAGCGAAGCGAGCCAACCAAAGTCGTGAAGCTACCTCCATTAAATCTCGCGATGCGAGCTCTATCGAAGTCAGACTACATACATCGCCCAGGACGAGCTTGCGAGCGAAGCGAGCCTACCAAATTCCTGGAGCTACCTCTATTAAATTCTCGCGAAGCGAGCTGTGTCGAAGTGAGACTACATACATCACCCCCGACAAGTTTGCGAGCGAAGCGAGCTCTATCGAAGTCGGACTACATACATCGCCTAGGACAAACTTGCGAGCGAAGCTAGCCAACTAATGTCGTGATGCTACCTCTATTAAATTCTCGCGAAGCGAGCTCTATCGAAATCAGACTACATACATCGGCCCAGGATGAGCATGCGAGCGAAGCGAGCCTACCAAAGTCCTGGAGCTACCTTAATTAAGCGACGCGAGCAGTAACCGGGTCAGTATGCGAGCGAAGCGAGCAGTAACCGGGCCTAGCAACAGCAGCACGAGGCGATAGCCGAGTGCTGCTCTACATCGACCCAACAACAGCAGCACGAAGCGATAGCTGAGTGCTGCTCCATATCGACCACACAATAGTAAAAAAATCCAATCTATGGAAATTTTGACTTTTTAGTGATTTTTTAAATATCGAATCACGCAACGAGACATTTCAAAAAATCACCGCTTCGTTTCTGTTTATCGTGGAACGTTGAAATTTTGCAAAACTATAGTCTACTATGGACGCTTTAATCGGTGCAAGTTTTGTTTGTTTATCTCATCATCGAACCGAGATATGATTTTTTTTCAATATTTATTATGCAATTCGCATTTCACTGAAACATTTCGATTTTTTATAGTGCGTATTTTTCCAACACATGAGGTTTTTGTATCTTTGCGCTCTCTCCCACTCATTGAAAATTTCGATCACAGGGGTACGTACATATGGAAATTTTTTTTGGTAAAAATATTTTTTTTTAATTTATACCAAAAAACGTTCCTCTTTGTTTTTCACGCGTGCGCTTTTGTTTTTTTATTAATTTCGCAAATCAGAAATGTTTTTTTTTTAATTATTACAAATCGGTCAAACGACATTATACCGTGCATTAACAATCGATTTAAATGAAGAACGTAAAAAAAAAAAATTAATAAGTATATTTTTTGAAACCTATAAAAAAAAAAATTTCTGCAAAAACTACTATCGTGTGCAGAATCGAACGCGACAAATTACTGTTCTTTTCTCAGTTCGATCCGATGATTAAAGGTTTTTTTTTTTTAATTTTAAAATTTAATGTGTTCATACAGGGTGGTCTAAAACCGTGATTTTCTTGATTTTTTTTTTTTTACCTACTGAAAATGCTCCAAAACGATTTGTTTAAACGCAGGATGGTATGGTTTGACTTCCCGGTGTTCACAAAATTATTTTCGATCCAGAAAATGGCCGCCTTCACGGGGTTTCAACAAATGTTCGGTCCAAAAATTGCGCTAGAGACAATTTGTTTTCGTGGAAATTAAGGAACAACCACCCTCTCAGTGTGCGAGCGAAGCGAGCACCCTAGCGAGCGAAGCGAGCAAGGCAAGCGAGCGAAGCGAGCGGCTGGAGCGAAGCGACCATCTCTTCCAACCTTTTCACGGACCTTTACATCCATCCACTCCATAACCACTACACAACAACGATCTATCTTGCAACCACCACCATTCGGCTTATGCATCATTTCCTCTCCCCCTCCGTTTCCCCTTGATACTATTATACATATATTTTTCTTCAACATCATTTATTTTTCTTGGCATTTACCGAGCTATTTATTATACTTTTCTCTTGATTCGGCCCTCGGTTCCCCGGTTGGTAAACCGGGCTAAATGCTAGTATATAATAAAATGCTTATGGGTACAAATTAGTCCTAAACTAGAAACACTAGTTTGTCGAGTTTTATTGTAATTCCATTTTTTTACGGTTTTATACCGAAAATCGAAATATGAGATTTAACCGAAAATTATTTTATTAACAAAAAATTGTTTATAACAAAATGCTTATGGGTACAAATTAGTCCTAAATTAGAAACACTAGTTTGTCGAGTTTTATTGTGATCCCATTTTTTTGACGGTTTCATACCGAAAATTATTTTATCAACAAAAATATTGTTTAGAACAAAATGCTTGTGCGTACAAATTAGTCCTAGATTAGAAACACAAGTTTATCTAGTTTTAGTAGAAGCCTCTACAGTTAACAGTTTAAGTTAGATTAGGTTAGGCTAGACACAGTCATGGTAGTTAGGTTAAAAAGTAATAATATTTCAACTAGAGGATAGATGTGTGTGCTGGGTTAGGCTAGATGACAATTAATGAGGTTACATTGGAAAATCAAAACATTTGGATTAGGTTCCATGACATAGGCATAGTTAGGTTAGGTAATAATCAATAATGCATATGTCAGGTAAGTGAGAGTCTATAGGTTAGATGACAGTCAATGAGATTAGGTTCGTTGGTACTTGGGACTAACTTGAAGATTTTTTTGTTTAATAAATAATCATGTCTAAACATGTCAGTTTTTTTGCACAACTTTCTAAAGTCTAGTAGTAAATTTTCCAAATATCTGATACAATTTTAATTATGCTTGGAGCAACACTCACTGCGATAATACCATCACTAATAGATATGTAAGTAGCTAAATTCCTTAATAATAATAATAAATGCCTTTATTTTGTTCAGATATGTTACAATACATGTTATATTGAAGATATGTAGGCGAAGTTCAGTCTTTAGTCTCGTTGACTATAGAACTACTCTTCCACTTAACCTACCTTAATTTAAGCATAATTATACAGTATAATGTACTATGTACGCATTACAATCATATAAAACAAATATAAAAATAAAGTATATCCCTATAATATACAGTGTGGAAACTTTAACTGGAATAAAATTCATAACTTCGATATAGGCGATTTTTGCAAAAAATCCCGAAACACGCTAAGTATTGTTTTTTCTTGCCCTCATTTCTATGTATATGCAGCTTGTTTATCTGTTCCCGGAAGAGCGCAGCCACCTCTGAATTTTTTTTTCAAATGGAAATGTATGTCAAGTGACACCTCGTTTGAAAGGTCTCTTCGCAAGTAAAACAACACACTATTTATTTCTTGAATATTTACAAAGCCCACGTGATAAAAAAAGAAAACCACTTTTACATTGAACATGTTTCGGCGTAAAGTTGTATGTTTTTGACATGTGTTTTGATGCTATGGAACTGCGTTGCTTAGTTACTAGTGATAATAATAGTCACCAAAGCAGTCACATACGCTCGTCAAGTTGTCGAAGTGATTTCTAAAATGCAGTATTTAACCGAAAATCTCCGAATCGAGATTCTGATGATGATCGGTTATGGTAACAGAAGACGAAGTCAGCTTGAGGTTGCTCAGTTATTTCGAGAAGAGCATCCGGATTTATCACCCATTAGCCAAGGTACCATAAGCAACATTGAGACACAATACAACAATTTGGGTCATGTCAGGGTTGTGCCCAGACAGCGAAATCCCACTGTTCAAGCAGATACCAGACTAAACGTATTATTAACTCTTCAAGAAAATCCAGTGACTCCAGCCAGGCAACTGGCCCGTGACAACGAGATTAGTCATACTACTGTCCTGAAAATTCTTAGATCAGCCAAGCTGTATCCTTACAAGATGCAGGCACTCCAAGAATTAACGGAGGATGACCCAGACCGCCGAATCGAATTTTGCGAGCAAATGATGAACATGATCGACAATAACCAGATTTCATTAGCATCAATTCTTTTTTCCGACGAAAGTACTTTTACCTTACATGGTGACGTTAATCATCAAAATTGTCATTATTGGGCTGATCATAACCCTCATTGGATGCGAGAAACTCATACTCAGTTCCCGCAAAAAGTCAATGTATGGGCTGGAATAATAGGTGATCAGATTGTAGGACCAGTATTCTTCGATGGTAATCTTAATGGAGCAACATATCTTACGTTTCTTCAAGACGACCTCATGCCAGCGTTAGCCACTTTATTTCTAAATCCATTAGATCCAGATTTACCTGATGAACGAATATGGTATCAACAGGACGGAGCTCCACACCATTATGCTGTGATCGTTCGTAGATATTTAGACGAAGTTTTTCCCAATAGATGGATTGGAAGAAGAGGTCACATTGAATGGCCGGCGAGATCTCCGGATCTTAGTCCCCGTGACTTTTTTTGTGGGGATATCTCAAGAGTAAGATCTATGTAACCAAACCAAACGACATTGAGGACCTTAAACAACGTATTAGGCATGAAATACGGCAAGTCACACCAGAAATGTTACAAAACATTAGAGATGCATGTTATCATCGATTTGCACTTTGCCAAGAAAGAAACGGTGTCCATTTTGAACATTTGTTGCATTAAATAGTATTCAAGTTATAAAAGTGTTTTTTTTTTATCACATGGGATTTGTAAATATTCAAGAAATAAATAGTGTGTTGTATTACTTGCGCAGAGACCTTTCAAACGAGGTGTCACTTGACATACCTTTCCATTTGAAAAAAAAAAGTCAGAGGTGGCTGCGCTCTTCCGGGAACAGATAAACAAGCAGCATATATATAGAAATGAGGGCAAGAAAAAACAATACTTAGCGTGTTTCGGGATTTTTTGCAAAAATCGCCTATATCGAAGTTATGAATTTTATTCCAGTTAAAGTTTCCACCCTGTATGAAATTTTAAATATGAAATTTTAAAGTGCTAATTTACCCTCATTCAAATTATGACGTGATTAAATACTCCACATAACTCAATAAAACAATTAGTCAAGGAATACTTGATGACCATAAGTCATTATTAAAGAATACTTGATATCGCTTATTCTCGAAACTAGTCAAGTAGTACTTGATAATGATTTGTTGTCGAAACTAATTAAGAGATATTTGTTAATGACTTATTTTAGAAATGAGTCATGGAATACTTGATAATAATTTATTGTTGAGACGAATCAAGGAATACGATAATGACTTGTTGTCGAAACTAGTCAAGCAATACTTGATAATGGCTTATTTTAGAAATGAATCATGGAATACATGAAAATGATGTATTGTTAAAACGAATCAAGGAATACCTAATAATGACTTGTTATCAAGACAAGTCAAGGAATACTTAATAACAGTTTATTGTTGAAACTACTCGAACATTTTGTATCAAATCAGTGAAACAATACCAGGTTTTTAATTAATAGATCATGGTTATATAAAATGTTTCACAACGGGTAATGTGAGAAATTGATATCAAAAATTAGAGTAATTATGTGCTAAATAAAATGAAGATTAAATAACAATCTTAATAATAAATTATTTAAGATGTACCACAACACAAAAAAAACAATCTTAATATTTAAAATGATAAAATTATATTTTATACATACATTTGTGGCTAACAAAAAACAAAAAACATTGAATCGTAAGCACAACTTATATTTTGTTTTTAAATTATTCAGCACGATTTTATGTTTATTTTTCTTTAATTGATTTGTAATAATTTCTCATTTTTATCTGTAGTGAATACACACAGTAATGCTAAAATGGCACGTTTAAAATTAATCAATGTGAGATTTTTTATTTTTGTTGGTATTTTGTTATATATTTTATATATATTGTAGGAAAATGACCGTTGAAAGAAAGCTGTTTTATGCAACGGGGGTGAAATAGTACCTCTTGACCTCACATTGATATTATGAACATCCGATCGAAAAACTATCCTGTTATAAAGATATTCAGGTTTGTAAGAGTACATAATTTTAAAATAAAACGTACAGCAATGTAGTATTCGACGGTTGTTCATATTTAGTCAATTTATTTCTTTTATCTTGTGCGACATGTGATCATACTTCTTAATACCCAATATCAAACGAATACAAGAATTCTGAACCCTCTGAATACGACGTTTTGTAACATCGTCCAAGCAAGCATTGTAGATTACATCACCAAAGTTAAAGTGACTTAATACCAGTGCTTCACAAAGCATGCGCTTCATTTTAATTGTTAAATAGTGCCTGCTGGAATAAATCAACTTTAAATTTAAAAAAGATTTTGAGATGCACTTATTGATGTGTTTTTTAAAACGTAAATCATTGTCAATTATAAGACCCAAATTTCGAGCCGAATCTACAAAAGGAAGTGTGATATTATTAAGTTTAATTTAATTGTTGTTTCGCAAGTTGAATTAATTTACGTGGGCCAAATAACATAGCTGTAGACTTATTAGGATTTATATGCAGAGAATGATTAAGGGATTGTTCAACTATATTGGAGAGATCAAGATTAATGTTATTGCCTGCATCTACCACGTCTTCAAGTTTAAATGAATATAACAGCTGAGTGTCATCAGCATACATGTTAGCAGAGCAGTGATTCAAGATATTTGTTAGTGTAGAGGTATAAATAGAAAATAATAAAGGACCCAATATTGAACCCTGTGGGACCCCCGACTCAACTTTAATAAAGTTAGAAGATTGACCATCCAAGACTACCCATCGTTGCCTATTAGTTAAATATGATTTTATCAAGTTTGTTGCTGTAGTACTGAACCCGATATAATGTAGTTTCGAAATTAATAAATCGTGATTAGTAGTGTCAAAAGCTTTGCTGTAATCGAGCAGAGTCAAGCAGGGGACATAACTTTTATCAGTAGCGGTAATTATATCATCTAATACATTAGTTAATGCAGTAGTAAAGCTATAGTTTGCTCTAAAACCAGACTGAGTCGAGGATAATAAATTTTTGTTTTCAACAAATTCCACAATTTGAATGTAAAGCACATTCTCCAATATATTTGATAATACCGGTAATACACTTACAGGTCTAAGATCATTCAGACTAGATGGAGCATTAATTTTAGGAATTGGTATCAAGTTCACAAATTTCCATGCGTCTGGAAAATATGATTGCTCAATACAACAATTAATAATATTAGTTATGTAAGGAATAATATAAGGGTTACTATATTGGACCATAGTTATATTAATTTCATCTGAACCAATTGCTTTAGTTTTAATACTATTTATAATTCGTAAAACTTCTTCAGTAGTGGTTAGGGAAAATTTAAAATAATATTCAGTTACATTAGGGTGAGTGTTGTGTAAATTAAAATTTATTAGATTGTTGTCTGTCGTAATGCTAATTGAACGTGAAAAATGCGCATTAATGGCGTTCGGATCATTGATGTTATGTGGCAGGCAAATTTTGGGCTTGCTACCTATTATTTCATTGTTTTTTTAAACATTTCCAAGTAGATAGAGGGTTATTTTTAACAGAGAATTCAATATATGCCTTCTTCTCTCTGGTCACAGCAGAATTTACAATGTTACGCCACTGTTTGTATAACTTGAAATCCTCTTGAAGCTTGGTTTGTTTAAACTTTGCATATGCGTTATCCCGAGATCGCATCATTGATTTTAGGGTATCTGTGAGCCAAGGTGCAGGGGGCTTTGTAATTTTTCGTGTAACTAAGGGGGCATGTTTGTTAAAAGTATTAATTAAGCAGTTATTAAAAACACTCACTTTATGTTCTATATTATTTAAATAGATTATATCCTTGATACAAGATAATTCCAAATCCCCCAAGAAATCATCTCTGCATATTTCCTTAAAGTTCCGATAAGTGATAAACTTAACTTGTTTTTTATGTATCAGCCTAAGCTTACAATAGACTAAATCATGGTCCAAAATATTATGAATCTTTACAACATCTGATATTATGCAGCTAATCTTGTTGGATAAAACAATTAGGTCTATTAAAGATTCACCCACGTGTTGGTTCAGTAATCACTTGTGTAAGCTTATTCGTGTTCAGAAAGTCAGAAAACCTGCACACATCGCTAGACTGGACATTTAGCATGTTCACATTTAAGTCGCCAAAAAATATTAAATCATCACACTCAGGTAAAAGACAACTTATAATATCTTCAAATCTGTCAAGAAACTTGTTTAAATTGTAGTCGGGTGGCTTATATACAACACCAATGCATGATTTAACACTATTGAATTTACAATTAATCCACAATTGTTCTATATCAGATGCAGGAGCTGATTTAACCAATTCAAAAGTTATATTATTTTTTATATACAGGCCAACTCTACCTCCTCGACAAAAAAACCCTATCCTTACGAATAAAAGAATATCCTGGAATTGTAAAGTAAGCTGTGTCTATATCTGGCTTCAACCAAGTTTCACTAATAGCTACAATATCATAATTAGATGAGAGTAAATGCGCCTTAAAAAGTTACAACTAAGAGATCGTACATTTAGGTGACACAATGAAATATTATCCATACATTTAGAATTAAAATAAAACAGTGAAGATTAAGAAATTCAACTACTTACATATCTATAACTCACACTTCACGTAGCTCCAACAAGAATATCGTTGACCATCACTAATATTAATTATATGTGTATCAATAATGATTGTGCACGTATTTATTAAAAATTCCATAGTAATATTTATGAAATAAAATCTATATTTTGTAATATCTGAAAATTTTGCAATGGCAGGCACCACACCTCATTAAATTTTAATTAAAATTTTGAAAATAAAAATAAAACGGAAACGCGAGCAAATTACAAAAACATCCTAGGCACTCACCTTCACGAATTTCATCATTATCAGGATACGGCATTCCTCTTTCACAACGATAACACACAAAACAGTTCACGTGATTGCAACCAATAAAAACAACAATACTAACTGCTTATTATACATAGAATTAAAAAAAAAAAACCTAAAATGCATTTTTAGAATTCACACAATCAGCTGAATAAGGATAGATTTTAACATTTTTACGAAATAAAAACAAAATTTTTGACAAAATTACTACGGGTCAAATTTTATTAAAAGTTTATCAATTTAACTGAATTAATTTTGCCATTTCTTAAATTATATTCAATTGTATTTACCGTCAATAAATAAATAAATAAGTAAATAAAAACGTGCGGCTTATCATTCTATAACCTCAGATTATCAAAGAAGCATCAGATTTTGATAAAATCACTAGAGATTGTTAAGGAATCAAGAAACTTTAGGCGAATGTTATAAAACACAAAATCATCCTGCTTTAAATAAAATTAGTTGACTAAATTTGAATAAATTTAATTAAAATACTTTAAATTTACAATTTCTTCATCGGGTCTAAAATTATCAAATTATGTTGTATTATACGAAATAATTTGATTTCATCGGCATAAAATAGAAAATACAGGGTGTGCCATTAGTGCGTTCTCGGAGGATATCTCGGCCCTCATTAAAGATATAAAAAAAGTATGTTCACCAAAGTTGGTTGGTTTTAAGAGCTGCATAACCTAAACATATGTTTATATATACAGAGTGCGCCATAAAAACAGTAGCGGATGCAACTTGCTCATTTTAAATAGATCACCTTGTATATTATTTCGTTGTTGATTTTTTTATAAAAATCTCATGTGATTTTATTTAAAATAATTGGTCTAAGTCGTACCGTTTCGGAGTTTTTGTCATTTATGGACAACAACGATGATTGCAGTGGTTTCGTAAAGCTAATATATCTCTAAAACTAAATGAGATAGAGAGTTACAGATTTAGCCATTCTCTTGAGAATAGAGGGCACTATCGGCTGCACTATAAAGTTGTTGCGATTAAGTTATTTGACTATAAAATAAAAATAATTAAATTTATACATTTTCAATCAAGAGTTACTTAATTTTTTAAGCGGAACCATACAGAGAGTTTTATGTAACACTGAAAATGTTCATAACGAGAATTTTTCTTTTAAGTATACATAAACATACGTTGTACATTTGCCGACGCACGGTTTATCGAAAGAATTTAATTTGAAGCTTTAAACGAGTGTTTTCCACTCCCAGGCTAAGTATGAAGTAAAATTTCGAGTTTAGAAAAGCCTGAAAATTTGGTTTGGTCGCGTAGCGCGAAGCGCGGAGCGGCCAAACCAAATTTTCAGGCTTTTCTAAACTCGAAATTTTACTTCATGCGCCACCGGTACAAAACACCGATGTTAAATTGAGTAAAGTACTACACTTGTTATGTTCCATATGTTCCAACAAGTGTAGTACTTTACCCAATTTAAAAATTTGGTTCTATCAAGAAAATAGTAGAACAAGTATCGACTGATGTTAAAGTTTAGCGGTGTGTTTTAAACTTCGTAATATGTCAGTGTTTTGTACCGGTGGCGCATGAAGTAAAATTTCGAGTTTAGAAAAGCCTGAAAATTTGGTTTGGCCGCTCCGCGCTTCGCGCTACGCGACCAAACCAAATTTTCAGGCTTTTCTAAACTCGAAATTTTACTTCATGCTTAGTCTGGGAGTGGAATACACTCATTTCAAATTTCAAATTAAACTCATTTAAAAAAAAACAGCGGTTATCTAAAGATTGACGGCATATACGCTGTAATTGGGACATGTATACTTGAAAGAAAAACTCCCTGTATGTACAAGTTGAGGCATTAATTGCAACTGAATGGCTACAATTTGTAATGGTCATATAGGCAATCCAATTTACACATAACTTAAAAATTAAAGGTGTCTAATTGTATTGGATGACAATGTTCGGTGTTACATAAAACTCTCTGTATAACATTAACTACATCAACTCACTCAAAATGACACTCTCTTTCGAGTTGGTTAATAATTTTTATCTGTAGATGTAAAATAATTATCTTAATAACCTTAATGATACGGATAAAAATTATTAACTTAATTGAAAGAAAATTGAATTTTAAGTTGGTTAGTGTTAAAAAAGTTATGTGGTTCCATTTAAAAAAAAACAAGTTACCCTTGATTAAACATTGATAAATTCGACTATTTTTATTTTATTAATGATCTGAGCGACCTGTTTAAAGACTGTAAATATTTATTTTTTGCAGACGCCTTAAACTATACAGCGTGTAATCGAACTAATATACACCCTCTTAAGGGCGTATACACAAAATATTTTGACACCAATTGCAGCAAAAATAAAATCGGAAAAAAAATATTGGATTTTTCATAATTTTTCATGCATTTTTTACTTTTTGAGAACTTCTGGTTACCTGTGTTCATGATATTTTTCGTGGATGCGTAAGTTGTTGTATTTTTTATTTACTTTTACTACTGCGAGGCGCATAAATCACTTCGCACGCACTATCGAGACGTATAAATCACTTAGTACGCACCACACACACACACACACACTTTCTAGAATTATTAAATGAAACTGGGTCACGTATAAAAAAAATCACAATAACAACATAGACATAATTCTTCACAATCTGATCCACTTTTTTCTGGATGGTGTAATTCGATATCGAAATCGTCTAAAAACTACCAGTCTATGTGGAATCTCTCTTAAAATACGCAATGTGCGCGTATACCAGATACCACAAACATGTGGCCTATTATTATTAATTATTTTTAATAATTATTTGTGAGCTATCTACTAAAGGTATGGTAATTTCAAATGCAGGTATTGTTTATTTAAACGCTGCCCCTTATGTGGTAGAGAGCCTGTACAGTAGTTCGTTTACACGCTGTATAAACGTATTGTCTGTCAGGAAGATCAGATTATAATTCAGAACAATATTAACACCTTGATTGATTGGTGTAAACGTAATGATCTCGACCTTAATATAAATAAATGTAAACATATAGTATTTTCTAGAAGAAATACCAATTTAAACTGCACATACTATATGAAAGGGTTAAGTTTGGACGAGGTTGGCAGTATTAAAGATTTAGGGATTGTTTTTGATTCAAAGCTAAATTTTAGAGAACACATCGAAATAATCACTCGGAAAGCTATGAGAATGCTAGGATTCATCTTCAGAAATAGCTATATGTTTAATGTATCAACTATTAAAATTTTATATTGCTCGTTGGTAAGGTCACAATTAGAATATGGTAGTATTGTCTGGTCCCCCTCTTACGTTACTCAAATTTCAGAAATTGAATGTGTGCAACAAAAATTTATAAAAATGATTTCGTTCAATTTAGGTTTCATTGATCCCAGCAATTATTACTTAATCTTAAATGATTTAAATCTTAAGACATTGCAGTCTCGAAGACTTTAATTAGAGCTATGTTTCTTCCACAAATTACTCTCAGGAAATATACAATGTTCGGAGCTTCTAGGTTTGGTCAATTTCAATGTGAATCCTTATTGTACAAAATTTAGGAATTTTGCATTATTTAAGCTTGGCATTAATAAAACCAATTATACTTTTAATAGTCCGCTTAATAGACTATTAAGAACTTCTAATCAGCTTAATAATGATTCACGTTTTAATTTAATTGGTAGCGAATTTAGTTTATTTAAACGAAATTTAAAATTATTGATTTAGTTGAATTAATTTTAGTAATTTTTGTTATGTTTATTATAATTTTAATTATGGGCATTTATATTCAAACAAATTTCTTTTATGTTGATCTGACTTATTGATTTGTAGTATTATTTTTAATTGTTTAGTTAGTTAGAGGTGATATTACTTGTACATTTTATGTATTTAATTTTGAAATTGGAGATAATCCCGTCAATAAACGATTTATTTATTTCGCAGCAAAATAACTTAATCTCATAATGAGAATCCGATCAAAATATCCACACGGTCTCTCTGAAGAATGCCTAAGAATGAAATTTTAAAGAGCAGAGATTTCTATTACAAAATTAATTCTTCTGTTTAAGCAAAGTAGGCTTTGAAAACAAAACCAACACGATTGGTTTTAAAGAAAATATTTACAATTCGCGAAACATTAAGCATACTACTTTTAAGGTAAATTGCATATTTTAAAGGACAAAGTGCAAAATATTACAGGTATTTAAATTTCTTAAAGTTTGTACAGTACTTTTTTAATTAAAATAAATTACATTACAATAGTGCCCTCTATTCTCAAGATAATGGCGAAAACCGCAACTCTCTATCTTATTTACATTCGACGATATTTTAGATTTAGGAAACTACCGTAAACGTGACTTTTATCCATAATATCAAATAACTTCGACACGGTACGATTTAGACCGAATGTTTTTAATAAAATGATACGCAGTTTTTATGAGGGATTCAAAAACCAAATCATATACAGCGTGAATTATTTAAAATAAGCAAGTTGTATCCGCAACTGTCATTATGGCACACCCTGTATACATGAAAATATTATAGGTTATCTAGCTCCTTGAACTAAGCAACTTTGTTAAAAAAACTTTTTTTTCTATCTTTAACATGAGTCGTGATATCCTCCTAAAACGCACTAATTAGACACCCTGTATACAGAGAGTTTTATGTAACACCGAACATTTTCATAACGAGAAATGTTCTTTTAGGTATACATAAGCATGCGTTGTACATTTGCCGACGCTCTGTTTTTTAAAGAATTTAATTTGAAGCTTTAAACGAGTGTTTTCCACTCCCAGGCTAAGCATGAAGTAAAATTTCGAGTTTAGAAAAGCCTGAAAATTTGGTTTGGTCGCGTAGCGCGAAGCGCGGAGCGGCCAAACCAAATTTTCAGGCTTTTCTAAACTCGAAATTTTACTTCATGCGCCACCGGTACAAAACACTGATGCAATGTAAAGTTTAGCGGGGTGTTTTAAACTTCGTAATATGTCAGTGTTTCGTACAGGTGGCGCATGAAGTAAAATTTCGAGTTTAGAAAAGCCTGATAATTTGGTTTGGCCGCTCCGCGCTTCGCGCTACGCGACCAAACCAAATTTTCAGGCTTTTCAAAACTCGAAATTTTACTTCATGCTTAGTCTGGGAGTGGAACACACTCATTTCAAGTTTCAAATTGATTTTTTTTAACAACGAATATCTAAAGATTTACAACATATACAGTGTAATTGGGACATGTTTACTTGAAAGAAAAACTCCCTGTGTGTACACGTTGAGGGATTATTTGCGATTGATTGGCTACAATTTTAATAGTCATATAGGCAACCCAATTTACACATAACTTAAAAAATAAAGGTGTCAAATTGTATTGGATGAACATGTTCGGTGTTACATAAAACTCTCTGTATGTAGGTTTTTGCAACATTATAAATTATATACATTTAGATAATATTTACAGTAATCAACAACTTTAACATATTCAATAAATTCTATAAACATTCTCATTTTTATTGACTTCAATAATATTCAAGATTTCTATAATTGTTAACAGTATTGTATTTTATATTATATTATATTATTATTCATGTTTACTTTAAAAAATATATTTTTTTAATAATTTGGTCATTTAAAAAAAACTAAAAACTAATAACATTTTATTCTCTACCAAATTTCATGGAAAAGTCGGGGATTGTCCATAAAATTTGCTAAAGAATAAAATTTTATATATTTCCCCGTTTTCCCAGTTGGTCGCCATCCTGTATAAAAACATTTAATTTGATGCTTCTAAATGTTTTTATACAGAATGGCGACCAACCGGGAAAACGGGGAAATATATAACATTTTATTCTTTAGCAAATGTCGGGGATATTAGTTTTTAGTTTAATTTTTAAATGACCAAATTAATTAATTTTTTTTTTAAAGTAAACATGAAAATAATATAATTTGCAGAAATTATAAAAAAAATCGAAATAATAAGAATTATAAAACGTGAAAATAATATCAATATTGACAAAGCAGATTAAAAAAAACTCTGAAAAAAAAAACAATACTGTTAATAATTATAGAAATCTTGAATATTATTGAAGTCATTAAAAATGGAGAATGTTTATAGAATTTATTAAAAATGTTAAAGTTGTTGATTACCGTAAATATTGTCTATCCACTCCTTGATGAGGCATGAAGTAAAATTTCAAATTTAGAAAAGCCTGAACGCTTCGCGCCCAAAACCGAACTAGAGCTTTTCTAAACACGAAATTTTACGTCATGCGCCAGGCGTATAAAACACTGATCTCACGTTAAGATAAATTTTTTTTTTTAATAAGAATTCGAATTATTTTTTAGAGGATTCGAATCCTTTTGTAAGTCACAAATGAAACACGATTTTTACTTTGTTTGTATAACTGAGACTCTATTAAGTGACTATAGTTTCGACAACTTTAACTTGTCATTTTCAAACTCAGACTTTGAGTTTGAAAATCACAAGTTAAAGTTGTCGAAACTATAGTCACTTAATAAAGTCTCAGTTATACAAACAAAGTTAAAATCGTGTTTAATTTGTGAATTATGATATATATATATAACGAAGTAGAAGCCTCCACCGTTAACAGTTTCACCATTTGTAAGTATTTGAATCCTTTTGTAACTATTCGAATCCATTTGAAAGTATTCTAATCTTTTTATAAGGATTTGAACCACCTACATTTGGATTCGAATACGTATCCTCTTAAAAATGCAACTAATCTGAATAACGAATCCTTTTTCACTGAATTATCCGAATACCTCTTTTGAGTCCTCTAAAAGGATTCTAATCTTGAATGATTCAAATTCTGCCAAACTCTGATACATAGCAGTAATGATTAATCGATGTGGTTTATTTAAAAAAAATAATGTTATTTATAATGATGTGTATTCGTGATTTGAAAATTAGGATTTGAATGCCATGGTTCTAACCATATTTTATCGTTTTTTATTCGAGGATCATAATAAATGAGATTATTCAAATTCGAGATTAAAATCCTTTTTTTGAGGATTCTACGCAGCTTTGTTACGATTTGGTCTTTGATTCGTATTAATTCGCGTTAGTTTAATTACAGAAAAACACGTGAAATGCACATTATTTGTCGTGTAATACAATTATTTTAACATAATATTTAAGGACACTTTTAACAGAGCACCGATTAGATACATTTTTAACACAATGCCTTAAGTCACTAGAGTGTAAAATTAAATCGCACTATATAATAATGAATCTTTTCACTTTCAGTAACAACGCGAAAATGATCGCAAATCTCGTACGAGAACAGGAAAAGGAATCGGGTAATCGCTAATCAATTGATCCGCTCTTTCCCGTACCTGTTGCGAATCACGACCATTTCCTCCTTTTATCTCCCATCAACAACCTTATCTAATCACAATTTTCTATTTAATGAAAAAAAAAACACACTGACTTTACTTACAATCAAGTTTCCTCTTTGCATTAAAAGCTCATCCGATTCTACGCAGTGAAAATTCAAATAAAATTCCACGCACAGAAAAATTCAAATTTTCACCAACTCACACTCCACAGACACAGTTTTCTTTCCGAGCGCGCACGAGTGCTCTTGTTCTTCAAACAAGCGCGCACTATCTACTTAAGTCACTATACTAGGTGGAACCACACGCGCAACCTTCTACTTTTCCACTGGTGGAGTATTTTTCGTTGTTTGTTGGTGTCGAAGCGGAATCGGCAGACCACGACCGACTGCACACATGAAATAATTCAGAGTGGGATGAGGATATATTTTAGATCCCCATATGCGGAAGTTTGACATCCGTTCGTGTAATCTACACTACACTAAGGCACTACATGTGCAGTTGTGTGCTTTATGGTTTTAATGATAATAATAGGATTTTTTTGTCTAGGGCGTATGAATAAAGGTGTGTGCGGTTACATAGGGGTGGTTGTAATTATGTAATTATGAGTTGCTTTTTTTGTTGCTTATTATATTTCGTCATGAACGGCAGACTCGTTTGTAACTGCCGGCTGTACCGCAAGTTTTGCTATCTGCTCTAAAAAAACCGCCATGATAATGTAAAATTATTTATAATAATAATAATAAACAATTATATATTGCGTGGTTTCCTATTATGATATCTCGTCGTTTCGTTTAATATCTGAATCGCCGAAGTTCAAACAATAGAAAATATACTGTCATTTTATGTTTAATAATCTGATATGAAAATCTTGATCTATTTCGCATAATATTTGAAAAAAATGATCATGTGTCCATCATTGCAATTTCCCAGTTAGAGATGTGATGATTTAAATCATAAATGGCCTTACCGGGCCAAATTTTTAAAGTGAGATTTCTCGTCAGGCCACACTACCAAACAGAGCTGGGCAGGATTCGAATCATTCAGGATTCGAATCCTGGATTTGAATCATTTTAGGGGATTCAATAGCGGCCTTCGAATACTTTAGTTAAACTAGATTCGTGATCCGGATTATTTTTTTAAGAGGATTCGTATTCGAATCCAAATGCGGCTGATTCAAATCCTCATAAAAGGATTCGAATACAGTAGAACCTCGCTATACCGGGCCTCGAGATACCGTGATTCGGATACATCGGGGTCATTTTTCAGGTTTCTTTTTTTTTAAGATGTTAATTTTAACAATTGACTGCGTACCGCCCTGATTAGGTAAAACGTTCCGGCGTCATTATTGTATTATATAGTATGTCTTGTTATGTAGGTGGCTACTGCACATACCTGCATTAAGCCTATTATGTTAAGGGGATTAGTAAATACTGGGCCCCTTGAATATATATATATATAAAAGTCCGGTTTATCGATGAAAAGACAAGTATTTTTAAAAAAAGGTATATGGTTGTAATCAGCATTATAAGGTCTATAAAAGTTGTAAACTAAAAAAAATATATATATATATATATATACTACCTCGTTCTGCTTTATTGGCTTTGGTTGATTTTTTTCTGCGTTTAGTTTTCCAAATTGTACAAAATTTGACTCCAGTCTTCTAAATTTTCTTCTATCTATCGGCGGTAAGTGTGGGTAAGTTTTGTTGAAAAATCTGCAAGTTCTCTCAACAATTCTGTCGCACTGACCGTGTATGACGAATAAATTCATAATTTCTTGATTGGTATACTTATTCATTTTAATATTACTCGAACGGAGCGTTCAAAAATATTCACAAATTCGGTTCAGCGAATATTGACAGTAGCCTAGTATGGTGCACGTCTGAAGGGTACAGGAATTATTCAATTGTGCAAGCATTCTGGGAGGAAAGAAATTTCGAAATATCTGAAAAACTACTTGCTCTAGATATAGGGAGGCATAATACTTTTATGTTGCAAATTGTCTTGCCAATCACCATATGAGATAAAATATTGGTCATTCCATTTGAAAACATTGAATTATGATGTTTTTAAGTGGGCACTGAAATATTGACATTTTTGAAATACCTATTGTCAAAATTGACAGATATCAATTTTTTTTAATTCTAGAGGGATCTATAAGTAACAATTCAAGATGCCGCTCGTCTGTCTATCTTGTCCCTACTAGAAGTTATAGGCATTTTTCAAAACGTCTATTTGAGGTCAATATTTGACAAATAAATTTTTAACTCAAAAACTGTAAAAGTTAAGTGGACATAAATTCATATGAGAGGGTAGACAATTGAACGGGGAATCTAAAAAAAAATTAATATATAGGATGTTCCATTTAAAATAACAAAGTTGGTAGCCATTTCCGGTACAACCGGAAGTGATACAAAGTCGAAATATTTTCCATGAGGTGATCGCATTCAACCGTGCAATGTAGAATTTTTTCAAAATTTTCCTCTGTCAGGAACCCCGAAAACGTTTAATGGGCGTTATTCGTGGCCCACCCTGTATATATATATATATATATATATATATATATATATATATATATATATTGGTATTTTCGCCTCACCATGAAGGAAACATTTTTTCACAAAATTAAAGTCATATTCGTGATGAGGGGAACTTCAGGAATCCGCACATCTGGAGAGGGGAAATGATATTTTGGTTTTAAAACTATATACAGGGTCGCTACAAAGTATGGAAACACGGCTCTCACGTGAAAACGGCTAAAAACAGAACCACCAAAATTGGGATTTCTAAATGGGATATTTTCTTGAACAATTTGGCGTGAAAAAATCAAAAATGATTCTCAGAATTTTCACATACGGACGCCATTTTGAATTTTTTTAAATGGAATTCGATTTTTTTTATTTTACAACTTTTATAGACCTTATAATTCTAATTACAACCATATACCTTTTTTTAAAAATACTTGTCTTTTCATCGATAAACAGGACTTTGAAAAGTATGGAAACAGCGAAATATTTTCAGAACGGTTTATCGGAATGTCCTGAAATTTTGCAAAGGTTTAAAGTACGTTAAGGCCTTCAACTTGCATTTTTTATTTTTTCATATTCATTTGTTTTGTAAATATTCTATTTTTGGTCGAAACTTAAAAATAAAAATTAACAATTTCAACTTAAAAAAATAGTTGCCTTTGAAAACAGTTTTCATTAGCCTGTCAAACTTGTAAAAAACATGGTATTGCAGCATTTAGAAAAAGTACTCGTTTGGCTGTTTCCATACTTTTCAAAGTCCTGTTTATCGATGAAAAGACAAGTATTTTTAAAAAAAGGTATATGGTTGTAATCAGAATTATAAGGTCTATAAAAGTTGTAAAATAAAAAAAATCGAATTCCATTTAAAAAAATTCAAGATGGCGTCCGTATGTGAAAATCCTGAGAATCATTTTTGATTTTTTCACGCCAAATTGTTCAAGAAAATAACCCATTTAGAAATCCCAATTTTGGTGGTTCTGTTTTTAGCCGTTTTCACGTAAGAGCCGTGTTTCCATACTTTGTAGCGACCCTGTATATAGGAGGGTAAACTAAATGCGGTGTTACCTCATATATTTTATATATATATATATATACTATATAAAATAGATATCCAATGAACGATTTCACCTCACACAGTGTTGCCGATACGATGTGAGGTAATAACGATTGGCAGTATACGTTTTGTATATAAATATTGGATATGTGAGTAGTGAGGTTTACAACTTTTCTTAAAAACATTTTCGGTTTTCACAATTCTTAGTAAGGAAAAATGTATATTTTGATTCTTAACAATTTTTATTTAAATAGCTTTTTAATTGGGTAGATATTTGAACAAATGTCAAGAAAATCATCTAAATAAATAAACAATAAATTAAAATTAAACACTTATGCTGGATTTCACCCCTATCGATTATCGTTAATTTAATCGATCAAGTTATTCATTGATTGAAATCTAGTAATTGTTACATACATGCACAGTTCATATATATCCAGTTAGCTAGTCCCCATATAAATTTTGGGTACACGCGAATGGGAGCAGAGCGCTGGATGCCAAATTGGTGTATATGGCTGCCTATATACACCAGTCTGGCTTCCTGCGGTCGGTCGGTTACGACTATTTTACTCCAGATGTTGCGAAATCAAGTCTCAGAGAGAGAGTGAGAGAGAGACAATTTCTTTCTCCCTCTATTCCGCGCTTCTCGTTGTATCATATTCCAGATGCTGATTTTTCAATCTTGAAAACACGTTTTTTTTTTCTTTTAACGAGCTAAGGATGCGTGTTACATTCATTCATGCGTTTCCTTCTACAATTTTATTTTCTGCGTTATTAGAGAATAGATTTTATGAATTTATATGAGAACGTTGTAAAATTCATTAAGTATTATTTATTTTGTACAAAAAACTTAAAATACAAAACTATTTAACTTTTGATAAAAAGTGAAACAAATACATCAACTTATCATTTTATTAACTAATCAGATCAATCCTATTGATCAGATCAAATCTCCTGATCGATAAGGGTTTCTTTTTTAATTAAAGGGGTCAGTGCAAAATGCAGTTGTCATTTTTTTTAGTTTTTAACCCATTAAGCGCCGTTGATGCATACACGCAACATTATTATTTTTTGATAATTAAGTTACTAAATAAGTTTATTTGATATATTATATTATTTGACCTGAATTGAAAATGTACCAAGAAAAATTTTAATATTTTGTTATTTAAAGTGTATTATAAATACTTCACAATATTACAATGTTTTATACGCGTGGCGCAAGAAGTAAAATTTCGAGTTTAGAAAAGCCTAATTTGGCTCGGTCGCTCCGCTTCGCTACGCGCCCGAGCCAAATTTTCAGGCTTTTCTAAACTCGAAATTTTACTTCATGCTTAGTCTGGGAGTGGATACACTCGTTCTTAACTTCATATTGCACGTTTTTATATAAAATCGACGAATGCCTGAACATTGACAGCGTATACATTACATTGTTGAGGCACTAATTTTTTGAAAATCCATTATCACTTTAATATAATAATAATAATAAACTATTTATGATTTTTAACTTTTTATTAAATTCACGTATACATTATGTGTATTTAAAGAAAAAATTCACAGTATGTAATGCAATAAGTCATTCATAGAAATCATAAAAAGAAGTGTAGAATTTTAATTTAAATTAACTTTTAGAGTTAAAATTGCTTGGCCGTTAATGGGTTAAAATAGTTTTAAATATACTATGTGTCCCGTTTCAAGGCGCATTGTATGTTTCATGTAAAGATTTCCAATGTAATTGGAATTTGAGTTTGTATCGCTTATTGAACAAAAACGATTACAATAAAATTAAAATCATTTCTTTACCTACTAGCAGTATTTTCGAGGTATTATTTTTGAGTTCTCCTCAGTTTCATTTGAAATATAGCTTGAAAATAGTGAACGATTATACGAAAATAAAATCGTCAAAACAGTAGTTGCTACGAAAAGTCAGTGTTTGGCATCAAATTTATTAAAACACAAAGCAATAATTCAATTCAACATGAGTGTTTATTCTGTAAAAGAAAAAAAATCAGATCCCAAAATGGACTCAGTATATATTTTAATCACGATGCGTATTTCATTAAAGGAACCATACTTTTAATAAATATTAACAGTTTCAGAAATTTGTGGATTTTGCACTGACTACTTTGATTATCCGTTTACTTTGAACGATTGTTACATGATCAACTTGTACTTTTCCGATTGAAATTTTATAAACGCTTATTGTGTGCCATTTGACCAACACCGACAACACTCAGCGGGCACTAAAATGTTACCTAATTTTTGGATTCAAATTTATGGCATCCGTCGTGCGGCTGCATGGGGATAATTTAAAAAAGAATAAACAGAAATATTTTTCGATATTCTCAATACTTCCCGAGATACACAAAATGTTATATAGAGAAAGTACAAATTATATAAAAATCATGAAACTTTATATTTGAGAATATTATCAAAAACTGCGAAACAAACAAACTTGTTAAATCAAGTAATTAGTCACATTAATAACATTATAAATTTTACATTTTAATAATTGTTACCGACCTTATGGCTATCTTTTTTTGTACGGAAATATTCGTTTTAGGGTCCCAGAAATCAGAAACAAGTGTTATCGATAATATTTGAGATAATTGGCTCAAATATTGAAATATGTTAAAAAGTCTCGTTAAGTGATGATAATCAAAAACATTTAGAAAACAACAAGATGTCTTTTAATAGAATAAGTATAATAGATTTTCGCTGAGAAGTGTAATTGCAAAAATTATTGAATACTCTATTTCCAGTTTACAATGTTTTGTATGTCAGGTTAATTCAATTATTTCAATGGTTTTATTCTTAGTCAGATTACATTTACAAAAGGTACCGATGGGATTATTATTACCGACTAAATAGGTAAGTAAAAATAATTCAAAATGATTTAAGAAAACCCGATCAAAAAGTGTCTAACTAAAATATCGGTTAGTGAAAAACATGATAAGAAATTACCGAATTGGATTCTGCGGATACGAATTAAATGTGTCAACAGTAAATAATCTTTTTAAATCCCAAAATATTTATGGTTTTTAGAAGGTTGCGGATTATCTGTAAGTTGCAGTGGTATTGTTCTGGTCGCGCAATACTTGAGGGTATACACCATAATAAAAACGTGGTCGAAAAAATGCCTAAAAATAGGTAAAAACAGATAGATCACTTCGAAGAATTTGATTTTTCATCCCTTCTATAAAGCTATCCCCACTAAAATAATGAATATTGTCCAAAAAGAAAATAGTCAAGGAAAAGAGTTAATTCGATATTCATACACGTTATTCAGAGTGTAAATGGATGAAACGGAACGTAGCATTTTTAATGTTAATTTTAATGTCAAAATTAAAATATTATCTTCCCTAAATATTTCAGGGAAATTATGATATTCATTTGGTTAGAGTAAAAATATACACACCGAGCTTTGCTATTTATTGCATTTTTAAAAACCGGAGTGTCATGAAATTAAACAAGCAAATGATGAGGTGTTGATTTGTTGGGTTTTTATTTAAAATATATTCTGTTGATTTTGTGTTACACTTCGATCAATTCTGTATAATTATTACTGAATAAAAGAAAACGAAAAAACTGCTTCTAAAATATCGTTAATAAATAAGAAAATAGTTATATGTATATTTAATATAGTTTTTTAATGTTTGTTAGTTTTTTGTATACATGAATGTTTATATGAATCTATATTGCTATGTTTTTAGTTTTGTGTATTCGTAAATAATTTATCTATTTTATTGAAATAATTTCTGTTTTTTTATTATCAATTCCAATTAAAATACCCATTAAACATTTTTCAAATTGATTTTTTCATTGTAAAAAGATTTTTGTATTTATCTAACTTTTAAATAAAAAATGTTTAATAACATAAATATATTAAAAATCTATTAATTTTTAAACACGTTTTTATAAAAAATATACATAATAACTAAAAATGTTGAAATATATTTTAGATTTTTTCATTGTAAAATGACTTTGTTTATTTATACAAATTATGAATATTTGAAACAATAATCTATTAATCTAATAATTTTAACAATTTTTTTATTAAAAATATATAAAATAACTAAAAACGTTGAAAATATATTTTAGAATTGTTAATTTCATTGTAAATTTGTTTTTATAAAATATATTCCCGAATTTCATAATTTGGAAGACGCTTGAAATCTCAAAATAAAAGAAATATTTTCGAATAGACTTTTTGTGGTGATAATAAATTTTATTATTCGTCTACCACAGTTCATATACAGGAAGTTTTCCGTTAAAGTATACATATTTTAAATTCACTTTATTTTCTTTAAATCTGTAGATATTCGTTGTGTTTTTAAAAGAGTTCAATTTGATGCTTTAAACGAGTGTTTTCCTCTCCCAGACTAAGCATGAAGTAAAATTTCGAGTTTAGAAAAGCCCAGAAAAATGTACAGTGTATTCTGTATATTGAGTTATTTATATTTAAAAAACTGTCTGTATAACTAATCAATAATATAAATTATTTGCCAAATTTGGTACATACCAAAGTTTTAATTGAATTTATGAAGAAAAAAAAACAATCAAGATAAAAATAATATCAAATGAATTCTTTAATGTAAACTCAATGAATTTTATTTTTTGATTTTTAGTTAAATTTTAGGTTTATTTAGGAGCTTTTTAAATATATCTGATTGCCAAAGTCCATAATTTTGATCACGCTGGAAATCTGAAAATAAAAGAAATGTTTCGAAACAGTTTATTTTTTCTGAAGGTCATCAAATTTATCATCGTACAAGTGGTGTAGACGGGATCAAATTACACGACGAAATAAGAGCGAGCGCGTTTGTGTGTGTATGTGTGTGTGTGTGTAGACGCAACCGGAGCAGTTTTCTCTGGAATACTTCTACATTTACTCTATTCATAAGTAGATGGACCCACTTCCCTACCACAGTCTCTCCTTTTCTATCCTCGAAAACTCAGAATCCAGTTCTCCCATAAGCATTGTCTACCCTTGATACATGTCAAAAAATCAATCAGTTCACATGACATTGATGTTAATGACATGGAAAATGTCTATTCCAATTGACAAATAAGTTTAATCAGCGAATAAGATTTATTTGAAGTTTGTGAAACCGAACTTAAGATAATTATTATTATTAACAAAAGAAAGTCATTTAGTTTTCTAATATCAGGAAATGTAAATCCACACAAATATTTCATTTAAATGAAACATTATTTTGTAGAGAAAACAACAAATTATAATAATAAATTTAAAATTTCACTATAACTTCATATTTGAATAAATTTATAAAATTAAATAATTGATATTATTTTATGTATGTGTTAGAGTACAATGAGTAAAAACTATAATTTTATTATAAGAAATATTATTAAATAAACATTTCTATAAACACTTTATATTGTGTTTTATAAAAATATGGGAAAAAGAAGAAACATATTTCATCACATGCTGTAATTGAGATCTTAATAGTAATAAACAACAATTAGTATAAACATAATTTAACAGTTATTAAAAATATATGAGGAAAATTAAAGTTAATTCATCAGATGCTGTAATTTAGCTCTTAAAACCACCGCGGTTCTTTTTATGCCCGTTTTCTCTAAAAATGCCTTTATTGCGACTCCATTGGGATACGATTTTTTCTGAATATAATTTTTAAAATGTTGTTTTAATAATATAATTTCATCATCTGTCCATTCTGAAAAATATAAGAATAACAATCTCCTCTCCATACTATATTAGTATAAATATATAATATTCATTTAATAATACGTAATTTATCAGAAGCGTATGATTACTTTGACCAATTTTAGTACACCGTTTTGTTTTGTTTTTTATTTCTTATTATATTAAAATAAGTCTTGCGCTTACACCTGTTATTCAATATTACAATGAACATTTCAAGTAAAAATGCTGTTAAACGTACTCTTACAAGTACCCGTTGAAGTATTTAAAAAAAAATAGGGACATAATTCTAGCCATGTTTAGAATTATGTCCCTATTTTTATTTTTTTGTTAATTGAATACACCAAATAGATTTTAGAAATACTTTTAACAGAGTAAAATACAGGTAATAAAGAATAGCAGGTGTATGTGTGACTTTATTATTTTTCGTGTAATGATTTTTAAATAATTTATTTTTCGAACTAAGATAATAACTCATAATGTATACTTAAATATAGATATAATCAAATGGCTGTTCAAGACTTAGACCCAGTTTTTGATCTTTAAAAATCTTATGATTTTTTTATTAAACAATATACGGCTACCAGTAAATTCGTAATTTTAATACATCATAGAACTAAAAAAAATTGACAAGGTCACTTAGCGCAGCGGAGCGACCAAACTAAATTAGGCTTTTTTAAACTCTATGTTTTACTTCATGAGCGCCGCGCCAGGCGCCTAAATCACTGGAATATTGTAAAGTTCAAAATATGTATCTTTAGCATACTGTTTTAGTAATATATTTTGAGCTTGATTTGTGTGTAAATGATATTCAAATAAATCGGTGTTTTATACGCGTGGCGCGCATGACCTAAAATTTCAAGTTTAGTAAAGCCTAATTTTCAGACAATTATATTAGGCTTTTCTAAACTCGAAATTTTACTTCATGCGCGCCACGCGTCTAAATCATTGAAATATTGTAAAGTTCAAAATATGTATCTTTAGCATACTGCATTAGTAATATACAGGGTGTCCCCGAATGGTCTGTACAACGCTCTACCACATATTCTCTGAAACAAAATAAGACGATTTAACTAAACTTATCTCTATCCAAAAGTGGTTCCTAAGCTATCTACGAGGCCTCAAAGATATAATTTTTTTTCATTATTTTTCAAATATTTTTATTTCGGACTTAGGTAAGAAAACCTAATTTGGCACATTTAATTACATTGATACCATGCACTTTTTGCGATATGTTTCTTTATCCTACGTTTAAAGTAAGTGGTCAAACTAGGACCATCGACTTCTTAAGATACCTAAATATTTTTATTCAACAGGTCAAATCATAAGGAATACTTTTTTTCTGCAAGATCATTCAATTTTACGTATTTTTTGTCTCTTATAAAATTTTGCTATTTTCCCCACAAAAAAATTTTTTTATTTGTCAAAACAACAAAGAAATAAAATTCTAAAAAAAAAACTGATTCTTTATTTACAAAAATAGAAATTGAGACACCTGTGAAATTCAGTTATCGGTGATTTTGTGACAACGCCAGTCATGTACTCAATTAATGAATTAACTGATATTGTTTTTTTGGATAGAGATAAGTTTAGTTAAATCGTCTTATTTTGTTTCAGAGAATATGTGGTAGAGCGTTGTACAGACCATTCGGGGACACCCTGTATTTTGAGCTTAATGTGTGTGTAACACTCGCTTAAAGCTTCAATTTGATGTCTTTTCGAATACGACGAATGTCCGAAAATTTACAGCATATACAGTATATTGAGAGCAGAGCTGGGATGAATTCTCAAAAACAGGATTCGAATTACGAATCCGAATCACCTAATATGATTCGAATCACGAATACTTGAATAAAGGATTCTTAAGAGAAAAATATGATTCGAGTCAAAGATTCGAATCCTCTTTTTTGAATCACGGATATAAATCCTTTAAAAATAAATTTGAATCTATTGTTTGCAACCAATAACATTTTTAATATCACCATCAGTTTTATTAAAAAAAATGTTCAAAACCTAATTATTTACAGACTAAATATGTGATTAATTAATTATTTTAGTAAATGATGATATATGAGTTATTGAACTTCAGGATAAATCGGTGTTTTATACGCGTGGCGCATGAAATAAAATTTCGAGTTTAGAAAAGCCCGGTGAAAATTTGTCTCGGGTCGCTGCGCGACCCTCGACCAATTTTCTACGCGGGGCTTTTCTAAACTCAAAATTTTACTTCATGCTAAGTCTGGGAGTGGAAGACACTTGTTAGTTTAAAATACATCACATCATAGTAAAAGTATAATATTGAAAATATCGATAATTTTTGATACCAGATATTTTAGATGTAATATTTACAATTATTTATTGCTGTAAATTATTTTTTAAAAGCCTTCACGTAAGATTAATAATATTGCCAAGACTAGTTTTATGACGGTTACGAAATTATCAATTATTCATCTTTTACAAGTGGACGGACAGAAATGAACTCGATTAATTGTTTATTACAAAAAAAGACTTGTAGAAAAATTTAAAATATGTTGGTTATTTATTTAAGGAAAAAATCTCTTTACAAATTGAAAATAAATAAAAATATAAGTTCATTATACAACTGAAATTACTTGAAAAGAATCGCTACTTAAAAGTATACCCAAAGAGATCAATTTTGATAATTTAATAATATTTTGATATAAATATCTTACACGTGACAAGAAAGTATGGTAACTAAGTATACAAATATTTTTTTCTGTTAAGTACACATACAGATTGTCCCAGTATAGGTGGAACACGTTTTTATTTTCAACTTTGCGAGAAAATATTATTCTATATAAAATCATCTAGATGTTTTTACAACAGAATATAACTATTTTTCAGAAGTTTATTCAAGGTGTTAATAAAGTATTTAAAATTTCGGACGAGTGTTTCCACTCCTTGATTAAGCATGAAGTAAAATTTCGAGTTTAGAAAAGCCCGGCGTAGAAAATTTTCTCGGGGCTTTTCTAAACTCGAAATGCGCCATGCGTCTAAAATACTGATTTATCTTGAAGTTCAATAACTCATCATTTACTAAAATAATTAATTAATCAGATATTTAGTCTGTAAATAATCAGGTTTTGAACATTTTTGTTAACAAAAACTGACGGCGATATTAAAAATGTTAATGGTTGCAAATAGATTTAAAGTTTGAAGTTTAAGTACCCAAATATGCATTCACAAATATTGAACTATTCAAAAATTTTCAATATTTAAATTTTCGATTTATTCGTTTAAAAACATATTTAAATATGAATAATTTTGTGATGCAAATATTCATATTAGAATATTCGACTATTTGAATTAATTGGATTCGAATCGTAGCCTTAATAGCGATGATTTGAATTATTTGGGAAGATTTAAATCCTTTATGAGGATTCGAATCCTTTTATAAGAATTCAAATCACCTACCTCTGGATTCGAATACGAATCCTTTAAAAAAAATGTACCGAATCCAGATCACGAATCCGTTTTCACTAAAGTATTCGAATTCCTTTATTAAATCCTATAAAAGGATTCGAATCAAGGAATCAAATCCTCAATGATTCGAATCCTGCCCAGCTCTGTATACATATTAGAAAACCTCCATGTATACAAAATATTTACGAAAAAAAGTTTCGGCATATTGCATAGTTCCTACATATTATTTTTATTATTTGTCGTAAAATAATTACAATTGATTAATTCTATACTTGTAATAGTGTAATGTATCTTATCTTTATTCTTTGCAAATGCCACCATCATCTGTCCTCTAGATATCATTTTGAAGTTTTAATTTTTTACTATAACTACACTTGATTTTATTACAAAACTAGACTTAAATAGTGAGGTGTTTACGTATCTCTTATAAACGCATATACACAATGCTGTGTTGCCAATACTTCCGAAGCAGCAAGGTACAGTTTGCGTGTTAGGAGGCCATACCGTATTCGGAGTCTCTAAATCGAAAAGATGCTAGCGTCAGCGGTCAACCGCTGAACTATTTTTATATATGACATGCTTGGGGGTATCCTTGTGACCTTAGACACTTTTTTCGGATTTACACGTTTCAGAACATTCTGAATCGAATGGTATAATTTTTAATGCAAAACGTTGTCACCTCACGAAAAAGAGGTGACAACGTTTTATAGAGTCGTGAACGTATAGTCTGTACCTATTTTTGAGGCGACTTCGTATACTTTATATATATATATATATACAGGGTGAGTTTTTTTCGATGTTCTCTATGGGGATCTCGGAAACTATAAGAGATAGAAAAACGGTTAAGTGGGGAAAGAAGTGTAGTTTTATAGGACGAATAAAATGACACTTTCAAAATATTTGAAAAAGTCAAGGGTAACTAGATATTTTGAATAAAGTAAAATGTGTCAATTTTTTGAAATCAATATATCTCTATTATTATCATAGATAGAAAAAACTGTAAAGGACAAAGTTGTAGAAAATTTTACACAGATTAATAACAAAAAATCAAAAAAAAATTCGCCCATTGTTTTCAAAATTTTGTTTAATATTTTAAGTAAAACTGACATGGTAGACTCAATCTGAAATGTTACATTTTACGAACATTTCCTTGAGTCAAGATTTTTTTCCCTGACCTTTTAATATAACTATCTTCTGTGGGAATCCCCCATTTTGTTAAATTGTTTTCATTGTTTTTGTCAATATTTAAGATGGTTTTATACATTTTTAGATGTTTTGTAATTTGTATAAAGCCTGTTGATTTTGACAAATTTAATAATATCATATGGCTTTTTTGTTAGTGTTTTGGTCAATTTAAATAATATACCATGAGTTTTCTCTGACTTTCCCGGTTTTAATGATATTCAGTGAATTTTTTATTTACGCAATTTTCAGGCATTCGTCGATTTTATAATAGAGTTCAATTTAAAGTTTTGAACGAGTGATTCCACTCCCAGGTTAAGCATGAAGTAAAAATTCGAGTTTAGAAGAGCCCCGCGTAGAAAATTTCACGGGGCTTTTCTAAACTCGAAATTTTACTTCATGCGCCACGCGTACAAGACACTGATTTGAAGTAAAGTTCAAAAACACACAAATACATCTTTAATCAGAGTAACACATATTAAGTCTGTTATTAACGATGTTCAGTGTTAATAATAAATAATTAGGTTTTGAATTATTTTGTTAAAACAACTGGTAACGATATTTATATGGTAATAGTTGCAAAAAAAAATAAAATCAAATTAATTCTTAAAGGATTTGTATTCGTGATTTGAAAAAACATGATTCGAATCTTTGATTCGAATCATATTTATCTCATATATATATATATATATATATATATATATATATATATATATATATATATATATATACCAGGACAAGAAGTAACGGTCGTACTACGTTAAGAACAGAGACGTTCGGAGACGGATTCTAACAGGGCATTCGACCAAAAAAAAAGGAGGCAGAAGTTGCTATTGTAATCTACTTTATTGTTTACCAAGCTTTCGGGACTGACTTTGTCCCTTCCTCAGGGTTACACTATAACAAAACAATGAGTTTGCATTTGATACATGATCTGACTGTATGTGTGATATTAATTGCTCACATTTGAGAATTTTATATATATATATATATATATATATATATATATATATATATATATATATATATATATATATATACAAAGCATATATACCTGTGTGGGGTGTACAAGGGGTTTCGCTCTTTCCATAAAGCCCTTACAATCCTCTTCTTGGGGTAGATTAATCCCCGTAGTTGTTTGATTTTGTCAGTTATCTTCCTCCATGTGTTTCTGTGTTCCGATTTTGTCTTCCAATCAGTTATTTCTATACTCCGTAGATCGTCCTCGAGTTAACTTATCCGTCAAGACTTCATCCTGCCTCTTCGCCTCTTGTTACATGGTGTCCATTCCATAATTGACATTAGTCACCTCCTCGAAATCGTACTGACCAATTCTTATTTTGTTTCGAAGATTCTCACTTCCCATTTCTTTCCCCTCTGCAATAATTTGAGCTAATATTCCTTCCATTAAGTGTCTTTGTTTAGTAATGAGTACAATATCGTCAGCATAAGCAATGATCTGGTATCCTTTTGTTCTTAATGTTCCTTTTTTGTTTACTTTTCTCAATATGTATTCAAGAGCCAGATTGAATAAGCTTGCAGACAGAGAATCTCCTTGCCTTACCCCCTTATTTATTAGAAACTTGTGTTTTCCCAAATTGTGTTTGTATTGTGGCTTTGGTGTTCGTACGCGTCATTTGGATTAATCTTATTAATTTAGCTGGAAGTTGTAATTCTTTTAACGCAAGGATAAGTTTGTCCCTTTTTACTGAATCAAACGCTAAAATCAATGAACAGCATTTCTATTGGGAAGTTGTATTCTAGAGATCTTTCGTTAATCTATTTTATTAAATGAATAGCGTCCACAGTTGATCTTTCCTGAATAAATCCGTATTGATAATGTCCGATTAATCTGCTTGCGTATGGTTGCAGCCTCTGTTGAATTATTACCGAAAGTATTTTATATGTGCCGTTGAGTAATGTTATGCCTCTGTAATTTACACATTGTGTTCTACTCCCTTTTTATGTATGGTGACAATTGTACTTGTTATAGATCGGTTATTTGAACTTAGTTAAAATGAGTTAGTTTAGTTGTCAACATAACTCTGTCCACATTCGCAAGTCTGTAGTACAATTCTAAGTTCAATAAAGCCTTTAAATAGGTTAATTATTACAACAATTTATTGAACTTAGACTCTCTTAAGTATGGACCGTTTGTTAAAACCCGATAAACTCGATTTAGATCCAGACTCAAGCTCAGCTGCTCTACAATGGCATCATTGGTATAAAACCTTTATGAATTTCATCAAGTCGGTAAATCCCAGTGATGAAGATAAGTTACAGATATTGATTAACTTTATTTCGCCGCAAGTATATGAACGGGTGAGTGATGTTAGTTCCTTCGATGGAGCGATTAGCTTACTTAGAAGTATTTATGTAAAACCTGTCAATGAGGTGTTCGCTCGTCACAAACTTGCTTATCGTCACCAAAACTCTGGCGAAACCATAGATCAGCGCTGAGGCTTCTTGCCAAAAATTGTAATTTTAAAGCGTTACGGCCGAGATAAACAGAGATGACTGCATCAGGGACTCATTCATTGGCGGCCTACAATCAAATCACATCAGACAGAGACTACTCGAGAATCCCTCACTTACACTTGCTGAAACCTATACGCAAGCACGTTCCTTAGAGCTAGCCCAACAACAATCTCAGACGTACGTTACACCACCTATAGTAAATGCAGTTGCCGATAATCAACCTTGGACTACTCCCGATAATTTAGCAAACATTGGCCCCTCTAATTCGACTCTAGCGGGCAGCTCATCGCCGTGCTATTTTTGTGGATTTACTTTCCATCCCAGAAACCAATGTCCTGCTAGAAATGAAGTTTGCAGGCGTTGCTTGAAAAAGGGGCACTACGCTAAGGTCTGACGATTTTCCGGTAACAGAAATAAAGTTTCGACTTCCAATAAAACAGCCTCCTTACTAGCTGGTCTTATAAATTGTACAGCCACTGCACCACCTGGTTTAACTTCAGCCACTGTATCTGCCCTTCTAAACGGAATCACAGTATCTGCGTTGATCGACACTGGAAGTACTCTGAGTTTTATAAACTATGAAACAGCCCAAAGACTTAAGTTAAAGATAAACCCATCACAAGGGAAGGTGTCTATGGCTTCGACCACGCTTACTTCAAATATTATTGGAATCTGTAATATAAATCTTGAAATTGTTGGTCGCCGCTATACAAATATCCAGCTCAATGTCCTTCCAGACCTCTGCGCGGACATTATCCTTGGTCATGATTTCCTGAAATCATATTCTGGCATCGAGATGTCTTTTAGTGGAAAGAAAGATCGCCGAATAATCTGTGGACTTGCTGTTGCCAAAGTAAAACCAGCTTCACTATTCTTTGATCTGTCTCCTGAATGTAAGCCCGTATCTATTAAATCCCGTCAGCAATCTGAAAGCGACGTTAAGTTTATAGAAATTGAAGTCCAACGTGTACTGAAAGAAGGTATAATAGAACCAAGTTTTTCCCCATGGAGAGCCCAAGTGCTTATTACTACAAACGAAAATCATAAAAGACGAATGGTAATAGATTACTCAAGGACCATAAATCGGTTTACCCAACTAGACGCTTACTCTCTTCCTAAAATAGAATATATTGTAAACAAAGTAGCTAAGTACGAAGTATTCAGCACCCTTGATCTGCGAAGTGCGTACCATCAGGTGCCAATCATCGAAGCAGATAGAACCTATACAGCTTTTGAAGCATGCGGACAACTTTTCCAGTTTACAAGAATCCCTTTCGGTGTTACAAATGGAGTGGCTGCTTTTCAACGAGTCATTGATGAAGTTATTCGTGTTGAAGGTCTGAAAGATACGTATGCTTACCTCGATGATGTCACTGTTTGTGGCTTAAATCAAGAAGATCATGACCTAAATCTTAGTAAATTTTTGAATGCTGTAAATAAATACAATCTCACAATAAATCAGGAGAAGTGCTCTTTTTCCCTAAGATCAATTAGTTTACTAGGATACAATATTAGCAATAAAACGATAAAACCTGATCCAGACCATCTTAAACCTCTTAGAAGGCTCTCGCCGCCTTTAGACACTTCCTCTCTGCGAAGGACCATTGGTATGTTTTCATACTACTCCAGATACATACCCAGGTTTTCCGATAAAATTCAGCCCCTCATTAAATGCTCGTTCCCATTATCAGAGGAAGCTATTGCATCTTTCGAAAACTTGAAGAAAGAAATTGAAAATGCTGCTGTCTCATCAATTGACTCTGAAGCTAAATTCACAGTAGAAACAGACGCATCTGACACTGCTCTAGCTGCTACCCTATCCCAGTGTGGTCGACCAGTGGCATTTTTCTCAAGAACTCTCTCTTCAACTGAACAAAAGCATCCGGCTATAGAAAAGGAGGCACAAGCTATTGTTGAAGCCGTAAAGAAATGGAGACACTATTTAATGAGTCGACATTTCCTCCTTGTTACAGATCAAAAATCAGTATCTTTTATGTTCGATGCCAAGCTATCTGGAAAAATAAAAAATGAGAAAATTATGAGATGGAGACTCGAACTATCTTGTTACAAATACGATATTGTATATCGCCCTGGAAAAGATAATGCAGCTGCTGACACACTTTCCAGAACATGCTCAGCTACTGGCAACAGAACTGAGAGACTGAAATGTCTTCATGAATCACTCTGCCATCCAGGGGAAACAAGAATGTATCATTGGGTTGGAAGTAAAAACATGCCTTATACATTGGAAGAAATTAGACAAATGACTTCTGCATGTCGTGTTTGCTCTGAAATAAAACCAAGATTTCACAAACAAGAAGGGAAACTAATTAAAGCAACATCTCCGTTTGAACGCCTAAACATTGACTTTAAGGGGCCTCTTCCATCAACATCGAAGAATCGCTACTTATTAGCTATAGTCGATGAGTACTCCCGATTCCCTTTTGTTTTTGCATGCCCTGACATGTTAACATCTACCGTCATATCGAACCTGAAACAACTGTTTGCCATTTTTGGAACACCTGCCTATATTCACTCAGACCGAGGCACTTAATTCATGTCACAAGAGTTGAATATTTTCTTAACATCATTGGGCGTTGCTACTAGTAGAACTACTCCTTATAACCCTCAAGGAAACGGGCAAGTCGAGCGATACAATGGAATTGTGTGGAAAACCATTCAGTTATATCTGAAGAACAAAGGAATGAACATCACTCAGTGGGAATCAGTCCTACAGGAGGCTCTTCTCTTTATCCGTTCGTTGCTTTGTACCTCGATAAATACTACCCCTAATGAAAGAATGTTTTCACACCCAAGAAGATCAAGTTACGGCCAGTCTATACCCACATGGTTACTAGAGCGTGTACCTGTTTTTCCTGAAACGAACTGTTCGTCAATCGAAGTATGACCCGATAGTTGACGAGGTTACTCTGTTGGAAGGTAACTCCGAATATGCCCACGTAAGATATCCAGATGGCAGAGAGACTACAGTTTCCACTAGGCTTTTAGCTCCTGCTGGTAAGAACGTTCAGGATATATCAATGGACAGTAGCGGCCCACCAAAAGGTCAAGACATGATCCAGGAAGAAATTGAACCGGCCGAAAATACGGAAAAACTTCCCGAGCCTACACTTGCACAGGGTCCCACACCAGATGCTGCTTTGCGGTTGAGTCTGAATCCTGCTATAGATCCCCCTTTGCGGCGTAGCTCTCGTGATCGTCGGCCTCCGACTCTTCTGCAAGACTTCGTTAGCTCATAGGGAGGAAGAATGTTATAGATCGGTTATTTGAACATAGTTAAATCTAGTTAGTTTAGTTGTCAACATAACTCTGTCAACATTCGCAATTCTGTAGTACAATTCTAAGTTCAATAAAGCCTTTAAATAGGTTAATTATTACAACAGTACTGTTCTCCCAACCAGATGGCATTTTCTCGCTCTTCCAAATAAGCATAATTGGGTTGTAGATCTCTGTGTGAAGCCTTTCCCCGCCATACTTAATTAGTTCTATGTTTATGTTGTCATCCCCAGCCGCTTTTCCATTTTTGTTTTCTTTTATTATATTTTTTATTTCACTTAGCTTCGGTAACTCTATTTCTGTATTTTCTGTTTTGTCAATTAATAACCCGGGGTGTGTATTGGTAGTTAATAATTGTTCGAAATGTTTTACCCATATCTTATTTATTTCTTCCACGCTTTGAGCAATTTCTCCTTGTGTGTTTTTTATTGCCCTTAATTTAGTTGCATGAGTCTTTTTTTGGTTATTCACTTTTCTGTAGAATTTTTTCGAGTTGGTATTTCTACCTTCTTCTTCTATTTCTTCTATTTCTTCTATTTTCTTTTGTAACCATATTTTCTTTTTATGTTTAATTTTGTTGCATTCTCTTCTTATTTTGTAGTATTTTAACTTGTCTGTATGTTTTTGTGTTGTTAGCCAGACATTCCGAAGATTTGATTTTTCTTCAACGTAGGATTTACAAGTCTTAGACAGGCAATTCGTCCGTTTATCGGTTGAAAATCTAGAATACTATTTTTAAATTTTTTTATGATTATAAAACCAACTCCGTTTCTTCGCGAACATTTTCTCCTGAATAAAATACTGTATAGTCTTCCTTATCTATTTGTCCATTTTCCTCCCATCTTAGTTCCTGTAAAGCTGCCACATCTATTTTGTATTTTAATATAACGCTTGCGATTTCTTCCATTTTAGCGGCTATTAACATTGTTCTAATATTCCACGTGCAAAGTTTCTTTGTGTACCATTTTCTGTTATTACGGATTTTCCTTTTCGCTGCGATTGTCGTCATGTTACGATCTTCAGGCATATTTCTTGACCTCAGTTTTTTAGCAAATTTTCTTTACTTCTTCCTAACTATAGGTCTTATTATTTATAATTATTTTTTAGTACCTTACTTTCATTGTTTTTCCATTTTCTTTTTCGATTTTTGCCAATTTTCTTAACTCTCTTTGTATATTTCTTTCTTGTATTGTCATATCGTTTTCTATGTATATGTCATCTCCTGCTAAATGTCGTCTTATTCTTCTTATTTTAGCCAGAATTATTACCTTTTTAAGTTCGTAAGCTTCCGAAATATTTGTTTGTACATTTAGTTGTCTTGCTATAAACTCTTCCACTTGCTTTGGTAGATCCTCTCCTGCTTCAAAGTTTCTAATAATTATATTGTTCTTCTTGTGGTCCTTTTCCATTTTTCAATCTTGTCTTCATTTTTCTGAATCATTATAATCATTGTAATTTATCTCTTACGAATCCTTTATTCGAGTATTCGTGATTCGAATCATATTAGGTGATTTGAATCCTTTTTACTAGGATTCGTCCCAGCTCTGCTACCAAATATACCGTTCGTTCATTGAATATAGATATGGACAGAATGGCAACGCCGGGTAAACAAATCGTCACGTTGAAGCCCTAGCACAAAAAGCTGTTCAAATACTGACATCTTTTGCTTGTGTGCCGAAACCGAATACCCTAAGACAGTCCTGGACAGATTTCTACCTAAAATATTGTTTGAGAACAGAGACTAGATACCATGTTCGCTCCCTCCATGTGAACAAGATTCATTTATACCTATTTTGGATAGGGCCTCTCCAAAATGTCTAAATTATCAAATTTTGAAGAGAGACACCCTCTACAAGCGCGGGAGTATAAGGGAAGAAAAGAACCACAATTTATGGTGTGTTGATGTTATAATTTATGACCTTATCTGTTAGAATAGCGGGTAGTTTCCCTTTTTCCCTTTTTTCAAGCGTTTAAAACCGTCGTTCATGTTTATTTGATGACTAACAATTTAACTCATTAATCAATATGTTATGCCAGTGGCGTAGCCAGGAAGGGGTTACGGAGGGTTAGAACCCCCCTAGTCGCTGCCTACAATTTTATTTTGCCTTTTTAAAATCGCCGCGTGTTTAAAATCATTGAAAAATTGTGCTTTAGTAAGCATCTGCACATCCCCAGATTTAACGCGAAATGATATTATAAATAGTTGTTTTTATGTAGTTTCTATAGAAATATATTATGTTTATGCGAATTATATTATACTTTCTAACCTGTTTTTTTCTTTCTGCGCCTCAGTTAGAAAATCCCCCTTGTAAAAATCCTGGCTACGCCACTGTGTTATGCAATGGTTTTAATTGGTTACGTTTTAATCAAATCGATTAAAAAAGCACGCTAATCTAGCAATAAAAATGTAAAATAAGGTTATAATCAGGGTTCTTAAAAAAACATTTTTTTTTCGTTTAAATTAAAACAAACAGTTATTTTTACAAAACGTTTTTTTTTTCATTGAAACAGCGTTTAAAACATTAACAATTAAAAACATGCTAAAACGTGTTTTAAACACGTTTAAAACGTGTTTAAAACAGAAAATACAGGGCATATACATATCCCTATAATTACAGCGTTTTTTAAAGTTGCGGGAAATCGTTCTTTTAACGCAGTTAATTTGGGGCTTTTAACGAGTGTATTCCACTCCCAGACTAAGCATGAAGTAAAATTTCGAGTTTAGAAAAGCCTAAAAATTTAGATTGGCCGCGTAGCGAAGCGGAACAACCAATCCAAATTAGGCTTTTCTAAATTCGAAATTTTACTTCATGCGCCACGCTTAAAAACACTGATTTACAGTGAAGTAGAAAAATCACAACGATTATAGGCAACCGAATATACATTAGAGTTATTGGGTTGCCTATAATCACTGCTTTAAACATTTTTTTCAGCGCAGAATTTGACGCACGTTTTATCCACATCTACATATTAGATTGCTAAAGCCGTATATTTTAAACGTTACAATATTTTAGTGTTTTATACGCGTGGCGCATGAAGTAAAATTTCGAGTTTAGAAAAGCCTAATTTGGATTGGCCGCTCCGCTTCGCTACGCGGCCAATCCAAATTTTCAGGCTTTTCTAAACTCGAAATTTTACTTCATGCTTAGTCTGGGAGTGAAAAACCCTCATTTAAAGATTTAAATTAAAATCTTAGAAAAAAACAACAACGAATATCGTAAAATTTACAGTGTATGCATATCTATACCTGAAAGAAAAATTCCCTGTATTTAAAAACAACATTTATGCACACAGTTGCGATATTTTATTGTAATAAAATGTTATGTTTGATAATGTTATTTGAAATATCTTCAACAATTTAGCTAACATTTAAAAACATAAACAAAACATTTTAATGAAGTAATATAAAATATAATTTAAGAAATATTTATTGTTAGCAGTTAAGATATTGTAATGTACCCATCTGTATATTTATTTCATTTATATAATTTTTAGTATCCTGCATTTTTGATAATCATATTTAAAGTTATTTATTTCACTTATTGATGTTTGTTGTTTATTTTTACTTACTACTACTGCTAGATGTTATTATCAGAATGCATTTGCTAATGCTACAGCACAGATAACCCTGGGAAGAATAAATAGTTAATTAGAATTTGTACTTAATGGAAAAATTCCGCTAAAGATGATAAAGTTCACCCCGGCTTATGCGTGCCCCTTCTTACGCATTGTTTGCTTAACGAAGAACCATTTTTTTTTTTTTTTTTTTTTTTTTTTTTTTTTTTTCCAAAGTGAGTGGGTCGCTATACGGCCCTCCACTGCGACCGCGAGGGTCTATTGTGGCTCACAATTTAAGGCCAGTCGCGTGTCCTTATAGTTCACCCTCCAAGCCCAACCTCTTGATGAAGTCTACGAGCTTGTCGGGTGGAATCTTGTCAAGGTCCTTCAGTGTTAGTATGGATTGTCCGAGCACTGTGAGCCTGAGCTGATTTCCAGCGGGGCAGGCACAAATAACGTGCTCTGCTGTTTCATCATCTTCTAGGCACAGGCGACACTCCGTGTTATCACTCAGTCCCATTTTGTGCAGATGGTGCCGTAGGCGGCAGTGTCCAGTGAAGAGAGCAGTCAGGGTGTGTATACCCGACCTGCTCTGCTTCAGCCATGACTCTGTTCTGGAGGTGGATGCTTCACTTATCACTGCTCTGGAATGTCTCATCCCAGGGCACTGTTGCCAGTAGTTTAGCATCTGATCATTCAGCCATCTCCTGTTAGTGTTCTTGGCTACTACTCTAGGTATTCCAAGAGCAGGTTCTGGTCCGATGAATGCGGTATCCGCTCCCTTCCTGGCCAGGGAATCGGCTAGTTCGTTTCCCTGTATGCCAGAGTGCCCGGGCACCCACATCAGACTGACCCTGTTGTTCTCTGCCAGTTGGCAAAGTATCTGCTTGCAGTTCCACACCAGCAGGGATGAGGTTCGGGTTGTTTCCAAAGCCTTCAAAGCCGCCTGGCTGTCGGAACAGATATTAATTGATCTGCGCACCCAACCCCTTTGTAGGAGCTCCCGAGCGCACATCTCAATGGCAAATATTTCTGCCTGTTGTATCGTGGCATGTTTACCGAGGCTGTAGGAAAGTTCAGTCCTTGGTTTACATCCGACTACTGCGGCTCCTGTACCAGATGGCAGTTTTGAGCCGTCGGTATACCAGTAGGAATCAACCTGTCCTGGGGCGGTTTTGTATCGCTCCCAGTCGTCTCTATCCGGAAATAGGACTTTGTACGGTTGATGCTCACTGTACTCTGTGACTGTAAAGTCTGTCTTCATATTCAGACTGTCTTCTGACTCGATGGCCTTAGACAGTCCGTTCGGTATGAAGACTATTCTTTGCGGGTCTATTAGAGCCGCATGATGGAATCGATATGTTGCCAATCTGGCCTCCCCCTGTATTAAGATATGTAGAGGGGTCAGGTTCAGTAGCATTTCCATAGCTGCTGACGGTGTAGTTCGGATAGCTCCCGTTACCGCCACCATTGCCATTCTCTGCAGTGCAGTGAGCCTATTTATGGCCGTTTTGCGAGTTGTAATCGGCCACCAGGCAACACAGCCGTAGGTGATAATCGGTTTAATAACCGCACCATACAGCCAGTACATTTGTTTGGGGTTAAGACCCCAAGACCTGCCACATATACGACGGCATGTCCAAAGCGAGTGTCTCGCTTTGTGTATGGTCTTGTCTAAATGGGAGTTCCAGGTTAGAGATCTATCTAGGGTGACACCCAGATATTTCGCTTCCTCCACAAATGGAATTGTTTCACCGTGTAGGGTGAGAGGTTTTATTTTCAATTTCCTCCTTCTGGTGAACGGGAGAATTAGTGTTTTACTTGGGTTTACGCTAAGTCGTTCCCCTTCACACCAGCTCCTCGTCGCATCCAGTGCTTCTTGCAGGGCACACCAGACTGTGTTTTCGTCTGTTCCCCTTGCAAGGATGACTATGTCATCCGCATACGCCTGTACTTCCACGTCAAACGTATCTAAAATCGCGAGTAGGTCATCCACCAGTAGGGACCAAAGCAGGGGAGACAAAACCCCGCCCTGCGGGCATCCCCTGGAGGTTCTTAGCCTGACAACGTCACCACAGAGTGACGTCGTAACTGTCCTCGCGTCTAGCATTGCTCGTATCCAGCCTGTTACGGCCGTCGGAACCCCTCTATCTTTTACAGACTTACAGAGGGATTCCGTTAATGCTGCATTGAACGCACCTTCAATGTCAAGGAAAGCCGTTAACGCAATTCCCTTTGAGTCGAGGGTCTGCGAGACTTTCCCGACTAGATTGTTCAACGCCAGGTCCGTGGACTTCCCCTTTTGATAGGCATACTGATGTACATTGAGAGGGTTGGTACCCAGTACTTCCCTCCTGATGTATCCATCCAGCACCTTCTCCAGGGTCTTTAGAATAAAAGACATCAGGCTAATAGGCCGGAAGGATTTAGGCAGCGGATCCTTACGGCCCGCTTTTGGTAAATATACCACCTTTACCTCCGACCAGCTAGTCGGTATATAATTCCAAGCTAGGCTAGCTCTGAAGAGTTTTATGAGATGGCGGATGACACTCTCCAAGCCCTGTTGAATCAGAGCTGGAAAGATCCCGTCCAAACCTGGTGCTTTGTAAGGTTGGAAGGATTTTACAGCCAAGCTTACAGTTCCATAGGTAACGATTTTATTTGCCACCGCCCAGTCCTGCTTTCTGGGTCGTTTGATTCGATCCCATGAGCGCACCGCGGCAGATGTAGTGTCACCTAGAAACAAGCAATCTGGGAAGTGATTTTGGGCCAGAATCTCTAACGTTTCTTTACCAGAGCCTGTGTACGAGCCATCCGGTCGTTTTATCGATCCGAGTGCCTGCCCCGGTTCCCTGGCTAGGACCTTGTGGATTCTTGCACTGCAGGGGGTATCATTGATATCCCCGCAGAATTTCCTCCAGGACTCCCTTTTTGCCCTGCGGATTTGTTTATTATATTCGGTTAGAGAAGTTTTATAAAGTTCCCAGTTGCCTGCTTCCCTAGCCCGGTTGAATAGTGTTCGGACTTTTTTCCGCATTTTCTCAAGTGAGTGATTCCACCAAGAGGCATTTTTGCTGTCTCTTTTACATTTTAGTGGGCAGTTTTCATGATACGCTGAGACGATAGACTGGCAGATATGCTCCGCCGCCGTCTCAATGTCTTCATGGCGTTTAATTGTAGGGGTCGTTTGTCCCAGCAGATCACTAAGAGTACGCTTATATCCGTCCCAATTAGTGCCTCTGACATTTCGATATTCCACTACAGGTCTAAGACTGCCTTCAATATTAAATTGAATATTCCGATGGTCCGAACACGATGGTTCGGTAGATACCTTCCAATCGGAAATTTTTGTGCTCATAAGTTTGGAGCAGAACGTAATGTCTAAGACCTCTGCACGATTTTTCGTTACAAAGGTTGGTTCGTTGCCAGTGTTATTCACCTCTAGCCCTTCACCTATGATAAAATTTAGTAAAAACTCACCTCTCTGGTTGATGTCCGTGCTGCCCCACACAGTGTGATGGGCATTGGCATCACAGGCAACAACCAGGTGGATATTGTTCCTCCTGCTGTGGGCCACAAGTTGTCTCACCGCCGTAGGAGGTGGTAATTCTGCGCTGTCTCCCGGGAAGTATGCCGAGCAGGCTATTATGTCTAGCCTGCCGTTCCCCACCGGGAGATTCAGCTGGACGGTTACGATGTCCCTGGTGCAGAATTCTGTTAACAGAAAGTATTGGATGTTATTCCGGACTATAATACACGCTCTGGGTTTTTCGCCAGAGCCATATGATATTACCTTTCCGGATAGGTTGCTGAGGCCGTTTATTCGGCCTGAGCTGGACACCCATGGTTCCTGAATGAAGGCGAGGTCGATCCGCTCTTCAATAAATTTCTTGCCAAGGAGGAAGGATGCCCCCTTGGCGTGTTGCAGGTTTGCCTGCACACACTTCACCGGGGGAGTCATTTTCCCTCCGGTGGTTTGCGTCCTTTGAAGGTCGATTTACCGCCCTTCTTAGGATGCATTTTTCCCTTCGCAGGGCCTTTTCCTTTGGCGGATTGGGCTGCCTCAGGAACCACTGATTTTGTGGTGGTATTTGAGCCACTGCCACAGGCCTGTTCAGCTGAGGGGGGCGTTATTAGTCGCTCTTCCTCACCCTTTTTCGGCTCTGTGGCAGTGGTTTTGTCTTGGCTCTTGTCCCCTCCTTTGGTTCTGAACAGTACTTGTCCAAAACCAAAGTATGGTTTGAGCTGCATCTCCCTGAGACAGGCCATAGACCCGTCGTCCAGGGAGAATGTCCATGTTTGGCCGGGTCCTGCCGTCTCCTGACGTAGAACCGACCAATCGCGGGTATTAAGTCCCGGGTTCATAATCCTCAGACGTTTGAGGACAACATCCTGCGTAAGCCGATGTCCAGCTTCGTCATCCGGGATGTATGCCACGCAGATGTGTGGTTTGGGTAGCTCCTTACCCTGTACACATCTGAGTTTCGCGTTCTCCCATGGCTGGAGGCGTGTTATCGCGCTCCTAAGCCAGGTGACGGTCGACTCATCAGCGCACGTCAGCAGAAGCCATCCAGGTCTAAGTGAACAGGCCTGGAATCTTACCGAGGGGCCATCATCCGGGATGCTGTCCACCTCGGTTAGTATGCCTCTGCGCAGGGTCGATAGTTGTTCAGCCGTCAGGGCAGAGCCAGGATAATCAGCGTGGATAATGCCCACCCTGACGCCCCCAGCCGCTGCCCTGTATGAAGGCTTCGGCGCCGGCGCAGAGATATTTGGTGTATCCTGCTTGCAGGGTTTCTTAATATTATTTTCCTGCTCAGGTATACTGGTGTCGGAGCGTTGCCGTTTTTTGGCTGGCTTGGCAGTAGAGGGGGATTTAGCCCCCTCTGCCTCCCTGCTCTTACGGACTTGCTCCAGCACCGTATTCAAGGCAGTTTCGTATGGTATTCCGCTCTTGATGAGTTTGGAGAGTCGCTTTCTTGCAGCCCCTCCAAACCTCTTGTGTGTCAGCGAGAGGTTGCGCATTTTGTCGGCAGCCTCTTCGCTGGGCCCTGCCTCGGACACGGCGTGAGGAGAAATGATCTCCCGCTCACACCCTGCCTCGGACTCGGAGTGAGGGGAATTGGTCTCCCGCTCACGCCTTGTCGAGGTCTGGGGCTTGTTAGGAGTGGGTTCGACCCCAGTCTCCGTTTTGTCCTCAAAGTGAGGATCGAGGGTACCCCCCTCGTTGGGTTTTTGTTTTGAGTCGTTGTCCATTTTAGTCCCACGAGTCAGGAAGAAATAAAAGGTCGATCCAGGCAGTGCTCCTATACCTGGACAAGCCTATTTAGCTCTTGGAGGTCGGCCGGTATCCAGAGTTCGCTTAATAGGAACCAGACTTTCCCATCTGGCCAGCTACCGGCACACTGCCAGTAGCCATGGTCTTCGCATAAGCAGTTCCACGCTAACCATGGGGATTTGATGTTGAGGTTGTCTCCTCTCGGCCCGGGCAATTAAGCCAAGACCCCCTATACCACTACAGCAGAATGCTGTAGAAGTACGGTATGACTGCTACTGTGGTGCCAAAGCCTCACAGCAGCAGGCGCCGTTGGGAACCCTGTACTGACCCTTAGCCACGACACGACAGCTGGGTAGGGTTGTTGGGTGACAAGAAAGGGCATTATGAGGACTTCGGACAGAAGGCTCTTTAGTCGCCTTTTACGACAAGCGAGCACACTCTGGGTTTATTCTATTCCGAACCCAGACGGTCACGAAGAACCATTATTATTATTAATCTAATAGTAACGAAGAACCATTATTCATTACTATTAGATTTTATTTCGGGCACTTCTGATTTGACTCTCGAACGCAAGACAGTAAAAATATTACTTACTCCGATTAAATTCAATAAATTTCGTTAAGAAAGCTAGTTAAAGTTTTTAAATATATTATATTGTAATATTCATAAGTTTCTCAGTTAAGAAAATAGAATTGATATTCGTTATATAAAAACATCAAGTTATTTTAACCTCACCCAGAATAAAAGAACCTACTTAATATTAAATAAGTGATAAATATTGAAAATACTAAATGATTAACTTTACAATTGGCGCAGTCGAAATTGGAGTTCTGGGAATCTTTAAAAATTGTGATACTTGTGTAATTCGCAACCAATTAAGTGAGTAGTCATTTTCTAATCGAGGACACGTATCACCTGGACATCACCACCTACGAAATCCAAGACCTAGACTTCGGGAGGAAAGGACATCAGAACACGGTTCAACCTGGACATCATCACCGACGAGATCCGAGACCTAGACTTTGCGAGGGACCCGGAGCCACCTGGACAACCCCACTGGCGTGACCTAGGATAAAAACTCCACGAGCCCACATCAGGACCCGGAGCTACCTGGACATCACCACAGACGTGCCCCAGGATTAGGACTCAGTGAACGTCCTCGCAGAACAAAATCAGGACCAGGATCATCATCGAGATTCCAAGAAACCGAGCCTACAATGTTCGTAATTGTCTTAATGTGAGTGAAATAATTTCTACTTAACTGGGAACCATTTTACGCAATTTTCTTTAGAATCAATTTCCTTAAATTTTATTTTGAACAGCAATTTTTTTTCTTTTACTTAAAATTAAAATCTATCAACGAAAAAAAAAATGGCAGCTAATGGGGATATTAACACATTAATTCATTTTAGTAGTCAATTAACTGTAACTTTTGATTCTACTTCCAATAACTTAGAATATTTTATTAATTCTGTAGCGATGTTTTTCAATATATACCCGAGAACTTACAAGGTCAGTTTTTGCTTTCAATAAAAAATAAAATTTTAGGTGAAGCGGGTGTTTTAACTATAAGTAGGGTAATAAAAACATGGGATGAACTTGAGCAATTACTGAGAAACAATTATTCTTCAAAATTTTGTCATATTTGCAATTTAAATTCACATGATACTCGCAACTGTCGTTATAATAACTTAAATAATAAAAATGAATCTACTGTTCAGTGCAATTATTGCAAAAGATTTGGCACGTTATTCGTGATTGTTTTAAAAGACAAAATTCATCCGATTATTGGAATAATGAAAATTCAAATATTCGTAGAAATTTTAATTCAAATGATAAATTTAATTCCAAGGATTCTGATAATGAGTGTAGTAATTCTTTTAATTTAATTGAAAGTAATATTAATTTTATGTCTAAATTTATTACTAACAACTATAAACATCAAATTCCAATAAAAGCATCAGATTTACAAGAAATATATAAATGTAGCCAAAATATTCCTGAATCAACTCTTCAATCTACTGAAGTTGATAATGACATAAGTTGCAATGATAAAGAAGTTAACGTAGATAATGATAGTAATCTTAAAAATAATCAAATTATTTCTGAAAACTCGAGTCTTGATGTAAAATTACAACTAAATAATGATAATAAAACAAGAAATGAGATACTTAATAACAATATAAATAATATTTTTCCTAATGATTAAATTATTTCAAAAGTATGTACTATTGATGTTTCTCCTGATACAACAGAAAATGTAATTAAAAATGCTAATTATGTTCACAGTGAAATTAAAGAAAATTGTGATAATAATAATATAGAATTTGGTATTAATAGTGGAATTAAAAAGGATTCTATTATTGAAGTAACGTCAGATAATTATTGCAATTTAAATATTATTTCAAGTCAAAAATATAATAATAGTGATGAAGATACGGTAAATATTTGTGCTACATTTGAAACTGAAAATGTTAATAATAATCCTGAGTCTAATATTTGTTTAGATAGTAAATTTTGCCATTCAAATAGTGATATATTAGGAAATTCGTTACCAAATTGCGTAATAACAAATTATAATTTGAGTGATATTGTTCAAAACGAAAATAATAATTTTTGTATTTCAGCAGAAACATTAGAAAAAGATATTAATAATCATTTCACAAATCTTTCGAAGAGAGCAGAAGTTAAAAATAAAATAAGTAATGTTTCTAGTCAAAACCACATTTTATGTAATGATCATATTAATAATAAAAGAAACAGTACTCTTGGTAGAATTTACTCTAATTACACTGGTCGGCATGAAAATCGGCCCTGGCACCATTCCTGCTGATTCTTATGTAAAATGACCTCCTGAATCCGAATATGACCTCCGTTTTCCCCATCACCCACCGTTTTCGGGGGAGGCCCCCACCTATTTTTATCACTTTTCGATAATTTGGAGGGATGAAAAGGATTATTTTAGCCTTTACGTTTCTTCTGAGGGGCTAGAGAGGTGAAAAGTTCCAAAACATGAACATTTGTAGCAAGGAGGTAGATTTGGGGGGGGGGGGGGGATTTGATCGATTTTTCCGTTTTTTTCGCAGTTTATTCACTTATTTTCTACATATTCCAGCTTCCATCCCCCCTCATCCTCCCCCAAACAATAAAAATATATAGCAACAATAATAAAAATATATAGCAACAATAATAAAAATATATAGCAACAGTTCGGAAGATTCACTGTACCACGCTGGCGCTCTCAATACCTCGCGCGCACATGTTTGCCCAGGAATTTTCATGCTTTGACAGGTTTAAACTTGCATTGCTCTTGTCACTATAGACCTGCACTGTAATCCTTATCTTCCCTCAGTACATCTCTAGCGATCGTAGAGTCAACTTGTCGGTGCTCTAGACGGGGATTCTGTGTTTCCAAGTTGTTTAAATTGTGTATAACGGTAGACATTTTTTAATTCCGGCTTTTTCCAAGTGAATTACAGTACGTGAGTGTGAGTTGTGATTAATATCGAGCATTTATTTACTGTTTAATTATGCCACGCGAGCGTAAAAATCATCTCGATAGCTTCTGCTATGTTTGCGGGGAATTGACTTTAAAAGCGCAACGAAAACCCCTTTCTCCGCTTCTTAAAACTGCTTATAAATTTTACTTTGATTGCCAAGTTGGCGATCAGGACAAGAATTGGGCTCCAACAGTTTGCTGCACTACTTGTTACAGGAGCTTGACCAAATGACTCAAAGGTACCCGTAAATCAATGCCATTTGCTGTGCCCATGGTTTGGCGCGAACCTCGCTGTCATCTCACAGATTGTTACTTTTGTATGACTTCCACCGTCGGGTTATCTAGCAAAAGTAAGCATACTATTCAGTATCCTAAGACCAGTTCCTCACAACGAATCTTTGCCAATCCCAGTGCCCCCAAATACCTATACTCTAGAGCCAGAAACGGATTTGAAAGACTTTGAGCCACAGCCTGGACCATCTTATGATACGTTCACCGATGATGAAGAGTGTTCTGCTGATTCAGCTCATCGAAAACCTCACCTCGTTACTCAGTCGGAATTGAATGATCTCGTCAGGGATTTGGAGTTACCTAAGAGTAAATCTCAACTTCTTGGATCTCGACTTCAGCAGTGGAATCTCTTAGAAAAGGGTGTAAAAATCTCTTCTTACAGGACTAGGCAGTCAACCCTGAAATTACTTTTTTCGGCAGATGGAGGCTTAGTGTTCTGCCCTAATTCAAATGCATTGATGATAGAACTGAAGATGCCATGTGACCCAGACAAATGGAGACTATTTATAGACTCATCAAAGACAAGCTTGAAAGTTGTCCTATTGGCCAATGGGAATGAGTTACCATCACTCCCGGTTGCATACTCTGTGGATATAAAGGAGACGTACGAAAACATCAGCCGGATCCTTGATAAAATCAAATACCATGATTATAATTGGAAACCTTGCGCTGACTTGAAAGTTGTTGCTCTACTCATGGGCCTGCAATCGGGCTTCACAAAATACTGCTGCTTCCTATGCGAATGGGACAGCCGAGCCCGAGACAAACATTACATCGTACGGAACTGGCCTCTGCGAGAAAGTTTTACTCCCGGTCAGAAAAACGTCGCTCACGATCCTCTGGTCCCGAAGGAAAATATTTACTTGCCGCCTTTGCACATCAAACTCGGATTGATCAAACAGTTTGTGAAAGCAATGGACAAGACCAGTGATGCATTTCAATTTTTGAAAACTAAATTCCCTCGTCTTAGTGAGGCTAAAATCAAGGAAGGAGTTTTCGTGGGCCCCCAGATTAGACAACTTTTCCAAGATTCGACGTTTATTGAACACCTGAATCGAAAAGAAAAACGAGCTTGGATTACATTCCAAAACGTGTGTGAGAACTTTTTGGGTAACAACAAAAGTGATGATTATGTCGCTCATGTCTCTTAAAGTGCATTTCCTTCACTCACACCTGGACTTCTTCCCTGAAAATTTAGGAGCAGTTTCGGATGAACACGGGGAACGGTTTCATCAAGACATCTCTAAGTTCGAGAGGAGATTTTCGGGGAAGTGGAATGCGAGCATGTTAGCAGAGTACTGCTGGTTTTTGATACGAGAAACTTCTACCTCAGGGTGCAAAAGGAAAGCAAGCACCAAATGAAGGTACTTATCTTAGTTATTTATTATTCTTTACATTTATTATTTTACATTTATTATTTTACTTTTTATTTATTATTCTTTACAGCTAAAATAATCCTTTTCACCCCTCCAATGGATGGGGGAAACATCCATTGAGAGCGCCAGCGTGGTACAGTGAATCTTCCGAACTGTTGCTATATATTTTTATTATTGTTGCTATATATTGTTGCAATATACTTTTATTATTTGGGGGTGTTTGGGGGAGGATGAGGGGGAATGGAAGCTGGAATATGTAGAAAATAAGTGAAAAAAAATTGATCATTTTTAATGATTTTTTTACAATTTAAGGGGGCAAATCCCCCGCCAAATCTACCTCCTTGCTACAAATGTTCATGTTTTGGAACTTTTCACCTCTCTAGCCCCTCAGAAGAAATGTAAAGGCTAAAATAATCCTTTTCATCCCTCCAAATTATCGAAAAGTGATAAAAATAGGTGGGGGGCCTCCCCCGAAAACGGTGGGTGATGGGGGAAAACGGAGGTCATATTCGGATTCAGGAGGTCATTTTACATAAGAATCAGCAGGAATGGTGTCAGGGCTCGAAAAAAAAAATTTTTTTGCAGACCAGTGTTATTCTATAGATGAATTTAAAAATAATTTTAAGTTAAATTCACGATTTATACCAAAGAAAATGAAAAATGTGTTCAGAAATCATCAAATTATAAACAAAAATTGCAAACATGATAAGAGTATTGGAGAAAGGTTTAAACATCTAAATTTAAATAATGATTTAAGTATAATTTTTGTCAAAAATACAAATAAAAGATTATTAAGAGGAAGTCAAATTAGGAAAAATAATCGTCGACAATTAAAGATTTATAAAAATAATTTAATGAACTGTTATAAAATAAACTTTGGAAATTTAAAAATAAATGATAATTATCAAAAAGATTAGTTAAATAATAGTAAATGTCGTTTTAAAAAATATTTTCCAAATTTTGGCAATAGAACTAAAAATTATAAAATGTTTTGTGTAAAATATAAGAAGATTTTGAAAATAAAATGTTTTTTCAAAGCAGATTTCAGTGATGAATTAATAAATTAACATAAATTCATTCTTATTTTTATTCAAATTTACTTACGTACATATATCTTATTATAATAATTTAGATGCAATCAATTAAATTAAGAATATATTCAATGGAATATTTATCTTTTGTTTTGTTATAAGATTAAATAAGTTTTATTTTTTGATATTCAAATTTGATATTTTATTGACGAGAGCATTATGTGCAATATTTAATTAAAATTAGTTGATTTATGAAAATAATGTTTGTGATTTATTAGGAAAAAAGTATAACGAATTTAAAATAGGTTTCCATTGCGACAAGTGTGTTCGATATAATTACGGTCTATAGTTAAAATAATAAAAACGAAACTTTCTTTAAGTCTTGATAGATAATTATTATTTATTTGACATAATGTCAAATTCTTAAGGAGAGCAAGTTTATTTGGGTCTTAGAGGTATTGTATTCATGCTGCTATATTTGGATTTCACTATGTTTCTTATATTCCTTTATTAAAAAGAGTAAAACAAATTATCTAAAAAGAAAGTTTTAAAACGTATTTCATTTTTTTTTTAGTAATTAGAAATATTTTTTTATTAAATTAGGATATTTTATGTTCTTTGGTTGATTTACTCAATATAAATAAAATTGTATGTGTTATAAATAGGTGTTATTATGATATGTTTCTGTACTATTGTTAATTGTTTAGTCAATATAACCTTACTCAAAATGAGTGTGTTTTTCAGGTTAATTGAACTATAACATAGTATCTATATCTAAAACATTTAAAAAGCACAGTTTACTTTTCATTTTAAGATTATTGTTTTGGTAAATTGATAACATTGGGTTCCTGGTTTGTAAAATTATTTCAATTACATAAATAATGTGTTATTTTTTTCAGGAAATAGTGAAGTAAATTTTATTGTCTATGTATTTTTTCTATGTTTTTGTATAAATCTTATTTATTTTATTGCAGATTTTTTAAAACTTAGTAAATGTTGAAAATTTTTAATTTGAACAATATAAAATTGATCTAAAATGAAGAAAAAAAAAAATAACAAGATTCTCTTTCAAACTTAAAATTGGGTTTATTATTGCGTGTTTTGTATAAATCTTTGATTTTTATTGATTTTTTTGTTTTAAATAAAAAAAAAGAAATAGTATCTCAAGTTTTCACAATGATTTATCTATGTATTGTATATATGTTGTTTTGTAACTTGACTATTTTATCTTGAATTTGTTTTAATCTTTAATTCTAAAAAAAATACTTATGTGCAAGAATCTTTTTCAAATTTATGTTATTGGGTTAATTATTGTGTTTATTGTATATATATTTAATTTCTAATGAATTGTTTTCTCTGTTTAAAATTTGAAAATAAAAAATGATAAAAAAAAGAAGATAAAAAAAATAAATATCTCAACTTTTAAAAAATGTTTTTGTAAAACTGTGTGCATTTATGTATTGTATATAATTATGTATGATGTTTTGGACTTTTACAAATGTATTTTATATTCTTTTTAAACTCTAATTATTAAAAAAAATATATATCATATTACATATGATCTATTTTTTTGTTGTTTAAGGGGGGAAGTGTAATGTACCCATCTGTATATTTATTTCATTTATATAATTTATTTCATTTATATAATTTAATACTTTAGTATCGTGCATTTTTAATAATCATATATAAAGTTATTTATGTTTGTTTCACTTATTGATGTTTGTTGTTTATTTTTACTTAAATATTATTCATTGCTAGATGTTATTATCAGAATGCATTTGCTAATGCTAGAGCACAGATAAGCCTGGGAAGAATAAATAGTTAATTAGAATTTGTACTTAATGGAAAAATTCCGCTAAAGATGATAAAGTTCACCCCGGCTTATGCGTGCCCCTTCTTACGCATTGTTTGCTTAACGAAGAACCATTATTCATTACTATTAGATTTTATTTTGGGCACTTCTGATTTGACTCTCGAACGCAAGACAGTAAAAATATTACTTACTCCGATTAAATTCAATAAACTTCGTTAAGCAAGCTAGTTAAAGTTTCTAAATATATTATATTAAATATTCAGAAGTTTCTCAGTTAAGAAAATAGAATTGATATTCGTTATATAAAAACATCAAGTTATTTTAACCCCACCCAGAATAAAAGAACCTACTTAATATTAAATAAGTGTTAAATATTGAAAATACTAAATGATTAACTTTACAATATTAAAAAACCGTTTTAATCAAATTTAATGTTTAATACATGTTTTTAACAAATTGAACGTTTAAAACATATTTTAAACAAATTTAAGATTTAAAAAATGTTTAAAACAAAACTGTTTAAGACACGACGGCTGTTTTTAAACATATTTAAAACACTGTATTAAAACAAAGTGTTTTGAACATAACAACGCTGGTTATGATTGATCATCTTGTTGCTATTAAGAAACAAAATTAAAAATCAGGTTTATTATTCTCTATATTTCACAATAAAATATAACATTACATTAAACTTGTACTGTCGCGGCTGCGAAGGGTCATTCAGTGGTCTCGATCCTACTCTCCAAGACAGCTGTTTAAGGATTTCCTTAAATAAATAAAGCATAATTGTTTAGGTATAAATTTTATAGTAAGATTTTATAAGATTTATTTGAACTTGCATTATCTGATTAACAAGTATTATGACTACTTACCTATGATTAATTGAATAAAGATTATTCTAATATTCGTCACAGCGAAGTTTATAAACAATTTACCTAAATAACTTTATTTTACTGCGCCTGTAAAACTCACTCACGTCACTGACATTGTTCATCACTAGAGTCTGGATTTTAAGCATTTTGCTTATTGTCAATTTTATAAGCAGAACAGATTGGTTTTGAAATCTTCACGTTTCAAGAAAAATGCAATCGTTTGACACTACTTTTATTTTGCTTATTTTGCTTTTTTGTATATTTTAGCTTATTATGTCTTTTTTGCATATTTTAGCTTATTTTGCTTTTTTTGCTTATTTTCCTTTCTTATGCATATTTAAAATATTTTGCTATTGTGCCAATTTTAGCTTATCGGTACGTATTCGTGCTTTCGTGTGCTTGTTTTTTTTTTTCTATTTTATTGCACACATTATTTTTTCAATAGCGGGAATACTATTACGCTTGGCACAAAAATCGGAAAATCCCCAAACAACGTGAATAAATTTTTGGTAAATAAATAGAGAATTCCCGATGTTCATTACGGGCTGAGTACGTGATTTACAAAATTTTCGTATGTGCTCAGATTTGAGAGAAATTAACACAAAACTCTTCGGACTGTCAAAGCTATACTGTGCTTACCCTGATTTAGTCCTGGAAGGGTCGAGAATATTTTGCAGATGTTGCATGAAAACGGTGAGTGAAATGTTACATATATTTATATTAATTTAAAATGTATGTGTTTCGAGTGGTAACAAATGCCAATACATTTTCTTAGAAATTAATAATAGTTATTTACTCTGTTATTCTGTACACGCTGTAGATATTTACTTATTGCGAAATATAATAATGAAAATGCTGCCAAATTAAAAATTAATAAAAGGCTATTGTTTCGTTAGCAGGGGTGTGTGTTTTCAATTAGTTTATTATTCTTCGTAAAACTCGTAAATGTAACAAATAAAATAAGATTTGAAATATTTCATTGTATAATCCACATATGGGCAACCCCCGGCCCGCTGTAAGATATGGTCCGGCCCGCGAGACATTTTGAAAAAACCCAATTAAAAAAATATTACATTAGGTACTTATACTCACGGGAGTGACAGTGAGGCGGCAAACATCAAATTCTTTGATGTTTGCCGCCTCACTCTTTGATAATCGCCGCCACTCGACTTGCTCCATCAAATTCTTTGAGGTTTGCCGCCTCACGGGCGACACATCAAAAGATTTATTGCTTCTCAATTATTCTAAACTAGTTTATTCTAGATTATTCGTTCATTTTGCCTATATAAGCAGGTGGATGGCCCGAACGTTAGTTCAGTTCTATTTGAGCTACCGAGGTGATAACTTGGACAAGCGATATTCTAGCGAACTGCTCGAGCCGTCAACTTGCTTTGTGACTTTGTGTGCATCTTGAGTGGTTACTAACTATAGTTTGTTATTAAGTTTATTGAACGAAAAGTAAACAAAAATGATGTCTGGTGGAAAGAAACAAAAAGTAGATACAGAGGGTCGCCATTTTCAAAAAAATGGACTGAAGAATTCTTTTTTATCTTGCACAATGGTAAGCCTATTTGTTTGCTGTGTAATGAATCCATTTCAATAATGAAAGAATTCAATATAAAGAGGCATTACTCAACTAAGCATGCTACGCTGCACTCACTGACAGGACAATTAAGAACAGACAAAATTCGGAAGCTTACCGCAAATTTGGAAAAACAGCAACAAATGTTTCATAAACAAAGAACACAACTTGATAATGTTGTGAAAGCTAGTTTTACAGTTAGCTCAAAATTAGCAAAGGCATTAAAACCATTTGCCGAAGGAGAATTTATCAAGGAGTGTATGTTAGAAGTTTGCGGTATTATGTGTCCTGAAAAGAAAAAGGAATTTTAAAAACTTAGTTTGTCAAGACGAACTGTTGTTCGACGTATAGAAATTATGGCTAATGATATAAAAACAACATTGACTGACCGTATGGCTGGTTTTGAATCATTTTCCATAGCATTAGACGAGAGCACCGATTTGTCTGACACAGCTCAACTGGCTATATTTATTCGAGGTGTTGATAAGGAGTTCACTGTTACTGGGGAATTTCTTGCTTTGCAGCCGCTAAAAGGAACCACTACAGGAGAGGATATTTTTATTGAAGTTCAAAAGGTATTCACAAGTTTTGGCTTGCCGTGGTCAAAATTAATTGGAGTATGCACTGATGGTGCACCTTCTATGGTCGGCTTACGTAAAGGTTTCATCGGAATTTTGAATGAAAAAGCAACAGAATTAAATGTGCAAAAAGATGATTTGATGGTCCTTCATTGCAATATCCACCAACGGAACTTGTGTTCTAAGTCCATTCGACTCCAGAATGTTATGAACGTGGTAGTAAAAACCATCAATTTTATTCGAGGGCTTAACCATCGTCAGTTCAAGGCGTTTTTGGATGAAATATCAGCTGAATATAATGACGTAACATATTATTGTGAAGTCAGATGGCTGAGCAAAGGAAAAATGTTGAAACGGTTTTACGAGCTTAGAAATGAGATAGCAGACTTTATGAAAATAAAAGATAAACCACTATCTGAATTAAGTGACCCAAAATGGATATGTGACTTAGCATTTCTGGTCGATCTTACAGGCTCTTTGAATGATTTAAATTTGAAACTTCAAAAACAAGGACAGTTAGTAAATGATTTGTACAGCCATTTAAAAGCGTTTCAGATCAAACTACGCTTGTGGGAGTCACAGATGCTGTCTGGTAACAGTTACCTTTTCAACACGCTCTCTGCGTATGAAAATATTGCTTATGCTCAATATGCTGAAGAACTCAAGTTACTGTCGGAACAATTTTCGAACAGATTTTGCGACTTCAAAAACATGGAAGACTGTTTCAGTTTATTTGCTACTCCTACAACATATATTGTACAAAATGCTCCAATACACTTACAAATGGAGTTGATCGAGATTCAAGAAAATTCACTCCTAAAATCCAAATTTGAAGACGTAGAGTTGTGCGATTTCTACAAAAAATACCTAGAAGAAGACAATTTTCCGCAGCTTAGAAAATTCGCAAGATGATTGATTTGTGCGTTTGGCAGTACTTATAAATGCGAACAGTTCTTTTCATTGATGAAAGTTAATAAATCAACACACCGTACAAGACTGACTGACAATAATTTGGAAAATTCTTTACGTCTTTGTGTCAGTGGAATTAATCCAAATATCGATGGATTAGTTTCCCAAATTCAAGCTCAAGTGTCTAATTGATTTCGGTGTATTTAACTTTCGTAGTTTGTAACAATTGCAAATTTAACGATTTAATTATAATGTACCAATTTTTTAATTTTCATTTTGTTATTTTAATAAATTGTACTATAAGAACATTGTCGTATTATTTCATGTCTAATATCTATCGCAAAAAATATTATCACTACTTTAAAATGCACTAAGTACTTTTAAACGCGGCCCGCGGAGGTATTTGCACGCTAAAGTTTGGCCCTCAACATGTCAAAGGTTGCCCATACCTGGTATAATCCAATATCCGGCTGTGTATTTGCACGGGAAATAGTTGTTCCTATAGGTGGATTTTATACGAACATTGTCGTAATTTTATATACAAGGTGGCCAGAAAAGGTGTGATAATCTTCAGGTAGAGTGGTTCATTGATTAATTTCAAGCAGAAAATTTAAGTAAAAAAATATTGTATTGTGGCTTATAACTCCTCACGAGCCAATTTAAAGAAATGTAAATTTGTGCAACAGTGGATCAAACAAGTGTTTAATTTAATAATAATCATAAATTTAACAAATCTACAAAAATTAATATTTGAAGTATACATCAAAAATGAAAGATTAAAGTAAATGTTCAAATTGATAACCATCCGTTTCTAAGCAGATCTGGAGCCGTCGTGGGATAGAATTAATTACTCGGAGCAACATCTCTTCAGTAATTAATTCCACTGCAACACGAATTCTATTCATGATGTCTACATTGTCCACTGGAGGTGTTGCATACACCTTTTCTTTTAAAAATCCCCAAACGAAAAAATCAAGTGACCTTGCTGGCCATAGTATGGGTCCATTGCGCCCAATCCATCTATTTGGAAAATGTTCGTCCAACCATTCTCTTGAAATTCTTGCTGTATGAGGTGGTGCACCATCATGCATGTACAGCATGTTGTTTACTAAATTTAGTGGAACATTCTCCAAAACTTCTTCTAAAATATTTACATAATTTAAGGCATTTAATCTTTGATGAATAAAAAAGGCCCAATTACACGTAAATTTAGAATACCAAGCCAGACGTTAAGTGAACATTTCCTTTGATGTCCCATTTCTCTAACCGCCCGAGGATTTTCTTCTGCCCAAAAGTGATAATTATGACAATTAAATACCCCATCTCTAGTGAATGTACATTCATCACTCCAAAGAATTTTAAATAAAAAATTTGGTTCTTCCCGAATTTCATCTAAAATCCTGTCACAAAACATACGTCTACGCTCGTTATCATTTTCATACAGTGGTTGAACTTTTCTTGCATGAAATGGACGCATTCGATTTTCTTTCAATACTGCATGGACTGTTGTTTTACTGGGGACATTTAACTGTTGAGCTATTTGTCTCGTACTAATATGGGGATCTTCTTGAACTGCATTCAATATCTGTTCTTCTAGGTGAACAGTGCGACGTTCCCTAGGTCTCCTTCCATCTATGTTATTATAAACGAACGACCCAAAATGACGTAGCCTTTGGTCTAATTTTCTAAACGTATTTACGCAGGGCTGTTGGCGATTTGGATATCTTCTTTGGTACTCATCTTTGGCACTAGTTGCATTACCATTGCAGAATCCAAATATCATGTACATATCTGCATACTCGTTGAATGTGTACATCTTCAAAAAGTATGATGAACTTATACAAACTTACACAAATAAATTATGACAAGTATATGTCAATGTCAAGTGAAATTGAATATGAAAATACATAGTTGCCAGGTCTATTTTTATTAAAAAAATGCTTCTGAAGAAGTTATTAATTTGTTAAAGTTTCCAATTTATTTATCACCTATGTCATTTAAATTTTACAAATGTGTAATTGATTGTAAGTTCTATTGATTTTTTCCAAAATAATACAAAATTACACTAATTTCCAGAGATACGTTTAATATTTTAATGACCTCGTGAGATGTTACGAGGAAGAATACAATATTTTTTTATTTAGATTTTTTATCCAAAATTAATCAACGAATCACACTACCTGAAGATTATCACACCTTTTCTGGCCACCTTGTATACTGCCTTTCAAAAAAATCAGAACACCAAGTATTTATTGCACGATTTTAATAAATTTGATCATGTAAACGAACTGTATCGATGATCAAAAAATCAACTTGAAAAACAAAAAAACAAATGAATAAAAATTAATAATGTGTTGGGCCTCCACGATTTCCCAAACACTCATTAACACGTCGAGGCATGCTAGAAATCAGGCTGTCAATATCGACTTGGGGTATTTCATTACAAACTTCGATAATTTGACCTCTAAGTTCCATTACAGTGTGAGCGGGGCGCTGTAAGTTACTTATTCTAACACCTATCATATCCCAAACATGTTCTATTGGCGATAGATCTAGAGAACGAGATGGCCAAGGTAACAAATTGATTTCGGTACTATCAAAAAACTGTCTTGTAATGGCCGCTGTGTGAGGTCGAGCATTATCTTGCTGAAAAATAGGGTTCTGCAAGCCATTTACATAGGGCACTAACACTGGCCGTAAAATGTTGTCAATATACCGAATCGCGTTAAGACTTGCTTCTAAAAAAACTAGAGGAGACCGACTAACATATGCTATCGCCCCCCAAACCATAACTCCCTGTGTAAGAGCCGTATGTCTTTCAACAGCAAATTGTAAAATTTTTGCGTTCACCGCGTCGACGTCTCACTCTTCTGCGACCATCATAAGCCCATAAACAGAACTGAGACTTATCGCTGAAGATAATGTTATTCCATTCATGGGTCCAATGTTGTCTTTCCCTGCAGCAATCAAGTCTTGCTCTGCGATGCTGCGGAGTAAGAGGTAGACACAATTGTGGACGGTAGGATCTTATACCAAAACTGCGGATTCTTCTGTAAACAGTAGCCATGGATACTCTTTGGCCATTTAGAGCCAACCAGTCATTTCCCAATGCCCACGACGTTGTAAATCTGTCCCTTAAAGTTGTAAGACGAAGAGCTCGATCTTCACGCTCAGTGGTGCTTCTTGGACGTCCTGATCCAAGTCTACGTCGATTCTCCCCAGCTTCGGACCATCTAGACCAGCAGCGTACGATCACCAATACACTACGGCCTACCCTTTCAGCAATAGCACGAACCGAAAAACCCGCTTCTCGCATTCCAATAATGCGACCCCTTTCAAATTCACTTAGATGATGATATTGTGCACGCCGACGAACACGGGGCATCTTTTTATGTTTTACAAACTGAAACGTCAAACTACTCAGAGGCTACTTGGATATTAGAAGCAATTACATTAAAAAATCAGCAGCTCTTCATAATGGTGAAATCAAGGAAAAATACCATTAAATAGTAACCAAAACAATTGATCATCGATGCTGTTCATTTATATGATCAAATTCTGTAAATTTCATTAAAATCGTCCAATAAATACTTTGTGTTCTGATTTTTTTGAAAGGCAGTACATTATGCTCGTTTTTTTACTGAAGTAAATTAATACAGGTAAATATTGTAACTAAGCATTTAGAATACACTTAATTAAAAATTGAAAAGAAAGCTGTTAGAGAAATATACAAAATGAATATAATATAGGTGCCAATAGGTGAAATAAAATGTAGGGACACGCAAAATTTGTTTAGTGTGTGTCTTGGACTTGTCAGGTAATTATCATTTGATATGTCAAAGTTTCAAAAATTACACAATAATACATCTTCCATTATTTGCATATTTTCACTGTCACTCCATAATATAACCTTTCTTTAAAAAAAACTGACTTAAGCAGTATAAATTTGATTATGTTTGACATTATCCAACCTTTTATTTGTCCCAACATTTTATGTCCACCGATAGTACTTACTTATCTAAATAAATCAGAATCACTAATCTAATGGTAAACATTTTCTTTTTAGATATCTATTAAAAAAATATATAATGTGGTTCAACATATTAATACAACTTCTCACCAAAATAATTCTAAAAAAAGCAAGACCACCGGAAAGCAACAAACGTCTACAAACTGCACAAAGTAAATTCTCGTTTGATTTGTGCAATGCCATGGTGTCGGCGAATATTCCCATAATCAAATTAGAAAATACGGTATTTAGGAAATTTCTCGAAACATACTGTAACAGAAGTATTCCCAGTGAAATCTTGATTCGAAAAAAATATTTAGACGAAGTGTATTTGAATGTGTTTGCCGAAATGAAAACCACAATCGGAAACAATTACATTTGGTTTACTGTGGATGAAACGACCGATAGTTGCGGACGATTTGTTGCCAATTTAGTTGTTGGTATTTTAAGTGAAGACGATCAAGCAAAAAGTCATACTTAATATTTTGTAAAGAATTGCAAAGGACAAATCATTTAACAATTGGCAGATTTGTACAAGAAGGCCTGACTCACCTTTTCTTGCCCGATCGCGTTCCGACTGAAAAGGTAATTTTAATATATCGTTAACTTGTTTCTCATTGATCACTTGGTAAAACATTTCTATTAATATATAGGTATTTGATTGAAATTCACTTGGTTTATTTTACTAATAAATTGTTTTATTTTCAACTAGTTTCGGCTTAATGCCATTTTCAAGAATGGTGTACAAAAGAGCAAAATTGATTATATATACTAGATGTCGGCATTTCAGGTAATAAGCGTTCTAATTATCGGGGAATTCCAAAGGTCCTCGTTTTCATTGACCACGTTTTTTCCCGCCTTTATGGCTTTACTTATTTCTAAACCCTCCCGATAATTCAAAACTAATCCCTTATTACCCGAATGCAACATTTTACAGTTGTTTAAGCTGAAAAAGTGATTAGCCGCGATGCAATGTTTTGCGAACCCCGTGGTCTGTTTATTATTTAGAATATCTTTCCTATGTTCTTTTAATCTCGTTTCAAAAGACCTGCCCGTTTGTCCTATATATATTGCATCGCAGTCATCACATTTCAGCTCATATACTCCGCTTTTTTTATTATGACTATTGTCTGTTTTAATTTTATTATTCACTAATATTTTCCCTAAGTTAACAGAATTGGTCAAAATTATGTTATTGTCCTTTCCCTTAACTGTTTGTTTAATTTTCTGTGAGAGGTTATTGACGTATTCTAATCTATTCCAGTAGGTTTTCTCTATTTTTGTCACACTATAAAAAACTTCCGCAATTGTTTTTGTTTTTTCTATTTAATCATTTGATCAACTAATGCCTGTTTATAACCGTTATTATTTGCTATTGTTTTAATTGTGTTTAGTTCGATTTGATAATCTATTTAACTAATTGGAATATTAATTAATCTGTGTATAAATGAATGAAAAGTACGATATTTAATTTGGTTGTGTGTGTTTGAGTTTATAGGTATTATTGTATCCGTACATGTTTCTTATCTAAATATTTTATATGTTAGAGTATTGTTGGATGATTTCGTAATCGTTAAATCTAAAAAGTTAAGACTATTGTTAAGTTCCTTTTCTATTGTAAATTGAATTTGACTATTTAATGAATTTAAATATTTTGTAAACATTTCTAACTGTCTTATTTACCCTGTCCATATGCAGAAAATATCATCTACATATCTCTTCCAAAATTGAATATGTTTGCTTTCTGGTTGTTTTAGTAAATTACTTTCGAAATCATCCATAAAGATTTCTGACATTAAAGGGGACAACGGTGATCCCATTGGTAGTCCATCTGTTGAATATATATACTCAATGACATTGGAAACGTAACACCCAGAAGGAGTTATTATTTTAACTTGATTTTTTGCCAGTATGGTAGTCTTACATCAAGAATAAAATGATTACATTTTCAAGAAATTTTATTAAAAAACAATCTAAAAAAATTAATAATGTGTTTGGCGACCCCTTTGCTGTATACACTCCTGTAGACGTCTGGGCATCGACAAAATGAGATGGTCGATGTCTTCTTGAGGCATCTCGTTCCAAGCAACTTGAATTTCATCGATCAACTGTGCTAGAGTCTGTGGAGGATGGTGCAAAGAGAATATTCTTCTTCCCATGATATCCCACACATGTTCAATGGGATTTAAATCCGGCGAACGGGGCGGCCACGCCAAAACATTAACACCAGCTTCATTAAGAAAGTTCATAGTTCGACGAGCATATGGGGACGTGCGTTATCTTGTTGAAAAAGTACGTGTGGGCGGCCATCTAAATAAGGCAACAAAGTCGGTCGTATGACGTCTTCAACATAACGCGCAGCTGTCATACTGCCTCGAATGAATACAAGAGGTGATCGACTACCATAAGCAATAGCCCCCCAAACCATTACTCCAGCAGTCCTGTGTACATGCCTCTCAATAGCAAACCTAAGATCAGGTCGTTCTCCACGGTAGCGTCGTACCCTTCTACGGCCATCATGCGTGCCTAGACAAAATCGTGATTCATCGCTGAATACCAGATCGTGCCATTCTGCCTCCCAATGCTGCCGTTCTCTGCACCAGTCCAACCTTTGGCGACAGTGTCTCGCTGTTAAAGGAAGCACTAATCTTGGACGGTACGAAAGAAGCCCAAAGGATTGAATGCGGCGATATAAGGTTCGCATACTAACGGGCCTACCTTCTTCTCCAATCCATTGATCACCGATTTGACGCGTAGTAGCGAAACGGTCTCGCAGGGCTATTTGTCTTAAGCGCCGATCTTGACGTTCTGTGGTACGCCTTGGTTGACCAATTGGTCTTCTTCTTGCTCCTCTACCTTCTTCTGTCCATACCTGATACACACGTATTACAGTTGCTGCAGTGGAATCAATACGGCGGGCAATTTAGCGATAGGACATACCGACATCTCGATAAGCAACAACTCGACCCCGGTCAAAATCGCTCAAATGGTGATATTGTGGACGTCTTCGGACTCGAGGCATTTTATTTAAGCTTAACACACTCAACGGAAACACGAAAACTAAAAACATCTGTACTAAACAGCTCATATAAATAGTTTTATCAAAAAAGAAAAAGTGAAATATATTTTTTTTTTCACAATAAATATAAAAGGCACAAGGTTGAAATTGTTATCAATGTATGCTTTAAATATAGTCACTCTGTTGCTAAAATATGAATTCAAAAAAATCATTCCTTCTTGGTGTTACGCTTCTAATGTCATTGAGTATATATATATATATATATATCCCCATTGAACTCAAAGTAGCATTGTTTAATGCAAATGTCTATTAAACATTTTAATTTCTTTTTATGTGATTCTAGATTGGCAGTGTTTTGAGTTTTTTGGTTTAGAATATTTTTCAACTCTTCTGTCGGTATTGATGTGAAGAGACTTTTCACGTCAAACGAAATTAATTTAGCATTTGGAGGAAATGACACTTCTTTTAGTTTATTTACCAAATCTATTGAATTTTTTATTGAATGTTGAGGTTTGAAGTTAATGAACGAAGGAATTAAATTATTTAAGAATTTACATAATTTATAAGTCGAAGCGTATAAATATGAAACTACCGGTCGTATTGGTACACCTTCCTTATGGATTTTAGGTAATCCATAAAGAACCGATGCTTTAGGGTTCATTACTGTTAGTTTTTGTCTATCCCTATCTGAAATATCTGTTTTTAATAAGTTTTCTGTTTTTTGAATATAATCTGTTTTACTCATTATGGTTACGGTGTTCCCTTTGTCAGCTTTACACAGAATTAGGTTATTATTTTTTAGGTTATTCTTTATATTGGTTATTGTTTGGCTATCTGAATTACGGAATTTATTTCTAAAATGCGATTTTTTGTGATTTGTAATTAGTTTTGAAATATTACATTTGGCAATTGTTCTAACTTCTGCATCGGATATTTTATTACAAATTATCTCTGAGTTTATAGCTACTGCCTCGAGTGATGATTTTGAAATAATTTGTGGACTGTATTTCAAACCTTTCTCAAGTAAAGATGATTCAGTATTATCAAATTGAGTGTCAGTTAAATTTACAATTCTGGGAAAGAACCTAACATTACTTTGCTCACCGCTAATGTTAATATTCACTTGAAATTTATCACTATTGACTTTATCACTGCTCACTTTTTCGATTCGGAGTTTTGATACTTTTTCTTTCTGCTTCTTAAAATGTTCAAATAATGCGTTCCTGGCTTCTTCCCGGGATGTGGAGTCGATGTAGTCAAATTCTATCGGGTGCAGTTTCATGATGAGCCTTGTGTGTAGTAATTTTATCATTTCCGATAGGGTATCTCACTGTTTGTAAGATTTTTTCATTTCTAATGAAATCCACATCTGGAAAGCTGCTTTTACTACTTCTTTGGACTCTGTTGATTGGTAATTTTAATGTTGTCTGATGCTGCGCCTTACATGGTAAAAGCAGGAGGTGCCCTGAAAGTATTTTATGAAAATTTAATACACTGTACTTGCCTAGCCCATGAACTATCACGAGTTGCTGAAACATTAAGACTTCAGTTTCCATTAGTCAATAAGTTAATAGCAAACGGGAAACGCATTTTTGTCAAAGCACCTCTTCGAGTGCAGGCTTTTAAAGACAAACATCCGGATATTAAATTGCCACCCCAGCCTATATTGACGAGGTGGGGAACTTGGTTGGAAGCTGCAATGTATTATGCAGAATATTTGCAAATATTTCAAGAATTTGTCCTAGATTTATCTGAAGATGATGCATTATCGATCAAGAAATGTCACAGAATTTTAACAAACAATATGTTAAGACAAAATTTAGCGTTTCTCCAATCAAATTATGCGTTCATCAGCCAGTATATAAAGAAATTCAAGAACAGAATATAAGACTTGTAGATTCCGTCGAAATTATTTCAAATTTTGAAAAAAAAGTAAAGTCTGTTCGAGCCCTGATTGGAGATACGGTTAATAAAAAATTCGAAGACGTTTTTAAAAAATTACATTTAAAATAAAATTACTTGGTTAGTTTCGGCTATCAGCAATTTTCAAGGAATGTACAAAAATAATGTTATACAGTAAATATATACAGATTTGTAAATTGTAAATCTATATATATTTACTGTAACATTATTTTTGTACATTCCTTGAAAATAGCTGATAGCCGAAACTAGTCGGAATAAAGACGTAAAATTAGTGAAACATACCAAGTGATTTTATTTTAAATTTAATTTTTTTAAAATATTTAATCATGTTTCATCAAGTGATCAATGAGAAACAAGTTGAAAATATATCGAAGACGTTATTAAAAAAAAATAGGATTTGATATCCTTTCCAAACTTTCCGGGATCATGAAAGGAATTCCTGTAGAGGATTTTGAAATAAATGTACCTTTCAAAATCTTTAAGTATGCACCCATAACTTCAGTAGACGTGGAAAGGAGCTTCTCCATTTATAAAACAATTTTAACGAATAGAAGACAAAATTTCAATATGGAAAACCTGGAGAAATATATAATTGTAAATTGTTACAAACATACTGAATAGAATAGTTCAATAAACATTTTTATATTATTGTGTTTTTGTGCTTTTTTGCATGTCTCTGCTTTTTGTGCATATTTCATGTTTTTGCGTGCTTATTATTCATTTTTAAGTGCTTTTTATAAGCGCTTATAATTGGAAAATAAATGCTTATAATTCCGGACTCTATTCATCACCAAATGTATAGAAGAGATAGACAACGGTTTCAAAAGTAGCATGATCTAATATTATTAGCCTCGTTATCCTGATATGTCATCTGATTTGGTAGGATAGGGCGTCTATTAGTACTAATTAATATATTAATAATTCTGATTACTTATATTCAGTAATTCGATTTATTCATGATGAATTATAAGGTACCGACATCTATGATCATTTATATTTTCTCTAGAACGAACCTAAAGGAGTATATTCCTTTCATCAGAACTACTAGTCTCCTCGCTGGGTGGCTCACACTCAAGAAGATAGTTTAATAGAGGTACCCCTTAAGGGGAGTTCCTTTCTCCGCTACTATGGAACGCAGTCATAAATGACCTACTGAAAGAACTAAAGTCTATAGGGTGTAGGGCAATTGCCTACGCTGACGATGTGACCCTCTCTGGCAAACACTTAAGTATCATATCCGAACTTACGAAGCAGGCACTCTGCAAGGAACCCCGCTTTTGTGAGAAGTGTGGACTAGGGGTAAACCCCCTCAAAACTGAGCTTGTACTCTTCACCAGAATGCATAAAGTACAGAACTTCAAAGTTCCTACTCTAATGGAACTGGTGGTAAAAGAGCAAGCTAAATATTTGGGCATTCGAATTGACAGGAAGCTTAGTTGGAAGCCCAATATTCAGGAGAGACTATAAAACTCCTATAAAAGAGCAGTGGGCAAGGACTGGGGACTGAAACCAACCGTTGTTTACTGGATGTACACGGCCGTGGTAAGGCTCATTATGTTCTACGGAGCCGCAGTCTGGTAGGCTGCCCTGGACAAAAGGATCCACCAAACTGCACTTGGCAAGGCTCAGAGAGCCGCCGAATTGCTCATAATGGAGGTGGTCAGGTCCACCCCCCTAAAGCGCTAGATATAATACTAAATCTAGCTCCAGTCGACCTCTACTGCAGATATGCTGCAGCTACCACAGCGATCAGAATCAACTCAGTTGGGATATGGAGCAGTAGCAAACAGGGCCATGGAAGGATCCTGAATAAGCTTGTCGATATCCCCCTGAAGACTGACAGCTGCACTCCAGAACTTAATTTTGAAAATAAGTTCTCCACTTCCATCCCTGACAAAACCAAATGGTTAGAGGGCAAGATAGTTCAAGGCAAGGACGTCTGGCTCTTTACGGATCGTTCCAAGTCTGAAAACAACTTCAAAAAGTCTTTTAGACTCCTAAACCACTGTAACATTCTTCAGGCAGAGGTCATAGCCATCCGAGTGGTAGTGGACTGGATCCACAAAAATGACCTTCGGGGTAACCGCATCAGGTTCATTACTGATATCTAAGCCGCCATTAAGATACTAAATAGTTCGTACTGCACCTCGAAGGTGGTCAGAGACTGTAAAAATCGCTAAATAGGCTTGCAAATAACTGTGATGTGGGACTCATGTGGGTACCTAGTCACAGTGATATCAAGGGGAATTCATTTGCCGACGATCTTGCAAGGACGGGGGCAAGAATGAAAGACCTGTCTACTGAACTCTCCACCCACATTCCTCTTGTGGAATGCAAGAGACTACTTAGGGACAAAATTATAGCATCGGTCAACCATAGGTGGAGAGAAAAAGATACGTGTCTCATAACAAGGCGGCTATGGTCTATACGGGATACTATAAACAACAGATTAATTGCACTTAGCAGAATCGACATAAAGAAGGCGATAGGCATCCTCACGGACCACTGCCTCTTAAGCAGGCATGCACAAAAGATGGGGCTTAAGCACAACGACTTTTGCAGAGGATGCCTGGATGTGGAGGAGGAAGAGGCGGTACTCCACTATCTGGGACAATGCCCTGCTCTTGAAGAAAAAAGAATCAAGTACCTTGGTATGCACTACGCGAATGGACTAGCGGACCTCACACCTCTAGATGTGAGAACTCTGATCGGGTTCATTAGGCGCTCGGATTGATTTGTATAGGTGGGGAGGGAGGGGAGACCTGACTCCTTTTTACCCTTATGGTATCACAAGGGGCCCTTTGGGCCTAAGTGACCAGTCTAACTACTCCCATTGAAACCTAAACTAACCTAACCTATCAGAACTACTACAGAAAACTTAATTTCAGCTCGATAAGAGCAACTTAAGTTTATTTAATATATTCAGAAAAATACTAGTAATGGCTTTATTTTGAACAATTAACATTTTAAAAAATCTTATTTATTTAAAATTGCATACGTAGACATAATTATCGATTTTATTTTACAAATGTCGTATTAATTATAATTACATTTTAAATAATTCTATAAATATCAAATAAATCTTCCTATCAAAACTACCCCAAACCGGCTGAAAATTTGTTATTTTAAATAGAACACCCTATATACAAGTAATTTTTTAGCTTCCTCGTTTAAATTGCAACATATTTTATTCGAATATATGTATACTTATCTCTTATAGTTTTGAAAAAAAAAAATATTTCTTAAATTTTGACCTCTAAAAGGCATTTCTTGAATAATTTTCTCACTTATCACTTGGTGAAACATTTTTAAATATTGATAATGAAGATTTAAATTAAATTACACTTGGTTTGTTTCACAATTTTTTTACTTTACTATTTACTCGACTAGTTTCGCGTTTTACAGCATTATCAGGAGTCTCCTGATAATGCTGTAAAACGCGAAACTAGTCGAGTAAATAGTAAAGTAAAAAAATTGTGAAACAAACCAAGTGTAATTTAATTTAAACCTTCATTATCAATCTCTAAAAGGCATCTTGAAATCTATCTGTAACTTATGTTAAGAATAAGATAAAAATATGATATATATCTCTACTTGTACCTAGAGGATGCCTCTATGAGTAAATTAATTAGAAACTGTCAATTTTAACAATTAGTGTTCTTAAAATGTCAATATCTAAGTGGCCTCTTCAATATCTAGTAATTCAATTTTTTTAAATGGAATGACCCAATTTTTATTACGTGGTACTATTAGGGGGGAAATTTCCTACAAAAAAGTATTATCACAGTTCATATATATACAGTTAGCCAGTCCCCATATAAATGTTGGGTACACGCGAATGGGAGCAGAGCGCTGGATGCCAAATTGGTGTATATGGCTGCCTATATACACCAGTCTGGCTTCCTGCGGTCGGTCGGTTACGACTATTTTACTCCAGATGTCGCGAAATCAAGTCTCAGAGAGAGAGAGTGAGAGAGAGACAATTTCTTTCTCCCTCTATTCCGCGCTTCTCGTTGTATCATATTCCAGATGTTGATTTTTCAATCTTGAAAACACGTTTTTTTTTTCTTTTAACGAGCTAAGGATGCGTGTTACATTCATTCATGCGTTTCCTTCTACAATTTTATTTTCTGCGTTATTAGAGAATAGATTTTATGAAATTATATGTGAACGTTGTAAAATTCATTAAGTATTATTTATTTTGTACAAGAAACTTAAAATACAAAACTATTTAACTTTTGATAAAAAGTAAAACAAATACATCAACTTATCATTTTATTAACTAATCAGATCAATCCTATTGATCAGACTAAATCTACTGATCGATAAGGGTTTCTTTTTTAATTAAAGGGGTCAGTGCAAAATGCAGTTGTCATTTTTTTTTAGTTTTTGAATTATTACCGTTTGAAGTTTTTAACCCATTAAGCGCCGTTGATGCATACACGCAACATTATTATTTTTCGATAATTAAGTTACTAAATAAGTTTATTTGATATATTATATTATTTGACCTGAATTGAAAATATACCAAGAAAAATTTAAATATTTTGTTATTTAAAGTGTATTATAAATACTTCACAATATTACAATGTTTTATACGCGTGGCGCATGAAGTAAAATTTCGAGTTTAGAAAAGCCTAATTTGGCTCGATCGCTCCGCTTCGCTACGCGCCCGAGCCAAATTTTCAGGCTTTTCTAAACTCGAAATTTTACTTCATGCTTAGTCTGGGAGTGGATACACTCGTTCTTAACTTCATATTGCACGTTTTTATATAAAATCGACGAATGCCTGAACATTGACAGCGTATACATTACATTGTTGAGGCACTAATTTTTTGAAAATCCATTATCACTTTAATATAATAATAAACTATTTATGATTTTTAACTTTTTATTAAATTCACGTATACATTATGTGTATTTAAAGAAAAAATTCACAGTATGTAATTCCTAGAAATCACAAAAAGAAGTGTAGAATTTTAATTAAAATTAACTTTTAGAGTTAAAATTGCTTGGCCGTTAATGGGTTAAAATAGTTTTAAATATACTATGTGTCCCGTTTCAAGGCGCATTGTATGTTTCATGTAAAGATTTCCAATGTAATTGGAATTTGAGTTTGTATCGCTTATTGAACCAAAACGATTACAATAAAATTAAAATCATTTCTTTACCCACTAGCAGTATTTTCGAGGTATTATTTTTGAGTTCTCCTCAGTTTCATTTGAAATATAGCTTGAAAATGGTGAACGATTATACGAAAATAAAATCGTCAAAACAGTAGTTGCTACGAAAAGTCAGTGTTTGGCATCAAATTTATTAAAACACAAAGCAATAATTCAATTCAACATGAGTGTTTATTCTGCAAAAAAAAATTAGATCCTAAAATGGACTCAGTATATATTTTAATCACGATGCGTATTTTATTAAATGAACCATACTTTTAATAAATATTATCAGTTTCAGAAATTTGTGGTTTTTGCACTAACTACTTTAATTATCCGTTTACTTTGAACGATTGTTACATGATCAACTTGTACTTTTCCGATTGAAATTTTATAAACGCTTATTGTGTGCCATTTGACCAACACCGACAACACTCAGCGGGCACTAAAATGTTACCTAATTTTTGGATTAAAATTTATGGCATCCGTCGTCGGGATAATTTTAAAAAGAATAAGCAGAAATATTTTTCGATATTCTCAATACTTCCCGAGATACACGAAATGTTATATAGAGAAAGTACAAATTATATAAAAATCATGAAACTTTATAATTGAGAATATTATCAAAAACTGCGAAACAAACAAATTTGTTAAATCAAGTAATTATAAATTTTACATTTTAATAATTGTTACCGACCTCATGGCTATCTTTTTTTGTACGGAAATATACGTTTTAGGGTCCCAGGAATCAGAAACATGTGTTATCGATAATATTTGAGATAATTGGCTCAAATATTGAAATATGTTGAAAAGTCTCGTTAAATGATGATAATCAAAAACATTTAGAAAACAACAAGATGTCTTGTAATAGAATAAGTATAATAGACTTTCTCTGAGAAGTGTAATTGCAAAAATTATTGAATACTCTATTTCCAGTTTACAATGCTTTGTATGTCAGGTTAATTCAATTATTTCAATGGTTTTATTCTTAGTCAGATTACATTTACAAAAGGTACCGATGGGATTATGTTACAGACTAAATAGGTAAGTAAAAATAATTCAAATTGATTTAAGAAAACCCGATCAAAAAGTGTCTAACTAAAATATCGGTTAGTGAAAAACATAATAAGAAATTACCGAATTGGATTCTGCGGATACGGATTAAATGTGTCAACAGTAAATAATCTTTTTAAATCCCAAAATATTTATGGTTTTTAGAAGGTTGCGGATTATCTGTAAGTTGCAGTGGTATTGTTCTGCTCGCGCAATACTTGAGGGTATACACCATAATAAAAACGTGGTCGAAAAAATGCCTACAAATAGGTAAAAAAACAGATAGATCACTTCGAAGAATTTGATTTTTCATCCCTTCTATAAAGCTATCCCCACTAAAATAATGAATATTGTCCAAAAAGAAAATAGTCAAGGAAAAGAGTTAATTAGATATTCATACACGTTATTCAGAGTGTAAATGGATGAAACGGAACGTAGCAATTTTAATGTTGATTTCTCAAAATTAAAATATTATTTTCCCTAATTATTTCAGGGAAATTAGGATATTCATTTGGTTAGAGTAAAAATATACACACCGAGCTTTGCTATTTATTGCATTTTTGAAAACCTGAGTGTCATGAAATTATACAAGCAAATGATGAGGTGTTGATTTGTTGGCTTTTTATTTAAAATATATTCTGTTGATTTTGTGTTACACTTCGATCAATTCTGTATAATTATTACTGAATAAAAAAAAACGAAAAAACTGCTTCTAAAATATCGTTAATAAATAAGAAAACAGTTATATGTATATTTAATTATAGTTTTTTAATGTTTGTTAGTTTTTTGTATATATGAATGTTTATATGAATCTATATTGCTATGTTTTTAGTTTTGTGTATTCTTAAATAATTTATCTATTTTATTGAAATAATTTCTGTTTTTTTATTATCAATTCCAATTAAAATACCCATCAAACATTTTTCAAATTGATTTTTTTCATTGCAAAAAGATTTTTGTATTTATCTAACTTTTAAATAAAAAATGTTTAATAACATAAATATATTAAAAATCTATTAATTTTTAAACACGTTTTTATTAAAAATATATATAACTAAAAATGTTGGAAATATATTTTACATTTTTTCATTGTAAAATGACTTAGTTTATTTATACAAATTATGAATATTTGAAACAATAATCTATTAATCTAATAATTTTAACAATTTTTTTATTAAAAATATATAAAATAACTAAAAACGTTAAAAATATATTTTAGAATTGTTAATTTCATTGTAAATTTGTTTTTATAAAATATATTCCCGAATTTCATAATTTGGAACACGCTTGAAATCTCAAAATATAAGAAATATTTTCGAATAGACTTTTTGTGGTGATAATAAATTTTATTATTCATCTACCACAGTTCATATACAGGAAGTTTTCCGTTAAAGTATACATATTTCAAATTCACCTTATTTTCTTTAAATCTGTAGATATTCGTTGTGTTTTTAAAAGAATTCAATTTGATGCTTTAAACGAGTGTTTTCCTCTCCCAGACTAAGCATGAAGTAAAATTTCGAGTTTAGAAAAGCCCCGTGAAAATTTGTCGAGGGTCGCGCAGCGACCCGAGACAAATTTTCGGGGCTTTTCTAAACTCGAAATTTTACTTCATGCGCCACGCGTATAAAACACTAAAATATTGTGAAATCTAAGTATATTTGAACCTCACGTAAAATCAGTGTTTTGTGCGCGGGGCGCATGAAGTAAAATTTCGAGTTTAGAAAAGCCCAGAAAAATGTACAGTGTATTCTGTATATTGAGTTATTTATACTTAAAAAACTGTCTGTATAACTAATCAATAATATAAATTATTTGCCAAATTTGGTACATACCAAAGTTTTAATTGAATTTATGAAGAAAAAAAAACAATCAAGATAAAAATAATATCTAATGAATTCTTTAATGTAAACTCATTGAATTTTATTTTTTGATTTTTAGTTAAATTTTAGGTTTATTTAGGAGCTTTTTAAATATATCTGATTCCCAAAGTCCATAACTTTGAACACGCTGGAAATCTGAAAATAAAAGAAATGTTTCGGAACAGTTTATTTTTTCTGAAGGTCATCAAATTTATCATCGTACAAGTGGTGTAGACAGGATCAAATTACACGACGAAATAAGAGCAAGCGCGTTTGTGTGTGTGTGTGTGTGTGTGTGTGTGTGTGTAGACGCCACCGGAGCAGTTTTCTCTAGAATACTTCAACGTTTACTCTATTCATAAGTAGATGGACCCACTTCCCGATCACAGTCTCACCTTTTCTATCCTCGAAAACTCGGAATCCAGTTCTCCCATAAGCATTGTCTACCCTTGGCTAAACATAAACCTAAATTTATAAAATCATTAGCTATCAAAAATCATAATAAAAAACTACTCACCAAACATGGAACTCTTCATAAAAACATAATTAAAAAACCAAGAAAACTAATTGCCTCCAATCATTTACAGAATGAAGACAATCAAAATCTTTCTAATAATCATTTGGATCCACCAAATAACCCCAGAAAAAGTTAAAATTACACCGATCAGTGCTGGTATATTACCATTCAAGCTCGATAATGCCAAATTGGTCTCATGGCGACATACCTTTCTACATTATTTTGAATTAGAGCCACTATCAAATCAAACCCAAACTCTAAAAAGACAACTTTCGACCATTAAGGAATCCTTTCAAAATTCAGCGTTTAAAAATAATTCATCTGTAAACTTTCTAACTCTCTCAGAATTAATTGATCATGCGACTTATGTCATTAACGAAGCATCCCAAAAATTAGAAAATATCAAACCTCAGAACAGACGAAAAAGTGCACTAGTAAACATTGTCGGTAGAGTGAGTAAATGGATATTTGGCACTCTCGATGACGAAGATGGAAGTCATTATGAGCAGAGTATAAAAAGATTAGAAAATAATTTCAAAATTATACAAGGTAATTCTCTACAACAAATTACATTAAATAAGCAAATGATTAACAATTTTAATAAAAGCATTTCCATTCTCGACATGAACCAAAAGAATACTGCAATCAAAATTAAAGAATTAGAAACTTCTCTTTCAAACGCAGTATATTCATTCGACGAATACTTAACATTACAAGCATTGCTCAATCAAATAATCTTAAACGGTCAACTCCTAATCACAATTTTAGATAACATCGAAAACGCAATAATGTTTGCCAGGGCTGGGCAGGATTCGAATCATTAAGGATTCGATTCCCGGATTCGAATCCTTTTAGAGGATTCAACAGAGGTATTCGAATACTTTAGTGAAAACGGATTCGTGATCCGGATTCGTTACATTTTTTTAAAAGGATTCGTATTCGAATCCAGACGTAGATGATTCGAATCCTTATAAAAGGATTCGAATTCTTATAAAAGGATTCGAATTCTTATAAAAGGATTCGAATCCTTATAAAAGGAATCGAATCCTTATAAAAGCATTCGAATCCTCATACACGGATTCAAATCCTCCTAAATAATTCGAATCATCGCTATTCAGGCTGGGATTTGAATTCGATTAGTTCAAATAGTTAAATATTCTAATATGAATATTTAAATCACTAAATTATTCAGATTTGAATATAAATATTGAAATTTTCGAATAATTCAAATATTTGTGAATGGATATTTGGTTACTTAACCATGAAAAATATCCAACGTTAATTGTATATTTTTAACTTCACTTGAAATCAGTGTTCTATACGCGTGGCGCATGAAGTAAAATTTCGAGTTTAAAAAAGCCCCGTGAAAATTTGTCTCGGGTCGCTGCGCGACCCTCGACAAATTTCCTACGCGGGGCTTTTCTAAACTCGAAATTTTACTTCATGCTTAGTCTGGGAGTGGACAACACTGGTTCTTAGAAGTTTCAAATTGAAGGATCACTCTAGATTACTAAGTTAATTACCATTTTACAAAGGCTACAGCTCGAAGGACCAACCATGGTCTTCGGAGACCGAAGGACTGCAGGGATTCGAAGTTTTTTTACAAGAAAACAACGAATATCTGAAAGTTTACAGCATGGATAGGAAAGAAAACATCTAATTTTGAAAAAATATCGAAGTTGGGTTGGTTTTCAGTGCATTTTCAACTTCACTTTAAATCAGTGTTTTATACGCGTGGCGCATGAAGTAAAATTTCGAGTTTAGAAAAGCCCCGCAAAATTTTCTACGCGGGGCTTTTCTAAACTCGAAATTTTACTTCATGCTTAGTCTGGGAGTGGACAACACTCGTTTGAATTTTAAATTTAACTTTTTTAAAAAATCGACGTATGTAATATAATAAATCATTCATTGAAATCATAGAAAAAGATTCAAAATTTTATCTAAAATTAACTTTTAGAGTTAACTTTATAATTTGGACGGCTCTTGATGGGTGAATATTCTATTCCTAAAAAAAACCGTTTTTATTTAATATTAAAGTTGCATTTAATACAATAACAAACTGTGAATAAATCAACATAAATCTAGAAATATCGAAAATCTCGACATGTAGAAAATCTTGACGGTCCACTCCCAGACTAAGCATGAAGTAAAATTTCGAGTTTAGAAAAGCCCCGCGTAGAAAAAATTTCACGGGGCTTTTCTAAACTCGAAATTTTACTTCATGCGCCACGCGTATAAAACACTGATTTAAAGTGGAGTTAAAAACGCACTGAAAACCAACCCAACTTCGATATTTTTTCAAAATTAGATGTTTTCTTTCCTATCCATGCTGTAAACCTTAAGATATTCGTTGTTTTCTTGTAAATAAACTTCGATGCCCTGTAGTCCTTCGGTCTCCGAAGACCATGATTGGTCCTTCGAGCTGTAGCCTTTATAAAATGGTAATAAACTTAATAATCTAGAGTGATCCTTTAATTTGAAACTTCTAAGAACGAGTGTTCTCCACTCCCAGACTAAGCATGAAGTAAAATTTCGAGTTTAGAAAAGCCCCGCGTAGAAAATTTGTCGAGGGTCGCGCAGCGACCCGAGACAAATTTTCGCGGGGCTTTTCTAAACTCGAAATTTTACTTCATGCGCCACGCGTATTAAACACAGATTTAAAACGAAGTTCAATAACACATATATCATCATTAATTAAAATCATTATATAATCAGATATTTAGTTGGTAAATGTACATTTTTGTTAATAGAAACTGATGGAATAAAGTATTACTGGTTGCAAATAATAGATTCAAATTTATTTTTAAAGGATTTGTATCCGTGCTTCAAAAATGAGGATTCGAATCATATTTTTCACTTACGAATCCTTTATTCGAGTATTCGTGATTCGAATCATATTAGGTGATTCGGATTCGTGATTCGAATCCTGTTTTTGAGGATTCATCCCAGCTCTGATGTTTGCTAAATTAAACACACTATACAGCGTTGTAATTAGTCATACCGACCTATCAGTGATTTTAAGTTTGCTTCCAAATTATTACAATTCCAACCAAATAATTAAATTTAAAGATAGTAGAACCTACTACTAACTAGCAAGTCTACAAGTGACCTTTTCTAACGATAAAATTATCTTTGCTACCCATTTCTCGATCACTAAACCTTACAATTATCACTTATACGAACTATATCCAATACCCTTTAAAAACTTTACAATCATTCCAAATTATCCCTACCTGGCACTGAACGAAAAAGAAGATTTCTATGAATCAACCGAATGTCCAAAATTGGAGAATATCTACATCTGTACTAAACCGAAAATGGCAAATCATGACGATTGTATTCCAAGTTACATCCAGTCGACCAACCAAGAGAAATGTGTGTTAACATACATAACCGTCTGAGCTCGGTGTAAGAATAGGCTCAGAGTATGCCCGCTTGTCGTAAAAGGCGACTAATAGGGCCTTCTGTCCGAAGTCCTACACTATGTACCCTCACCTCACATCAAGCCCTTCCCGGCCGTCGTGTCGTGGCCAAGGGACTGCACAGGGCTCCTAACGATGCCGGCTGTCTTAGAACAGCCGTTATACCACGTGCCCTTGGGGCGTATCTGATATGACCCAAGGGTGAAGGGGGTCCTGGCTTAACCGCCCGGGCCGAGAGGAGACAACCTCACATAAACCCCATGGTCACGGTGGAACAGCCTATGCCTACTTCCATGGCTGCCAGCAAGCACTGGTAGCTGGCCAGATGGGAAAGTCTGGTCACCAATAGGCGGACTCTGGATACCTGCCGACCTCCAGATTTCAATAGGCTTACTCAGGCAAGGGAGCACGGCCTGAGTGGACCTTTATTTCTGCCCATCTCGTGGGATCATTTATGGACCACAAAGATATAACCAAAACCCCGGACGAGGGGGGGAGCCTCGTCACTTCACAAGTGGAGGCGATGGAGACTGGGGTCAATCCCGCTCCAGAAAAGCCAGGGACACAGACCTCTCCAGAAGGCGAGCGGGAGACAGTTTCCCCTGGCACAGAGGAGAGGCTGCTAGCAGGACCCAGCGATGAGGACATCGAGAAGATGACGAACCTCTCGCTAAAATACAAGAAATTCGGGGGAGCCGCAAGAAAACGACTCTCCAGAATGCTCAAGAGCGGAATACCGTACGAGACCGCCTTGAGCACTGTAATCGAGCAAGGCCGTAAACGTCGTGAGGCCGAAGGGACTGGTACCCACCCCGAAGGGGCGGAAATCCAACCCAAGGCCGACACGACAAAAAAACGGCAACGCTCTGACGTGACCACCCCTGAGCAGGGCGCAAAAAAGACCTGCAAGAAGGACACACCGACAGACGTCACTGCGAGGGTGTCGAAGTTGTCGTACAGGGCTGCAGTCGCGGGTATCAGAGTGGGTATAATCCACACTGACTACCCCGGCACTGCCCTGACGACTGAGCAACTCACGACACTTCGCAAAAGCATCATGGCGGAAGTAGACAGGCTGCCGGACAACGGACCGCCTGTCAGGTTCCAGGGATGCATAGCAAGGCCAGGCTGGCTGCTCCTGACCTGTGCGAATGAGCCAACCGTCTCATGGCTGCAGGAGGTGTTAGTACGCCTGCAGCCGTGGAGCGACGCGAGGCTCAAACTCGTACGGGGAAAGGAGCTGCCCAAACCAAACATATGCGTGGCCTATATCCCAGACGACGAAGCAGGAGAACGGCTCGCGTCAGAGGTAGTCCTTAGAAGACTGAGGGTCATGAACCCGGGACTGCAGGCTCAGGAGTGGGTAGTTCTACGCCATGAGGATGCAGGACCGGGGCAGACCTGGACGTTTTCGATGGACGACGGGTCATTGGCCTATCTCAAGGAGATGGACCTCAAACCCTACTTCGGCTATGGACAGGTGACGTTCAGGGTCAAAGGCAGGGACAAGGAGGCCAATAAGCCCCCTGCTGCAGAGCCAGGGGAGACAGAGGAGGAGCGGACTCCAACCACCCTCTCAGTCGACCAGGTGGCCGGCGGCAGCGGATCACCAAGCGAACCCCAAAGGACACATCCTAGGCCTACATCGGCCAAGGGTAAGGGTCCACTAAGGGGCAAGGCACACCCAAAGAGGGGCGGTAAATCGACCTTCCGGGGAGCCAAATCACCGTCGGGTAAGTGATGTACCCGACGGTGAGATGTGTGCAGGCCAACCTGCACCATGCCAAAGGAGCCTCTTTTCTCCTTGGCAAACGGTTCAGAGAAGAGCGTGCAGATATCGCCTTCATACAGGAGCCATGGGTGACTAGCACAGGCCGGATAAGCGGCCTGAGCAACATACCAGGTAAGGTAATTACATATAATTCGGGGCAAAAACCCAGAGCTTGTATATTAATCCGTAAGGACATTGAATACTTTCTGTTGACAGGATACTGCACCAGAGATGTAGTCGCTGTGCAGCTGAAACTCCCGGTGGGGAAGAGCAGGCTGGACGTAATAGCCTGCTCGGCACACTTCCCGGGGGACAGCGCAGACCCACCACCTCCAACAGCTGTGAGAAGACTGGTGGCCCACAGCAAGAGGGAGAATATCCAGCTTGTTGTGGCATGTGACGCCAACGCACACCATCTAGCGTGGGGCAGCACTGACACCAATCCGAGGGGTGAGTCTCTATTAAACTTTATTATGGGGGAAGGGCTAGCTATACTTAATACTGGCAACAAACCTACCTTTGTTACGAAAAATCGCGCAGAGGTATTAGATATTACTTTCTGCTCAAACTACTTGAGCACAAAAATTTCCGACTGGAAGGTGTCAGAAGACCCCTCCTGCTCTGACCATCGGAACATTCAATTTAACATTGAAGCAGGCACTAGACCAATAGTGGAATACCGTAATGCTAGAAGCACTAAGTGGGACGGTTATACGCGTACACTTGGAGAGCTTCTGGGATCAACGGCACCCACTATTAAAAGTCATGAGGACATTGAGACGGCGGCAGAGCATATCTGTCGATCAATCGTCTCAGCGTACCATGAAAATTGTCCACTACAAAGGAAAAAGGACAGTAGAAATGTCCCCTGGTGGAACAATACATTAGAAAAAATGCGAAAAGAAGTCCGGAAACTATTCAACCGGGCTAAGGAGGCGGGCAAATGGGAACCGTACAGTACAGCTCTAACGGAGTACAACAAACAAATTCGCAGGGCCAAGAGGGAATCTTGGAGGAAGTTCTGCGAGGGTATTCATGATACTCCCCGTAGTGCAAGAATCCACAAAATTCTAGCCAGAGAGCCGGCGCAAGCACTTGGGTCGATAAAACGACCTGATGGCTCACATACGGCCTCTGGTAAAGAGACGTTAGAGATCCTGGCCCAAAATCACTTCCCAGATTGTTCCCTTCTAAGTAACGAAACACCGGATACAATGCTTCCACGGGATCGAACTAAGAGACCGGGGAAGGGACTGGAAGGTGGTAAACAAAATCGTTACCTACAGATCAGTAAGTTGGGCGGTCAAATCCTTCCAACCATACAAAGCACCAGGAATAGATGGGGTCTTCCCTGTCCTACTCCAAAAAGGCTTGGAGAAAGTAATCCTCCACCTTATAAGACTGTTCAGGGCGAGCCTAGCGTGGAATTACATTCCAACTAGCTGGTCGGAAGTAAAGGTAGTCTATCTACCTAAGGTGGGAAAAACAGATCCCCTACCAAAATCCTTCCGACCTATAAGCCTGATGTCATTTATCCTAAAGACCCTGGAAAAGGTGCTGGATGGCTACATCAGGAGGGAGATACTGAGTATTAACCCTCTTAGTGTGCACCAGTATGCCTACCAAAAGGGGAAGTCAACGGACTTGGCGCTGAATAACCTAGCCGGGAAAGTTGCGCAAACCCTGGACTACAAGGGAATTGCGGTAACAGCTTTCCTGGACATAGAAGGGGCCTTCAACGCTGCTCTGACGGGATCACTCTGCAAATCCGCGAGGGACAGAGGGGTTCCACCGGCTATTACAGGCTGGATCAGAGCAATGCTCGACACCAGAACCGTGACAACATCACTATGTGGCGACACGGTCAAGCTGAGGACTGCCAGGGGATGCCCGCAGGGAGGGGTTCTTTCCCCCCTGCTGTGGTCTTTACTGGTAGACGATCTGCTTGCAATAATAGATACGCTTGACGTCGAAGTGCAAGCGTATGCTGATGACATAGTCATTCTTGCAAGGGGCACGGATGAAAACCAAATCTGTGAAGCCATGCAGGAGGCACTGGATGCGACTCAGAACTGGTGTATAGGGGAACGGTTAAACGTAAACCCTAGCAAAACATCAGTTGTCCCGTTCACGAGAAGGAGGATCCTGAAATTGAGACCTCTTACTCTACGGGGAGAAACCATACCATTTGTGGAGGAGGCGAAGTATCTAGGAATCACCCTGGATAAATCGCTGAATTGGAACTCCCACTTGGACAAGACAATCCGCAAAGCAAGGTACGCCCTGTGGACGTGCCATAGAATTTGCGGGAAGTCATGGGGATTAAACCCCAAGCAAATGTACTGGCTATATGGTTCGGTCATAAAACCAATAATAACCTATGGCAGTATCGCCTGGTGGCCGATTACAACTCGAAAAACGGCCATATCAAGGCTCTCCTCACTGCAGAGAATGGCGACAGTGGCGGTAACTGGAGCCATACGCACTACCCCATCAGCGGCGCTAGAAATGCTACTGAACCTCACCCCCCTGCATATCCTAATACAGGGCGAGGCCAGATTGGCAACGTATCGATATCACCACGCGGCCCTATTGGATCCGAAGGTGATAGTCTTCACACCAAATGGGCTGTCAACTGCCATTGAGGCGGATGACACCCTGAGTATGAGGACTGACTACGCAGTCACGGACTACTGCGAGGATCAGCCGTACAAGGTCCTGTTCCCAAGCAGGGACGACTGGGAGCGACACAAAATCACCCCAGAAAAGGCTGACTCCTACTGGTACACTGACGGCTCAAAACTGTCCACTGGAACAGGAGCCGCAGTCGTCGGACCAGGGACTGAACTTTACTACAGCCTTGGCAGGTATGCTACCATACTTCAGGCTGAAATATACGCCATTGAAATGTGCGCCCACGAAATCCTTTCAAAGGGTTGGGCGGGCAGGACAATAAAAATATGTTCGGACAGCCAGGCGGCCCTTAGGGCCCTGGCATCTTCTAGATGCTCCTCGCTGGCTGTACGGAACTGCAAGGAAGCCCTCTGCCAAATGGCACAGGTAAACGGGGTCAGTCTGATGTGGGTGCCAAGCCACTCTGGCGTGAAGGGAAACGAATTAGCCGATTCCCTAGCCAGAGAGGGGGCGCGTACAGCCTACATCGGACCAGAACCCGCTCTGGGGATACCCAGATCAACAGCTAGAGACCGTAACAACGGATGGATGAGACACGAGGCACAGGATTTCTGGCAAAACCGCCCTGGGATGAGACATTTCAGAGCGGTAACAAGTGGACCATCTGCGGCCAGGACGGCCTCATGGTTGAAGCTGAGCAGATCAGATGTTCACACATTAACTGCTCTCTTCACTGGACACAGCCGTCTAAGGCATCACCTTAACAAACTAGGACTAAGCGACACCACTGAGTGCCGCCTATGCCTAGAGGATGATGAAACAGCAGAGCACGTCATATGTGCCTGTCCAGCTGGCAACCAGATCAGGACCACGGTGTTTGGCACACCGAAGCTAAACCTGAAGGACCTGGAGAAAACTTCACCTGACAAGATCCTTGACTTCATCAAGAAGATGGACTTGGAAGGTGAACTGTAAGGTCGGATGTTCGACCTTAATTGTGAGCCACAATAGATCCTTGCGGTCGCAGTGGAGGGTAGCATAACTACCCACTCACTTTCAATAGAATAGAATAGAATAGAATACATAGAAGAAACCATTGTGGAACAACTGTCTTCAAGCTACACCATCATCATTCTGAAACAAGAAGGCATTCAACTACTAGAGAACTGCAAAGAAAAACACTATTCTACTATTAATGGACCAAGTCTAATAACAATTCCACCAACGTGCAGTATATTTATCAAAAACCAGACAATATATAACAAAATTGAACTTCAAGACAGAGAGCCATACATTTTGCCTCCACTTAAACTGGACACGACCAACCAGCACAAACCCGGTTACACAAGCCTTCATTTAGAGAAGATCAACTTAGAAGAAATACACGACCTTAGCAAACAAATTAACAATCTCCAAGCCAATCCACAGGACCTGGGAACCAAATCAACCGAAACCATCCCATGGATTATATTAACCATCATTGGAACTATGACCACGTCGTTTGCACTCTATAAGGCATTCATTTTCCTAGATCAAAGAAGAAGAAGGATGCAATCCCAAAAAAACGATGAAGAGTCGAAGATCTCACCGGCTCAATCTTCCTAATTAAGAGTGGAGGAGTTATGTGTCAACATCATATAATACCCTTATGACCATCCAGACAACACATCAGCGATCCTGATCAACGACCGCACCTGACTTATTACAATACCTATGAATTTAATGAGTAATCAATTCTTAACCATATAAATATTGTAAATTAGTATTAGAAGCCCAGCTACATAGTGCTTCAGGAAACGAACAGAGAGAGGCTAGAGTGGGAGGCAATGGTGAGGGTGGTGAGGTACGAGATGAGATTGTGGGAAATGGAGGAAGAGAGATTGGTGAAGGATGTATGGGTGACGAGTGTGTGTGGGGGTGAGGGTAGATGGAGGGGGGAGAGGAGGAAAATGTATGAGAGGGTAGGGCTGTCGGAGGCGAAGGTAATGGAATGGCTAGGAAATGGGGTGAAGGTGGATGGGTGAGGGGGAAAGGGAAGGAGGTGGAAGGGCAAGAAAGGCAAGGGCGTATTGAGAGAAGTGAGTATAATGATATGTATGGGAGGTGGCAGGTGTATGGAAGAGTGCCGAAGTATTTGATAGAGAAGGGATGGGGTAGAGAGGATAGGGTGATTGTGGCAAGGGCGAGGTGTGGATCGGAGGAGAGAGGAAGGAAAGTATGGATGGGGGAAGAATATGGAAGGTGTGTGTTGTGTGGACAGGGGAAGGATACGTGGGGACACTTGGCGGAGGAATGTGAGGGGGTGAAAGAGGAGTGGCTGGGAGCGAAAGGGAATAGAAGGGTAGTGGAGTGGATGAGAGAGGATGGGATCGGGGTAAGGACGTTGGAAAAGCTGGGGAGGGAGAGGGAAAAGAGAAGGGAGGGTAAGAGGGATACGGGAATGGAGAAATAACGAATGAATTGTAAATAGTCTGTAAGATATTAAGATATGCCAATAAAGGTCTTTTTTTTTTTTTTTGTATTAGAAGTTAGTTATGCTTGTATCATGATGCGTGTCACAATAAAGAGTTGCTTTTTAAAAAGTCGTGCGTTTCCACAAAACAGTTAATTCAGCTGAACTTCAGAGATTTTACTTATCCGAAAAGACTTATTACCGAAAATACGCCGACGGTTTATTGTTTTATGATCCTATATTTACAAAACAAAACGGCAAACATTTCTTTACGAGCTTAAAGGATTTTCGAATTAAATGAGAGTTTAATTTTTCTTAAAATATCAAATGAAATGAAATGTCTCATTGCATTTCATTTCATTTCCGATGTTAAATAGAAGAAAATTAAAACGTGGACTAAAAATTAAACGTGTTGCGACGTGTCAAAATGACACGCCGGTAACACTGACGTTAGCTTGTTTTATCATGCTCACCATAGGGATTTCGTAAACTATTAGAGATATAAAATAAAACTGCGTTAACAAATTTAACTTAACTGAGTCTTTAGAAATACAGGGTGTTGTGTTAGGTAAATATACGGCCAACATTTAGCTTAGTAACATCTTGAACAAGTTTCTCATCTTTCACGTGGTAAAACATATTTAACTATGATTTAATAAAGAAAACACTTAGTTAAATTTCACTAATATTTTGGCTTTTTATTCCAACTAGTTTCGACTTTGAGTCATTCTCAAGGAGTAGACTTAGAGTCATTCTCCTTGAGAAAAGTCGATACTAGTTGGAATAAAAAACCAAAATATTAGTGAAATTATACCAAGTGTTTTCTTTATTAAATCATAGCTTAGTAACATTTTGCTAAAAGCTGCTCAAAAACCTTTACAAGAATTAGTAAAAAAATCCACAAATTTCGTTACCCGCCTACGATTATCTTTGTCGTTGAGTTTAATTTATAATAATATTAAAGGATAAATTAAAAACACTTGGTTTGTTTCACAAATAGTAAAACAAACCAAGTGTTTTTAATTTATCCTTTAATATTATTTCAAAATGTTTCACCAAGTGATAAATGAGAAAGTTATTCAAGAAATATTAATTTATAAAATATTTAATGTATTAATTTCTCAAAAAATTATTTCATAGATAAAACTCAACGAGTTTATTTTTTTTACTATGAACATTATGATCCCCCTTTGAAAGTATAAAGTTAATTAACAATTGCATGAACTATTATTTACCATGTGTCCCCGGATTACTGCCCAGATAGGAAAAACTTTTTTAATAACCATTTTTCGATAAAAAGTAATTCTTTAGAAGTTTTGGATGACTAAAAAAACATTTTCATTATCAAATCCTAATATAGCCACAGAGGGCTCTAAAAATATAAGAAAAACCAAAGGTATCTTAAGAGAGAAATACCTCTAAATATATTATTAGGGGAAAATATTATTGGAAAAAGTAATTTGTAATCGAGAGTGAAGACTAAATACAAAATTTTAACTTAATAGAAATAGAAACAATTTTATTTTTTAGAAATTATTTTTGTTGTTCTTATGTTTTTTTAACATTTATTTACCTCTTTTCAATCAAGTTATGGTATATACCATGTGTCCCCGGATAACTGCCCAGATAGGTATACCTTTTTATTATCATTTTTTATCTCTCTTAAAAAAAGATAGACATTTACGACTTTTTTTAGACTCTCTGCCTCAGTGGTATAAACGGAATCCTAGCCGACGAAATGGGCCTGGGCAAAACTGTACAAATAATCGCCCTGTTGAGCCACTTTCTGAAGAAAAAACTGACAGGGCCTCATTTAATCATCAGCCCCCTGTCGACAATACTGAACTGGAAAAACGAGTTCAAACGGTTCGCCCCGCAATTCCCCATCGTGGTGTACCACGGCACAAAGAACCAACAGGTCGATTTGGAGGAGGAAGTGATGCGGGTCCGGAAAGTGGACGGTGTCAGAGTCAAACCAGTCGTTATCACCAATTACAATTCGGTGATGAGAGGGGGAGTTTTTGCAGATGATCGAGTGGAAGTATATCATCATTGATGAGGCGCAGACAATAAAAAATCATAGCTCGCAGTTATCAATGTAAGTTATTCGAGAAAAAAATTTAAAGAATTCTAGGCATTTTAAATCAGGGTTTGAAAATATTATATTTATCAAATATGAGATGAAATGACTGTATTAATTAGAAAAATGAATTAATATAGTCACTTCGCTTGGGCATCCCGGCAAATCCAAATTTTCAGGCTTTTCTAAACTCGAAATTTTACTTCATGCTTAACCTGAAAGTGGAAACTCTTTTTTATAGCTTCAATACAGCATATGCGTATGAAAACAACTCCATTAAAACTGAATATTAGTAAAAATATGTTTATTTAATTCATAATAATATCACAATATTTCGGAAATAAATAAAAATAATACAAGAATTGAACACGTAGGCATTTCAAATCATCCCACATATAAAATTATTTCTTAACCCTACTTCATTTCAGACATTGCTTGATACAACTCACTGCGATCAAGCAAACTCTCCAACTCCTCATCAGTCAGAACCTGCTCGTCCGCTTTGACCACGCACGAACGATCGGTAGACTCCAGCAATTCCAACAACTCTTCCATGCTGTGTTCTTCCGTCTCGTCGCTTTTTGAAGATGTGAATAAGAACTTTCCGTCTTTGATGATCAACTTCTCCAGACGCCTCTTCATTTGACCGGTTTTTATGATTCGTTCGTCGATTGTGTTCTTCGTGACGAGCGTGTAGATCATTACAGGTCTCGTTTGGCCGATCCTGTGGCAACGGTCTTGCGCTTGACAATCGACTTGCGGATTCTATAAACATACTGTTATTAATCTGATAAAAATAGTGATTTCAAGTACTGGGCGATCAAATGAATTTATAATTGACGTAGGCTCTGATTGTTTTTGCAGTTGGCAGTGATCAAAGGCTGTGACATATTAACTCAAATTATTTGAATTGTCAAATTAGCATAAAGATTCGTGAAGTGCTACCCAGAACTACCTACCACCCTTAATTCAAACTTCTTGGCTTGCTTGATAATAAACTCATTTGATCGCCTAGTATAAATAATTACACACCCAATCTCTATCGTAGAAAATGACCGTATCGGCACTCGTTAAATTTATCCCCAATCCGCCGGCTCTCGTCGATATTAAAAAGGCGAACTTATCGGGGTCATTGTTAAATTCGTCGATGTTAGTCTGTCTCGACTCGAGAGTATGTCTGCCGTCTAGCCGACCGAAGCTGTACTCTTTCATGACCATGAAATCCTCGATCAAATCGAGCATTGTCACGAATGTGCTAAATATGAGCACTTTGTGGCCCTTCTCTTTGAGCTTGGCGAGCATCGCGTCCAGAACGAGCATCTTTCCACTTTCTGTGATCAAACGTTCGTCTAGCAACATTTCCCGAGTGCCGGGAACTACCGGGATGTTTATTAAATAAGGATGACCGACTATCTAAAATAATAATAAAACAAAAATTACTTTGTTAAAGTTAAAACAAGTTTTACTTTAAATCAGTGATATGCAAGATTTAATATCTCAAAAGAGCAAAAGACAAAATATTGTATCCAGGGGGAGCAAGAGTGAAAATATTTGTTAAAAACTTGATATTTCAATTATTTTCACATGAAACGTTAAAAACATACAATTTCTTGATGTCCAGATATACAAAATTACCTTCTTAAACATCATCATTGGATTCTGCAGGTGAATCTTATGAAAATATTTCTTAAAATTTTCCTTATGCGCTGGCTCCACCACCTCCACATCTTCATACTCTTTGTAAGGAAAATCGTCATCGTCATCGTCGTCTACATCAATCAATCCCACCGAATAATCTACCTGTTTGACGCGCCTTCGTTTACCCAGAGGTACCTCCGGTTCCTCCTCGAATCCGCTGACATTTTTAATCACCACGGCGCTCTTCATCAAAATCCCCTTGTATATCATCCTCTGCGTTTCGGACATCGGGCAATAGACGAGGACCTCCTTCTTCGGGACGGAGTCGCTCAGGACATCCTTTTTTAATCGGCGCAGCATGAACGGACTCAGGACTTTGTGGATCGTGGAGATGATGGTGTAGTTTTCGGATTTGTCGTTTAACATTTGTTTATCCTGAAAGGGAGAGAAAAAATATTTATTTCAATAGTGCCCCGGGATGTTTAACACCTTATTTAATTTTCATCAAGTTTTGTTTACATCAAACAACAAAAGATTCGTTTGTTCTTTACATTAGGTGTTTTCCCTATGATTGTCTTTGTGTCTGAAGTTGTACGACTGTTACTTCTTGCTGTGATTATATTATATACATATATTATTCTTATACAGTCCTCTTAAGGGGTTCAGAAAATGTTTCACCATGGGTTGTTAATTTTGTTTTAAATATGATTGTTTCCATTATCGATTTTACTCAAATTTTTTTGAATGATATTAATTTACCTCCATGTCTTCGAGGGCGAAGAGGGATGAAAACGCTTCGACTTTGTTGAATATTTGCGGCATTATGAAATTAAGTAGCGCCCAGAGTTCCGTCATGTTATTCTGAAGTGGAGTACCCGTCAGCAGAAGCTTATTCATACAGCTGTATGTCCGTACGAGTCTGTGTCAACACAAAAAAATAGATCCATAGTCAAAATTTATGTGAGAATGCACACATTTTAAATCAGCGTTTGGAAATATCACATTTTTTCAAAATATCGGCTGAAATGACCATATTAATTAATTTTTCTGATTTAGACAGTCATTTCATCTTATATTTGATAAATATCATAATATTTTCGAACCATGATTTAAAATGCCTGGAATTCGATACTGTTTTTTTTTAAATAACTTACATTGATAACTGCGAGTTATGATTTTTAATCCTCTGCGCCTCATCAATGATGATATACTTCCACTTGATCTTCTGCAAAAACTCCCCTCTCTTCATCACCGAATCGTAATTGGTGATGACGACTGGTTTGACTCTGACGCCGTCCACTTTGCGGACCTGCATCACTTCATTTTCCAAATCGTCCCATTGGTTCTTTGTGCCGTGGTACACCACGACAGGGAATTGCGGGGCGAACCGTTTGAACTCGTTCTTCCAGTTCAATATCGTCGACAGAGGGCCAATGATTAAATGAGGCCCTGTCAGTTTTTTCTCCAGAAAGTGGCTCAACAGGGCGATTATTTGTACAGTTTTACCCAGGCCCATTTCGTCGGCTAGGATTCCGTTTATACCACTGAGACAGAGAGTCTAAAAAAAAATTGTGAATGGAAACATTAAATTAATTATGTAAACTCTGTTCACATTTCATTCTCTTGGTAGTGAAAAAAGTTGGTAGTAAAAAAAAATAGTAGTAAAAAAAGTTGTGGTAGTAAAAAAAGTGACTAACAATTTGGTTATGTCATTGCATTTTTTTGGTCATGTCTAGTGCAGTGTTGCATTTTATAATATCCCCCATTCACATGTAAAAATATGACGATAGTAGGTGTTTGGCAGCATTTTATTGAAATTATAGGTTAACAACATACTTCAATCATTATTATCAAAAATACAACATGCCAATACAAGGAGAAAAAAAAAACATGCCTACTGCGGTGAGAATAAAATGTGAACAGAGTTTATGTTACCTAACTTTAAAAAACAATCGATGGAATAACTCGAAAACTAATTGACCTACAGAAAATTAAAGTCAACTAAGATACCTAACCTTAAAAAACAGTCGATGAAATAAATTGAAAATCAATCGATCTATAGAAAAATATACGATATGAGTTGTTAAAATCAAAATGATTTCTCGACATTAAATTATTTTAAAATTAGGAAACAACTCACTCTCATCCATTCGACCCCTTCCAGTTGATAAGGCCTCAATGTACCGGTGAAATATTTCATGTCGGTCAAGTCCCCGCTCTCCGAAGAGAGTCCTTTTCCGAACTTATCGTTTTTGATTCTTCCGGTTTAAAAAAAAAATACAATAAAATATCAATCAAATTATTTTTGTTATATAATAATCTTAATTTAGCTACTACTTTCGAAACCTCGTAAGTGCAAAATGTGAAATTTGCCAGGAGCACAAAATACTTGTTAATTATTGTATGAGCTGATGTTTATTAATGGTAAAAATATTGTTTTTGCTTTTACAGGGCCGCTTTTACATAGAAAAATGTAATGGGGGTTTGAACCCTAATATCCCCCCCTGGCCACCGCCTTAATTATTAGGAAATGAATAATATAGGAATTACGAGGACATTTTTTTGTAACGTCGGGACTTACGAAGTTTCGGAAGTAGTTAATCGACATTTTATTATACATAACCTATTAATTGTGTTTATACAATAAATGTATAATAAATGTATAGTTGATATCTAACATTTGTACTTTCATAAAATAACTCACCCTTTCAATTTCACGTCCTTAAATCGCTTCATCCAAACGGAAGAGTAACTCTCGCTGACGTTCAACAACTTTTGAATGCTCTCGAGGGCTTTCGTTTTTTTCTCCTGCTTCTCGGCGTCTTTCAACTCTTTTAATCGTTGCTTCGCCGCCTCATCGTCTCCTTCGTTCAGCTCCCAGCTCTCTAACGAGGCTTCGTTGTCAAGCTTGGAAATCTTGCGTTTCGCCATGGCGGAAAAATGCTAATACCCCTGCAATGTAATTGAATCGATGTTAACACAAATATTTTTTTTGTACTGTACACAAGATACACAGAATATAAGTTTATTTTTACGGATTACTGTTATATTTCTGTTACGGATCTTTATTCGAATATTTGTGATTGAATCCTTTTTTTAATTCCATTTTTCTGTCAAAAAAAATTCAATTGAACTTGTTAGTTTTTACATTTGTAGCATTCCCCCAGCTCTGGTAAGTTCTCATCTAAACTTTAAAATATATTTCGATCAACTATTTCCGAAACCTCGTAAGTCCCGATTTTTCAAAAAATGTTCTTCTCAACGCAGATATTAACTTGCCAATATTAGTATAAACCATCTAAACAAAATACTTATTAAGAATCGGTCACCATGAAGTTACCCATACCATAAAAAAATCAGAAGAATTTTGTGTCTTCTGTAAAGTTTGACATTTTCGACTTACGAGGTTTCGAAAATAGTTGATCGATTTTCTTCCAGGAAAGAAAGAAATTATTACGTTCATCAATTTTTATCTGAAAGTGTTCTTTCTTCCTTGTGAAACTTTATAATTTTCCCTTCGTTAACTAAATAATTGATTAGAGTGAGTGAAACCATATCAAAATGAACATGTATGACAAAAACAATCAAAATTAACAACCGTCTTTAACTTTAAAGAAAGGGAAAGTACACGAATCTGCATCTTTGCTTTCGTTAAATTTTTAATTTTAGATTATTTTTATTTCAGAGTTTTTTATATTGGTTTTTAAATCAAATCTGCAAATAATTCCCTTAATTCATTTTTAAATCGAGTTGGAAGAAAAACCTAATAATGAATTCAAATGCATACAACCAGAAATTGAAAGCTTTGCTAGTTCCGCTACTTATCAACTTAAAGGTAAAAACTTATTAACATAATTGCAACACCTTACAATTTTTGATAACGAATATTTCATAAAAACGAGTATATTAACGACCGGTGTATTCAGTTATCAAATTAACCAAAAAAAAAAAATTTAAAGGTGGAGGCTTCTACTTCGTTATACAAATTAAACACGATTTTAACTTTCTTTGTATAACTGTATAATATAGTATATTAAGTCTCAGTTATACAAACAAAATTAAAAACGTGTTTTATTTGCAAAAAAAACATCTTCAGGCGTTACATTCGTAACGGTTATTGTCACTTAGGTACAACTTGTATTAATACTTACTTGTGCTGTTAATACTGACGATTACTTATTAGATTGATTTTTGGTGGATTATCAGTACTTTAACAGTTACGGCCATTGTGAGGTGTTCTTGGTGCGGAAGATGGAAGCAATACTGTAAATTTTCCCGCCGTCCGCTCATAGATCAATCACAACAACACGTGCTATTTGGGGATATTTACAAACGTTATGCTGGCAGGGACTTTACGCGGGATATTTAAAAAATTATCTTAGACCAATAATATTTCAAGTTTTGCATAAATGCAAACTAAACTAACTTTGTAAAGCGAATGGATTGCCTTGTATATACAGAGAGTTTTATGTAACACCAAACATGCTAGAATGTACTTAATGTTAATTTTCCTATCTTCGATGTGTACTGGAACGCATCAAAGCATTGAGCACTATGTGATTGGCTACGATTTCTAATGGTAATATAGTCAACACAATGTACACTCTTCCCGTCAAGAATAAATTAAATTTGTCAATTATTATGTCAATCACAATATGTTGTATTATGAATATTTTAGTTCAACGGAATGCTTATCAACTTTTGTTATATTTTTTATCAGTAAAATTCTAGTTAAAGGTAAGAAGATATAAACGCTTCATCAGTAAACATATTTTTTCGCAACATTTCCTTGTTTAATTTACCACATTAAATACGATTTTACAAATATTTTATCGCTTAATTTTATCATACAGCAACTAGTAATGTTAGAATTTTTAGGACCTAAACTTAAATTTTTGTAGAACTCTTATGTACAGAGGATTTTTAAATATTAAATAATTTTGCAATAGTAAGGATATCATTGGGCACTTTTCGTCATAACAGAAATTGTTTAATTTCATATTTTCTGACAATATCGATGAACTTCTAACCAGACCCAAGAGCTGTCGGTCGAATCATTCCCGACGGATCTGACAGCTATTGATTGAAAACAAGCCCACTTTAGAAATTGCGGGAAATTTAAAGTTCCGACATATGCGCCCTCCCATCGAGTGGGTCGGTCAACTATATATGTGAACTTACAGAATCATATAGAGTCGACTCTATATGATTCTGTAAGTTCACATATATAGTTGACCGACCCACTCGATGGGAGGGCGCATATGTCGGAACTTTAAATTTCCCGCAATTTCTAACGTGGGCTTGTTTTCAATCAATAGCTGTCAGATCCGTCGGGAATGATTCGACCGACAGCTCTTGATCCGAGTGGTTGTGTGTTATCTTCTTGAGTGACTTTTGGCTGTGTTCTTCTCAGTTCTTGTGTGTATCATAAGTTCTTTTCTCTTTACCTTTTCATATCTTTATTAATTTCAATTTTCACAAAAGAGTACACATTTTCGTTTAGGGTAGACTAAGTCTTTCAATGCAAACGTGTTCGGTGGGGAGTTCCCCCCCCCCCCTCCGTCACGTTACCAAGTAAACAAAATATTTTGTTATTTAAAAATGGAGACCGCTCTCCATATATAGTTTATATTGAAAAAATTGCATTGGAAAATGGACAAACTCCTTCTCTGCATGAGATGGTGGTTGGAAACATTTTATTTAAGGCTGGATATCACGTTAACACCTCTAGGAGAGGTAGGAATCGTGTCAGTGTTGAATTTAAAAATTTGGTAGATGCTAATAAATTAATGATGATAAATTACTCAGCAAGCACGAATTTAAAGCTTATATACCCTCTCAATTCATTACAACCAAATGTATTCTCAGAGACGTAGACCCCTCCTTCTCAGAAGATGAAATCTTACAGAATTTAAATTGCTCAAATAAATTCCAGACCTTAAGTGTGAGAAGATGGAAAAGAAAACTCATTGTTAATGACAAAGAGGAATTTAAAAACACTCACACTATCGTTATTACAGTACGAGCCAATTCACCTCCACTCAACGTAAAACTCTTTTGCACAAATAAATGCCCAGAAATGTACATTTACCCAGTCACCCAATGTGAGTCCTGCCTGAGGTATGGTCATACGAAAAATTTGTGCAAAGGTAAAGGCAGATGCTGTAAATGTGGGTCACAAGATCACATTCTTGCTGAATGCACGGCTTTAAATCCTAAATGTGTATATTGTCAGGGTTCCCATACTTCATCTGAAGTCGGAATATTGGCAAAAAACAGAGTCTGCCCAGAATTTCTGAGACAAAGAAAAATAAAAGAATACATATCTAGACACAATGTTTCCTTCCCGCAAGCTAATTCTTTATTTCCAATAAATTATACAAAAAATAGTACCCTAATTAATAATCCTCAAAACAATGATGTTCCAAATATTAACTTCATTCTTTCGAATCAAAATTTTCCTTCTTTTTCACCTTCTTATTCAAATCCTAACTTGATTCGCCCAATTTCAAATTCTTCATCCTATTCATCAATTCTTAATTCCTCTCCTAATAAAAGAAGACCATCTTCTCCTCCTCCCCAAAATATTGACGAGTCTTTCAGACAACGATATAATTAACCCTTCAAAACTTTCTCCATCTCCAAAAAAATTATGTTTTAATAATACAACTTCTGAATTAGAATGCGACTAAACTCAATTTAAAGACCTTATCTCACAATTATACTCTTCAAACCCAACTACTTTTATTCTCACATTTTTAAACATTGTTCCAGTCGATACTCTTGAAAATTATAAATCCCCGTCAACCAATAATGTATCCACTAAAAATAGTTCAATGGAACATTAGAAGCTTCAATGCAAATAAAGCCAATTTAAGTGACCTAATTGATACATATATACCTGATATTATATGTCTTTCTGAAACATGGACTAAAAAAAATATAATTAAAATTAGAGGTTATAAAACCCTTCTTAAATCTCGGGAAGACGGTAAGGGTGGTGTAGCCATGCTTATCCGTCATTCTCTGAGTTTTAATGAAATTCCCCTTAATCCTATTTATTCTGGCAATAATGCACAATTTATTGCAGTTAAATTTCATAGTTTCACATTAATTTCTGAATATATTCCTCCTTCCTATAAATGCAAAAACAATTTTTGGGATTCAATTCTTTCTGGACCTTCCCCGCACATAATAGCGGGTCATTTTATTTCTCACATCTCCCAAATTAATGGCTCTCATTCAAATGCAAACGGAAAATACTTATGGGAGTTTATAGAAAATAATAATTTATTAATTTTACATGACGATAAATAATACTTTACAAAAAAGTATTATTGATTTAACACTTATTTCTTCATCTTTAGGTCCATTTACTTCTTCTCATACTTTAAATGATTCATATGGCAGTGATCATTTTCCCATTGTCATTAATCTTCATTTCAACTCTAACTTAAATACAAATTTTAAAAAATCTTTTTCTCCTGGCTATAATTTTAAACAGGCTAATTGGACCAATTATTATGAAGAACTTAGAAATTCAATTTCTTCAGAACATTCATATCTAGAATTTATAGAGTGTATCAATCAGACAGGAAATTTGTCTATTCCCCTTCATCATCCATTTTTTCGGCCTTCTTTATGTCCTTGGTGGGATCCCTTTTGTACTCAATTGAAAGTTTCGAGAAAGCAAGCAATTAAGAATTTTTACAGAACAGGGTCGACAGAAGCATTTGTTCTAGCTAAAAAGGCCATAGCACTGTCTAGAAAAATATTCAATCAAAAAAAGAAGAAAGCTTTCAAGGAATTCTGTGAATCTATTTCTCGTTTCACTCCAATTTCTGAAGTCTGGAGGAAAATAAACATTTTTAGAAAATCATTTCAGCCCCCTTCTGTTCCTACTTGTAATATGGAGGTTTTGAATTCCTTTTTTACTAAATTAACTCCTCCTTTTGTAGAACCATATTTTAAATTAGAAATTCCCTCGATCTTTTCATCTTTTCCTTCATCTAACTTCACATTAGGAGAATTAAACTCAATTTTGGATAATTTAAAGGATTCTTCTCCAGGAATAGATGATATATCTTATTCTATGATTAAAAATTTACCCTTTGAAGGAAAATCATTGCTTCTGAAATTCTTTAATAATTTCTTATTATCTGGGAATGTTCCAGAATCTTGGAATAAACAAATTATCTGTCCTATTTTAAAGCCTGGTAAAAGTCCTAATTGTGCTAACAATTATTGTCCTATCGCTCTTACTTCTTGTATAAGAAAAACTTTTGAACATCTCATAAAAATGAGATTGGATTGGTGGTTGGAGAAAAATGATATTTATCTGTCTTCACAGTGTGGATTCAGAAAAGGGAAGAGCACTATCGATAACTTAATCCAATTAATTTCAGATATAAATAGCTCCTTTTTAAATAAACAAATCACTGTTGCTTTATTCATAGATATTTCTGCTGCATTTGATTCGGTTATCCTGTCTATATTGATCAACAGACTTTCATCAATAGGCATTCCATCGAATGTAATAAAATGTATTTGGTCTCTAATAAATAAAAAAATTCTTTACCTTAAAAATGATACCACATTTTCGAATCCCAGAGTGTCATATATAGGTCTCCCTCAAGGATCCATTCTTAGCTCAATTCTGTACATATTATATACTTTGCCCTTACAATCTTTAATTTCCCCCTATTGTTCTATTCTTCAATATGCCGACGACATAGTTTTATACTGCTCAGGAGATAATACCCAATCATTGTTTAATAGAATAAATCAAGCTTTATTTGATTTGTCAGATTGGCTGTTTTCTCATGGCTTATCTCTTTCCCCTTCAAAGTCTAAAAATATAATCTTCATGAAAAAATCTAGAAATATTCCCAATTATCAACTCTATTTCCAGGACGTAGCAATACCAAAATTTAAAGAAGTTAAATATTTGGGTATCACTCTAGATTCTTCGCTCTCATGGAAACCTCATATTTTGGACTTACAAGAAAAAGTTAATAAAACTCTTAATGCTTTCAAGAGTCTCTCTCATGTTTGGTGGGGTTCGGATCCTGCTACTCTAATTACTCTGTATAAATCGTTAATAAGATCCCGAATAGAATATGGTTTGCTATTGTTCTCTCCACAAAATAAATCTTCAGCGATAATCATTGATCGACTACAAACATCTGCATTGCATATTGTCCTGGGCTGTATGAGATCTGCCCCTTCTAGAGTTTTAGAAGTGGAAAGTGGTGTTCCTCCAATATTCATAAGATCTGATTTTCTAGCAAGAAAATATTTTCTGAAATGTCTTGCAAATAATAATCAAATGGTCATCACATCTATAAATAAATTACTGGATACATACAATCTGAATCATAAACCCCATCCTGCTATATTAGAAAACTATGAAATTTCCTCTTTTTTTAACATTTTTACCTCATCTAAATTACCTTGTTATCTTTCTCCCTACTTCTCTAATTTTCTCCCTATAAAAAGCACATTCAATTTGGATATTAACAGCCCTAATCCTAATCTACATAATAAAAACGTAATTTTTTATAATATAGCTCGAGAAAAATGGCCAGACTCTGTTTTTTGCTTTACGGATGGTTTATTTACATCTTCTCATACTGGTTGTGGAATATATATAGAAAACTCTTAATCTTACTCTTTTAGAATCCCTCATTCCTCTTCTATACATACAGCAGAGCTTTCAGCATTACTTGAATGCCTAAAATTAATCAAAGAACTCAGTATAAATAAAGTAGTAATATTTACAGACTCTAAGTCAGCTCTATATTCAATACAAAAATTAGGAATAAACCCTAATACATATTTATTAGTTTCGAATATTAAGACTATAATCTTTGAATTGTTCAATAAAGGTTATAAAATAAATTTTTGTTGGATACCTAGTCATGTAGGCATTATGGGGAATGAAACTGCCGATTTATTAGCTAAATCTTCAAATAATAGCCCTTTGTCTGAATATTCATCTCCTTATAAGGATTTCTTTAAAACACACATATCCAGCCTTAAATTGAAATGGCATTCTTTTTGGTCCTCTTCTTCCTCTCATATTACTTTTCTTTACACCCTGTAATCCCTACCAGTGTTTGGTTCTTTGATCCAAAAGTTAGAGGAAGAAGATTCGTGACTTCCATTATTCGTATGAAGATGGGTCACAACTCTTCTCCCAGTCATTTATACAAAATAGGAAGCATAAGTTCTCCAAACTGTTCTTGTGGTGACATTGGGGATTTGAATCATATATTCTTCTCATGTAACAATTATTCTGAGAAATGTAAAAATGTGTACTCTCGTCTTATAGCAACTGGTCACCCAGCCCCTCTTTCTATTTTATCTGTTTTATCTAAATATTGTATTAAAACTTACATCATTCTATATTCTTTATTACACGAAACTGATACATTTATTTAATTATTAATTCATTTTTTCAAGGGTAATTCCTTTCCATCTGTCCTAATCCTTTTTTCACTTTATCCTATCCCCTATTTTCTTTTCCGCTGTGGCTGGTCAACAGAGCTATATAGCTGAGGCCATTAAAAACGCAAGAAGAAGATCCGTCGAATCTGAAGACACAAAAATGCCGATAAGACGAAATCGTTTCGAGATAAGCGTTAATAAATATAAATAATTACAACTGTAAGTATGTATATTTTTAAATTATAACCTATTGTGTATTATTTTAAATAAGTCTACAGTCAAACAAATTTAAAACCAGAGTGTTACTACATTATTTCTCTTTTTTCTTCCTAGTACATGTGGATAATCTTCAAGTATACTAAATATCCATGGTCGTGGATATTTTCATCATACTGAACTAGGAGCATTTTTTCATGGACTATATCCCCGTTGTTGGATTAAGCAATTCTGAATCTTTGGGGATAAGCGTTAACATAAATAATTAAAACCGTAAGTTTATGTAATATTTTAAGTTTTTAAGCCATTGTGTATTCTTTTAATTAAATCTGCAGTCAAATACATTTAAAACCAATGTGTCTACATTATTTCTCTTTATTTATTCCTAGTATTAGTGAATGATCTTCAAGTACTATGCATGATACAAGCACGGACGTGGAGATTTTCTTCACACCGAGCTAGGAGCATACTTCCATGGAGAATGTTCCTGTTGCTGTTGGATCAAGCAATTCTGAAATTCCATCTAGTCACAAAGTACAATCCCAGAACATAAATTAATGTCTTGAATTCAATTACACCGTTTTTTTTTTCACTATTGATCAAATGAGATTCACTATATCCCAAATATGTTTCACCTTGTCAAATATAAGTCAAAAGTATTCCTGATTTACGAAATGAGTTTTCACTAAATACCAAATACTTTTCCCTTTAATATTTTTGCTGAACAGTTTTGCAGTAACAATAACTTTCTTCTGGAAATATTTTATTTGTATTTGTATAAACAGGGAGTTTTCTTTTAAGTATAAGTATTCCAAATTCAACCTATTTTCTGTAAATCTTTAGATATTCCTTGTTTTTTTAAGTTCAATTTGAAGCTTTAAATGAGTGTTTTCCACTCCCAGACTAAGCATGAAGTAAAATTTCGAGTTTAGAAAAGCCCAGAAAATTAGTCTCGGGTCGCTGCGCGACCCTCGACAAATTTTCACGGGGCTTTTCTAAACTCGAAATTTACTTCATGCTTAGTCTGGGAGTGGAAAACACTCGTTTAAAGCTTCATATTGAACTCTTTTGAAAATCAACGAATGTCGGAAAATTTACAGCTTATGCATATGTTTACCTTAAAGAAAAATTCACTGTATGGAACACTACTTACGCCAACATCCATTCTCGGTTAAGGAGACCTCTTATTTCATTTCTCAGATGCATTTTTTGACGAACTGCAGACCATAGATTAAATTAGATCGACGACTCCTAGGGGGCACTAGGTATCGTGAGTTTAGTTCGCCGACTCACTCGACGCGGGGGCGCTGCAATCAAAAATTACGTCATTAGGTGCGGAGTGGAGGGTTACATGCAGTGCGGGACGCGCGGTGCGGGGGATATACATATTGGAGCCTGGAGGTGGTGTGGTGTGGGGAACACCGCGCGGTGTTTGAATAACCGCACGATGCGAGAAATAATAACGACATAATTATGGTATAAAGTATAAAGTGTATATTACAAATAATTTTAATTATTACAAATAAATAGAAAAAAAACATTAATTACTTAATTTAAGTATTTACAATTAGATTTAATAAAACATTGATCACATTAAGATGACTGTAGAAAAATTCGCTCTCATACATATTTAAATAACAATAAAATGTATTAACCCTAACATAATACACTCGACCGCAAAAAAAACGCGCCACTTGAAAATTCACGTTTTTTCGTGAATATTCAAACAGCCATAACTTCGGTCGATATGGATGAAATTTGATGAATTTTTGAGTTTTTGGAACGCTAAAGTCTTCTCTTTAAGGACACATAAGTGGATATAACGAAATTTAAGCACTTCTGCATTTAAAAGTCCTACCAACAAAAAAATATTCAGAATGTTAGAAATGATAAAAGTTAAGAAGTTATACTGTGCCCAAAAAAAATCGTAGCTCCACTTCAAAAAGAGCGCAACAAAATTCCATCATTTTCCTTTGAAATAAGTGAAAAATCATGTCGATCCAATGATTTGGCTCGAAGTTATGGCAGTTTTTTAAAAAGTGTACTTTGGGGCATAACTTTGACGGACGTACATAACTCTGCTCGCAAACCTGTGACATTATGCGATTTAAAAAGATTGAAGTTTTCTCTTTAAGAGCATGTTAGTCAGATCTTCAAACATGCACATTTTACCCCCTTCTACCCCCTAAAGGCGATGAATCAATTTTTCTCAAATTGTCATAACTTTACTCCAAATCAATTTATCGATCTGAATTTTTGCGCATATTAAAGGAGAAGGACTGAATTTATTCTGGATATCCCTTGCTTAAAGCCACATTTTTTTTGCGCATTGTACAAGTTAACAAAGTTAAAAGTTTTTAAGTGAAAAACGTTTCATCGCCTTTAGGGGGTGAAAGGGGGTAAAATGTGCATGTTTAAAGATCTGACTAACATGCCTCAAAGAGAAAACTTCAAGCTTTTTAAATCGCATAATGTCACAGGTTTGCGAGTTATGCCTGTCCGCCAAAGTTATGCCCCAAAATACACTTTTTAAAAAAACTGCCATAACTTCGAGCCAAATCATTGGATCGACATGATTTTTCGCTTATTTCAAAGGAAAATGATGGAATTTTGTTGCGCTTTTTTTGAAGTAGAGCTATGATTTTTTTTGGGCACAGTATAACTTCTCAACTTTTATCATTTTTAACATTCTGAACATTTTTTTGTTGGTAGGACTTTTAAATGCAGAAATGCTTAAATTTCGTTATATCCACTTAATGTGTCCTTAAGCGTTCCAAAAACTTCAAAATTCATCAAATTTCATCCACATCGACCGAAGTTATGGCTGTTTGAATATTCACGAAAAAACGTGAATTTTCAAGTGGCGCGTTTTTTTTGCGGTCGAGTGTAGTTACTAAGCAATGCGATTCCGGTGAATTAGTGAACGAATAATTTTAATAACCATTAAAATATCTTTCACATATTAACTTATACATAGTTTTCGAATATAAAGAACAATATTTAAATTATCTCTGCCAAGATAACTGTGTGGATTGATGTCCACCTTATTTGGTCTAATTAGTACTTCTAATGCTTAATAATTGATAATTCATGTTATATTATAAATGAAATACAAATAATTACAAATAAAACGCATTTCTTGAGCATTAATTTAAATTTGTATCGATATTAGTATATGGATACAAATTTAAATTATTGCTCAAGAAATGTGAAGGTATTAATTATAATATTAATAACGGTTTTCTTAATTTTGTCGATTTTTTAACTGTATACAATAATTAACCATACTCGGAAAAATATGAATAATCATTGCTAAATAATAAATCCACATTATCATTGATTTAATTTTTATAGAAGTAATGGTTAAATAAAACTTGAATAATTATCAAATCAATACTACATTTTTATTACTGTACAACAAAAATCACATGAATCCTAAACTACAGTGAGAGCCAAAATGATTTGTTCATTTTTAATAGGCAATAACAAATACAACTATTTATTAATCGCTATATTACTGATAACAATTTGAAAGAGGAGACTTTGGAGATATTTTGACAGTTGTCAAAATGGTGCGTTGGAACATACAGCAACGCATATTTTGTGTTGAAAAATTTCTTAAATTAAGTTCAATTATTCAAACTCAACGTTTATTTCGTCTACATTTTAATGTTCGTGATGTTCCGGCTCGAACTGTTATTTCGTATTGGGTAAGGAAGTGGCGAAATTATGGGTCAGTTGAGAGAAGAAAATCAGCCGGGAGGATTCGCTCTGCATGCAATCCTGAAAATGAGGAACGGGTGAGACAATCAATTCTGCGTAGCCCAAATCGATCAGTTCGGCGGCATGCGGCAGCGTTGAATTTATCTGCAACAAGTACCCGAAGAATGCTGCACAAAATGAAGTTTCATCCATACAAAATAGCAGTGGTGCAGAAGTTAACTGATCGTGATAAACAAAGCCGTGTTGAGTTTTGTCAACGTTTTTTGGAGTTAAGCAATGAGGAACCCGATATCGCACAACATCTTTTCATGAGCGACGAAGTACACTTTACTTTACATGGCTTGGTAAATAAACAGAATTTTCGATACTGGGCTACCGAAAACCCGTGTGAAATCTATAAAAGACCCTTACATTCCCCAAAAGTGACTGTTTGGTGTGCTGTATCATCGTCAAAAATCATCGGTCCATATTTTTTTGAAGAAAACGGCGAAACAGTCACAGTCATCCAGACATTTTTTATACCGCAAATTGAAGAAGAAAGAAATCACTTTTTTCAACAAGACGGTGCGACCTGTCATACTGCAAGAATAAGTATGGAGATCCTGCGACAGACATTTCCGAATAGACTAATTTCTCGAAACGGTGATTTTAATTGGCCCCCGAGATCTCCCGATATTACTGTTCCAGACTTTTTTCTTTGGGGATATTTAAAGAGTAGAGTGTTCAAGAGTAAGCCTAGAAATATAGACGAGCTCAAAATAAATATCCGACAAGAAATTGAAGCTATTCCACAGGATATGCTTCAACGAGTTATGGCAGATTTCGTCCGTCGTTTAGAAGAGTGTGTGGAGAAGGGTGGCGGACATTTAACACACACTATATTCAAAAAGTAAAACTCCCATTATTACTTTTTAAGATGTCATTTATATTATTTCTGCATTTAAAATAATTCATGTGTTATTTCCTATTAAAAATGAACAAATCATTTTGGCTCTCATTGTATATTCTATTGGTGATATTTTGAAGCAAATTACTAATAATATAATTGATTAATCAAAACAGGTTCCAAAGTTAAGGATTATTGCTAATGATCTCAATATAAATTGTTCCATATTTTAACAGCTTAAAGTAACCGCTTACAAATATTTAAAATTAAATTTTGATCAATTGTTTCTTTTTTGAAGTAGCCAAATTTCGCGCTCTTATTTTTCTATATTTAATTGAGGCCAAATGTTTGACAGTATCATTGATTTTTACATGTTCGGTTTCTTTTAGAATCCTATTTAGGTTTTGTACCCACATATGAATGTAAAAGGAGATCATGTAATTATTAATGATATCAATCAAATTATGGTCTGTGCAGGAGAATGAAATATTGGAATTTAGTAAATTAACTTTTGATTTTAAATATTTAACAATATCACCGAAAATGCATATCTTTGACAAAAAAAAATTAATGATCTGAAAAGATTTGGAAACATATCTGAAAAAATTTGTGCTCGGCTTCAAAAGAGCTTTTCTATTGTAGTGCCTACAATCAATGTAGCAATGGAAAGACTCTTTTGTGTCGGACACTAACTCTTGTCTACATGTATTGCAGTCCCGCATGCATTGAAAACCTTTTAACGTAGTTATCTAGTTAGCAATGCATGGTGTCCTCAAAACAACAAACAAATTTATATACGTTAAGTTGCATACGTCGATTAGAGATCATTTAATGCTATTTTAGTGACACTACGTTTACATTGTCGCGGAGTAGATAGCGAGACCTTTTTATTAATGTTGTGGTCCATTATAAAACACACTATAAAATATCACTATACACAAGATCTCTATACTTCCCTTTGAGTTTGTTTTTTCGAAAGCCAATAAGGTCGTATAATTTGATCACCTGATTTTTGTTGTGGTACTTTTTTCGGGATAACACACATTGCACCCGCCCAGTAAATTTAAATCGTAAGCTTTGCCGCTTTACAATGTTGCCGCATGAAATTAGTTCATGTTTGTAATCTGTGGGCACCACTTTGCAAAGCGACCCATATCTGGATTTAGAATAACAATATTAAACAAATATTATTAAGATATATGAAAAATGTTGTCAATAAAATATGTTACATGCTCTCATTATACATATAATATATATATATATATATATATATATATATATATATATATATATATATAAGTTACCTGACGCCAATACAACAGACTCCTTTCATTATAAACAATAGCACTTATTATCTATTTATCCATTTATATATTATTCTGCTTATTTTGCATAATTGTTATCTTATGCTTATTTCGCTATTTTATCTTATTATATTATATTTTATTATTGTATCGTTAGTTATGAATTAGAGACCAAACCGTGAACACGGGTGTTAAGAAATAAATTCCTTTTTAAAAAATCGGTTTGTGTACGAGTAAAGTTAATTTATATATATGTTTATTATTAACAACGAAATCTTAAAAATTGTATGTAGGCAACTCTATATCCATCCAGCTCACTCCAGTACGTTGGAAGAAAAATGATGCTGATGTAAAGTTTCGAGTTTAGAAAAACTTTGGATTTGGAGCGAAGGGATCGCGCCCCGGCAAATCCAAATGTTCACGCTTTTCTAAAGTCGAAATTTTACTTCATGCGCCACGCGTACAAAACATCCATTTAAAGTGAAATTTAAAATATAGATTACTTATATAATTATAAATGTCTGATTTAGATCAGAAACTGAACCTAAGCATTTAGGTAAAAAAAAAACATTTAAGTAAAAAATAAAACCATTTTTCATACTTTAGAAAAATACAATTATGAAACTGGATCAAATAATTTTTTTTACAAATACGCACTGAAATTATATTCCATTTCGCAGTTTTACAGTATTTTTAATACTGGTTTAGCAATATTTAATTTGAAAATATTTTAGTATTTTATACGCGTGGAGGGAGAGTAGGGAGGTTCTAGAATCGGCTATCTCGTGGGAGGAGGAGGATGAGGAGGACGATGGGGAGGATGAGGAGGAGGTTTTTGAATTTTGGCTAACAAGGAAGAAGAGGGAGTACTTTTTTATATATTTTTTTTGTTATTTCTTTTTATTATTTATTTTAGTTTTTAGTTTTTTCCTTATTTTTTTTAAATTACAATGAGGGTGTGTGTTTGAACAACTTAAGTAAGATTGTAGAAATTTTTCATGAAATAAAAAATATATATTTTACATTAATTAAATCAGATATTTAAAAGCAGTTACCTTGGCAATATTTATAATGGATAGTGGTTTTATAATAAAGTAGACAAGAGTAATATTTGAAGCAATATATTTAAAATAAAACAAATATACATAAACATAGAATTGAAATTATAATTGTTCAGACATACATTTATTAAAGATACAAATAACCTTATAATACTTATAATGTAATTGTATCGAAAGAGTAAGCGTTTCTTACCCAGGTTTATAAAAAATAAAAATATAATTGAATGTTTAATCAAGCTCTTGAATTGCATCGTTAATCATTTTATCCAACACGTTTTCGTTTTCTAAATCCGCTATACGTAAATGGCCCCATGCTAATGTATGATATTTATCATTTAAAATGTATATTTTGTCGTCTTTTGAATTCAATGCAATTTTGTTTTGAAGTTCTGTAAACATATTATGATAACTGGATCTAAATTTGCACATTTTTTTATAAATTGCACCCCCATTCTCCACTACAGTAATGTAATCATTTACCGTTCAATGTTTTTTTATTACATCTTTTTTAACACCTTTAGCTTTTTTAATCGAGCTTGAATTGAGTAAATTCACACAATACGCCTTAGCACCAGTTCCATAAAATGATTCAATGATCTGACCTTTAAATTCGTCTTTCATTTTGCCGATGTAAGATTTATTTGGAATGATGCAATGCTGATTGTCAACTGGATAGTTGGATGTATCAAACTTATCAATATTAATTTTTATATCATTGTATATATTTTCTGCAAAAACTTGAAGAACTAACGAATCTGTATCTGTGTATAATAATGTTACGTTGTTATCATACTTTCTCTTAAGGAAACTAAATCATACATTACAGTTTTGGATAATTCTAAAATAGAAAATCCTACATACAGTGGTTTTGTGTACTGCACTTTGAGAACACCCATTTCCACAGCGACTAAATTATTACAAAATATTTTTGAAGATTTAAAATTTGGTTTCGATATATAAAATTCTGCACCAGGTTTCCTGAAATGAGAATCCCAATGCGTACATAATTTAATATCAACGCGATTTTCAACATTCTCCATCGTTTTTCCAAATACAACATTATTCATACTTTTGTAATGATTGCGTTCAAATTCATTTTTAGATTGTTTTCTCTTACTAGTATTGAAATCAATATATTTTTGCATCCAATTATCTTGTTTAAATTCTAAAATTCTATGTATCCTTCGCAATTTTAAGCCTTGTGTTAAACATTGTTTTAGATTTTTATAATGAATAATATATTTTTCTTTGTCATATAAGGTAGGAATTAATTTAGAATATTTTGAATTTGGAGATATTGCCGATTCTGGGCAAAAAGGAAAATCATTATGATAATCCTGCAAAGCTATTGGATATTTTAAATCAACTTCTAACACATAACCCATCTCACCATCATCTTCCAGTGATGCGATATCAAACTCGAGAATTTCATTTTGATCAAGCCAGCGAAACTTTCCAACAGGAAGCTTACATCTCATAGCATACCCATACAAATTTGTAGCATCTAAATAAAGAATATATGAAGTTGGTTCAGAAGCATTAAAATTTGGTAAAAACTTATTATTCGCTTCAGCTTTTCGTTGAGTGCACATACTTAATCCACCTCTGATACCCTTTTAAAAAAAATGTAACATGTCAATGTCTGTTAATAATTCCAATTTTACATTTGTCATCCTTAACAAAGCGTCCCAAGCAAATCCCGGCGCTGTGAAATAGTGTGCAGGGTCGAGTTTGTAGAAATCTAATGACATTTTTCGAAAATTTTCAAATACGTCAACAAGCAACAACACATCAGATGTCAAATAAGTATTTACGTAATCACGTAATGAATTACAATTAAATACATCCCACACTTTACAAGCTCTTTCATAGTTTTTTCTGGATATTTTTTCATCCGTTAAATGATCATAAAACTCATCCTCACTTGGCAAATGATTGTAATTTATTTTTTCAAATGAATTCATAAAACTATAAGGAAATACGCCTTTCTGCCGTATTAGATTAAATTGTTCATCCTCCTGAAACATTTTTCTTATTTCAACACACTGATCATTGTCCAAAAGTGGTTCCAATGTTTCTAATGATTGTGATAAAAATTTAAATGAATCTACAAACCTTAGTTTTATAAATACTTTTCTCTTTTTTCCGTTACCGTTTCTCCGTTAATATATTCACCAACGTGCACATTTTTTGTAAAAGTTATATACTTTTCTTTGTTTTGTGCAATAACATCAACATCTTCCTTGTTTAATGCAATATTTTTTACAAACATATGACTATCATAATTTGAAAGATTATGAAAAAATATTGGAATATATTTTGGAATTTTATAATTAATATTGCAAACGGAATGGACTGGGCCACGAAACTTTCCTGTTAGGTGATCATGATCATATACTTTATCATTTACTGGCAATGTTCTTTCGCAAATATGACATACATTTCTTTCATATATTAGTTTTTCTTCCGGTGTTAATGGTAACATTTCTTTACGTACTCCTAAATAATTTTTATAAATAATTTTAATATCGTCTTCTAATTTTTTTTACAAATTCTTGTGCGTCATTTTCTCCATTATATATATTAAACTTTGAAAGACTATTGTTCAGGAGTTCAATTTAATTTTAATTTAGATGAATTTTATTTTCCTCCATTGTATAGATTTTGGTGTTCACGACAAATATTCCTTCTCGGTATTCCAGCGGAGGAATATTTGTACGTGACCCAACAAAGGATAAAATTTCTTTGTCATTTGGGGTTCAGTGAAAGTGACTAACGGCTATTTTTGCTACGCCGATGCTGAAACCTTTTTTTGGGCCTCCTAATTAGCATTTTTGACCGCCGAAACACCACCCTTCTGAACATGCGTCGCATCCCCCATTCACTCCCCCACTCACTTGTATATTTTTTCCTTTCAAACTTGTACATTTTTTCTTACCACTTACTCTTGTAATCTTGCAACAGAAACACCTTATAAACTTTTAACATTTGCTGTGAATGTCATAATTTTATTTCATTCCGGTGTTAAATACAAAATTCATCTTAGAATCAAGTATTTTATTTTACACCACATCTTCAAACCCCGGTTGAATCTCGAGAACCAGGAGATTACAACAACTGGACATAACAACTATCATCATATGAACATTTTATGTGGTATGCAAAAGCATAAGGTTCATGACGAAAACATTTAACTGTGTACGGTTTATTCGAATCTGTATAAATAGTATTATTGTTAACATTTACTAACAATGCCTCAAAATCAGCATAAACTACAAAAGGAATTTTCATTTATTTTTGATAATTTTCAAATTCTAATATATTTCCCAGAACTTCTTCACCCAATTTATTAATTTTTTTACTACAGTTCGGAAGAACAGCTTTTACATTTCCACAATCTTCTTCTTGGTGTCTTTTTAATTCATCTTTTTTAGAAAAGTAAATTAAACAACCTTCGCATATAAATTTTTCATGACCATGTAATGATATTTGAGTTCCCATTAAACGCGACAAATTTTTAATCCAGCAATAATGATTCTGATTGTCTATTGAAATATACAACAAGTTTATATGCACTATTTTCTTATTCTATGATATTCGTAATGGAACGAATTCATAGTCCATTTTATTTTCGTTAAAATATTCATTAGCACCATAAACGTTTATTGAAATATTATTTTTACCTTCAAATATATTGATATCTTTTATTGTAACTGGAAATTGTAAATTTGAAAAGTCACATACTGTTGAATAATGTGGATATGAAGATGGTCTCTGTGCCAGTTCTGTTGGAACCCGAAGTGCTGAAGTTATAGCCCAAGCAAAGAATGCATTGTCGGTATTGTAAACATTGATTACTGCACGTTTTGCCTTTATTGAAGCAGGTAACTCGATGTAACTAGATGCTCTCATTGGATTATATACATTGAAATTAAGTTCAATGCTTGTAATTTGATATAATGTCCAACCTTAAAAATAATAATAATAATAATAATAACATTAAAAATCACCAAGTTTCTAACTTTACCTGAATCTTTCTCCTGAAATTCTGACATCTTGGTTTTAATTTCGTCAAGGAAGTGTGCGTATGTCTCATATAGATCCGTTGCAGTGGTGATAATTTTGTTTGACGTGTTAAACGATTTTATTTCAACAATTTCTTTTGCTGTCAAAAAGTACAATGCAAAGGATTCCATGTTTAATTTAAAATTTCCAATAACCGCCAATTTACTTTCAATGAGGGTAATAATTTTCTCCCTCACTGAAATGGAAAACTTGTCTAAATCAACATAGTGTCCAGGTTCGGTGATTCGGTAACTTGTTACTTTGCCCCCATAAGCTGTAGATATTTCCTCTACTCCATCATCAACAATAATAAATGCATTACTTTTGTATAAATTAGTTCTCAAATGGGCGGCAAAACATGAGCTATCTACTGTTATGTTACATACATCACATATTCTGTGTTTTGATGTTGATGCAAGTTTTTGTCGTTTATTTGGAATTTCACAAACTTGTTTCGATGTGGATGGATTTTCCAAAGATGTTGATGGAAGTGGATTTACCATTTTGATATCTCCCTGTTGTGCGGATCGGGGTAGAATAAGTTTGATTGTTGGCTTTTCTCCTCTATTGCTTACATATGAGTTTTGCTTGGAAACACACGAGTTTTTTTCGTGTCGTTTTAAGTTGTCTCTTCTTGTAAAATGTTTACCACAATATTCGCACAAAAACATGCTTTAAATGTAATAAAAGAGTAAGTTGCTTTACACGTCAACACACGATATGATACATGGGCCAATACGTTACCTTTATATAGTGAACTAAATCAAGAAAAGGAGGAGGTTTAACTATGAGGAGGGGTAAATTTAATATGACGAGGAACAACACATTCACTCACACATGCACACACTCACACAGAGAAAAAAACATTTTACAATCATTTTAATCCTCTTCTTCATCCATGTCAGTCGATGTGTCCCACACTGATGAAGAAGAAGATGATGAAGATGAACTACCTGTTCGTTTACGTTTTACTGTATGTTTTGTTAGCTCGAATAACGGCGTGAAGAAACAAAATTCACAATAACGTTTTCGTTCTAATATCCACATATGTAATTTGTCTTTTCGAAATAAAATATTCTTTTCGTATTTTATCCTGAATAATTTTGTATTAGGTTCTAAATTGTAATTTTTTTTCTACACCAACGGCAATATCGGTTTCCCTGTGTATCAATCCAAAATCTTTTTTTAACTAACACTAAAAATGGATTTTGTGGAATGTTCATAATTTTGGAAATATTACCATTAGGTTTTAATGAAAAATCCACTATATATTTAGGTAATGGATTGTGACATGTAAATGGTCGGCATTTACAAAGAACCGAATACATACTTGCTTGTCGTAAATGTCCAAATGTGCAAACATAAAAACACCAGTTGTCAAAAATTGTCTTACCCAAACATTTTGGTATTTCTGCTAGGCGTACATTTTTTTTTACATCTAACCGATCTTCTATTACATTTAAACACACTTGTTTTAGAGCGATTGCTTGTAAAGTTTTAACAAAACTCATTGTAGATAAACTTAAATTTGTGTTCTTATATTTGACAATGCAAAAGTTGATTTGATCTATGGAAAAATAGCCGGTTATTTTATATTAATATTGTAACCTTATTGTAAGGGTCAAAAGTATTGCAATTTAGCTCCGCCTTATAAATTTTCAAAAAGTGTTGCAATTTTTGCCCCGCCTTTTAATTTAACCACACCTTTATGAGTAAAGGTAATTTTAGTCCCACCTTTTAATTTTACCACACCTTTATGAGTAGAAGTTAACTCAAAATCTTTCAAGAGGTGTTTTACTGCTATTTAAGCACCAACACACTAAGTTGAGAGGAACAAACTGAACAGCGGTTTTAAAGTGTTAAAGTGAATCATGGGTAAGTAATTTATTTTAAATAAAACAACATTTAAAAAAAATATGTTTTGTATTTATAAAGAAACATTTACATTTGTATTACATATATTTTATATATTATATTTTTTATTACAGACCGCATACAAATCTACAATGAAATTAGAGAGGAATATTGCAGGAGATTTAACAACAAGCGAGTAAACAAGTTAATACGTACATGTAAATAAGAGAAAAATTGAGATTATAATAATTTACAGGTTACCATCATGGAACTGCTTGCCTCGATACCGCCAATTCCTCTACCCCGGGCCAATATCATCATCCAGAGGTCGGAGTATACGGCCATTATTTGCCCTGAGGATAACGCGCTCGTGTGTGTTTATAATTTAATAAAAGACTAAATATTTATAGAACATTTTAATTTGATATCCATGAATTATGTGAATCATCCAAACCCAACCATTTTACTAAAACTTTATTCTTCATTCTTTTAATAACTTTTTTGACGAGTTATCCATCCTGATGTTGAACTTTTTTTAATTCTTCCTCATAGAATCCTCCAATTATGTCCTGGTTTTTTATATCTCGTAGTAGATGTGTTCTGGGGTTCGTGTTTTGAACTTTGGATACTGTGAAGATTTCGTTGGACCAATTTGGGGTGTAATTTTTATCAAATGCTTGACGATGTTTGCTAATCCTTACGTGGTCACTAACTTTAAATGTCTTCCTAAATCCATCAAAAACTTTTAAATTACTGTACACAGAATTTAACAATAATTTTTCCTTTTATTTATTTACTTGTTTTGGTTTCATACCAATTGTTCTATGTTTTGTATTATTATATTTATTAATTATATTTTGTAGAATATTAATCCAATTATAATTGCCTTGCATGCTAAATTCCTTCCAAATCAGTTCTATAATAGTTCTATTGAACCGTTCAACAATTGAACTTTTTAAAGATGAAAATGTGCTGTAATGATTAACTCCATATTTTTCGCATAGTTTTTTAAAATTGTTGTTGTAAAACTCAGTACCATTGTCTCTTTGAATATTTGCAGGTATCTGCTTCTTTTTCAACAATTTTTCCATTTGTAAGGCAACTTCTTTTCCAGTTTTTGTTTTTAACGATAAAGCCCATCCAAATTTAACATTTATAACCATCAATATATATTTGTATCCTTTATTTTCCTTGGCATAAGGTATCATTTCAACTAAATCCGCTTGGTATAAATCATTTAAACTCTTCAATATTACTCGACGTCTACGAAAATGTTTCCGAACTCGGGCGTGAATTTCATCAATTACATCGCGTTTAATGTTGGGTTTCATTAGTATTTTGTTCGATTAATATCTCAATGCAAAACTTCTTATCGACACCTTCTGGAGTCGCTGCAAATCTGCGCTTAATTTGTATTGTGTAATTCAATTTAAGGTCTGTTAATTCAGACAATACATACTTTTCATTAATGAATAGAATTGCATTTCCCAGGTAAGTTGTTTTGAGAACTTTTCCAGCGTATAATGTGTTTTTATATAATATATCACCCCCCTTATTATCAATTGTATAGAATCCATCGGAAGAAACGTTTCCGTTGCCAGCAAGTGTCAAAATTAACCTATATCTTCTATCTTTATCTGTTTCATCGAATTTAAAATACCTCTGAATTATCTTGTCTAAATTGTTAGATTTTTTAATATAGCTCGAGACACTATGCCCATGTACATGTTTTCCAAATTTGTCAACAGTCATTGCACCAAAAATAGAATTTCCAAATTTGTCTAAACTCATTTTATACACCGGTTGCTCGTCTGGTGTCTAATGAGATAATAACATATGTTTATTTCAGGAGCCACACTTATATTACTTTATAATGTTTGCTTCCTTCAATTCTTCAATTATTGAAATTATTTCATTTGTATGCGCATTATTGCCAGCACTTTGTGAAGCTAATAATAAGCGTAATCTGTCTACAAGTTCATTCGGATTATCCCAATATTGCAATTCTAAGGATGAATTGGGATTAATTTTTTTCTGCAAACCGCGTCCAACTTTCCATTTTTTAGTCCACCACACTTTTGGAGGTTGACCATTTAAAATTGGCTTAATAATGTTTACATATTTCAAAGCTTTACTACCAATACGTTTTCCGCTTGGATCATAATTATATCGCGTCGCAGATGTTTGCTCTAAAATACGTCTATAATTTCGAACATCGTCAGGTTTAAAAGTGTAAGGGTCCTTTTTGAAAAGTAATTCGTATAGACCGGTAGTGCCCTTATATGGCACATCGTTAATAACAACATTTGCTCCATTAAACTTAAGTGCCGCGTTTCCGATATACAACACACAATCAAATGTTTGACGAACTCCATAACGAGTATCGAATTTATCTCCACGATCTAATTTAGTCAATCAAATATGCGCGAGGTATATGATGAAATTGTTTCAGGGTTTGTTGTAGTACTGACGAAGTATTAAGTTCGTCTACCAGTCTATCATGAGCTTCATCTAAACGTGTGGTAGCAGTCCGTAGGACTGTAGCGTCATCATCAGAATCTACGATCTCTTCATCATCATCATCGTCATCATGTGTGAGGTTTCCTGTTCTTGGCGGTGAAGTTTGATAAACTTCTTCAGTGTATCCTGTTGCAGTATCCTCCATCGGTGTTGATGTAATAATATCTTTTTTCAAATGCAATTGATGTCTCGGTCTTCTGGGTGTTGATGATGACGTTTTAATGGGTGTAAATATTCGTTTGTGTACTTTAATTTTCAACGGACGTTTCGTAATAGTTTCCTTAGATGAGGTTACATTGGATTGCGGTGTAGTAAATATTTTTCTGCGTATTTGCGATTTTCTACTTGAACCTAATCCCGTTTCTTTTTCTTTAACATAACTAGAATTAATAGGAACAAGTTCTTCATTGAATTTACTAGCGATTTGTTTAAGTGGTTCACTTAAGGGTAATAACGTTGCGGCAAGATGTTCTTTTGAGTCTGCAATATCTGTTTTTAACAATCGAATTTTATCACGCAAAGCACTACGTGCTTCCACGAGTTGCTTTGCAATGTCTTTATCCATGTTAAGAACGCAAAGTGTTTGTAAACACTGATAACATCTGCATCGTTACAGTGCTTTTTAAATAGTCAGAAATTTATCGAAACCTTTTCGATAACGACCATTCGTTACAGGACAATCTAAATCAATTACGAATGGAGAATAAGGTTGCTTACAACATTCTGTGCAACTTTCTAGAAATGTATTCAATGTCATATTACGTGATCATTGAAAATATGCTTTAAATTTGTTGCATCTTGCTTAAATATTACCAATAAATTACAATTATCTCGAACCAATTGCTTTTGAATGGCACTGTAACTTTGGCATATTTTAAAACAATCAACATTTTTGTGTCGACCGTATGAAAAAAATTCCTTAATTACATTATGACCGGTCGGTGGAATATCATCAAATATAACAATGGAATATTCTTTAATATTTTCAGGCGGTCCAAGTGATTCAACATCCGAAAACTCAAAATAACTACATTCTGGCACGTCTTTTACTATTGATCGTAGATAGGGCGTATTTATTTTGAAATAATGATTTTGAACACAAGTATATGTTTTTAAAACGTAAACCGTTGGTTGCAAGTAATAATGATAGCATTGCATTTGTTTTACCGCAGCCAGAAGGGCCTATAATAAGACCTCTTTTGCAATTTCCTCCAAATAGATCACTATGTCGTTTATATCGAAACTCGTTAAGATCAAAATTAATATTTTGAACGTATTTTTCCCTCTCTCTTTGTGGGAGGAAAGTAGGAGGAGAGTAGGAGGAGACTGGGAGGAGATTCCTTCTAACTGTTACCGGCGCTTTTCTGTAAACGTCGTCAACTTGTTCATTTAGCAATATTTCAGCTGCAACATAACCATGGGCGTTATTTTGTTACATATTTTAATATTCGGAACAACGGTCCCAATTCACCTCATTCTATTTTTCAGTACACAATATTGCTTCATTCTCTTTTATTTTCCAAATAAGTAAAGTTCGCGCCATTCATTGATATTATTTAAGTTAGATAGGTTGCCTAGTGGATTTCCCGGTTATCCCCGAGTTCGCCACATCTGCGATGGGACGCCGCTACCTGCGACTGGCCCGATCGCGCGAGCGAAACGTACGTGCGAAGCACAAAAGAATCGGGCATGATGTCAGGGGCTATAAAACCGCCGAATGCAAGGGATAGGAACATCCCCTACATGGTTCGCGTATGTAGAATACATACGCGAACGTCACAACCCTCATCGGATAACTGAGAAGAAGACGATTCGAACGACGCCAAACACGATATGGTTAGTTCGAACCAGAAGGATATAAACCGCGAGCTGTCATGATATTTAATTGTTACTAATTTGCTTTTAGACGAGGTTCCACATAGCAACAAATATGTATAAACAATTACTATGCTCCCCGTTATGCTTGGCCGAAGTTTCATAAACTTCTATTCAGTATTTTCCTTATTATTATACATTTTCTAAGTCCAGGCATAACACCCCTATTGTTTATATGTTTTTTGGAGTTGGTAGGCGTAATTGTTTATGCATATTGTTGCTAGGTATACCAAACGATGCGCTTTATCATTCCACATCGTTGGTATTACTTTTAGGCAAATTCGGTCAACCCCTTCGGCTTAGTTAAATTAAACGTCTATTAAACCCCGTTCTTAGCTCGAATCAAAATATGTCATATATGCTCGGACGCAGAATCATATCGCGCATATAATGACATATTTTGTATTTCAAAATATTAATGTTTAATATTTATTTTGGCCATTTTTCTTTAGGCCAACGAAAGTTGGAGGTCGCCAGAGGGGTAAGACGGAAGGGGGTTGACCAAAAACCAAATAAATACCGCCGGCCTCAAGGGCTAAAATCACTTCAAAAAAGTCTGTTGACCCGTCAACATCACTTCGAAAAAGTCTTCGAACCGTGCATCGTCACTACTACTTTTTTTAATTGTATTTCTTGTTTTTTTCTTATGCTTGTTTATTTTTCTATCTTCATTTGTAAATTTATATTCATTGTTTAATTTGTTTCGTGTTAATACATTTTGTTACTCTTTGACTAAAGTTTTCATTTACTTTTAAAGTTCAATTTCAAACCTTTCATTTACCTTTTAACTTAGAATCAGTAAGCATAATTTTATTATTCAGTGACTAAGTAGCTAGCCGGAAGTTGCGATGTGGGTCTTCGTTTAACACCTCAATTGTTTAACGAAGATATTATATAAATTCCAACTGCGAAGCACCCCCCACCCCGTAACATAACCATCATTCTTTTTTTTTTCTTTCTTTTTTATTTTAGTTTTTATTGGTAAGCATAATTTTATTATTCAGTGACTAAGTAGCTAGCCGGAAGTTGCGATGTGGGTCTTCGTTTAACACCTCAATTGTTTAACGAAGATATTATATAAATTCCAACTGCGAAGCACCCCCCACCCCGTAACATAACCATCATTCTTTTTTTTTCTTTCTTTTTTATTTTATTTTTTAAGTTGCCGCAATTAAAACAAGTTATATTATAAAAATCATTTTTTTATTTCTTAATCATGGATACATTGAATATTTATTAAACAATATACATTGAACAATAACAATAACAGCAATCACAATTTACGATACTCTTGCAAAACAAACAATCCTTCTTCATTGGTGGTGGTCCATCGACATGTGTCATCCAATTAGCCGTGTTGAAATGTTGCATGGCAATCTTCCTTGTAAACATTTCATTGTGCGTATGTGGTCGGGTAATATGGGTCATAAAGTAGCGAGTTCCAACGGTTTCATTCGTTTCAGCAAATAAATTAATGTAGAATTAGTAGCACGTTGATCTTCTAGAAATGGTGTCCCGTCTCTACCGATATATTTTGATAATGCATTGTTAATCCTTCTTAAATAATTAATAACATAATACTTTAAGTTACAAGTATACTGTCGAACTGTTTCCAAGGTAACACAGTTGTGAACCAATGCCGTCTGATTGTTAAATAGTGCAACTAATATTTTCTACTTCTAAATTAAATTGCTAGAGTTAAAAGATTAAATATTATTCCTTCTGATTTTGGCATTCTATTCTAAATTTAATTCGTTTTCAAAGCATAAAAACTCGGGGTCATGGACCGCTCAGGCAAAAACCAGCCAGGCTTGCTCCCGGACTTTCAGAGTGCTGAGCAGGGGCGGACGGACGAACTTATCCGATCAGGGACCGATCCGCGTCGAGCCCCACCACCAACTCGGGCGCGCTCGCTCCTTACACGTCAGACGGAATAAGGCGAAGATTTTCGCGTGCCCCACCGCTTTCGCGTAATACAAATTAAGTCGCGCTGCTTAGCGTAGCACATTCTCTCGTTAGTTTTCAAACAATAAACATCTTCTGAATTAAGGTAAGGGCTCCCCTTGGGATACAAAACTTAAACATTGTCTTTACATTGTCCTCCCAAGTGTAACATAAACAGAGTCCTAATATAACATATGCCTTAATTAACAATTACTTTCAATCAGTTTCTCACGTAATAAATTATTCCATTTCTATATTCAATTTCCGATAACAGAGTTTATAGATTTAATTTAATCTCACAGTGTCTGTGCAACTTTCAATAAAATTCAATCAATTAAGTACTGAGGTGTGTTTGTGAGGTGAATCAGTGGAGTTAACCTGCTAGCTTTGAATTTTCTTCGGAGTTAGGGCTATTTCCGGGCATACTTTGAGAATTTTCAAGAAGAAATCCGTGCTCTTGGGGCTATTTCCCATCACGTATTTCTAGCTAGTTAGATAATTCTACTATATATTGTCTGGAAAGGAGTAGTTTCTCTGAGTATGCAAAGATCGGGCTGCTTCCGGGCATACTTGGATTAATTGCTTTAGGGATACGTGTTTTCGAGGCTACTTCTTATCACGTTTTCTCTAATTTTCTTGACAAACTAGGAAATCGTGTTCACGAGGCCATTTCTCACCACGTTTTTCTGAATCCCCACACAAACCGCCTTAATGCTAAACTAATTGCATCACGTTACACAAAGCTTACATAGTAGTAACTTTCAATCTTAAAAGGCTACTACGAAACAGTTTGTGATGAGAACTTAGCTGCTAAAGGGGACTTAGCCTTTTGCTACTCGTTGCAGCATTCTGAAACTGTGTCGCTTGATTATTAATTTATTATTTATCCATTATTCCTTAGAGCATTAATTAGTTATTAAGATATTAATTATTTAATACTTTCTTTCGGTTTTATTAAATATAACTAGCTGCATCTCCTGCACTTGATTATTCGCACATTATAACTTCTCTTTTCTTAAGTTAAAGAATCAAAGTTATAAACACTGTGTGATGTAATAAATTCCCTTAAAATAAATATGAAGTAATTCGATTTTCTAAATTAAACTTCCGGCTTCTTTTGTAATAGCCCACAATCATTATACTCATTTTTGATTACATAATGTCACATTTCATGTATTACTTCTGATTAACTCTAAAAGGTAATTTATTCTGTTCAAGTAAATAATTCACTTGAACTGTAGCTTGAATAAACTCTGTTTTCCTCATAATTATACACTCTAATTAGAATTGTCCCTTTAATCTCTTATTATTACTCTGTTTTATTTCTACTATTATTCACGGACTTGGATAATAATTCGTGAACAAATCGTACTACTGATTTGCTTCACTCCCCTTTGTTGATAAAGGCATAGTTTATTTTTCGTAACTTAACTTTGCAATTTTCACATTTAAATATTTTCTTTTCAATTGCTAACGAGAGAACTGCCCTGCACGACTTACGTTGCGAACCTCAACACAACGCGCGCGCCGTTGTGTTACTTCTGTCGATTATAGATCATTGTAATAATATTTGTAATCGCCATAAATACATATTTCCTTTGATTACTTTGTGTTGGAGTATTCTGTGATTTTTCTTGTAACTGATTAACCTTTTAAGATTTTTGGCTGTATTGAAATTCTGTTGAATGTTAATAAAATTCTATTTAATTTGCTGAACCTATTACCCACTTTGTTATTACCATTTATATTGAGTTTATGTTGAGTTGCTTAATAAAGTCTACTTATTTACTGTTGAGTTGATTATCATTACTTATACTGATATTATGTTGAGTGGATTAAAGAATTCTTTTACTGACTATTATTACATTCTATATCTTTGTTTCCTTTATCGATGTTAATCTGATTAAAGATACTTGTCGAAATAAAGTTTATTAAATCTTGTTTGACTTATTTATTTCGATCTCTTTAGCTATGTTGAGTTATTATTGCAAATAAATGTATCAAACTATTACTGAGTATTCCTTCTGAACACCTTGTCACCTAGCAAATAAGTTGTGTGGTTATACTAATTAAACAATAAGAGCGTTCCTAGACAATTTTGAATCCAGGTTAAAAAATAATATTGTTCGAAATACAGTTGTTGTTCTCCTCTGAGCACTGGTTGAAAAACCATTGAACCAGATCTCGAACACTGATATTATTTCACTTTCCGTCTCAATTATATGCATTCAAGTTTGTTGTAGATTTGTTCTTTTTTCTGTTCTACTCCATTTACTTAAGTTTTTTTCGTCGCAACCTCTTTTATAAAATTGTTTCTTCTTCTTCTTCATCTTGCATGTAATAATTGATAGGATTTGACAATTTATCGTAGATGTAATACACATTTGTTAATGCACACATTGTATAATCTGTATCTTTGTGATACATACACTTTGGGTGAGACGCTGACAACTTTATATCCAATCTTTTAATGTCCTCAATTGGCCGATCCAATATATTCTGTAGATATTGTGATTTTTGCTCACCTCTCACATAAATGTTTTTAGCTTTTTTACTAAACACTCGAATAATTTTATCAATTTTATTGAGTGGTACATTTCCATTAGTCCATTCCAAATGGTGGAAATTTGAAGTTAACCAATGTGCTGTTCGACGCTGCTTAGCAGGTAAACAATTTACAGAATGGGGAGCCTCAAACAAATAATGGCTAATTCGACGTTCGCTATCACAAATAGCCACTTCTTTCGGTAGTAATTTATCATTACTATCGTAAAAACCTTGAATGTCGATTATAATATAGTCCAATGTATCCATAATTTGTTTGTGTACTTGTTAATTCATTCACTTCTTGTATTTGACTGATTTGTAAAGCAAATTACACTACTTTTATAATGACAATCGCCCCTCCTTGTTTTATAGCAACAGGGAATTGCAGCAGGGCGGGTAACACCTCTTTTACAACAATTCTCTTACCACTTTTGTTAGTGGTGCATAATAAAACGCCTTATCGTGCAAAATTAAACAGTATTCTGTTGTATTAGCCGGAACTGGTTCTTTTGAAGTAAATTCAATTTTAATTTCAACGCCACTTTTGTGAATAGTGTCTGCCTGATACGTACAATCGATTCCTAATAATGGAATTTTCTCTTAAAATTCTGCTGGTGAAAACACTGGTTCACTTTCTAGTACATAGTAATATGATTGTTGGAATCTGCTATACATATCGTACACAATAGCATATTTATTGTTATCAAAATCAATATTTACATTATCATACGGAAATCTTGTACCGTTCAAAAATACACTTAGGTTTGTCAACTTTATATTATCAAATAGAGCTATTGAAGACTTCATCTGGCCTTTTCGATTGGTTTGAAAACCGAAAATAATGTATCTTTGCGTTTCAAGTTGCGGCGCCGTCTTTACGGCCCATGTATGTCTTGTTGTTTGCGGCAATGACGGATACTCATGAATCTCCCAACTTCTAAACCATAAATTAATATTTTGATTTTTGTCAGTTAATTTTGTCAAGGCTAACTGTTCTCGTAGACCGACTGCAATTTGAGGTATTCTCCAAATAATTTTATCTATTGTCAATTTTACTTTTTCTTTTTCAGCTTCACTTTGAACAATTACATCGTTATCATCGTTATTCCGAATGAGTACCAACTCTTGTCTACAGTTTAATACAACTTTCTTAAAATCTTCCGCAAATCCTAAAATACTTTTAAACGGTACACTAATTGCAAAATGTCCATTCTCATCGACTATATCGCAGAAACCTTTTTTCTCAATGTCCCACCCTGCATTTCGTAATTTAATCATTTCATTTTTATTATACGAAAAATATCCTTTCATACATGATGTCACTCCCACGTTTCTAACGGAATCCACTTGAACACCATACATTAAATACCGATGATCGCTAATCATAAAGCCTGCTGGGTTGTTGACTAATTTTGAATTCTTACTAGCCTCGTTTTTAACATTCCCATCCTCACCAACTTTCCGTAGAGTACCCTCTACATATAAATAACTCTCTCCTGGTAATGTATAATTGTCAGTTTCAGGAACCGTTATCCTAATTTCATCATTATTATCAAAACTTGCCGATCCATAAGGTTGGAATGAATGATACTCGTAACTTACTATTGCATTGTTAGATTTAACTTTGTCAGTAACATTTAAAATGTCCATTATTTTAGTAGTTTATAGCCCTAATCTTCTAAGAATATACGATTTTCTGTTGTTAACTTCTTCACTTTTTTTAGGCTACTGCACACATTTTTCATATCGCTACCCAATTTATAGGCTGACCGGTTTGCTGTGTTCTTTTTCTTCTTCTTCTTAACAATATGGTTTCTCTTTCGATTCGACGTTTTTGAGTTATATAACTTCATCTCATTCAACCTTACGCAAGTGTAATCGTGTCGTTACTTCTTCGCCTCTAAAATTGATCAATTTCCCTGATTGATCCAACACTCTTACCACAATTGTACTGATAATATCTCCACTAACAGATAAATATATAGGTAAATGTGGCGATTCTACCATCTTATATCCGGCCGGCACTTTAGGAAAAAAAAGATAAAGCACGTGTACCGGTTCACCGTTATTATAAGAACCACTCACAAAATTGCAATAAATTTGAATTGCATTGACTGTGTGGATATTAACAATATTTTCTGCTTCATAACTTTTCCCACCCATTAGTACTTTCTTATCAAATCCCAATAAGGTTCCTATACTTTTTTCAGCTGTAAAATCGATTTCTACATCGGTTTTTATGTGAAATTTCTGAGTATTATTATTACCGCGTATACGGACCAATGCCGTATTGTCAATGTCCCCTTCTATTGTAGTCTCTATAAAATCAGAAATATCATCTAAACCGTAAATTCCAACGGGTAATTCTACTATTTTTTTGTTGTTTCCTATTTTGTAGTGAATTAAATTATTTGATAAGTCAACGTTTGGAATTGAATTGAATGACTCAAACTTGAGTAAAGCCAACTCATATTCTTCATCTTCATCTTTGCTCAAATAAATCGGTGGATTAAAAGTGCAACTTAACTCGGAAGTGATTCCGGTCAACGTAAACGTAAGCGAATGAGAAGTTTTCACCAATGCGTTTAGTCTTTGACTGATGTTTAAATTGTTTTCTTAATTATTTATTAAAAACATTAAACACAATTGTCCACAATTTAAATCATCGATTGTCTGGTAGCGTTCATAATTATAGCTTATAACATTATTCTTATCATCTGATCTTAAATATTTTTCAATTTCAACGGAAGGTTTTAAATCACCGAAACTGTCAAAGTATTTTACTCTACTGCCACTTTTTTATAAGCAACCCAATGCGTTCCTTCACTTTCTTTATTGTCTAAATTGATAACTGCACTTTCATTTTTTTAAATTTTTTCGGTAATGCATTTCTCATATAGACACCTCTAAACGATGGTATTTTCAATAATTTTGCTATTTTTAAAATTTCCAAATTATTTAGAGGTCTTTTATGAAGGAACATTATTTTCAGTTTTTTGAATATTCAGGAAAATATAAACCACACCCTCTTTTATATGGTTTTATGTAATAACCAGAACCCACTGATTTGGCTTCCATAGCTCTATTGTGTCGCTCAGCTTCTTTTTGTTGTTCTTTAGCTGATTTTGCACTGTTTACTGCTTTCGCTATAGCGGCTGCCCCTCCTCCAATGGAACCCAATGCACCTAAAGCTGCAAATAATGGAATCAACGGAAGATTTCGGTATAGGAATGACTCTACGTTTTGGAAATTTAATTTTTCTCTTATATTTTTTCGAAACATTATATGCAGTTTTTGTAGCATCAAATAAACTTTTATGTTTTCTCCTACTGATAGCGTTTCTGGCCAGTCGAACTGCCTTGTTAAACGTTAAAGTACCACCCCCACTTTTTCTTTTACGATTTCTACCCTTGCTTTTTCTCTTTTTTAGACCCATTCCAAATGAAGTTTTCCCTTTCATTGCTGCTGCAACTCCTGCCGATGCAATCTTTTCTCCGGCACTTGGACCAACCTTCTGAATTATTTTTTTTTGCAGTTTTGTGTAACCTATGATCGGCTATATGCCTTTCTTTTAAATTATTTGTATTATCGTACACTATATCGTGCTCTTTACAAGCTTCGTCGAGTTCGTTTATTCCTTTATCGCCTCGCGCTAATCTCTTTTCTAATTTTGTTCCAGGTCCACAATAATTTATTAATTTATTTAATAGCCCCCGACCGATTAATTTCATAGTTCTCTTACGACTGACGGGATAATAGACATACATTTTATTTTAAAGGTATACAAATAAACTGTGGCAACTTAAAAAATTGTTTATTGATTTTTATAATTTAATTTTAACAAACATTTACCACTTCACCTAATACTACACTTATACTAACTATATTCTACTTAAACCTTGAGTTATATACATTCTCCCTAAAACTACCTCTGTTAAGATAGCAGTGCCAAATGGGCAGAATGCACTGTAACCTATACTAGAATTAAGGGCTAATTAAGGGCTATTTTAGTGCCCTATTGTCGATTTTAGTGCTCCACCCTTAAGGGTGCAAATCGCAACATAGCCACCTTAACATTAAGCTGGCAAGGCAAACTTACAAATCAGGAATTAAAAAACATTTTCTGTACGACATAATTAAGGGCTAATTAAGTGCCCTATAAGCAATTTTAGTGCTCCACCCTGTACTTAGAAAAAAAAATATTTTCTACTACAATTTCACTCTTCTCGAAAATGGACGAGCAGACTGCAACAAAACTATAGAATAATTTAGAGCTCCTTGCTTACTAATTAAGTGCCCCATTAGCGATTTTAGTGCTCCACCCTGTACTTAGAAAAAAAATATTTTCTACCCCAATTTCAGTTTTCTCGAAAATGGACGAGCAAACTGCAACGAAACTATAGAATAATTTAGAGCTCCTTGTCTACTAATTAAGTGCCCCATTGGTGATTTTAGTACTCCACCCTGTACTTAGAAAAAAAATATTTTCTACCCCAATTTCACTTATCTCGAGAATGGACGAGCAGACTGCAACGAAACTATAGAATAATTTAGAGCTCCTTACCTACTAATTTAGTGCCCCATTGGTGATTTTAGTGCTCCACCCTGTACTCAGAAAAAAAATATTTTCTACCCCAATTTCAGTTTTCTCGAAAATGGATGAGCAGACTCCAACGAAACTATAGAATAATTTAGAGCTCCTTGCCTACTAATCAAGTGCCCCATTGGTGATTTTTGTGCTCCACCCTGTATTTAAAAAAAAAATATTTTCTTCTCCAATTTCACTTTTCTCGAAAACGGACGAGCAGACTGCAACGAAACTATAGAATAATTTAGAGCTCCTTGCCTACTAATTAAGTGCCCCGTTGGTCATTTTAGTGCTTCACCCTGTACTTAGAAAAAAATATTTTCTTCTCCAATTTCATTTTTCTCGAAAATGGACGAGCAGACTGCAACGAAACCATAGAATAATTTAGAGCTCCCCGCCTACCAATTAAGTTCCCTATTGGCGATTTTAGTGCTCTACCCTGTATTTAGAAAGAAAATATTTTCTACCACAATTACACTTTTCTCGAAAATGGAACAGCAGACTGCAACGAAACTATAGAATAATTTAGAACTCTTCACCTACTAATTAGGTGCCCCATTGGCGATTTTAGTGCTCCACCCTGTACTTAGAAAAAACATATTTTCTACCCCAATTTTACTCTTCTCGAAAGTGGACGAGCAGATTGCAACGAAACTAAGATACAAATGAAAAAATTAACAATAATTTTGATATCTACCTTATGATATTATTTACAATATGATTGGAATTGTAAGTTTTGGTTTTTCTCTTAAATCTGATATGTCACTTGACATACTTATTTATAAAAACAAGTTATTAACAATTTTATATTTTATTTAGAACAAAATAATAGTTGGCAACGAAACTATGACAATTATACAACAATTGCGATTGTTTGTAATGTATGAATTTGTTTCATTTTTATTAAATTAATTTATTTGGAAGTCACTGGTAAGGAAAAACAATAGCAATTGTTTCATTATGGTCATTGTTTCATGGCTAACTCTTTTTTATCTGTAAATAATAAAGATAAATGTTAATAACTCAGTTAATTTTATAAATACATATGTCAAGTTATATATCTAATTAAAGACGAAAACATGTCTTTTAAATGAGACGATAACAAACTATGATTTCCATTTAAAAAAATGTAAGTTTGTGTTACATCTCGAAAACCAATATCGATGTAAAAAATTCGTTAACATTTTATTATTTAGTGTAAAATTAGCTACAACTTTCTAGTGTTTATGTGTCTTTTTTATAACCGAGAAAAATCGATTTGAATAAATTGCCACTTTTCACATTTATCACAATATTTTGTTACCCTTGACTTTTTCGAAAAATTTAAAAGTGTCTTTATATTCAGCTCGTAAAACTGCACTACTTTGCCCATTTAACCGTTTCTCTATCTATTATAGTTTCCGAAATCCCAATTGAGAACATGAAAGAAACTCACCCTGTATGTACATACATCTTAAATAATATCATTAATTAAGATCTCGTCGATCTTACGTACTATGAACCCATTATGATCCCAGTTTAAATTTATAGAGATAATTAACAATTACATGAACTATTATTATACAGAGTGTCCCGCCGAAACACATTAAAAGTATATGGACTGTTTCTGCTGTATGTTAAAAAACTATGTGTAATTTTCATAAGTGTGCTGTGTTCTATATATTTTAGTAGTTGTGAAAATAAATTTGACAAAACATCAAACATTGCATTTTGAATATTGATGTAAAGTTGCCTCTAAAATGTTCAAAATATACTACAATACTAATATATACTACTATATTTAGTCAACTTTTAATCTCAATTCTTTTCAAATAAACACCCTGTACATTATTACATATTCTTAGGCGGAATACAATTCTGCATTGATATCCACCGGCATACCCTATCTTCTTTAATTTGTAAGAAAAATAAGAGAAGATAGGTATACATAGATTTCATTTAAACCATTAACACTAAAATCGCCAATGGGGCACTTAATTAGTAGGTAAATAGCTCTAAATAATTCTCTAGTTTCGTTGCAGTCTGCTCGTCCATTTTCGAGAAAAGTGAAATTGTGGTAGAAAATATTTTTTTTCTAAGTACAGGGTGGAGCACTAAAATCACCAATGGGGCACTTAATTAGTAGGCAAGAAGCTCTAAATTATTCTATAATTTCGTTGCAGTCTTCTCGTCCATTTTCGAGAAAACTGAAATTGGGGCAGAAAATATTTTTTTTCTAAGTACAGGGTGGAGCACTAAAATCGCTAATGGGGCACTTAATTAGTAAGCAAGGAGCTCTAAATTATTCTATAGTTTTGTTGCAGTCTGCTCGTCCATTTTCGAGAAAAGTGAAATTGTAGTAGAAAATATTTTTTTTCTAAGTACAGGGTGGAGCACTAAAATTGCTTATAGGGCACTTAATTAGCCCTTAATTATGTCGTACAAAAAATGTTTTTTTAATTCCTGATTTTGAAGTTTGCCTTGCCAGCTTAATGTTAAGGTGGCTATGTTGCGATTTGCACCCTTAAGGGTGGAGCACTAAAATCGACAATTATGCACTAAAATAGCCCTTAATTAGCCCTTAATTCTAGTATAGGTTACAGTGCATTCTGCCCATTTGGCACTGCTATCTTAACAGAGGTCCTAAAACTACTTTGTAAACAAAAACTTATCGCTAATTCGATTCTTTTCACTTTTTCTTTGAATCTTAAAGAATTATAATAATATATATGCCATGCACCTTTCCTAGCTTCTTTATACGCAAATTTCCATACAAACATATTATGAATAATATTTTTACTTTCACATATTACTACTTTCTTTTTACTTCCCATTATTATAAGAATCTAACATAATATGTTGCATATCAAAATCGAACAATAACTTATCATTACCATAAAGTAACAATTCATCCATCATACAAGCATATTCATTACATTCGCCTTGCATTATTTTCGAAAAACGAGTTTTCATATCCCCATCCAGTTCATTTAATAAACCCAAGCAAGAATAGTAATATTCACTAAACTTAAGATTTTTTAAATATTCCAAACGAGATGAAATAACATCAACCAGTTTCCACAATTCACGAAGACCTTCATAAGATAAAAATACGTGATTTCCACCGATATCAATTCTTGCAACTTTACGACAATTATTCATTAAACTAAATGAAATGTTTACTCCATTAAAGCTGATTGTTTGATCCGTATCTAAATAAAAAAATGTTTGGTTGATATACACTTTTTGTTCTCCAAATACTGTCCACATCTGTTCATTCAAAGAAATTCCTTGCCCACCCTTACCCAATATTCTAATAACTGGTTCAAGATTAATATCTATGTCCAAACCTACCGACACCCATTTAGAATTACTTTTATTTAAAAAAATACGTATTTGACGACAGCAAATTTTTCATAGCGTTCTTCTTTTGTTTTAAAAGTTGATGTTGGGGTTGGAATCATCGATGGTATCGTTGATATTCCATGGAACATCAACAGTAGTAGTCTCACCATGATTCGGTAGATTTATATTAGAAAAAGGTTCTTCACCCTCTTCAAAAAATCCCGAGTCATTTGCTGAATTCGCATTATCAATTGGCCTATTATTTTGAATATGTGCTCTAATAGTTTGTTTATTACTCGGGTTTTGAAATTGCACTTCAATCAGTAAATTAATTTATTTTCAAAATAATCACAAATACTTACTTATTATTCAATTTATTATTGACAACAACACTAATTAGTGACACAGTTCTGGCAGATGTATTCTTGACAACAACACGTGTACTGTAATAAGTTACACCCATCCGGCAGATCTTATATAGTCCCATAATATTATGTTGGGGACTGTATATATTTTTAACTACTTTATGATTTTCCCGCCTAAAGGAGGTCGTTTACCCACTCATTAGAATCCAATTAAAGGCATTCAATACCTTCAATCATCGATGTTGCTAACAACATTTTAACCGCATTGACAATATTTATTAATAGATTCATATATGACATCTTATGAATTATTCATCAGTGGCCCTTGAACCATCGAGATGAACACATCTTGTCTTGTGCATGGTCCGCCTATAGCGATACAGCGCATAAAAGCTGTAATGTATCGGGTGGAAATCTTAAGGGGGTAAGGGCTCCTTTGAATTTTGATTAGACACATTATTTGTCTTTAATGAATGCTAGACAATACATTAGACCGTGGACTGTAAGCAGTCAAGGGTGATATTTTAGCCGATTCTATGAACCCTACCTCTTCTATTTGTTGAAAACTATCTTAAAATTATTAAGAGTATATTGCATCTTTAGAATCACTAAAACCGTAAAGTAACCTCCTCCTCATCATTTTATGAGGAGGAGGAAAGAAGGTTCTTTGGAGATTCTAAAAAGACACCTCCTCCCTACCAGGAGGTTTTAACTCTTTTAATCATTTTGAGGAGTTTCCTCTCAAATGAGGAGGAGGTTCTAGAATCGGCTGTAACCCTCTACTAGGGAGCATGATTTAAAATTTCGAGTTTAGAAATCCCTAAAAATGTTACTTGGTCGCTCCTCAGATTTCCTTAAAACGTTTTACGAATACTGTAAACCATATTAAGACTACATGGAAAATGCATTTGAATGTGAAATTCAAATGCATTTTCCATGTAGTCTTAACATGGTTTACGATTATTAAATAATTGATGTTATCATAATATTTTAATGGAAAATAGTTTATTAATGGTGCTTTGACACATACATTTTCTGTTACAACTTTTTGTTGCGAAAATTTTAAATAGCAAGTTCCCACTGAGCAAAACCATTTAGGCAATGTTTTATCAACATTAAAACAACGTTTAATGTTGCTACAATGTTAATATAACGTTATTTGTTTTTTTTTGCTCAGTGGGTTGAATTTGCAAACAACAAAATTTTAGTTTTAAAGTCACTTAAATCGATCTTACAACTGACAATTTATTATATGTGAACAAAGATTGTTATTTAAAAATTGCGCAACAGCAAGTTGCGCCATAAAAGTGTACATGTGTATTTGCTTCATTATAGTCTGTTATTCACAATATATTTAATAACTTGTAATTTAACAAAATTCTTCGAACAACAAAGTGACAGGCAGAAACTACGTTTTTGCTTTGAATTTATAATTATGCAGTGTTTATAATAATTTGCAAAAGATAAAAATAACAAGGTTTTAATTAGTTTAGACTTTCTTTTATTTCCATTTTTAGTGGCGTGCTTTTCCAGACATGAATCCACCTCGTTATGAACCGGTTTCATTAATATTGCATCACCAAACGATAATAAAGACAGCATTCAAATCCAGTAAAGCTATTTTTTTTAAAATGGTTGAAAATAAATATTTTCTATAGTCTGTTTAAAAACTAAAAGAAGTGCCAAAGCCCAATTTACACTATAAAAAGTACAAGAAATATCACCAGATAAATTTGGCGGCAATTTTAAATAATTTCATAATTACTCTTTAAATAAAATCAAATATCCATTTTGTACTTCTTAATTGTGGTTAAGTGTTTTCTTTTCCATCGTACGATATCGTCAGTTCAATTAAAATGCTTATACGGCATCTCGCCATATATCTGTAAAATAAAACATATTTACATTATGTTCATAATACGAGTATAATATGGAATTTATATAATAATGTGTCTCTATCAGAGCTGGGACAAATCCTCGTAAAAAGGATTCGAATCACGAATCCGAATCACCTAATATGATTCGAATCACGAATACTCGAATAAAGGATTCGTAAGACATAAATATGATTCGAATCAAAGATTCGAATCCTGTTTTTTCGAATTACGAATAGAATATCCTTTAAAAATAAATTTGATTTAAATTTTTGTTGCAACCATTAATAAATATCATTACCAGTTGTTTTAACAAAAATTTTCAAAACCTAATTATTTATTATTACCACTGAACATCGTTGATAACAGACAAAATATCTGACTCACTGTTACTCTGGTTAAAGATGTATTTGTGTGTTTCTGAACTCACTTCAAATCAGTGTTTTGTACGCGTGGCGAATGAAGTAAAATTTCGAGTTTAGAAAAGCCCGAAATTTTTTATGGGGCTTTTCTAAACTCGAAATTTTACTTCATGCTTAGCCTGGGAGTGGAAACACTCGTTCAAAACTTCAAATTAAACTCTATTATAATATCGACTAATGCCTGAAATTTACGTAAATAAAAAATTCACTGAATATCATTAAAACCGGAAAAGTCAGAGAAAAGTCATGGAATTATATTCAAATTGACCAAAACTCGTAACAAAAAATCCATATGATATTATATTTGTCAAAATCAGCAGGCAAATTACAAAACACGTAAAAATTTATACAATTAACTTAAATATTGGTAAAAACAATAAAAACTATTAAACAGAATGGGGGATTTCCACAGAAGAAAGTTATATTAAAAGGCCAGGGAAAAAATCTTTAGTCAGGAAAATGTCGGAAAAATTTAACATTTCAGATTGTGGCTAACATTTCAGTTTTACTTCAAACAATATTAACGAAAATTTTGAAAACTAGATTTTTATCTTTAAAAACATTTTCAATCATTTAATGTTCTTATCAAAGCATTCACTTTGAAGTTTCGAACGAGCGTTTCCACTCCCAGACTAAGCATGAAGTAAAATTTCGAGTTTAGAAAAGCCCCGCGTAGAAAATTTGTCGAGGGTCGCAGCGACCCTAGACAAATTTTCGGGCTTTTCTAAACTCGAAATTTTACTTCATGCGCCACGCGTACAAAACACTGATTTGAAGTGGAGTTCAGAAACACACAAATACATCTTTAACCAGAGTAACAGGGAGTCAGATATTTTGTCTGTTATCAACGATGTTCAGTGGTAATAATAAATAATTAGGTTTTAAATATTTTTGTTCGCAGCGACCCTCGACACATTTTTTGGGCTTTTCTAAACTCGAAATTTTACGTCATGCGCCACGCGCATAAAACAGTGATTTAACGTATTCAAATGCCTTTTTTGAATCCTCTTAAAGGATTAGAATCCTGAATGATTCAATTCCTGCCCAGCTCTGGTCTCTATCTTACTTAAAATTAATTTGTTTCATAAAACTATACAAGATAGAAAGACTCATCTTCGGCATGCCTGCATGATCGTTTACTTCTTTTAAAACTTTATTCAAAGTTGGCAGTTCATTTTTATAGAAGAAACTATGCACGGATCTCTTCACTACGTCATCAAAACTTGTAATTATGTCCTCCAAGCTGTTTAGGGCTACAAATCTCTCCGGATTTCTTATATTCGCTAATGGTACGATAGACAGTGGAATTTACAACTCCTAAAAATTAACCATTTTATTATTTGATGTATATTCTTATGCTATTTGATATCTCATATTGCACCAACAATGTCTGATACAACAGCAGTCATTTTCATATGTGGATCATCTGTTATCATCTGCTTATACATATTTATTATGCACTGTTTTTCAGACAGATATAAAAGACCAAAATCCAACTTACGCTTTTTTGGAGGTGAAGGTGATATTATCACAGAGCTTGTACTGGGTCCATAATCCATCACAACAATATAAACAAAACTAACTTTTAACTATGCTAAAGAAACACCGCACAAAAGGTTATTACGAAACAGACAAAGTTGCAACTCGGTAACGCTTCGAATTAAGGTTATGTCAACTGTTGGGTCTAATAATGACGTAATTAGCATAGTGTAAAATGGGCGCGCTCTCGGCCAATCACAGTTGAGGTTTTGGCGCGTGAAATTTAAATCGCTCCTCCTAGTTATTAAACAGATTATAATTGTTACGTAAATATTCATTTTCGAATTAAATTCACATACAGGGATTTTTTTTGTTAGCTATAGATTAGGGTGACCATACGTCCTGTTTTTAACGGGTTGTCCCTTTTTTTACGTTAGTGTCCCGTTGTCTCGAAAAACTTAAAACGGGACGCGAACTGTCCCGTTATGTTTCATATTACTGCTTTTAGTGCACGTACTCATACGCGCGGATTTTGAATTCAGGTATGCTTATTTAAAGCCGAAATTGGCTGAATCGCTGACCAAAAACAAGCAATTCGTTAAATTTAATAACAACGGAATTTATAGGAGACCGAATATCAGAGAAGAAATACAAATAAGACCAATAAAAGGCAAGAGAAGCAAGGATTGAGAAGAATATTGTATAATAAACAGATAAGTAGAAAACTAAAAATATACAAGTCAATTACTACAACGAAACAAAAAATGCTAAGTGTGTGGGAGAGGAAAGTACAGGGTGGTCTAATTTCGATGTTGCTTATGGGCATCTTGGTAAATATAAGAGTTAGAAAAAAACCGATGGCGCAATCGCGATCTCTTTTTTAAGACTAGGATAATGCCGAAAAGAAAAATGCACCATCTTGTTTTTTTCAGAAGTTATAGGACAAAATAGGGTTTTCTTGATTTTTAACTTTAATTCGTATCTTGCGTAATTCGTGAGATAGATAAAAACTGTAAATACCTTCTTAAGACACTTTTTTAAGTAGAATCCAGTGGCATAGGCATTTTTTTATTTTATGCACACATTTTCGAGTTATAGCCAAATTATTTTCTATTTAAATGTAAATCATAGTTGGCTTTGACACAGTTAAAAAGAGTGTTTTTCACTCATTTCAAAAATATATACTTTTGTTAATTTATCTTGAAAATAGTGTTCCTATAGAGTTGAAACTAAATTTTAATCTGCTAAATAATATAATACGGAAGACAATAGCCATTTTTAATCATTTGCATGCTCAATTTTAATTAATTATTCCATTGAAACAGCAATAAGTTCTGTTCTTCCAACAAGATGGAGCAGATTACTTTTGAATGCAAATTTAGGGAGCGATTGGGAACATTTAGACCAGTTAGGTGGCCTGCTATATCTCCAGATCTAACACCGCTAGATTTTTTTTTGGGATACCTGCAGGATAAAATTTACAAGCAGCCTAAATGAATTTAGACGTATTGGAACATTTTCATGATTTTCATAGGAACTTTTCCAACATTCAAATTTGTATCGCCATTCAAGCTGTAAGAGGTAGATGCCAAAGATGCATTAAAAATAATGGCCATCAGTTCGAATATTTAAAATAAGTTTTTTTTTCAATATATAAAAATTTTTATAAATAATAAAAATAATAAAATACATATAACTCAAAAAAGAATTATTATTATTAAAAATATCATTAATTTATAATGTTTATCATAATTAAAACTGAACATGCAAATGATCAGAAATGGCTATTGTCTTCCATATTATATTATTTAGCTGATTAAAAACTAGTTTTTACTCTATAGTAACACTGTTTTTTAAGATAAATTTACAAAAGTATATATTTTTGAAATCAGTGAAAAACACTCTCATCAACTATGTCAAAGCCAATTATGATTTACATTTAAAAAAAAATGATTGAGCTATGACTCGAAAATGTGTGCATAAAATAAAAAAATGCCTACGCCACTGGATTCTACTCGAAAAAGTGTCTTAAGAAGCTATTTATTGTTTTTGTCTATCTCACAAATTACGCAAGTTATTAATTAAAGTTAAAAATCAAGAAAACCCGATGTTGCCCTATAACTTCTGACAAAAACAAGATGGTGCATTTTTTGTTTTCGGCATAGTCCTAGTCTCAAAAAAAGAGATCGCGACTGCGCCATCGGGTTTTCTCTAACTCTTATATTTACCGAGATGCCCATAAGCAACATCGAAATTAGACCACCCTGTACACAGGAATATACTGTGCGAAAAAAGTTCAAGAAGTATCGGAAAGAAGAACAAATAAAGAACTAGAAGAACTATACTGGGTGACCCAGACCACCCTTATCAGGCATTTTTGAGAAAACGACAAGTTTTAGAGAGTTGAGATAAAAAAAATTATTACTAAAGCCATATTGAAGAATTGAATGGTGATATTGTGTTTTTCCAAAAAGGTTAGTATCCCTGAGATTTCGCTTAAAAATGTCAAAAACTCAAGATTTTCAAATGGCATGATAGGTCAAAAGTAGTATCATTCAAAAGGTCTTTAAAAAATAAGTAACTTTTGTAGGAAAAATATTTTTGTAACTAGCGTTTGTTTTGAGTAATTTTGGATTGAAGTTACCAAATATCAATATCTCATGGCTACCTTATTTCAAAAGTAGATACTTAGGGAAACTGGTATTAGGAGCAGAACAGTTCAACAGAGTTTAGAAGTAAATGGAAAACAGTTTGAACCAGTGCTGTGAACTTTGAGTCGGAGTTAGAGTCAAAACTGTGGGGTCGGAATTTAAGTATTTTTGTGATGAGGAAATCGGAGCCGTGGAGTTGGAAATTTCGTATAATTCCGACTCCGATTTTAAATATAATTATGGGTCAACCCATTCGAAATCACCCAGACCACGTTGATCAACATTTTTGTTTTTTCAAATTCATTTACCAGTTATTCTCCAATACTATAGTCTGTTTAAAAACTAGAAGGAGTAAGTGCCAAAGCCCAATTTACACTAAAAAAAGTTACCAGAAATATCACTAGATAAATTTCGCGGCAATTTTAAATACTTTCATAATTACACTTTAAATAAAATCAAATATCCATTTTGTACTTCTTAATTGTGGTTAAGTATTTTCTTTTCCATCGTACGATATCGTCATTTCAATTAAAATGCTTATAGGGCATCTTGCCATATATCTGTGGAAGAAAACATATTTACATTATGTTCATAATATAATATGGAATTTATATAATAATGTGTCTCTATCAGAGCCGGAACGAATCCTCGTAAAAACGATTCGAATCACGAATACTCGAATAAAGGATTCGGAAGAGATCAATATGATTCGAATCGAAGATTCGAATCCTGTTTTTTCGAATCACGAATACAAATCCTTTAAGAATAAATTTGACGTTATTATTTTTTTGCAACCATTAATACATAAATATCGTTACCAGTTGTTTTAACAAAAATATTCAAAACCTAATTATTTATTATTACCACTGAACATCGTTGATAACAGACTAAATATATATGTTACTCTGGTTAAAGATGTATTTGTGTGTTTCTGAACTCCACTTCAAATCAGTGGTTTGTAGTTTAGTTTAGAAAAGCCCGAAAATGTGTCTCGGGTCGCTGCGCGACCCTCGATAAATTTTCACGGAGCTTTTCTAAACTCGAAATTTTACTTCATGCTTAGCCTGGGAGTGGAAACACTAGTTTCAAACTTTAAATTGAACTCTAATATAAAATCGAATAATGCCTGAAATTACCGTAATTAAAAAATTCACTGAACACCATTAAAACCGGGAAAGTCAGAGAAAAGTCATGGAATTATTTTCAAATTGACCAAAACACTAACAAAAAAGCCATATGATATTATTAAATTTGTCAAAATCAGCAGGCAAATTACAAAACACGTAAAATTTATAAAATTAACTTAAATATTGGCAAAAACAATGAAAACTATTAAACAGAATGGGGGTTTCCTACAGAAGAAAGTTATATTAAAAGGCCAGGGAAAAAATCTTTAGTCAGGGAAATGTCGGAAAAATTTAACATTTCAGATTGTGGCTACCATATCAGTTTTACTTTAAACAATATTAAAGAAAATTTTGAAAACTAGATTATTATCTTTAAAAACATTTTCAATCATTTAATGTTCTTATCAAAGCATCCACTTTGAAGTTTCGAACGAGCGTTTCCACTCCCAGACTAAGCATGAAGTAAAATTTCGAGTTTAGAAAAGCCCCGTGAAAATTTGTCGAGGGTCGCGCAGCGACCCGAGACAAATTTTCTGGGCTTTTCTAAACTCGAAATTTTACTTCATGCGCCACGCGCATAAAGCAGTGATTTAACGAGAAATTTAAAAACACAAAAAACAGTTTTCATGTTATTCCTCACAATTAATTCGAATTATTTTCGACAATTCAAATCTTTTTGTAAGTATTCGAATCCTTTTACAAGGATTCGAATCCTTTTATAAGGATTCGAATTACCCACATTTAGACTCGAATACGAATCCTCTTAAAAAATGTAACGAATCCGGATCACGAATCCAGTTGAACTAAAGTATTCTAATGCCTCTGAATCCTCTATAATAATTCTTATTCCGAATTCGAATCCTGAATGATTCGAATCCTGCCTGGTAGAGACCAGAGCTCTACCCAGCAAACACACATATATTATATATGTAAGATATATGTATCTTATATGTATTAGATAAATATTATGTATATATTATATGATTTGGTTTGCTGGGTATCTTACTTAAAATTGATTTATTTCATAAAACTATACAAGGCACAATGACTCATCTTCGGCATGCCTGCATGCTCGTTTCCTTCTTTTAAAACTTTATTCAAAGTTGGCAGTTCATTTTTATAGAAGAAACTATGCACGGATCTCTTCACTACGTCATCAAAACTTGTAATTATGTCCTCCAAGCTCTTTAGGGCTACAAATCTCTCCGGATTTCTTATATTCGCTAACGGTACGATAGACAGTGAAATTTACAACTCCGAAAAATTAAACATTTTATTATTTGATGCATATTCTTGTGCTATTTGATATCTCACCTACTGCACAACAATGTCTGATACAACAGCAGTCATTTTCATATGTGGATCATATGTTATCATCTGCTTATACATATTTATTATGCACTGTTTTTCAGACAGATATAAATAACCCAAATCCAACTTCTTACGCTTTTTTGGAGGTGAAGGTGATATTATCACCGAGCTTGTACTGGGTCCATAATCCATCACAACAATATAAACAAAACTAACTTTTAACTATGCTAAAGAAACACCGCACAAAACAGACAAAGTTGCAACTCGATAACGCTTCGAATTAAGGTTATGTCAGCTGTTGCGCCTAATAACGACGTAATTAGCATAGTGTAAAATGGGCGCGTTCTCGGCCAATCAGAGTTGTAGGTTTTGGCGCGTGAAATTTAAAACGCTCCTCCTAGTTATTAAACAGATTATAGGTGAGTTCAAAAGTATAGATAGAAAAATTTTCAGGCTCATCCTTTTTTTCTGGCGGACATTTTAAGTATGCTTCGCAACCGTTTTTCGGCCGAAAACAAGTTTTACTCAAATGTATATAACTTTATTAATGTAATAGATATCAAGACAACACAATAAACAAAATTATCAGAACGATGCTCTAGAATTTTTGTCCTTATATAATATTACCTAAGTAGTTAGAAAAGTACAGACAAAAATTTACAACTATAAATTGAAAAGTAAAATAAAACGGGAGTTTTAGTGCTGCGAAATTATTAGACGGAAGAAAGACTGACCTTTTTTCCTTGCATAGATTTATTATAGGACTACATGCTGTAGAAGTTTAAAGCCTAAGAACTTTGTCCTTTTTATTATATAATTTATCAAAAATGCCAAAAATCGTATTTTGGCAATATTTGAAGTAAATTATCTCAAAAGGGACTGGGTGAACAATTATGAAATTAATACAAATAACACCCCCTTATAACATAAACATATGATATGAATTTGATGATTAAGACTCAACTGGTTCCAGAGTTATAGTGCATTATAATTTCATAATTTTTCACTTAGTCCCCTTTGAAATAATCTACTTTAAAAATTGCCAAAATACGATTTTTGGCATTTTTGAAAAATTATAAACAAAACCAATCACATTCTATAATGGTTGGCGCGCGTCCTGTTAATTTTATTCAGTTTGAATTTGGCGCCTAAAGGCGTCAAGATGGATTCCAGTTTGCGCTACTCTCTTAAATATAGGGACACAAATAATCACGTCGATACTCATGAAACAATTTACGTTTATATATCATGTCGTCGCACGTTATTGGTGGTGTAAACCACTACAATCCATATTAAATCCGTGTAATTAAAAAAATATCGAAAACTATCGATAGTAAAAGAAAAAAAAACGATTATTTGCGATAGCTAAAACTGTCTATAACTATCGATAGTGCTGTCGATTTTTCTCCACCTCAAGAAGATATAATATTCCCATATAAAGGAATTAACATTTAAAATTTTATTTATACATTATACATGTGTAATTTTGATACATTTTTATATAAATATATAAACGATGATAGACATTATATTATGAATATTGTTTTTTTTATTCACTACTTGCCACCTACTAATTTCAATGTTATAAGCTTACATACAAAATATGTTGATTTTTCTCTTAATTTTATGCAGTTATAACAGTATAACATGGTTTAGAGTGAACTGATCGCTATAATCGACACCACTGCTTAAAGAGAACACCAGTTACAACGTACAAATTCCACCGGTTCCTTGAAGTTATGTTATTACATACATTCAAAATTGTTTATACATAACTTCAAGGAACCGGTGGAATTTGTACGTTGTAACTGGTGTTCTCTTTAAGCAGTGGTATCGATTATAGCGATCTGTTCACTCTAAACTAGAGATGGGCGAAAAGGCTCTTTTCAGTGAGCCGGTTCACAAGATCTGACACTTCAAAGAGCCGGTTCAGTGAGCCAGCTCAAAAGAGTTACATGACTCAGTTACGAGAGAGTGATCCGGCGAGAGTTCTGGCTATTATAGATCCCTCTCACTCATAGAGATGAGCGATACGGTGATTAATGATGTCGGTTATACAATGATTGCAATAATTTAATAAATATAATCATAATTTATTTAAAAACATAAGAGTAAATATGTAATCGAAAGTATAGTAAAAGCGTATTCAATTATTAATTTCGTACGTAATACATTCAAGTGTGTATAAATATATTGAATACATGTAAGCGCAATAACACATGCTCATGCATTCATCGCGGAATTATTGCGATTCAGCACCCAACCTCTGAGATGGATCGCGCGGATTTACGAAACTCTGTTAAAAGAGCTAGCTCAGTAGGCTCACTCGGCTCCCTCGGCTCTCTCGGCTCACTAGGCTCAGTCGGAGTCTAGAGCCGTCTTGAATCACCGCGATCCAACTCCAAACCTCGGAGCTGGATCGTAATGAAACGAGCGGATGGGTTTATTTATTTAACTCCGTTCGCACGCGTCGAAATTCGAGTTGATTATGCTGCAATAAAATATGATTGAAATATAACGATACCTATTTTCTTACTACAATAATAAATACTTCTTGTTTGTGTATGATATTTTATATTGTAGTAACTGTGAACTAAGAGAGGCGAATCCATATTAAAATAAACACATAACGTAGGTTCAGAAAATGCTGTGAAAAATATTCAGTTATTAGAAATTAATTGAGTAGTGCGGTGACTGCGATCGTATCCCAAATTCCCAAGTCAAATTAAAAAAGAATCATGCCTTTGCACAAAAGAAGCGATATTTGGTATCACTTTAAAGACATTGACAATAAAAACGCGAAGTGTTTGTATTGTTTACAAGCATTAAAAATTACAAATCGTTCCACGGGAAATTTACTTAGACGCTTAAAAACCAAACAGCCGAGTGTACCAATTAATAAAAAATCGACCAATCAAACACAATCTACCGAATTATTGGAAGAATTTGATATCGATGCACCGTCAACATCACATCAAAGTCCAGCAAGAGCTACTATTGTCTCAACAACGCAAATACAGAAACAAATGACTGAGTTTATTTCTTGCAATAAACTGATTAGTATAAAAAAGACAAAGGAATTCAATAAAAAATTGACCAAAATGATCATAAAAGAATATTACCCTTTAAGAATTGTGGAAGATAAGGAATTTAGAAAATTTATAGATTTACTAAACCCAGGATATACATTACCTAGCAGAAAATCCATTTCATACAGTTTAATTCCTCAACTGCACACGGAACTTCTGTATGTCTTACAACCGATGGATGGACATCGATAAACAACAACAGTTTTATTGCAGTGACAGCACATTATATTGACAACGAATTTAAATTAAACTCAAGTCTCCTTGGATGTCTTCAGTATGACGAAAAACATACGGCGCAAAACTTGTGTACCCTTTTAAAACAAACTATTTCCACTTGGAATCTGGAAAACAAGGTGGTAGCTGTTGTCAGTGATAACGCCGCGAATATTACTGCAGCCATTCGATTGGGAGAGTGGCAACATATACCGTGCTTGGCTGACAGTATAAATTTAGTGGTACAGTCAAGTTTAAATGAAAATACTCGTATTAAGAACATCATCCATAAAGTTAAGTGTATTGTGGAATATTTTAAAAGAAATAGTGGCGCACTTGCTAAATTAAAAATTGCCCAAGAAAACATGGGATTGCCAGATATAAAATTAAAGCAAGATGTTAAAACTAGGTGGAATTCCACCTATGATATGTTGTTTCGGGTATTACAAATAAAAGAAGCAATAGTTTCAACATTGGCTATAATAAATCACAGCATACATATTTCATTTGATGAATGGGAAGTAATCACAGAAACTTGTACAATATTACAACTATTTTATGCAATTACAAAAGAAATTAGTGCGGAATCTGTTACAACTATATCAAAATTAACCGTCTTAGTAATAACTTTAAAAAGTCATTTTGATTCATACACAAATAAAGACGATATATTAAACGTAATCAGAGATTTTGCAATTTCAATAAAAAAATCATGTGAACAAAAGATTTAAATGGGTAGAAACAAACGAGATGTGCAAGGAGTCGACGTTGTTAGATCCGCGATTTAAACGAGTTGGTTTCATTCCAGATCGTTATAATGAAATTTATAAGTCATTATGTGAAAAAGCCTGCTCGATAAATTTACCAATCTCGAATAATCCAAGTGCAGTAAGTACAGATAATTTGCATACATTGTCCACTTCAACTAACGCCACAAGTTTAGAATTACTATTATGGCAAGATTTTGATAAACAAGTAAATACGGCTAACATTTCAAATAATCCCATCGCAGAAGGAATTAAAGAGGTTGATAATTTTTTAAATGAACCGCTAATTTCGAGAACCGGTGATCCTTTGCAATGGTGGAAAAGAAAAGAATTAGTTTATACAAGGCTGGCTCAGATAGTAAAAAAACATTTATGTGTCGTTGCTACATCAGTTCCTTGCAAACGAATATTTTCCAAGACTGGTCAAATATTAAGTGAAAAACGCTCTAGGTTAACATCTTCAAAGTTATCACAAATATTTTTTTTAAATGCAAATCTTGATTAGATAATATACTCATTATTGTTTAGATATTATGTTATGTTATGTGTATTTATATTATGTTAACAAATGTAGTAATCAATGTTACAATTTAGGTTCTTATTTTTTCTTTATATTTTATTATATATGTTTGTCATGCTTATAATAGTAATCATTTAAATGTTATTTTATATTGAGTAAAAGTATAATTTGAGTTAATTTCTATTGCATTTCTGTATACGTATCCCTTAACTGTTTACAAAATTATTTTTATTTTCTTTAATTTTTCTCAAATTTTTAATTTTAATTTAAAAAGAATTTCAATTTCTTACATAATATAAATAATTTAAAAAAAGTTTGAAGATGATTCAATAAATGTCGCAGACAAAAAATGCAGAAGGTAAACAGTAAACAGTGCATGCTCAGCAAGGCCGAGCCGAGAGCGCCTGCCGATCGACGAGCCGCGTGAAAATCAAGAGCTGTTAATACAGTGCGAAATGTGCGAATCAACATTCAAGATGAGTCATGTAACTCTACAAGAGCGGGCGAATCGAAATGAGTCATGGCTCAAAAAGAGCTGCATTTTTCGAAGCGATTCAATCGGCTCACCAGCTCACTTCACTGAGCTGACTCTTTGAGTCGACTCACTCAGGAGGTACCCATCTCTACTCTAAACCATGTTATACTGTTATAACATAACTTCGGGGTAGAAAAATATGAGTGAAACGCGTTTTGTAACGTAAATTATTAATTAATTAAGATAGTTATTATTTTATCTTGATTTTATCCATTTCGCCGATATTTTTTAAATTTTTTTAATTCTAACAATTCATTTTTAATATTTTTGTTTTTGTAAAATAATTTACAAGTTTAAATTCTAGATATTGTAGGTTTGAGTCCTGTTGCACTCATTACATTTGTGTACATTAATCTGGTTTTAATAATCTTGATAAAAATGGTATACAGGGTGATTCAGTTTGGTGTTCCACCCTCTTCTAACTTTTTAGTAGTAAAGTATAACAAAGTATATATATTTGTAAACGGTAAAAAATTCTCTAATTAATGGCGTCACTGTATTGATAATACAATGACAACTGTCAAGGTAACGATAGTCAACTTCTTTTCTCAAATAACACCATACCTATTTTTTGTTCAATTCGGATAAACGACACTTTCCTAAATCTGCATATTTATCACAACTGTACCTTTAGATAACAAAAGAATTAATAAATCGGTTTATTTTATAAAAAAATCATATGTCTATTGAATAGAAATATGAGGATTGACCACAATATCGACATTTTTTATCTTTATTTGTTGCTATTTTTTTCTAAATGAATGTTTAAATTTATTAAATAGTTTGTTGAATTTCTCATAATTTTCGTAGCTACATATGATTTTTTTTAAATGTTTTGGTTATCTAAGCGTATAGCTGTGAAGGATATTTGGATGCAGGAAAGTGCCCTCTATCCTAATAGAATAAAAAATAGGTATGGTGTCATTTGAAAAAAGCTGACTCTCGCTACTTTGACAGTTGTTATCGTATTATTAATTCGGTGTTATACTTTACTCTCAAAATAAAAAAGTTAGAAGTAGGTGGAACACCAAACTGAATCACCCTGTATTAGTAGTTATGTTTTTAATTTTTGTCAATATTCTTAATGAAATTGACAAATTCGCGCCAAAATACAAATTTTCAGGCTATTCTAAACTTGAAACATTACTTCATGATTTATCAAGAAGTAGAACACACTAGTTTTCAATTCACCAACTTTGTCCATAAAAACGCAATTAATAAGTTGTGATAATGAAAAGTGTTTTAAAATTAGGCAGGAAGTAAAATTTCGATTGAAACCTTAATTCAATGCTAAATTGATTGGAAGGATAAATCAAACAGATTTAAAAAAATCACTATTTTATGGTTTTTATTTACTGCGCATCCACAAGATACACAATAATGTTAATGAATTAAAAAAAACATGTGTTAGTTACATCAAAATAACAGACATCAAAAAAATCGTACCCAAACCTACATTAAAAAAAAATACGTTAAAAAAACGTTACACATAAAAAAGACTGTTATTCCTTACTTCACTTTTTATTTGTATCGTTAGATGTACATTTCAAGACACAAGGTGCTCATTATGTTTGTTATTGATAATGAGCACATTGTATCTCGAAATATACATCTAACGATACAAATAAAAAGTGAAGTAAGGAATAACAGAATTTTTCACTTCACTTCACATAAACTCAAAAACATACAGTTAAAAAAAACGTTAGTTAAAAAAACAATTACCTAGTATTTTACTTTACCTGGCAAACATTGCAACTAAAACTATCATAGTTTCTACAAAGTTCATAATTTTTGACGATTTTTAAAACACCTACTGTTGATTCTGTTCATTTTTATAATGATTATGATTATCTTTCATTTATATATTTTTCGTAATTTTAAGATTTTCTTAAATGTTGATGACAATATGACGACTTTCAGATTTGAATTTAGACAATTTCAAAATGATTTAGTGATTTGTAATTAGCCTTAAATATTTTGATTTTTAAATTGAACAAAATTTTCGTCAGAAGTCAACGTCTTGAAAATTTGGATTTACCGGCGGCTTAAACTTCGTTTCGGGCCGGAAAATTCAAATTTTAAGCTTTTCTAAATCTGAAATTTCACTTCACGCTTAATCAAGGAGTGCAAACACTTGTTAGAAACAAATTCCAATTAAACAATTTAACAGAAGAAATAAATGTTCACAAACATAAACAAAAACAGAGTAGCATAACCTCTAAATTAGTCCAAGTTTAAGTAGAGTGAAGTTGGAACACACGAAAATGTGATGTTGCCACATTAATTTTAACAATAGTTAAAAACTAACTAATAGCATATAGATTTTGTTCTATTAATACGAAATGTTAGTATTGGATTTGTACGGGTAGTAGAAACTAACTAGCATTAAACTATAATGATATTAACGACAATTCTGTTAATAAAGCGGTAAAGTTTTTATTTTGTTTTTGTAAACACTATACAAGGTGTTTCACTTAAAACTCCCCAGACGAATTAACAAGAAACTAAAAATGTTATTTACGTTTTATATATATATACTAGCACTGCGAGCCAAGTTGACCCATGGCTTGTTTAACTATTCTTTTCCATAGATTTCTATCCGTTGCTTTCGTTTTCCAGTCCTCAATGTTCAGTATTTGTATGTCCCTGTCTGTTTGATCCTTCCATCTTAGTTTAGGTTTTCCTCTTCTTCTTCTTCCCACAATACTACACTTTAACACTAATTTTGGTGATCTTGTTGCTGGCATTCTCTCGACATGTCCCAACCATCTTAAACGCTGAGCCTTAATCACTCCTACTATATCTGACTCTTTATACATATCTCTTATTTCGAAATTCGTTCTTCTTGTCCATATACCGTCTATTTTGTTCCCCCCAAATATCTTTCTTAGTATTTTTCTTTCCCATATCCCTAGAGTTGTTTGCTCCGTTTTGTTTAATGTCCAAGTTTCACAGGCATATGTTACAATAGGTCTAATAACCGTCTGATAGACTCTTATTTTTGCCTTTCTAGAGATATTTTTGTTTCTTAATACATTATTTAGCGCGCCTACACATCTATTTCCTGCCGTTGTTCTTGCCCTAATTTCCATCGTATCCGGTTATCTTGAAAAGAGTACACCCAAGTATGTAAACTTGTCTACTTCTTTAAACTTGTATTCTTTCCCTCCTTCTCCATGTATTTTCAAATAGTTTCCCTCTTTAAAGTTTGTGTCAGTCCATTTCATGTATTTTGTCTTTTCCTCATTTATGTAGAGTCCCATTCTTTTTGTGGCTTTTTCTAATTTTGCTGCTATTGTTTTTAGTTCTTGAGTATACCACTTCTTGCTATTATTACAATATCATCCGCAAATGCTAAGCATTGATGTTTTTTATGATAAATGATACCGTTTCGGTTGATGTTTGCATCTCTCATTGCTACTTCTAATACTATGCTGAATAATATTGATGCCAATGGATCACCTTGTCTCACTCCTTCCTTGATTTTAAATGTTTTCGATGTTTTATTATTTATCTTTACCATACTTTCAGTGCCACTGAGCGTTGCTTTAACCATATTTATCAACTTGATGGGCACATTTATTGCAGATAACGCTTCGTATATTTGATTTCTCTTGATTTTATCGAAGGCTTGTTTGAAATCAATAAAAAGGGCAACTGTCGCTTTTTGATGTTCGTAGCTTTCCGCTTGTATTTCTTTCAGAACAAAAATGTGGTCAGTCGTACTTCTCCCTGGCCTGAAACCACATTGATAGTCACCCATACTTACTTCTGTTGCTTCTATCAACTTATTCTTTATAGAAGTTGCTAGTATCTTGTAGGCCACATTTAATAATGATATTCCTCTGTAGTTGTGGCATTCGCTCTTATCCCCTTTCTTTAATATTGGGCAAATCATTGCCTGCAGCCACTCCTTTGGAAGCTCTTCTTTTTCCCAGATTGTTTTTATTAATTTGCAAAGACTTTCTAGCAAACTCTGTCCACCATATTTAATGAGTTCCGCTGTGATCCCATCGCATCCTGAGCTTTTATTATTTTTTAGTTTTGCAATTATTTCTTCAATTTAATTAATTGTTGGTGCTATAATGTCTTCCTGATTTTCATTGTTGCTTCTTCTATTCTGCTCATTTTCTATTTCACTTTCCTCGTTAAATAGATTATCGAAATATTCTCTTCATTTGTCCAAGATATCTTCCTCTCCCGTTAGAAGTTCTCCATTCTTGTCTTTGTAGAACACTGTCCTCGCCTGACATCCCTTTCTTTAATTTTTTATACCTTGGTATAAATTCCTAATATTTTTGTTCCTAAAGTTATATTCTATGTCTTCCAATACACGTTCGTAATATTTTCTTTTAGTATATCTGATTATTCTCTTTGTTTTATTTCTTTGGTGTTCATATTCCATTTTTGCTGTATCTGTTTCTTCTCTTAGCAGTTTTGTTCGCAATTTTCTTTTAATCTCAATTTCTTTTCTACATTCCTCATTATACCATTTCTTCCTTAATTCTTTTGTATCGTTATAAAAGCTACTTGATGCTTGTTCTATCATTGTTTTCAGCTCTTCCCATTGTTCCTGTATTGCATCCCTTTCCACGCTCTCTTGTAACATATTACTAAGTTTTTGTTCGTATTTTTGTTGATCTATATGTTTTAGTCGCGTCAATGATTTACCTACTTTTTTGCTCTTTCTATTGTTTCTAATGTCTGGTAACACTTGCACCATTTTTGCTCCCACCATGAAATGGTCGCTATCTGAATCCGGTCCTCTATATGTTCTTACATTTTGTATTGCTTTTTGTTCTGGCTTTTCTATCAAAATGTGGTCAATCTGATTAGTGTATGTTCCATTTGGCGCCCTCCACGTTCCCTTGTAGATGTCCTTCCTTTTGAAGTATATATATATATCAGAACTACAGGCCCTAGAGGCCCTTGTCTTTTATTTTTCCTGCGACATTTCTCCACTTTTTACGGTCCTTTGCTATTTCTTTCCAATCCATGGTTCCAGTCTCTTCTATGTCTTTTGTTACATTGTCCAGCCATTTTTTCCTTGGTCGTCCCCTTCGCCTTTTTCCACCTTCTCCTGCATACAGGACTTTCTTTACCACTCTATGTTCTGGCATTCGGATGATGTGTCCCAGCCATCTTACTCTTTGTGATCGGATTATTTGTGTAATTCCCGGTTTCTTATACATATCCCATAGCTCATCATTTGTTCGTCTTCGCCAGGTACCGTCTTGCATCTTAACTCCTCCAAATATTTTTCTCAGCAATTTTCTCTCCCATATCTCTAGTTTTTTTTCATCTCGTTTGGTTAGTGTCCAGGTTTCGCTGCCATACAGAACTACTGGTCGGATTATTGTTTCATATGTACGTATCTTTGCAGCTCTAGACACATTTTGTCCTCTTAAGATGTTACTTAGGGATCCTGCCGCTCTGTTCCCCTTTACGATTCGTTTATCGATTTCCTGCTCTTCTTGACCTTTGTTTGTCAATGTTATGCCTAGGTATTCGAAGTGGTCTACTCTTTCGAAAGTGTACACTCGTTCCGTCGTTGTGATGTGTATAAATTTATTTATCTCGCTTGTATCTGTTCGCATTTCCATATACTTTGTTTTTTCTTCATTTATTAGTAGTCCATATTTTTTTGCTTCGTCTGCAAATCTTTTGAAGGTCTTTTCAAGTTCGTTTTTCGATCTTGTTAATATTGCCACATCATCTGCGTAGGCAATACATTGTGCTTTATTTTGAAAAATAAGGCCGTTGGTTTGGATTTTGGCTTCTCTCATTATTGCTTCTAGTAGCAGGTTAAACAGATTGGTAGAGAGGGGATCCCCTTGTCTTAGTCCTCGTCTGACTTTGAAATACTCTGAGAAGCTTCCATCCACTAGAATTGTGTTCGTTGCGTCTGTCAGAGTCATTTTTACTAGTCTGATCAGTTTATTTGGCATTCCCAGTCTTACCAGTGCTTCATACAGCTTTTCTCTGGAGATAGCGTCGTATGCCTGTTTAAAATCTATGAAGAGGATGTGTAAGCCCAGGTTCTGCTCATAGGTGTTGTTCTGCAGCATCTTTACCGTGAAAATTTGGTCGGTTGTGGATCTGTTTGGTCTGAAACCTCCCTGGTAATCCCCAATTTTTCCCTCTTCGTACCTTTACAACCTGTTTCTTATTATTTTGGCTATTACTTTGTAGGTCACGTCCAGTAAGGCTATCCCTCGGTAATTTTTACAGAGCGTTTTGTCTCTCTTTTGAAGATTGGGCAAATAACAGCATTGTTCCATTTTCCTGGCATTTTTTCCTCCCTCCAGACTCTCAATATTACGTGATATATCCTTTTGCGTAGCTCATCTCCTCCATGTTTTAGAATTTCAGCTGGGATACCGTTTTCTCCTGCGCTTTTGTTGTTCCTGAGTTCCTTTATTATATTATTGACCTCTCTTTCCGTTGGTTCCTCTATTTCTTCTTGGTTATTATTTTCTTGTTGGTCTGGTGTTAGTTGTGCTGTTGCTTGTTGGTTGCTTTCGTATTCTTCATTTAGCAGTTTTTCGAAATACTGGGCCCATCTTTGTAACTTGTCCTGTTTCTCTCCAAGAAGGAGCCCCTCTTCATCTCTACAAAATAACGTTTTAGTATTCTTGGTCTGTCTTGTTCTTTTTGCCTCTTGATAAAAGTTCTTTATCTCTCTGTTTGTGTAATAGTAATCTATTCTTTTCAGTGTCTTTTCTACTTGCTGTCTTTTTTTCTGTCTGCAAATCCGCTTAGCTGTTTTTCTTTTTTCTTCATAGTTTCTTTTTGTTTCGTCTGTGCTGTTTTTATCTCTTTCTATTTTTGCTTTATTCCTGTCCTCTATAGCTTCTTGCAATCTGTGTCAAACCATTCCTCTTTTCTTTTGGCTTCCACTTTTCCCAAACAGATACTTGTGGCTGTCATCATTGTAGATTGTATTTTATCCCATTCTTCTTCTATCGTCTGTTCCCGTCCGTTCCCTCCTGATAGCCTAGTTTCTATTTCTTCTTCTAGTCTTCTTGCGACGTTTTCATCCAGGAGTTTTTGTGTGTCACATCTTCGTCTTTCTCGTTTGGTTCCTCGCCATGTTGGTAGTTCTTGATTTACATTGGCTATTACTAGGTTGTGGTCACTATCAGCATCTGCTCCTCTGTAACTTCTGCAGTTTTGAATGGCTTTGAGGTGTTTTCCCTCTATGAGTACATGATCTATTTGGTTTTTAACTTTCGCACCTGGGGAGATCCATGTTATCTTGTGAATGTCTTTATGGTCGAAGTGTGTGCTTGCTATTTTCATTTGGTGTTCTGCTGCGAATTCTATTAGTTTTCTGCCATTCTCGTTGCTTTGTTTATGCAGACTCTTCCCACCTGTTATATTTTTGTATGGTATTTCCCTTCCCACTTTTGCATTATAGTCTCCTATTACGATTTTTACGTCGTACTTTGGGATATTTTCCAGTATTTCGCTTATTTTTTCGTAGAAATCATTTTTTGTTTCAAGGTCTTTCTCTTCCGTTGGGGCATGGCCATTGATAATGCTTATTTTCCTGTATTTTCCGCGTAGTCTCAAATAACAAATTCTATCGGATACTGCCTTGAAATCTATCACCGCCTTTTTGGCTCTTTTATTTACCATGAAACCAACTCCAAAGTATCTATTTCTTCCCCCACTTTTGAAAAGTGTGCTCGTTCCTATTTCGACAATGTCGTTTCCCACTTGTTTGGTCTCCTGCAAGGCCAGCACATCTAGGTCATATTTTGTCATTATGTCAGCCAAGTTGTTCAGGGCTCCATCCTCGTATGTGCCTCGTACGTTCCATGTCCCAATTTTTTGTTGTCTATCTGGTTTAATTTTATTTATTTTCCCTTTTTCTCTTATTTTACTAACTATTCTCCGTTCCGTTTTCGTCGCCTGGTCCTCTTCGGTAAATTTTATGTTTAATCCTTTTTTTGTAGCTTTTCTGTGCCTGGGGCTGCTTGGACCCCCCCTGCCTCTTTGTTCCACCTGAACTCTTCTTCATCGATGATTATCTTTTGGTACCCCACTTTTACCCGTTTCCCTTTGGATTTCTCTTCCTTTGCTATGCTCCTTATTTCCTTTTGGATGAACATTTCATTCTTAGTTAAATCATTGTCAATGTAGACGTCAGTTCCTTTTAAGCTAGCCTTTGCCTTCATTATTTGCTGTTTTATTTCCCATGACTCTATTTCTGCTAGTATCTTTTGCGGGTCCTTATTAATAATATATGCTTTCTCAATCCTGGTTTTAATTTCTAAATTATCCTTTAATAACTGTTCCACTCCTTTCCCGATATCTATTCCGTTGCTTTTCAGTCCTGTAATTATGATATTTTTCTTTCTATTTTTTCTCTCTTCTTTTTCAAACTCGTGTTCTAGCTTTTCAATTCTATCTGTTAGTAGTTTCTTTTCCTGTTCCCATTTTTCTTCTTTTACTTTCATTTCTTGTTTTAGCTCTTTTATATCTTTTTTTAGTTCCCTTGTATTTTCATCCATTTTATTCATTATTTTCTCCATCATGTTCTTTAGTTCTTCCATTACCAGATTTTTTTCTTTAGCGAAGTCTATTAAAAATGTTCCATTCTCGTTCGTTATATCGTGCTTACTATATTGTCCTATTGTAGGTCTATATACCGGGTGTGGCACTTAAGACGCCTCGGACCATAGCTCCTTTACGATAAAAACTATCGAAAAAAATCTAAGAGCAAAGTGGTGCATAATTACCGTCGCTATGTTTCAAAAATATTTCTAATCATCAGTGGCGTGCCGTACTCCAGTGGCGTACCAAACTTATGTTTTTTTTAAATGGAATGCCCTATTTTTTATTGCAGATTTGGAAAGTGCTCGAAGTTTTATCTAACATGTTATACCCTTCACTTTAGCGGTTTCGCTGTTATAACCCCTTCTTTCAAAATTGCGCCCCATTTTTGAGATTGAATTGAGGTACAGGTTAAGACCTCGTATACCTTCACATAATTTTGGTAATTTATGGAAAAAAAATAATTTTTGATCGAACTTCGCATGTTGTCATTTTTTTCGAAAATTTCAAATGGCATCCCCTTAAAAAAATTACGGCGTTGTACAGCCAAAACTCTAAATTTTTCATTGGTACAAAAAAAATTACACATTGCATAACAAAATTTCGGAGAAAAAAGGAATTTCATCGCAAATGTCGGGAAACGTTTTCCGTTTCCAAGAGTGCCATGAGAAAACAAAAGATTGGTAATTGTCAAAGTAAATTATTAGACGCCAGTAGCAGCCATAAGTCATTTTTGATAAACGTTCTAAAAAAGTTCCGAACTCAAGAGGAAATGGTTGACATGATATTTATTCTTGGAGAATGTAACAAGAATTGTTTCTCGGCGTCACGAGTGTACGCTGCGAGATATCCGCACAGGGCACATCTAAATGAACGTGCGTTTCAAAAAGTGTTGGAGAGATTTACTACTACGGGAAGTGTGAAATGGCCAAGGAGAGTTAGAAAGAAGACAGTTTTTACCGAAAATAATGAACTGCAGGTTCTGGAGGCAGTTATTGAAGATCCTCAAAATTTAGAGTTTTGGCTGTACAACGCCGTAATTTTTTTAGGGGGGTGCCATTTGAAATTTTCGATAAAAATGACAACATGCGAAGTTCAATCAAAAATTATTTTTTTTTTCATAAATTACCCGAAAAAAAATTATGTGAAGGTATACGAGGTCTTAACCTGTACCTCAATTCAAAATTTAGGCGCCGGCGTCAATTAGTTTCTCTACAAAACAATCTCAAAAATGGGGCGCAATTTTGAAAGAAGGGGTTATAACAGCGAAACCGCTAAAGTGAAGGGTATAACATGTTAGATAAAAAAATAAGTACTCTTCGAGCACTTTCCAAATATGCAATAAAAAATAGGGCATTCCATTTAAAAAAAAAAAACATAAGTTTGGTACGCCACTGGAGTACGGCACGCCACTGATAATTAGAAATATTTTTGAAACATAGCGACGGTAATTATGCACTACTTTGCTCTTAGATTTTTTTCGATAGCTTTTATCGTAAAGGAGCTATGGTCCGAGGCGTCTTAAGTGCCACACCCGGTATACTCTCTTTGCCTATTTTTGCATTTGCGTCTCCTAAGAGGATTTTCATATCATATTTTTTTATATTATCATATACTCTATCTAGTTCTTCGTAGAATTGTTCTTTTATTTCTAAATCTTTATCTTCGGAGGGGGCATGGAAATTAATGAATGTAATCTTTTGGTATTTTCCTCGTATTCTTAATACACATAGTCTTTTTGGTATGGCGTTGAAATTTACTACAAGTGGTTTGATTTTCTTGTTTATTATAAATCCAGTGCCCAACATTCTATTTTTTTCACCACTGTTAAAAAATATATATCCGTCAATTTCTATTATAAAAGTTCCCTTTTGTTTCGTTTCCTGCAGTGCGACAATATCAAATTGAAATTTCTTTATCTCATTAACAATGTGATTTAATTTCCCCTCTTCAAATGTTCCCCTTACATTCCATGTTGCTTATTTAATTTGCTCAAATTTGTTCGTTTTTCTCTTTCTAGTTTTCATGTTCGTAGCCTTAGTTGCATAATTCGTTATAGTGGTGTCTTTTCTCTTGCCAGCTAGTTTTTTGTGCTCTCTTCTAATCCTTGGTCCATCTCGTTTAGTGTCTTTAATGTATGATTCCATTTGTATAACCTATCGTTTATAGTTATTTTCCCGTAGCCTATTTTTACTCTCTTTCCATTTTCTCTCTCCTCCTTAGCTCTATCTCTTATTACTTTAGCTATTTCTCTTTCCTCCAGAGTTAGGTCATCATTGATATAGATTCTATCGTTCTCTAAACTTTTTAACATACTTCTATTCCTCATTGTTTCGATTTTATTTTCGTTTGTTTTTAGTTCCACTAAACAAGCTTTTGGTCCCAATTTATATGCAGCTTTTATCTCAGCATTTACTTTAATTTCTGTCTGAAAAAAAATGTGCATTGCTTCTTGTAATGTTTTTCGTTCATTTGTATCTATTTTTAGACCTGTAACAACTATATTATTCATTTTCGTTTGTTTCTCTAGTCTTGCGACTCTTGTATTAATTTTTTCCATATCATTTATAATGTCTACATTCTCCTTTCGGAGCTTTTCATTTTCTTTATTATGTTTTCATTTTATTTTCTTATTTCCATGTTTTCTGTTCGAAGTGTTTTTATTTCTTTTATCATTTCTCTTTGTTCTTGTCTTACTTCCAAAAATTCTGTTTTTAGCCCTCGTATTTCCATAGTTAAGTTTTTCATCATCCCTATAATGTTATCCAGCTTATCTTCCTCTTTCGCTCCCCCTCGTGTGGGTGTTCTATTTAGCTTTTTGTTTTTTGCAAATGGATCCTTTTCTTCGTCCTCCCTATTTCTTTTCTTGCTCCCATCATTAGTTGAATAATCATCGCTGTCTCTAGCTCCGTACATGTTTAGCGTTTATTATTATTACTTACTTAGAAATCAAAATGGTATAGAGTTTATTTATGTAAATTAAACAGTATTTAAAAGCAATTATCGCTCTAACTAATGTAATCAGATGTAATAGACTATCGGTCGTGCACCGCTGTATGTTGGGTTGCCTATGTTAGCTGCGAAAAGAACTCGCCCGCCTCTACGGCTCGGAAGCGTGATTCTTATCAATCCTAACCTAAACCTGGATAATCTTACGTAACTTCTGTATTGATGCTATTTTTATTTGAATCGTGTGATTTCTATATTGACTTACTCTGCTTGTTGTTGAAGATAATATTTGCTCGTAATATTCCGAATTTTCGACTGTGTACTACGGAGCAATTAATTGTGTTATCTGCAACTTCATGCACACTTTCGCACACACCTTATATAAAAGAATGGAAAATGTTGAGATATTTTTATCATATGCATATTTTAAATTGCATTGGCCATTTTTAAGTTATCACCAATTTTTATATTTTGAAGAACTTTTAATGCAAACATTTAAAGTAGTACATCTTTTCAAAATTATCGGATCAAACAATAAATATTATTAAAATACATTGAAAATTACAAAATACTAATAATAACAATAATAAACTTAATTATAGTTAACATTTATTTTCTTAATTGTTCAAAAAACGTTGTAAAGGACGCTCAATTTTTACCAAATCGAAAATCATACATTCAAAATCATTTAAAAAAAGCGTTACAGGCATCTGAAAGAGATCGTTGTCTAATTGATACACTACTTGCGTAAATCTTATTAATCAAGTCTAAAATGTGTAATTATCAGTTTTTCAATCCGGTAAAACGTTTGAGTATCTTTTATAACTTTTATTTAACAATAAAGAAAATAAATGGTAACTATAATTAAGTTATATTATTGTTGTAATTAGTGTTTTGTAATTTTGTATGTAATATTTATTGTTTAATCCGATAATTTTAAGAAGTTGTACTACATTAAATGTTTGTATTAAAAATTTATAAAAATATGAAAATTGGTAATAACTTAAAAATGGCCAATGCAATTTAAAAAATGCATATGGTAAAAATGTCTTACACGATTCCATTCTTTTAGAAAAATTCAATCCTAAAGTTCTGAACATCAAATGACATTTTCTCACGCCTTTGACACCGATACCGTCTTTTTGAGTGGTGTCAATTCCATCTTAATTTGAAGCTTTAAATAACATCTATTGATTACAACAAACAAAACTTAATAAAAAAATCCCCGTGAAAATTTGTCGAGGGTCGCGCAGCAACCCGAGACAAATTTTCTGGGCTTTTCTAAACTCGAAATTTTACTTAATGCGCCACGCGTATAGGATACAGATTTTAAGTGAAGTTCGAATATACATTAATTTCACAAAATGTTAGTGTTTTATACGCGTGACGCATGAAGTAAAATTTCGAGTTTAGAAAAGCCCAGAAAATTTGTCTCGGGTCGCGGCGCGACCCGAGACAAATTTTCTACGCGGGGCTTTTCTAAACTCGAAATTTTACTTCATGCTTAGTCTGGGAGTGGAAAATACTCGTTTAAAGCTTCAAATTGAACTTAAAAAAAAGGAATATCTAAAGATTTACAGAAAATAGGCTGAGTTTGGAATACGTATACTTAAAAGAAAAACTCCCTGTAATTGTTTGCTCCGGAGGAATATGAATAATTATAAACCATAATAAAGATAACAATTAATTCTCAAAAAACACTCGTTAGTAATTATTATACGCAATTGACGTTTGTTAAACAATGGCGGCGACAAAGAAAAAACATGTATTTTTAATCACCCGAAAAACTAGATTTCCTTTTTACTAAATAATAAAAAATAATTTATTTGCATTTAATTTTTTTGTGGCAAAACCGTACAAGATATCAAAATAATGTTTGATTTGAGAGACAGAAAAGCTTTTAAATGAATTAATCTTTCAAGATGTATTTTGTAAATTTTTATAAGGTGCGCCAATAAAAAACATGTTTTAGTTTTTATGTTATCGTACTATTGTTTTTTATACTTCTTGTCAATCAATGATGACCATAATAACTGAAATGATGTGTTGTATTATGATAATCAACCATAATAAATTTTAGTCGGATCGAATATAGCGTTCAATTGTTATAAATAAAATTAATAATATTTTTTTGAACTTTGAAGACTAATTCCGGCTTAACTGTAAACTTTTGGATATAGATAAGTTACAAAAATCACATTTTTAAGCTTTTCTAAACTCGAAATTTTACTTCATGCACCAGGTAGTAATTAAAAATACTCTACTAATGTTAAGTTATTTTTATTTATTCTATTCTATATTAAGTTGTTACGTAGGTATATATTTGTTGGGTCGTTATTATTCATGTTTGACATAACCTCACAATAAATGACATTTGATACTTTTTTTACACGGCACACTAATAATAATTTAAAAAAAATATAACTTTAAATAGAAGATTTACTTCAACTATTTTTGAGAAAAATATTTAACAAAAAGTAAGAAATTGGGCATCACACGAACGGTATTGGACTACTAAAAAAGTCCAACGGTGAATACACTGGAACCCTAGAAGAAAGTCTAAGAGTACTCCTAGAAGCTCAATTTCCTGGGTCCCTGTCATCGGCTTTGAGGTAGAAGAACGCCCTACCAGAGAAAGCAAAAAACTGGCAACAAAGATCTTCACTCCAAGCATAATAACATGGGCGATCAACGGCTTCAAGCCGTTCAAATCCGCGGGGGCAGATGGCATCTTTCCAGCCCTTTTGCAAAGGGCAGGGGAGGAGTTATTACCACGTCTCACGCAAATATTCAGAGCTAGCTACTCTCTTGGGTATATCCCCAAGCAGTGGAGGGAGGTGGCGGTGGTGTTTATACCAAAGGCTGGCAAACGCCAAACTGACGAGCCTAAGTCATATCGCCCCATAAGCCTCACCTCCTTTCTCCTAAAATCAATGGAGAAAATCATTGATGGAAATATCAGAGGGAAAGCTCTTCAGTCGTTTCCCCTTCACAAACACCAATTTGCCTATCAAGCAGGCAAATCAACAACAAATGCCCTTCACACACTAACAAGTGTAATAGAGAAGAGCATCGCAAGCACAGAAGTGGCTCTATGCGCATTCTTGGACATCGAAGGTGCATTTGACAACACCTCCTATGAATCCATAGACACGGCCACCAAATCAAGAGGAATTGATGCCTCCACATCCAAATGGATCCATGCTATGCTCAAAGGTCGTAGGATCACACTGTCCATTGGCGATGAGTCGGCAACTGTGTTCGCAGTAAAGGCGGGGTTCTATCGCCCCTGCTGTGGTCACTAGTTGTCGATGAGCTAATATCGGTGTTATCCAACGACGGTTTTGACGTACAAGGCTATGCTGACGACATCTTCATCATAGTTAGGGGAAAGCATGACGATACGGTGTCCAACCGCATGCAGTCAGCCCTTCGGAAAGTAAGTACATGGTGCGTGCAGAAGGGGCTCACTATCAATCCCAACAAGACTGTAATTGTCCCATTTACAAGTCGTAGAAAATTAAATCTTAAGGCACTAACCATGAATGGGACACTCATTGGGCTTTCCAACACAGTTAAATATCTCGGCCTCACCTTTGACCAGAGGCTAAACTGGAAAACCCATGTAGATAACATCACTGCCAAAGCAGTAAGGGCAATATGGGCTATTTGGCAAACGATGGGGTTTACACCCCAAGATGATATACTGGCTTTTCATTACGGTGATAAGACCAATAATCACCTATGGTTCCGTTGTCTGGTGGACGAAGACAACGGAGATCACAACCCAAGCAAGGCTCAGCAAGGTTCAACGGCTGGCATGTTTGGGCATCACAGGGGCTATGAACACCTGCCCCACTGGAGCAATGGAGGCTATGCTAAATCTCACACCTCTGCATCTGCACGTGAAAGGGAAGCAGCACTAGACGCATTAAGAATAATCCAGACAGACACACCAAAATATGGATACCTTAACGGGCACCTAAAAATCCTCAACACTGTGTATGAAAGAGCGATATACATGCCCAAAGACTACATGTCAACTGACAACGACTTCGACACAACGATTGAAGTGGCCATCCATGGCCGCCATGATGTTGGAGCGAGGGTCAAGCAGTTACAAGGCTCCTCGATAGTTTGGTTCACTGATGGATCCAAAACTGAGAACGGAGTCGGAATCGGTATCACTGGCCCTCGATGCGAGTTATCAAGGGCCTTGGGACGATCCCCATCGATATTTCAGGCAGAAATCGAGGCCCTGAACACATGCGCCCACATATGTTTAGACAGGGGATACAACAAACAGAGGGTTTGCATCTGCTCAGACAGTCAAGCTGCATTAAAGGCAATAAAATCGCCTACATGCAAGTCTAAATCTGTCTGGGAGTGCAAGCTATCCCTAAAGCAGCTGGCTAGGAACAACAGAGTCAAACTGGTCTGGGTTCCGGGACACGCAGGGATCAAAGGCAATGAAATTGCCGACAACCTTGCCAAGGAAGGGTCCAAGACTCCATTTGTCGGACCAGAACCTTACAGTGGAATAACTAAAGTCCGCATCAAAGGGATGATCCGGGAATGGGAAGATGCTGCCAAAAGTGCTCATCTGAGAAACACACCTGGTCTGCGGCAGGCGATAAGGTTCATCGCCTTCTCTGCCGTAAGAGCCGGACAGTTTCTCAGGTTAAGCAAGGGCAACCTAAGGCTCATAACCGGCCTTCTAACTGGACACTGTCCTCTGAAGTACCACCTCACCAAGATGGGTCAGACAACTGATGCCAACTGCAGGTTCTGCAACGAGGCACAAGAAACAGCAGAGTACCTACTTTGTGAATGCCCTGCCTTGTCCCTTCAAAGAGGGAACTACCTGTCATCGGCCACTTTAAACACCGAGGAATTGGTACACATTAAACCTCAAGTTATAGTAGACTTCACAAGAAGTCTAGACATTGAGGGACTCAAGTAGGTCAGGGATAGTTACAAAAGATCTTTTAGGTCGAGGTAACTTCGAAAGGCCCAGAGGCCACACGACCCACCGACCCCATAACATAACATAACATAAGAAATTGGGCATTATTTAATTTAGGAAAATATGTCTAATGTAATGAAATTTAAAAATTATAGGCAGCCATTTAAAAATGTAAAGTTGGCTATCATTATAGTAATTTAACGGCCATTGAGTTTGGTTTGTAGTTCAATAAAATCAGTTAATAAATAATAGAGTTATGGCGTTGGGCGTTTTTCATCGAACACCCGGTATACACAACATTTAGCAATCAATTTGATTATATCATACAAGGTGTCTACTCTAAACCGTTCGTTAAAAGTTTATGGGGTTGCCGTTGCACTAAAAATTTGAAAAAAATCCTTGTCATATGGTTGAATCAGTTCTCCTCATGTAAAATATTTTAAACTTTATATCATTTCCGGTTCCACCGGAAGTAGCACCAAATTTGTTATTTTAAATAGAACACCCTATATATTAGTAATTTTTTGGATTCTTGGTTTAAATTGCAACATGTTTTATTCGAACGTATGTACAGGGTGGTCTAAATATAAAAGTTAGAAAAAAACCGATGGCGCAGTCTCGATCTCTTTTTTTGAGACTAGGATAATGCCGAAAACAAATATGCACCATCTTTTTTTTCAGAAGTTATGGGACAAAATCGGGTTTTCTTGATTTTTAACTTTAATTGATATCTTGCGTAATTTGTAAGATAGACAAAAACTATAAATACCTTCTTAAGACACTTTTTTGAGTAGAATGGGCATTTTTTTATTTCATGCACACGTTTTTGAGTTATGGCCAAATTATTATTTTTTTTAAATGTAAATCATAGTTGGCTTTGACACAGTTGATAAGAGTGTTTTTCACTGATTTCAAAAATATATACTTTTGTGAATTTATCTTAAATAGAAATTGTTTTTGTTGAGAACTAAATATGTTGTTGTTGGTCTGTTTTATTGTAAAAAACATAGTTACCTAACTTAATTTTTGACAGTAAAAAACAAACGTCATTGTTTCATATTACCTATTAGGTAAATATCTCATGGTGGCCTACAGAAATTATGAAAAGTGCGATATGTTTGAATGTTTCATCGAATCATTTAAGATTCCAAGTGCGGCCGCACAACTATATTATCAAAGATATCCTGAACGTCGCCAACCCGCGGAAACAATATTTACCAGACTACGAAGTAATTTAATTAATTATGGATCATTTAAAAGGCCTAGAACCAAAAAATATAACATACCAGGCCAAGAAGAGGAGGAAATCAATGTTATCGCCTGTGTTAGGGCAAATCCCAATACATCTACTCTTGAAATTCAGCAGGATGTCGGAGTGTCTCGTTGTGACACTTTAAAAATATTAAAGAAGCATAAATTTAAACCATATAGAGGCAGATCTGTTCATTATTTACGGCCGGGAGACTATGAAAGGAGGCTCGACTTTTGCAAGTGGTATGTAAATCGATTAAATAATGACAGAAATTTCTTTCGCTCGATAATATGGACGGATGAAGCCCGTATCACTAGTGATGGCATTTTTAACCGCCATAATCAGCATTGGTGGGCTAATACAAATCCCCGTCAAATAATACCTCAACGAAGGCAGGGGAGATTTGGATTTAATGTATGGTGTGCATTATTAGGAGATCGAGTTTTGGGGTATCGTATTTATAGAAATCATTTAAATACAGATCAATATCTAGACATTTTAGAGGAACATATTGAACAATATATAGACAATGTTCCATTGCAACAGCAAAGAGTTCTGTTCTTCCAACAAGATGGAGCATCGGCTCATAATGCGCGTAGGACCAGATTGCTTCTGAATGCAAATTTTGGGGGCAATTGGTTGAGAACATTTGGACCGGATCTGACATTTGGATCTGGATCTGACACCGTTAGATTTTTTTTTATGGGGATACCTGAAGGAGATACCTGAAGGACACAATTTACAAGCAGCCTATAATTAATTTAGACATATTGGAGCAAAATTTTCATGATGCCATAGGAAATATTCGCAACATTCAAATTTATAACGCCATTCGAGCTGTAAGAGGTAGATGCCAAAGATGCATTGAAAATAATGGCCAGCAGTTTGAACATTAAAACTAAGTTTTTTTTCTTTCTAAATAAATAAATATCGTAATAAATTTAAAAAAATAAAATTATGTTCTGCCTAATAAAGTATTCATTATTCAAAAAAGAATTTTTGTTATTATTATTTAAAAAAACTCTAGTTTATAATGTTTATCATAATTAAAATTGCGCATGCAAATGATCAAAAATGGCTTTTGTCTTCCGTATTATATTATTTAGCAGATTAGATTAAAAGCTAGTTTCTACTCTATAGTAAGACTGTTTTTAAGATAAATTCACAAAAGTAAACAGGGTGAGTTTTTGTTTCATGTGCTCTATGGGGATCTCGAAAACTATAAGAGATAGAGCAACGGTCAAGTAGACAAAGTAATGCAGTTTTACGAGCTAATTAGGAAAACGTTTGCAAAATTTTCAAAAAAGTCAAGGGTAACTAGATAATTAAAAAAATGTGAATTGTTGATTTTTTAAATTGATTTTTCTCAGTTATTAAAAGAGATAGAAAAAACAATAAATGGGCAAGTTTTAGATAATTTTACACAAAATAATAAAATTTTATGAGATTTTATCTATCGACATTCGTTTTTGAGATTTAACACAAACTTACGTTTTTTTTTAAATGAAAACCATAGTTGGCTGTCATTATTATAAAGGGATTTTTTTTCACTTGGCATACTTATTTGCAAAAATAACTAGGCTGTTAAATATATCCTATTTTATTTATAACAAAAAATTGTTAGCCATGAAATAATGACTCAAATAAAAAAACAATTACGATTGTTCGTAACAGTTAATTGTTGTATTTTTGTCAATTAATTTAGTGTTAGAAACAACTGTCTTTAACGCACATTTGTTCGTACCTATTTTAATTTCTTGCTACACATAATTTAAAATAAATTTATTTGAAATTTAACAAACTCCCAGCCGTAATTGTTTTATAATAATAATTTTTTCATGGGCAACAATTTTTTTGTTGTAAATATAATATTGAAAATTGTTATTTACTTAGTCATTTTTATAAATATGTATGTCAAATGACATATCAGTTTAAAAAGAAAAAAAAATCCCCTTTTAATAATGTCATCGCCAACTATGGTTTTCATTAAAAAAAAAATTGGCCATAACTTGAAAATGTGTGCATAAAATAAAAAAAATTCCTACGCTACTGGATTCTACTCAGAAAAGTGTCATAAGAAGGTATTTATAATTTATGTCTAACTTATAAATTACGCAAGATATGAATTAAAGTTAAAAATCAAGAAAACCCAATTTTGCCTCATAACTTCCAAAAAAAACAAGATAGTGCATTTTTGTTGTTGGCATTATCCTAGTCTCAAAAAAAAAGATCGCGACTGCACCATCGGCTTTTTCCTAACTCTTATATTTACCGAGATACCCATAAGCAACATCGAAATTAGACCACCCTGTACACTTATCTCTTATAGTTTTCGAGAAAAAGAATTGTTTTCTAAAATTTTTGCCTCCAAAAGGCATCTTGAAATCTGTCTGTAACTTCTGTTAGGAATAAGATAAAAATATGATTTATACCTCTACTTGTACCTAGAGGATGCCTCTATGAGTAAAGTAATTATAAACTGTCAATATTGACAATAAGTGTTTCTAAATTGTCAATATCGAAGTGCCCTTTTTAATATCTTGTAATTCAATTTTTTAAATAGAATGACCCATTTTTTATCACATGGTATGATTTGGGATTTAGTTGGGATATGCTTTTGTTTTGTCGCGATTGTAATGCGAAATGTGAAATAATAAAAACAATTAGTACAAAGTTAAACAGAAATCAACAAAATGAATAATTACAGAAATCAACAAATTATCAATTTATTCTTTATACACGGCAACTGCGATAGAATTGTTACTCGAACATGTAGAGTATTTAATGAAACTTATCCACATTTGCCGCCGATAAATAAAACTAGATTTAGAAGATCGGAATTCAATTTTGTTCAATTGGCAGCTGCCATGTATAAAGAATAAATTGATAATTTGTTGATTTGTGTAATTATTCATTTTGTTGTTTTCTGTAAAACTTTGTACTAATTCTTTTTATTATTTGATATTTCGTAATACAATCGCAACAAAACAAAAGCGTACTACTTGCCTACTAAAATTCAATTCCGACTTATGCGCGCATTATACCCTGCATAAATGCGACGAGAAACCAATTTTCGAAATAATTCGAAAACTACTTGCTTTAGGAGTGTAGTTGTAAATACTTTTTTGTAAGAAATGTTCCCCCCAATCGTACAATGTGATAAAAAATGGATCATTCCATTTAAAAAAAATGAATTACTAGATATTGAAAAGGGCACTTAGATATTAACATTTTAAGAACACTTATTGTCAAAATTAACAGTTTCTAATTAATTTACTCATAGAGGCATCCTCCAGATACAAGTACAGATATAAATCATATTTTTATCTTATTCCTAAGAGAAGTTACAGACAGATTTCAAGATGCTTTTTAGAGGCCAGTTTTTAGAAATATATTTTTTTTTTCTTGAAAACTATAAGAGATGGAATAAAATATGTTGCAATTTAAACGGGGAATCCAAAAAATTACTAATATATAGGGTGTTCCATTTAAAATAACTACTTCCGGTGGAACCGGAAGTGATATAAAGTTGAAAATATTTCATGTGACGAGTGCAACGGCAACCCCATTTATGTTGTTTTTGTGCGCTCTCAGCTGGAGTATGCTTCATGTGTCTGGTCACCTAGTCAGAAGTGTTATCAAGATGAAATTGAAAATGTTCAAAACAAATTTTTAAAATCTCTTTCCTATAAGATCGGTAATGGGAATACCAGAAATCTTGAAACTCTAATGACTAGTTTTGGTCTAGACACTTTAAGTAGCAGAAGAGTTTCTGCGATTATGATGCTGTTTCATAAAATTATTAATGGGGATGTTGAATGCCCTGATATTCTGTCTCAAATTGACTTCCATATTAGCGCTGATAACAAATTAACACGCTACAGACCGTTATTCCGAATACCGTTCCACAGGACTAATTATGGTATCAACAATTGTTTCAGTCAATTTATGCGCTAAGCTAATAATTTTTCACGCAATTCTAATTTTGATTTATTTTCTATGTCTCAGCAGGAATTGATGCGTTATTTAAAAGTTGTTGACATGAATGCAGTGATAAATATGTAATAATTGACTTATTTATTCGTATTTTATTTAATTTAATTTAAGTTTTATTGTATTTTATTTATTCTTATATAAATTTTAAGTTGTAGTATTTTGTAATAATGGAGTTTCCGTAAATAAAGATATTATTATTATTATTATTATTATTAAACTTTTAACGAACGGTTTAGCGTAGACACCCTGTATACATTCTTAAATGTGTGATTATATTAATTAGTTTTTGTTGTTCAATATTTATGGATCTAATAGTGTGAGTTATTCTTTCGAAATGAAACTTAATTATCACCTTTCTAGAAAACAGTAGAAATTACGAAACGGGAAATTAATATACATACAATATGTCATAAATAATATACAATTTTAACAAAACATATGTAGATGTTTGTTATCTTGACCCAAATTTTCACTTTCACCAATATTGAGTTCAGGTTTTTCATCGACGCAATTTCGTTATTTAACGCAAGTTTCGTGTCATCTCTACAAGAAAAACAACTTTTGGTACATAAATTCTTAATAAAAAAAAGTCGTTAATCATTTTGTGTAAATGTTGCAATGCAATTTTAATTGAACAGTGTTTTTGATTTTAATCGAGGTATAATTTAAGAAAAAATCAATTAATCTTGATTTGGAATGTGTTTTCAATTTAAATCGAGCTATAATTCCAATAGAATTATTGATAGATTCATGGGCGCCTGCAGAATATTTTTCGGGGGGAGGGGGGTCAAAATATAATAATAATAATATACAATAGCGCACCTAAATATGGGATAGGGTGGGGGGGGGTCTTAAAATATATCGAGAATATCGAAAAAAAAAATAAAAAGATTTTTTTACTCTCTCTATTCTAAACCAGAAATTAGTAATGCCGTGTATATTAAAATACATACATGTATTTCGACATTACATTATTTTACCTCACACATAATTTGTAAAATTGATTGGGCCCCCTATGTGCGTGCGCCCATGGCTGGATTGTTATTTATTGAATTACCTAAATATTGTACAGAAAATGTATCTTTTAAGCATACATATTGCGATGTACAATCCGTAAATGTTCAGGAATTCGTTCAATTTTATAAACGCTTTTAATTTGAAGCTTCTAACACTCCTTGATTAAGGATAAAGTCAAATATTGAATTAAAAATGCCTGAACATTTGGATTTGGCGGCGCGAAGCGTAGAGTGCCGGCAAGTCTAAATTTTCACGCTTTTTCTGATTTAATATATTTTACACTTCATTACAATATAGGTACTGCTTAAGTTTGATCTCACGTTAATAAACTAAAAAAGAATGTTGTTTGCAATTAAAGAAAAAACAATGTTGATGTATTTGAAACCAAATTAAAAAAAATGTATACGATAAATGAAGGGGAATATTTTTCATTTAAATATGTTTATTGCCAATTTTCAATTTTGTAATGTAAATCTATAAAAATGTTTAAAAATTAGAAATTTAATTTAATCATTAAAATCGTAACCTACAAATATTTCGTATTTATTTCCTGAATAATTAATATTCTTTATTATTAAAACATATAAATCATTCTCACAATAAAATATGTATGCTCGAACCTTGAAACATAGATAAACCCATAATAAAATGTTAATTATAAGGTCAACAAGAGGGTTTGGTTATGTATATATATGACATTGTTGCGGTAAATATTTGGCAATGTCGTTATACATTGTCAAAAGAGAATAATTGTTTCTCTGTTTTGTTTTAATAATGAATAAAGAAATATTATTTTTAATGATTATTTACGAACAAAGCGATTTATATAATAAAGTAACATTTTTTTAAAATTAAGTTAAATTCCGCTAATCAATTACTCTATGTTTAATTAGTTTCTCACTTAACCCGTGGTGAAACATTTTTTAATCTAATTCTGGATATTTAATTAAAACACTTAGTTTGTTTCACTAATTTATATTTTCTCCGACTAGTTTCGACCATTGGTCATCTTCATTCCTCCTTGAAGATGACCAATGGTCAAAACTAGTCGGAGAAAATATGAATTAGTGAAACAAACCAAGTGTTTTAATTAAATGTCCAGAATTAGAATCACTTACTCGTTTCGAATTTTAAATGTTTGTTGATTTTAAAAATTTTTACATTTTTGTCAATTTGCTCTAATTTTCACAGTTCTGAAGTTTTTGTAAAATTTCTTGATGTGTTTTGGATTTAACGATTTTATTTAAAATAGTAAAAATTATTTGATATTTGTGATTTTTAAATATTGGCATACAGGGAGGGTTTCTTTTACGTGTGCTTTCACAAGGGCCTCTCTTTCGACTTTATTTTACAAATGTCGTATTAATTATAATTACATTTTAAATAATTTCATAAATATCAAATAAATATTCCTATCAAAACCACCCCAAGTCGGACAAAAGATAACGCTACGCACCGGCTAAAAACAAATAGATTTCTTACTACCTGCTAATATCGGGTTGACATTAACATAAAAAAATGCGGTTAGTGTTCATAATGGATTACCCCCTGAGTGCTCGGTCTCTTTATCCTTACCCTCCAACATTTTAGGAAAAAGATAGAAATCTGAAAATTTTAGATATTTTCGTGTCGTCGCGTTTTATCTAAATAGTTAGGATCGGGGTTGTACATATCATGGACGAGAAGGTTGTAAAGAAATGGTGATAGCGAGGATCCTTGCGGTGCCAAACGGCATCAAACGCTTTTTGAATATCTAGGAATAATATGGCAGATTTACGACCTTCATGACTTGCTGTTTGGCAGTTGGACGTAAGAACGGATAAAGGTCGAGTTGTGGAGCGGTGTTCGAGGAATCCAAACTGGTAGGGAGGGATCAGGTCAGCTATGCTGGACATCAGTTTGTTTTTGATTATGGTTTCGAATAATTTTCCGAGGACTGGGAGAAGGGTGATGGGGCGATAATTGCTAGGATCTAGTGGGTTTACAAGTAATTATACCCCGTTAAACAAATATTAACAAAGAAACAACTAAATGTTACAATGCAATGAATGGCTCTGTAAAAATAAACTAAAAGTAAACACACAGAAAACTGAAATAATATTCTTTAAAACCAACAAAACAAAGACAACTTATCCAACAAAACTAACGTTCCTAAATGACACACTATTACCAAAACAAAATGTTCGATTCCTGAAAGTAATGCTAGATGAACAACTAAATGTCAAACTGCATATTGAAAAAATAGAAAAACAAATGAGTTCCGCGTGCTATATGATTAGAATGATCAAAAGATCAGGTGCACCAATAGGACAGGTTAAAACTTGTATAGAATGCTTATATTTGCACACGAATGCGATACGGAATAACTTATTACGGAGCAATTATGCAAATAAGATATTTATAATGCAGCAAAAAACAATCCGAATTATTTTGAACCTGTCTTTTTCAACCTCGTGTAGGGAATATTTCAGGTCTCATAACCTTTCGACATTCTTCGTTATGTATACAGGGTGAGTCACTAAGCGGAAATCGGTCTATAGTGGGCGTATTGTTGAAAATAGCAAAACAAGTTTCAAATAAAAGTTGTTCAGAATCAAGTTTTTCACAACCCAAAATTATTGCTAAACATGACAGCCTTGCGGTTATACCGGAAGTAAACACCAACTTCCTTATTTTAAATAGAACACCCTATATATTTTTACATTTTTAGATTGCTCGTTAAAAATAAACATGAGTTTATTCACACAACATTGGGTCTCAGTTGAACCGTTTTCGAATTATTTCATTTTTTTTTTGATAAATTTGACGATTTCAGAGCTCGACGCCATTAAAAATATCTCCAAATTGAAATGAGTCAGAGTTGTGCAGCTTACGGTTTTGGATTCGGGATGAAATGAAGTATTTGTTTAAGTTTTTGCCATTAGTCAGATTTTCTAATTTGAACCGAGTCCGTCGACGGTATTCTTCAGTACTTCAAACATGCATAACTTCATTTTTTTAAACGGAACCATCTATCTTGTGACACTTTATCTGATGCGAAATTAAATTTCCTTTTTATTAATACCGGGTTGTTGCCATATCCTTCCAACAGTTTTTGAGAAATTTGCGATTTTGTAAAAATTTTAATACATTTCGTATTATCGCGTTAGCCCTGGATACTGATGACGTTTGGCGATTTTGTTTTGACTCGCTTGTCCGACAAATGCCAGTTTATTTTACATTATTTTCGAGAGAGATCCTTCTTATGTCGCTATGAAATACTTTAATTAACTGCCAAGTGATATCAAAAACAAAAAAAATCAAAATATATTCAAAACGCGATTGTAGGAACATTTGTGCTTGGTAGGGCCATATTCTTTAAACGAAATATAGTGCATAAGTACCTAGAGCCGAAGCGTTTCATATTTGCAATGTCTATTCTATTTTTGTATTTATGTTATATTTAGGTATTTTTAACTGTTTATTTGACGTTTTCATTAATATGTAACACTTTGTTTGTATGCGTATTTTTGAAAATATAGATTATCTTATTATTATTATTATAAAATTGATAATCGACTAGAGAAGTCGAAAACTCGTAGAATTGATAAACAAATACTAAAATTTTGGAAAAATAGTAAAAAGTAATTAAAATCAGTTATAATAGGTTTTATAAAAATTGCCAACAAACATAAATATTAAATGAAGTCATCAAAAATAACAAATATAAAAATTTATCAATGAATAAAATTCTAAATATTGACAATTTTTCGATGTCTGTAAAAAAATGATTTATGTATTTTCGAGATCCATGTACAGGGTGGCCCAAATTTGATGTTTTTATAGAGTATCTCGGTAATCTGAATTGTTAGAAAAAAAAAATAGATGTACACGGCATGACCCCTTTTTCTAAGATATTAATAATGGCGTTAACAGATAATAGCTAACTTGATTAGTTTGGAAGATATCAGGCGTTTTTTAATTGTTGACTATTTTAGAATATGTCTTTATCCTAATAACTATACGATATACACTACAGGGCTCATGTGTATCACTTACCATTTTTAATATATTCATCAACAACTTGGAGGACAAAATCGCCAGCATCGCTTTACCAGTATTATACGCGGACGATGTTAGTGCCATAATCACAGCTGACACAGAAACCGAAGCAATATATAAATCCCAACAATGCCTCAACCTAATATCTTCCTGGGCTATGGATAATAAGCTAGCTATAAATAAGGATAAAACAGTCTATATGCAATTCTGCCCCAAAAATAAAACTTTCATCTCTTCGCCGCTTATAAACTAGGGAATAAAAGTATAACAGATACAGATAATGTCAAGTTTTTAGGCCTTTACATCGACAGAAAACTGACCTGGAGAAATCACACCAACTACATTCTAACGAAATGTAGCAGTAAGCTATACCTTATAAAAAATATCAGACACCTAATATCGCCCAGCGTTCTTAAATCTGTATATTTCTCCTTAGTTTAATCAACACTGAATTACGGAATACTATTCTGGGGACCATCATATACGGACGTTTTTACAATCCAAAAGAAAATAATAAGAGCTATGTGCAATAAACCTATGCACACACCATGCAGACCGCTATTCCGCAAACTGGAATTGATGACACTCCCAAGTCTGTACATTTTTAATCTTATAATGTACATATACGATACAAAACCAAGCAGAATAACCAGAGAAGACTGCCATTGCTACAATGTACGCAATAAACGCGATTTAAACACACCCGAAATTCGACTGGACATAAACAAAGAAAATCCCTCGTATATTGGAATAAAATGCTACAACAAAGCGATGTGTTATGAACAATTAAAACATGCAAAATTGCGCAGGATATTCAAAAACGAACTAAAACAAATACTAATAGAAAAATGTTGTTATTTCCTCTCAGAATTTCTTTAGCAAATAAGCGCAAATTTTTACTTAAAAATTCTATTTATAATTTTACTTAACTTTAACTACCTCAAATTTTAAAATGTCAATTGTATGTCTATATTGTATCCATGTGATTATGTGTATTTAATATTTTACTATTTTTAACTATTTTGACTATCTTTGCTTTAATCATAAATTTTAAAATGTCAATCGTTGGTCACCTTACCTACAATGTGATTATGTTCATTTATTATTTTAATACTATTTTAACACTTTTACTATTCTCAAGTATTTCACCTATATTTACTTTTGCCTCAAATTTTAAAGTGTCAATTGTTTGTCTACATTGTATCTATGTGATTATGTTCATTTACTACTTTAAGATTTTTAACTATTTTAACTAATTCTACTTTCGCCTAAAATTTGAAATCGTCAATTGTCTGTCTATATGGTAGCTATGTGATTATGTTTATTCGCTATGTTAATATTTTTACTTTATTATCTGAATATTGGCGTTAAGCCAAATTTGACCCACCCATGAATGTAAATCTATTCTATTTGGAAATAAATGCTTTTGAATTGAATTGAATTGAATTGAATTGAATATACAAAAAAATTTAATAATTATTTGTGTGGTTTTCACCGTAAAATGCAGTGTCGGAGTTATGATATAAAGTTGCATTTTTTTTAATGAAACACCCTATATATTTTATGTCATTGAATACCACATTAAATTAACTTTACGTTTATATATAAAATTAAGTTTTTTTTTATTGAAAAATTGTGTTTTCACCTCTGAAGCTTTTAGATAGATATTTCATAATGCATACTATTATAACTACAGAGATGTTAGTAGTTTATTAATAATAAAGGGGTCTGTGGACTCAGAAATTTATAGCAGAAGTCTTCAAAAATTATAAAGTTAATATTCAAAGTAAACGTTGTTTTCAATATAATCGCTTTTTTGCTAAATATGAATATCGATGTAAAGCTAATTTAAAAGGCTATTTATTAACGTAAAAACATAGAGGGTGTTCCGTTTAAAAAATGCAACTTTGTGTCATAACTCTAAAATTAAAAGTTGAAATAAAAAAATAAGTACGCCACTGAACTCTACTAAACTCTACTGAACTAGGAGCCCTAACAACTATATATTGGGACAAAATCAAATTCATATAAAATTCGGGTATTGGACAGTTTATTTAAGTTTTCTAGTATTTTTTTAATTTAATACTATGTAATTAGTTAATTAGCAACAGTTATGGCCAATGACCAACACAAAAAACAAATTAATTATTCAATCACCTCTAATTTACAAGAAAAATGTTAATTTGGTTTGTCAACTAAATATTGGGACATTGCACGAATTTTATTTCTAAAAAGGAGTAACATCGCCCTAATATTTTGTGACAGCTCGAATTCGGCTAGGCATTGACCCAACTAAGGATCTGCACGTTTCAGGAGAAATTTCATTCCAAATATGCTCTATCTTGTCTCTAAGTTCAGGTAATGTCCGTTGTGGGTTGTTTCTCAATGTTTGTTTCATTTATGCCATACTGTTTCAATGACATTAAGGTCAGGATTGCTGGAAGGCCAAGAAAGAACATTTACGTTGTGGTCGCCAAACCACATTTTTGTGGTTTTGGCCGTATGACAGGCCGCCCCATCCTGTTGAAAAATGAAATTTTCGTCAACATTTAACTTGGTGATACTTGGTAGCAAACTGTTTTCTAGTATTTGTTGATATTTCGCAGCATTCACGGTACCATCAATAAATTCAAAACATCCTAATCCTGAAGCTGTCATGCAGCCCCAAATCATCACTCCTTTAGGAAATTTTACGGTATGTTTTAGGCAATCCTTGTGAAATGCCTCATGTTTTGAGCGAATCACGCGTATGCGGAATCACCAACACATACGTCGAATTTTGATTCGTCGCTAAAAATGACTCTGGACCAGTTTGTAGCTGACCAAAATAATTTAGATTTTGCCCGTGTGAGTCTAGCTTTCTTTTCTTTTACCGTCAACAGTGGTTTTTCCTTTGCCTACAAGAAAATCTTTCTTTTTAAATGCACTTTTAAATTGCTACTTGAAATTCAATCTTATAAAACTTGAGTCCACATTTATGAATCCACTGGCGGCAGCATTCCCTTGACAGATTCAATCTAGTTTCGTGATTCCATTCAGTCGTAATTTGCCTTAAAGTATTTCTTCTCCCTTTTTTGCACAGTTTTACTACTAATCTCTTGTTTCTATCAGAAACTAATGTTGGACGACCCGAACTTTTGCCTTTATTGTCTAGGATATTTCCGGTTTCTCCATAATGCTTAATTATATTCCACACTGTTGTTTTAGGAATATTAAGTTCATCCGCCATTTCACGCATCGTTGTATTTCGGCAATAATTTTTAATCACTAACTCACGAATTTTGGAACTTGTAGAGATACCACGCACCATTTTGTTCAATAACAGCAGCGATTCACCCGATACGATAAGAAAGCAACTACCAAGTAATCTGGCGTTTCGTTCTGCATTGTTTTCAATTGTCTTATTTTGTTTCATTTTTAATAGTTATTTTATACTGTCCCAATATTTAGTTGCCACACAAAATGAACATTTTCTTTGTTAATTAGAGATGATAGAATAGAATAGTATAATAATTTGGTTTTTTGTGTTGCTGATTGGCCCTCATTGATGTTAATTAACTAATTACATAGAATTAAATCAAAAAAAAGAAATAAACTGTATAATACCTGAATTATACATGAATTTGATTTTGTCCCAATATATAGTTGTTAGGGCTCGTAAACAAATAACTATTTAACTATTTATATCTCTTATAGTTATTAAGAAAACGACGTATTTAAAAAAAACCGACAATTGAAAAATGCCCGATATCTCCCAACCTAATCGAGCTAACCATGGTCTGATAATGCTTTTGTTATTTTCTCAGAAAAAGAGGTCATGACGTGCTTATCAGATTTTGTCTAACTATTCGGGCTACTGAGATACTCTATAAAAACATCGAATTTTTGTCACTCTGTACAGGGTGGTGCATTTTGGAAGGGCCACATATGGAAAACTTTTTAATTTGAAGAGATATTGAAATACCGTTTTCGCGAGCCAACGTCACTTCTATTATTCAATGGCGAAAAGAAAGTTGGCCTATCTTCAACCGTTTCCGCTCTAAAACCGAAAGTTGATAAAATGTTTTTCTGTAAAAACATTCTAATGGCTTATTTTTCTTATAAGCGCATATGAAGATATGCACAGCATTTTTAACGATGATTTTAATGATGTGCTCCATGCATACTTTTGTCAAAAAAAGTTATCGGCAAAGGTGCCATCCGGATGTCATTGCACCTTTGCCGATAACTTTTTGTTACTAGATGATGCTTGCAATTTGTTTGAAAATATAACTACTTTTGATGTGGTAAATAAATAAGCACTCTTGATTGACATAAACTGCTACTTTGCTTGTCGTACAAAACAAAAACAAAATATTTTACAAAGGTACACAAGTCGGACATCGTTAAAATCGGCATGAAAAATGCTGTTCAATGATATGCATATCTCTATATGTGCACAGAAGAAAAAAGTGAATTTGGTGTATGAAAACAAACAGGAAACGTCCTTCAAATAAAACACGTACGTCATTTTAATGGGCGTAAAAAGTTGCCATATGAAAGTGTTCTCAATATAAAAGTACTATATAATGTACAATATCAAATACTAGAATTTTATTAAAAATAGATATTAGAATTAAAATAATACGTTAAAAAATAATAATAAAAATAGTGTAAAAATGTTGATATCAATCAAATGTTTTTCGATCTAAATTTTCAAACATTCATGGTTTTAAAAACTTTCAATTTGCCTCTAACGAGTGTTTCCAATCCCAGATTAAGCATGAAGTAAAATTTTTAATTTAGAATAGCCTGAAGGCTTTCGAGTTTAGAAAATCCCTGCGTAGAAAATTTGTCGAGGGTCGCCCAGCGACCCACGACAATTTTTCACGGGGCTTTTCTAACCACCAAATTTTAATTCATGCGCCAAGCGTATAAAACACTGATTTAAAGTGAAGTTCAAAATATACTGCTTACAAAATATAAATATATTATATTTTGTAAATATTTTGCAAACTATTGGCAAATTCAATTTTTCTTTATATACTATTTAGTTTTGATCAGATCAATTTTACAAATGTTTATATGGAATATATGAAAGGCGATGACACGAAAATATCTAAAATTTTCAGATTTCTATCTCTTTCCTAAAATGTTGGAGGGTAGGGGGAAAGAGACCGAGCACTCAGAGGGTAATCCATTATGAACACCAACTGCATTTTTTGATGTCAATGTCAACCCGATATTAGCAGGTAGTAAGAAGTCTATTTGTTTTCAGCCAGCGCGTAGCGTTATCTTTTGTCCGACTTGGGGTGGTTTTGATAGGAATATATAAATATTCCTATCAAAACCACCCCAAGTCGGACAAAAGATAACGCTACGCGCTGGCTGAAAACAAATAGATATTTATATTTTATGAAATTATATAAAATGTAATTATAATTATTACGACATTTGTAAAATAAAGTCGAAATTATGTCTACGTGTACAATTTTAGGTCAATAGAATTTTTTAAAACGTATCTGACGTTTACATCTCGGTAAATATTGATCATCATATCTGAACGTTATATATTTTAACTTTACTGTAAATCAGTGGTTTATACGCGTGGCACATGAAGTAAAATTTCGAGTTTAGAAAAGCCCCGTGAAAATTTGTCGAGGGTCGCTGCGCGACCATAGACAAATTTTCTACACGGGGCTTTTCTAAACTCGAAATTTTACTTCATGCTTAGTCTGGGAGTGGACAACACTCGTTCTTAGAAGTTTCAAATTAAAGAATCACTCTACTAAGTTTACTAAGTTTATTACAATTTTACAAAGGTTACAGCTCGAAGGACCAATCATGGTCTTCGGAGACCGAAAGACTACAGGGAATCGAAGTTATTTTACAAGAAAACAACGAAAATCTGAAGGTTTACTGCATGGATAGGAAAGAACACATCTAATTTTGAACAAAATATCGAAGTTTTGTTGGTATTCAGTGCATTTTTAACTTCACTTTAAATCAGTGTTTTATACGCGTGGCGCATGAAGTAAAATTTCGAGTTTAGAAAAGCCCCGTGAAAATTTGTCTCAGGTCGCTGCGCGACCTGAGACAAATTTTCTACGCGGGGCTTTTCTAAACTCGAAATTTTACTTCATGCTTAGTCTGGGAGTGGAAAACACTCGTTAGTTTAAAATACATCACAATTGGTAAAATATGTATCGTTGGATGCCCGTCTTCAGGGGTGATATGTAAGCAAATTATGGGTCTTAGGAGTTGTCAAATAAGCGAGTTACTCAACTGTATCCAAGGCAATCTTTACGAAAACAAAAGATTAACATTTTACATATAAAATGTACAAGGTGAGAAACTCGATGTCTCGGCTCTATTAAAAGAGAAGGAAAACCGATAGAAAAAATCTGAAAAGAGGTTCATAATTGGGATTGAGTAAGGTTCATTTTAATCCAAAATTGCATATTTTTCTAAATTTTGAAAGTGAAGTAATGACGTCATCGAATATTTTTTCCCCAGAAATATACCTATATTTTTGGACGTATCAAAAGAGCTAATTTTTTTGTACTTTGTAAAGAAAAAAAATTGCTATCTTCTTTCGTTAAAAAAATAAAAGCAAACTTAAAAAAAAGTATTATCAAAAATTCCAAATTGTCACGACTTAAACAAGTAGCCTTTGGAAGCAAATAACAAAGCCGCACCTGTCAATAATTAAACTAATGGTTAACAAATATTGTTTTGTTGTCATTTGAATTTAGATTTCAGATTTTTCTATCGTTTTTCCTTTTCATAAAATAGAGCTGAGACATCGAGTTTCGCTCACCCTGTATAATAAACTATAAGTGTGATACATCATTGAATTCAGAAAAAATTATTCTTAAAAATATATGAAAATCCAAAAGAAAATCCAGAAAACGTGAACGCCATCTACTCCCAATAGCATTGTCGATGGTACTCACAGAATTACTATTATAAATGTCAATTGATTGTGCATTTTGAAATCCAGAAGGAAACTGAACTTCTATAACCATTTTAGTAGTCATATGCAATTTTCATATAAATTTACGATGTGAACGCCATCTGCTGCCAATTTTTGAGCAGTATCGTTACAGCAATTAACAGTGGATGGCGTTCACGTCGTTATTTTAAATGTAAATTACATATGAGACTATTAAAATGAATCAAGATGGTTAGTTTTCTTCTGGATTTCAAATTGCACTATAAATTGGCAATTTTAATAGTCCTATGTAATTTACATTTAGGTTGACGACGTGAACGCCGTCTACTGCCAATAGTCTTGTCTATTGTACTCACAAAATGACTATAATAAATGTCAATTGATTGTGCATTTTAAAATCCAGAAGAAACATCTATAACCATTTTAGTAGTCATGTGTAATTTACATATAAATTGACGATGTGAACGCCATCTGCTGCCCATTTTTGAGCAGTGCTATTGACAGTAAATAGTGTTCACGTCGTTAATACAAAAATAAATATATGTTCTTTATAGCACTATTTCCGTCATTTAAAGAATTGATGATTGTCGTACTAACCTTATTTCACTTGCTAATTGGTTGGTTATAGACCATTTCACATTAAATCAGCGTTTTATACGAGTCGCGCATGAAGTAAAATTTCGAGTTTAGAAAAGCCTAATTTGTCTCAGTCGCTCTGCTGCGCTATGCCCGAGCCAAATGTTCAGGCTTTTCTAAACTCAAAATTTTACTTCATGCTTAATCTGGGATTGGAAACACTCGTTAGATAATCAATCATAACCAGGGTTGTTATGTTTAAAACACTTTGTTTTAAAATAGTGTTTTAAACATGTTTACAAACAGCCGCCGTGTTTTAAACGGTTTTGTTTTAAACATGTTTTAAATCTTAAATTTGTTTAAAACATGTTTTAAACGCTGGATTTGTTTAAAACCGTTTTTTTATTATCTTAACCGCTAAAAATAAATATTTGCTAATTTATATTTTATATTACTTCATTAAAGTTTTTTGTTTGTTTTTAAATTCTAGCTAAATTGTTGAAGATATTTTAAATTACATTATCAAACATTACATTTTATTACAATAAAACTGTGTGTGCATAGATGTGGTTTTTAAATACAGGGATTTTATCTTTCAGGTATACATAAGCATACACTGTAAATTTTTCGACGTTCGTTGTTTTTCGTTCAAGATTTCAATTTGAATCTTTAAACGAGGGCTTTCCACTCCCAGACTAAGCATGAAGTAAAATTTCGAGTTTAGAAAAGCCTGAAAATTTGGATTGGCCGCGTAGCGAAGCGGAGCGGCCAATCCAAATTAGGCTTTTCTAAACTCGAAATTTTACTTCATGCGCCACGCGTATATAACACTGAAATATCGTAATGTTTAAAATATACGGCTTTAGCAATGTAATATGTAAATGAGGATAAAACGTGAGTCAAATTCTGCGCTGAAAAAATTGTTTAGAGCAGTGATTATAGGCAACCCAATAACTCTATATTAGGTTGCCTATAACCGTTGTTGTAAGTGTGTGTTTTTTGAATTTCACTGTAAATCAGTGTTTTTAAGCGTGGCGCATGAAGTCAAATTTCGAGTTTAGAAAAGTCTAACTTGGATTGGCCGCTCCGCTTCGCTACGCGGCCAATCCAAATTCTTAGGCTTTTCTAAACTCGAAATTTTACTTTATGCTTAGTCTGGGAGTGGAAAACACTCGTTTAAACTTTAAAAACACGTGTAAACATAAATATCCGTTTAAACGCGCATATCCGTTTAGACGTTTAAAAACCGCTGGCTTACTAAGAACACGTTTATCCGTGTACACGTCTAAACGTATAATAACGAGCCCTAGTTTAAAGCCTCAAATTAACCGCATTAAAACAACAATTTCCCACAACTTTTAAAACGCCGTAATTATCGGGGGATGTATACTCAAAAGAAAAACGCCCTGTGTATTCTGTTTTAAACACGTTTTGAACACGTTTTAAACGGGTTTTAAACATGTTTTGAACACGTTTTAAACCCAGATCATAACCTTATTTTGCATTTTTTTTTATTGCTAGATTAGCGTGCTCTATTTAATCGATTTGATTAAAACGTAACCAAATAATACCATTGCATAACATATTGATTAATGAGTTAAATTGTTGGAGTCATCAAATGAACATGAACGATCGTTTAAAACGCTTTAAAAAGGTCAAAAAGGGAAACTACCTGCTATTCAAACAGATAAAGTCATAAATTGTAACATCAACACACCATAAATTGTGGTTTCTTTTCTTCCATTATACTCCTGCGCTTGTAGAGGGTGTCTCTCTTCAAAATTTGCTGGTTTAGATATTTTGGCGACCAGATCAAAATCTCTAAAATCTTCCGATTTCTATCTCTTTCCTAAAGTGTTGAAGGGTAAGGGGAAAGAGACCGAGCACTCAAAGGGTGATCCATTATGAACACCGACCGCAATTTTTGAGTGTCAATGTCAACCTGATATTAGCAGGTAGTAAGGAGTCCATCTGTTTTCAGCCGGCGCGTGGCGCCATCTTTTATTCGGTTTGGGGTGGTTTTGATAGGAAGATTTTTGATGTTTATGGAATTATTTTAAATGGAATTATAATAAGTACGACATTTGTAAAATAAAATTAATAATATAATAAGTTAAAATATTTTTTGTTGTTTAGTAACAATAATTTTTAAAAATAATATACCTAAACTAACCCAACATAACCAACTGAACTAACTCAATAAACTTAACTAACGTAACTAACTTAACTAAAATAATTTATCTAAGAAACCACCGTTAAATTTCCCCTGCAAACAAAATTAGGAACAAATTAGAAATATTGGCATTAAATAAATATTAAAAATTTATAAAATTATGAGTGACTAGTAAAATTACAGGTAATTTAAAATTGGATAATATTTTCAGTAATATTACTTAAAAAATGGTAATAATTGGTAGTTTTAAGTTAGACATAAAACTACACGATCGCGTTTTGAACTTCACATTACGGCAGCATTAACGCGCCTGTCGCATGAAGTAAATATTTTAAGTTTAAAAAAAAACCTGAAAATTTGAATTGGTTGCTTCGCTACGCGGCCAATCCAAATTTTCAGGCTTTTATAAACTCGAAATATTTACTTCATGCTTAATCAGGGAAAGCAAATCATTCGTTAAAAAATCAAAATATTAAAAATCATGTTTACCCAACATATGAATATATCAATTGTTTTCTAAGCTAATCACATTGACTGTCATCATCAATATTTACAAAATAACAATTTTAAAGAAAAAATAATTTAATCTTGTATTTGCATAGAATTTAGTTAATTTTTTATATCATTATTATTAATATTTAAGATGAAACCCGTTGAAATAAATAATAAATATAATTCAAATTGAATCCAGACAAAATGTAAGCATTAATATTGCGAAATTTCGAAATCAATAAAATTAAAAAAAAAACAAATTTCATACATGATAAAAGTCACACATATTTTATTATAATATTGTGATTATTAATTTGATTTAATAAAATCATTAAAACCAACAAACATCATCAAAATTAATAAAAATCTTCACAATTGTCCAAATTATCACAAATTGACAAAAACGCAAAAATATTATAAAATAGCCAAACTTGATAAAAAATAAACTTATTACACAATTCGTAATAATTAAAAAAATCAACAAAAATTGATATGTATACGTAAACTTTTTTTTTTTTAAATCAAATGGCTTTTGCCTGGCCTTGGTTTTGCAACCATTAGCCAACATCATATATTTATTTTTCATATTACGATTCATTCACACAGCTCAAACACACTTGGGAAACAACGCAGGGATAACACTCTTCTCGCCTGGGGGCTCGTCAAGGCATTTTTTTTTAACAAACAAGACTAAGCCACGGAACATAAGATACCCTACAAAGGAATTCTACAAAGGAGAGTACCACATAATACCATTCAAACTACTAATTAAATTGACAATTTTACAGTCTCCAAAAATTTGAAAATTTGTTTATATATAAATAAGTCCTTTGACTGTAATATTGTTGCGTAATTGAAAGGGAGAGTCAGTTTTCTCGATATAGTGTCAAAAAGAATTGCTCGATCGTGATTAAATCTTACACATCCCATAACAATATGCTCCAACGTTCCTCTCTCACCGCATTCACAAAAAGGGTCATTCCTTATATTAATTTTATATAAATAAAAAGGACATAATCCATGATTACATCGTAGTCTGCAAATTGTTTTAATAAATCGTTTTGATAAAGATTCACACTTTAAAAACCAAGGTTTAACCGGTATATTGGGACACATGCCCTTATATAACAAACCATAATTCCTCTTCTGATAATATTGGTTGAATTCGTTGTCTATTTTTTTATTTAGTATATTAACCATGTCGGACGGGGCGAGGGAGTAGTTTAAGTATATATCGGATTGTAATGCTGCTTTAGCAAATGAATCAGCATGTTCGTTCCCGCTGATACCAGAGTGTCCCTTGATCCATACAAGCGAAACCCTTTTATTAATTAAATTAATGTATTTAAATATATCCGCATTTAAAATATTTAATTTTGATGAAAATTTAAAGTTTTTATAAAAGTCAACTATACTTTTACAATCCGTGAAAACTAAAATACTTGAAAATGTTGATACATCAATAGATGTTAAATATTTTAGGGCCTTCAAAATTGCTATTACTTCGGCAGTATAAACTGATATATTATTTCCCAGAAAGAATTTGTTATTAGTTTGATTTTGTGGATCGTAAAACGCACCACCTACTAAATTATTAACTCGGGAACCATCAGTAAAAATGTTATATGCATTTGGCCATTTTGTATTCACCTGTTCTAAGAACCTAATCTCAGTCACACGAGTACAGTCTGTAGATGAAACGCTGTTCAAATAAAAACAGTGAATAGGCTTAATCAAAATATCATATGGCAACCTGTATTGTAAAATCCCCCCTTGATCAGTGAGATTAGGTTGCACATCAATAAGGGTCCTATAGCATTCTACTAAAATGGGAGATTTTTTTATAATCCAATATCTCGCAGATAAGTCTAATATATTCAGTGACATAACGTTATTTATTAATCGAGATCCTTTTGACCTTAAATTTATAAGAAATTTAAACGCCAATTGCTTACGTCTGATAACCAAAGGTCTTTCATTAGTCTCTGCTAATAAAAAATTAATTGGCGAACTTCGCAAAACACCTATACAACAACGTAAACATTTATATTGTAGAGTGTCTAGTTTTTTAAGGTGACAATTGCTTGCGTTTCCATAGTACACCGAGCCATAATCAATTACGGACCGAATAAATGTTTTATATATGAGTAAGGAGATTGCCGGGTCGCACCCCCAATTACACGAAGACAGCATTCTAAGTATATTCACGCCCTTTTCCACTCTAGATGTAATGTGTGATATATGTTTAGACCATAACAATTTACTATCTATATAAAGACCAAGAAATCTTATACATTTCGTGTGTTTGTAAGCGCTACCATTTAAGGTTACAAAATCTGTATCAAATCGTGTACGCGTAAAAGTACATAGTTGTGTTTTATCATGAGAGATATTAAGGCCGTTATTGTCACAATAGGATTTGAAGACTTTTAACGCGTTATCCAATGTCTTAAAGCATTTATTTATATCCCTCCCCTGTGTATATATGCAAATGTCATCCGCATACTGGATAATTTTTATTGAAGAATTGAAAATCGTTTCTAAATCAGACAGGAAAAGGGCGTATAAAAGTGGGCTTAGGATGCTACCCTGAGGCAGACCGACATTTGATATGTGAGGACCAAATATTTTACCATTTACGTATAAGAACAAACGTCTGTCACCAAGTATATTTATTATTAATTTAATAATAGAATGAGGAAATCCTAATTTTTGCAACTTTAGAGCAAGTAAATAATGGTCTACATTGTCATACGCATTAGAGATGTCAACAAAAAGCGCACACACAGATTCATTTTTCGAGAAACTAATCTGGATGTCAGTAATAAGAGTACCCAATGCATCCTGTGTCGAATAACATTTCCTAAACCCGTATTGAGTAGATGGAAATTTACCCTGAGATTCAACCCACCACTCAATACGGTGTTTTATAATTCGTTCAAATGTTTTAAGAATACAAGAAGAAAGAGAAATAGGCCTGTACGCCGACATTGTGTTCACATCTTTATTCGGTTTTAAAATAGTTGTAATCTTAAATTCTTTCCACTCGTTAGGGATAACTGCAGTGAGTAAAATCTTGTTAAAAATGTCAAGAAGTTGAAGTTTAGCATAAGTAATTCCATTCAATCCTGGAGCAGTGTTTGTGTTGTTTTTTAAATTCATGCGTAATTCCTCATAATTGATCTTATTCATAAACCAGTGATTTTCCTCTTGTGAATTGTCAAGGCAGATAAGATTATTAGCTGATAAGGGTGCAAGTTTGTACAGTAGTTCTTCACACCAATGTCCATCAATGATAGGATGAGTATTGACAAATGATATATTTTTAATTTTTTTAATTTCTTTCCAGACCATGCTGACAGGTGTACTGCGATTAAGATTTGAACAGAATTTATGAAAAGATTTCTTTTTGCTAGTAGAAATTACCTTCTTTACAATTGCGACACATTTGTTGTATTCAATGAGATTTGCAGAATTTGGATTCTGCTTAAATCTCGTTAATGCCTCAGATTGATTTTCAATTGCTAAACGACATTCAACATTCCACCATGACTTTGAAAATTTAGGGGATTTCGATTTTTGTTTATATTTTGGGATGGCTGTTTCGCTGGCTTTATTAATATTTATTAAAAATTGTGAATATGTGGCCCCATTGTTTAAGATTCGAGGAGATGATGCTGTAAGTTCGTGCATGCATGTACTGAATTTTGTCCAGTCGGCCTTGTTAAAATTCCACTTTTTATTATTTTGGATCTGTTTTATACGCGGGCTGATGTTTATTGATATATTAATAACATAATGATCCGAGCCTAAAGTGTTATTTAATGTTTACCACGTTGTTAATAATGCAATATCTGGTGTAGTAATGGTAAGGTCAATGGCAGAAGATTCGTGATTAAATCGCTTGAAATCATTAAGAAATATTAAATTTGATTCCTCTATTGAATCCAACAGATTATTTCCCCTGACATCTGTTTTTGCATCCCCCCAAGCCGAGTGGTGGCAATTGAAATCACCACCAATTAAAAAGGATCCCTGGATACTCCTGAATAAGGAGGCCCAAGAAGATTTACTAATTGATATGTTTGGACTACAATATAAACTAATAAATTTAATGTTTTTTCTGTTTTCGAATGTTAATGAAATACCCACCATATTTACACCCGGAATTTTAAAGAAAGTGTCATAGGGCTCATAGGGTATATTCTTGTTTAAAAGAATACAAGCCCCAGTTTTTCCGTTATTATTATCATCTCTAAATACATTAGAGCCAGAGAAAATAAATTTGCTCTGGGGCTGAAGCCATGATTCACTAATCAAGCACATTTGTAAATCTTGTTGAAATATAAAATGTTCTAAACTACCTTTTTTACTTCTAATCGATCTAGCATTCCATTGTATCATTTTCATGTTGCATAAGTGCACTTGTATTTTTTAAAATGGATTCAATTTGTTTTTTTATAACCAATTCCAAGTCGAGATCATTATTGTTAGACTTTATCAAGTTATACACCGCACTATATATTTTATTAATTATCTGCGATATAGAAAAGTCACCACTTTCAACGTTATTTTGCCTAAGGGCGATGCCATTGCCGTTATCAATTCGCGGCCTTGATAAAATGTCTCTATGTTCCCTACGGGTTTCAATGCTGCTCTGTGAGAACTGCGGTACCTGACGTTTACGTTTAATTGCCGTTTTATTCGAGTTTAAGTCCGGAAAATTTTTCTCAGATATTATTGGGTTATTATTTGCTACAATGCTTGAAAACGATGAATTAATTTTATCAGCCGCATCATGATACGACATATTTTCAGTACTCATTATGTTTTTAATGGATTTTTGTCTTTGAAACTCGGGACATGATGCGTGATTAGTGGAACAGTGGGGACCGTTACAATGAACGCATTTAATATCTATTAAATTATTACATTCATCCGAATCATGATCCCCTAAACATCTACGACACCGTTTTTTAGCTTTGCAGTGAGTGCTAATATGACCGTAACGTAAACAACGCAAGCATTGAATAACTCGCTGTATGTATGGTTCGACACAACAGGCAACACGGAAAATTGAAATTTTTGAGGGTAATTTTTGCCCTTTAAATGTAACTAGAACAGACTGAGTGGGAGTGTATACTACATTACCGTCAATTACTTGTCGCCTGTTAAGACGTTTAGTTTCCAGGACACTAAAGTTATCCCCAGAGAGTGGCTTTATCAACTCAGTGAGTTCTTTTTCGGATAAGGATGTGTCTATTCCCCTTACTACTCCCAGTCTACGTACCATAAACTGTGGGATGTAAGCGGCTATGTTTTGATTTTTTAAATATGATGAGTCGAGAAGTTTATTTGCCGATAAAAACGTTCTCAGCACTACTTTAACTCTGTTTTTGCCCATGGGAGAGATTTCTACGATTTGATTATCAATATCCTTATGATTAAAAAGTATTATTCTACCGATAGACATAGGGTGTAATTTACCCAGTGATGGATTTAATTCATTGCCCTCAAGATAGACCTGAAAAGGGCCGACATCAGTTATTTCATATCTATAATTAGGCCTTGACCTATCATTCTTATTTAAATTTCTACTATTCTCCATACTCAAATTGTTTTTTTCTGAACTGGATGGTTTATTTATACTCGCATTATCTGATGCGCAAGGTGAGATGGACGCGACCTCAGCCGCCCCGACATCTGCACGTGATTTTGATGTACCGGATTTATTCGGTGAACTAAATATTTCATCAAATTCTATATCTGTCTCTATCGCATTATTCAATGTTACATCATTCAAAATGTTTAGTGATTGCGATAAAAGACCGGGAGGTGTTAAGAAGTGGTTTGACTTAGCTGAATTTTGGTTGGGTCCTGGGTTTCCCGAGGGAAACCCGGACGGTGGATCCATGTCGAACTGCTACTCCACAGCTACTGTATATATCTACAGCACTAATATAGTTTAGTTATTACACTGGTCACTATGAACGATTTTAACTCAATTAATATTTAATAGCGCGCTGCACTCGAAACAGATGTTCACACGATGGAGAACGAATCAGAACTGATACGTAAACTATACGAATACAAATCGTCAACATTGATTTGTAAAATAAGTTAAAGTCCTAAATGTAATAAAGTTAGCTAACTTAAATCGTTCAAATTTTGAATTTTAACAAAATTTGTGGAAATTGATAAACTCAATATAAAATTATAAAAATCTTTATAATTTAAAATTACATAGAAATTTATTTACATTTGACATAATGACTTGTCTTTAACTCATTGGTTAAACATGATGTAAAATTTGGAGTTTATAAATGTCAGAAAACTTAGGTTTGCCAAATTTTCAGGCCTTTCTAAAATCAAACTTTTGCTTCATGCGCCATGCGTGTACGCCGATTTGATGTAAAGAGAATGCGAAGAGTTCAGTGAGTAATTTTTAACAATTATTTTGGATTAAGTATAAATGAAATTGCCAATTCTTGGTTGCAGAATACTTCAAACATTAAAAGTACGATTCTTTTCGCAATCTACAACAAGTTAGTCTTACAAAGACTATATCAAACACTCATTGAAACAACTACTTCCCGGGATAATACCCCGACGGACATTGAATTATACAACAAGTGTTTGCTGTTACATACAGTAACCTACTGCAAATGTAACAATTTGGGTCAAATTATTCAGGCCATCTATAGACGCGTTTCGAGATTTATCTCTCATCAGTATAGCTTTGCCATTCCCTCTAAACAATTTGACACCTTAGACTGGCGGTCACGTTACCGTTCAAACATAAGTATAAATGAAATTGCCAATTCTTGGTTGCAGAATACTTCAAACATTAAAAGTGCGATTCTTTTCGCAATCTACAACAAGTTAGTCTTACAAAGACTATATCAAACACTCATTGAAACAACTACTTCCCGGGATAATACCCCGACGGACATTGAATTATACCGGGAAGTAGTTGTTTCAATGAGTGTTTGATATAGTCTTTGTAAGACTAACTTGTTGTAGATTGCGAAAAGAATCGCACTTTTAATGTTTGAAGTATTCTGCAACCAAGAATTGGCAATTTCATTTATACTTATGTTTGAACGGTAACGTGACCGCCAGTCTAAGGTGTCAAATTGTTTAGAGGGAATGGCAAAGCTATACTGATGAGAGATAAATCTCGAAACGCGTCTATAGATGGCCTGAATAATTTGACCCAAATTGTTACATTTGCAGTAGGTTACTGTATGTAACAGCAAACACTTGTTGTATAATTCAATGTCCGTCGGGGTATTATCCCGGGAAGTAGTTGTTTCAATGAGTGTTTGATATAGTCTTTGTAAGACTAACTTGTTGTAGATTGCGAAAAGAATCGCACTTTTAATGTTTGAAGTATTCTGCAACCAAGAATTGGCAATTTCATTTATACTTATGTTTGAACGGTAACGTGACCGCCAGTCTAAGGTGTCAAATTGTTTAGAGGGAATGGCAAAGCTATACTGATGAGAGATAAATCTCGAAACGCGTCTATAGATGGCCTGAATAATTTGACCCAAATTGTTACATTTGCAGTAGGTTACTGTATGTAACAGCAAACACTTGTTGTATAATTCAATGTCCGTCGGGGTATTATCCCGGGAAGTAGTTGTTTCAATGAGTGTTTGATATAGTCTTTGTAAGACTAACTTGTTGTAGATTGCGAAAAGAATCGCACTTTTAATGTTTGAAGTATTCTGCAACCAAGAATTGGCAATTTCATTTATACTTATGTTTGAACGGTAACGTGACCGCCAGTCTAAGGTGTCAAATTGTTTAGAGGGAATGGCAAAGCTATACTGATGAGAGATAAATCTCGAAACGCGTCTATAGATGGCCTGAATAATTTGACCCAAATTGTTACATTTGCAGTAGGTTACTGTATGTAAGAGCAAACACTTGTTGTATAATTCAATGTCCGTCGGGGTATTATCCCGGGAAGTAGTTGTTTCAATGAGTGTTTGATATAGTCTTTGTAAGACTAACTTGTTGTAGATTGCGAAAAGAATCGCACTTTTAATGTTTTTATTTTGGATTAAACAAATAGTTTTTAAGAAATTTAAAAAATGTTTGCAGATCTTTTATTTAAAGACCAACAAGATTATGATTAGCATACTAAACGTATTTCACTTGTTAATTGCTTGGTTATAAACCATTTCACACTAAATCAGCGTTTTATACTCGTCGCCCAGTAAAAACTGGGGAGACGTAAGGAGGGAGATAGATGAAAGAGCAGGAGAAGGAGGAAGGTGGATGGTGGGGGGGATTTCAACGCGAGAATAGGAGAAGCGGGGGCAGGACTTAAGGAGGACGGTTCAATGAGGAAAAGGAGCTCGCAGGATAAATGTATAAACGGGGAGGGAAGGAGAATGAAGGAGTGGGTGATGGAGGAAGGGTGGGAACTGTTAAACGGGTGCACGGAGGGGGACTGGGAGGGGAAGAAAACGTACATAGGTGCAAGAGGGGCATCAGTGATTGACTATGTAGTGGTGAAGGGAATAGCAAGAGGGGAGATAAGGAGTATGGAGGTAGAGGAAGTGTTGGGATCGGATCACCTACCGTTAAGGGTGGAAATGTGGATAGAGGAGGGACACGGGAGTGAAACGGAGCAGGAAAGTGAGGTTCTGGAGTGCGGGCTAAAAGCGATGGAGGATATGAGGAGAAAGTTGGGGAGGGTTAAATGGGAGGAGGTCGGCACGATAGAGGAGATGGAGCGGATAATAGTGGGGCGTGGAAGAAAGAGAAAGGAGGAGAGAAGACGGGCGGATGCGTGGTTTGACGAGGAATGCAGGCAGAGAAAAAAGGAGCTGAGGAAGGCGGTGAGAGAGTGTGCAGGAGGCGAAGGGGGAGAAAGGAGAGTGGCGGAGGTAAGGAGGAGATATGAGGAGGTATGTGAGAAGAAGAAGCTAGAGGTGGTGGAAAAAGCGAGCGAGGATTTGAGGGAATGTAAGAACGAGGCGGAAATGTGGAGAATTTTGAGGAGAGGGGAGAGAAGGAGGCAAGTAGGGGTTTCGCTGAGGGAATGGACAAGGAAATGCAGAGAAGGAAGCGGAGATTGGAGAAAGCAGAGGTGGAGACAGAGGGGAAGAGTTCACGGAGGAGGAGGTGGAGCGGGCGTTCAAGGAAGTGAAGAGTGGAAAGGCGGCAGGGAGGGATGGTCTCAAGGCAGAGATGTGGAAGGAGATTGGGGAAAAGGGGAAGAAAAAATTCAGGGAGCTGTTGAATCAGATGTGGAGGGGGGAGGTGAGCTTTCTGGGAGAGTGGAGGGTTGGGATGATGTGTCCAGTGTATAAAGGAGGGGATGAGAAAGAGGCCAGTAGCTATAGGGGGGGGGTAACAATAACGAGCATTGGATATAAACTGGCGATGATGATTGTGAGGAATCGCATGGAGGTGGAGGTGGAGGAAAAGGGAATACTGCCGGAGAAGCAGGGAGGGTTTAGAAGGGGGAGGGGGACGAAGGAGCAGGTTTTTACCCTGGCGCGAATGGTGGAGAGAGTGATGGAGAAGAAAGGATGTGTGTATGCGGTATTTATGGATCTTAAGGCAGCATACGACTCGGTGCCGAGGGGGAGTTTGATAGAGTGCTTGAGAAGGAGAGGAGTGAGTGAGGGGATGGTGGAATGGGTGAGGAGAGTGTATGAGGAGACATGGGTGGTGGCGAAAGTGGGGAAGGAGGTGTCGGGGTGTTTTAGGCAGGGGTGCCCGCTGAGCCCGATGCTCTTTAATATATATATGAGTGAATTGGAAGAGGTGATGAGGAAAGGGCAGGCGGGGGGAGTGGTGATGGGTGAAAGGAAGGTATGGATGCTGGCGTATGCGGATGATGTGGTGTTGGTTGCAAGAGAGTATGAAGGGATGAAAGAGATGTTGAAGAGAGTGGAGAGGTTTATGGATAAAAGGGGAATGAATGTGAATGTAGGGAAAACGAAGTGGGTGAAGTTTAGAAATAAGGGGAGGGAGGGGAAGGGGAAAGAATTGGAGTGGAAGGGGGTAGTTATTGAGAGGGTGAAGAGCTTCAAGTATTTGGGGTTTTGGTTTAAAGGAACGGGAGGGTATGAGGAGCATGTGAGGTGGGTGCAGGGTAAGGCGAGGAAGGCGTGGGGAATGGCGTGGGGCAAGTGGGGGAAGTGGATGGGGAAAAATGTGACGGTGGCGTGTAAGATATGGGATGCGTGTGTAAGAACGGTGTTAATGTATGGAGTAGAAGTGTGGGGGACGAGAGGGTACGAGGTGATAGAGAGGGAGCAGATGTGGTTCCTAAAGCACATGTTGGGGGTGGAAAGGTCCACGCCGAGCTACATAGTGCTTCAGGAGACCAACAGAGAGAGGCTAGAGTGGGAGGCAATGGTGAGGGTGGTCAGGTACGAGATGAGATTGTGGGAACTGGATGAGGAGAGATTGGTGAAGGATGTATGGGTGACGAGTGTGGGTGGGGGTAGATGGAGGGGTGAGAGGAGGAAAATGTATGAGAGGGTAGGGCTGTCGGAGGCGAAGGTAATGGAATGGCTAGGAAATGGGGTGAAGATGGATAAGTGGGTGAGGGGGAAAGGGAAGGAGGTGGAAGGGCAGGAAAGGCAAGGGTGTATAGACAGAAGTCAGTATAACGATATGTATGGGAGGTGGCAGGTGTATGGGAGGGTGCCGAATTATTTGATAAGGAAGGGATGGGGTAGAGAGGATAGGATGATTGTGGCAAGGGCGAGGTGTGGATCGGAGGAGAGAGGAAGAAAAGTATGGATGGGGGAAGAATATGGAAGGTGTGTGTTGTGTGGACAGGGGAGGGATACGTGGGGACACTTGGCGGAGGAATGTGAGGGGGTGAAAAAGGAGTGGCTGGGAGCGAAAGGGAATAGAAGGGTAGTGGAGTGGATGAGGGAGGATGGGAGCGGGGTAAGGACGTTGGAAAAGCTGGGGAGGGAGAGGGAAAAGAGAAGGGAGGGTAAGAGGGATACGGGAGGGTAATGAGATAAGCTAATGTAAAGGTAAATGTAATGTAAAGTGTGGAGATATGCCAATAAAGGTCTTTTTTTTTTTTTTTAACTCGTCGCGCACGAAGTAAAATTTTAGAGTTTAGAAAAGCCTTATTTATCTCAGTCGCTCTGCTGCGCTACGCGCCCGAACTAAAGTTTCAGGCTTTTCTAAACTGAAAATTTTACTTCGTGCTTAAACTGGGATTGGAAAGACTCGTTAGATGATCAATCATAACCCTATTTAGCTTTTTTTTTATTGCAAGATTAGCGTGATTTATTAAATCGATTTGATTAAAACGTAACCAAATAATACCATTGTATAATATATTGAATAATGTGGTAAATTGTTGAGTCATCAAGTAAACATGAACGATCGTTTAATACGCTTTAAAAAGGGAAAAAAGGGAAACTACCTGCTATTCTAACAGATAAGGTCATAAATTGTAACACCAACACCCCATAAATTGTAGTTTCTTTTCTTCCATTATACTCCCGCGCTTGTAGAGGGTGTCTCTCTTTAAAATTTGCTGGTTTAGAGATTTTGTAGAGGCCCTTTTAAAACGCTTTAAAAAGGGCAAAAGGGGAAACTACCTGCTATTCAAACTGATAAAGTCATAAATTGTAACATCAACACACCATAAATTGTGGTTTATTTTCTTCCATTATACTCCTGCGCTTGTAGAGGGTGTCTCTCTTCAAAATTTGCTGGTTTAGATATTTTGGAGAGGCCCCGCTAAAACTGCCTACCCTCTCCTATACGCCGACGATACTGCGTTAATCGCACATGCTCCCACACTCCCAAAAGCCCTCAGCACTCTACAGGGTCATATTGACACCATTCAAACATGGTTTGCGAAATGGCGAATTTCTATAAACCCCAATAAATCCCAGCTTCTAATCCCTCTCAATTTCTATAAACAATCAAGTTATCCTTCCTTCAACCACTTGCAAATATTTAGGTATCCTCTTTGACCCAAACCTTACTTTCAAAGTTCACTCCACAATCCTCAAAGCAAAAATCTAAATGGGGCGGCTCATTTTAAAGGTCTGATCTTCAAACAACAAGGAATTAACACAAAAACAGCCGTTCATATATATAAGATGATATGCCGCCCCTTACTTGACTATGCCGCTATCCTCTTCCACAATCCCCATTCTACTACACTCAAACATTTACAAGTCGCCGAAAGATCGGTCCTGAGAGTGCTTACCAAAATCCGTCACCCCCAAAACTCACTGCACAACCCCTCCAACCTCCTGCTGTACGAACTAACAAAAGTTACACCGATCGAAACCCGCCTATCCTATTTAGCTGATAAATTTGCCTCAAACTCCACCCTTTATAATCTCCTACACTCTTTATGCATTCCTCGAAACCATAATATCACTCCCAAACGTAAACGTTTTACCTCCACAAATCATGATTTCATTTCATAACTATAGTGGTCATGACAATTAAATTCGTTTGACTAGACAATGGACGACATTAGCAATCAGTTATTGTGTAGGAAATGACACAATAACTGACAAGGACAGAACTCTATAATTCTAGGCGGAAAGACCAACGGTCGATAGCCAATTGAAGTAATTTTTATCCATTTTTGTATTAATTTCAAACTAGTGTTTAATTTATATAATTTCAGTCGTTTATTTTGTAATATTTGCTCAATAAAGTGAACGCATATTAGCAAATAAATGACGTATTAAATTTGCCATAACTGTTATCAATTTTTGTGCCATTTTAAACCTTGCTTAATTTAATTAAATCTGTTTTTTTATCGATTTTCATCATTTCTAGTCGAAGTTTAAATTAACTTTATTATTTTTTAGAACTTTCACAATCTTGATATTTTATCAGTATTTTTTAAAATGCTTTTTATATTTGTAAGCTATGTTTATAAATTTAGATAATTTTCATGGTTTTCAACAACTTTGACATTTTCAATGAATTCTGTAATTATTTTAGTTATATAAAAATAGTGACATTTTTATTTTTTCACAGTTTTCGAAAATTATATAAACCCATTCAGTGATTTGGACAATTTTCTCGATTCGAATTTAGCTATTTTTACTTTGTTGCATCTGGGAATTGGCCATAAACATGAACATTTTCTTTAGGTATACATATCACTATTTTTTCAGACATTCTTTGTTTTTATAAAAGCTTTTAATTTAAGCTTCCAAGAAGAGTGTACAACCCCAGATGAAGCATGTAGTAAAATTTCGAGTTTAGAAAAGCCTGAAAATTTGGTTTGGTCGCGAACAAACCAAATTTTCAGGCTTTTCTAAACTCGAAATTTTACTTCATGTGCCACGCGTATTAAACACTGATTTAAAGGGAATTTCAAAATACACCCACATTATGTTCGATCCTCACATCAATACATTCTACAAATATTTACTACTAATATACCTACTTATACACCGTTTGTTGTAACTCTTGAACTTTGAGATATTATCTTTTTGATATTTAATCATTTCAATAACGAGGAAATACTAATATAAATACATAACTATTTTTTCTGAATATTTGGGCAGGATTTCCTCCATTTCCCCCCGTGGATCCGCGCCTGGAAGGAGTGGAAGCTATCTTTAAAACGTTTAATTAATTAATACCTTGTTTTAAGAGACCTTTTCGTTTTTTTTTTTTATTCTAAAAATGTTTTACACGTGCATAATAAACATAAATCGACGGGTCATTGCCCAGGCAAAATGCGAATATATTAAATAATTAGAAGAGTATTGTATGATAATCAGAGTAATGCATATTTAAAATTTTGTTACGTCGCTTATTATGCAAATGATTTTTATAACACATACGAAAAAAATTAATTAGCCAATGAAAAACATTCTTATTAGCTGTTTAATAAAATTACTTTACATTTTATTTTTTTCTCATTTAAGTAATAAGCAGATATTACTGAAATGAAGAAACACTGAAGCAATTTAATCAAAAATTATAGTTATTCTCATGAATGCTCGCTTAAATAATTAAGCGTAACTTTATCCACGGATTTGATATTTTCATGAAACAAAAGGCAGACAACAGTCGAAGAATGTGACTTTAAATTGAAGAAAAGTTCAATTGTTTTCACGGTTAAATCAAGGCTTAAAATTAAATCAAATTAACTGATTTTTTCGCCGAGTGAATTAAATTTAATACAACCAAGAAAAAAAATGGATGGCTCAAATAATTATGCCAAACTTTTTAGAAACATTTTTAAATTTTACGAAACAAACGGCAAACGACTACCAAAGAATCAAACTTTGATGTGACGCAACGTTCAATTATTTTTACGCTTAAATCAATGTTATAATTTTGAGCTGCGTTTTTATTATTTCAAAAAAAATATCTGGATTTTACAAAAATCGAGCATTACTTTTTTCAAAAACTCGACATTTTTATCAGACAAAAAACCACGAATTAATTTATTTGTAGTTTTCTAGATTTTTATTATTATTATTCATTTAAACATTCAATATTTGTTTGGAGAGTTTATTTTGTTCTCTCAAAAAAAACATTGACATTTTTATTTCACGAAACCGAATGAAATCAACTGCTAAAGATCGACACTCTAAGATCATCCGAAAATTTAACGTTTCAAACCTAAGCGAAAACTTAAATTTTTAATTAATGTTTTCGAATTAAAATAAGCTTGTTGAATCAAACGGTTCTAACTTTAACCACCTGTAATTTATTTCCCAAGTAATTAATTGTATTTATTCCCAAGTGACAGTAAAGCACATTCTTTGCTCCCGCGATTCCTGAAAACTTCATGAAAATCTAGTAACAGTAAATGCATTTTTTTCCTCTAGCGATCCCTAAATTTTTTTTTAAAATTCGACGTTTTAGTAATTTTTCAATTTTTTAAAAACACTGCATAAGTGGGATTTTAACTATGTTTTAAACATGTTACGTTTTAAAAACGTTTTTAACGTTTTTTAAACAAGTTTTTAATTACTAATATTTTAAACGCTGTTTTAAAGAAAAAAACACGTTCTGTAAAAAAAATTGTTTGTTTTAATTAAAATTAAAAAAAAGTTTTTTCAACAACCCTGTTTAGCGTTAAGCTTACGATATATAACAATGTTTATAAATTGTATCAAAATGTTTCGTTGATTTTATACGTTTCTATTTTATAAAAATACACAATTGTTCATTCTTTTTTTCTATGTAAAGTTATTTAAATTAAAAGCACTTGGTATTGTTTCACAAATTAAAACTTTATTCCGACTAGTGTCGGTTTGTTAGACCGTTTTCAAAGGAATGTACAGAAAAATTTATTGCCTAGGTATATATACATATTTTTGTTTCAGGTAATAAGGGAAGTCAAAATTGGGGAATTCCAAATCTCCTCGTTGTCGTTTACTATGTTTTTTCCAATTTTTATGGCCCTGTTAATCTCCAGGCCTTTTTTTAGATTTAGTGTGTATCCCTTATTACCTGAATGCAAAATCTTTATATATATAGAATATATATATATATATAAAGATTTTGCATTCTTTATTTACGGATACCAGTTAACTACATTTAAAATGATAAGATCAAATACAATATTGTCACATTAAAATTAAATTACAATAAATATTAATTAAAATAAAAATTTTCGCAAATTATGTTTAAAAGATCGTTTTAGATATATCGAAAAAATCTATGTTAGCGTGCAATGAGTTTTTTTTTTTGTTTTTAGGGGCAGGAAACGGAAGTTAGGGTTATTTCTGTCCTAGCACCGCAGCCGTGTGGCTTATTGTACTTCTTCCGTTACCGTAGTTAATCAAAAAGCTCTGTTTCCTTGGCTAGTCCCAGCAGCCTTTCGATCATCTTTCCCTTCGGGAAGTGGTTTGGATTCCCTTGGATAAGGCTTGCTTCCCTCCAGGTGGAAAGTGCCTCGCACTCGAATAGTACATGTGAGGCGTCTTCATCCTCTTCCAGGCATAGTCTGCATATTGGATCTTCTGTGAACAGTTTCATGTTATGCAGGTGCTTTCTTAGGGTACAGTGTCCAGTTATCAGTCCTGTGACTATTCTAGGGTTGTTTCTACTGAGTCTGAAGGCCTCAGTTGCTAGTTCTTGGCAGGGTTTTTCCATCAGTAGTTTACTGTGTCTATGCCCTGTCAGGTTTTTCCAGCGCTCGGTGTGTCTTTCTAGGGTCCACTCTTTTGCGCTTGGTCTTATTGATTTTTTGGGAATCGGTAGCATTGGATCTGGTCCAATGTAGGGTCTGCGTGATCCAATCTTTGCCAGAGCATCGGCTTTCTCGTTGCCATCGTCCCCTGTGTGTCCCGGCGTCCAGCGTAGTGTTACTGTGTTTTCCGTCGCCAGTTTCGTCAGGTTTTGGATGCACTCCCATGATAGCTCAGATTGGATCTTATAGCTGTGGAGTGCTCTTAAAGCAGCTTGGCTGTCGGTGAGGATCAGGATCTTTTGCCTCTTATATCCCCGTCGCAGATTTTCTATAGTACATTGGTTAATCGCGAAGATCTCGGCTTGATGTGCAGTTGCCATCCTCCCCAGAGACACGTAGATGTCACATTTTGGGGTTACGCCGTGAATCCCAGCGCCTGCTCCACCTTCTCTTCTTGACCCATCGGTGTACCAGATCAAGGTTCCAGGTGAAGGGTTGCGCTTCTCATTGTCCCCCTCACATTCTATTGTGAAGGGTCTCTTCAGGGAGTAGCGTGGTATCATGTAGTCACTTCCCATTTGTAATAGAGGTTTGGTAACTACCTGTTCTATTCTGGAGTGGTTTCCTGTGGGGTGCCAGTTTCCAGTTGTCCTCAACCTATATGCCCCTAGTCTGGCCTCGCTTTTAACCACTAGGTCCAGTAGTTCGAGGTTTAGTAGGGTTTCCTTTGAGGCTGTTGGTGTTGTACGCAGTGCGCCAGTTATGCATAAGCAGGCTAGTCGCTGTACTCTAGATAGAGCTGCCTGCGCAGTACTTTGTTCTACTTTCGACCACCAAGTGGTGCATCCGTAGGTGATCATGGGTTTTACTATTGCATTATATATCCACATAGTCATTTTTGGATTAAGGCCCCATATTTTTCCCAGAGCACGCTTTGTTGTCATTAGCGTCCTTGTTGCTCTGTCGGTTGTGTGCTTTAATTGACGGTTCCATGTGAGTTCCATGTGACCTCATTGGTTAGTTGTAGAGTTTGGTTAAAGAAGGTTGGGGGTTTGAGGCCCGCGCATTTCCTTCTTTTTGTGAAGGGGATGACCGTAGTCTTGGTGGGGTTAACGCTTAGCCCCACCTCCCCACACCATCGTTCTACAGTTTTCAAGGCATTGTTCATGATGTTTGTTATAGTAGTTGGATATTTTCCCGTGACGAGAATGACAATGTCATCCGCATATCCCTGGGCGTAATATCCTGAGTCGTTTAGTAACGTGAGTAGCTCATCCACCACCATGTCCCATAGAAGGGGGGATAGAACGCCCCCCTGAGGACATCCACCTCTTTTAAGCTGATTTTTTCTTGGAATTGTTCCGTAATTACTAGTCTGTCCGTCAGCATGGATTGCAGCCACGAGCTTATCGTGGTTTCCACAGCGTGACTTTCGACTGCTCTTACGATCGTTCTGATGGAGGTGTTGTCAAACGCTCCCTCAATATCGAGAAATGTAGCCAAAGCCACTGTTTTGTTTTTCAGCGAGGCCTCTACCTTAACTACCAGTTGGTGTAAGGCAGACTCGCATGATTTTCCAGCTTGAAAGGCGTGTTGAAAGGGGTGGAGCGGCCTCTCTAGAAGTGAGGTTTCCCTTATGTGTCTTTCAACTAGTTTTTCCATCGTCTTAAGTAGGAACGATGTCAGGCAAATTGGTCTGTAACCTTAAGGCTGCGTTAAGTCCTTCCCAGACTTAGGGATAAAGACCGCTTTGACTTTCTTCCAGGTAGTTGGCACGTGTTTTAGTGCCAGGCTGCCCCTGAAGAGTTTACATAGCACCGGTAGAAGGTGGTCCAGCCCTTGCTGCAAGAGCACTGGATAGATCCCATCTTGTCCCGGTGATTTATATCGGTGGAATGTACCTATCGCCCACCTGATTCGTTCAAAGGTTACAATTTTCTTTGAGATTTCCCAGTATTGTTGTGTTGCCGCCTTACCAGGGGTTACAAGCACTGAGTGAGTGTCTGCACCATTTTGCAGGATTTCAGATCCGGGGAAATGGGTTCTCATGAGGATCTCCGCTGTTTCCTTGCCGGTTTCTGTAAATGATCCATCTGGTTTCTTCAGGGTTCCGCAAGAGGTGTCGGAGGTTTTCGCTAGGATTTTGTGGAGTTTTGCTCCCTCGGGGACTTGGTCAATCTCCGAGCAGAATATCCTCCACGCCTCCCAGCGCGCCCTCCTGATCTCCTTGCTGTACTCCGTTAGTGTTTTGGAATATTCCTCCCACTCACCAGATTTCCTCGCTCTGTTGTATAGCCGGCGTGTGTCCCTCCTTAGTGTTTCGAGGTTTTCATTCCACCAGTTTTTTATTTTGCCGGAAGATCTCCTCGTTGTAGGGCAGTTGTTCTGGAAAGAGGTTAGGATGGCCTCTTGGACTTGTTCTGCCACAAGCTCTACGTCCAGTTTGTTTTTGATGCTTTCCTTGGTACCCTTAAGGCAGGTGCCAAGGTCTTCAGGGTATGATTCCCAGCATGTTCTTCGTGGGTTTCGGAACTCGATTTTGGTTTCCCGGGTTTGACCAATCTCCAGAATGATGTAACGGTGGTCGGAGAGAGATGGTTCGTCGGACACATACCACTTCACTAGTTAGGCACTTACACCTCGCGACGCAAACGTTATATCGATCACTTCGCGACGTTGTTTAGTAACAAAAGTGGGTTCTTTTCCCCGATTGAGAATTTCAAAGTCCGAGGACATTAAGAAATCTAATAGGTACTCACCTCTTTTATTGGTGTCTGAGCTGCCGCAGAGTTGGTGATGGGCGTTGGCGTCCGCACCTACCAACAGCTGCAGTTTCTTCGTCCTGCAGTAGGTCGCTAGCTCCTCAAGTTCCTTGGAAGGTGGGGGCTGCGGGGAGTCGTAGGGGAGGTATGCTGAGGCTATAACGGCCTCGAGTGTGGTTTCCTCACCCCAGAGTTTCACCTTCGCTGCGACAAGATCTGGGAAGCAGAGATTATGCAGTTTTAAGAAGTTTATGTCGTTCCGTACAAAAATGCAGTATCTGACCTTTTCGGAGTTTGTGTCATATATTAACTTACCTTCGGTGTTACCAAGGCCCTTTACAACGCCTCTGTATTGCCAGGGTTCTTGTATAAGGGCCAGGCCGTATTTCTCTGTTTGGAGTTGGCGGCACAGGGCAGCGGTGGCCGCCCTGGAATGGTGGAGGTTAATCTGTATTACCTCCATTGCCTTTCAGGGTGTCGGGCTTCCTTCCGAGGATTTTGAAGGTTAATTGGGAAAAACCCAGGTAGGCTTTAAATCCTACCTTCTCCAGAGCCTTCAGTGAACCCTCGTCTATGTAGAGGATAAGGGTTGCTCCTTTATCCTCCTCTTTTCGGCCGACTACTTTCCATTTTGCTGTTTCGAGCCCAGAGTTCTGGGTTTTCAGCAAACTGATAAGGTCAGCCGTATCCTTGGCCTCGATTAGGTCCGTCTTTTGTATCCAGACTCCAACCTTGGTCATCCTGACAATTTCCCTGGCAGTTCTGCTGCGCAAAGCAGCGCCCTCCCATGGTTTTATTGTCGGGATCTTTTCCAGCAGCCACTCCTTGGAAGTTTCGTTGGCACACGTGATGTACACAACCCCCTTCTCGAACTAGCTGTTGGTGAACTGAGGACCTTTGGAAGGTTCGCACTTCCATACCTCAATTAAAATGGTCCGTTGTACGGATTTTCCCTGGTCCTCCGTGAAGTTTGGTTCTGGGTACTCTTCGAGTACCACAGCCATTCGCGCCGCCCCTAGTGCCTGACTGTAGGTCTCCCCAGCTGTAGTGCTGGGTCTCACCTCGGTCATGCCCAAGGCTGGGCGCGTTCTCTTGGCTGGAGATTTATATTGGCCTCCAGTAGAGGGTGTGCTAGTTTCCGAGCGGGGCCTCTTGTTGGTTTGGAGTGGGGTTCGTGAGGGGGTTTGCAGTCGGGTTTGACGAACTCCCCGACGTTCTTCCTCGCGAACCCATTGTCGATTTGACCTTCGCTTCCTGCTTTGGCTAAATTGATCGCGGCTTTCCTTTTTTGGGAGCCGAAGAGCCTCGGTTCCAGCTAGAGTTTGGATACTCTTACTGTAGCCTCGGTAATTCCCGGATATGCTTGGCTGCCCTGGGCTTTCGATCCGCTGGGGTGGGGAGGTAGGGTTCGATGCTGGGCATCCACCCCCACTGTCCCTGCCTTGGCGCTGGTTTCGAGATTGTGTCTAGTGGTAGGGTCTTCTTTACGAAGTTCCCCTTTTTGCTGTGATTTTGTTTTTTGGGTTTGTGTTTGGTCCATGTAGTTCCCACGAGTACCGGGTATCTAAGGGGTCCATCCCGCCAGTGACCCGATTAGCGAGGTAAGGCTACTTACTCCAAGGGGGCGCCTTGTACCTTGGAGGCTCCGTGCGAGATACCCTTACACCCCTGGTGCCATTAGCTCCTCGGCACGGGTCGCATGACACCTGGAGCTGGGGGAGTTGGTTCGTGGTCTCTTATTCAGTTTATTCGAGACTGTCCTGCTTCGTCCCCCGGCAAAAGTCCAGAGGGCGACTCAGGATGTTCGGCTATCCACCACCTGCCGACGCGCTCAGTAGCCAAGCTCAAGCCCTGAGGTGCAATGAGTTAGTATGTGTAATCATTCTGTTTAAAGAACTATTAAATGTTACATTAGTTCGTCTCCACATAGGAGCTAACAATAGCTTATCACGAGTGTTGTTGTTAATAAATTGGTTAATTTTATGCAATCAATTTTGTTGTTAAGAATGTTGTAGCTAAAACATGCTTCAAAAAATATACGCCTATTTGCTACAGACTGTAAGCCAAAGTAGCTTTGCAAGTAATCATAATTGTTGCTCGAATAGAAAATATTGGATTTGTAGCAAATATATTTAATGAATATTCTTTGCACCCGCTCTAGACGTTCGCACTGTATATTTTGTGCCGGCGACCAAATAATACAATAATAAACTAGAATACTCCGGACCATTGATGAATATAAACGTAGTATACTACGAGAGTCGCTAAAGTCTCTTGTAACCCTTTTGACAAATCCAATAAGTTTTAGAGAGCGGTTTACAACAGAATCGAGATGAGCATTAAACTAAACTTTCGATCAAATATGACCCCGAGATCTTTAATTTCGGATACCTTTTCCAATACTATATTATTTATCATGTATGTGAAATCAATACTATTAGTTGTCTTCCAGCTAAACTTTATGCTTTTGCATTTACTAATATTTAGGCTCATAGAGTTATCTCTAAACCAGCTTTGAAGGACTGTTTAGTCTCTCTGTAGAGCCACGCAATCGCTAAAATCCGAGACCTTTCGAAATAATTTTAGGTCATTTGCAAATAGCAAGTAGGAGCCCTGGAAGCTATCCCCTATGTCATTAACGAAGAGAGAAAATAGAATGGGCCCCAGATGGGACCCTTGTGGGACACCTGAGGATATGTCAATAGGATAAGATAAATGCTTATCAAATTTGACAATCTGTATTCTATTTGGTACATAGGATTCTATCCAACAGGCAAGCATTCATGAGAGGCCATACGCTCTTAATTTAATAAGTAATCGTTTAAGGTTTACACGATCGAAGGCCTTACGAAAGTCGGTGTAAATAGAGTCAACTTCTTTACCTTTATGCAAGACTTCTGCAATGTAAGCATTATCAAGGGTAGACAATGCTTATGGGAGAACTGGATTCCGAGTTTTCGAGGATAGAAAAGGAGAGACTGTTGTCGGGAAGTGGGTCCATCTACTTATGAATAGAGTAAACGTAGAAGTATTCTAGAGAAAACTGCTCCGGTTGCGTCTACACACACACACACACACACACACACAAACGCGCTCGCTCTTATTTCGTCGTGTAATTTGATCCCGTCTACACCACTTGTACGATGATAAATTTGATGACCTTCAGAAAAAATAAACTGTTCCGAAACATTTCTTTTATTTTCAGATTTCCAGCGTGTTCGAAATTATGGACTTTGGGAATCAGATATATTTAAAAAGCTTTTCTGGGCTTTTCTAAACTCGAAATTTTACTTCATGCGCCCCGCGCACAAAACACTGATTTTACGTGAGGTTCAAATATACTTAAATTTCAAAATATTTTAATATTTTATACGCGTGGCGCATGAAGTAAAATTTCGAGTTTAGAAAAGCCCAGAAAATTTGTCTCGGGTCGCTGCGCGACCCTCGACAAATTTTCACGGGGCTTTTCTAAACTCGAAATTTTACTTCATGCTTAGTCTGGGAGAGGAAAACACTCGTTTGAAGCATCAAATTGAACTTAACGAATATCTACAGATTTAAAGAAAATAAGGTGAATTTGAAATATGTATACTTTAAAGGAAAACTTCCTGTATATGAACTGTGGTAGACGAATAATAAAATTTATTATCACCACAAAAAGTCTATTCGAAAATATTTCTTTTATTTTGAGATTTCAAGCGTGTTCCAAATTATGAAATTCGGGAACATATTTTATAAAAACAAATTTACAATGATATTAACAATTCTAAAATATATTTTCAACGTTTTTAGTTATTTAATATATTTTTAATAAAAAAATTGTTAAAATTATTAGATTAATCGATTATTGTTTCAAATATTCATAATTTGTATAAATAAACAAAGTAATTTTACAATGAAAAGATGTAAAATATATTTCCAACATTTTTAGTTATTATACAGTCTGTTTGATTTATTGTGACACAGCACGTATGTCCGTTATTAGTACAGATAGAAAAAAAAGCTAAAGACAAAAGTTTTAGTATTTTTTATGATCTATTCAATCGTAATGTCAGAAAAACAGTTGAAAATCAAATAAACACGTGAAAGCTATTAGTTTCATTTTCTTTAATAGAACACCCTGTATATTTTGATTATTTCAAATAGGCATTAATATTTGCCTTATAATGATACCACATAAGTACCCCTTTATTATAGAAATAACACGACAATTGCCAATAAATGAAATTTATCAGTTGACATGAATAACTATTTAAAGTGTCTGTTCAAAGTGACGTCCGTTGTTTGCAATACAATCTTCACATCTCTTCATTAAATTTCGTCGTGCTTTTTGCAACATCCGTGGTGTTATTTGGCCACATGCCATACGAATACGATTTTTCAGATCGTCTAGATTTTCTGGACGAGTAACATAAACTTTTTGCTTTAAAAATCCCCAAATAAAAAAATCTAAAATAGACAGATCTGGCGATCTTGCTGGCCAGTTTATGGGGCCACCATTTGTAATCAATTTCAAACCAAACTTTCTTTCCAAAATATCTTTGACATTTCTTGCGTTATGGGGAGGAGCTCCATCTTGTTGGAACCACATGTCTCGACGTATTTCTAGGGGAATATCATCTAAATAATCTTTAAAATCTATCGTAAGAAAGTTGGCATATCGCTTCGCATTCAACGTTCCTTGATAAAAAATGGTCCTATTATGGTATCACCTAACACACCAAGCCACACATTAACTGCAAATCTTTGTTGGAATCTGCATTCTCGAATTTGACGAGGATTCTCAGTATCCCAGTAATGGTCGTTTTTTCGGTTGGAGATTCCGTTGTTGTTGAAATTTGATTCATCACTCCAAAGAATTAAATTTAATAAATGTTGATTGTTGCTAAGCCAATTACAGAATACTATCCTCCTGTCAGAATCACCATCTCTTAAACCTTGTACTAACTTAATTTTATATGGTCTCATTTTATGTTTTCTCAGAATAGAAAATATTTTACGCATACTTATTCCTAAGTCAGCTACTGCTTTGCGTATTGAATTACGTGGATGTTCTCTAAAATAGGCCAATATCAATACTTCATTATTATCTTCTCTTTCTTGTCTTCTCCTTCGTAATTTATTATTAAAACACCCATTTCTCCGTAAATTTTGTTCAAGTCTTGCAAAAGTGCAATAATGTGGTTGTCTTCTTTCTGGATACATGTTTCCATAAGTGATACTAGCTTCTCTAGAATTATCGTTGCATCTAACGAAGACCTTTAGCATATCCATTTTTTCATCATTAGAATAGTAATTATCACCCATCTCTAAAGATTTGAATCAACAACACGCAAGACGGGAAGTTACTACACCACTTTGACATTAAAGCGTTAACAAATTGTTTTATGTCAATTGTTATCCATGGCAACTGATAAATTTCATTTATTTGCAATTGTCGCGTAATTTGTATAATGAAGGGGTACTTATGTGGAATCATTATAAAGCTAAGGTTATTACCTATTTGAAATAAACAAAATATACAGGGTGTTCCATTAAAGAAAATGAAGCTAATAGCTTTCACGTGTTTAGTTGATTTTCAATTGTTTTTCTGACAATGCTACTGAATAGATCATGAAAAATACTAAAACTATTGTCTTTAACTTTTTTTTCTATCTGTAGTAATAACGGACATATGTGCTGTCACAATAAATCAAACAGACTATATATTTTTAATAAAAACGTGCTTAAAAATTAATAGATTTTTAATATATTTATGTTATTAAACATTTTTTATTTAAAAGTTAGATAAATACAAAAATCTTTTTACAATGAAAAAATCAATTTGAAAAATGTTTGATGGGTATTTTAATTGGAATTGATAATAAAAAAACAGAAATTATTTCAATAAAATAGATAAATTATTTACGATTACACAAAACTAAAAACATAGAAATATAGATTCATTTAAACATTCATATATACAAAAAACTAACAAACATTAAAAAACTATATTAAATATACATATAACTGTTTTCTTATTTATTAACGATATTTTTGAAGCAGTTTTTTCTTTTTTTTTATTCAGTAATAATTATACAGAATAGATCGAAGTGTAACACAAAATCAACAGAATATATTTTAAATAAAAAGCCAACAAATCAACACCTCATCATTTGCCTGTTTAATTTCATTACACTTCGGTTTTTAAAAATGCAATAAATAGCAAAGCTCGGTGTGTATATTTTTACTTTAACCAAATGAATATCATAATTTCCCTGAAATAATTAGGGAAGATAATATTTTAATTTTGAGAAATTAACATTAAAAATGCTACGTTCCGTTTCATCCATTTACACTCTGAATAACGTGTATGAATATCGACTTAACTTTTTTCCTTGACTATTTTCTTTTTGGACAATATTCATTATTTTAGTGGGGATAGCTTTATAGAAGGGATGAAAAATCAAATTCTTCGAAGTGATCTAGCTGTTTTTACCTATTTGTAGGCATTTTTTGGTGTATCGCCTCAAGTATTGTACGACCAGAACAATACCACTGCAACTTACAGATAATCCGCAACCTTCTATAAACCATAAATATTTTGGGATTTAAAAAGATTATTTACTGTTAACATATTTAATCCGTATCCGCAGAATCCAATTCGGTAATTTCTTATCATGTTTTTCACTAACCGATATTTTAGTTAGACACTTTTTGATCGGGTTTTCTTAAATCATTTTGAATTATTTTCACTTACCTATTTAGTCTGTAACATAATCCCATCGGTACCTTTTGTAATTGTTATCTGACTAAGAATAAAACCATTGAAATAATTGAATTAACCTGACATACAAAACATTGTAAACTGGAAATAGAGTATTCAATAATTTTTGCAATTACACTTCTCAGAGAAAATCTATTATACTTATTCTATTAAAAGACATCTTGTTGTTTTCTAAATGTTTTTGATTATCATCACTTAACGAGACTTTTCAACATATTTCAATATTTGAACCAATTATCTCAAACATTAGGGATAACACTTGTTTCTGATTCCTGGGACCCTAAAACGTATATTTCCCTACAAAAAAAGATAGCCATGAGGTCGGTAACAATTATTAAAATGTAAAATTTATTATGTTATTAATGTGACTAATTACTTGATTTAACAAGTTTGTTTGTTTCGCAGTTTTTGATAATATTCTCAATTATAAAGTTTCATGATTTTTATATAATTTGTACTTTCTCTATATAACATTTCGTGTATCTCGGGAAGTATTGAGAATATCGAAAAATATTTCTGTTTATTCTTTTTCAAATTATCCCCATGCAGCCGCACGACGGATGCCATAAATTTTAATCCAAAAATTAGGTAACATTTTAGTGCCCGCTGAGTGTTGTCGGTGTTGGTCAAATGGCACACAATAAGCGTTTATAAAATTTCAATCGGAAAAGTACAAGTTGATCATGTAACAATCGTTCAAAGTAAACGGATAATTAAAGTAGTCAGTGCATAAACCACAAATTTCTGAAACTGTTAATATTTATTAAAAGTATGGTTCATTTAATAAAATACGCATCGTGATTAAAATATACAGTCTGTTTGATTTATTGTGACACAGCACATATGTCCGTTATTAGTACAGATAGAGAAAAAAGTTAAAGACAATAGTTTTAGTATTTTGCATGATCTATTCAGTAGCATTGTCAGAAAAACAATTGAAAATCAAATAAACACGCGAAAGCTATTAGCTTCATTTTCTTTAATGGAACACCCTATATATTTTGTTTATTTCAAATAGGTAATAACCTTAGCTTTATAATGATACCACATAAGTACCCCTTCATTATACAAATAACGCGACAATTGCAAATAAATGAAATTTATCAGTTGCCATGGATAACAATTGACATAAAACAATTTGTTAACGCTTTAATGTCAAAGTGGTGTAGTAACTTCCCGTCTTGCGTGTTGTTGATTCAAATCTTTAGAGATGGGTGATAATTACTATTCTAATGATGAAAAAATGGATATGCTAAAGGTCTTCGTTACATGCAACGATAATTCTAGAGAAGCTAGTATCACTTATGGAAACATGTATCCAGAAAGAAGACAACCACATTATCGCACTTTTGCAAGACTTGAACAAAATTTACGGAGAAATGGGTGTTTTAACAATAAATTACGAAGGAGAAGACAAGAAAGAGAAGATAATAATGAAGTATTGATATTGGCCTATTTTAGAGCACATCCACTTAATTCAATACGCGAAGCAGTGGCTGACTTAGGAATAAGTATGCATAAAATATTTTCTATTCTGAGAAAACATAAAATGAGACTATATAAAATTAAGTTAGTACAAGGTTTAAGAGATGGTGATTCTGATAGGAGGATAGTATTTTGTAACTGGCTTAGCAACAATCAACATTTATTAAATTTAATTCTTTGGAGTGATGAATCAAAATTCAACATCAACGGAATCTCCAACCGAAAAAACGACCATTACTGGGATACTGAGAATCCACGTCAAATTCGAGTGTGCAGATTCCAACAAAGATTTGCAGTTAATGTGTGGCTTGGTGTGTTAGGTGATACCATAATAGGACCATTTTTTTATCAAGGAACGTTGAATGCGGAGCGATATGCCAACTTTCTCACGATAGAATTTGAAGATTATTTAGATGATATCCCCCTAGAAATATGTCGAGATATGTGGTTCCAACAAGATGGAGCTCCTCCCCATAACGCAAGAAATGTCAAAGATATTTTGGAAAGAAAGTTTGGTTTGAAATTGATTGCAAATGGTGGCCCGATAAACTGGCCAGCAAGATCGCCAGATCTGTCTATTTTAGATTTTTTTATTTGGGGATTTTTAAAGCAAAAAGTTTATGTTACTCGTCCAGAAAATCTAGACGATCTGAAATTCGTATTCGTATGGCATGTGGCCAAATAACACCACGGATGTTGCAAAAAGCACGACGAAATTTAATGAAGAGATGTGAAGAATGTATTGCAAACAACGGACGTCACTTTGAACAGACACTTTAAATAGTTAGTCATGTCAACTGATAAATTTCATTTATTGGCAATTGTCGTGTTATTTCTATAATAAAGGGGTACTTATGTGGTATCATTATAAGGCTAATATGAATGCCTATTTGAAATAAACAAAATATACAGGGTGTGTCATTAAAGAAAATAAAACTAATAGCTTTCACGTGTTTATTTGATTTTCAACTGTTTTTCTGACATTACGATTGAATAGATCATAAAAAATACTAAAACTTTTGTCTTTAACTTTTTTTTCTATCTGTACTAATTACGGACATATGTGCTGTGTCACAATAAATCAAACAGACTGTAAACTGTGTCCATTTTGGGATCTGATTTTTTTCTTTTGCAGAATAAACACTCATGTTGAATTGAATTATTACTTTGTGTTTTAATAAATTTGATGCCAAACACTGACTTTTCGTAGCAACTACTGTTTTGACGATTTTATTTTCGTATAATCGTTCACTATTTTCAAGCTATATTTCAAATGAAACTGAGGAGAACTCAAAAATAATACCTCAAAAATACTGCTAGTAGGTAAAGAAATGATTTTAATTTTATTGTAATCGTTTTGGTTCAATAAGCGATACAAACTCAAATTCCAATTACATTGGAAATCTTTACATGAATCATACAATGCGCCTTGAAACGGGACACATAGTGTATTTAAAACTATTTTAACCCATTAACGGCCAAGCAATTTTAACTCTAAAAGTTAATTTTAATTAAAATTCTACACTTCTTTTTGTGATTTCTATGAATTACATACTGTGAATTTTTTCTTTAAATACACATAATGTATACGTGAATTTAATAAAAAGTTAAAAATCATAAATAGTTTATTATTATTATATTAAAGTGATAATGGATTTTCAAAAAATTAGTGCCTCAACAATGTAATGTATACGCTGTCAATGTTCAGGCATTCGTCGATTTTATATAAAAACGTGCAATATGAAGTTAAGAACGAGTGTATCCACTCCCAGACTAAGCATGAAGTAAAATTTCGAGTTTAGGAAAGCCTGAAAATTTGGCTCGGGCGCGTAGCGAAGCGGAGCCAAATTAGGCTTTTCTAAACTCGAAATTTTACTTCATGCGCCACGCGTATAAAACATTGTAATATTGTGAAGTATTTATAATACACTTTAAATAATAAAATATTTAAATTTTACTTGGTATATTTTTAATTCAGGTCAAATAATATGATATATCAAATAAACTTATTTAGTAACTTAATTATCAAAAAATAATAATGTTGCGTGTATGCATCAACGGCGCTTAATGGGTTAAAAACTTCAAACGGTTATAATTCAAAAACTAAAAAAAAAATTACAACTGCATTTTGCACTGACCCCTTTAATTAAAAAAGAAACCCTTATCGATCAGTAGATTTGATCTGATCAATAGGATTGATCTGATTAGTTAATAAAATGATAAGTTGATGTAATTGTTTTACTTTTTATCAAAAGTTAAATAGTTTTTTATTTTAAGTTTCTTGTACAAAATAAATAATACTTAATGAATTTTACAACGTTCACATATAATTTCATAAAATCTATTCTCTAATAACGCAGAAAATAAAATTGTAGAAGGAAACGCATGAATGAATGTAACACGCATCCTTAGCTCGTTAAAAGAAAAAAAAAACGTGTTTTCAAGATTGAAAAAATCAACATCTGGAATATGATACAACGAGAAGCGCGGAATAGAGGGAGAAAGAAATTGTCTCTCTCTCACTCTCTCTCTCTGAGACTTGATTTCGCGACATCTGGAGTAAAATAGTCGTAACCGACCGACCGCAGGAAGCCAGACTGGTGTATATAGGCAGCCATATACACCAATTTGGCATCCAGCGCTCTGCTCCCATTCGCGTGTACCCAAAATTTATATGGGGACTGGCTAACTGGATATATATGAACTGTGGCATTATATATAAATAAATTTGATGGTGTTGATCTTGATGGATAGAAATTGTGCTGATTATCAGTAATGATAGACCTAAATGAATCAATGAAAAAATCGCTCATAATTTTATCGAACACTTTAGGAATAATCGACTGAATCGATATTGGTCTATAGTTTGTTACTAGGTTCTTATTACCACTTTTATGCAAAGGAATCACATAGGATGATTTTCATTTTGATGGAAAGCAGCCAGTTGACAGTGATTGGTTGAATAAATGTGCTAGTGGTTTTACGAGCCCGTCAGAACACAAACGAAATAAGTTAAAATTTATCTCATCCGGCCCAGCTAAAGTATTTTTGTTTAAGTTAATTAAGCATGATTGTATATCACTTTCCTTAACTGTGTATGAATCAATATTTATTAGGTTAATTTGAAAGTTAGTAAAAGATGAAAACGGCGCATTAGATTCATAGGTTTGCTTAAAAATCTGCAAATAAGTTTGCAATGTCATGACCGTGGACAGCTGCCAGTGCTCCATTTGTAAATTTTGATGTAAAACAATTTTTTTGATCCTTTTTACTGTTTATAAACTTTTACTGTTTATAAACTTCTATAATGATTGTACATTTAACATCTGATTCTAGACGTCACATCTTAAAGTTATGCGGATTAAAGAAGTGATTGATAGCGATGCAATGTTTGGAAAAGCCAGTTGTTGGTTTATTATCTAAAACAAATTTTCTATGCTCTTTCATTCTGGTTTCGAATGATCTGCCGGTTTGCATTCATCACATTAAATTTCATAAACTGCACATTTCTTCGAATTCTCTGTTTTCGTCTTGTTATTTATTAATAATTTTCCTAAATTTAGTGGGTTTGAACATATGATATTAAAGTTTTTCCCTTAAATTGATTGATTATATTGTATGCAATTAAATTCAATAGAGTTCGTCAATAATTTGAAATCCTCAGTAGTTCCTCATAATGCAGAACTGATATCGTTTGACGTCAAGAGTCTTTTCACATCGATACCAATTTAGAGCCTAAGATTAATTTTAGAAAATTTAATCAACAAAGGCAATAATGCAGATGAAAATAAAAAAGAAATTATGCAATTAAGCAATTTGTGCCTTAAGCAAAACTATTTTGAATTTAACGATATAATATATTCGCAAACAGGTTTGCTTATGGGATCGCCACTATCACCTATATTAGCCGAAATTTTTGTCCGACTTTGAAATGACTCTTCTCAGTAAGACAAAGGCAAGACCTGTGTTTTACTGGGCAAGGTATGTGGACGATATCTTTTGTATTCGGACTTTAACGACAAGACTATTAAATTCATTTGAAAAATATATAAATTCAATTAATAATAATAATATACAATTAACTACTGAAATAGAAAAGAACAACAGCTTAAATTTCCTTGACATAACCATTGTTAAAAATACTAATAAATTAGAATTTAAAATACATAGAAAAGAAAAATATGCGGACACAATCATTCCAGCCAATTCAAACAACACAAATTAAATAAAATTAAATACTTCTCACTCTTTTATCAATAGATTAATTAACATCCCTTTAAGTGAATCTGATTTCAGACAAGAATTAAATATTATTAACAAAATTGTTGAAAATAATGGTTATAGCAAGGTCGTTATAAATAATTTATTAAAATACAGAAACAAAACATTTAATTAAATACTTTTACGCACCTGAGCAAAAAATAGATAGTTAATGGTATAATAGTATATTATTCAACAAGCGCACAATGAAAGCTATTAATCATGAGAATGAGGTTTACGGAACGAGCCGCAGGCGAGTGGAGTAAATTATTCGAATGATTAATAGCCATTATGCGCGAGTAGAATACTATACTTTATCCACAACCACAAAATGTATATTCATTCTTGCTTACTGCAACTTTTCAAGAATAAGAACATAATTCATTAAATCATTTACTTTTAATTATAACTAAGAAATACATATAATAATACTATTTATTAGGATTAATGTTAATAGTAACATTAGAACAATTATTAAACACAATAGGGGGCATTGAAGTGGGTACACCAAGATTTACGGTTTGATCCAAAATATCGAAATTAACGGAATTTGTGCTGGAAGATGCAGCTGTTACATTATTTGCTGTCGATTCTATTGACGATGCAATTTTTCTGGCCGTTTCCTTTTTGTTTTCCAAAGAATCGTTAATATAGCCTTCTGCAACCGCAGTTGACTTCCATCCTCCATGACGTTTTAACGCAGTGATGTCTCCACCAGCATCAACCAAAATGGTGGCTGAGGTTCTTCTAAAGCTATGGCCTGTATATTGCTCAGGATTGGGTAATTTCAAAAAACTGGCGATATCCCTTCCCATTTTTGTAAATTTATTAATACCAATTCGCTGTTTAGTACACTTTCCATTTTGAAAATTTTCAAAGAAATAATCACAGTTTATCTGCTTTCGGAGGCACAAATATTTTTTTACAATGTGGTAAAAATTACCAGATACTGTAAATTTCCTACAAATTTTAGTTTTTGTGGTTGGCACCTTAATCATATAGCAGGAATTAAGGTCTTCTTTATCTTTAATTTTCATGTTATACAGCTCATTTAAACGACAAGCGCCCATTAAACCCATAATTAATGCAACCTGAAGAAAAAATTACTGCAATTTTTAAAAAATATTAAAATAATTGTTAACATTTTCTGGGGAGAAAGTGTTGGCTTTTTTCGGAGTAAACCCTTCATTTTTTCTTTTCAAAAAAGCTAGAAGTTTGCCATAGTTTCCAATATTGATGTTTTCAAAGATTTTCAATGTACTTTTTAGCATCGAATACTTCTGCCACAACGATGAGGTGTTGTATTTTTTTGATAATTCAGTAAAATACACCAAAGCTACCGACTCAGTTGAAGAATGTGCTTTTTTCTTCTTTTTCCATTCACAAAACGTGTTGTATGTACTTTGGTATATGTTGCGAGACTTTTTAGGCAACAAATTGATGGAAGCGATTTTTGCCGCGTCCCTTATTTCCGGGGGTGTCAACAAGTCAGGATCGGATTCCATGTTGCTTCTTTCACCTTCGATAAACTATTAACCACACTATCACAACACAATGAACACAATTTGCTTTCAATTTATAAATTGTTTTTGTTTATGTTAAAATTGATTAACATGAGGTATCCTGATTTTGTAGTGATTTCTTATTATTCACAGTTGAGCAGAGATAAGTCAAAATATTACCCACAGGTTTCATAACCTATTTATAATAAACGTCATTATTATTGACTCTTAGCATGTATAATTATAATATTATAGAGTGGTTGTGGATAAAATAAATTTTGTTAATGACCTGTCATACAACATAATCAATCAATTTAAGAAGAATAACTTTAATATTATATGTTTAAACCCACTAAATTTAGGCAAAGTAATAATAAATAACAAGACGAAAACAGAGAATTCAAAGAAATGTGGAGTTTATGAAATTCAATGTGATAATTGCGATGCAATTTATATTGGGCAAACCGACAGATCATTCGAAACCAGAATGAAAGAGCATAGAAAATCTGTTTTAGATATTAATCCGCATAATTTTAAGATTTTGCATTCAGGTAATAAGAGATATACACTAAATCTAAAAGAAGGCCTGGAGATTAACAGGGCCATAAAAATGGGAATAAACATAGTAAACGACGACCAGGAGATTTGGAATTCCCCAATTTTGACTTCCCTTATTATAGTAGTTCCAGCGCTATATGAAAAAAATGACTTCAGTTTGCGGTTAACTTGTAAATGATAATTGGGGGTTTATGACCATAACCGCAATAAAACTAACCTGCGCTGGTCAGATGATTTGCATAGAAAATTCATGACCGAAATGAACAGGGCCGCTACAAGGTGTGTTGTCCCCGGGGCGCGAGGCAAACAGCGGAAGAAAAAATGTTCAGAGATGTTGAGATTAAAAATGTTGATTGTTTAACCGAGTTCATTTAAGTGTAAGAATGAAAAGTTCAAAACATTTATGCTCTTTTAACATTAACTAATATTAAATTGTGTGATTTATCAAACCATCAAACATGTGAAAATACCTACATCCATTTCAAAAAGTGAGGCGCCTCACTTTGAAGTGCTGTATTTTCAAAACAAAAAATCTTAAAAAGTATCCGAGCACGTTTCTGTAATCCTGAGTGTTTTTTTATTATTATTGAAGAAATCAGATTTTTATCATAAATAATTATTTTTTCGACGGATTTTTACTAACTCTATATAAATCCTAATCAGTTAAGTATAAAAATTTGAAATAAATACTGGTAAAAGATTAAATCTTTATTTATAGAGTGGTGCAAGAAAGAAATGCATATCTGAACCCTTTCAACCCCTACTATATCAAAATCCTATTTCAACGTTCTCGGTAATTAGGTATCCGGTTTTTTAATTATAGTTAATTGTTAGAAATTGTTCATAACATAAAATATATAATTTAATTTCCAATAATTTAAATATTTGATTTTTCGTCGATTGAAAACCTCATTGAGAGATTGAAGATGCGCGATGGTTATGGTTTTTAATCCACGAAAAATCAAATATTTATATGATTGAAAATTAAATTATATATTTTGCAGGTCAATCTGATTTTTTTCAATAATAATAAAAAACACTCTCAGTATTACAGAAACGTGATCAGATATTTTTTTAAGATTTTTTTGTTTTTAAAATACAGCACTTCAAAGTGAGGCGCCTCGCATTTTGAAATGGATCATTAATTAAATTAAAATTTCAATAAAATCGTGTTAGTTATAATAAAGCTACGATTAAATTGGTACAGCAAATTTTGCTTAAACAAAAATTATACGATTCTAAAAATAATGTTATTTTAGAAATTTTCAGGCCCAAGTTTTTACACCACTAATATCAAATTCCATAGTTAAGTTGAATTTTTTTAAGAAGAATAATTATACGATTTACTTAATTTATAAATATTTAAAATTAAATTTCGGCAGAATTGTTTAACTCAACTTATTTCTTCTGACAATCTTTTATTTGAAATTTAAACAAACATTATGTAATAAAATGAAAATTTACACTTTATACATACATAATTACACTTTATACATAAATACACATTATACAAAAATACACTTTATACATAAATTAATTATCAGATTCGTCTGAGTCATTCTCCAAAATATTTATAATAAGCGGTTCCACATGTTTGGAAAAGTATTTATTTTCAATTTCGATGACATGTCGAATGCTGTTCGTCCACTGTTCCTTAGAAATTTTAGAAATTTCATTTTTAACTACATTTACAGTTCCTTCACTAAACTTAGGATTTGTGTTATTTCGCCGTATTTGAGGTTTTAGTATGCCCCAAATCAATTCAATAGGGTTTAATTCACAATGGTACGGAGGTAAACGTAGCACTTGATGACCCAACTTTTTGGCTTCTTCGTCTATGAAGTGTTTTTTCTTATGTTCTTTTATTTTTAATACTTCGAGCAATTCTTTTTTTGTGTAGGTCGGCTCGAAGTATAACTCATTTTCATATAAAAAATCTGAAATTTCCTTTTTACTCGAATTGGCATTTGGTACTTTTTCAATCTGAACCGAATGGTAGCTAGCATTATCTAGTACAATAACGGTATTCTGCGGTATATTGGGTAGAAGAGATGTCACAAACCACGCAAAAAACACTTTTCCTGACATATCATCGTGGTAGTCCACATTACCTTTTTTTATATTTTTTGCTGGTAAAAATAACGCATCATTCACCTATCCTTCTTGATATCCTGCATGGAGAATAATAAGACGTTGTCCCCTTGAAGCTGGTACATTTAGTGAACAGTTATCATCTATCCAACCTTTCTTCACTGTATCGTGTGTGTCATACCACGTTTCATCCAAGTATATAATTGGTTTATTTGTATTTCTAATTCTTCTTATTTCTTCTATATATTTATACCTCCACTCACAAATCCGTTGACTTTCTTTGAGCACCTTCCTTTTGTCGATAGTTCGATATATAAAACCAATTAATGACAAAAATTGTGATATTGTTGTTAAACTGCATTTAACATCAAGCTGTTCTTTCAATTTATATTGAAGCCAGTTTAGAGTTGGAACAAAATTATTTTTAAAACTGTTATAAATTATTCTTCTCACTCCACGGCCGTGATCTTCCACAGTTAATTATTTTAGGACTCCTTTATCTGTCCTAATTTTCCTCGGTATAATTCCGTTGGTAACTAGTCGCCACACTGTCGTTTTAGAAATTTTTGTTAAATTTTTCTCGGAGATTAGATGGTCTTCGGTGCCAAATTTTCCTTGTTGTTTTAAACTGTCGTATACATTTAAGATAATCTTTTTTGCGTCTTCAGATAAAACAATTCTATTGTTGAATTTTGATAAAACTTCTTCTCCATTTTCATCAGCATTTATTAAATTTTCTTCGTTTTCATGTTGGTGAAAATGATGTTGATCGTGTTCGCTATTCCACGGTCTCCACATGATAGTTGTTTGCAATAACTGCCTAAAGTCTGGTATAATATTGGAACAGATCACTTAACTAATGTGCACGATTAACTGGACTATTACCTGGGGTTGACGCGTATTTATCATAAAGTTAGGACACCCCTTCCACCACCCCCGAGAGTTCTTAAAGTGGGGCATGTAGGTGTTATTTTTCCATAAGAACGAACAACGGCTCATCTTTGATAATAATGAAAATTAAGATTTGAGATTTACACACATTATACATTGAAGTTATGTGAATAATTTAAAATGTTTTTACGTAAAATGAATTATAACTAAAATAAATATAAATTTAATTGTGACACACTAAAAAGATGTCATATAAATGTTGAGATATTGTATAGACGAATTGGTTTACCTGTGTTATATTACTTTAATTTATTGAAATACTTGTTATAAATAGGGTGTATGAATTAGATTATTCTAAGTTAAATATTAAATAAAATGAGCTGTTGTTTCAAAACTTCCATAAGAGCAATAAACATTTTAGTTTTACTTTTGTTTAAAAGATGGCAATAAAATACATTTAGAAATAAGTTATAATATAATTTAATTGATAGAATTTGTTTGTATAGAGTGTTGGATTGGACAGTTTTATTTAAAATGATCGATTATTTAATTAAAATCATGAAAGCAATAATCAAAAAAATAAAAATGAAAAAAAAAACAACTCTAAATATGTATTATAAATCACACGAAATAGTATACTTTTAGTAGAAATTGTTATGAACAATCATTTTGTCGGGAAGTCCAGAATTTGAGTTAATCTGGGATATCCCCAATACCTTTTAATCCTGGGCCTCTTGATTCCTTATTGCATAAAGGGTCAAATTGACCATTAGTATTTCGAGGAATGTCGAGATGTTCAGAAGTTGAGTTAATCTGGGATATCCCCAGTACCTTTTAATTTCGCCAATGACAGGATTATATACATATAACCCTGTCATTAATAATTCATAATTAATAATTATAATTAAATTAATATTTACTTATCGACTATCAAGAAAAATACATCATTTTTATAAAACTTTTATATACATACAAAAATAACATGCGATTAACAAAAATTCAATCATAAAGGGGTGACATATTTTGAATGTAGATTGTGTATCAATTAATAAGATGTAAATTGATAGAGAAGTGTTAAGAAACAGAACTTCATGCAAATAAGAGTATGAAACAATTTAGCGACTAGAAAACAAGTTGCAACCGTCATTTAACTCTTTCAATCAGATAACTGACGTTTGTATCATAAGAGCTGCAAATTAAAGTGTTTTCCTTGGTATACATTTATTGGACTATCTATTTCGAAAACGTTAAAATTTAATTATTGATATCCGCGTTAAAATAAATGGTGACAACTGGTATAAATTAAATTATAAGTTCAACAAAAACTATTAAAATGATAGGGAAATTAATCAATTTCCCTTTATTTTAGACTAGATTTAACTCTGCTGTCAAACGTTAAATTTAACGTTTTCGATAGAGAATACCACCGAATGTGCATTTTTACATATCTACGTCAGTCATTGGAATGAAATGTTCTAATACGGACCTGAATTATGCAGCCGACTCACGGCCGAGCATGCAATAAGTTGTTTGCTGAGGGATACTTTTATTGAGGATTATGGTTTATGGTGTTATAAAAGTATAAACATTTATTGCAAATTTGAAGTCATTCTTTTCATATAGCGCTGGAAGATCTATACCTAAAACAAAAATATGTATATATACCTAGGCAATAATTTTTTCTGTACATTCCTTTGAAAATGGTCTAACAAACCGAAACTAGTCGGAATAAAGTTATAATTTGTAAAACAATACCAAGTGTTTTTAATTTAAATAACTTTACATATTCTAATATGTGCCACCAAGTGCCAGATGAAAAATTAATTCAAGAAACTTTTTTTCTAATTGTAAAAATAATAATTGATTTCCTGTTTTAAGAGAATTGAGATATTTTCTGCTTAACGATTTAGCCAAGGCTAATTCCTTGGAAGAGTACACATTTCATGCGATCTCACGACTCCGTAATTATTTTGCTCCATAAATCATTGTCGCTAGTGTTATTCAATCCTATTACGTTTAATGCCTTTGAGCGTTAATAAGAAGAAAATGATGTGTCAGAGATTTAATCACCTTGACGCTACCCATACAAAAAATGTTAATAAATAAACACAACCATGACATTTATCTTCAAATGTTTAAAAGAAGAAGTTTTGTTTACAAAAATCTTAAAAACCCGTGTGTCCTGTTTCAAAACGCATCATAGGGAAATCCTATGTACAAATGTCAATGTTGATGTTAATCTCTATTATTGGACTTTTATTTAGAATGTATTTCGTTTTTTTTGTTTTAATCCAATTAACGCCTAAAAACTATCAAGAAAATTGAACAAAAATGTGCAAATAAATCCCCAAAATAGTAGCTAATAAAAGTCAGTGCAAGTCATCCAATCAAATGAATCTGTATCAAAAGATACCAAAGATTCATTCAATTCAGCGTTTTTTAACGGCGTCAGTACCGACCCCCTGGGGGTCGATGAAGATTGAGAGAGGGTCGATGATCAACGACCAAAAATAACAGCATTATCAAAAATAATAAATGCAACAAAAATTTAGATTGATATTAAATATAATCCCATGGTATACAGGGTGTCTACGCTAAACCGTTCGTTAAAAGTTTATGGGGTTGCCGTTGCACTAAAAATTTGAAAAAAATCCTCGTCATATGGTTGAATCAGTTCTCCTCAAATAAAAATATTTTCAACTTTATATCTCTTCCGGTTTCACCGGAAATAGCACCAAATTTGTTATTTTAAATAGAACACCCTATATATTAGTAATTTTTTGGATTTGTCGTCTAAATTGCAACATATTTTATTCGAACATATGTACACATATCTCTTATAGTTTTCTAGAAAAAAACCTCTAAAAGGCATCTTGAAATCTGTCTGTAACTTCTCCTAAGAATAAGATAAAAATATGATTTATATCTCTACTTGAACCTAGAGGAGGCCTCTATGATTAAAATAATTGGAAACTGTCAATTTTGACAATAAATGTTCTTAAAATGCCAATATTTAAGTGCCCTCTTTAACATCTCGTAATTCAATTTTTTTAAATGGAATGACCCATTTTTCTTACATGGTACGATTGGGGGGAAAATTTAGTACAAAAAAGTATAAACAAATAAACAACAATACTCCTAAAGCAAATAGTTTTAAAATTATTGCGAAAATTCGTTTTTCGTCGCATTTATACAGAGTATAATGCGCGCATAAGTCGCAATTGAATTTTACTAGGCAAGTAGTATGCTATTGTTTTGTCGCGATTTTAATGCGAAATGTCAAATAATAAAAACAATTACTACAAAGTATTACAGAAACCAACAAAATGAATAATTACACTAATCAACAAATTATTAATTTCTTTTTTATACATAGCAACTGCAATAGAATTGTTGCTCGAACATGCAGAGTATTCAATAAAACTTATCCACATTTACTCACGATGACTAATACAAGATTTAGAAAATTGGAATCAAATTTTGTTCGATTTGGACAAGTGAATGCAAAAAGACATCGAGAAAAGCCAGTTATGGAAAATGAGAAAATGCAAGAAATGGTGTTGGCGTATTTTCAAGCTAATCCACAACCATCAATCCGCTGTGCTCAAAAGTATTTAAGCGTTGACAAATCTTCAGTGCATAAAATTTTGAAAGAACTTGGACTTCACAATTTCAAATTTAGTTTGGTGCACGAATTCTGTTTGGACGATGCCGCTCAGAGGATACATTTATGCAAATTTTTATTGGTAAAAGAACAAGAAAATAATCGTTTTTTGAATAATGTGCTGTGGACTGACGAAGCTAAATTTTCTCGTGAAGGCATTTTTAATAGAAAAAATAATCACTTGTGGGCAAACGAAAATCCACATGCAAAACGCATTAGGAATTTTCAAAATAAATTCAGTTTTAATGTCTTCTGTATTTTGATGGACAATCGTGTAGGATATTTTATATACGATGAAAATTTAACTGGCGACAAATATTATTTTTAAGTTCAATCTGAAGCTTTAAAGGAGTATTTTCCACTCCCAGACTAAGCATGAAGTAAAATTTCGAGTTTAGAAAAGCCCCGTGAAAATTTGTCGAGGGTCGCGCAGCGACCCGAGACAAATTTTCTGGGCTTTTCTAAACTCGAAATTTTACTTCATGCGCCATGCGTATAAAACACTGATTTCAAGTGAGGTTCAAATATACATAAATTTCACAATATCTAGTGTTTTATACGCGTGGCGCATGAAGTAAAATTTCGAGTTTAGAAAAGCCCAGAAAATTTGTCTCGGGTCGCTGCGCGACCCTCGACAAATTTTCACGGGGCTTTTCTAAACTCGAAATTTTACTTCATGCTTAGTCTGGGAGTGGAAAATACTCGTTTAAAGCTTCAAATTGAACTCTTTTAGAAACACAACGAATAACTAAAGATTTAAAGAAAATAAATAAATAAATAAATAATTCGGAATACGTATACTATAAAACAAAATCTCACTGTATGTATACCTAGATATTGGTTGTTTTTTTTTTAAATAGTTTAATTTGAAGCTTTAAACGAGTGTTTTCCACTCCCAGACTAAGCATGAAGTTAAATTTCGAGTTTAGAAAAGCCCCGTTAAAATTTGTCGAGGGTCGCGCCGCGACCGGAGACAAATTTTCTGGGGTTTTCTAAACTCGAAATTTTACTTCATGTGCCACGGGTATAAAACACCGATTTCAAGTGAGGTTTAAATATACATAAATTTCACAGTAATTTAGTATTTTATACGCATGAAGTAAAATTTCGAGTATTCTAAGGACTGTGGTAGAAGACTTTTTGGATGAACTACCTCTGAACATAAGAAGCATATATTGGTATCAACTCGATGGTGCTCCGGCTCACTGCTCCCGGGAGGTATCACACCAACTGGCGAATATGTTCGAGGATAGATGGATCAGGAGGTTCGGACCATGGAACTGGCCTGCAAGGTCTCCTGATATAATTCCTCTAGATTTTAATTTCTGGGGACATATAAAAAATAAAGTGTATGCAACAGTTGTGGATACACGAGAAGAATTGGAAGCGTGGGTTAGAGCAGCATTTTCGGAATTAGACCCTGCAGAAGGGCGAAGAGCAACAACGAAGGGCATCGCCTCACGTCTGCAGCAGTGCTTACATGTTAATGGTGAACATTTTGAACATTATTATAACTGTTATTCTTTTAAATCTTGTTATATACGCCAGCACTATTTCTTGCACTTCCTCAATTTCCATAACTGGCTTTTGTCTATGTCTGTTTGCATTTACTTGTGCAAATTGAACAATATTTGATTCTAATTTTCTAAATCTTGTTTTATTCATTGACGGCACATGTGGATAGGTTTCATTAAATACTCTTTATGTTTGAGTAACAATTCTACCGCAGTTGCCATAAATACAGAATAAATTGATAATTTGTTGATTTGTGTAATTATTCATTTTGTTGATTTCTGTATACGTTTGTAGTAATTGATTTGACTATTTGACATTTCGCAATACAATCGCGACAAAACAAAAGCATACTACTTGACTACTTAAATTCAATTACGACTTATGCGCGCATTATACCCTGCATAAATGCGACGATTAACGAATTTTCGAAATTATTCAAAAACTATTTGCTTTAGGAGTATAGTTGTTAATACTTTTTTGTAGGAAATTTTCTCCCCAATCGTACCACGTTATAAAAATTGGGTCATTCCATTTAAAAAAATTGATTTACTAAATATTAGAGAGGGCACTTGGATATTGACATTTTAAAAACACTTATTGCCAAAATTGATAGTTTCCAATTAATTTACTCATAGAGCCATCCTCTAGGTACAAGTGGACATATAAATCATATTTTTATCTTATTCCTAGGAGAAGTTACAGACAGATTTCAAGATGTCTTTTAGAGGTCAAAATTTTAGAAATATTTTTTTTTTCTTGAAAACTATAAGAAATAAGTGTACATATATTTAAGTGAAATATGTTGCAATTTAAACGAGGAATCCAAAAATTACTAATATATAGGGTGTTCTATTTAAAATAACAAATTTGATGCTACTTCCGGTGGAACCGGAAGTGATATAAAGTTTAAAATATTTCACATGAGGAGAACTGATTCAACCATATGACAAGGATTTTTTTCAAATTTTTAGTGCAACGGCAACCCCATATAGTTTTAACGAACGGTTTAGCGTAGACACCCTGTATACCTGACGAATTGTTAGTTACTTCTAGTTTGATAATGACAAGATAAAGTTGTCGAAACTATAATCACAATAGAAACCTCAGTTATACAAAGTTTAAGTGTCTTACTTATGTAAATAAATAAATGCGAATAATGAAAAAATATCTGTGTAATATAAAAAATAGTTATTATTTAGTGAATACGTTAATTAAAATAAATTATACAGGGTCTTCTTTAAATATGGAATATAAGCGCTCCAGCCAAGATAGCTTAAAATATGAAAAAATCCTTGGACAGGTTGATTTTTGTTCTCTATTGCGCACTTTCTGGCGTACTTAAAAAAATTATGACGTCAGTAGTTTTTTTATTTATGATGTCATTGTCTTTTTTTTAAATAAAATTCGATTTTTTTGTTACTCTACAATTTTTGTAGAGCTGTTCATTCTCTGTACAGTCACATATTTTTTTGTGCAAAAATATTTATTATTTCTAGGATTTTTTTATTCAAGCGGTGTGCTTTAGGATTTTTTTTCTAGGGAAAATCAATACCCCGCATTGTTTCTAATATAAATGGGGACGTCTGTAATTTCTTTGAAAATTAAAAAGAAGAATTTAAAAATCGTCGAGCTGTACGCCTTAAGATTTTTTTTCTGGATAAAATTAATACCTTAGATTGTTTCTAGTATCGATTGGAGATATAAAAATCTTAAATTTCGTATGAACATTTTAATCTAATTTTGTTTAGAATTGCAATTTTTAAGAAACTTTAAAATTAACACTTATTTTTACACTCAATTCACATTCCCTCCTAAAAATATAACACAATTTATTTTTATAAATTCTAATATTCTTAGGAGGGAATGTGAATTGAGTGTAAAAATAAGTGTGTAAAAATATTACAATTTATAAAAATATTGAGACTTTTAAAAAAATTACATTTTTATAAAAATGAATTGCAATTTTTTTACTTACATCTTTCTTTTATTTGTTTTTTAATTGTATTCATGTGTAAAACAAAGATATGAAAGTATTTTTTTTTACATTGTTATCATTTTATGTGTATATTATCAAAAATGTATTTATCTAAAAGCTTTGGACCTAGAAACACAATTTTTCAACAAAAAAAAACTTAGTTTTATATACAGGGTGAGTCGGGAGGAGCGCACCAAACTCTAGGAGTGTATTATACACGTGAAAATAATGTAAAAAAACTCATTTGTTCTTATCCGATTTTCATTTGTTTTCAAGTTATGGCGTAATTAAAAATGTTCATCTAGCTTTCCACTTCTATTTGAATTTTAACATTATCAAAGTATGCCATGTTCGAGGCTTATAAACATTTGATAATTCTGACGTTTTGATGAACTGTCAGTGTACGGTGAACAGTAACTGAACGTTTAAGTTCGAATTAATGTGATTGTTAGTGTTGCAAAATGCCACATACTTATTCAAATTTAGAATATGCAAATATGGTGTTTGTATATGGTTTCTGTAATGGAAATACTACAGCTGCTGTTGAAGAATATCGTGAACGTTTTCCACACCAAAGACATCCTGATAAAAACATATTTATTAGAGTTTTCAACAAATTGTGCGAGACTGGTAAGCTTCCCAGTGCTAACATAACATATGAGCGCGCTGCTCGACAAGGTTTTGTAGAAGTAGAAAATATTCTGCATCTAGTAGAAGAAGATGCAACTACTAGCTCACGGGGAATTGCCACTCAATTGACAATTCCACAAAAAAGAGTGATGAACACGCTACACGAGCAAGGCTTATATCCTTATCACGTTCAGAGAGTACAGCACCTACAACCAGGGGATTACGCTAACCGTACGGAATTTTGTCGGTGGATAAATAATAATCATCGTAATGTATCGAGTATACTCTTTACGAATGAAGCTACATTTACCCGTGATGGTATTAACAACACTCGTAACTCTCATGTATGGTCTGATGAAAATCCCCACGCAACAGTCGAAAGCAATTTTCAACATCGGTTTTCTGTACACGTGTGGTGTGGTATGGTTGACAGTTATTTAATCGGCCCTTTCATTTTGGAGAATCGTCTCACAGGAGGCAACTACCTCAATTTTTTACAAAATGCTAGAAGATGTTCCTATAAATATTAGAATGCAGATGTACTATCAGCACGATGGAGCTCCTGCACATGTCGCTCGTCAAGTCAAGCAACATTTGGACGAACGTTTTCTAGGGCGTTGGATTGGTCGTGGAGGTCCTATTAATTGGCCTGCAAGATCTCCAGACCTCACACCACTAGATTTTTGTTTATGGGGCTGGATGAAAAATGAAGTCTACAAAATAAAAGTGGACACACGGGAATCACTAATTAGACGAATTGAGAATACTGCAGCCCATATAAAAGAAGAAAGAAATGAATCAATTGGGAGAGCAACAAACGCTCTTCGTAGACGAAGCAGAAAATGTTTAGAAGTCAATGGCGGTATTTTTGAACATTTGTTGAAAGAACGCTATGATTAAGACATTTTTTTTGTATAATAACTTGTTTATTTGTTAATATGGTATAACTTGAAAACAAATAAAAATCGGATAAGAACAAATGAGTTTTTTTACATTATTTTCACGTGTATAATACACTCCTAGAGTTTGGTGCGCTCCTCCCGACTCACCCTGTATATATAGTTAACGTATTCACTACGTAACGATTGTTTTTAAAAAGTTTTATTTATTGAACACAATTACAATTGAAAGAATGAAAATACAAAGATTAATTTGAATAAGTAATTTGATACGAGCGCGAGCTGCCGGAGTCTGTCGGGAACTGACTGGAACTGGAACTGCCTGTTATCTCCAGGCGCTGGGTATTTATGGAGATGAGTAGCTGAATCAGCAAATGGGTAGGTGGCTGGTATGGTAACACCTCCCCTCTTAGATGGAAGTTCGCAGCCAAGGGTGAGAACTGACGTTTTCTTGGGTTCCTCCCTGTGGCTCTTCTTGTAGTGGAACGGTTGAATTCTTGAGCCTGTAGAATCGCTTCCAAATGGTTAAAGATGCGATGATTGATAAGATTATAAAGATAAGGGTCGAATACCCTAGGTGACTCATGTGATGAGTTTTCATGGTGTTTAACTTTTCTTGTAGATTCTCCATCGACGTCTTTGTTTCATTAAACTGCTTCCATTGAATTTCGTTAAAGTGAAGATCATCGTTTTTCCAGCGTGGGATGTCTTCCTTCAATGTGGTAATGTTTAGTGGGTGGATTTGGAATTCTCTATTGGAGATGAATGATGTGCGTGTCCTCATGATTTCTTGATTCCATGCCGCACTGCAGTTACTGCTTAACTGGATTAGTACCGTTCCTGTTATTCTTCGGATTTCTTCTTTTTCGTTGCAGTTAATTGTCAGCTTTTCTTCTTTCGGAGATGATATGATCCATTCGTTGTCGGATGTCTTCTTTATTTCCGGTTGGTTTGGGTTGAGGATGTTGTAGGTGCATTTTCCTTCGTGGAATTCGTCTTTAATTAAATCATATTCGCAGGGAGTTTCGCTGAGAGAGTTTTTACTCGTTTCTTCACATAAAAATTTGCGTTCTTTGATTTGCTTGCATGAATGATTCATTGATATGTACCTTTTATTGTTTTCTGCCAGGTAAGGATTTTCAATATTTAAGATTTTAGAATGGGTATCAATAAATTGTGGAATTGGATAGAGATGATAGAGTTGATAGGTAAGGAGTTCACATAGTGGAATTTCGATTAAGAAATTTAAAATGTTTCCTTTGCGATAGGCCTTTATTGTTAGTATCTTTGATATCGCGTAAATATTTTCTTCTTCGACAGGCAATGGTAGTTTTCCTGTTTTAGTTTGTTTTTCGATGTTTTGAAGTTCTTTTAAAAGTATTTCGTTGGGTAATATTGTAGGATGGTAAGTTTCAAGTGTTGAAAAAGTTTTTGCTGTTATTATTTTTTCTAAAAGCATGTTTATTGTAGTAAGGCTGTTTGTTAATTGTATTACCATTATTCCTAGATTCAATCGATTATTGATATCGATGGCAAATATGCTTTCATTTTTAATTACTTGTCCTAGTTGCGTTATTCTTGATTTAAGTCGGTCTTGATTCTTTTCCAAGTTGTCAATATTTTCTTTGAATTCTTTGATTCCTATTAGTGAAAGTGAGATTTGTTCTTTTTGAGATTCAATAATTTTCTCCTGTGTTGTAGAAAGTTTCGTGATGGCCTCATCATATCGCTGTGCGTCTTCTTGGTCTAGGTTACCAGAAATAGCTTTAATAATGGTTCCTACAAAATTGAAAGCTCCTCTTTTCGTTCTAAGGGTAGGTACTGCTTGTTTTAAGTTATCATTTATTAATTCTTGATTTGTTTTTAAAGATGAAATTATTCCTGTTAATTCTTGCTTATATGTCGAACTTTTCTGCGAGTTTTCCAGTATTTTATGAAATTCTTCACATCTGTTGTTCATTCTGTCAATTTCATTTATCATTGGCTGTAAATCGTATTGAGTAGCGATTGTCTATGACGTTAGCTTATTTTCGACTGTTCCAAGATAAAATGGGAACAGTACATCTTTGATCGGGGTATTTTTACTTCTCCTGTTGTCCAGAGGACGAAGCATCTGTAACAATACCGTGTTTTAGATGCCGTTGAAGATAGCGTTGCGTTCCGCGTTTAGTTTTAACGTCTACTGTATTATCGTCATTTATTTTTGTAATTACGTAAGGTCCAAAATAAGGTTTCATTAGTTTACTTGATTTTGTAATATTTTCAACATACACTTTTTCTCCAATTTTCCATTCAGTAGTATTAAGATTTTTCCTTTGTTTTTCTTGTGTTTTTTCCTTTCTTGAAATGTCCTTTCTTTTTATCTGATCGTAAAAAAGTTTCATTCTTTCTCGATGTTTACTGATTTGTTCTTGATAGGCAATGTTGTCGTAAAATAAATCCATAGGATTTCTTGTTTTGGTATGTCCTAAGAGTAGTTCTAATGGTGTGAAACCTGTTGCTTCAGTAATGCTATTATTATAAGCTATAATAGCTAATTGAACCTGTTTTTCTATATTTATATCTCTGTCTTCATTAAGACATCTTATGTGTTCCAATAGCGTAGAGTGGAATCTTTCAATATTTCCTTGAGATTCGGGATTTTTCGTTGTTGCAAAATGAATATTAAGTTTGTGGATTTTAAGAAATTCCTTCATTAGTTTATTATTAAATTCGGTTCCTTGATCGAAACAGATTTCTTCAGGTATTCCGTAGATCGTAAAATATTGTAACAGTGCTTCAGCTATTTCGTGTGGATTTTTGCTGTTAATTTTAATAGCTTGGCCCATGCGTGAAAATGATTCTATTATTGTTAAATATTTCTTTGATGATATTGAAAATATATCAACATAAATTCTTTCAAATGGGGCATTTGGTGTTTTTGTTATAGGTAGTAACGTTACTTCAGGGTGTCTGTTGTATTTTGTTAGTTTACATGTGTCACATCCATCAATAAAATTCTTGATTGATTTTTTCATATTCTTCCACCAATACGTTCGTTGTAAATGTTTAATGGTTTCCTCTATTCCTCGATGGTTATGAGGTCCTTCATGGTATTTCAAAATTATTTCTATTTGTTTCATCGGGTCTTTGATTATTCTCGCTCTCCTTAAACATCTGATTATCTTCGGTCCTTTGTCATTAAATTTATCGATAAAAACTTTGCAAAATTTTTGATACAATTTATCTTCTTCTGTGTATAAGTAAATTATTTTATTATTGGTCATATATTTGATCAACATTTGTACGTGGGATTTTGCATTCATAAATCATGCGTCCGTCATCGTTGCGATGATTAACTTCTAATTTTGTATTTATTCCTGTGCGTAATATAAATTGTATGTGTTTATTGTCCAAAATTGTATCTTGAATTTCAATTCCTTTCGTTGGTTCATATGTTGCGTTTGAATGAATAGTGTTGTCATCAGAATCTTCAATTTCTTCTACATTTTGTTCTGTGATTTTTATTCCTTTTTGGGCTATTCCTTGTCCGAATCTTGTTTGTTGTTGTTCTGGGCTTGTTGTTTCTGACTCGTCAATATCGATTCCAAGTTCTCTTAGTAATTGATCAATTTCGTAACTATCAACGTTTACATAAACTGATTGTAAATCATTATTTTCTTCGGGTGTCATTAAATTTAGTTGCTCTAACTGAATTTTGAATAATGCGTCAGCGTTATAGTTTAATTTACCTTTCTTATGTTTAATCTCGAAAACGTACTCTTCTAGTTTGATTTTCCATCTCATTAAACGACTATTCGGTTCTTTTAGAGACCAAAGCCAAATCAATGGTTTGTGATCGGTGTACAATGTAAATTTCCTTCCGTAAATGTAAGGTCGAAACTGTTTGACGGCGTAGACAACGGCCAAAAGTTCTTTTTCGATGGTAGAATATTTACGTTCGGTTTCTGAAAGCGTTCGAGGTGCATAGCAAATTGGTTTATCCGATCCAACGGTTCCTTGGGATAATACGACTCCTAGTGCTACGTCGGATGCGTCTGTTGTGATTATAAATTCTTTTTCGAAGTCTGGATATTGCAAAATAGGGTCATTCATAAGAAGCGTTTTACATTGTTCAAAAGCGGTTTCGTATTCTGCTGTTAGTTCAATTTTTGCATTTCTTTTTAAGCACTTTGAAAAGGTTTCGTTATAAGTGCAAAGTCTTGAATGAACTTTCTGTAGTATCTGAGAAGTCCTAGAAATGACTTAATTTCTTTTTTTGTTTTTGGTATTGGGTATTTTTGAATTGCTCTGATCTTTTCAGGATTTGGTTTTACTCCTTTTTCAGTTATTACATGTCCTAGATATTTTAATTCCTTTTTTAGAAAGTCACATTTTTCTAAACGTATTTTAAAATTGGCTTCTTTTAGGCGTTGTAGAACTTTGTTCAGTTTAGTTATATGTTCCTCTAGTGAACTTGAATATATGATGATGTCATCTAAGTATACAAGACAGGTATCTTCTTGTAATCCTCGAAGTACGTTGTCCATTAAGCTTTGGAAGGTTGCCGGGGCGTTCTTCAGTCCAAAGGGCATACGTCTGAATTCGTAATGTCCTTGTTCTGGGCTTGTAAATGCTGTTTTCGGGGCATCCTTGGGCTCCATTTCTACTTGATGATATCCACTCGCGAGGTCTAATGATGTAAAGTATTGTCCTCGTCCTAATTTATCAAGAATGTCGGCGATATTTGGAATTGGATATTTATCTTCGATCATCTGTTTATTCAGTTGTCGATAATCGATCACCATTCTCTTCTTTATTTTTCCGTCCTTTTCTGTAGTAATAATATGCACGGGTGCTGACCATGGGGATATACTTTCTTGTATTATGTCTTGTGATAAGAGTTTATTAATTTCCTTTTTAATTTCGCGTCGCATTTCTATTGGTTGGCGATACATGCGTACATACACTGGTTTGTCATCTTTCATATTTAATGAATGTTTAATTTCGTGAGTAAAGGTTAATTTCTGTCCGTCCAAATAAAATATATCCTTGAATTTCAACAATAAAATTTTTAATGAAGCTTTTTCTTCGATATTTAAATTGTCTTTATTTAAAATATTGTTTATTTCTTGTTCAAATACTTCTTTCGATGTAGTTGGTTGAATTCCTTTATTGTATGACTCAGTAAATTCTTGAACTGGTGTTAAATTTATATTATGAGTTTTTCCTGATGTTTTAATAATTTTATCGGTGATGTTGTTAATCCGTATTAAGGTTTTTCCATTATTTACTTCGATTAATGCGGGTGGTGATAAAATAAATTCCTTTTCTCCTAATTTGGTTCGTGTTTGGGGAAAATATGCAAGTCCGTTTGTCATGTTATTGACTGTGTATTCAACTACTTGAGAAGTGTTTGGAAAAAGTTTAATATCGTCTAAACTGGTATAATAGGGGATTTTTACTTTCGGTGTCTTAAGTACTTCTTCAACAGTGTCAATTTGTGCTTTAATTGTTTTTATTAAATCCATTCCTATAAGCATATCGTAATAATTTGAAAAATTAAAACAATAAAATACGTGTTCACGTTCTTCTTTAAAGATATCAGGTATTTTGACTTTAAGAGCTTTTGATCCTTCTTCTATGCCAGGTGGTGTTTGAATTTTGAATTCTTTGTTGATTGCATAATTATCTTTCATTGAATTATAAATTTCTTCACTTATCAGATATTTTGATGCACCTGTATCAATTAAAATTTTGTAGTTTTGAAATTTTAAATAAGGTAGTTGTGGGTCTAATTGGGCGTTGTATGTAATTATTCCGTGAGTTATCTTTCTTCGATTATCTCGGCGGCCATGATAAAATTTAGATCAGCATTTTGTTTTTCGGGCGTTTCTTTTTTGTTTATTTCTTCCTTAAGGCCCTCCTCGATTACTAAGTGTTCACTTTCGTCGCATTCATAAATTTCGTAATTGTAATCATTACATTCCTGTTGTTGAGTACAATAATTTTCATCGTCATAAAAAAATTCATTATCATAAGATAAAATTTCTTCTTGTTTTTTAAGCAATGAGTGTTGTAACCAAGGTCTTTTATTTTCACGTCGTATTGAAGATGAAGCGGGACGTTTAAAGGCTGTCGGATCAACTTCCATAGGCGTGGGTTGTTCATATCTCTGGTTCATGTACGGTCTGTACTGATTGTAAGGTGTTGGGGTGCTGTTTATTCTTTGACATTGTGCACGCTGTTGCATTTGTTGGTGTGGAAACTGCGCATGTTGGGGCAGTTGTCGTTGTGGAGGAATGAAGCGATGACCACTGTTTATCGCTGGTCTGTTCATCTGGAATATCGGCCTCGACTGTAGTGGGCGTCTTATCTGCGACATTGGCATTGGTGGCGTTGTATTTCTTAACGTTGGCCTATAACTGGGGTCAAGATAGCGTTTTTTCTGGAGATCGTAATTTTCTATTTCACTTGCTAATCCTTCTGCTGTTTCTATGTCATTTGGGTTTCTTAATTTTACTTCAAGTCCTATTCGGTCATTTATCATGTCGAGTCCAAATAAGAATGTGCGAAGAGCAATTGAATTGTATTGTGCAATCTTCATTTGACGAATGTTTATGTCATTTTCTTCCAAATTGATTTTTGATAAAAGTGTGTAAAGAGTAGCTTTAATTTTAGCGGCGTATTCTTTTGAACTGTCACTTTTCGATGGTCGAATGTTGTTTAAATCGTAAGCTAGTACGTCTTCAGATCTTTTGTCACCAAAACTGTGGACTAAAATTGCTTTGAGTTCCGGCCAGGTGTTCGGCATTCGATTTGCATCAAGGGCTTCACGGGCTTTTCCTTCGAGTTTTCCCATGAAAATCATTAGAAGTCTTCTCTGCATGCGAACATCGGGTTGTTGAGGATTGAGAAATTCATCAATTAGGTATTCACAAGCTGTTACATAACTTCTTAGCGTTGTTTTGTCACCGGAGAATGTTGGGATTAAATTTTGATCGACGGGTTTGATTTCTTGCGCCATGTTTTCTTCTGCCTTTTTAGTTTCTTGGACGGCCTCTAATATCGCGTTGAGATTGAAACGGTCAATTTTGGAAACGTTCGTTTTTGACAGGAGTGGGATGGCAAAATTTTTTAAAAGGTACTTACAGTATGATTATTATGTATTTCATTTAGCTCGTTTCTCTTGGGGATCCAAAACTAAGCGATTTGAGCGTCGTTTGGAGATTTCACCGGAAATTCGGCGATTGTAGCGTCCTTTCCTTCGGGGTTGGTTCTTGAGGATAATCCGTAAAGAGTTAACACTCCCCGTTACACTGCACGATTTTAGAGCACAATAACGTCGAGTTATCCTACCGACTGCGCCAGTTAACGTATTCACTACGTAACGATTGTTTTTAAAAAGTTTTATTTATTGAACACAATTACAATTGAAAGAATGAAAATACAAAGATTAATTTGAATAAGTAATTTGATACGAGCGCGAGCTGCCGGAGTCTGTCGGGAACTGACTGGAACTGGAACTGCCTGTTATCTCCAGGCGCTGGGTATTTATGGAGATGAGTAGTTGAATCAGCAAATGGGTAGGTGGCTGGTATGGTAACAATATATATTAGGGTGACCAGAAATTTTTTTATTTTTTTTTTATTTTCGCTCTTCTTCGAGTATAAGTTGAAGTGATCCCAAAGAAGTTCTGACACCAAATTACAGGCCAATCGAATAAAATTTAGAGGTCGCTCAAGTCAAAAGTATGAATTAAAATCTGAAAACCGTTTTTTTCTTTAAATAAAAATCAACGGTTTTATTAAAGTACTTGATATTCTATTATTATTGATACTCATAATCTATTTATTGTCGACATTAGACATTGGGTGCATCATTTAAGGCGGTAATTTTAGTCTCGATTTTCACACTTCCGCAAAACTTGGTGTATATTTTCGGATGACCGGTATCCTATTCGCTCTTTTTGGTCTTAAATATTCCCTTATACATTAAACTATAAGTTAAGGCCCTTTGCGCAACTTACTTTCACTTTATTTATGATGTACATCGAAAATTCACTAAGGTGCTCTGAGACGCGATTTCAGGATTTTTGTGGTTATTCATTAATGTATTTTGAAATTAGTTTGTGACGTATAATTATTCATTTTACCACTTAAATACATTATATACAAAGATATTATTCTAGTAAACTCGAAATATGGTGGAATATGGAATTGCTGTGAAATTTTTGGAAGTCCTCCTTGACAATACCAAATCGGTGTAATCTAATCAGAATCAAACTACTTACATAAAATTATTACAATCATATCAAGAATCACTACTTTAGACATTTTTCAAACTGGATTTTGTCGCATTTGGGAAACGCCGTTGATGATTTTGCACAGATTGGTATAAGTACTGCTTTTGCTCCTCCGAATTGGTAATTAGCGTGTTAAATTTCTTAACCAAAGCTACGGCTCGCTCAGCAGTGTCGTTAACCACTCGTAGATTGGACAAATATTGTCTACTCTGTTTGTAGCTTTCGATAGATTCCCATAAGCTCGGATCAACGTTAAGAAAATCTCTGTCAATTGCAAAACGCGAGAACAATTGGTCGGTTTGGTTTGAAACGAAGTCAGAAATATCTCGTTTTCTCCACAACTCTTCGGCACTATTGGCATTAATTTTCACGCGTTTTGACTGAAGTTCGCAGGCCGCATTGTTGTTCATGGCGTAGACAATTTTGTTCTTTTCATCCGTAGAAACATTTTCATCAGACAATGATAACCCGATCACTTCGTCTGACAAGTACCATAAATGGTTAGTGAATTTGTTAAGAGCGGCCACAGTTACAATTTCGTTTTCGTTTTCGTTTTTATAATCAATTAAGTCATGTAAAAATGTCAAATCGTTGTTTAGGCTAGCTAACGTTTGCGAAGCGGTGAACCACGCTTTAATATACACTTTAACGATAAATACATTTATGTCGCGTAATCCGTTTTCTTCATTCTTCTTCAGTTTGAATTGTTTCCTGAAAAAGTACATCTTCAATGAATAGATGACTTTAGCCATCCACCTAGCGTGGTGCACAGGTCCAGGTAAACGAAATTTGTGGTCACTCTTCGGAGAGGAACCCAAGAATACGATGACCAGTTCCAAAAGTTCGACTACTCTCAAGTTGAATTCCTGCAACAATTATTTTGCAATACAATGAAAGAAATCATGTAATTTATAAATATAAATTCATTTCACTGGTGGTTAATGAGATTGTATTTGTACCTGTATTTGCTCAAAAGCGAATGTAAGAATGTCACTTTTTGATGACTGCAGAGCTGATCGGACAGTCTCGTCAGCAATACCGGTCTCGAACTGGTCCATTTCTAAGGTAGGCCATGCCTTTGAAACCTCTTGAACAAAGCCACGTCAGGTCCTGAGGTTACCGTTGGTAAAGAAGTCTCGAACACATTTCTCAAGACGATCTCGTAAATGTGGTGCCGGCACGGTAGATATAGTAAGTTTCTATCCAACGTTTGCTCCAACAAATGGCAGGTACCATTACGTTGTCCTAAAAGTTAACACAAAATATGAAACGATGTATTGTTATTTGTAGTAAATATTGAAATAATGCATTATTATTCTGACGTAAGAAAATTATAATATATACCAGTATTTGTAGCAGTCGTGTCAAATGATAAGGCCTTAATGGAGTCTGTCAAGTTATTTTCTAGAATCACTTCGAATACCGCTTCAGCTTGTGATTGTCCCGTCCCCGATCCCAGTTTTGGCACCGCCAGAAGTTCCTCAACGCCGTCGCCAGTTACAACAACTTGCAAACGGTCCACAACATCCTTGCTTTGCAAATCCTGCATTAACCTCCCATCCCAATGAATGGTCAGAACGTTTTCTGATGCAAAGTTGTGTTTTAGATCTGATGCAATCTCTTGTAGATACGCAGCTCTTCTTTGACGAATCGTCTCAATGCTCAAAGAGGTGTCGTCCAGGTTATATCCTAAAGTCTTTAAGGTCGCTCCTAAGATGTAAAAAATCTCGATTACTTGTTCTTGTTCGGTCCAAAGCTTGAGCAACGTCTTTGGATATAATATCCAATCTCGTTGTTTTCGGATTTTCATCAAAAGCTTCCTCGGAGGACTGCGTGAATGTTTGATTAAGGAGTTCTGGGGGGGAATCATCTGATACCGAAGTCTCCCATTCCATGGGCATATCTGGTTCCGTTGGCGAATCGTCAATCTGCTCCTGTGGAAGTTGTTTTGGTTGTTCAACGCCACCTGTAGAAAATAATGTTTTATCTAAATCAGTTGATTATATATTATCAAATCTGAATTTTTTTAATGTATATAATCTATTGTAACATTTATTTTTTCAATAATATGTATTGATTGAAAACAGTTATGAAAGAAACATTTATCAAATTACTTTCACTTTACTATATCACTTTTGTAGGAATAGACTGTAAAAATATTTTAAATATAAGCTATGTGATATTAAACATTTTTATGCATAATAATTGCCACACTTAAATATACTGCCAAAACTAATATTAAATAGTTATAGTGCACTAACCTCTAATATCAGAACTGCTGGAACGTGGGCGCAATTTACGTGGCTGATGTTGAGCGATATAAAGTCGCTTTGCATCTTCATCTTGTATGAGATCTAACACATTTTTAGATGAAATCTCGAAAACCTTATCTAAGGTTTCAGAAAAGGTATCGATGGCAGTTTTGTGCGCGATAGACACCCTGTTCCGGTTCTCTTTTAGCTTTAACCAACCCAAATGTAACGCTTCCAACTTCTTTACAGCATTAAATTCCGTTACAGTTGGAATTTTTGCGTTTATATAAACACTGGTAGCCTCCCTTATTGCGTCTTTGGTGCTTCGTGAACCGTCTGATTTCGCGAAAAATGGTTGTAACACAACAAACTCAACACCGTTCTATTAGTTGGCAGGCCAACATCTCCGATCCGATCAATTTCCGGCCCCACCAAATAATGTTTATTGACGGGTTGAGGTGGCATGTTTTGACAGCGACGTCAGACTACAGACTGAAATATAGGTTATTCGACTTTCGACATTGTGTTGTTTTGGTAGTACTGTTTGAACGATGCAGATGGCGCTGAACGATGCAGATGGCACGATGTGCCATCTGCATCGTTCAAACAGTACTACCTAGTCGGAATGAATCTTTGAAAAAAACTCTGACAAACCGCAATTAAACCGTAACTTGATTTAAATAGTTATAGATCGTTGTACACAATGTATTTAGGTGATCAAATATATAATTAGGCGTAAAAAACTAATTTCAATCAATAGATACAAAAATCCTGAAATCGCGTCTCCGAGCACCTTAGTGAAATTTCGATGTACATCATAAATAAGGCGAAATAAAATTGCCTTAACTTTTAGTTTAATGTATAAGGGAATATTTAAGACCAAAAAGAGTGAATAGGGTACCGGTCATCCGAAAATATACACCAAGTTTTGCGGAAGTGTGAAAATCGAGACTAAAATTCCCGCCTAAAATGATGCACCCAATGTCTAATATCGACAATAAATAGATTATGATTATCAATAATAATAGAATATCATGTACTTTAATGAAATATTACGTTACTGCAACGTATTTGTTGGTTTCACGGATTCCACGGATTTTTATTTAAAGAAAAAACCGATTTTCAGATTTTAATTCATACTTTCGACTTGAGCGACCTCTAAATTTTATTCGATTGGCCTGTAATTTTCATTGGGATCACTTTCACTTACACTCAAAGAAGAGCGAAAACATTTTTGTTCTGGTCACAATAATATATATAAAGTATACGAAGTCGCCTCAAAAATAGGTACAGACTCTACGTTCACGACTCTATAAAACGTTGTTACCTCTTTTTCGTGAGGTGACAACGTTTTGCATTAAAAATTATACCATTCGATTCAGAATGTTATGAAACGTGTAAATCCGAAAAAAGTGTCTGTCACAAAGATACCCCCAAGCATGTCATATATAAAAATAGTTGAGCAGTTGACCGCTGACGCTAGCATCTTTTCGATTTAGAGACTCCGAATACGCTATGGTCTCCTAACACGCAAACTGTACCTTGATGCTTCGGAAGTATTGGCAACACAGCATTGTGTATATGCGTTTATAAGAGATACGTAAACACCTCATGCTATTTAAGTCTAGTTTTGTAATAAAACCAAGTGTAGTTATAGTAAAAAATTAAAACTTCAAAATGATATCTAGAGGACAGATGATGGTGGCACTTGCAAGGAATAAAGATAAGATACATTACACTATTACAAGTATAGAATTAATCAATTGTAATTATTTTACGACAAATAAAAAAAATAATATGTAGGAACTATGCAATATGCCGAAACTTTTTTTCGTAAATATTTTGTATACATGGAGGTTTTCTAATAAGTATACATACTCTCAATCAGAGCTGGGCAGGATTCGAATCATTGAGGATTTGATTCCTGGATTCGATTCCTTTTATAGGATTTAATAAAGGAATTCGAATACTTTAGTGAATGAATTCGTGATCTGGATTCGGTACATTTTACTTAAAGGATTCGTATTTGAATCCAGAGGTAGGTGATTTGAATCCTTATAAAAGGATTCGAATCCTCATAAAGGATTTAAATCTTCGCAAATAATTCAAATCATCGCTATTAAGGCTACGATTCGAAACCAATTAATGCAAATAGTCGAATATTTGAATCACAAAATTATTCATATTTAAATATGTTTTTAAACGAATAAATCCAAAATTTAAATATTTGAAATTTTTGAATAGTTCAATATTAGTGAATGCTTAAACCTGAAAATTTGAATCTATTTGCAACCATTAACATTTTTAATATCGCCGTCAGTTTTTGTTGACAAAAATGTTCAAAACCTGATTATTTGCAGACTAAATATCTGATTAATTAATTATTTAAGTAAATGATGAGTTATTGAACTTCACGATAAATCAGTATTTTATACGCATGGCGCATGAAGTAAAATTTCGAGTTTAGAAAAGCCCCGAGGAAATTTGTCTCGGATCTTCATGCTTAATCAAGGAGTGGAAACACTCGTCAGAAATTTAATAGTTATTTATGTAATAAGTGTGTAAAATTGAGCTTTATGGCATGAGTTCAGATGATGTTTCGTGACGAGCCGAAGGCGAGTCACGAAACATCTGAACGAATGCCATAAAGCTTATTTTACACACGCATTACATACACAACTTTTTGCACGTCATACCGTAAACAAGTACAATATAGTATTTAAAAATTAGGTTTATTTTGACTTTAAATTTCAATAGGAATTATTTGTTATTATTAACAGTTAAGTTTATAGTAAAATGGGAGCAATTTTGTATATTGACTCCTGAAGCTGTAAGTGCTGGTAACATAACATTTTGGGAATCGGCATTTGCTTCTGATATATTATTTCCAATATTCACATCTTCACGGTTTTGGCATTCCTTAATAGAACTACTATGTGCGATTATAGTGCTGTCTTTTGCCTTATTGGGTTCTATATATTCTATGTTATCATTTGTAGTCAAATTTTCTATTCTGGGTTCTACATAATTACTTGAACTTGGACCTGCTACAAATGGATTTTTCATAATTGCGACCGCTGTTTTGATTTTATTATTAAGGGAATTATTAATGTAGCCTTCGGCTACAGCGGACGATTTCCATCCACCATGTTTCTTAATTTGTACTAAGTTAGCTCCAGTATTGGCCAATAATGTTGCGGATGAGCGTCGAAAACAATGACCCGTGAAAAGATGTGGATTTTTTAAATGTAAATATTTCGCAATAATAGATGGACAGCTTCCAAACGTGTTAATGAAAACTACTTGATTGGTGCATCGTCCGTTTGCATATTTTATAAAGAATTTTCTATCTACCGCACTTTTATTGGTCCGCAATCTTGAATACTTTTGGTAAAAAGAGATATAATCTATATCAGATTCATTATCGTTGACAATAGTAAAGGTTCTTGGATTGTGAGTTTTCGTATCAGGAATGCTAATAATTAACATATTGTCAATTTCGTTTATATCCTCTTTTTTGATATTGTACAATTCGTGTCTGCGGCATGCCCCAAAAATCCCAAATATTAATGCCACCTGAAATGCCTATTTCAATATATTGTTAAAATGGTTTAATTAAAAATAACCAACCTTAATCATAAGAAAACTGTCATCTGGGGCTTCCTTCAAAAATGCCAATATTTCGGATTTTGAGAGAGTTTTAGATTTGTTTGCCTTTAATCCTACGCCATTCTGTTTGATGAAAGCTATTAATTTGCTATATTTTCCAATTTGCACATTATGTTTTGTAGCGAGGGTGCATTTTAACATTGAAAATATAGACCAAATGCTAGAGGGCTTATATTTTCTGCAAAGATCGGCAAAATATGCTAATAAAGTATTCTCTGAATACCTTCTAATGGTTCTAGGTTCACACCACTTGATAAATTCCTGGTAGCGATTTTCATATATTACCCTTGAATTTTTCGGTAGTAGTTCTAAACTCGCTATCTCTGCTTCCTTTACTACATCTGGTGGTGTGCAGCTTTCCGCGTCGGATGTATCATCCACTTCCATGATGAACTACTATCGATGTACTCGTGTCGCGAAAATTTGATTGATTGTTCTGACAGCAGGTATTTCGATGACAGCGTATCATAAAATTCCTTTATGCATTCGATACCACTTTTATGGTTGGATACAAATAAACAATGTAACATTTGCTAAATGCCACCTTTTGACATTGATTAGAGTTTGTAAAGTGTCAACTTTTAAGATGAAAGTGCAAAAAATACTTTATTAACACCCTGAATAAACTTCTGAAAAATAGATATATTCTGTTGATTTTATATGGAATAATATTTTCTCGCAAAGTTGAAAATAAAAACGTGGTCCACCTATCCTGGGACAATCTGTATGTGTACTTAACAGAAAAAAATATTTGTACACTTAGTTACTATACTTTCTTGTCACGTGTAAGATATTTATATCAAAATATTATTAAATTAACAAAATTGATCTCTTTGGGTATACTTTTAAGTAGCGATTCTTCTCAAGTAATTTCAGTTGTAGAATGAACTTATATTTTTATTTATTTTCAATTTGTAAAGAGATTTTTTCCTTAAATAAATAACCAACATATTTTAAATTTTGCTACAAGTCTTTTTTTTGTAATAAACAATTAATCGAGTTCATTTCTATCCGTCCACTTGTAATCCGTCATAAAACTAGTCTTGGTAATATTATTAATCTTAGGTTAAGGCCTTTAAAAAATAATTTACAGCAATATCTGATCATATGGCACAAGACAGAGCTGGGATAAATCCTCAAAAACAGGATTCGAATCACGAATCCGAATCACCTAATATGATTCGAATCACGAATACTCGAATAAAGGATTCGTAAGTGAAAAATATGATTCGAATCAAAGATTCAAATCCTCATTTTTGAATCACGGATACAAATCCTTTAAAAATAAATTTGAATCTATTATTTGTAACCAGTAATATTTTATTCCATCAGTTTCTATTAACCAAAATGTTCAATTACCGACTAAATATCTGATTATATAATGATTTTAATGAATGATGATATATGTGTTATTGAACTTCATTTTAAATCTGTTTTATACGCGTGGCGCATGAAGTAAAATTTCGAGTTTAGAAAAGCCCGGTGAAAATGTTTCTCGGGTCGCTGCGCGACCCTCGACAACTTTTCTACGCGGGGCTTTTCTAAACTCAAAATTTTACTTCATGCTTAGTCTGGGAGTGGATAACACTCGTTCTTAGAAGTTTCAAATTAAAGGATCACTCTAGATTACTAAGTTTATTACCATTTTACAAAGGCTACAGCTCGAAGGACCAATCATGGTCTTCGGAGACTGAAGGACTACAGGGAATCGAAGTTTATTTACAAGAAAACAACGAATATCTGAAGGTTTACAGCATGGATAGGAAAGAAAACATCTAATTTTTAAAAAATATCGAAGTTGGGCTGGTTTTCAGTGCGTTTATAACTTCACTTTAAATCAGTGTTTTATACGCGTGGCGCATGAAGTAAAATTTCGAGTTTAGAAAAGCCTCGTGAAAATTTGTCTCGGGTCGCTGCGCGACCCGAGACAAATTTTCTACGCGGGGCTTTTCTAAACTCGAAATTTTATTTCATGCTTAGTCTGGGAGTGGACCGTCAAGATTTTCTAAATGTCGAGATTTTCGATATTTCTAGATTTATGTCGATTTATTCACAGTTTGTTATTGTATTAAATGCAACATTAATATTGAATAAAAACGGTTTTTCACCCATTAAGAGCCGAGCAAATTATAAAGTTAACTCAAAAACTTAATTTTAGGTAAAATGTTGCATCTTTTTCTATGATTTCAATGAATGATTTATTATATTACGTACGCCGATTTTTTAAAAGAGTTAAATTTAAAATTCAAACGAGTGTTGTCCACTCCCAGACTAAGCATGAAGTAAAATTTCGAGTTTAGAAAAGCCCCGCATAGAAAATTTGTCGAGGGTCGCGCAGCGACCCGAGACAAATTTTCGCGGGGCTTTTCTAAACTCGAAATTTTACTTCATGTGCCAAGCGTATAAAACACTGATTTAAAGTGAAGTTAAAAATGCACTGAAAACCAACCCAACTTCGATATTTTTTCAAAATTAGATGTTTTCTTTCCTATCCATGCTGTAAAGTTTACAGCATGGATACCCTGTAGTTCTTCGGAGACCGAAGAACTACAGGGAATCGAAGTTTTTTTTACAAGAAAACAACAAATATCTGAAGGTTTACAGTGTAAACCTTCAGATATTTGTTGTTTTCTTGTAAAAAAAACTTCGATTCCCTGTAGTTCTTCGGTCTCCGAAGACCATGGTTGGTCCTTCGAGCTGTAGCCTTTGTAAAATGGTAATAAACTTAGTAATCTAGAGTAATCCTTCAATTTGATACTTCTAAGAACGAGTGTTGTCCAGTCCCAGACTAACCATGAAGTAAAATTTCGAGTTTAGAAAAGCCCCGTGAAAATTTGTCGAGGGTCGCGCAGCGACCCGAGACAAATTTTCACGGGGCTTTTCTAAACTCGAATTTTTACTTCATGCGCCACGCGTATAAAACATTAATTTCAAGTGAAGTTAAAAATATAGTATTAACGTTAGATATTTTTCATGGTTAAGTAACCAAATATGCATTTACAAATATTTGAATTATTCAAAAATTAAAAAATTCAAATATGAATAATTTAGTGATTTAAATATACATATTAGAATATTTAACTATTTGAATTAATCGAATTCGAATCCCAGCCTTAATAGCGATGATTCGAATTATTTAGGAGGATTTGAATCCGTGTATGAGGATTCGAATCCTTTTATAAGGATTCGATTCCTTTTATAAGGATTCGCGCCTTTTATAAGAATTCAAATCCTTTAAAAAAAATGTAACGAATCCGGATCACGAATCCGTTTTCATTAAAGTATTCGAATACCTCTTTTGAATCCTCTAAAAGGATTCGAATCCGGGAATCGAATCCTGAATGATTCGAATCCTGCCCAGCTCTGGCACAATAGGTTAAATATAATATCTCATTAACTAAAAATATCAGTAGCTCCAATAATAGTATTTTTACTAGAAACATTAATAATAATAATAATGGTAATGAATTTAGGTTTCTTTTCAATAAAAATCCTCTAGTAATCGATGAAAGTGCTGATGTAGACGAATACTATACACTTTTCTGGGATCATTTCAATTGGTGCTTTCAAGTTGCATTTCCACTTAAACGTCTAAACATTAATATCAGTAGAGACAAGATAAACTTTTCTGATAGTTTGCATGAGCAGTACTTAGATGTAAAAGAATTAGCAAGACTGAAAAATGCAACGCACAGTGTGCACTTGAATGAACTTTATAAATGTAATAGAAAACAACTTCATAAAAGTATAAAACTTGAAAAAATGTCTCACAACTAAAAACTTATTGATGCTGCAAGTAACAAAACCAAAAAACTATGGAATATTATTAACAAGAGCAGTAATTCAAAACAGATCCAAAGACCTGACCATATGCATATTGATAATATAAAATGTACGAATAATAGAATAATAGCGAACGAATTTGGAATGAGTTTCGTAACTAATATAGACAACTTGTTGAACTTACGCCTAAATTCAGCCTTATTTGTATGTTCAGTGTCGCCTGTAATGGCCAATACAATGTACTTCTACCCTGTTACAAGCAATGAAATACTACATATTATTCACAAGCAGAAAAATAAAGCCGCTGGTTGGGATTTCATTCCAATGAAACTAGTTAAACAATGCAGTGACTTAATTGCACCTTTTCTAGGTAACTTGGTCAATGTATCTATTTCTACTGGACAATTTCCTAACTTGTTAAAAACATCGAAAATTGTACCAGTACAAAAAAAGGGCGATGTTCACTGTATTGACAATCACAGGCCTATATCCTTGCTTAGTTGTTTTTCGAAAATTATAGAAAATACTGTTCTTGAGCGACTGTATCAGTATTTGATGTATAATAATACATTATATACTAATCAGCATGGTTTCCGGGCTAATTATTCTACTGAAACTGCATCACACTGCCTTGTTCAACATGTTCTTAGTGAACTCGATGTAAAAAATCATGTGTATGGTATATTTTTTGATTTAACTAAGGCTTTTGATGTCATTGATGTAGATTTCTTATCAAAAAAATTACACACTATTGGAATAAGAGGGACCATTAATGGCTGGGTCAAATCATTTTTAACTAATCGTCGAACTACCGTCTTATATAAAGATAGCCGTCTGAGCTCGGTGTAAGAATAGGCTCAGAGTATGCCCGCTTGTCGTAAAAGGCGACTAATAGGGCCTTCTGTCCGAAGTCCTACACTATGTATCCTCACCTCACATCAAGCCCTTTCCGGCCGTCGTGTCGTGGCTAAGGAACTGCACAGGGTGCCTAACGATGCCGGCTGTCTTAGAAAAGCCGTTATACCACGTGCCCTTGGGACATATCTGATATGACCCAAGGGTGAAGGGGGTCTTGGCTTAACCGCCCGGGCCGAGAGGAGACAACCTCACATAAACCCCATGGTCACGGTGGAACAGCCTATGCCTACTTCCATGGCTGCTAGCAAGCACTGGTAGCTGGCCAGATGGGTGTCTGGTCACCAATAGGCGGACTCTGGATACCTGCCGACCTCCAGATTTCAATAGGCTTACTCAGGCAAGGGAGCACGGCTTGAGTGGACCTTTATTTCTGCCCATCTCGTGGGATCATTTATCCACCATAAAGATAAAACCGAAACCCCGGACAAGGGGGGGGAGCCTCGTGACTTCACAAGTGGAGGCGATGGAGATTGGGGTCAATCCCGCTCCAGAAAAGCCAGCGACACAGACCTCTCCAGAAGGCGAGCGGGAGACAGTTTCCCCTGGCACAGAGGAGAGGCTACTAGCAGGACCCAGCGATGAGGACATCGAGAAGATGACAAACCTCTCGCTAAAACACAAGAAATTCGGGGGGCCGCAAGAAAACGACTCTCCAGAATTCTCAAGAGCGGAATACCGTACGAGACCGCCTTGAGCACTGTAATCGAGCAAGGCCGTAAACGTCGTGAGGTCGAAGGGACGGGTACCCACCCCGAAGGGGCGGAAATCCAACCCAAGGCCGACACGACAAAAAAACGGCAACGCTCTGACGTGACCACCCCTGAGCAGGGCGTAAAAAAGACCTGCAAAAAGGACACACCGACAGACGTCACTGCGAGGGTGTCGAAGTTGTCGTACAGGGCTGCAGTCGCGGGTATCAGAGTGGGTATAATCCACACTGACTACCCCGGCACTGCCCTGACGACTGAGCAACTCACGACCCTTCGCAAAAGCATTATGGCGGAAGTAGACAGGCTGCCGGACAACGGACCGCCTGTCAGGTTCCAGGGATGCATAGCAAGGCCAGGCTGGCTGCTCCTGACCTGTGCGAATGAGCCAACCGTCTCATGGCTGCAGGAGGTGTTAGTACGCCTGCAGCCGTGGAGCGACGCGAGGCTCAAACTCGTACGGGGAAAGGAGCTGCCTAAACCAAACATATGCGTGGCCTATATCCCAGACGACGAAGCAGGAGAACGGCTCGCGTCAGAAGTAGTCCTTAGAAGACTGAGGGTCATGAACCCGGGACTGCAGGGTCAGGAGTGGGTAGTTCTACGCCATGAGGATGCAGGACCTGGGCAGACCTGGACGTTTTCGATGGACGACGGGTCATTGGCCTATCTCAAGGAGATGGACCTCAAACCCTACTTCGGCTATATACAGGTGACGTTCAGGGTCAAAGGCAGGGATAAGGAGGCCAATAAGCCCCCTGCTGCAGAGCCAGGGGAGACAGAGGAGGAGCGGACTCCAACCACCCTCTCAGTCGACCAGGTGGCCGGCGGCAGCGAAACACCAAGTGAACCCCAAAGGACACATCCTAGGCCTACATCGGCCAAGGGTAAGGGTCCACTAAGAGGCAAGGCACACCCAAAGAGGGGCGGTAAATCGACCTTCCGGGGAGCAAAATCACCGTCGGGTAAGTGATGTATCCGACGGTGAGATGTGTGCAGGCCAACCTGCACCATGCCAAAGGAGCCTCTTTTCTCCTTGGCAAACGGTTCAGAGAAGAGCGTGCAGATATCGCCTTCATACAGGAGCCATGGGTGACTAGCACAGGCCGGATAAGCGGCCTGAGCAACATACCAGGTAAGGTAATTACATATAGTTCGGGGCAAAAACCCAGAGCTTGTATATTAATCCGTAAGGACATTGAATACTTTCTGTTGACAGGATACTGCACCAGAGATGTAGTCGCTGTGCAGCTGAAACTTCCGGTGGGGAAGAGCAGGCTGGACGTAATAGCCTGCTCGGCATACTTCCCGGGGGACAGCGCAGACCCACCACCTCCAACAGCTGTGAGAAGACTGGTGGCCCACAGCAAGAGGGAGAATATTCAGCTTGTTGTGGCCTGTGACGCCAACGCACACCATCTAGCATGGGGCAGCACTGACACCAATCCGAGGGGTGAGTCTCTATTAAACTTTATTATGGGGGAAGGGCTAGCTATACTTAATACTGGCAACGAACCTACCTTTGTTACGAAAAATCGCGCAGAGGTATTAGATATTACTTTCTGCTCAAACTACTTGAGCACAAAAATTTCCGAATGGAAGGTGTCAGAAGACCTCTCCTGCTCTGACCATCGGAACATTCAATTTAACATTGAAGCAGGCACTAGACCAATAGTGGAATACCGTAATGCTAGAAGCACTAAGTGGGGCGGTTATACGCGTACACTTGGAGAGCTTCTGGGATCAACGGCACCCACTATTAAAAGTCATGAGGATATTGAGATGGCGGCGGAGCATATCTGTCGATCAATCGTCTCAGCGTACCATGAAAATTGTCCACTACAAAGGAAAAAGGACAGTAGAAATGTCCTCTGGTGGAACAATACATTAGAAAAAATGCGAAAAGAAGTCCGGAAACTATTCAACCGGGCTAAGGAGGCGGGCAAATGGGAACCGTACAGTACGGCTCTAACGGAGTACAATAAACAAATTCGCAGGGCCAAGAGGGAATCTTGGAGGAAGTTCTGCGAGGGTATTAAAGATACTCCCCGTAGTGCAAGAATCCACAAGATTCTAGCCAGAGAGCCGGCGCAAGCACTTGGGTCGATAAAACGACCTGATGGCTCATATACGGCCTCTGGTAAAGAGACGTTAGAGATCCTGGCCCAAAATCACTTCCCAGATTGTTCCCTTCTAAGTAACGAGACACCGGATACAATGCTTCCACGGGATCGAACTAAGAGACCGGGGAAGCAGGACTGGAAGGTGGTAAACAAAATCGTTACCTACAGATCAGTAAGTTGGGCGGTTAAATCCTTCCAACCATACAAAGCACCAGGAATAGATGGGGTCTTCCCTGTCTTACTCCAAAAAGGCTTGGAAAAAGTAATCCTCCACCTTATAAGACTGTTCAGGGCGAGCCTAGCGTGGAATTACATTCCAACTAGCTGGTCGGAAGTAAAGGTAGTCTATCTACCTAAGGTGGGAAAAACAGATCCCCTACCAAAATCCTTCCGACCTATAAGCCTGATGTCATTTATCCTAAAGACCCTGGAAAAGGTGCTGGATGGCTACATCAGGAGGGAGATACTGAGTATTAACCCTGCCTACCAAAAGGGGAAGTCAACGGACTTGGCGCTGAATAACCTAGCCGGGAAAGTTGAGCAAACCCTGGACTACAAGGGAATTGCGGTAACAGCTTTCCTGGACATAGAAGGGGCCTTCAACGCTGCTCTGACGGGATCACTCTGCAAATCCGCGAGGGACAGAGGGGTTCCACCGGCTATTACAGGCTGGATCAGAGCAATGCTCGACACCAGAACCGTGACAACGTCACTATGTGGCGACACGGTCAAGCTGAGGACTGCCAGGGGATGCCCGCAGGGAGGGGTTCTTTCCCCCCTGCTGTGGTCTTTACTGGTAGACGATCTGCTTGCAATAATAGATACGCTTGACGTCGAAGTGCAAGCGTATGCTGATGACATAGTCATTCTTGCAAGGGGCACGGATGAAAACCAAATCTGTGAAGCCATGCAGGAGGCACTGGATGCGACTCAGAACTGGTGTATAGGGGAACGGTTAAACGTAAACCCTAGCAAAACATCAGTTGTCTCGTTCACGAGAAGGAGGATCCTGAAATTGAGACCTCTTACTCTACGGGGAGAAACCATACCATTTGTGGAGGAGGCGAAGTATCTAGGAATCACCCTGGATAAATCGCTGAATTGGAACTCCCACTTGGACAAGACAATCCGCAAAGCAAGGTACGCCCTGTGGACGTGCCATAGAATTTGCGGGAAGTCATGGGGATTAAACCCCAAGCAAATGTACTGGCTATATGGTTCGGTCATAAAACCAATAATAACCTATGGCAGTATCGCCTGGTGGCCGATTACAACTCGAAAAACGGCCATATCAAGGCTCTCCTCACTGCAGAGAATGGCGACAGTGGCGGTAACTGGAGCCATACGCACTACCCCATCAGCGGCGCTAGAAATGCTACTGAACCTCACCCCCCTGCATATCCTAATACAGGGCGAGGCCAGATTGGCAACGTATCGATATCACCACGCGGCCCTATTGGATCCGAAGGTAATAGTCTTCACACCAAATGGGCTGTCAACTGCCATTGAGGCGGATGACACCCTAAGTATGAGGACTGACTACGCAGTCACGGACTACTGCGAGGATCAGCCGTACAAGGTCCTGTTCCCAAGCAGGGACGACTGGGAGCGACACAAAATCACCCCAGAAAAGGCTGACTCCTACTGGTACACTGACGGCTCAAAACTGTCCACTGGAACAGGAGCCGCAGTCGTCGGACCAAGGACTGAACTTTACTACAGCCTTGGCAGGTATGCTACCATACTTCAGGCTGAAATATACGCCATTGAAATGTGCGCCCACGAAATCCTTTCAAAGGGTTGGGCGGCCCTTAGGGCCCTGGCATCTTCTAGATGCTCCTCGCTGGCTGTACGGAACTGTAAGAAAGCCCTCTGCCAAATGGCACAGGTAAACGGGGTCAGTCTGATGTGGGTGCCAAGCCACTCTGGCGTGAAGGGAAACGAATTAGCCGATTCCCTAGCCAGAGAGGGGGCGCGTACAGCCTACATCGGACCAGAACCCGCTCTGGGGATACCCAGATCAACAGCTAGAGACCGTAACAACGGATGGATGAGACACGAGGCACAGGATTTCTGGCAAAACCGCCCTGGGATGAGACATTTCAGAGCGGTAATAAGTGGACCATCTGCGGCCAGGACGGCCTCATGGTTGAAGCTGAGCAGATCAGATGTTCACACATTAACTGCTCTCTTCACTGGACACAGCCGTCTAAGGCATCACCTTAATAAACTAGGACTAAGCGACACCACTGAGTGCCGCCTATGCCTAGAGGATGATGAAACAGCAGAGCACGTCATATGTGCTTGTCCAGCTGGCGACCAGATCAGGACCACAGTGTTTGGCACACCGAAGCTAAACCTGAAGGACCTGGAAAAAACTTCACCTGACAAGATCCTTGACTTCATCAAGAAGATGGACTTGGAAGGTGAGTTGTAAGGTCGGATGTTCGACCATAATTGTGAGCCACAATAGATCCTTGCGGTCGCAGTAGAGGGTAGCATAACTACCCACTCACTTTCAATAGAATAGAATATATAAAGATCGTAAATAGGGGAACTCCTCAAGGTAGTACTCTTGGACCTCTATTGTTCTTAATCTACATCAATGACATGCCACGTTATATCTTAAACGGTTCCACTTTTATGTATGCCGATGATACAACAATTGTTGTTTCTGACTGTTCACCTGTTACTGCAAAACAGAAAGTGTATGACGTTTTAACATCTTTTCAGACTTGGTGCAATAATAATAAAGTTTTAATTAATCTGACAAAAACTAAAATAATTCATTTTTCAAATATATATTCAAAACATCCAGCACATAGTTTTGTGACCAACGACGCAATTATCAAAACAGACGATGGCACCAAATTTCTCGGTCTACACGTGGACAAACAGTTAACATGGTCCACACATATTGATGAACTCTGCAAAAAACTAAATAAGCAATTTTACTTAATTATGTCGATTAAGAATACCTTACCTCAAAATAATCTGCTAACAGTTTACTACGGAATTGTCTATTCTCTGATAAGCTACCATATTACAATATGGGGTAATTCTCGCGACAATGATAGAGTATTTGTCATACAGAAGCGCATTGTGCGTTGCATATTTAATCTGCATTTTACTGAGACATGTAAATATGTATTTAAGTCTAAACAAATACTGACATTGCCTTGTATATATGCTCCTAAATTATTGTGTTATGTACATACAAACTTAAATAAATTCTTGGCGCAGGGATCACATCATAACTACCCATCACGATTACGGGAAAACCTGGTACTGAATAAACACAAACATTCTTTCTATGAGAGATCTCCAAACCATGCAGGAATTGCGTTATACAAATATTTACCAACATACATAAAGACCCTAAAATACAGTTTATTTAAATCACGAATTATACATATATTTGCAGTTAATGCATTCTACAATATGACTGAGATTGTCACCTATATTAAGGGTCTTAAATGAACACCATGTATATGCTACCCTCAGAAGTACTGTCTACTTATTGTATATTTATTGTTTGTGCTATATTTATTTTTTATTATTATAGTAACTAACTTTTATATCTATTTTTTTTTTAATTGACTTGTCATATGTTATAAATATGTAACCTCGCATGACCAATAAAGATATGAATATGAATATGAATAAATAATTGTAAATATTACATCTAAAATATCTGGTATCAAAAATTACCGATATTTTCAATATTGATACTTTTCACTATGATGTGATGTATTTTAAACTAACAAGTGTCTTCCACTCCCAGACTAAGCATGAAGTAAAATTTCGAGTTTAGAAAAGCCCCGCGTAGAAAATTTGTCGAGGGTCACGCAGCGACCCGAGACAAATTTTCACGGGGCTTTTCTAAACTCGAAATTTTACTTCATGCGCCACGCGTATAAACCACTGATTTATCCTGAAGTTCAATAACTCATATATCATCATTTACTAAAATAATTAATTAATCAGATATTTAGTCCGTAAATAATTAGGTTTTGAACATTTTTGTTAATAAAACTGATGGTGATATTAAAAATGTTAATGGTTGCAAACAATAGATTCAAATTTATTTTTAAAGGATTTATATCCGTGATTCAAAAAACAGGATTCGAATCTTTGATTCGAATCATATTTTTCTCTTAAGAATCCTTTATTCAAGTATTCGTGATTCGAATCATATTAGGTGATTCGGATTCGTAATTCGAATATATTGAGAGCAGAGCTGGGATGAATCCTCAAAAACAGGATTCGAATTACAAATCCGAATCACCTAATATGATTCGAATCACGAATACTTGAATAAAGGATTCTTAAGAGAAAAATATGATTCGAATCAAAGATTCGAATCCTGTTTTTTTAATCACGGATATAAATCCTTTAAAAATAAATTTGAATCTATTGTTTGCAACCATTAACATTTTTAATATCACCATCAGTTTAATTAACAAAAATGTTCAAAACCTAATTATTTACGGACTAAATATCTGATTAATTAATTATTTTAGTAAATGATGATATATTTTCGGACATTCGTCGTATTTGAAAAGACATCAAATTCAAGCTTTAAGCGAGTGTTACACACACATTAAGCTCAAAATATATTACTAAAGCAGTATGCTAAAGATACATATTTTGAACTTTACAATATTTCAGTGATTTAGACGCGTGGCGCGCATGAAGTAAAATTTCGAGTTTAGAGAAGCCTAATATAATTGTCTGAAAATTAGGCTTTACTAAACTTGAAATTTTAGGTCATGCGCGCCACGCGTATACAACACCGATTTATTTAAATATCATTTACACACACATCAAGCTCAAAATATATTACTAATTAAAGATACATAGTTTGAACTTTACAATATTCCAGTGATTTAGACGCCTGGCGCGGCGCGCATGAAGTAAAACATAGAGGTTAAAAAAGCCTAATTTAGTTTGGTTGCTCCGCTGCGCTACGCGACCTTGTCATTTTTTTAGTTCTATGAATTTATTATAATTCCAATATACTAAAACTTCTATGTTCCGTTTGATCTATCTACTACATAAAACTCTGTATGAATTAAAATTACGAATTTACTGGTAGCCGTATATCATTTAATAAAAAAATCATAAGATACGTTATTTTAGAGATCAAAAACTGGGTCTAGGTCTGGAACAGCCATTTGATTATATCTATATTTAAGTATACATTAAAAGTTATTATCTTAGTTCGAAAAATAAATTATTTAAAAATCATTACCCTAAAAATAATAAAGTCACACATACATCTGCTATTCTTTATTACCTGTATTTTGCTCTGTTAAAAGTACTTCTAAAATCTATTTGGTCTATTCAATTAACAAAAAAATAAAAATAGGGACATAATTCTAGCCATGTTTAGGTAAAATACTTAAACGGGTACTTGTAAGAGTACGTTTAACAGCATTATTACTTGAAATGTTCATTGTAATATTGAATAACAGGTGTAAGCGCAAGACTATTATTTTAATATAATAAGAAATAAAAAACAAAACAAAACGGTGTACTAAAATTGTTCAAAGTAAGCATACGCTTCTGATAAATTACATATTATTAAATGAATATTATATATTTATACTAATATAATATGGAGAGGAGATTGTTATTCTTATATATTTCAGAATGGACAGATGATGAAATTATATTATTAAAACAACATTTTAAAAATTATATTCAGAAAAAATCGTATCTCAATGGAGTCGCAATAAAGGCATTTTTAGAGAAAACGGGCATAAAAAGAACCGCGGTGGTTTTAAGAGCTAAATTACAGCATCTGATGCAATAACTTTAATTTTTCTCATATACTTTTATTAACTGTTAAATTATGTTTATGTTACGGTCAATGACGATAATTAGGCATTCACGTTAATGGCCAGCCATTGACGTGAATGCCCATTTCTCCAAGCCAATAACGTTATAGACCGGGCATTCACGTTATAGTCTGTTGTCAACGGCCAATCTTGTTCATATTTCTCATATCAACATCTTTAGCCGGCCATTAACGTGAATGACCAAAACCTGCCGGACAATATCGTTGATGATATAAATATCGTGATGATTATTAAAACTATACAATATGAAATCTTTAATTCTGTTTATTCGAAAAAAAAAAACATACATACAGCTTATCAATCATCATTTTTGTTTTGACAAGAAAGTGAACCATGGCACTTTGAATTACAAATTTTCTTTTTTGCGCGACATGCGCAATTATTATTTTTACATCCGCCTTTACAGTGACAACGCTTGTCACCCTAGCCCCCTAAAATACTATTTGCAGCTGCAGCTTCTCTTAGGGTTATTTCCTTATTTTTTGCGAAATCGCTGAGGTTCTCGAGTAAAATTAGTTTTTCAACGCAGGGATTAAACTCGGATCTGGTGAACTTATGCTTTAAAACACCCTGAGCTGTACCTAAAATCCCAACATTATTTTCTGATTTAAATTGTTTAACTGCATACTTACCAAGCTTATAAAGACCATCTTCCACACTACTAACAACAGTGAGAACGTTGCGGGGAGAACCTCGAGCTCTGTCTACATCCGGTATAGGTACACGAACCGTAGTTCCTACAGCAACCTCAGAAAATTTTTGGTTTACTATTTTCAGCATTTTGGTAGCTTGTTTTCCCAAAAATTCTCTCGATCTTTTACGCTCATTGACAATGTTATTCTGACGCTCGCAATTGATGCACTTTGCATCATTATTAACCTTTTCTCCAAGTCGCAAACAATTCTGTCCTCGTACCCTACAAGAAAATTCAACATAAGTAATACTTATTAAGTATATTTATTTAGTAGGCAGGTATATATGGCTGAAGGCCAGAGGATCTAATAAACAAAAACAACAAGAAAGTCGCTATACTACTATTATAAATTTAAAATATTAGATGTACTTACTGTAGTCAGCTAATTTTTCAGTTTCTACCGATATACTTTCAAGTTCTAATTCATTGTTTTCTGAAACTATATTATCTTCTTCATTTTCTATTTTCCTATGTTCATTGTCTTCAAACTCTCCTTCCATTTGTTTTAGAATGCTTTCAAAATCTTCTTCAGTAGCTAGATGGGCGATTTCATCTTGTGGGATGTCAGCTGAGGCAAGTCCTACTTTAGCAGAACATCCGAACATTGCTTCATATGGAGATCTTCTAATTCCTTGTAAAAAAATATATTGTAATTGATGATTTTTCAAATTCCTCGACATAAGGTAAACACTTACCTGAATGTAGTGCGCGGTTTTTCTTAAACTGGATAAATTTGATTCCTGCAGGCCTGTCTTTGGTTTTATTTTCATCCATCCATGCCCCTAACATTTCCTCTGGCCACATCGCATGCAATTCTAATAGAACTGAATTTGCAAACTCTCGACCATTGTCAGAATGCAGAATTAGGGGTGCTGCAAAAGTTGTATAAATTTCTAATAAATTAAATGCGACTTCTTCCGCTTCTTTTGGATTTTAAAGCTTTAAGCAACACACATTTTGTTAAATGGTCTTGGTATACCATAATAAAACGATAGTCGTTGTAACTTTGAGATTGCATGTCGATCAAATCAATCTTAGCACGTGAGTTGAAATGAGAATGTAAAATGGGTCTTGAAACTAATCCTCTCCTTGGAGTGCTACTCTTTTTTTGACACTGAGTGCAAAGCCGCAGGTATATCATTATTGTTTCCTTGGTGATGTTAGTAATGTTGATTTATTTCAAAAATCAACCGATTTCTTCCACCATGTCCGGTTGCCAAGTGAGCATTATGAATAATATCAAACAATTCGTCATTCGTTACATAGTATATCACCTTAGATTTCGCACTGTCGGCAAGAGGTTTAATTAGGCGGTCTTTTTCGTTTATTGTCATCACATCATATTTTCGTACCAGTCTATAGTGTTTCATTGATTTTTTTGAACCTGCTGTTGATAGAAAAATCTTCGCCTCTTTAACTTCGGCTAGACGTTTGACATATTCGTCATTATTTAAAAAAGATTTATTGTCATCGCGTTTGGATTTTATGATTATTTCTAAATTCTCAGTAAATCAATGTCGCAATTCATCACAATCCATCGCTACATTTATATAATTTGTCCCACAAACACAAAATTTAAATAAACACAACACAACACTAAGAACAAATAATTCACGTAGGTATTAATTTATAGATTGAATGTTATAGGTTATGTAACTTTCAATGTTTTCACATATTTACATCATTGGCCGCTGCGTAGTGGGCAATAACGTTATTGCCCGGACAATGATGTTAACATCGCGCTTAAATTATAAATTATCAACATTGTCCAAATTACAGGGGCATTCACGTTATTGGCTGGTCATTGACGTGAATTTCCAATAAGGATGGGCATTCACGTTATGGACCGGCCATTCACGTTATTGGCCGGATTACCGTCATTGCCCGTAACATTTATACTAATTGTTGTTTATACTATTAAGATCTCAATTACAGCATGTGATGAAATATGTTTCTTCTTTTTCCCATATTTTTATAAAACACAATATAAAGTGGTTATAGAAATGTTTATTAAATAATATTTCATATAATAAAATTATAGTTTTTACTCATTGTACTCTAATTAACACACACATAAAATAATATCAATTATATAATTTTATAAATTCATTCAAATATGAAGTTATAGTGAAATTTTAAATTTATTATTATAATTTGTTGTTTTCTCTACAAAATATTGTTTCATTTAAATGAAATATTTGTGTGGATTTACATTTCCTGATATTAGAAAACTAAATGACGTTATTTTATTAATAATAATAATTATCTTATGTTCGGTTTCACAAACTTCAAATAAATCTTATTCGCTGATTAAACTTATTTGTCAATTAGAATCGACATTTTCCATGTCATTAACATCAATGTCATGTGAACTGATTGATTTTTTTAAATGTATGTAACAATTACTAGATTTCAATCGATGAATAACTTGATCGATTAAATTAACGATAATCGATAGGGGTGAAATCCAGCATAAGTGTTTAATTTTAATTTATTGTTTATTTATTTTGATGATTTTCTTGACATTTGTTCAAATATCTACCCAATTAAAAAGCTATTTAAATAAAAATTGTTAAGAATCAAAATATACATTTTTCCTTACTAAGAATTGCGAAAACCGAAAATGATTTTAAGAAAAGTTGTAAATCTCATTGAAACACATTTTGTAAAACTACTCACATATCCAATATTTATATACAAAACGTATACTGCCAGTCGTTATTACCTCACATCGTATCGGCAACACTGTGTGAGGTGAAATCATTCATTGGATATCTATTTTATATAATATATATAAAATATATGAGGTGACACCGCATTTAGTTTACCCTCCTGTATATATATAGTTTTTAAATTCAAAAATCTTGTCCCCTCTCTAGATGTGCGGATTCTGAAGTTCCCCTCATCACGAATATGACTTTATTTTTGCAAAAAATGTTTCCTTCATGGTGAGGCAAGGTCGCCTTTGCAATTTAACAGAGGCAGCATGGTACAAAATACCAATATATATATATATATATATATATATATATATATATATATATATATATATATATATATATAAAGCTATAATCTGTTTAATAACTAGGAGAAGCGTTTTAAATTTCACGCGCCAAAACCTACAACTCTGATTGGCCGAGAGCGCGCCCATTTTACACTATGCTAATTACTTCATTATTAGACGCAACAGCTGACATAACCTTAATTCGAAGCGTTGCCGAGTTGCAACTTTGTCTGTTTCGTAATAACCTTTTGTGCGGTGTTACTTTAGCATAGTTAAAAGTTAGTTTTGTTTATATTGTTGTGATGGATTATGGACCCAGTACAAGCTCAGTGATAATATCACCTTCACCTCCAAAAATAGCGTAAGAAATTGAATTTGGGTCATTTATATCTGTCTGAAAAACAGTGCATAATAAATATGTATAAGCAGATGATAACAGATGATCCACACATGAAAATGACTGCTGTTGTATCAAACATTGTTGGTGCAGTAGGTGAGATATCAAATAGCATAAGAATATGCATCAAATAATAAAATGTTTAATTTTTAGGAGTTGTACATTCCACTGTCTATCGTACCATTAGCGAATATAAGAAATCCGGAGAGATTTGTAGCCCTAAACAGCTTCGAAGACATAATTACAAGTTTTGATGACGTTGTGAAGAGATCCGTGCATAGTTTCTTCTATAAAAATGAACTGCCAACTTTGAATAAAGTTTTAAAAGAAGGAAACGATCATGCAGGCATGCCGAAGATGAGTCATTATATCTTTTATAGTTTTATGAAACAAATCAATTTTAATTAAGATAGAGACCAGAGCTGGGCAGGATTCGAATCATTCAGGATTCGAATCATTCAGGATTCAAATCCTTTAAGAGGATTTAAAAGAGGCATTCGAATCCTTTTAGAGGATTCAAAAGAGGCATTCGAATACTTTAGTTCAACTGGATTCGTGATCCGGATTCGTTACATTTTTTTAAGAGGATTCGTATTCGAGTCTAAATGTAGGTGATTCGAATCCTTATAAAAGGATTCGAATATTTATAAAAGGATTCGAATACTTGTAAAAGGAGTCGAATATTTATAAAAGGATTCGAATATTTATAAAAGGATTCGAATACTTACAAAAGGATTTGAATCGTTATAAATAATTCGAATTAATTGTGAGGAATAACATGAAAAATGTGTTTTTGAGTGTTTTTAAATTTCTCGTTAAATTTCTCGCTTATGCGCGTGGCGCATGGCGTAAAATTTCGAGTTTAGAAAAGCCCAGAATATTTTTCTCGGGTCGTTGATAACAGACTAAATATCTGACTCCCTGTTACTCTGGTTAAAGATGTATTTGTGTGTTTCTGAACTCCACTTCAAATCAGTGTTTTGTACGCGTGGCGGATGAAGTAAAATTTCGAGTTTAGAAAAGCCCGAAAATTTGTCTCGGGTCGCTGCGCGACCCTCGACAAATTTTCACGGGGCTTTTCTAAACTCGAAATTTTACTTCATGCTTAGTCTGGGAGTGGAAACGCTCGTTCGAAACTTCAAAGTGAATGCTTTGATAAGAACATTAAATGATTGAAAATGTTTTTAAAGATATTAATCTAGTTTTCAAAATTTTGTTTAATATTGTTTGAAGTAAAACTGACATGGCAGCGACAATCTGAAATGTTGAATTTCTCCAAAACTTCCCGGACTAAAGATGTTTTCCCTGGCCTTTTAATATAACTTTCTCCTGTGGGAAACCCCTATTCTGTTTAATAGTTTTCATTGTTTTTACCAATATTTAAGTTAATTTTATAAATTTTTACGTGCATTGTAATTTGCCTGCTGATTTTGACAAATTTAATAATATCATATGGCTTTTTTGTTAGTGTTTTGGTCAATTTGAATAAAATTTCATGACTTTTCTCTGACTTTCTCGGTTTTAATGATATTCAGTGAATTTTTTATTTACGTAAATTTCAGGCAGTCGATTTTATAATAGAGTTTAATTTGAAGTTTTAAACGAGTGTTTCCATTCCCAGGCTAAGCATGAAGTAAAATTTCGAGTTTAGAAAAGCACCGTGAAAAATTTTCGGGCTTTTCTAACCTCGAAATTTTATTTCATGCGCCACGCGTACAAAACACTGATTTGAAGTGGAGTTCAGAAACACACAAATACATCTTTAACCAGAGTAACAGGGAGTCAGATATTTAGTCTGTTATCAACGATGTTCAGTGGTAATAATAAATAATTAGGATTTGAATATTTTTGTTAAAACAACTGGTAACGATATTTATATATTAATGGTTGCAAAGAAATAATAAAATCAAATTTATTCTTAAAGGATTTGTATTCGTGATTCGAAAAAACAGGATTCGAATCTTCGATTTGAATCATATTTATCTCTTACGAATCCTTTATTCTAGTATTCGTGATTCGAATCATATTAGGTGATTCGGATTCGTGATTCGAATCCTTTTTACGAGGATTTGTCCCAGATCTGATAGAGACACATTATTATATAAATTTCATATTATATTATGAACATAATGTAAATATGTTTTATTTCACAGATATATGGCGAAATGCCGTATAAGCATTTTAATTGAACTGACGATATCGTACGATGAAAAAGAAAATACTTAACCACAATTAAGAACTACAAAATGGATATTTGATTTTATTTAAAGAGTTCATATGAAATTATTTTAAGTTGCCGCCAAATTTATAGTGATATTTTTGGGTACTTTTTATAGTGTAAATTGGGTTTTGGCACTTACTCCTTCTAGTTTTTAAACAGACCATAGTTTAATGTGCTACTCAATGACATAGGGTGTTCCATGTAAAAAATGCAACTTTATATCATAACTTGGAAATGAAAAGTCTGAATAAAAAAATAGGTACGCCACTGCGTTTTACGGTGAAAACTATACAAATATTTATTGAACGTTTTTTTGCACATCTTATAGTTATTAAGATAAAGACATATTTTAAAATAACAGTTGAAAAACGCCTGATATCTTTTAAACTAATCAAGTTAGCCATAATCTGTTAATTCCATTATTTACTCGTATATCCCAGAAAAAGAGCGTATGACGTGTATATCAATTTTTTTCTAACTCTTCGGGTTACCGAGATACCCTAGGAAAACATCGAATTTGTGCATAAAACAGTAAATATGATTGTGTAAATTTTACTTTATGTTAATCTCATTGTATTTACCAAAATATGATTAATAGCAATTTAAATGTCCAGAAAACATTTTATTGTTTTACAATAATAAAATATGATTCACACACAAAATTCAACTAAAATTTAATTAAACCCTATAATTACTCATCTAACCTCTTCAATTGTTACATCAATTGAATCACTTTCTTATAAGCTCTGTTTTAAGGTAATATACATTAAGTGTGATGAAAATTAACAATACCTAATGAGTTTTACCATAGAGCCGACTGCATTCTTATATTATAAATGTTCAAGGTATATTTACGAAAGCACAATGACTGAAGGTTGAAGGTCGTTCTTAAAACGGGAGTACAGTATTCGATCGATAAGAACGAAAGTACACTTAAGTCGGATCTGATAAGATGATTAGTACGTGTTCTGCAGTGGGTTTTCAACACGAACAGTTATTGCATTTACGACACGTCGATAGTTAAAGTTCAGTGAATCGCATTCCGCTTTAGTTGGCAAAAAATTTTGTAAGTATAGAATTTATTTACATTTTGTTATAAACAGCTTATATATCAGAGCTGGCCAACCCAAACTGCTTTGAGGGCCAAAATTACCGTGTAAAGTGTTTCCAGGGCCGCACCTCAGAAATATATATATTTGTTTGCAAAATCAACTTTTTTTATAATTTAATTATAAGTTTAACAGACCTTTTTGGTATTTTTTATATTTTTCATAAAGTTCAGAACAAGTATTTATTTGAATAAAGAAGAAAAGAACAAGTGTTTAATAAATGAAGCAAAAATACTGTATCAAAAAATACACAAATAATTTAAAACTTATACAAATAAAATATTTCTCTTGTGTGATTAATTGACTTAACTGTTAATCTGATTTATTACAGAGATTTTTTCTTTTAAGTATACAATATAAAGAAATTGCTGTATGTGATTGCATTTCGAAAAATTTGGATTCATGAAATAAACATTTGAAAAATCCGCTAACGATCAAACCTAGTAGTATATAGTTTATTTCACGAATGTTTACACTCACGTCATCAATTATAAAATTCCGAATCAATCTGTTCGAGGTCATATGTAATTGCGCTCATTGGCGTAACGTTAAAAAGGGGTTTGGTGTTTATTTTTTTACTGAATCCTGCATTGAAACCAGAGCTGGGACGAATCCTCGTAAAAAGGATCGAATCACGAATACTCGAATAAAGGATTCGTAAGAGATAAATATGAATCCTGTTTTTTCGAATCACGAATACAAGTCCTTTAAGAATAAATGTGATTTTATTATTTTTTAGCAACCATTATTATATAAATATCGTTACCAGTTGTTTTAACAAAAATATTCAAAACCTAATTATTTATTATTAACACTGAACATCGTTGATAACAGACTAAATATCTTACTTCCTGTTACTCTGATTAAAGATGTATTTGTGTGTTTCTGAAGTTCACTTCAAATCAATGTTCTGTACGCGTGGCGCATGAAGTAAAATTTCGAGTTTAGAAAAGCCCGAAAATTTGTCTCGGGTCGCGCAAATTTTCACGGGGCCTTTCTAAACTCGAAATTAACACAACAACTGAAGCCTAATGACCAAGCACAGCGAAGAGAAGTTTGTTGAATGGATTATTGAACATCAACAAGTGGATGCTGATTTTTCGAGCAAAATCGTCCTAAGCGATGAAGCACATTTTCACCTTAATGGCTTTGTTAATCGCCAAAATTGCCGTGTTTGGGGTTTGGAGAACCCACATTTGATTGTCGAAAATTAAATGCATCCACAACGTGTCACTGTTTGGTGCAGATTTTGAGCTGGAGGTATCATTGGATCGATATCGTGACATGAGAGCACAGTTCTTTCTATCGAAATTGGATGATATTGATGTGGCTAATATGTGGTTTCAACAAGTCGGTGCCACATGCCATACAGCCCGTGAAATAATTCAATTACTGCATGAGACATTTCTTGGTCGTGTACTTTCCGTTTTGGTGATCAAAATTGACTTCTGATCTATACCTTTTCAACTTCAAATTGGGACTAATCAATTTCAAATTAAATTAGGAATTAACAATTTCATGGACATTGTCAATTTCATATGAAATAAACAAATTCAAATTGAGAATTAACATTAAATTAGGATAATCAATTTCAAATTAATAATAAACAAATTCAAATTGAGACTCGTCTAACTGAAATTATTTTCAAATTATTTTATATATGTAAAATAATTTCAAAATGAGAATAAACTCCATCAAATTGAGATTAATCACAATCAAAATGAAAATAAACAATTTCAAATTTATTTATAATTAAATTTATTATAGTATTATTAAAAATAACACAAACAAAGAAACATTTCAAAATAATTTCAATTCTAACAAAATCCACAACATATCAATTAAATTTAGAGCATCGGGAATAAACCTTTCTACATGGGCTACATACCGTGTAAAATTATTACCATTAAATAAATTCAAATTTTGTCGCAATATTTCGTCGAGCTGAATAAGGCGAAACTCTGTTTGAGTTAAGTTAAGCCAGCTAAAACAGCTGGTAAGCGGATAGACAGATCTCGCTTTACTCCTGCTTTTAGACTGTACCAAGCAAGCTCTATGGCATTAAACATTGGACTATACGGACTTAATCTTAGTAGATAATGGAGCTGGGACGAATCCTCCTTAAAATGATTTGAATCACAAATCCAAATCACCTAATATGATTCGAATCACGAATACTCGAATAAAGGATTTGTAAGAGATAAATATGATTCGAATCAAAGATTCGAATCCTGTTTTTTTTTCGAATCACGAATACAAATCGTTTAAGAATAAATTTGATTTTATTATTTATCAGTTGTTTTAACAAAAATATTCAAAACCTAATTATTTATTATTAACACTGAACATCGTTGATAACAGACTAAATATCTGTGTTACTCTGATTCAAGATGTATTTGTGTGTTTTTAAACTACACTTTAAATCAGTGGTTTATATGCGGGGCTTTTCTAAACTCGAAATTTTACTTCATGCTTAGTCTGGAAGTGGAAGACACTCGTTACTTTAAAATATGCCACAACTGTTAAAGTATCTGTCGTCGGATGCCCGTCTTCAGGGGTGATATGTAAGTAAATTATGGGTCCAAGGAGTTGCCAAATAAGTGAGTTACTCAACTGTTTCCAAGGCACTCTTTGAAAAACCAAAAGTTTAAAATTTTACATATAAAATGTACAATAAACTATAAGTGTGATACATCATTGAATTCAGTAAAAAATATTCTTCCAAAAAATATGAAAATCCAAAGTGGCGCCCATAAGAAAAACAAAAGTTAGCTATGGTCCCTAGGTAAATGTTATAGTTATCTTAGAATAAAATATGTTACTAGATTTATCGTTAAAACGTGCCTATAATGTCAAAGTTGTAAATGTCTGGATTCAATAGTTTATGAATAAAAATATAATAACAAATTTTCCAAAAATACGTATTTTGACAAATTCTCATTAAAGAAAGAAGATATTTCAAACTTGTTTTTGGATTATTATTGGGCCCTAAATTACGCAACTTTGCCCCAATTTAACCTACTCTCTATCTCTTTAAATAACCGAGATCCCCATACATTCTGTTAAAATACGGACACCCTGCATAATCTGGATCTGGATCTGGATCATAAAGGGGGTGTGTACCTAGACACAGCAATTAGACCCCAATGGGCCCTTTTTGCATCCCCCCTCCCCTAGGGTTGTGTCACTCCTCAGCTCAACCATGCCACTCTGTCGAGAAAGGCCAGCAGAGCAGCGGTTGACTCTTCCCTAATGTCGGCCAATGTCAGCCATCTGGACGCCAGAATTTCCTCCCTTTGCGAGGCGAGTGCTGGGCAATCACAAAGGATGTGCTCGGCAGTCTCGTCCTCCTCATGACAGCCTCTACAATCTGGCGAGTCAACGACTCCCATTTTGTAGAGATGCCCATTTAGTCCACAATGGCCCGTGAGTACGGCCGTTATGCGTCTCAGATTATTTCTGCTCATTTGCAGGTAGTGTAGTACCGTCTTTTTGTTCAGATACCCTAAGGTTTCCCTAGACATCCTACAGTCCTTAATGTCATCCCAGCGTTCCCTGAATTTCTTCAGGATTTCGTTGTGGATCAATTCGTTTAGGGTCGAGATGGTGGGTTTTACTAGCGGCTGTGGTGAGGAAATAGTTTCCCCAGCCGCTGCTCTAGCCAGTTTATCCGCCTTTCAATTGCCTACATTAATGTCATGGGCCTTCACCCATGATATCTCGATTCTGTTTTTTGCAGCAGCAAGCCTGAGTTTGCTGTGGCAGTCCAGAACTGTCTCCGATGTCGTTGCTCTGTTTTTCAGAGCCATCAGAGCCTGCCTGCTATCTGTTAGGATGAGTAGCTTTTTGTTCCTCACGTTGCGGTTCTGTATGGTTTCAGCCGCAAGTGCTATTTCCATCACTTCTAGTTGTGCGATGGTCTCCCATTGGAGTCTTTAGGTTGATGCCCAGGTTCCTGGAGTATATCCCCAGTCCCGAGTGTCCTTCTTTACATGATGCGTCGGTGTAAATGCGATTAGCCGATTCTCTCATGTCCATCGAGAGATGGACGCGTACCTCGTATCCTTCCGGTACGGTATTTGTGGGCGAGCACAGATCGGTTCTAGCCTCTAACAGAGGTATATCTTTGCAGACATTCCTCCAGAGGCTGCCTCTAGCCATCCCACATGTGTTACGTGTCCATAACCCTTCAGCTTGGAGACGGAGTATGATATTTATGGCCTCCTTCTCCACATACAGATCCAGCGGTGGAAGACATAGCATGACTTCCATTGCCAGAGTCGGGGTAGTGCGCATTGCACCCTGCATAATAATAATATCAATAATAATATAAAATGTATTGTATTGTTATGTCCTAAATATTTTAATTAAATAAATATTTTACTTTGTTTACCGTATATTTACGAATATATTAAAAAATAAATACTTATTTCAGTAATTTAATATTAATTATACCATAAAATATCTACAAGTCTTGTGTTAAAAATCACCAAAAATGATTAGATGTTTTTTTTATTAAACGAATTTCACTATGGCTTTCGACGTCTAAGTCAAAAAATGTTTGAAACAAAAGTTGTAGCCAACGAAAACATAAACCTATTTTACCTAAACACTTTTCACCTCAGCTCTTTTGTTTTTGAATTAGAAACTAAAAAATCTAGTGGAGATCAACAACTCACCGATTATGGCTTTCGACGTCTAAATCAAAAAATGTTTCAAACAAAAGTTGTTGCCAACGAAAAAATAAACCACTTTTACCTAAACACTTTTCACCTCAGCTCTTTTGTTTTTGTTCAATAAACCGAGAAAGTTTCTTTTGAAAATAAATACACAACTTTATGACAACTTTACGATAACTCGAAAATTTACGAACGAGTGTCTTCCACTCCCAGACTAAGCATGAAGTAAAATTTCGAGTTTAGAAATGCCCCGCGTAGAAAATTTGTCGAGGGTCGCGCAGCGACCCGAGACACATTTTTACGGGGCTTTTCTAAACTCGAAATTTTACTTCATGCGCAACGCGTATTAAACACTGATTTTAATTAAAGTTAAAAATATAAAAACATATTAAAACTGTTTACAGTTTTAAAAGTTATCAAAACATGTCAAAGAAAGTAGAAAAGTAAGCGAATATTCGCAAAATCGAATACGGATACTGGTTTCCTGCTGGAAACATAAAATTGAGTATTTTAAAATTACATTAATAAATATAGATCAGCGTTTGTTGCCGCGGGCCGCGGGTTGTCCGGCCCTGTTATATATATATTACAAATGAAGGATGCATAAAATTGGAGAAATAATTTCATCTCGTGTTTATTAAAAATGAAAAAAACAAAGACATTGTGTGTATTTTCATGTTCTCTCTAAAATATTGCAATTTATTTTTGTAATGCACATTAAAATGCTAATAAGCACGTGCCAAAATAAAATAGGTCGAATTTACCATACAATCAATCTTTATTTTCTGAAATCTGCATTATAAATACGCATAGTGTTTCATGTGAATTGATCAATAGTAACTAGGGCCAAATTTTAAGTAAACTCGGCTTATATTATATTGTAATATACCGGGTGTTCGACAAAAAACGCCCAACGCCATAACTCCGTTATTTATTGACCGATTTGAATGAACTACAAATCAAAGTCAGTGGTCATTTAAATACTAACAAATTTGTGTCATTTATGACATCAGTACGGTTTTATTTAATAATACCTTCATTGCCAAATAATAGCCAACTTAACATTTTTTAATAGTTGTCTATATTTTTTTAATTTTATTGCACAAGACTTTATTTTTCTGAATCCAATAATGCCCAATTTGTTGTTTTTTGTTCAATATATTTGTCGAAAAAAATTAAAATAAATCTTCTATTTAAAATTACATTTATCAAAAATTATAATTAGTGTGCCTTGTAAAAAAGTGACAAATGTCATTTATTGTAAGTTTATGTGAAACATAAATAATAACGACCCAACAAATAAGTACAACTTAATGTAGAATAGAATAAATAAGTAGTGCTAGTATACTCAATGACATTAGAAGCGTAACACCCAGAAGGAGTTATTATTTTAACTTGATTTTTTGCCAGTATGGTAGTCTTACATCAAGAATAAAATTACATTTTCAAGAAATTTTATTAAAAAACAATCTAAAAAAAATTAATAATGTGTTTGGCGACCCCTTTGCTGTATACACTCCTGTAGACGTCTGGGCATCGACAAAATGAGATGACCGATGTCTTCTTGAGGCATCTCGTTCCAAGCAACTTGAATTTCATCGATCAACTGTGCTAGAGTCTGTGGAGGATGGTGCAAAGAGAATATTCTTCTTCCTATGATATCCCACACATGTTCAATGGGATTTAAATCCGGCGAACGGGGCGGCCACGCCAAAACATTAACACCAGCTTCATTAAGAAAGTTCATAGTTCGACGACAATATGGGGACGTGCGTTATCTTGTTGAAAAAGTACGTCTGGGCGGCCATCTAAATAAGGCAACAAAGTCGGTCGTATGACGTCTTCAACATAACGCGCAGCTGTCATACTGCCTCGAATGAATACAAGAGGTGATCGACTACCATAAGCAATAGCCCCCCAAACCATTACTCCAGCAGTCCTGTGTACATGCCTCTCAATAGCAAACCTAAGATCAGGTCGTTCTCCACGGTAGCGTCGTACCCTTCTACGGCCATCATGCGTGCCTAGACAAAATCCTGATTCATCGCTGAATACGACATCGTGCCATTCTGCCTCCCAATGCTGCCGTTCTCTGCACCAGTCCAACCTTTGGCGACAGTGTCTCGCTGTTGAAGGAAGCACTAATCTTGGACGGTACGAAAGAAGCCCAAAGGATTGAATGCGGCGATATAAGGTTCGCATACTAACGGGCCTATCTTCTTCTCCAATCCATTGATCACCGATTTGACGCGTAGTAGCGAAACGGTCTCGCAGGGCTATTTGTCTTAGGCGCCGATCTTGACGTTCTGTGGTACGCCTTGGTTGACCAATTGGTCTTCTTCTTGCTCCTCTACCTTCTTCTGTCCATACCTGATACACACGTATTACAGTTGCTGCAGTGGAATCAATACGGCGGGCAATTTTGCGATAGGACATACCGACATCTCGATAAGCAACAACTCGACCCCGGTCAAAATCGCTCAAATGGTGATATTGTGGACGTCTTCGGACTCGAGGCATTTTATTTAAGCTTAACACACTCAACGGAAACACGAAAACTAAAAACATCTGTACTAAACAGCTCATATAAATAGTTTTATCAAAAAAGAAAAAGTGAAATATATTTTTTTTTCACAATAAATATAAAAGGCACAAGGTTGAAATTGTTATCAATGTATGCTTTAAATATAGTCACTCTGTTGCTAAAATATGAATTCAAAAAAATCATTCCTTTTTGGTGTTACGCTTCTAATGTCATTGAGTATATTTATTTAACCCATTAGGTGCCATTGATGCAATAGCGCAACATTATCATATATTTTTTTTAATAACTAACTAAATAAGTTATGTTGATTGTATTATTTGGCCTAATTTGAGAATGTGTGAAGAAAAATGTAAATATTTTGATGTTTAAATATTTCGATTATTACTCATTTTTAAAGCGTATTTCTAACTTCACAATATTTTAGTGTTTGATACGCGTGACGTAGCGCTACGCGACCAAACCAAATTTTAAGGCTTTTCTAAACTCGAAATTTTACTTCAAGCTTAATCTGGGAGTGGAAAGACTCGTTTGAACTTTAAATTGAACCCTTTTATAAAATCGACGAATGCCTGAAAATTTACAGCGTACACATTATGTATGTTTAAAAGAAAAAAAATAATAAAACGAAGTGCAGAATTTTACCTAAAATCAACTTTTAGAGTTAAGTCTATATCAAAATTGCATTTAAAGTAATAACAAACTATAAATGTATAATTAATTACTTAACGAAACACACGGATTAAATATAAACCAATAAATAATTTAAACAGTTTTCTTTTCAAGGCACACTACATTTATTACTAAAAAAATCATTTGAACAATTATTATAATTTTTTTCTGACATAAATATTAAATTAAAATCAACATATCAGGTTGAATTGGTTTTAGAAGAAAATAGTATTTTTAAATATTATTAATAACAATAATAATATATTTATTACGGAAATCTCCATTTTGTACAGAAAATACAAAACTAGTTATAATTTTCATGTGTAACAAAAACATAAACACGAAAAAAAAAATTATTTACTTACATGAAAAATCTTAACATTTTTATTGTTTTGATTTGAAGTGTTTCTTTTTCCTTTTCAAAATATATAAACTTCGAATGAGTGGCTTCCAGTCCCAGGTTAAGCATGAAGTAAAATTTCGAGTTTAGAAAAGCCTTTAAAGTTGGTTTGGCCGCGATCAAACCAAATTTTTAGGCTTTTCAAAACTGGAAATTTTATATTTTGAATTGTGGAGGCTTCTACTTCGTTATACATGTTAATTTAACACAATAAAACACTTTTAACTTTGTTTGTATAACACAATTTATTTTTATGTGACTGCAGTTTCGGCAAATTCAGCTTGCCATTATCAAACATGAAGCTTCATGTTTGATAATGACAAGCTGAATTTGCCGAAACTGCAGTCACATAAAAATAAATTGTGTTATACAAACAAACTTAAAAGTGTTTTATTGTCTGGAAATTTTACTTCATGCGCCACGCGTATAAAACGATTTATTCTAAAGTTCAAAAGCAGCCCATTTATCTTTTTATTGTTGTCAAAGTGTTGAGTGTTTGACATCTTTAACTCCACTTTTAACAACAATAAAAGATAAATGAGCTACGCGACCCTCGACAAATTTTCACGGGGCTTTTCTGAACTAGAAATTTTACTTCATGCGCCACGCGTATCAAACACTAAAATATTGTAAACATATTGTAAAGCACTCGTTTAAAGCTTCAAATTGAACTCTTTTAAAAAACAACGAATGTCGGAAAATTTACAGCTTATGCATATGTTAATCTAAAAGAAAAAGTCACTGTATGTATGCTGCTTATATTAGGATTTTGCCAAGGAAATTGAGGATACCATATTGATATTTTAAATTTTTGTGGCAAAACCGTACAAGATATTTAACATTATTAAGAGACAAAAAATGAACCAATCTTTCAAGTAATATTTTTTTTAATTTTTATAAGGTGCGCCAGTAAAAACATGTTTTAGTATTTATGTTGTGGTACTACTGTTTTTTATACTTCTTGTCAATTAATGATGACCATACTAACTTAAATGATGTGCTATATTATGATAATCAACCATAATAAGTTTCAGTCAAATCGAATGTAGCGCTCAATCGTTACAAATAAGGTTAATAATATTATTTTAAACTTTAAAGACTAATTCCTGCTTAGCCGTAAATTTTTGGACATAGATAAGTTGTGTTAAATCATCATATTTTTATCCTAGGAATCTATGGTAAGCTATTTCCCCACATTAACGGGACACCCTGTATAACAATTTATAGCGATGCATTTATAATTTTCTTATCTCAATAATTTAAATTTTGTTCCGCTAGAACGGTCAAATCGTATACTGTGCGTCATCAGAGAAATGCTATACAGTCGTCATTTTAGAATGTATCGCTTTTACATTATTTATAGTTTATTACTTACATAAACAGTTCTTTCTTTGAAATTTCGATTTATTTCATTGTTCCGCTGGTAAAAAACACAAAATATTCCTATTTTTAGCGCCTCTACAGTGGCCTAACCCCTTGAAAAATTGATGCTCTGGAATAAAAAGTGACTTATGTTATCATTCCAACAAGTAGGTATCAGAAAAACAATCTGAATGTCCAAACATTAGCATTTCTCTTCATCATAACAACCGATAAAATCCGCACAAACACAGATTTCTCTTAAGTAATCTTCTCACGAAAAGTAGCACGAGCAGCGCTAAACTAAAAATCGAGCGCATACATTACTTAGCGATTTGCTCGTTTCCGGTACGCTTCCAAGAAAACCAAGCATTTTAAATAAATAATCAATAATGCCCATTCAATTGTGAAAAGTTGTCCATTCACTGACGTACTGAATTTCGAGCGAGCGGCTCACTTGTATTGTTCGCGTTGCGGTCACAATTAAAGGTCATATTGTAATTGTAAATGTGCCTTGGCGATCACTGCACTCTGGATTTCGAGTTAAGTGTGAGTAAGCTGTCGAGTGTTTTGGTTGTGGTTCGCTAGGCTTCATAACCAGTCGTCCAGGGAAGTGGTTTTTAGTGTTCGGTGAGTCTCGTTGGTGAAGAGTGGTGTTCTGTTGTAAACTTTTCGTTATTGTTTGATTGGATTAAGTGGATAATAGAGTAGGAAAAACAGGAAAATAAAAAGTGGTGAGTTTAAGTATGTATAATTTAACCTAAAAGAAAATTAGAGAAATATAAATTGTTTTTGTAAATAGTTAAGCATTGATAATGGTCATCGTGACCGAAATGTACATTTGCGATTTTTAAATAAATCCTGTGAAGAAAGGAGACTCAATTCTCTTATTTAATAAATTGCTTGTCTACAATGAAAACAAAAGAAAACGTTTCAAGTAAGTAATATTACAAACATATGACTTAAGTCAAGTAGAAGTAATTATGACTTGAATGATTGAAACAAATGCTTATTTAAACACGACTTGAGTTGAGTAGATTTGAGACGTTGTTGAAAAAGAACACGGTGACTTAAGTTAAGTAGAAATACAAATTGCGACTTATATTATTGAGAGCCCCAAAACGCTTATATCGTTTCTTATCTTATATCTTTTGTGGCTTATATCTTTACTTAAGTAGAATTCTTTAAATTGCAGACAAAAATCTGCTTTCTTTAAAAAAAACAATTTTCATAAAATTGACAGATGTTGTTAAGAAATTAATATACTTCGTTCTAACGTTAGAAAACATTAATAAATTTGACATTCAGTGAAATTAAAATTGCTCAAACTTGACTAAAATATACAGGGATTTTTTAACACCCACATTTCCCAAAAACAAATTGTTTCAGGCGTTCGAGTTTTAAAGATTTTAGTAGACGAAATACAGCTTTAAACAAGTGTTCTCCACTCCCAGACTAAGCATGAAGTAAAATTTCGAGTTTAGAAAAGCCCTGTGAAAATTTGTCGAGGGTCGCGCAGCGACCTGAGACAAATTTTCTGGGCTTTTCTAAACTCGAAATTTTACGTCATGCGCGACGCGTATAAAACACTAAAGTATTGTGAAATTTATGTATATTTGAAGCTCACTTGAAATCAGTGTTTTATACGCGTGGCGCATGAAGTAAAATTTCGAGTTTAGAAAAGCCCCGTGAAAATTTGTCTCGGGTCGCTGCGCGACCCTCTACAAATTTTCACGGGGCTTTTCTAAACTCGAAATTTTAATTCATGCTTAGTCTGGGAGTGGAAAACACTTGTTTACAGCTTCAAATTGATCTTTTTTAAAAATCGACGAATGTCAGAAAATTAACAGCTAAAATAATTAAGAAAAAGTAATGTGATTTTATAAAAATAATGACATACCATGGAATTGATTACAACAATTGTGGATATTCCCTGTTTTTTTTTTCTAAGTTCAATTTAAAGCTTTAAACAAGTGTTTTCCACTCCCAGACTAAGCATGAAGTAAAATTTCGAGTTTAGAAAAGCCCCGTGAAAATTTGTCGAGGGTCGCGCAGCGACCCGAGACTAATTTTCTGCTCTTTTCTAAACTCAAAATCTTACTTCATGCGCCACGCGGATTAAACACTAAAATATTGTGAAATTTATGTATATTTGAAGCTCACTTGAAATCAGTGTTTTATACGCGTGGCGCATGAAGTAAAATTTCGAGTTTAGAAAAGCCCCGTGAAAATTTGTCTCGGGTCGCTGCGCGACCCTCGACAAATTTTCACGGGGCTTTTCTAAACTCGAAATTTTACTTCATGCTTAGTCTGGGAGTGGAAAACACTTGTTTAAAGCTTCAAATTGATCTTTTTTAAAAGTCGACGAATGTCAGCTAAATTAATTAAGAAAAAGTAATGTGATTTTATAAAAATAATGACATACCATGGAATTGATTACAATTGTGGATATTCCCTGTTTTTTTTTTTCTCAGTTCAATTTAAAGCTTTAAACAAGTGTTTTCCACTCCCAGACTAAGCATGAAGTAAAATTTCGAGTTTAGAAAAGCCCAGAAAATGTACTTCATGCTTAGTCTGTATGTAATAACAACATTATACTGTACTGGGACCGAACTATATTGACACATCGGACAATCCCTGAAAATCGACCGGACATTGTATTAAGACACAAAACAAACAAAACAACAAAACTAATCGACATCGCAGTACCTAATGACAACAACTTAGTACGAAAAGAACAGGAAAAAATGGAGAAATATCAAGGTCTATGTATAGAAATTAAAGAACTTTGGCAACAGGCAAAAGTTGAAGTAATACCCATTGTGATCTCAGCGACTGGCATAACATCAAATACGCTTGTAAGGTATTTGGACGCCATAAACTTACCACATTACATGCACACACAGATGCAAAAAGCAATAATCCTGAAAACCGCCTCGATAGTTCGGAAATTCCTACATTCAGATTAAGAAAAAAAATCCACATACACACACAATACTTTAGTAGGTGACTTGGCAAATACCCGTCACAAACTAAAATACCCCGCAATAAAGCGTGAATCTATAAATAATAATAATAATAATAATAACGCAAGGGGAGGTTCCCCTCACGTGCGTGGCGAGCACGCGTACCCTTAGCTGACCTTATGTTGGGCCAACCCCCCAACATAAGTGGTTAATGGTTCCTATTACAAGAAGCCAAGCCTCGGACGAGCGACGCCATGGTCAGTGGCGTCGCGGGAACAGAATCCCTGATCAAGGTACAACAACCCAAGCTACGAACCCGGAACCTGTTTTGCTGGATCAACCAGCAACCACAAAGGCCGGTAAACCACGGCAACGTATGATATGGACAACAGAAATGAATATCACAGTCATGCGCTGCTACTACAAAGCAACCAGATTAGAAACAATAGCAACCGGATACAGACATGAATTACATAAGCTTTTCATAGAAGCATATCCACACTTAAGTGAAGCTATCTCTGAACAACGACTGGCGGACCAGAAAAGAGTTATTATCAATAACAACAAACTCACACCGCAAAATATACAAAAAATCAAAGAAGAAGTAGCTGCTGACTTGAACCAAGTTAACCCTAACCTCAACTTAACAATGAATGAAGTACAGGCTGAAATAAACACACAAGAAGAAACACACACGGGAATACCAGACCAGATTCAACCACACAACAGAGAGTCACTCACACAATCTAGCCAAAATCCCACACAGAACATAAGGGAGAAAATAGAAAAATATATAATTAAGTGGGAAGGAACCAATCCCACACAAAGACCTAGTCTACCAAAACTGAACATAAATAACTCCACACAGACGATAATTGAAATAATAAACAAAAATATAATCAAAAACTATCTAAGCGAAAGCTCAGACTTGGTACATATACACTTAATAATATATGCTTGCGCTAGTGCTACTATCACACTAAACAAACAAAATATAACAGATAAAAAGTAACCATAAACCAAGAACAGCCCTGATACCTAAATGGCAATTAAGATTAGAAAATAAAATTGACACACTGAGGAGAGATATAGGTAGAACAACACAATACATAAACGGAAACCGGGGTAGGACATTCGTTAAAAAAATAAACCATATTATAAACAACAACACTGGTAGTCTAACAGAAAAATAGAAACTATGAAACAAAAACTCGCAGTATATGCAGCAAGGTTGAAAAGGTATAAAGAGTCGCACAATAGGAGAATCCAAAACAATATCCATAGATCACAAGAGAAAGTATTTTACCAACAAATAACTAATGGCAAGACGAGCTCAAATTCCACACTACCTACTAAAACACAAATAACAGAGTTCTGGAGTGGCCTATGGTCGAACCCAACTGAACACAACAAAGACGCAAAATGGATTGAAGACGAAGAACGAAAGCAACAACATATACCAGAACAACAGGAATTCATGATCACATTGGACGAGCTGACAAATACAACAAGAACACCCACAACTGGAAATGCCCAGGACCCGATAACATACACAACTACTGGTATAAACAATTTACATCAACACATCCATTTATCACCGAACAAATTATTAATATAATCACATATCCACACCTAACACCAGAATTCATAACAGAAGGTAGAACATTTATAAAACCTAAAAACGAAGAAACGAACAACCCAGCGAACTACAGGCCCATCACCTGCCTCCCAACTATTTACAAAATAATAACAGCTACCATAAGTAATAAAATAGACACACATCTCATGACACACAATATACTCACCGAACAACAGAAAGGATGTCGCAAGAAATTCTATGGATGTAAAGAGCAGCTGATAATAGACACCACAGTAATGAAGCAAGCAGAAATAGAACAACGAAATCTTCACACAACGTACATTGATTACAAGAAAGCGTTTGACATGATACCGCATACCTGGTTGTCCAAGGTCCTAAATATATATAGAATTCATCCGAAGATACAGACATTCTTAACAACTGTCATGAAAATGTGGAAAACTAAAATTGAACTTAAATCAGACGCAGGAATAATACAAACAGAATACATAAATATTAGACGTGGCATATTCCAGGGGGATTCATTAAGCTCCCTGTGGTTCTGCCTCTGCCTAAATCCATTATCGACCACGCTCAATGACACCAAACAAGGCTTCCAAATCAAACATCGCAGAACAACAATCCATACAATAAACCACCTCATGTACATGGATGATATCAAGATTTATGCGTCAACACAATCACAATTACAACAACTACTCCAGACGGTAGAAACAATATCCAAGGATATTAAGATGGAATTTGGACTAAACAAATGCAAAACGCTACACATGGAACGGGGAAAAATAATAACAGATACGACCGAAACAAACACTAAATAACGAGACATTACAGCAACTACACCACAATGATCTGTACAGATACCTAGGATTCAGCCAAAACTCTAAATTAAATCACACCAACATCAAAAAAACAGCTGAGACCGAATACGAGAAAAGGCTCAACCGACTACTGAAAACCCTACTTAATTCTGCGAACCTCTTCAAGGCAATTAACACCTACGCTATACCCATATTAACATACTCCTTCGGCATAATAAAATGGACTAAGACTGACTTAGACAACATTAACATACTTACAAGAACATCGCTAACACAAAACACAAAATTACAGCCGAATTCATGTAAGCAGCGAATAAACATAAACAGAAGAGAAGGACGAAGAGGAATGATTGACCTACACGTACTCCTCGACAAACAAATAAATGGGCTGAGGAAATATTTTACATCAAAAGACCACCCACTACACAAATCAATTGTTAAAATAGACAAAAACTACACCCCCCTTAACCTATCATCACAAACTGCAATAGAAACCATGGGCAAGTCACTGGAAGAAAAGAACACGATATGGTCATCAAAAGCACTACACGGAAAACACTACAATACTGTCAACAACAATCCCCACATAAGCAAACAACTCACGTACACATTCCTACAGAAAGGGCAGGTGTTCCCCGAAACCGAAGGCTTCATATTGGCTATACAAGACCAAGTAATAGCCACCAGGAATTACAGAAAGTACATACTAAAAGAAACAACAATTAAAGATGACAAATGTAGAAGATGCCACCAACACCCCGAAACCATTGACCACATCGTATCAGGATGCAAATTACTTGCTGGCACAGAATACACAAGTTGGCACAATACTGTCGCAAAGATAATACACCAGGCACTTGCTCTAAAACATAAATTACATACAGACAACCAACCATACTACAAATACAACCCGCAGACAGTTCTTGATAATAAAGAGTATAAATTATACTGGGACCTCACCATACACACAGATAAAACAATCATGCACAATAGACCGGACATTACATTTCAGAACAAATATTATAGACATCGCAATACCAGCAGACCATAACATAGTGACTAAATACACAGAGAAGAAAACCAAATACCAACCATTGGCAATTGAAATGGAAAGAATCTGGAAACAAAAAACAGTACACATAATTCCACTCATAATATCCACAACTGGTATCACACCACACACGATGACACAACATCTGTCGGAACTAGATCTACCAAACAACATTCACACTCAAGTTCAAAAACCAACCATACTTCACACATGTAACATAACAAGGAACTTCTTGAATCAGAAATAGATTATGTTTGGACTTGGCTAATGCCCGTCCAAATATAATATAACCGACAACAAGTCGAGATAAAATGGTTAATAATAATAATAATAGTACATTTATTCCATAAATCAGCAAATACATACATATATACATTTATAGAACAAGTCAAGAAAGGAAAAAAGAAAAACATGTGAACATTAGTCTAATGAACAATTTAAAAATTCGTCTATAGAATAGAATGCGTGTTTTATGGGCAATTCTTTGACTTTTTTATTAAAGTGGTATCTAGACTCACAGACTTTTAAAGAAGTTGGCAGGTGATTGTATAATATGCAACCATTATATGCTAATGATTGTTCATAGATAGCTTTAAGATGGGCAGGCATGACGATATCATTTCTATGTCTAGTGTAATAATTGTGCAAATCCGAATTTAACTTACAAGATAATTTGCCAGAATATGCAAATGTTGTTATTTCATAGATGTACATACACGGAACAATCAAAATATTATATTCTTTGAAACTACTTTTGCATGACTCGTATTTTAATTTAGCAATGATCCGTAGCGCCTTTTTTGTAAAATAAAAACTCTCAAGATGTTACTTTTATTTGAGTTTCCCCAGAACATAATTGCATAATTTATAAGAGAGTAGATTTTCCTAAAGTAAAATGTTTTTAAAGCGAATGTATCACATTCATTTGAAAGTATGCGCAGAACATACAATTGCTTACTTAATTTAGTAGATAGATCATCGATATGATCATTCCAGCTTAGGTGATTGTCTAAAGTCGTTCCTAACAGTTTACTTTTAGATGACAGTTGAATTGTTAGGTTCGAAATATTTATGTTATTGGGAATAGATAAACGTGATCTCTTATTTTTAAACAAAATACAAGATGTTTTCTCTGAATTTAGAATTAATTTGTTGTTATCTATCCACTGTACAAGTTTGTCATATATTGTATTAGCTTCATTTGTGACTTCATCAATATTTTCGCCTATAATAAATATATTATTATCGTCTGCATATGAAACTATTGCATTGTTGCCAATATTACCAGATCATTTGCAGATCATTTGCATAGAGTATATATAGGGTAGGACCAAGAATTGATCTTTGGGGGATCCCCACTTCAATAATTTCCTTAGGTGATCTGAATTTGTACAATTCTACAAATTGTTGACGATTTTTTAAATACGATTTAATCCAATTTAAGGGATTTCCCCGAATTCCCATATGTTCTAGTTTCTTTAGGAAAATAGCATGGTTCACGCAATCGAAGGCTTTACTTAAGTCAACAAATAGGCCTAAAACGACTTTGCCACTGTCCAAAGATCCTAATATTAATTTTAGCATATCTTGGAGTGCTGTGTTTATATCTCTCGATTTGCGAAAACCATGCTGCGCCGCTGAGAGACCAAATGTTTTTGTGACAAAATTAATTAATCGACTATTCATTGTTTGTTCACAGAATTTTGAAAATACTGATAATATATACAATTTATTAACATGAGGAGAATATTTTGAAGTTCGTAGTATTTCAGTGTTTTATACGCGTGGCGCATGAAATAAAATTTCGAGTTTAGAAAAGCCTGAAAATTTAAATTGATCGTTCCATGGGCGAAGCTAAGGGGGGGCAGTGGGGTGCATATCCAAATTATTCCAATAATAAAATATTTGATTATTATTAGAATATTCCACTATTTTAATATGGGTTTGAATAAATATTCGAATATATAAATCTGCAAAATCTGCATAATATGATATGCATACGCTGTGAATTTTTCGACATTCGTTGTTTTTTAATAGAGTTTAATGAGAGGTTTTAGACGAGTGTTCTCCATTCCCAGATTGAGCGTGAAGTACAATTTCGAGTTTAGAAAAACCTGAAATTTTGGTTTTATGTGAAGTTCAAAATATATGTCTTTAGCATATTGTTCTGGTAGCATATTTTAAACTTATACAATATTTCAGCGTACTATACGCGTGGCCATGGGCGTCCGCAGAATCTCTTACGGGAGGTCGAAAAACGACGAAATGTTTAAATGTAAGAAACTGTTAAAACAATGTCAAAAAGTAATGAAATGTCAAGAAATATTAAAATTTGACCTCTTAAAATATCTTTCAGAATCCCTATCCCTCAAAGAAAACTCCTGTGACTATACATTTATTAACAAAAAATGCTTGTTTTCGTGTATACTTTAAGCTCTACAAGTTTATCCCTGGTGTAATACCTTGTATAATTAACAAATAATTTAGCTATACAGAATTTGTCTAGAATTTAAAGAAACATTCTACGTAATTTAAGTCATCATTTATTTCAATAAGTTAAGTAGAATTACAAGTGTCGACTTAGAGCCATTTGTAATTCTACGCCACTTAAGTCACGTTTTGGTAAACTAGATGTCATGTTTTAACACATTAACGGCCGAGCAATTATAGAGTTAACTCTAAAAATTGATTTTATGTAAAATTATGCACTTATTTTTGTACATTTTTCTTTTAAATATACATAATGTAAACGCTATAAATTTTCAGGTATTCGTGGATTTTAAACTTCGATTTATAGTCGATTTGAAGTATCGAAAGAGTGTTTCCACTCCCAGATTAAGCATGAAGTAAAATTTCGAGTTTAGAAAAGCCTGAAAATTTGGTTTGGCCGCTCCGCGAAGCGGAGCGGCCAAACCAAATTTTGAGGCTTTTCTAAACTCTAAATTTTACTTCATGCGCCACGCGTATTATACAGTGAAATATTGTGAAGTTAAAATACACTTAAAAGTAGTTTTTTTTTAAATCAGTAATAATCAAATTATTGAAATAACAAAATATTTACATTTTTCTTCACACATTTTTAAGTCAGGTCAAATAATACAATATATCCAATTATCTTTAGTTTGGTTCTCATTAATCACTTGATATTTTTTATTTAGTTTTATTTTCAAATTAAATAATTTTATTTTTAATTGCGACAAATTCCGATTATTTAATTATATTATTAGTTTATTTATAATGTATATTTATTAGTGAAACAAACCAAGTGATTTCCCTTTCTATTAATTTTTAAAAATTAATTTACATATATATCAAATTAACTTAATTAGTAATTTATTAAGCAAAAAAATAATAATATTGCGGTATTGCATCAATGGCGGTTATTAATACTGAACATAATAAAAAAAAATAATCAAACTTTTAGTATTTTTGAAATATTCTACAGCCAAGTATTGGCATTTCATTATATGCATATTTGAAGCCACATAAATAACTGTGTCATTGTTGCACAATAATGATTCATTAGAAAACATTTATAACCATTAAAACAAATATTTTCTTTATTATTCAAATTTTTGAATTAAATTTAAATTTTGTATAAAACAAAAAACATGTCTATGATAAAAACGTATTAGCAACTATTCTTGTCGTTAAAATATTTATATAATATTATTATTCATATGGTTTAAAGACAAAATTATTAAACAACCAAGTAAAACAATTAAACACATAAAGAGAAAAACAATTTAATTCTGACTAGTTTCGAATTTTATATCATGTTAAAATAATAATAAAAATGAAAGGCGACAGCAGTATACATGTATAAACAAAAATGGGTTTAAAGTGAGAAATTAGTCCAAGAAACAAAATGATTGTTTTCGAAAGTTTACATTCTTGATTACTTTCGTTTTATATAATGGTTGTGCGTATAATTTAAAATGTTAATTTTAATTTTAGTGGTGTCGATTGTATTTTCTTGCAAAAGCAAAATAAAGTTCTTTCTTTACAACTTGACCAAAAAAATATTTATAAAGAGAGAGCCCCTATGCGTAATTATATTTTGAGGCCCCATCTAAATATTTTCTATATCACTGCAGTGAAAATAAATCACAGGGTTGGGATAAGTGGATTTAAAATAGTATAAAAATACTTAGGGTAATTGCACAGCCAATTTGAAATTAGTTAATCTCTAATTGTACTTTAAAATGAGATGAAACCGGATCATTATTGTTGATTATACTTTATTAAATGTTTTTTAATTAGCAAATATTGCTGAGAATTGAACAATAACTAACGATAATATTTTATATATTTTTTTTAGTTTTATTTTCAAATTAAATAATTATATTTTAAATTGCGACCAGTTAGGATTATTTAATTATATTGTTGGTTTATTTACAATGTATATTTATTAAAGTTATGAACATTAAAAACGCCAAGACAAACATAAAATGTATAATATAGTTTTTACACAATAATTTATGTTCTTCTTCTTCTTCTGTGCGTTTATTGGGTTTCTTGCGGTGTTGTCCAACTTCTATTTATCATGTATTTTTAATATTTTTATTAATCATTTATATAAATTTTACCAACTGACTTTTTATAGAATTTTAACAAAAGTTGATAAACAGTGTTATCCCTATATGAAACTGTGCAAGATCAAATCTGAATAGTGAAACCATCAATTATGAAAACAAAACTTCACAATATTTCAGTGTTTTATACGCGTACCGCATGAAGTAAAATTTCGAGTTTACAAAAGTCTGTAAATCAAAACTTTTATTCTTTTAGATTTTTTTTTTGTCACATGAGGTGGTGTCATCGTTACTGTACTGCGGTCTCCGTGGTTCTTTTATGCGCCTCTGGATGGTTTACATACTGTGTACTCCCTGTGTCTTCTATGAAGTTTAGGAGTTTTAGCCGGGGATTTTCTTGAGTTCTATTTCAGGAAGCACAGGCTTCCCGAATTGCTCCGTTAGTTGCCTTTTTTAGGCTTTCCATGTACACAGTAGGTGTTGGGGAGTTTCCTCTTCTTCCAAACACCCACGACATAGGGGGCTTTTCTCAATTCTTATCCTATGTTTGTGCTTATTTAGGTCACAGTATCCAGTGACTAGTCCTGTGATTATTCGTGGTTTCATTTTACTCAGTCCTGACAGCGTCAATATGCTGCTAGGTACCGGACCATCTAGGAAGAGTCTTGTCTGCCTCATTCCCTTTTGGTTGTGCTATGCCATTTTGTGCTCCGCTGCTAACTTGCGTCGGATTATTTCCTTTCCGGTTTCATGAGGTATTCCGAAAGCGGGTTTAAATTCTATAAATTCTCCTGATGCCCCTTGTTTAGCCAGCAAGTCGGCCTCAAGTGTCCAATAATTCTTTGGTCATGGGTATCCTTACTAGCTGTGCTTTTACTGTTGTCGACAGTGCGTCCAGATTGTCTATGCAGGCCATAACCAGCCTAGACTGCACCATCGGCGAAGCTAGCGCTTTTAGGGCTGACTGGCTGTCCGACATAATAGTAATTGATCCTTCGTTGTGTCCAGATTCCTTTATGTAATGAGCACACCAATCAATGGCGGCTATTTCAGCCTAGAAGATGGAGGCATATTTCCCCAGAGCAACCGCAAATTGTTTGCTCCGGTTACAGCCTCCATAGATTCCAGCTACGGTTCCTTTTGTATTTTCGGCCCCATCCGTATACCTGATGATTGCTTCAGAAGTTCCTGAGTATGTCCCACTTGCTCATTTACTGAACTGTGGTATGGTTACTTTGAACCGGCGCACACTGGTCGAAATGCTCATTCTAGCTGAGCATTTCGCCGAAAATCGACTGTTTAGAAAACAGATTTTTTCTTAGAATATGGGTAGTTCAATATCCAGAGAGTGCGCAGGTAAAGTCATAAACTCCTCCGACCTTTGGTCCAGTGGTTATCAGTATCCAAAGTGCATGCATCGTTTACGTCGTTTAGTTGTGGATTTTACACGCTCCAAACGCCTACGTTTAATTGCTTATTTTATATTTAAGTTTCATGCAAAATATAATTTAAAGATGGATATATATTCTACAGGTATATATACAGCATAGATTTCAATATTTTTCATATAACTTTAGTCAACATATAGATATACTAATTTAAATTAAGTAAAGAATCCTACAGTAAAATTTTGCAACGTTAAACTTGATAAAGGTTAAAGTATCCATTCTTGGCCGTTCACTTTCTCATGTTTTACGGCTACGCTTTTGGTTTGGGTGTATAGCCATTTGGTCATACTGGGTCTCAGTCCCCATGTGCGTCCTACCATTTTTCTGGTCGCAAAAAGTCCTCTCATGGCCTTTTTGGTGATGTTCTCTAAGTGGAAGTTGAAGTTCAATCTGGTGTTAAGTATGACCACTAGATATTTTACATCATTTTTGATGGGGACTTCCATTCCATATATGCGTAGTGATTTTAGGTCATCGGTTTTTCGTCTCCTAGTGTAGAGGACGATCGCTGTTTTGGCCGGGTTTACAGCTAACCCTTCGTCTTTGCACCATCTTTCTACGGTACTTAGTGCCCTCTGCATTAATTTAGATCCCGCTTATTAGAATGCTCAGGTCATCTACACATCCCATTGCATAAATGCCTTGGTTTTCGAGTAGCAGCAGAAGGTCGTCCATGACGAGACACCACAGGAGCGGCGAGAGAACGCCTTCTACGGCCACCCGCCAGCCACTATTGCTTCCATATAGAGTAGTTGTTACAGTCCGACTTCTGAGCATATTGTTTACCCAGTGTCGCACTTGCGGGTTAATCCCTCTTTTCTCCATTGCTGTTGCTATGGAGTTGAAGGTTGTGTTGTCGAACGCATCTTCAATTTCCAAAAAGCTCCCCAACGCAATGTCTTTGCATTGTATGGTCCTTTCGCATCTGCTTACTAGCTGGTAGATTGCTAGTTCACACGACTTTCCCACTTGGTAGGCATATTGTTGACGGTGTAGTGGTGAGGTCTTTAGGACTCCTTCTTGTATGTCTGTCTACTAGTTTTTCTAGTAGTTTTAGAATAAATGGTGACAAGCTGATCGGTCTTTAGGATTTGGCCTGGGCATATGAGGCAGGCCCTGGCTTGGGTATCAATACCACCTTTACAGTCCGCCAGCTGCTTGGGATGTATGAAAGGGCAATTCTTGCTCTGAGGATCTCACATAATGGTTTCCTCCGTGTTGCTATCCCCTATTGTAGCATGACAGGATATATCTTGTCAGAACCTGGTGATTTAAATGGTTTAAACGTATTAACTCTCCATTCAATATCACCAGACTTGATAATCGTTTTCGCTATACCCCAGTCTCTTTTCGTTGGGCTCGCTTAGGTCCTCGGATACAGGGTTGTCAAGTATTACAGAACCCGGGAAGTGCGTCTGCAGTAATACCTGCAGGGTCTCTTCTACCGAGTCTGTGTATTTTCCACTTTTGGTCAGCAGTGAGCCGATGTTTCCAGCATGATCTTTGCTGAGCGCCTTGAGTATACGGAAGCTTATGGGTTCACTTCACAATGTTTGCCAGGAATCTCTCGGCTTTTTTAATGGCATTGTTATATGCCGTGAGGGGCGATTTGTACTGCGCCTATTCGCCATTTCTCTTAGCTATATTAAATAGTCTTCTGGCGTGCCTTTACCCTACAAAGATCTTTGTTCCACTAGATAACCCTGGTCGAGGTGGGTTTGGTAGTTCTTGTATTGATAGAGTCCGTGATGCTTTGAACCATGACTCCCAGCTCATGCGTTGTTCTTGCTCTTGTTAGTCAGTCCCCAATTCTGCTGGCTAGTACCTCATTGTACAGATCCCAGTCAGTTCTCCTCGGGTTTTTGTTTTGAATTTCTAGTGGTTTATTAGATTTGATATCGTATCGTATATATCTATGATCTGATAATGATGGTTATGCCGTGCGAGAAGCAAGTGTAATATCTATTACTTCGCTTTGCACCTCGTTTAGCAATATTTGCGATTTCATTGTCATTCTCTAAGATAAAATCTAATAGTTTCTCACCTCTTGGATTGATGTCCATGCTCCCCCATATAATGTGGTGTGCGTTGGCATCGCATCTAAGAATCAGCGGTATGCCATTGTGACTTCCGTGATATATCAGCCGCTAGACTTCGTCCGGCGGCGGTGGTCCTGGTTGGTCGTAGAGAAGGTAACCGGATGCGAGTATAAACTCCCTCAGAGTTCCCTTTTCCACTACTTCCATCCGTGCTGCCACTAGGTCTCTGCAGCATAGGTCCCGTAGTGACATTAAATTCAGTTCATGTTTTACAATTACACATAGGTTTCACTACTATTATTCGCCTGCCCTGTATATTTAACCCCTTTACTATTCCCTTGTGGAGCCATGGCTCTTGTAAAAGTGCAATGTCAATATTTTCTTTTAGGATATATGCACTGACGGCAGCAGATGCCGCCCTACAGTGGTGTATATTCATCTGTAGTCATTTAAATATTACTTACCCTTCGGTGGTTCGAGCAGTGGACTGTCATTCATTGCTCCCTCCCCGGATAGTGGATTTTCTTTCACTGCTTCCTCTCTGGCATCCTCAGGTTTGGCGTCGATCTTTCACGCCAGCGTCCTGAGGGTGATGTGATGCCGAAGTGCAGCCTCTTCGTTTTGCTTACCTTTCCCCAAGAGACCTTGTCCATCAGCATGATTTACTGAGTTCCCTTGGGGTCCAGCTTTGCGTTTACCACTCTCCAGATATCGGTGCTCACGTTGTTCTGCACCGATATTCTGTTAAGGAAGGTGGTCGCCTCTATTGGGGGTCCCGGGGCTCACGTTAGCACTCTCTTCGGTTCCGGTAGCTTCTTCAGATCAATGATCTGAAGTTCCTTTCAGTTCCCCACGAGATTCTGCTCATTAGCTATGCTCTCAAGCCATGTGTAAATTGAAAAGTGGGAGCATACAGTTCTCGGGAATCCCCCTTTGTGGGTACATTCCTGTATTTTCGGCGAGGCTTGTCCCTTTACCGTAGCATCAATGCTTTGGAGAAACGAGGCTTTGATGGCCTCGGCTTCCTCTGCGCGTATGCTTGTCTCTGGGAATCCTTTCGGTATAACAGCGAGTGCTTTTCTCGTCAGGATGTCGATGAAGGTCCTCTTTAGCTGAGGCTCTTTCTTCCATTTCGGATTTTGGCCGGTCTCCCGTAGAGTCCCGGGGGTGTGCTGTCGCTTGACAGGTTTTGCTTTTGCGTCCCTGACAAGACGGTTACCCCCCAACGCCTGCTCGCCCTGAGATAACTTTCGCCTTGGCGCCCCTGCCCTCTGGGAGATTTAATCTCTCCTTTGGCGTCGCTTGGCCGCCACCGATCGTTGTTTAAGCTGATCGGTCTTGGCCACAGAAGCACCAGAGGAGGCAGGGTTCTCCGAAGAGCCTCCCGTGGTAGTAGGTTTTTTTGGTTTTTTGGTGGTTCCATTTTTGTTCCCACGAGTACGGAGGAAATATGTGGTCCGTGTGCGCAGTGCCCCAATACAAACAGAAGGCTTGCTACGATGGAAGGTCACCCGCGAACGATTCCTTTTGGTGTCCCAAAGGAATCGTTCGCGACACTTAACCCTGTGCCATGCAGCTATTTTCACGATGTTTTAAACCGTAGCTTGAGGAAGTTGGTTCGCAGCAACTGGTTTAGATCGGTCATGCGGGGGTACCTGTCCGACCCTATGCCAGTTGCTGGCCGATTTCTCGGCCTATCTCCTATCCACCACCCGAAGACGCGCTCAGTAGCCTCTGCCTGCAGTTGCCAGTCGATCCCATTGCAGGTGCCAACCGGTATCCGAGTTTTCGAAATTTTACTTCATGCTTAATCAAAAAGTGAATGGTATTAAGGACTTCAATAAAAAATATTGATTTTATTAAAAACTTATGATTTTTTTAACTATTTCACTAATTTCCAGGAATTCTCATTATTTAACCTATTTTAAATATTGTAAAATTTGAATAGTTTTTAATATTTACATTTGTCTGCCAGTCATGGCTTTGTAAGATAATTTTTACAAATTTTATTAAACGTATCAATTTATTGATAGTAAAAATGTTGGATGTACTATAATTGAGTAATTTTGGGAACTTAATCTTAATATAATTTAATTTAAAAAAATGAAAATCATACATGCAGTTTAATAATTAGTAATGAAATTTACATATTTCGCTTAATTCGTATTTCATTTTTGGTCAAAATTAATATTTAAATTGAAAATAGTCAAATTAAAACAATACAGACAATAGAAATATTTAATTTGTTTTTTCTTCTAGTTTTGATACAAAATTAGAGGAAAAATAAAAAAGTTAAAATGTTGTTAAACAATTGCCAAATTTATGCAGTATTTGCTTGCAACTTTTTCGAAAATTCAGTGTAATTATATTATTTAAAAAAATAATTAAGTTTGCTTCTTTAAATAATGTAAAATAATAATATCTCGCTTGGTCTTTCTGTAGCTTTCAGCTAAAATTTAAATGTTGTTGAAGAAGAAGATATTTGTTTTTAACAATTGTAAAAATTGAATGCGCTTTAATAATCAATATCACACTCTATTAATCTGTATTTAAAACAAACATTTGAATATTATGAAATAACGCTTTATTTTAAAAGAAATTGATTTTGAAAAAAGTGTCTTAAGAAAGTTTTTTACCGTATGTCAATATTTTTTTTAAATACGAAAGTTATTTTAATATTTCAAAATAGCAAAATTTTGAGTTTTGACGTATTACTCGAAAACAATTGATGATAGACAAATTTTGATTAGCCACATGAAATATTCTATTAAAAAATGCGCTCTGGAAGTATATATTAGTTTTTGTCTATCATTCATATTTCTGGTACTTTACTTGAGGAAACCACCAAAAATGCTGCACCCTGTACATTTTAATGATTGTCTGTATAGTGATACCAATTATAAATATTTGGAAAACGACTATATATTTTAATAATAATAACAGAAATCCTATCAAATTTGCATGATTATTTTTCGTCAATTCTTATGATTTGTTATTAGTTTTGATAGGAATAATGTACAGTGTTTGTCTTTCAAGTACAGTTACGAGAAAAAAAACCAGTACAGCAGGAAGCTTTAGCCACTTCTAAAATGACGTATTTTTTCTTGTAAAACAAACTTGTCATGTACAAGTTAACAACAGTGGTTTTCTTGGCCAACAAGACGGTGCTTTTGATGACAAGCACTTCAATAGCAATGTTTCTAATGCTTTTAGACTATGGTTAACGTTTTAAAGCTCATATTAGTCGATGTATTTCGCGAGCCTACAATAGTTTAAGAATGATTTATTCGATTACGAAAATCTTAGATAAAAACACGAAACGAGTTCTTTGTGACACTTTAGTATTAAGTAATTTTTAATTATTCTGATGTAGTCTATAGTACTTGCTTAAATAAAGTGACAAAAGGTCGTATACAGAAGGTGCAAAACTGTTGCATATGGTTAATTTATTTTTCGGGGGCTTATCTCACCACCGAAGCACAAAACATCTATCTTTCTAAGATGTTTTAGTTACAATATTTATAAACTATACAATAAGCTCCCCTCAAATCTGAAATCACTACCAATTAAAGGATTTAAACAATAAGTGCGTAGTTTGCTGTTGCAATGTGGTCTTTGTGATCGGTGAAATTAGAAACCAAATGTGCTGTAGAATATTGTTTTTTTTTCTACTTATACTCACATGTATTAATTATGTTGTGTTTTAAGCTGTAAAATATTGTTTGTTTTTTTCTTATAAAATACTTACTCATTATTTATGTTATGTTTTAAGTAGGTTAAGTAGAAGAACATTAACAGATAATGCTGATTGAACTTCGCCTACACTTTTATATATATTGTGTCATACCTCTTTTTTAATAAAGGCATTTATTATTATTAATACCGTCTCTAAACGGGTCGTTATTATCGCTTTTTGCGTTTCAGTCAGTTGGGGCATGTCGACGTTAATTAAATTTCGTTTAACATTTCCGCAGATTCGTCAATTTGATTGACAATTTGAAAAATCAAAGTGAGTCCAGTTCACATAGCCATATATTTTGCTGTATAAGTTTTTTCTCTCACAACTGTATATGTAACGAACATTTTTGTAGTTGTTACGGTTGTTTTATTTATTTTGTATTTCCTGTATTTGTCGTCACAGAGATTTATTGTTTATTGTTTTCATTACATATTTAATTATTTAATTTCAATAATGAAGTTAATTTACAATTTTACAATGATTAGATTCAGAATTTAAACTTAAAAGTTTTACAGCCTCATTAATAGAATTGCCGCTAATATCATTATAGTTCAATGCTAGTTAATTTCTATGAAACTTGTTCAAACATGATCCTATCATTTCGTACTAATAGAACAAAATGTACATGTTATTAAGTAAAAAGGTGCAAAACTCTTTTATAATTGTGGCAATATCGCATTTTCACTATTTGGTGGTTATCTTCTTCTTCTGCGTAATTTAAAATATTAATTTATGGCCTCGGCTTCTAGGCCCTGTTGACCAGTCACAGTAATTTTTTATAATTGAATAAATAGAGTTTTGCTATCCCCGAGGAAAGGAAAGGGATTTACGGAAAATACACACGTAGTTGCAAGGATGGGTAATAAATGAAAGGATTGTCAGGATATAGGTGATTGTAAAGAATAAAATAGAGAGGATGAAAAAGGATTTGTGTAACAACCACGTGTGGGTCAAACGCGAGCAGGGATGGAACGCACAACTCACGCTCGACGTCCGCTCTGTTCGGGGTCCAGAACGGAACCCATTTAGTGGTTATGTTACATTGTTTATGTTCGTGAAAATGTTTCAACCGCTAAATTATTTCATTGAAATTTATTTCTAACGAATGATTTTACTTATTAGTTAAACATGAAGTAAATTTTCGAGTTTAGAAAAGGTTGAAAATTTGTTCAGGCTTTTCTAAACTCGAAACTATACTTCATGCGCATATAAATTACGGATTTCAACTGAAGTACAAAATATACTGCTTAGAAATATACATTTATAAATCTTTAATAAATCATAGCATTATAATTAAATATATTATAATACGGATCCCTTGCCTTAAACTAGGAGTACCATGTTATTAAATTATTAGTTGTAAACTAAACAATGATAATCTACTAAAATGTTTGATTAATATGAAAATGTTAGATTTAGAATTCTTAGGACTTGACTGTCTTGTTCAACTGCAGAAGTAGAAATGTCTCCTCAAAAACAGACCAAATAAATTCACTTCTTTCAGTGATATGACACTAATTACATACACGCATAATATGAAATAACAAAATGAGAATATAATTGCTAAGAATAGATTTGGAATATGAAAAATATTTGATTTACGAATTATTTTACTTGTACGAGATAATTACACTTTAATGATAATTATACGCAGAGTGATTCATAAAAACATAAAATATAATTACAAATGAGAGATACGTTACAATACATATCCCGATGCAGAGCTGGGCAGGATTCGAATCATTCAGGATTCGATTCCCGGATTCGAATCCTTTTAGTGGATTCAAAAGAGGTATTCCATTACTTTAGTGAAAACGGATTCGTGATCCGGATTCGTTACATTTTTTTAAAAGGATTCGTATTCGAATCTAGACGTAGATGATTCGAATCCTTATGAAAGGATTCGAATCCTCATACACGGATTCAAATCCTCCCAAATAATTCGAATCATCGCTATTAAGGCTGGGATTCGAATTCGATTAATTCAAATAGCTAAATATTCTAATATGAATATTTAAATCACTAAATTATTCATATTTGAATATAAATATTTAAATTTTCGAATAATTCAAATATTTGTGAATGCATATTTGGTTACTTAACCATGAAAAACTTCCAACCTTAATAGTATATTTTTAACTTCACTTGAAATCAGTGTTTTATACGCGTGGCGCATGAAGTAAAATTTCGAGTTTAGAAAAGCCCCGTGAAAATTTGTCTCGGGTCGCTGCGCGACCCTCGACAAATTTTCTACGCGGGGCTTTTCTAAACTCGAAATTTTACTTCATGCTTAGTCTGAGAGTGGACAACACTTGTTCTTAGAAGTTTTAAATTGAAGGATCACTCTGGCAGAGCCGTCCTTAGACCGGGGCGAGCGGGGCCCAGGCCCCAGGCCCCGCGCTTGGGGGGCCCCGCGGCCTCTTGCGAACCGGCAGGCACGATCGTGAGCCGGCACCAAACATTTAGGCTGCGCTCCGTTTTTATGTTTTTTAGGCTCGAGTCAAAGGACACGTGGCAAAAGGTGGTTTCACTAGAGTTGCGCAGTATTAAAAAACATACGCAAAGTAATGGTGGATTTATAAGACGTTTAACGTTTAAGCGTGTTTAATAGAATAGAAATTGCGTGTTCTTACGGGTGCGTTCAAACGTTGTTTAAGAATTTAAGTGTTTCGTGTTTAAGGATAGCCTATTTTCTACTTTTCTTCAATATCCTTAAACATAAATGGATCTGCGCACACTTTTTGCGCCGACACATGTGTGCACAGTGATGCCCGAATTTCTCGATCAGCTGTTATAACTTGCTAGTTCGAACACAATATTTTCAAAAATCTGTGATGAAATAGTTGGCAACGTCGATACGCGCAACGTAACCTAAAATTATTATACTTTCATTCTCGTATGAATGGCATCATTTTCTTAAACGTTAAACACTAAACGATAATCACTAAACGTTAAACGTCTTCTAAACCCTGCATTAAGTGTTAATAGTGAGTGGTAGTGTCGAGTGTCCAGTGTCTATGAAAACATCGGTTTAGTCACATATGTATGTATTTTCTTGCAGTACTGTAAATAAAAAAAATTCGGTTGCGATAATTTATCGCTACAGAAATTTTATCTGCATAAACTTACTAAACGTTTTTAAATGAAAATTACAAAGTTGGAAAATTAATTTTTCAAACTGTTCTGAGTCGCCGATAAAACTAGATTCAGAAAAGCTTGCAAAATTAATTTTCCAACTTTGTAATTTTCATTTAAAAACGTTTAATAAGTTTATGCAGTTTGTCATTTGATAGGCAAATTTGCAAATTTTTTGCTTGAAATCATAATTATTTTTAGGGTATTAAAATGAATTCAGAAACGAGAAGAGACCGCGATCGTGGTAAAAAATATGAGAGTGGCTCGCAGAAAAGAAAAAAAGCACAGATACAGACAGAAATACAAAATCTTCAACGGGGAGGCATGCTCAAATTTCTAAAGACAGGTGCTGTCACTGAAAATGAAAATGAGTCGAGAAATCTACAATGTGCGGCTACTACATCTGGAACCACAGAAAGTGAAATGTATGAAGAAAACCGTGAGCTTCATGATGAATTTGAAAATGAGATATGTCAAACTGATATAGAAGAACAGTCTTCAAATCTGGAATGTGTGGCTACTACATCTAGAAGCGCAGAGAGTGAAATGTGTGAAGAAAAACGTGATGAAATTAATGATGAAAGTGAAACCACTAGAAGAGTTTTCTGTCTTGAAAATGATCTAGGAAATTGGCCACTAAATGTTACTGATACTATGTGGATGTTTCTCGTAAACAATAATCCAACGCAAGTTCGTGATTTTAACTTTCCAGTAGACGACTATGGAAGAAGGTTTAACGAATCCCACTATTTAAGATGTTTACCAAATGGCGAAAAAAATTGTCGAAAGTGGGTACTGTACTCAAAATCAAAAAATAGAGTATATTGCTATTACTGTTTCTTGTTTTTCAACACGGGTGCAAGATCAGGTTTGGCCTACGAAGGAATTTGTGATTGGAAGCATATAGGAAACAGACTGAAAGAACACGAAACATCTATGCTGCACAACAAAGCCCAAAGCAAATATATCGAATTGAAAAAAAGACACAATAAAGATCAAACAATCGACGTTGTTCAACAACGACAAATAAATGGCGAAATAGATCATTGGCGTGGTGTTTTAAAAAGAATTATATTATCAATTCAATATTTAGCCAAGCACAACGACGCTTTACGTGGCTCCAACTGTACGATATTCACAAAAAATAACGGGAAATTCCTAGGACTAATTGAAATGATTTCAAAATTCGACATTCGCATGGCAGAGCATTTAAGAAGAATTAAAAATAATGAAACCAATGACCACTATTTAGGACCAACAATTCGAAATCAAATTATTGAATTGCTCAGTAAAAAAGTTAGCGAGGAAATAATTTCAAAAATAAAAGAGCAAATATTTTTCCGTTCAAATGGACTGTACTACCGATAGGAGTCATATCGAACAATTAACATTTATAGTTAGAATTGTAGAAGTTAGTGTCGAAGTGAAAATCAGTGAATTTTTTGTAGGTTTTACACCAGTTCTAAAAAGTACTGGTCTCAATTTATTCGACGAACTTCAAACACAATTACTAATTATGAATATTAATTTAAATGATTGTCGAGGGCAATCGTATGACAACGGCGCCAATATGATTGGCAAAAACAAAGGTGTTCAGTCTAGAATTTTGCAACAAAATCCAAGGGCATTTTTTGTACCTTGCACGGCACATTCCTTAAATTTGACATTAGGCGACATGGCTGGCAGTGTAGCGATGGCTATGACATTTTTTGGTACAATTCAACGGTTTTATACCTTATTCTCAGCCTCTGCTGAAAGATGGGCCATATTTTGTAAGCACATACCAGATTCGACATTAAAGCCCCTATCTGACACCAGGTGGGAATGCCGACATGAATCCGTTAAGACAGTTAGGTTTCACATATTTGAGTTACGCGACGCCCTGGAAGAAGTTACTGAAACCACAAAAGACCCAAAAATTAAAAGCGAAGCACAGTGTCTATCAGAAAATGGAATAAATTATGAATTTATTTTATCCTTAATTATATGGTACGACCTCCTACTTGCCATACATAAGGTTAGCAAAGCACTACAAAAAACCGAAGCGGAATTAAGTTTGTCTGTATCGCTACTAAACGGATTGAAAACATTTCTGATTCAATTCAGAGAGACTGGGTTTTCTACTGCAAAACATGTTGCAAGTGAAATTTGTAGTGCAAATGACATTGAAATAAAGTTTAAAGAAACCCGAAGACGCCAGAGAAAAAGACTACATGAATACGAAGGAGAAGATTCGAGAACCGGAGACCCTGAATTAAAATTTTATCAGGACTATTTCCTCTGTGTGGTCGATCAAGCAGTTGTATCGGTAGAGGAAAGATTTACACAATTAAAAAGTCATGAAATAAATTTTGGATTTGTATACAACATCCCACAAATAAAAACAATAAGCGACGATGAAATAAAAAAGAAATGTGCGGACCTAGATCTAATCCTACGTGACGGCGAAAACCGTGATATAAGTGGTAGCGAATTATTTGAAGAACTTAAGATATTTTGCAAAATTTTCTGCAAAGACACCATAAAAATGTCACCCTTAGAGTGTTTAAGAAAAATATCACAAATTCGAGAATCCTTTCCTAATTTCTTTACAGTTTTACGAATCATTTTGACAATTCCCGTAACATCGGCGGCATCGGAAAGGAGTTTTTCAAAGTTAAAATTAGTCAAAAATTATATGAGAACTAGTATGAGCCAGGAAAGACTAAACAATTTAACATTACTGTCGATTGAGCACGAGTTGTGTGAAAGTTTAAATTTTGATGAAATCATCAATGCATTTTCAGAAATAAAGGCACGCAAAATCAATTTCGTTTAGTTTAGGACAATAATTTTAGATATAGCTAATAAAAATATTGTCAGATATTTGAAAAATTATATTTTATTTTATTATTTATGATTTTATTGATCATATTTATGTTATATGTTTTGGATATATATTTTTTTGTTTTTATTAAATGTTTAAACTTTTAATCTTGTATTTGTTTACATTTTACATTGTTTTTCGTAGTTTTTTGCTTTACTACTAAGTAAAGATAGATGTTTATTTTACTTTGTTTTATTTTTCTTGTGCAAAACAAATAAACAGTAATTATTATTCTCGTCTTGTCACTATAATTAAATTTCAAAATCCAATATTATTTTGCAGATTTTAAATTATAAAAAAAAATATTTAAGGGGCCCCAACATTATTTTTTGCCCTGGGCCCCGCACTTGCTAGGGACGGCCCTGCACTCTGGATTACTAAGTTTATTACCATTTTACAAAGGCTACAGCTCGAAGGACCAATCATGGTCTTCGGAGACCGAAGGACTACCAGGAATCGAAGTTTTTTTACAAGATAACAACGAATATCTGAAGGTTTACAGCATTGATAGGAAAGAAAACATTCAATTTAAAAAATATCGAAGTTGGGTTGGATTTCAGTGCATTTTTAACTTCACTTTAAATCAGTGTTTTATACGCGTGGCGCATGAAGTAAAATTTCGAGTTTAGAAAAGCCTCGCATAGAAAATTTGTCTCGGGTCGCTGCGCGACCCTCGACAAATTTTCTATGCGAGGCTTTTCTAAACTCGAAATTTTACTTCATGCTTAATCTGGGAGTGGACAACACTCGTTTGAACTTTAAATTTAACTCTGTTATAAAATCGACGTATCTAATATAATAAATCATTCATTGAAATCATAGAAAAAGATGCAAAATTTTACCTAAAATTAACGTTTAGAGTTAACTTTATAATTTGCTCGGCTTTAAATGGGTGAATATTCTATTCCTAAGAAAAACCGTATTTATTTAATATTAAAGTTGCATTTAATATAATAACAAACTGTGAATAAATCGACAAAAATCTGGAAATATCGAAAATCTCGACATGTAGAAAATCTTGACGGTCCACTCCCAGACTAAGCATGAAGTAAAATTTCGAGTTTAGAAAAGCCCCGCGTAGAAAATTTGTTGAGGGTCGCGCAGCGACCCGAAACAAATTTTCACGGGGCTTTTCTAAACTCGAAATTTTACTTCATGCGCCACGCGTATAAAACACTGATTTAAAATGAAGTTCAATAACACATATATTATCCTTAATTAAAATCATTATTTAATCAGATATTTAGTCGGTAAATGAACATTTTTGTTAATAGAAACTGATAGAATAAAATGTTACTGGTTGCAAATAATAGATTCAAATGTATTTTCAAAGGATTTGTATCCGTGATTCAAAAATGAGGATTCGAATCTTTGATTCGAATCATATTTTTCACTTACGAATCCTTTATTCGAGTATTCGTGATTCGAATCATATTAGGTGATTCGAATTCGTGATTCGAATCCTGTTTTTGACGATTCATCCCAGCTCTGTCCCGATGTATACGCTGTAAATGCTCATTTGTAGCGAAGCGGAGCGACCAAACCAAATTTGGAGTTTAAAAAAGCCTGAAAATTTGGATCCGCTTCTCTACGCGACCAAGCCAAATTTTTCGACTGTTCTATACATGAAATGCTACTTCATGTTAAATCAAGGAATGAATTTTGTTGATTTAATTAAATTTCAATGATTTCAATCAAAGACTTTCGTATATAATTAAGTGAACGTTTTTTTGTGTTACATGATTTTTTATCATTTTTACAAGTGTTTTTAATTTTCATCAATTTCTAAATTTTTTTTGTTTTATGGTTTTACTTAAGGTTGCCGTTTAGTAGAGTGATACACAGAGTAGTAAAGAACAGGCAACCGCTGCAGAAAACATTACAAATATATATGTTTAAATAAAAAAATTAAAAAATTTCAATAAAAAAACTAGCACAGTGTAAATGGACAAAAACTATGAAAATTGACTAAAATTTTGATAACAAATTTTCTACCATTTAATGAACGATAATCAAGATAATAATAGAAAATCTTAAATACCGTGAAAACGGCCTTTTATAAGTTTTGACTCTCAACATTCAAGTTTAACGTCTGATTCAAAATGTATATAATATTTTGCTAATTTTTAATTAATAATATACACTCGAAAATGAGGTTTAAAGATATTTTCAATAAAATGTAAAAAAAGTCTATCAGTCAAAATACAGCAAATGTCAACTGTCAAATGTGAAATGTGAAATGTGAAATATGTAATATGAAATATGAAATATGAAATATGAAATATGAAATATGAAATATGAAATATGAAATATGAAATATGAAATATGAAATATGAAATATGAAATATGAAATATGAAATATGAAATATGAAATATGAAATATGAAATATGAAATATGAAATATGAAATATGAAATATGAAATATGAAATATCAAATATCAAATATCAAATATCAAATATCAAATATCAAATATCAAATATCAAATATCAAATATCAAATATCAAATATCAAATATCAAATATCAAATATCAAATATCAAATATCAAATATCAAATATGAAATATGAAATATGAAATATGAAATATGAAATATGAAATATGAAATATGAAATATGAAATATGAAATATGAAATATGAAATATGAAATATGAAATATGAAATATGAAATATGAAATATCAAATATCAAATATCAAATATCAAATATCAAATATCAAATATCAAATATCAAATATCAAATATCAAATATCAAATATCAAATATCAAATATCAAATATCAAATATCAAATATGAAATATGAAATATGAAATATGAAATATGAAATATGAAATATGAAATATGAAATATGAAATATGAAATATGAAATATGAAATATGAAATATGAAATATGAAATATGAAATATGAAATATGAAATATGAAATATGAAATATGAAATATGAAATATGAAATATGAAATATGAAATATGAAATATGAAATATGAAATATGAAATATGAAATATGAAATATCAATTATCAAATGTAAAATTATTGTTTTATGCGGGTGGCACATGAAGTAAAATTTCGAGTTTAGAAAAGCCCCGACAAATGTTCTCTTGGGGCTTTTCTAAACTCGAAATTTTACCTCATGCTTAGTCTCGAACTGGACGACACTCGTTTTTTCAATTTATAATATTTGATGAGATTTACAAAATATCGAGATTTTTGTCGATTTATAAAAGTCTCATGAGATCTTCAATATTTCAAGATTTTCGTCGATTTATAAAAACTTATTTTTTTTAATATTTCGAGATAAGTTAATTTTTATTTAATAATATACATTCGAAAATGACGTTTAAAGATATTTTTAATAAGATGTAAAAATAAGTCTGTCAAAATACGGCAATTGTCAACTGTCAAATGTGAAATATGAAATGTCAATATCATATGTTAAATGTGATATTATTGTTTTATGCTGGTGGCGCATGAAGTAAAATTTCAAGTTTAGAAAAGCCCTAATAAAAATAGGTATTTTCAATAAAATGTAAAAAAGTCTATCTGTCAAAATACGGCAAATGTCAACTGTCAAATATTAAATTTGAAATGTCAATATCAAATGTCAAATGTAAAATTATTGTTTTATGCGGGTGGCGCATGAAGTAAAATTTCGAGTTTAGAAAAGCCCCAAGAGAAAATTTGTCTCGAGTCGCTGCGCGACCCTCGACAAATTTTCTCTTGGGGCTTTTGTAAACTCGAAATTTTACTTCATGCTTAGTCTGGGAGTGGACGACACTCGTTTTATTCATTTATAAAGTTTTAATCAGATTTCCAAAATACCGAGATTTTTGTCAATTTATAAAAGTCTCATGAGATCTTCAATATTTCAAGATTTTCGTCGATTTATAAAAACTTCATGAGACTTTTATATTTCGAGATAAGTTAATTTTTATTTAATAATCTACGCTAAACCGTTCGTTAAAAGTTTATGGGGTTGCCATAAACTCTAGGAGTATAGTTGTTAATACTTTTTTGTAGGAAATCTTCCCCTCAATCGTACCACGTGATAAACTTTGGTCATTCTATTTAAAAAATTGAATTACGAGATATTGAAGAGGGCACTTCGATATTGACATTTTAAGAACACTTATTGTCAAAATTGACAGTTTCCAATTAATACACTCATAGAGGCATCCTCTAGGTACAAGTAGAGATATAAATCATATTTTTATCTTACTCTTAAGAGAAGTTACAGATAGATTTCAAGATGCCTTTTAGAGATCAAGATTTTAGTAATTTTGTTTTTGCTTGAAAACAATCAGAGATAAGTGTACATATGTTTGAATAAAATATGATGCAATTCAAACGCGAAATCTAAAAAATGACTAATATATAGGGTGTATATTTTAAATAACAAATTGGGTGCTACTTCCAGTGGAAAATTTTCTCTTGGGGCTTTTCTAAACTCGAAATTTTACTTCATGCTTAGTCTGGGAGTAGAAAACACTCGTTTTGTCGATTTATAAAATTTTGATGAGATTTTCAACATATCCAGATTTTTCTCGATTTATAAAAGTCTTATGAGATTTTCAATATTTCGAGATTTTCAAGATACATCAAATTTTATGAAAATTTCATGCAGTTTTACATTAGCCGATTAATGGCCGACCCATGTGCTAGACACTGAACACTTTATTGCGAACTTTTAAAAACAAACAAGTATTCACCTTCAACGTTCAACTTGCAAGTATTATTTGTATTGCAAATTAATATCACAGGAATGCATAGTAGGGATATTTGCAAACAAACAATATGTTTTTTCGCAAAATAAAATAACAACTTGTAATTACAAATTTATTGAAATTAAAATGTATATACCTGGTGTTTGATAAAAACACGACTAACGCCATAATTCTGTTAGTTATTGACCGATTTGACTGAACTAAAAAACAAAGTCAATGGCCATTTAAATACTATAAATTGACAAATATATATATTTTTTAAAATTAACTTTATTTCCAAATAATAGTCAACTTAAAATTTTTAAATGGCCGCGTATACGTTTCTCATTTTAACACAATAAAACACTTTTAACTTTGTTTGTATAACACAATTTATTTTTATGTGACTGCAGTTTCGGCAAATTCAGCTTGCCATTATCAAACATGAAGTGTCTAAAACTGGAAACAATACGGGTATATATACAAAAAGTGATTAAATGAAAACGGATTACAAAGCGGCTTTAAAAATGGGGGTATACAGTAGGTCGTTAATTAGGGGGATTCCCGGATTAGCGCTAGCTTTATGTATTTCTAGGGATTCAAGGAGATTCATCTTCCGACCCTTTTCGGCACAATGAATAATAGTAAGTACATCTTTTCCAAAAGTATGGTTTTCATCTAAGACATGTTTTGCAAAAGATGACTTATCACATTGTCGCAACCGAAAAGCCCGGTTATGCTCCTTTAGTCTAGTATTGAAATTACGACCAGATTGACCAATGTATACTCCTTGACAATCTGTGCATGTTAATTTATATACTCCTGATCTATTACCTTTATCAATTTTGGTTTTACTATTAAAAATATAATTATTAATTTTACAAAATGGTTTGAATGCAATTTCTATATTATGTTTTTTCAAAATATTTTTAATTTGGAAACTAACATTGCCAAAGTAAGTAATTGGTTTGTAAGTTGTACTGTCTGATTTATTTGGTATTCCTGCATACAGCAAATGTTTAATTTGGGAAAATTTATGTTTTATAATTAGTTTATCAACTAGATCATGACCATAACCATTATTAATAGCCATGGTCCTAATCAGGCTAACTTCTTTTTCAAAAGAACTATCTGATAAGGGCATTTTAAACGCTCGATTGGTCATTGAATTGAAAGAAGCTATTTTATGTTTATAGGGATATCTGGAGTGGATGGGAATTACTGAGTCTATGAATGTGGGTTTTCTAAAAATGTCAAGTGTTAAATTAACATGTATAACGAAGTAGAAGCCTCCACAATTCAAAATATGTTTCTCATTTTATTATAGTAGATATTGGGCATAATTGGATTCAGCAATTATGCCCAATATCTTGATTTTAATTTAATGTTTTTTTTTGCTAGAAAAAAAATCTTGTTCAGATGATTTTTTGGCAATACATGTAGTGTGCATTGAAAAAAAAATTGCCCTTTTAATACTGTTTACATTGTTTATTGGTTTATATTTAACCCGTGTGTTCCGGTAACTAATTTATTATACATTCACAGTTTGTTATTATTTTAAATGCAACTTTAATATTTAATAAATACTTCTTTTTTGTTTTGTATACGCTGTAAATGTTCAAACACTCGTCGATTTTATAAAAGAGCTCAATTTAAAGTTCGAACGAGTGTTTCCACTCTCAGATTAAGCATTAAGTAAAATTGGGTAAAGTACTACACATGTTATGTTCCATATTTTTATTTTCAGTTGCCTGACACGTGTTTCGATCCGTTACGATCATTTTCAAAGTTAAAACTGTCAGTTTTAACTTTGAAAATGATCGTAACGGATCGAAACACGTGTTAGGCAACTGAAAATAAAAATATGGAACATAACAAGTGTAGTACTTTACTTAATTTGAAAATTTGGTTCCATCAAGAAAGTAGCAGAACATGTATCGAATATATTAAGTAAAATTTTGAGTTTAGAAAAGCCTTAAAATTTGGTTTTAAGTGCTTCATGCGCCACGCGTATTAAATACTGAAATATTGTAAAGTTAGAAATACACTTTAAAATCGAAATATTTAAACACACATTCTCAGGTCAGGTCAAATAATACAAATTAACTTATTTAGTTGGTAATTAAAAAATAATATAGTAATGTTGGGTTATTGCATCAATGGTCGGTCCCGTTCATCAAAAACAACAGTTGGGAGTTTACTACCACCTATTGGGAAATTCTCTGATAACCGGACTGTTAATCGTGAACGTGTTTGGGATTTTTGCAATCATACAGGGAGGGGCAGAAAAAGCTATCCGATTTCAAATCCCTTTTTCTCAGAAGAGGGAACAGGTAGAGTAGTGGGGAAAAAACCGTTAGAAAGCCGGTTTTATGCCATTTGTCATTAGTCAACATGCCTTGGTCTGGTGAACATCGTGCTTTTGTTATTGAGCGGTTTATCGAAAACGGCGGTTCGATAATTGCTACACAACGTGCTTTTCGAATTCATTTCGGACTCGGGCGTCATGATCCTGTTCCACATCACGCTACGATTAAAGTGTGGGTGTCAAATCGACAGACGGGTTCAGCATTGAAAAAAAAGTCGCCTGGACGTCCCAGGACAGCAACAGGACCTGAAAACGTGGCCAATGTGAGAGCCGCGATTGAACGTTCCCCGCGTCGTTCGGCACGAAAACATTCGCTCGCTTTGGCGATTTCCAACCGCAGTATTTGGCGAATTTTGCACCGGGACCTCAAAATGCATCCCTACAAAATGGTTGTTGCACAGGAATTAATTGAAAGGGATTTTGAAACCCGTATGAACCTGTGTCGCGATCTCCGAGAACTCCCAATAGACGATGTTGTGCTCTTCACGGACGAAGCCCATTTTCACCTTTGTGGCGCCGTAAACAGGCAGAATTTTCGATATTGGAGTGACGAAAATCCTCGGGAAATCCATCAGAAACCCCTCCATAGCCCAAAAGTGACTGTGTAGTGTGCTCTTTCCCGCCTAGGCGTCTGGGGGCCTTACTTTTTTGAAGAAAATGGGCAAACCGTAACGGTTGACCGAGCGCTATTGTTTCATGCTGGAAAATTTTCTTCAACCCAAAATGGAAGAAAATGGCGTGGAAAATGTGTGGTTTCAACAGGATGGTGCAACCGCCCACACATCGCGACGATCAATGGACATTCTCAGGGAAATGTTTCCCGGACGCCTCATTTCTCTGAGAGGTGATATTGGCTGGCCGCCGCGCTCACCGGATCTCACTCCATGTGACTTCTTCCTTTGGGGTTACCTCAAATCTAAGGTATTCCAGCATCGACCAAGGACCCTTCTTGCTTTACGAAGGGAAATTGCTCGGGCAATTGAAGAAATTCCTGTGGAAATGACGGTGAAAGTCATGGAAAGCTACCGCGAGTGCCTAAATCAGTGTATCCGCTCCCAAGGACGACATTTGAGTGGTGCTTTTCAAAACTTAAATTTAAAAATGGCATAAAATTTGCGATATGTTAATAAAAAATTTTGTTTGTCAAGTTGAGTGGTTTTAATTTTATAACGTTCTGAAATCGGATAGGTTTTTCTGCCCCACCCTGTACAAAATAGACCGATTAGTCGCGGCGATGGGTGTTGACGGGCTAAAGTTTTCAAAATGTCCGAGTACCGTTTATCAGATACTAACATACATCACAAATAAATGCAATCATGTTGAATGTTGAACATTTTGATGAACGGGCCCAACGGTGCTTAATGTGTTAAATTACTTATTTGTTGGGTCGTTTTTTATGGGGTCGTTATAGTTCATGTTTGACATAATCTCACAATAAATGACATTTGACACTTTTTTACAAGTCACACTAATTATATTTTTTAAAAAATATAATTTTACAAAAAAAAAACAACCTTTATCGGCATAAAAAAAAGTCTACATACAAAATCAAACTTCTATATATATTCTAATGGTCCTTTCGTTTTATCTTCCTCTGACAACCCAATCTCGCTACAATCCTTAGACCAGCTCCATCCTCCCTCATTCATTCGGTTACCCTCCTTTTTACCCCAAACCACTTCTCACATACCCCTTCACACTCCTGTGCCAGATGGCTTCATGTATTCATTCCACATGCACACAGCATCAGGGCCTCTCCAAAATATCGAAACCAGCAAATTTTGAAGAGAGACACCCTCTATAAGCGCGGGAGTATAATGGAAGAAAAGAAACCACAATTTATGGTGTGTTGATGTTACAATTTATGACTTTATCTGTTAGAATAGCAGGTAGTTTCCCTTTTTAAAGTGTTTTAAACGGTCGGTCATGTTCATTTGATGGCTCCAACAATTTAACTCATTAATCAATATGTTATGCAATGGTATTATTTGGTTACGTTTTAATCAAATTGATTAAATAGAGCACGCTAATCTAGCAATAAAAAAAAGTAAAATAAGGTTATGATCTGGGTTTAAAACGTGTTTAAAACATGTTTAAAACACGTTTAAATCGTGTTTAAAACAGAATATACAGGGCATTTTTCTTTTGTGTACATATCCCGATAATTACAGCGTTTTTTAAAGTTGTGGGAAATCGTTGTTTTAATGCGGTTAATTTAAGGCTTTAAACGAGTGTTTTCCACTCCCAGACTAAGCATGAAGTAAAATTTCGAGTTTAGAAAAGCCTAAGAATTTGGATTGGCCGCGTAGCGAAGCGGAGCGGCCAATCCAAATTAGGCTTTTCTAAACTCGAAATTTTACTTCATGCGCCACGCTTAAAAACACTGATTTACAGTGAAGTTCAAAAAACACACACTTACAACAACGGTTATAAGCAACCTAATATACGTTAGAGTTATTGGGTTGCCTATAATCACTGCTTTAAACAATTTTATCAGCGCAGAATTTGACTCACGTTTTATCCACATTTACATATTAGATTGCTAAAGCCGTATATTTTAAACTTTACGATATTTCAGTGTTTTATACGCGCGGCGCATGAAGTAAAATTTCGAGTTTAGAAAAGCCTAATTTGGATTGGCCGCTCCGCTACGCTACGCGGCCAATCCAAATTTTCAGGCTTTTCTAAACTCGAAATTTTACTTCATGCTTAGTCTGGGAGTGGAAAACCCTCGTTTAAAGATTCAAATTGAAATCTTGAACAAAACACAACGAACGTCGAAAAAATTACAGTGTGTGCTTATGTATACCTGAAAGAAAAAAATCCTATATTTGAAAACCACATTTATGCACACACAGTTTTATTGTAATAAAATGTTATGTTTGATAATGTAGTTTGAAATATCTTAAACAATTTAGCTAAAATTTAAAAACAAACAAAAAATTTTAATGAATTAATATAAAATATAATTTAGCAAATATTTATTTTTAGCAGCTAAGATAATAAAAAACCGGTTTTAAACAAATTTAACGTTTAAAACATGTTTTAAACAAATTTAAGATTTAAAACAAGTTTAAAACAAAACCGTTTAAAACCCCCCGGCTGTTTTAAAACATATTTAAAACATGTTTAAAACACTGTTTTAAAACAAAGTGTCTTAAACATAACAACCCTGGTTATGATTGATCATCTATCGAGTGTTTCCAATCCCAGATTAAGCATGAAGTAAAATTTTGAGTTGAGAAAAGCCTGAAAATTTGGCTTGGGCGTAGCGCAGCAGAGCGAGACAAATTAGGCTTTTCTAAACTCGAAATTTTACTTCATGCGCGACGCGTATAAAATGCTGATTTAATGTGAAATGGTCTATAACCAACCAATTAGCAAGTGAAATACGTTTAGTACGCCAATCATGAATTCTTTAAATGACGGAAAAAGTGCCATAATGAACATATAATCATTTTTTGTACTTGATTTTGTATAACTTTAGAAAAATAAATTTATGAAACACCATACTAACTCAAATCCTCTCCCCATCACAAAAAGCTATCTACGCCACTAAAACAAGGTATGTATGATCGTATTTATTAAAAACAAATGATTGCAATATATTTTAACAGTGGTTAATTACCGTGGTTAATTTTTCGTTTTAATATATTGTTATACCGGGTTTAAAACAAAAGAAGCTTACCGTAGTTCTAAGAGTGTTTTAATTTGAATTAAGAACACACAATGAGGGAGGGGGGGGGGGTTATTTTGATGGTCTTTAAAAAATAAATAGACCTGCAAACATTTTCGAGATATAATTTTTTTTAATTATAACATCCTAATCCTCTATTTGGATTGATTGAGTTACTTGAAGATAATTATACTTTGATTAAAAAACACTTAGAACCTTTCTTCAATACTTTATTTTGTAACCAAATGTACATTTCGGACACGAAGTGTCCATTATCAATGGTTTGATACTAATACCAAGTATTAGTATCAAAACCATTGATAATGGACACTTCGTGTCCGAAATGTACATTTGGTTACAAAATAAAGTATTGAAGAAAGGTTCTAAGTGTTTTTTATACAAAATCCTAATCCTCATTTAAAACTCAAATTTTTCAAAAAATATTGGTTTAATCCAAAATAATTTTTGAGCATTACTCACTGAACTCTTCGCATTCTAATCGAAAAATCAAACAAAACAACTTTTATTTATAAAAAAAAAAACTTGCCATTTACGTTTTCTATATATTTGAACAGAATGGATCTCGGTTATTTGAAGAGATAGAGAGTCGGTTAAACTGGGGCAAAGTTGCGTAATTTAGAGCCCAATAATAATCTAAAAACAAATTTGAAATATCTTCTTTCATTTTTGAAGTATTGTCAAAAACGGATTTTATGAAATTTCGTTTTTTTTATTCAAAAACTATTGAATTCAGACATTTACAACTTTGACATTACACCATAGCCAACTTTTGTTTTTCTTATGGGCGCCATTTTCGATTTCATATTCTTTGGAAGAATATTTTTTTCTGCATGCAATGATGTATCACACTTATAGTTTTTAGTGCAATTTAAATCCAATTTAAAGTTAAAGAAAACTAACCATCTTGATTCATTTTAATAGTTTCATATGTAATTTACATTTAAATTAACAACGTGAATACCATCTACTGTCAATAGCAGTAACGATAGTACTCAAAAATTGGCAGCAGATGGCGTTCACATTGTCAATTTATATGTAAATTACACATGACTACTAAAATGGTTATAGATGTTTAGTTTAGTTTTCTTCTGGATTTTAAAATGCACAATCAATTGACATTTATAATAGTCATTCTGTGAGTACAATAGACAAGACTATTGACAGTAGATGGCGTTCACGTCGTCAACCTAAATGTAAATTACATATGACTATTAAAATTGTCAATTTATAGTGCAATTTGAAATCCAGAAGAAAACTAACCATCTTTATTCATTTTAATAGTCTCATATGTAATTTACATTTAAATTGACGACGTGAACGCCATCTACTGTCAATAGCTGTAACGATACTACTCAAAAATTGGCAGCAGATGGCGTTTACATTGTCAATTTATATGAAAATTCCATATGACTACTAAAATGGTTATAGAAGTTCAGTTTTCTTCTGGATTTCAATATGCACAATCAATTCACATTTAAAATAGTCATTCTGTGAGTACCATCGACAATGCTATTTTTTTCTGAATTCAATGATGTATCATACATATAGTTTATTGTACAGGGTGAGCGAAACTCGATGTCTCAGCTCTATTATATGAAAAGGAAAAACGATAGAAAAAATCTGAAATCTAAAAGCAAATGACAACAAAACAATATTTGTCAACCATTAGTTTAATTATTGACAGATGCGGCTTTGTTATTTGCTTCCAAAGGCTACCTGTTTAAGTCGCGACAATTGTGAATTTTTGATAAAACTTTTTTTTTAAGTTTGCTTTTAATTTTTAAACGAAAGAAGATAGCAAATTTTTTTCTGTACAAAGTTTATTCAGAAAAATTAGCTCTTTTGAAATTTCCAAAAATATAGGTATGTTTCTGGGGAAAAAAAATCGATGACGTCATTACTTCAGTTTCAAAATTTAGAAAAATATGCAATTTTGGATTAAAATGGACCTTACTCAATCCGATTTATGAACCTCTTTTCAGATTTTTTCTATCGTTTTTTCTTTTCTTATAATAGAGCTGAGACATCAAGTTTCGCTCACCCTGTACATTTTATATGAAAAATGTTAATCTTTTGTTTTTTAAAGAGTGCCTTAGAAACAGTTGAGTAACTCAGTTATTTGACAACTCCTAATACCCATAATTTGCTTCCATATCACCCCTGAACACGGGCATCCAACGATACATGTTTTACCAATTGTGATGTATTTTAAACTAACGAGTGTCTTCCACTCCCAGACTTAGCATGAAGTAAAATTTCGAGTTTAGAAAAGCCCCGCGTAGAAAATTTGTCGAGGGTCGCGCAGCGACCCGAGACAAATTTTCACGGGGTTTTTCTAAACTCGAAATTTTACTTCATGCGCTACGCGTATAAAACACTGATTTAAAGTAAAGTTCAAAACGCACCGAAAACCAACCCAACTTCGATATTTTTCAAAATTGGATGTGTTCTCTCCTATCCATGCTGTAAACCTTCAGATATTCGTTATTTTCTTGTAAAAAAATTTCGATTCCATGTAGTCCTTTGGTCTCCGAAGACCATGATTGGTCCTTCGAGCTGTAGCCTTTGTAAAATGTTAATAAACTTAATAATCTAGAGTGATCTTTCAGTTTGAAACTTCTAAGAACGAGTATTGTCCACTCCCAGACTAAGCATGAAGTAAAATTTCGAGTTTAGAAAACCCGAGACAAATTTTCACAGGGCTTTTCTAAACTCGAAATTTTACTTCATGCGCCACGCGTATAAACCACTGATTTAGAGTAAAGTTAAAAATATATAACGCTTAGATGTGATGATGATCAATATTTACCAAGATGTAAACGTCAGATACGTTTTAAAAAATATTAAAATCTAAAAAAATCAAAGTTAGTTTCAAGTCACAGAATTCCCTTCATAAATTTTTAAATAACGCTAAAGACAAAATGAATAAAAATAGTAACTCAGGCGTCTATTTGTTGGAATGCAACGATTGCCCTAAGGTGTATGTTGGACAAACAGGCCGCAGTTTCAACGAACGTATCGCAGAACATCAGAAATGCTACGAACATCAAAAAACTACGTCCACATATGCCAATCATTTAATCGAAAATAACCACAATTTCAACAACAAATTCAAAATCCTTCATATCTGTAACAAAGGTAGGAAATTAAATCTGCTTGAACAACTGGAAATCAATAAATTTAATAAACGCGGCATTCTATTAAACGATCAAGCATACGTAAATAATTCACCACTACTAAATTTGTAATTCTGTAAATTTCAGTGTAAACATTTTTTCATGCTATATTTTCATTTCTGTACGGTGTAATTTTTCTTATTTTTAGCTTGTTGTATATATGTATATGGCATAGGTTAATGTTTTTATACGTTTGTATATGTATATATTTACTTGTGTGAATTGGATTTTTATACTTATCTTTCTTTATTAATTTAATTTGTCCTGACATTTTATCCTCTGTTTATACGATATGTTAACGTTTTTATATACTTATGTATGTTTATATGCATATATATTTCTCACATAATTCACTACCACCCCCCACCCCTTTCCCTAAGCAACACCGCCTCCTCCACGTCATTAGTATTTAAGCGTTAGTTTAAGTTTGTAATTCATCTGCCTGATGAAGCCACTGTGTGGCGAAACAATTGTTGCAGTGTCAATCAATAAACAGTGAAATCTTAACCAAGTGTGTTATTTACTAAAAGTTTTTTTAAAAAATTCTGTTGTCCTAAAATTGTACACGTAGACATAATTATCGACTTTATTTTACAAATGTCGAAATAATTATAATAACATTTTAAATAATTTCATAAATATCAAATAAATCTTCCTATCAAAACCACCCCAAACCGGACAAAAGATAACGCCACCCGCCGGCTGAAAACAGAGGAACTTTTTACTACCTGCTAATATCGGGTTGACATTGACACCCAAAAAATGCGGTTGGTGTCCATAATGGATTACCCCCTGAGTGCTTGGTCTCTTTCCCCTTACCCTCCAACATTTTAGGAAAGAGATAGAAATCGGAAGATTTTAGATATTTTCGTGCCGTCGCCACAGCATCCCTACTCCCTTATCTTTCCTCCGAACCGCATCTAGCTCTTGCCAGGGTTATCATATCCTCCTTGGACAAGTCACTATTAGTCAGGTACCCTGGCACGCTGCCATGCACTTGCCACATTTCATATATCGAATTGTATCCGCTCCTCCCGATACACCCTTGCCTCTCCTGCATCTCCACCTCCTTCCACTTCTCGTTCATCCAAGCCGCCACATTTACTCCATTCTCTAACCACTCATTCACAATATTCTCTGATTCACTCTGACTCCTGCCCCTAAAAAAGTTAACTGTCTGAAAACATCACAAACAATCGTAACTGTATCAGAAAGTATAACACAAAACAATGTGCTAAATACGTAAAAAAAATCAGAATTATCAAAAATGTGTGTTTGATTGATTAATTATTTTTTTTTACATAAAGTGAGATTTTTATTTAATAAATACTTTTTTTTTAATTTACATGAATTCTTTGCCATTAAATGTTTTTGGTGCTTATTATTAATTGACTAAATAACAATTAAAGATATTATTTTTACTTCAAGTAATATCAAACCAATCATTCTCATTTCCAATTATAAAAAGTAGATTTTTATACAGGGAAATATTTTTTAAAGTATATTTTCTGAATTTGTTATTTTTATAAAAGTGTTCAATTTAAAGCTGAGTGGTTCCACTCCTAGATTAAGCATGAAGTAAAATTTCGAGTTTAGAAAAACCTAAACATTTGGATTTGGGCGCGGAGCGAAGCGTAGCACCCAAATCCAAATTAGGCTTTTCTAAACTCGAAATTTTACTTCATGCGCCACACGTATAAAATACTGATTTAAAGTGAAGTTTAAAATATGTATACGTACTTCTAGTTATTAAGACATTTCGATAGCTACGCCATCCAATGCTTTATAGTAGTATAGTCATTTATTTATACTTCTAATGTTTGATCTCACGTTAATATATTTTATAAATATTTATTTCGTGTTATTCAATCTCTATATTTTATTTTTTAGTAAATTACCACTAACAATACTATTTATTTCAATTCGATGGTATGTCATTTTTTAAAAATCACATTACTTTTTACTTTCCCCCGTATGTAATACAAAGAGAAAGTATTGTTTTCGTGAAAATTTTCGAATCAAAAATGTTTGCGGAAATATCCGTTTTGAGGTCCAATGAGTCGAATAAGACCATTTTTGAAAAATGTCTGTCTGTCTGTCTGTGTGTGTGTCTGTGTGCGCTGTACCGCAAAAACCGCTAAAGATATCGAGATGAAACTTGAAACTTAAGCTTTTTGTTACAATCGGAAGAACTGAAAAGCTTTAGGTGAAAATGGGAAAACCGAAAGTGGTACTTTACTCTTAGCGTTTTTCAGTTTTTTCAGATTTTTTCAATAAATGTTCATCAAACAAAAAATTCTTTCAAATAAATGTTGTAGATAATAACAAAATGAAGATATATTGTTTATTTACTTTTTGTCATAACACTCTTAGTTTTTGAGATATTTTAAAAGTTGTTTGTTTTATCTAGTTATTGATGTGTGACAGTGTATGTGTCGAACAATTGAAAAATGTTTCAAATAAAAGTTGTAGGAAATGAAAAACTAAAGATATTTTATAGACTCACTTTTTGTCATAGCACTCTTAGTTTTTGAGATATTTAATAAATAGTGTTTATTATCTAGTCATTGATTTGTGTCAGTGTGTGTGTTGATACAATTGGAAAATGTTTCAAATAAAAGTTGTAGGTAATAAAATATTAAAGATTTTTTGTAGATTCACTTTTTGTCATAGCACTCTTAGTTTTTGAGATATTCAATAAATAGTGTTTTTTATCTAGTCATTGGTTTGTGTCAGTATGTGTTGATCCAATTAAAAAGGTTTCAAATAAAAGTTGTAGTTATCAAAAGTTGAAGACATTTTGAAAATAATAATGCTACAAATATTTTAATAGTGATTTAATACACAATTTACGGGGGAAAGTACTATGATGGACACATCACCATTTTTCTTAACTATTTTAACTTAGAGAAATGTTAAGTGTTTGGTGTCAAAATTAATAAATTTAGAATTTTTCTCTCTACAAAAAAGTTATATACATTTTGTCTCTAAAATAAATAGGGGAGTCAATATTTGAACACTTCAAAATTAACATGCGATTTCAAAATTAACATGCGGTTAACATTTACAGGGTGTCCCATACCAACTGTATCAGCATTATTTTCAGAAAACGGCTAGTCCTAGAGAGTTGGGACACAAAAGCCGTATTAACGAATTGAATCGTGATATACATTTTTTTTTTTAAAAATGTCAATAACTAGTGATTTTTAAATAGCACGATAGGTCGAAAATGGCATCATTAAAAAGGTCTTTAAAAAATAAGCAACTTTTGCAGGAAACATAATTTTGTTACTGGCATCGATTTTGAGTAATATCTGATTAAAGTTATTAACTTTCAATTTATCATGGCTTACTTATTTTAAAAAATTAAGTTTCAAATGTCAGTTAGACCTCTCAGATACATTCTAACCAAGTCCGCAAAATCGCTAAAGAAATATTCGACCCCAACTCCGTCTCCGACTCTTCTATTTTTCGCTGCTGCTTCGAATCATGTAAACATTTTAAAACTTTACTTAATAATGCAATTTTTTGCAACACAAATAAATTTTCAATGGTTACTACATCTGCATAATTGCAATCTAATGGTTCTTTTAGAAAAAAAATTAAAATTTTGGTTTTGCATATGAGAGATATGCAAATTACATAAATTTCCATTATAATTAAAAACTCTATTCGGATTAAAATTTTAGAAAAAAAATAACGAAAAATGTTTAGCGCCATTGTATTTAAATAATTATACTGCAAATCGGAGTTTGAATTATACGAAATTTTTAACTCTACGGCTCCAATTTCCTCATCACAAAAATACTTAAATTCCGACTCCACCCTTTTGACTCTAACTCCGACTCAGAGTTCACAGCACTGGTTCAAAAAAATATGTTTCCAGTATAAGTTACTCATTTTACAAACACCTTTTCAATAATACTACTTTTGAACTACCATGCTATTTAAAAATCTTGAGTTATTGACATTTTTAAGCAAAGTCTTAGGAATGCCAACCTTTTTGCGAAAAAAAAACAGTATCACCTTTCGGTTCTTTAATTCGGCTTTTTTAATAAATGTTTTCGTCCTAACTCTCTAGGACTAGCCGTTTTCAAAAAAAAAAGCATGATACGGATGCTCTGGGACAGCCTGTATATCCGATATTTTGATATTTATATAAATATCAGAGCTTGGACGAATCCTCGTAAAAAGGATTCGAATCACGAATCCGAATCACCTAATATGATTCGAATCACGATAACTCGAATAAAGGATTCGTAAGAGATAAATATGATTCGAATCAAAGATTCGAATCCTGTTTTTTCGAATCACGAATACAAATCCTTTAAGAATAAATTTTATTTTATTATTTTTAGCAACCATTAATATATAAATATAGTTACCAGTTGTTTTAAAAAAAATATTCAAAACCTAATTATTTATTATTAACACTGAACATCGTTGATAACAGACTAAATAACTGATTCCCTGTTACTCCGATTAAAGATGTATTTGTGTGTTTTTGAACTTCACTTCAAATCAGTGTTTTGTACGCGTGGCGCATGAAGTAAAATTTCGAGTTTAGAAAAGCCCGAAAATTTGTCTCGGGTCGCTGCGCGACCCGAGACAAATTTTCGGGCTTTTCTAAACTCGAAATTTTACTTCATGCTTAGTCTGGGAGTGGAAAACAGTCTTGTATATAATATCGATAACTTTTGATAAACACTCGCCTTCTTGATTTAGAAAATAAAAACAATAAACTTTTTCGTTTAGATACTTTAGATCTACATAATGGGCGTATTTCTTTTTATACAGGGTGATCCATACCCTGTATAAAAACAAATACGCCCATTATGTAGATCTCGCCACAATAGCCAAAATGCGTGTATTATACTTTTCTTTAGCTCGAATAGTTTTTGAGTTATAACGTTTTTTGACCGATGAGAAGTTGGCCATAAATTCTCCAGCCACGGATTTAACTCGGCGCCTCCACAATCGGACATTTCATCATTACATGTTTAAACATTTATAAATCCTTTTTAACGATCTATCCAATTAATTTTATAAATTTAACAGTATTCCAAAAGATATTAAATAACAAACATTTAAAAAAAATGTCTATGCCACACATATTAACTAGACACAATTCTTGATTTAAAAATTTTCAAAAATTCATAACTTCTATTTGTCCTCATATAGAAACATTTTTTTTGTGTCAATTGTTTCTATGGGCTTTTGTTAACAATCTTAACTAATAAAAACACCGTGAAAATGACTTTGTGATTTTTTTTTATGTCCAGCCACGATTATTCATCCAGAAATGTTCAAAAATTCATAACTTCTATTTGTCCCCGTATAAAAACAATTTTTTTGTGTCAATTGTTTCTATGGGGAATTGTTAACAATCTTAAACAATCAAAACACCTTGAAAATGACTTTGTGATTTTTTTTATTTCCAGTCACGATTATTCATCCAGAAATTTTCTAAAATTCATAACTTCTATTTGTCCCCATATTGAAACAATTTTTTCGTGTCAGTTGTTTCTATGGAGTATTGTTAACAATCTTAACCAATCAAAACACCGTGAAAATAACTTTTTTATTTTTTTTATTTTCAGCCACGATTATTCATACAGAAATTTTCAAAAATTCATAACTTCTATTTGTCCCCATATAGAAACAATTTTTTTGTGTCAATTGTTTCTATGGGGCATTGTTACCAATCTTAAACAATCAAAACACCGTAAAATAACTTTTTGATTTTTTTTATTTCCAGCCACGATTATTCATCCAGAAATTTTCAAAAATTCATAACTTCTATTTGTCCCCATATAGAAACAATTTTTTCGTGTCAGTTGTTTCTATGGAGTATTGTTAACAATCTTAACCAATCAAAACACCGTGAAAATAACTTTTTGATTTTTTTTATTTTCAGCCACGATTATTCATACGGAAATTTTCAAAAATTCATAACTTCTATTTGTCCCCATATAGAAACATTTTTTTTGTGTCAATTGTTTCTATGGGGGGTATTGTTAACAATCTTAAACAATCAAAACACCGTGAAAATAACTTTTTGATTTTTTTTATTTCCAGCCACGATTATTCATACAGAAATTTTCAAAAATTCATAACTTTTATTTGTCCCCATATAGAAACAATTTTTTTGTGTCAATTGTTTCTATGGGGTATTGTTAACAATCTTAACCAATCAAAATACCGTGAAAATAACTTTTTGATTTTTTTTATTTCCAGCCACGATTATTCATCCAGAAATTTTCAAAAATTCATAACTTCTATTTGTCCCCATATAGAAACAATTTATTCGTGTCAGTTGTTTCTATGGAGTATTGTTAACAATCTTAACCAATCAAAACACCGTGAAAATAACTTTTTGATTTTTTTTATTTCCAGCCACGATTATTCATACAGAAATTTTCAAAAATTCATAACTTCTATTTGTCCCCATATAGAAACAATTTTTTTGTGTCAATTGTTTCTATGGGGTATTGTTAATAATCTTAAACAATCAAAACACCGTGAAAATAACTTTTTGATTTTTTTTATTTCCAGCCACGATTATTCATCCAGAAATTTTCAAAAATTCATAACTTCTATTTGTCCCCATATAGAAACAATTTTTTCGTGTCAGTTGTTTCTATGGAGTATTGTTAACAACCTTAACCAATCAAAACACCGTGAAAATAACTTTTTAATTATTTTTATTTCCAGCCACGATTATTCATCCAGAAATTTTCAAAAATTCATAACTTCTATTTGTCCCCATATAGAAACAATTTTTTTGTGTCAATTGTTTCTATGGGGTATTGTTAATAATCTTAAACAATCAAAACACCGTGAAAATAACTTTTTGATTTTTTTTATTTCCAGCCACGATTATTCATCTAAAAATTTTCAAAAATTCATAACTTCTATTTGTCCCCATATAGAAACAATTTTTTCATGTCAATTGTTTCTATGGGGTATTGTTAACAATCCTAAACAATCAAAACACCGTGAAAATAACTTTTTAATTTTTATTATTTCCAGCCACGATTATTCATCCAGAAATTTTCAAAAATTCATAACTTCTATTTGTCCCCATATAGAAACAATTTTTTCGTATCAGTTGTTTCTATGGAGTATTGTTAACAACCTTAACCAATCAAAACACCGTGAAAATAACTTTTTGATTATTTTTATTTCCAGCCACGATTATTCATCCAGAAATTTTCAAAAATTCATAACTTCTATTTGTCCCCATATAGAAACAATTTTTTTGTGTCAATTGTTTCTATGGGGTATTGTCAACAATCTTAACCAATCAAAACACCGTTAAAATGACTTTTTGATTTTTTTTATTTCCAGCCACGATTATTCATCCAGAAATTTTCAAAAATTTATAACTTCCATTTGTCCCCATATAGAAACAATTTTTTTGTGTCAATTGTTTCTATGGGGTATTGTTAACAATCTTAAACAATCAAAACACCTTGAAAATAACTTTTTGATTTTTTTTTATTTCCATCCACGATTATTCATCCAGAAATTTTCAAAAATTTATAATTTCCATTTGTCCCCATATAGAAACAATTTTTTTGTGTCAATTGTCTCTATGGGGTATTGTTAACAATCTTAACCAATCAAAACACCGTGAAAATGACTTTGTGATTTTTTTTATTTCCAGCCACGATTATTCATCCAAAAAATTTCACAAATACATAACTTCTATGTGTCCCCATCGAGAAACAATTTTTTCATGTCAATTGTTTCTATGGGGTATTGTTACCAATCTTAACCAATCAAAACACCGTGAAAATGACTTTGTGATTTTTTTTATTTCCAGCCACGATTATTCATCCAGAAATTTTCAAAAATTCATAACTTCTATTTGTCTCCATATAGAAACAATTTTTTTTGAAATTTTCTGGATGAATAATCGTGGCTGGAAATAAAAAAAATCAAAAAGTTATATTCACGGTGTTTTGATTGTTTAAGATTGTTAACAATACCCCATAGAAGCAATTGACACAAAAAAATTGTTTCTATATGGGGAATTGTTTAAATGGAAGTTATGAATTTTTAAAAATTTCTGGATGAATAATCGTGGCTGGAAATAAAAAAAATCACAAAGTCATTTTCACGGTGTTTTGATTGTTTAAGATTGTTAACAATACCCCATAGAAACAATTGACACAAAAAAATTGTTTCTATATGGGGACAAATGGAAGTTATGAATTTTTGAAAATTTCTGGATGAATAATCGTGGCTGGAAATAAAAAAAATCACAAAGTCATTTTCACGGTGTTTTGATTGGTTAAGATTGGTAACAATACCCCATAGAAACAATTGACATGAAAAAATTGTTTCTCGATGGGGACACATAGATGTTATGTATTTTTGAAATTGTTTGGATGAATAATCGTGGCTGGAAATAAAAAAAATTACAAAGTCATTTTCACGGTGTTTTGATTGGTTAAGATTGTTAACAATACCCCATAGAAACAATTGACACGAAAAAATTGTTTCTATATGGGGACAAATAGAAGTTATAAATTTTAGAAAATTTGTAAATCAAGAATTGGGTCTAGTTAATATGTGTGGCATAGACATTTTTTTTTAAATGTTTGTTATTTAATATCTTTTGGAATACTGTTATATTTGTAAAATTATTTGGATAGATCGTCAAGAAGGATTTATAAATGTTTAAACATTTAATAATGAAATGTCCGATTGTGGAGGCGCCGGGTTAAATCCGTGGCTGGAGAATTTATGGCCAACTTCTCATCGGTCGTTTTTTGTCAAAGTTGAAAAATGCCGAGAATTCACGCGAGCGCGCTCGCTTTTGTGTATTTCGCAAAAGTTGCGAATAACTCAATAACTGATGGGAATGCAGAAAAGTTGTTGGAATGAAATTTACGTTAATTTTTCTATCAAGTTTTTTCGTAGCTATCTTTCTTCTTGGAAAAAATCGACAGCTTGTTGAAAACTTTGTATAAAACTTATAATTTTCACAAAATCATGAAATAACTTCTTAGAACTATTTATTGGAATTTGTGTATGTTTTTGAACTTCAGGATAAATCAGCGTTTTACGCGCGTGGCGCATGAAGTAAAATTTCGAGTTTAGAAAAGCCTGAAAATTTGGTTTGGTCGCGTAGCGCTACGCGCTACGCGACCAATCCAAATTTTCCGGCTTTTCTAAACTCGAAATTTTACTTCATGCTAAGTCTGGGAGTGGAAAACAGTGTTGTATATATAGTTGATAACTTTTGATAGACACTCGCCTTCTTGATTTAGAAAAAAAAACAATCGACTTTTTCTTTTAGATACTTTATGGATCACCCTATATAAAAACAAATACGCCCATCTTGTAGATCTCGCCACAATAGCCTAAATGCATGTGTAATACTTTTCTGTAGCTCAAATAGTATTTGAGTTATAATGTTTTTGTCAAAATTGAGGAAAGTCGAGAATTTACGTTATTTTGTATTTCGCAAAAGTTGCGAATAACTCAATAACTAATGGGAATACAAACATATCGTTCAAATAAAAGTTTTAGATAAGAAAATTTTGGACAATTTTTCTATCTTTAAGTTTTTTCGTAACTATCTTCTTTCTTAGAGAACAATAACAGTTTGTTGAAAGATTCTTAAAAACTTTTAATTTTTAAAAATCATGGAATAACTTGATTTGGCGCATTACTGAAAAAATATATCATTAGTAATTAGTAATATTTAATTAATGTTGTTTTTATTGTGCGCGTTGATAGAGATGATAAAGTTTGTTAATAATTTAAGCATTATAACATAAAAACATTTTATATGTACAGATAGTTTAAAGTTTAGTGACCACGATTTTTGCGTAACAACAACAATTTTTCAACACTTCTAGTAAACAACACACTTGGTTAAGATTTTACTGTTTATTAGTTGACACTCCAACACTTGTTTTGCCACACAGCCAGATAAATGATGACAATTTTTCAGTTGAAACCATTAAAAATGTTCGAAATAAAAATAAACACATTAATCACTGCACGCTGTTTAAGTTCTAATTGAAAAAAAAAACAAATTGGCAAAAAAATAGTTGCAGTCCTCTCGATGACAATTGAAAATGTCAAAGTTGGTTTAAAAAATTTCGTCACAGAAAAATTTCATTAGATTATGAAAGCAACCATTGTAGTGTATCCAGCCATGGCAGTGTATACTGAACAAATAATCATAATGAAGAGACACTAAAAATGGACTTGTCAACTGCTTTTTAATCAAAACTTGAAGAATTTTATAATTAAGAAATAAAAACTCTATGAAAACGTTGTTTTGGAAAACAAATTACATATCTCAGATTATGCTATACGAAACGGTAAAACGGTGTGTGTTCTTAATTATCTAGAAATTGTCCAATACTTGCATAGATTTGAAGTTTTTTTGACGCCCAATCTAACGCTGGGCCCTTGTTGGGCGCCACAATTTGTGAAAGTAAAAGTTAAAAACTTCACACTGATTAGTGTTTCGTACGCGTGGCACATGAAGTAAAATTTCAAGTTTAGAAAAGATTGAGTTTGGACGCTACGGGTCTAAATCAAAACGCTCAGGCTTTTCTAAACTCAAAATGTTACTTAATGCTTAAGCTAAGAGTGGAGGGCACTCGTTTAAAAATACTTAAAACGCTTGCATTTGAGGTTTTTTGGCGCCCAACCTGAAGCCAGGCTAACGCTGTGGTACCTAGTTGGGCGCCATAAATCGCAAGTATCTAAATTTAAAACTTTCCACTGAATCAGCGTTTTGTACGCGTGGTGCGTGAAGTAAAACTTTCAGTTTAGAAAAGCCTAAGTTTGGATTTGGACGTTCAGGCTTTCCTAAACTTGAACTTTTACATCATGCTTTGTCTGGGAGTGGAAAACACTCGTTTAAGCTTCAAAATGAACGCTTAATAATTTTTTGTAACTTATTGATTAATAACTAAATACGCTTTCATTTCATTCGTACATTTTTAATACAGGGTAATTATACGGGTAATTTACAATTCTTAATAAATATACATATATTTATTAAGAATTGTAAATTACCCGTGATTCAATAAATTAATAAATTTGAACCGGTTTGCCGATATTTCACCGAGAAATCATGATATCGTTGTTTCAGGGGTAAAATTCATTACATACGTTACCTGGATAATTAATAGAATTTAAAGATTTACCTTTACCAAGTGTTTTTCACTCCCAGACTAAGCATGAAGTAACATTTCGGGTTTAGAAAAGCCCCGTGAAAATTTGTCAAGGGTCGCGCAGCGACCCGAGACAAATTTTTTGGGCTTTTCTAAACCCGAAATTTTACTTCATGCGCCACGCGTATAAAACAGCAATTTAACTAGAAATTTAAAAACACACAAAAGACATTTTTTATGTTAATCCTCACAATTAATTCGAATTATTTTTGACGATTCAAATCCTTTTGTAAGTATTCGAATCCTTTTATAAATATTCGAATCCTTTCACAAGGATTCGAATCCTTTGATAAGGATTCGAATCCTTTTATATGGATTCGAATCACCCGCATTTGGATTCGAATACGAATCCTCTTAAAAAAATGTAACGAATACGGATCACGAATCCAGTTGAACTAAAGTATTCGAATGCCTCTTTTGAATCCTCTAAAAGGATTCGAATCCAGGATTCGAATACTTATACAGCTCTGATAAATATCATAATATTTCCGAACCCTGGTTAAAAATATCTTTCAATCTAGGTGTTTTAGTCTTAAAAATGTATATTTATGTTAAAATGTTTATGCTTCGGACTTCAAGGTCCTCATCAGTTGGCGACGACCTACCCCTAAAGAATACTGAACATTTCAGACTATAACAAGCCTATATGTGAACACAGTTACAAAATTATGAATGGTAGAGGCTTCTACTTCGTTATACATGTTAAATCAATAAAATAAAAAACAAACTAAGTTAAAGTGTTATAACTTGATTTTTTAATTTTTAGCTTTTAGAAAAAGGAAACAATGAAATCGTACGTTTCGAAGGACGCCGAGGGGATTCCCTTCGTGCAAAGGGGCGAGTATACCCTCAGGTTGGATTTGGAGGATTTGGACGAGGAATACAAAGAACGATCGCGGAAGGAGTTGCGTGAAACACCAGAGGTGACTGAACATGCTGTCGAACAGTTGAAGAAATTAATTAAAGGTAATCCATTATAAATTGTAAAGAAAGCAAGTAAAATAACTCTGTATTGTTAATGCTATTTTTTTTAAAATATTTGTTCCGTTATTTCTATGCTTCATTTGTGAATTTTGTTTTTCCAGCTGAAAAAGGATTAAGTCTTCCAGTCGATGACGTTTCACACTTGAACAAATTCCTTCGCCCCTGCAAATTCTACCCGGACAGTGCGTTTAGGCTGATCCAAAGGTACTACAAATTCATAGCCAAACACCCGAAATACGCTTCGGAATTGCTTCCTAGCACCGTCGAAAAAGTGTTCGCCTCGGAAATCATCGAATTTCTTCCACTTAGATACAAAGGAAGGCGGATCATGATAGTTAACATAAGATGTAAGTATTACAAAATAGTTATTTAGGTAAATAGTAACAGTGGCGTAGAAGGGGGGCGGGGCATTTAGCGGATCAATCCCCCCCTCTCCCCTCCCCATGAGTCTTGAAAAAAAGCTGATGAAATAAAAGACTCTTTTTCTGTTACCGATTTATATTGAATCGAATTTATTTAGCGGATCAATCCCCCTCCTCTCCCCTCCCCATGAGTCTTGAAAAAAAGCTGATGAAATAAAAGACTCTTTTTCTGTTACCGATTTATATTGAATCGAATTTATTTAGCGGATCAATCCCCCTCCTCTCCCCTCTCCATGAGTCTTGAAAAAAAGCTGATGAAATAAAAGACTCTTTTTCTGTTACCGATTTATATTGTTATAATTTTTATGATATTTTTACATTGCCATCATTTGTGAAAAAACCTGACGTAATACGGAATGTTGAAGGTCATTTTTTTCAATTTATGGAATTTAATTTTTGTTGTCATTTATTATTTTGAACTTTATATTAAATCAGTGTTTTTATACCCGTGGCGCATGAAGTAAAATTGCGAGGTGAGAAAAACCAGAATTTGGATTTGGATTCTTTGGGCTTTTCTCAACTTAAAATTTTACTTCATGCTTAATTCGGGAGTGGAAAACACTCGTTATAGAATAGTCGATAACTTTTTCAAGTTTTTAGTTGATTTATAAAAATTGCTTTCAAAATTTTCGTAATTTTTTTAAATTTTTGTAGTTTTGATGAATTTCCATCATTATCATTAATTTAAAACAAAATACAGTTTCATGAATTTTAAAGATATTATTATTTGTTTCAAGATTCACTAATCTTACATTTGCACGGAATTTAGTTTATTTTTTGATATCATTATTATTATGTTGTTGTAAAAAGGCGAAATCTGTTAATAAAATAAATAAACCGAATTAAATCCAAACCAACATGTTTAAATTTTAAATAATAATTATTACTATTTTAAATAAAATTAATAAAACCAGCAAACATTAATAAAAATCAAAATTGAATTTGTGTTTAGTATTCCGGCACCATATACCCACAGACGCGTTTCGGACTTCAAGGTCCTCTTCAGTGTGGTCCCGACCCAGTGCTGAGGAATACTGAACATTTCTGACTATTTCAAGCCAATATGTGAAAACTATTAATGATTTCGATAGCTAACGCCATCTAATGCTTCATAGTGGCATCGTGTCACTGACGATGCCACTATATTTATATATTATATTATATATAGACATTGAAGTCCGAAACGCGTCTGTGGGTATCTGGTCCCGGAATACTGAACACAAATTCAATTTTGATATTTGTTTTCTGGTTTCACAAACAGAATTCTGCTCGTTCGTGGACGAAACAGTGACCTGTATATGCACATTGTGCATTCGTGTCACTGACGATGCCACTATGAAGCATTAGATGGCGTTAGCTATCGATATCCATTAATAGTATTAATAAAAATCTTCAAAATTGTCCAAATAACGCACAAAAACACAAAAATTACTATTTTAGCCAAAATATTTCGCAAAATTATTTATTATGATAAATTAAAAAATGGTGATGTGTCCATCATAGTACATTCCCCCGTAAATTGCGTATTAAATCACTTTTAAAATATTTGTAGCATTATTATTTTCAAAATGTCTTCAACTTTTTGATAACTACAACTTTTATTTGAAACATTTTTCAATTGGATCAACACATACTGACACAAACCAATGACTAGATAAGAAACACTATTTATTCAATATCTCAAAAACTAAGAGTGCTATGACAAAAAGTGAAGATACAAAAAATCTTTAATATTTTATTACCCATTGAAACATTTTCCAATTGTATCAACACACACACTGACACAAAACAATGACTAGATAAAAAACACTATTTATTAAATATCCCAAAAACTAAGAGTGCTATGACAAAAAGTGAGTCCACAAAAAATCTTTAGTTTTTCATTTCCTACAACTTTTATTTGAAACATTTTTCAATTGTATCGACACATACACTGTCACACAGCAATAACTAGATAAAACACACAACTTTTGAAATATCTCAAAAACTAAGAGTGCTATGACAAAAAGTAAGTGAACAATATATCTTCATTTTGTTATTATCTACAACTTTTATTTGAAAGAATTTTTTGTTTGATGAACATTTATTGAAAAAATCTGAAAAAACTGAAAAACGCTAAGAGTAAAGTACCACTTCCGGTTTTCCGATTTTCACCAAAAGCTTTTCAGTTCTTCCGATTGTAACAAAAAGCTTAAGTTTCAAGTTTCATCTCGATATCTTTAGCGGTTTTTGCGGTACAGCGCACACAGCCCCACACACAGACACACAGACACACAGCCAGACAGACATTTTTCAAAAATGGTCTTATTCGACTCAGGGGACCTCAAAACGGATATTTCCGCTAAAATTTTTGATTCGAAAATTTTCACGAAAACAATACTTTCCCTTTGTATTACATACGGGGGAAAGTAAAAAAACTTGACTAAAAAATAAAAACAAACATTATCAACAAACTTATTACATAGTTCGTAATAATTCCAAAAATTGACAAGTATATGTAAAATATAACCACACACAAATTATAACAATTGATTTTAAACCGCAGACGACTAGAATATTTCGACTTTAAAGTATTTGAAAATAAATATGGATGACTAAAACAGTCAGATTTTGGAATGTGTGACCACAAATGACTGTAATAGTAAGATTACGACTTTAAAGTAACCACATATCATTTTGTAAAATTTGGACTTTAATATCACTATACTATAATGACTATAGATACCAGAAATATCACATACAGTTTATATAGATCACAATAGTAATCAAATTTGACTATTAATTGTTATTAAAATAGGCATATATTAACTTTAAATTGACTGCGCGTTACTGTAATGATCAATTTTACGATAATCTTAAGATTTTCGCTTTAAAATTATTTAAGATGATTTAAGATTAGTATAATTGCCATATATTGGTTTTGCACTGACTATAATAGTCAAATGTTGCTTTTAAAGTAGGTTAGGTTAGGTTGTAGTGGTTGCACCGCACATGGAGGTGAACACTTAGGCTCGAAGAGGGCCCATTGTGATATCACGGTTTAACCATTTTCTTACGAGAACCATTTGGAGCTGAAGACAAACTTTGAGAGGTTCTTAACATCTAGCGACTCGCGGTCTGAGAGTTCAACCAGGTACGAACGGCCGAGGTGAACCTCTTATTCCAGCTAGAGAGGGGCATTGACAGAGGTAGTGCATTACGCTTTCCTCCTCTTTTACCCTCTGCAGTAGTCATTGTAGGGAATTCCTAATTTTGAGCGTACTTGCCGAAAGGGCAGTGTTCCGTAATGAGGCCTACCGTTTGAGTGATGTCACTCTTAACTTATTATCTGCCTAGCGGTGCTAGAGGTGCTCTCATTTCTCCACCTATTATTGGTGATCTTTGAAATAATATTATAGAGGATCGCCTCGCTTGTCGCAAAGGGGTTACCTGGGTGTTCGAGGACACTCGAGGACGAGTGTAACTTCGTTTGGTTTTGCTAGCTCTTCTGCTGCGTTGTTACCTGGGTTATTGCTATGCCCTGGTATCCAGATGAGCTGAAGTTGTATCCGAGGCAGTCGGATACCACCTTGGGTGGGCTAATTACACCTGGTATTGATTTAATAGCAGCTTGGCTATCGGTATTTATATAGACCTGACTGGCAGAAGTACCATTCACCTTTAGCCATTCTGCGGCTGTCCTGATTGCTATCACCTCAGCCTGTAGAACACTACAGAGGTTCGGCAGCCTGAAGGAGATGCATAGGTTCAGGTCCTCGTCTGTGAAGACGTTGAGTGAGCCTGTATCCGGTATTCTGCCCTCCTCTCAGTCCATCCTAGTGGGTATCCGGGAAGAGAGCCTATTGCCGAAAGCAGGCACTGCGAGACATCGGTCGATATTCAGTGGGATTTTAAGGAATTTTGTGTGACCCTGCGTGTCTAGTCTTAGCCTGCTAGTAGTGTTTAGTCTAACGGCAGTTGTTACTACGATCTGCTTTCCCAAGAGATCTACGGGCGTCAGGTTGAGAATCGTTTCCAACGCTTTAGAGGGTGATGTCCTAATGGCACCCGTGATCACGAGGAACGCCATTCTTTGGACCTTCCCAAATGCTTGTTGGTGGATCCTCTTATCGAATACAGTACACCAAATAAAGACCCCGTAGAAGAGTATGGGCCTTACCACGGCTTTGTAGAGCGAGTAGGTAATGTTAAGCATCATACCTTTTACCTACCGCTTTATTGTAAGAGTACAGCGTGACAGTCAGTGGCGGATTTACGATTTGGCCGCCGCACAGTGGGCCAAAGCTCTTCAAAACCTGGCCATAATAGGAAAATGTACCTAAAATCCTACAATACTTTGTTCTATTAGGTTCTGGGAGTCGCTGATTACGAATTAGATGTCGGAATTGGAAATTTCAAAATGGTGAATCCAATATGGCGAATGAAAAATTATAAATTGAGCGGATTCGCGTAAAACTTCGGGTATAAGATATTTGAAGGTTGCTGATTACAAATTTGATGCTAGAATCGCAAAATTCAAAATGGTGGATCCAATATGGCGGATGAAAATTTATAAATTTTGCGGATTCGCGTGAAACTTAAGGTATTTTGAGGTTGCCAATAACGATTAAGATATGTGTTGATTCGATATATAGAGATTTAACATGTAAAATCACATTTACGTATTTTCCTGCTTCCGAGGTGTGGAAAAGTGCAAGAGCAAACAAAGGTACAAGAGTAAATAAAAATTACGAAAAAAAAAACCCAAGTGTTTAGGGCGATAGTTGGTTGAAAGTCATTTACTATATTTGATCGAGTTTTGAAAATAACGAAAATTAAAAATAGAAAGCCACCGGAAAACCCATCTTCATTTATCATTTTTGATACGGATGTCGAGTATTAGACCTCTAAATGACCGTAATCAAGTGCTCAAAAGGCCCATATTGTTTCCGGATACCCGGCCCGGGAAGCAGGAAAATGCGTGAATGTGATTCGACATGTTTAATCCCTATGAATACCTGATCGAATCAACAGCCGGTATGTGGCATTTTTCAATCGAAATCGTAGTCATATTCATCGTTGACTTCATTATCGCTAGCAACATTACTGTCATAAGAGTCGATATCGGGTTGTTCGCTGGTAGCTGACTCAAGAAGCAAATCTTTTACTGCAGGTGGTATCTGTTTATCTTCTCCAATTGTGATTTGCTGCAAGGTCGATATTAATGGATCCGAAGATGCCAGAAGACGATGGAAGACGTCATACATAGTTTTCTCCCGGGAATATTTACGTGTAAAGTCTTCTCGGTAACGCCGGATGTCTTTATTCCGAGCTTCCTGCGCATCTTCAGATAGCCGACCAATTGGCAACGGAGCAGCTTCGATTATGGCATGTCCGTGTATCAAAACTGTATGGACTGATGTCGGCATCGGGTACCACGAGTATAAGTCTACGTACCGTCTGGCTACATTCAAGCAGTACGTTTTGAATTTATCGATATCAATGGCACATCCGCTTGATATTGTCTGCAAAATTATTTTGCACTTCATCATTAACTCCTCATCAATTCCCAAAATTTTAGCAGTTAAGGGAACATCGTCAAAAAAGCGCCTAGCAGTATTGCCGTCATTTGTGGTACCTGATCCCTGTCTGGGAAAATCAATCAGCAAACCAAAAATGCGTTTGAAATCGCTTTGAATTTCAGCTTTGCGAGTCGCGACACGCTGTTTCTGCTCTACAGACCGAGCCTGCCACTTTTTCTCCGATTCTTCTCCGTTCTTATACGCTAAATGTACAAACCACTCCATAAACCTTATCCAGGCATGGAGTGAAGATACTCCAAGAGCAAGGTTTGCGCAGTCGATCTCCTTATCCACAATCGAATCAATGTCATTAAATTGTTTCGATGTTGCCTTACAAATGTAACAACGTTGAGCCGATGAAGTGTCCGTTTCGGCATTTTTCACTTTGCCGTCGACCATAGTGAAAACCAAGTAATATTTAACCGCTATATTTCTGTCATTGACAACAGTATGGAACGGCACAAGAGATTTAATCTGGTTTTCAATATGTTCTTTCTCGGCTCGAGTATTGTCCGCAGACTCTTTCAAAAATTGCAGTCGTAGCGGTCTGCAAAATCGGGTCGACGATGACTTCGGATTCCTCCAAATAACAATTTTATCATTTTTGGCAGCAGTCAGTTCCAATGGTACGACCGAAGTAAATAACACATCTGCATCACTGCTTTTTTTGTTATAGAATTTTTGCTTGTACATTTGACCAGTTGATCCATCACAGCCCCACTTACAAATTAAGGTACAATTGCCCAAAAAGTCTGAATCTATCGCGTTAATTTTGGTTCTCGCCACGTCAATCAACCTCACCGTAATATGGTCCAGCAGTGCCTGCAGTTGCACTTCCGCAGCAGTCTCTGTTATTTTAATACTCGAACTTGGCGGGTAACAACGTTTTTTAGCTGACAATAATTTGGCGTACGATGGATATACGGATGCACGGCTGTTCTTATTCGTCACATCTCGTACCATGAGGTATGCTGCCTTTGTCATTTTAGCTGAGATCATCATATTCAGAGCTACATCGGCAGATATCTCGCTTAGCATTGGTTTCTGCGCATCATTATACGCCTTCTGATATTTAGCCGCTCGCTCCGGTGAATTCGTTGTTACCGGTTTCAATATACTGGAGGCTGCATGGGCACCATCAGCACGAAGTTTCATTTGCGTGGCGTACGCCAATTCAGATGTGATGGTCGAAGATCTGAGTTCCTTCGTTCTTCGACGCTTTGTTCTGTCGCTAGTGACTTCAAATGAGGAACGATTTCGACCATACGTCTTCCTTGCATAGCTTCGTGTGGACTGCTGTTCCGTTACTAGATCATTCTGCAACAAAAGCTTATTATTATACAGTAATGTCAAATAAGCAATAATACGAACGCGGACGGTACTCACCACAAATGTAATTGATCCGTCCAACCACTGTTTATTGGCAACGCCAAATCGGTCTCATTTCCGTTGAGCCTGGTTCCACCTTATCCACAACTTTGACAAAATCAATCGTAATTGCTGTTCGTTAGCAGAGCTCAGCTGAAACGGGATGCCTAAGTCTTCACTCAATTTGGACTGTACAGCCGCGAATTGACTTTTAGTACCTGCTGTCCATACATTTTTCACACAGTCAAATATTTGCCTACGCGAGTAAGTTTTTGAATTTGAAGTAGATGCTGCAAAAGAAATTATTCAAAATGTTCATCACAGGATTATCTATAAAAAATGGTTATATGGCCATCATGTTCAATCATGTTGGCCATATAATCCATGATTCCATGGTGGCTGAGAACGCTAGGAGTCTGATTTTACCACTGGAAAATCCCATATGCAATGAAATGCAGCCTGTTCTGGTCGTTTTTTACGAAATGCTGGGAGATTGTTCTTTGAAACAACTTGGTAGGATGCACCTGTAGTGTCCTCTCGAACGCAATGAATAAGAACTACCCCGCTGTCCCAGAATAATGGTGACCATGCATTTTTTTTAGCAATGACGCTTACCCGAAATTTTAAGCATCAAATACAGTCCTCACTCTCGGCGCTGTCGCTAGAGTTCTGTCTGCCATACAGTGATGATAATAATACCACGCATCCACAACGAGTGCACGAGTATTTTAAAACAAACTGCATGTTTCTATCTGTTTTAGTCATGAGAAAAAAAAATCGGATATGTTATATCTAGAACGCACCTCGTAATAGTAAATATAAAAAACACGTTCACACCACAGAAGAACCATCGTACACGGAAATGGCGCAAACATGCGCACCCGATTTATTTTGAAATCTTCAACGACATTGTTAAGGTAGTACCAGAGCTACTCAGTGAAGTGGAACGTCACAGAACAAATTTTGTAGACAATGATTTTTGAGAATTTCGGTGTTTCGAAATACAGGTTAAATGTACTTTAGTTTTAAGTCAAAATACTTTATTAAAAGGGTTACAAATGTGATAGTCTTACCTTTTAAGGTGCTACCCATCTCATGTGATCTTGATAACTGGGCCGGATCACTGTCACTCGTTAACAATAACACAATATAAATGGTCAAAAATGTGCTGTTTTTCCAACCCGTGTTTACCGGAAACTGTCACAATGCGTATCATACAAATTACTGAGTGGAATGCCACCGCAGCGTTGGACTAGTATGCACTAGTGTCATCTATATACGATTTCACGGAACTAAAGTCCGAACGCGCACCTTTTTTTTTCCTAATATGGCCAGGTTTTAAAGCGAGGTAACCTACTGTGCGCCGGTAGGCTGAAATATTTTGCCGCCTATTCTCAGTGAGGAGCATTAGATGATATATTAGACTGCGTTTCTTGACATAAAATGCCATTATTACTAAAGGAATAAATATGGGCTAGTCTTTCTCGTTTCTTGATCAAAAACAAAATAGCTTAGGTTAAAATTGTTTCTACAAAAGTTGTGTGTTTTTTCCTTGGCTACATCTTTTATTTGAGACATTTTTTGATTAAGTTGATATGTTTCTATATTTTAAACTTCACTTGAAATCAGTGTTTAATACGCGTGGCGCATGAAGTAAAATTTCGAGTTTAGAAAAGCCCGCAAAATTTGGCTTGGTCGCTGCGCGACCGAGCCAAATTTTGCTCAGGGCTTTTCTAAACTCGAAATTTTACTTCATGCTTAGTCTGGGAGTGGAAGTCACTCGTTCGTAAATTTGCAAATTATTATAAAATTGCGTATTTTTTCGTTGTCTGCAACTTTTGTTTGAAGCTTTGTTTAATTGAATCGATAATAAAGCTACAGTTAAGGAATAAATCTGAGCTAGACTTTCTCGTTTCTTGATCAAAAACAAAATAGCTAAAGTTAAAATTGTTTCTACAAAAGTTTTGTGTTTTTTCCTTGGCGCACGAAGTAAAATTTCGAGTTTAGAAAAGCCCGCAAAATTTTGCGCGACCGAGCCAAATTTTGCTTAGGGCTTTTCTAAACTCGAAATTTTACTTCATGCTTAGTCTGGGAGTGGATGTCAGTCGTTCGTAAATTTGCAAATTATTATAAAATTGCGTATTTTTTCGTTGTCTGCAACTTTTGCTTGAAGCTTTGTTTAATTGAATCGATAATAAATTTAAGGAATAAATCTGAGTTAGACTTTCTCGTTTCTTGATCAATAACAAAATAGCTAAAGTTAAAATTGTTTATACAAAAGTTTTGTGTTTTTTCCTTGGCTACATCTTGTATTTGAGACATTTTTTGATTAAGTTAATATGTTTCTATATTTTAAACTTCACTTGAAATCAGTGTTTAATACGCGTGGCGCATGAAGTAAAATTTCGAGTTTAGAAAAGCCCGCAAAATTTGGCTCTGTCGCTGCGCGACCGAGCCAAATTTTGCTCAGGGCTTTTCTAAACTCGAAATATTACTTCATGCTTAGTCTGGGGGTGGAAGACACTCGTTCGTAAATTTTCAAATTATCATAAAATTGCGTATTTTTTCGTTCTCTGCAACTTTTGTTTAAAGCTTTGTTTGATTGAATCGATAATAAAGCTACAGTTAAGGAGTGATTCCCAAAATATATCAAACAAGTCCTATCTTTATTTGTTCAGAAGTTACAGCGCTATTATAACTTTTAAGTTGATAAAACGTATTAGTCGTGATTTAGCCAAACAAAATTTAGTAACCAATATTTTAAATTATCACTTGTCAAAGATCGTTTGGTTATATTAATACTTTCATCACAGATGTTTGTTACAAATATATGTGGTATCAGCATGATGGGGTCTCGCCTCACCGAGGAAGACAAGTGACCCAATGGCTGCATACTTATATCCTAAATCAATGGATTGGTAACGAAGGGCCGATACCATGGCCACCTAGATCACCTGACCTGAATCCTTACGATTTTTTATTTATGGGGTCACTTCAAGCAACGTGTTTATGCCGTAGAAATATACGATCGCAATTAGTTATTGCAGAGGATTCAAGATGCTGCAACTCATATTAGAAATAACATGAATTTATTATGCGTACAAGAGAGTATAATTCGTCGTTGCCAATTATTTACTCAGGAAAATGGACTCATTTCTCAACATTTACTGTAGGTAAATTTTGCTTTCCGTTTGTTACAAGAATGTTTTTGATTTCTTTAACACTTTAACTGCCAAGTGCATATTTCAAATGTACACGTTTGCGGGCCAAAGACAATATTTTCGTTAATCAAGCTGTAATAAAGGTTTCATAAATACAGGTATATGGTTAGGATTTTAATTTTAATACATTTTTGGAAATATAAACAAACGACTACCGGTCGTCGTATGGCCATATTTACGACGACCGGCCGTCGTACCGCCTAGTTGCTCAGAAATACATACGACGGCCGGCGCGTCGTATGGCAGTTAAAGTGTTAAACTATGATTACATATTAGTGTTCCAAGAGACACTGTTTGAAACACCCTATAACTTCTAAACCAGGACAGATAGAACCTGCAATGATATGAATGATTTCTTCATGAAATTAAATCTACTTTTAAATGCCAATGTTAATAAATCTCCCTGTATGTCAAATATAAAATAGTCTCTAAATCTTTTTGAAAATTCTTCAGTCTCACAAAGTTTTTAATTATTTCAGAGTTTTTTGTTGTTAACATAATTAAAATTCGTTGAATAAAAACCGAAAAATCTAATGATTTCTGGTGATTTTTAATACAAGACTTTAAGACATTTGATGGTTTAGAGTTAGCAACACTGCTCCCCAGGGGTATTCAGCCCAGAGAAATAAAGTTTCCCGTCTAAATAAAAATTCATAAAACGCCGAAAGTCGAAATTAGGTATCCGTTGAAAATTTGCCGCCGTAGGCTTCAGCCTACTTAGCCTAATAGGAAATCCGCCACTGGTGACAGTTGCTTTCCGTACTCTCTCTTGAGAGTTGGGTTTCCAACTAAGCTTCCGGTCCAGTATGATATGATCTCCAAGACCGCTCCCTTTAGGGTTGGCAGTCTGAAGCAGGGTATACTGTCCTTCCTGGTGAATAGGACTAGCTCAGTATTCTGTGGATTGACCCCTAGGCCACATTGTGCACCACTTGCTAATGTCTGCTATATTAGTTGCGACATTATGTTAGGGTGCTTACCCGAGACGGCTATGGCCACGTCGTCAGCATAAGTAATTGCATTGCACCCCGAGTTTCCTAGTTAAAGGAGTAACTCATTAAGTGCAAGGTTCCAGAGAAGCGGAGATAGAACACCCCCTTGAGGGATACCTCTGCTAACTCCTCTCCTAATACAAGAGTTTCCGAGTTTAGAGATGTTTCTTTCGCGGAGCAACTTTCCTATCAAGCCGCACACTGCTTTCTCTATTCCTTTTGCTTTTAGAGCGGACTCAATGGCTTCAGGGTGTATATTATTGAAGGCTCCTTCTATATCGAGGAAGACCACCAATGTATTCTCCCTGTGTCTCATAGTTCCTTCAATTTAGCTTACTAAGGAGTGTAGAGCTGTATCTACAGATTTCCCCTTGGTATATGCGTGTTAAGAGGTTGATAACAGATGGGGTCTAAGCTCCCTCTTATGTAACTGTAAACTAATCTTTCTAGAGTTTTAAGCAAAAATGAGGACAGGCTTATAGGCCTGTAGTCCTTAGGTTTAGTATGGGAAATCTTCCCGCTTTTAGGGATGAAGACAACCTCTACCTCTTTCCACATCTTAGGGATGTAGGAAAGTTTGAGACAAGCCACGAACATTGTTTCCAACCATGAAGTGACAATGTCCGGAGCTTCCTGCAATTCGACAGGGCTGATACCGTCAGGCCCGGCCGATTTGAAAGGTTTAAAGCTTTTGATGCTCTATAGTAGCTTCTCTCTGCTTACTATCTTTTAAACGGGGCATTGAGAATATAGGTTTGCTGTGGCAGTTATAGCACCTAGCTTTTTCTCCGGGAAGTCTGAGTCGAACAGAAGTTGTAATAGGTCAGTAGGGGTCATGTGCAAATATTATTTTTGACGAAATTAAATTAAAATATTAAGACAAAAATCACCCAAGAAAATAATAAAGAAAAATCAACATCCAGGAAATACGAGAATAACATTCGTCGATCAAATTTTTTTATGTGAAAGAAATAACAAATGCAGCATCGCCTTAAAATAATAAACAAGTAGCGGCGCGTGGAGAAATGCTAAGACATACAGAAAGATTTAGTTCAGGGTTTAACAAACGCAAACACAACAAGTGTGCAAAGTCAGGGAAATCAAGTTGCCGTCAGAGAGGGAAGGGTTTTGTGACCATATATGGTAGTAGATAAAATTTAAGCAACAAAATTTGGGGAGGGGAGAACTTTGAGAGCAGCAAAGAAACGATTCTAAAAATCAGTTAGTTTTGGGACCGGGACGGGGACAATCAGTATTTAAATGTAAATGAGGACAGTTGAGAATAGGAAGTTTCAATGGGATGTGAGTTAGTGAAGTAATGTTTATAAAAAGAGTTAAGTATTGAGAATGGAGTTAGAAAATGGAGAATGGAGTTAGGGATAACAGCGCTGGAGAGACTATCACGTAAGAGTAAAATTAATTCTACATCAAACCGACTTAGTTGAAATGAAACAAACAAAACCAGCGAAATAATTTAAATATCTGGGAAAAGGGGGAAGATGAAAGGGGGGGGTGAGAATGAGGGATGCATGGTGGTTGATGTGTAAGGCCGAATTGAACAAGAACACAAAGTATGTCCTACTAACTAATCGACCCAGTCGATTGATGTGTTAGGCCAATCCGAGTTAGTATTGCGCTAAGTGTCCTACTAACTAACCACACGAGTGAGGGATGTATGATGGTTGATGTGTAAGGCCGAATTGAGCGAGAAAACGAGGTATGTCCTACTAACTAATCGAAACAGTCGATTGATGTGTTAGGCCAATCCGAGTCAGTATTGCACTAAGTGTCCTACTAACTAACCACACGAATGAGGAATGTATGATGGTTGATGTGTAAGGCCGAATTGAGCGAGAAAACGAGGTATGTCCTACTAACTAATCGAAACAGTCGATTGATGTGTTAGGCCAATCCGAGTTAGTATTGCGCTAAGTGTCCTACTAACTAATCACACGAATGAGGGATGTATGGTGGTTGATGTGTAAGGCCGAATTGAGCGAGAAAACGAGGTATGTCCTACTAACTAATCGAAACAGTCGATTGATGTGTTAGGCCAATCCGAGTTAGTATTGCGCTAAGTGTCCCACTAACTAACCACAAGAAAAAAATAACTCGATTATGAGTGAAACGAGGTGAAAGGTCGTTCCGCTCATTAATCGAAAATGAATGGCGATTGATGTGTAGGGCCGATGTGAGAGATAACTAATCGCAAGTGTGTCGAGTGTGTGATGCTAGCTCCGAGATGGTTTTTGTGGGTTTCCCATCTCGTAATGCAAATGCAGGGGCTAGTTAATTTTGCTCCCACAAGTAGAGTCATACATTTTTTTTAGTTTAACCAAATGCACATGACTTTTAAGCATAAACGTTGGGTAATATATTTTGTGAATATAAATAATATAAGACATATCAATTCATTAGAAATGTCATGAAAGGTCAATAAACTTTGCAAACGTTAAGCTCATATCCTGTTTTATTTATTGTCCACACATCCTTCTAGTCAAATTAAAAGGGAATAAAGACACAGTATTCACGATAATGCATATTGACACAAACAACGAACCTGGTAAATAAATAAAAGGGTTACTACATACACAACACAACGTAAACAATAATACAAATTATAAATTTGTACAATACCTAGGGTCGAATCATTACAAAGTTCAAGCTTTTCTTCGCACGAGCATGTCCAACTGCCGTGTTCTTTCATGACAAAGCCTTGAACAACTGGTTCTTTAAAGGGGATTTTGCGTCGTCGGGATGCTTGTGAGTTTTCTTCTATTTGATTAAAGAAGTTCCTCCATGCCGATCGCTTTGCCTTTCTAATCCATTTTTGAAATTTCTGAGACTATCCTTATACGCTGCCCACTCGTTGGTGTTTTTGGCGTTGTTGAACAGTCTCCTGCACTCCTTTTTTAGGGAGCTAACTTCCGAGGTCCATGATTTTAAAGTATGTACAGATGACTATATATTCCAGAATTTACGTTTAAATTGAATTATGTCGACTATAATCGTCATATTTTTAGCTTAAACATGCTTAAGAATGACTAAAATATTTAGATGTTGGTCTTGAAGTGACTAATCAGGGCCACAGTAGTCAGAGTTTTGCTTTAAAGTGTCTAAAGTAAAATTTCGAGTTTAGAAATGCTTGAAAATTTGGTTTGGTCGCGTAGCGCTACGCGAACATACCAAAATTGATGACGATTTACAAGAATCATAAACATATTTTAGAAAAATTATAGAAACCTGGAAAATTATTGTCTAAATTTATAATGGGAATGATATTAAAAATTTTCAACATTTAAAAATATAATATTTTTAATTTATAATTCATTAAAGTGATTCTAAACAAATTAAAGAAAGTCAATATTAAGAAACCTTGACAAATACGTCAAAATCTTAGAAATTAACAATTTCAACACAAAAAAATATAATTATATTTTTTCCTATTTCTGTATTTTTCTCGTAAAAATAAGATAAATTTCTATTGAATCCAAACAAGACATCAAAATTATAATAATTTTTATTTTACATAAAACAAACAACAAACAATTATACGCACTAACAAAAATCTTTAAAACTTTTAAAATTAACACAAATTAAATATTTACCAAATAAATAAAAATAATAAACCTGTTCATTTCTTCATTTCTCCAGAAAAAAAAAATTATGGCCAAAATTGACGAGGAAAAAAATAGTAGTTACTAAATTGATAAAGTCACTAAACGATACAAATAATTATTTTTACATCTAGGTAAATATGAAGAGATTAAAACCCGAGGTTGGCTAGTTACATCCCCACGACGAAGCCAGAGGGATGTATAGCCAACCGAGGGAAATATTTCATATTTCCCGCGTTGTAATTAATAGTTTTTTTTTCTGATTAAAGCAATACTTTTCTGAAAACTGGAAAATATTGGATTCATTTTTTGAATTTATTAATTACGTTACTAAGAGCCGTGTTTGTAATGATCAGAGCAGACTGGGCTGTCGTGGGTTTGACGTTTTCATCATGTCATAATTCGAAATATCGTACGTGCTAACGCAAGCAGAAAGCCCGTAAATGTTTGGTTACAGCCAAATCTAAATCAGTATATAAAAAAATGTGTGCAATTTTCACGAATAATCGAGGAGCCAACATTCCGTGAACAGTGCCGTAGCAAATATTTTACTGGCGTTTTTTGAAGATTTGGTGTTGTTATAATTATTGTAATATTTGAGGCATGATTTGTTTATTCTGTCCGTAGTCACAAAAATATTCACCAAATACGTTGTGGCCTAAATTATCAATGGGTCCGTTCATCAGAGACAACAGTTGACAGTTTACTGCCAACTGTTGGGGAATTCTCTGATGACCGGATTGTTAATCGTGAACGTGTTTGGGATATTTTCAATCGTACAAAATAGACCGACCGGTGTACCGTTCATTACATAACATAACATATTCAAACATGTTGAATGTTGAACATTTGGATGAACGGGCCCAATGCGAAGATTAATGTTACATTTGAAAGAAAAAGAGCGTGATCACACGCGGCTTCTGTGCTTTGTGAGCAATCGCACCACATTTTGTGGCGTGGCTGTGTGTGAATGCTACTATTTATGTACAGCCATCGTCATTTGTCGGGCGTTTGTGGCGCGACAAAAAGTGGCCAGCGTGAATACGCTCAAAATGTGAACGGTATCGAGGAAAACATTTTCTTATCACTTTTTGACAATCCATATTTCCCTGTGGAAATATGGATTGTCAAACAGTTTCATATTTCCCTAGGGAGATATGAGTATATTATAATATATCGTAACCAAGGCAATATTACTCATGATTGTATCAATAAATAAAAGTAATACAATACTACTAACTATATACTAACCGTATGAGTAATAAAATTTGTCAAAATCAACAAGCAATATAAAAATTACAAAACAATAATAATTAATAAAATCAACTAAAATATCAACAAAAAACTCTGAAGATTGACAAATTCAATAATATTAATTACTTGTGTCTAAAGTTTACAAACGGAAACATTGGCATCAATTGACAAATCGTCAAAATTGATCAAAATGGGGGTTTTCTACAAAAAATTAATAGGTCAGTGAAAAAAATTCTTGAATCAAGGAAATGTCAGGGAAAAGTCAGATAACTTGGAGATCACGACCAAGTTACCTGACTATCAGTTTTACTTTAAATAATACCAAACAAAACGTATTAGTCATTTATTGTTTTTATTAAAGCATTCACTTTAAAGCTTCTAACGAGTGTTCACTTATTGATTAAGCATTAACTAAAATATCGTGTTGAGAAAATGTTTCTAAAGTCGACATTTTACTCCATCCGCCACGCGTAATCAACACTAATTTAACGTGAAGTTCAAAGTCACAGCAACAAAAAAACAGATTTTCATGCGAATCCTCACGATAAACTAGATATATTTTTGACTATTCGAATCCCTTTTACTGACATATGGATTCAAACACGATATATAACGAATCCGGATCACGGATCCTTTTTTACTTAACTATTCGAATACCTCTTTTGCAGTCTCTAATGATTCAAATCCTGTCCAGCTCTGCTTTCAACGTTACAAAGTGGCGGATTGTCCATAAGGATAATATTTATTTCTTTTTAATAATATATTTTAGTAGAAATGGACGAAGAGAAAAATTACAGTATTTTTCACGAATGTTAGCAGTCACGTCATCAATTTATGTACGTATCAAAGACAAGCATATTCTACCATTTTATACTATTATATGCTCATCATCGTAGTAAATAATAGAAACGTATGTCTTGTGACTCCTGATACAAGTATCGCCAACAGTGATCACCGCTCGGAAACGTTAAGCGATGCATTAGACAAAGACGCCATTATAGTGCATGTCTACCCCAGCACAACGCTTCCCAGAAACGTCAGTAGCGTCACTATAAGTGTCAAGTTTTCAAGTTTCTAAGTATTTCTGTTTGTTTTAGTTTTTTCGTGAGTTTTTTTTGTTTTTTCATAGTGTAAGTAAGTGTAGAATTAATTGTTTTGTGATCAGATCTAGTTTTTTATAACCGTAAACTCAAAATGCCTGAAAAAAGACTTACTGAAGTAGCCCGAGATATGATTATTAAAGTAATGGACTACTTTAACCAGGAAAAATGCAATGGAGGTCCCCTTTTACCTGTAGATGCAGTCCATGAGGTGAATTATTAAAATAAGGAGAGCTATCGGTCAGGGAAAGCGCTTCGTTATTTTGCATGCTGTTCAGAGTACATGTTTCGTGGAGAATGCTTTCCTTATTTATGCAACAACTTAAAAAACTTGCAGACTGGTTATGGATGCACCTTACCACAGCGTATTCGTAGAAAATCAGCTCAAAATTTCTTGGACGAAAGCACAAATCACACATTGGCTACAAGATACCAATAAACCTGTGGAAGTAACAAGTTCAAGGCGGAACTGTTAGCCCTAGCCAAACGATATGCTAGACCTAACAGATATGTGGTAGGCGAATATCTGCTCGAACATGGCCATGAAATATTGCGACTTCCACCGTATCACTGCGAATTTAACGCCATAGAACTAATATGGGCACAGGAAAAACAATATTATGATACTCATATAGGCGAAAAAGGATATGGAGACAATAAAGTGTTGGTCATGTGGCACAAATCCTTAGAAAAATGTACTCCGCAAAGGTGGGACTCTGTTGTTAGACAGATAGAATCAATTATCGACAGATGGTACATCAGCCAAAACGTTCTGGATAATGTGCCAGAATTTATTATTCGTATTGGAGATGGGAGTAGTTCAGACGATGATGCAACAGACAGTGATAATGATTAAATCAACTTCCACCAAATTACCGGGTGTTGATTCGATCAAATATACGTAGGGGTTTATCATGTAATACCACATTTATGCATTTTCCTGCTTCTCCGTTCATTTTAGAGGAAAGGTTGCTATTTGGTTAATATCCAATGTCGTTAACTATTTTTAATCGTAGTTTGAAAATTTGATAATTTAAAATAAATAGCCTCATGAACACCCACACAAACAAGATTTCTATCGCGTCCATTTTAAATTCCATGAATGATGATTCATAGTTTTTGAAATGGACGCGATAGAAGTGAAAATAAATGTTTTTATATTAAAATTAATTGTATTGCATTTTGTTATTATTGTACATAGAATAATGTCAATCTCATAACAGTAATCATTCTTTCGGGATTTTTTTTCGTAAGTGCATTCCAATAACGTATTTATTGGCATGAGTTCTTCCTAATTGGAATGCAATTTCTATGGTTTCAATCAGAGCTGGGCAGGATTCGAATCATTCAGGATTCGAATCCTTTTAGAGGATTCGAAAGAGGCATTCGAATACTTTAGTTCAACTGGTTTCGTTCCGTCTTTTTAAGAGGATTCGTATTCGAATTCATATGTGGATGATTCGAATCCTTATAAAAGGATTCGAATATTTATAAAAGGATTCGAATATTTATAAAAGAATTCGAATATTTATAAAAGAATTCGAATGCTTACAAAAGGATTTGAATCGTCAAAAATAATTCGAATTAATTGTGAGGATTAACATGAAAAATGCTTTTCGTGTTTTTAAATTTCTCGTTAAATCACTGTTTTATACGCGTGGCGCATGAAGTAAAATTTCGAGTTTAGAAAAGCCCAGAAAATTTGTCTCGGGTCGCTGCGCGACCCTCGACAAATTTTCACGGGGCTTTTCTAACCTCGAAATTTTACTTAATGCTTAGTCTAGGAATGGAAAACACTCGTTCAAAGCTTCAAATTGAACTTAATAAAAAAAAAAGGAATATGTAAAGATTTACAGAAAATAGGCTGTTTTGCGGAAAACACTATTTCTACTAACAGAAACAACTAGCACTATTACCAGCCAGAACTTCTAGTTCAGAAGGTTTTAGCTTCAGATATCTTGCTACCAGCAGACGAGGCCTGTACTAGTATAACTAAGTACTATTAGCCGAAAGAACCACTACTACAAAATGTAACGTTTACTTTTTTTCAGTTATAAACGATTTGTCCAGTAGCAGAAAGAACTGCCGCTAATAGCAGACAGAGCTTCTAGTTCCGCAGACGGAGCCTGTACTATTACTACTGCTAGTAACAGAAAAAACTAGTGGTAGTAGAATAAAAAACGACTATTAAGCTGAAAGAACGACTAAGGCCGCAGCCAGAAATGAGAATCGGAGGGGGTTATAAACATTTTATGGGGGGGGGCTTAGGGAAAAATATTGTTTTTGCTCTTACAGTCCCGCGTTTACATACAAAAATTTATCATTTTGAAAATTTCAGGGGGGGTTTGAACCCCTCTCCTCCGGCTACGGTCTTGAAAACAACAGCTACTACCTGAAGGAATTAATACAGCAGAAAGAACTATTAACGGAGCTTCTAGTTTAGATGGTTCTAAAGCTAGAACCATCTGAACTAGAAGCTCCGTTAATGATGTCTTTAGCAGACGGAACCTATAGTACAGGTTCCGTCTGTACTAGTAGTTGAAAGACCTACTCGTAGTAGTAGTAGAAGGAACAAAATAATAGTTGTTCTTTCTACTACTGAAAGGACGAACGCTATTAGCACAAAGAAATTGTACTACTAGCTGAAATAACCATTACTATTGATAGAAACGTTTACTTTTTAGCAGAACACGCTATTTCTACTAGCAGAAACAACTAAAGCAGACAAGGCTTCTGGTTCAGATGGTTCTAGCTTCAAATCTTGCTACCGGCAGATGGAGCCTGTACTACTACTAGTAGCAGAAAGACCTAGAAGTCGTTTTTTTATAGCAAAAATACACAATTTCTACTAGCAGAAAGAACTACTGCTATTAACAGAGCCCCTAGTTCAGATGGTTCTGGCTTATTGTATCTTGCCAGCAGCAGACGGAGCCTGTACTACAACTAGTTGCAGAACGTCCTAGTAATAGTAGAAGGAACAAAATAGTAGTTGTTTCATCTACTACTAAAAGGACGATTGCTACTAGCAGAAAGAACTTGTACTACTAGCTGAAAGATAGATAGTTTATTTTTTTAACATAAAACGCATTTCTACTTCAAGATTAAAAATACATGTTTTTTCTTGGTCGCCGCCATTGTTTAACAAACGCCAATTGTGTAGAATATTAATTAACGAGTGTTTTATGAGAAATTATTGTTATCTTCATTATGGTTTATAATTATTTATATTTCTTCGGAGCAAACAGATACAGGGAGTTTCTCTTTTAAGTATACGTATTCCAAATTCAGCCCATTTTCTGTAAATCATTAGATATTTCTCGTTTCAGTTTGAAGCTTTAAGCGAGAGTTTTCCACTCCCAGGCTAAACGTGAAGTAAAATTTCGAGTTTAGAAAAGCCTCGTGAAAATTTGTCGAGGGTCGCGCAGCGACCCGAGACAAATTTTCGGGCTTTTCTAAACTCGAAATTTTACTTCATGCACCACGCGTACAGAACATTGATTTGAAGTGAAGTTCTGAAACACACAAATACATCTTTAATCAGAGTAACAGGGAGTCAAATATTTAGGCTTTTATGAACGATGTTCAGTGTTAATAATAAATAATTAGGTTTTGAATATTTTTGTTAAAACAACTGGTAACGATATTTATATAATAATGGTTGCAATAAAATAATACAATTTAATTTATTCTTAAAGGATTTGTATTCGTGATTCGAAAAAACAGGATTCATATTTATCTCTTACGAATCCTTTATTCGAGTATTCGTGTTTCGAATCATATTAAGTGATTCGGATTCGTGATTCGAATCCTTTTTACGAGGATTCGTCCCAGCTCTGGTTTCAATGCACGATTCAGTATAAAAATAAACACCAAACCCCTATTTAACGTTACGCCAATGAGCACAATTACATATGACCTTGAACAGATTGATTCGGAATTTTATAGTTGATGACGTGAGTGTAAACATTCGTGAAATAGACTGTACGTAAAATATCGTCTAGTGTCAAGTTAAGAAATTATATATTATAATTTTCTAGCTTGGCACTGCATACAAAAACTTTGAATTCAAAGTTTAGGGCGTCCTACATTTAAAATAAACAGGAACAAACTGCTGAACATTTAAAAACGGTGTGTAGAGTTTATAAACCGTGCATTTACGTCAGTGGTTCTCAACCTTTTTCAGGTCGCGTCCCCTATATAACTCATGAAAATCTCCTCGCCCACGCCCACCTGATTTAATTTAGGGATACCCTGTATATTAGTGCGTCCGCGAAAGATATCTCAGCTTTCGTTATAGATAGAAAAACAGTTTTTTGCCAAAGTTGTTTGACATTAAAAGCTGCATATCTTAAAAATATTTTAATATAGGGTGCCCGTATTTCGACAGAATCTATGGGGATGTCAGTTATTTAAGGAGATAGAGAGTCGATTAAATTAGGACAAAGTTGCGTATTTTAGGGCCTAATAATAATCTGAAAACAATTTAGGATTTTTTTGTTGTGATTTCAAGATATCAACAAAAAACTAATTTTTTAAAAAATCGTTTTTATTTATTTATACAAAAACTACTGAATCTTGACATTTAGAACTTTGACAATATACAGGCACTTTTTAATGAGGAATCTAATAGCTTATTTTTTCTAAGATAACTATAACATTTACCCGGGGATCATAGCAAACTTTTGTTTTTTTTGGGCGCCATTTTGGATTATTTTTTGAAAGAATATTTTTTTTTAATTAAATGATGTACCATGTTTTTTGTAAAGAGTGCCTTGGAAACAGTTGAGTAACTCACTCATTTGACAACTCCTAGGACCCATAATTTGCTTACATATCACCCCTGAAGACGGGCATCCGACGAGTTTGGGAAAATGTTAGAGTTATCTTAAAATAAAATATGTAACTAGATTTATCGGTAAAAAGTGCCTCTATAATGTCAAAGTTGTAAATGTCTGGATTCCATAGTTTTTGAATAAAAAAATAAAAACGAAATTTCCAAAAATCCGTGTTTTGGCAATATCACAAAAACGAAAGAAGATATTTTAAATTTGTTTTTAGATTGTTATTGTGCCTTAAATTACGAAAATTGGCTAAACTTCAATAAGCATGAATACTTTGACAACATACGACATAGTTTGTTTATCGTCATTTTGATTTTGAGTAGGTAATCCTGTTATATAATATGTAGTATTTTAATGGCACAGACCTCCTTTATCTTCAACCTTAGGGTAATCATTGTTTATGTATTATTTCTCTTTCTAAATATGCTAAAATACAGGACATCCCTTTAAAAAATGTTGTTTTTGCGAATAAATCAAAAACCTGTGGTTCACTTGCATTTTTGTTTACACCATCGTAATGTATGTAAAAAATACTACTAGTTTGCTAATTTAACCGTTACTAGTAGTGGGCCGATAATTTAGAACACCCTGTATATAATATGCATTTTTAAAACAGTTTTTATTAGTAAATATAATTTCGCGCACTGATCGTATTTCAGAAATATTCCAACTTTAAGGGTGAATTGTGCCTCAGAGAGTGCAAAAAATCTGAAACTTTGTCTTAAATTAGAGATAATAAAAATTGTGTAAAAAGGAACTTTCATTTAAAATGCTTTAGTGATTTAAGCGCTAAATGCATAAATGAATCTTTTTTGAAAACGTTGTAGATAAAACTATCCTTAACAGTTAATGCAAGATACATAATTTCATATCTGGGTTTATTATATAATAAAATTGCATATACATTATTTACACAAAACTGTTATAATTCATAGTTCACAAACATACAATGAGTCTTACAGTTGGTTTGTTTTATTTATAACAAGTGTGAATAATCGATAAATTATTCTAACATATTCTTATAATCAGGAATAATTAGCATAATATGAATCTACATTCATTCACGGTTTTGTTTTCATCTTTTTTTCTTTCGTGTAACAACATTATAATAATTTGTTTGTGTAAGTTATTAAACAACTTTATTTACATCACAATTACCATCAAATAAGATCTGGATTATTGCATAAAGAATTAAACGACTTTGTGTGTATAAGAAATGATATCAAATAAAATGTGGGTATTATTTTTGGTTTTCAGATTGGGATCCGAAGGAAGTTGGTATGCACTTGTTGTTCAAATCAGTAATTATGGCGTTGGAAATCGCAATGATCGAGCCTAGAACGCAAGTATCTGGTGTCCACGTGATTTTGGATTTAAATGGGCTCACGATGAGTCACATATTTCAAGTTACTCCTTCTACTGCAAAGACGATCATTGATTTTGTACAGGTATTATTACTAATACATTCTCTTTATTTTTAAAACACTTTGTGAGAGTTCTTAAAATAATATTAAATTAAAATTATTATACAGGATATCCGTATTTCGAAAGAATATATGGGGATCTCAATTATTTGAAGAGATAGAGAGTCGTTTGAATTGAGGCAAAGTTGCGTATTTTAGGGTCTACCAATAATCTGAAAACAATTTTGAACAATTTCATTTTGTTTAAGAAATATTAGCAAAAAAACTGATATTTTGAAAATTTGTTTATATTTTTTATTTAAGAACTACTGATTCTAGATATTTAGAACTATGACATTATAGGGGCACTATTTAATGAGGAATCTAGTAGCATATTTTATTTTAAGATAAATATAACATTTATCTAGAAACCATAGCCAACTTTTGTTTTTCTCATGGTCGCCATTTTGGATTTTTATATTTTTTTAAATATTTTTTTCTGAACTCAGTGATGTGTCACACTTATATAATTTATTTTAAATTTGATATTTAAAATTAGAATATTTTTGTTTTTGTAAAGAGTGCCTTGGAAACGATGACGTCATATCTATTAATCAACAAAATCTTGACAGTAGTCATTAAATGTTAGCAGTCAAAATTACTTAATACCTGTCAATCTTTTGTAATAATAATGTTTATGCCATTGGCGATTTGATTTAAAAATAATAAAACTCAAGATTTAAAATACTTACAATTATAATAATGGTAAAGGAACAAAATTTAACAACCGCAAAAACTCAGTAATTTATAAAATCAACTAGAAATGTTGTATCTACATTCAATAAAACTAAAGAATGTTAAAAAAACTATTAAGTTGTTATAAATCGTCCAATTAACAAATTCCAGAATAGTCTGGATCTGGATCTGGATCATAAAGGGGTGTGTACCTAGACACAGCAATTAGTCCCCAATAGGCCCTGTTTTGCATCCCCCCCCTAGGGTTGTGTCACTCCTCAGCTCAGCCATGCCACTCTGTCGAGAAAGGCCAGCAGAGCAGCGGTTGACTCTTCCCTAATGTCGGCCATCTGGACCCCAGAATTTCTTGCCTTTGCGAGGCGAGTGCTGGGCAATCACAGAGGATGTGCTCGGCAGTCTCGTCCTCCTCATGACATCCTCTACAATCTGGCGAGTCAACGACTCCCATTTTGTAGAGATGCCCATTTAGTCCACAATGGCCCGTGAGAACGGCCGTTATGCGTCTCAGATTATGTCTGCTCATTTGCAGGTATTGTAGTGCCGTCTTTTTGTTCGGATACCCTAAGGTTTCCCTAGACATCCTACAGTCCTTAATGTCATCCCAGCGTTCCCTGAATTTCTTCAGGATTTCGTTGTGGATCAATTCGTTTAGGGTCGAGATGGTGGGTTTTACTAGCGGCTGTGGCGAGGAAATAGTTTCCCCAGCCGCTGCTCTAGCCAGTTTATCCGCCTTTCGATTGCCTACATTAATGTCATGGGCCTTCACCCATGATATCTCGATTCTGTTTTCTGCGGCAGCAAGCCTGAGTTTGCTGTGGCAGTCCAGAACTGTCTCCGATGTCGTTACTCTGTTTTTCAGAGCCATCAGAGCCTGCCTGCTATCTGTTAGGATGAGTAGCTTTCTGTTCCTCACGTTGCGGTTCTGTATGGTTTCAGCCGCAAGTGCTATTCCCATCACTTCTAGTTGTGCGATGGTCGTGTTCTCTCCCATTGGAGTCTTTAGGTTGATGCCCAGGTTCCTGGAGTATATCCCCAGTCCCGAGTGTCCTTCTTTACATGATGCGTCGGTGTAAATGCGATTAGCCGATTCTCTCATGTCCATCGAGGGATGGTCGCGTACCTCGTATCCTTCCGCTACGGTATTTGTGGGCGAGCACAGATCGTTTCTAGCCTCTAACAGAGGTATATCTTTGCAGACATTCCTCCAGAGGCTGCCTCTAGCCATCCCACGTGTGTTACGTGTCCATAACCCTTCAGCTTGGAGACGGAGTATATTTATGGCCTCCTTCTCCACATACAGATCCAGCGGTGGAAGACATTGCCAGAGTCGGGGTAGTGCGCATTGCACCCGTCGCGCCGAGGCAAGCTATTCTTTGTACCTGGGATAGGCGCCTCATTGTGGTCTGCAGTTTCGTTCTTGACCACCACACAGAGGCGCCATAAGCAAGCATTGACCTTATTATCGCTGTGTAGACCCATAGTGTCGCTTTTGGTTTTAGACCCCATGGCCTCCCCACTACACGTCTACACTGCCAGAATGCCCTTATGGCCTTGTTTGGTTTGATATCCATATGCGATCTCCAGCACAGCTGATTCCAGAATAGTACGACGTGATAATTATTAAATTCAACAAAAATCGCAATAATTGCAAAAATTGACAAAAATCAACAAAATGAAACGACTGAAATTGACCAAAATTCAAGATAGGAAAAATACTTAAAACTGAAAAAATTGTGGATTTTTTTAAATCGTACATGAACAATTGGCTGGGTTTATTTATATTACCAACAACAACAAACATAAAAATTTATCAATCAATAAAATTACTAAAAATTGACAATTTCGCTAAAATGTTAGAATTATGTTACCTTGTTATATTTTGTAATCTATTTATAAGATTGGATATTTTTTATTTTTTCAAAGTAAATAATTTTAATCAAACCTGTCAGTTTTCATACAAATCGATAAAATTCAATATATTTAACTAATTATGACATCCATTTACAATATAAATTACTACAGTTGAAAATACGGGAAAAATAATACGTCAAAAAACACTTATGAAAATAGTAAAGAAATTAAATAAATTGTTAAGATAAATATCTCAACATTTGACAAAAATCATAAATTTTAAATAATTAAGGAAAATTGTCAAAACCATGATAGTTAAACTTGACGTATAAATGATAAAATGGTATAAATCGGTAAATTCAACAATAAAATACAAATAACAATAAAATTTACAAATATAAATAAAGGAAATTATTAAAAAAAAGTAAAGGATATACTTTTTGTATAAATTAGTATGTTCTTTATTTCAGAAAAACTGTATTAAAATAAGAGCCAATATTTTGCCAATTATTATTATCTTCTTCCAGAGCTGGGCAGTTCTCAGAATTTGTACTCTGAGTACTTTTCGTGTTGTCGGTACTTAGTCCATGAGTATTTTATTTTTCAGGTATTTGTGCTTGTACTCGACGCGTGTTGAGATCGCAAATGAATGTGAGTACATTTGGATCGCACCTACTTAAGTTAATTTTACTCTAAATGTCAAATCAAGCGAGTTGAGGCACTAGAAATCTTCTGAATAATATGTGACCAAGGTGGTATTTTACTTTCAACCTAACATTGTTGGCCTTTTCCGATTAATTTTTACATTTAACGTCAATTTTGGTTAGTAAACGTCCACACAACACAAACTAACAAAAAGTGATTTTATCAACGTCAAAATTGTCATTCAACCAATATCGTCAACTGTCATAATAACATTAAATCAGTGGCTGCTGGTGATTAACTTCATGTGAAACTAAAGGTATAGCTGCAAGAGAAAAAAACTAGTACAGTCAAATATTTGGCTATGTGAACTGGGCTTACTTCTTTTTTCAAATTGTCAATCAAATTGACAAACATTTATTTAACGTCGACAAGCGTGAACTGACTGAAACGCAAAAATCGATAACGACCCGTTTAGTTACGGTATTAGCATTATAGACATTGCATGTCAACAAAAGCACTGTCTTGTTGGCCACAAAAAAACTTGTTGTTAACCTATATACAGTGTGATCAACAATGATTGTAGACAGGTTAAATTTCCCGCCAAAAATGTTGGTACAACTGATTATATGAAAAGAAAATCCCCTAGATTGCTTTTCCGTTGGCGTAGCAAACATTTTTTCCCAAAATAAATTAAATATTTAATCATAACTATATATAAAATTTGTACAATTTTAATTAAATATACAAAGTAAATTGAAGTAAGTTAAGGTTTTGTGTATTTTTAATAAACGTAGAGTTAGTATCCCTAATTTTATAATAAATGTTGAAAATGATGGCCTTCATTTTCTAGGCAAATGTTAACTCTAAGTTTTTATTTTGATATACTCGTTGTAGCTCCTCCGGATTTATGTTCCTTATCTCTTCTTCAATTGCTGCTTTAAGCTCGTTTAGGGTATGCATTCGATTTTTAAAAACCTTATTTTTTAAATGCCCCAATAAATAAAAATCGCACGGAGTGAGGTCTGGCGAACGTGGTGGCCATAATCCGTCGCTTACCAAGCGATCATCGTAAAATTCCCTCAAGTAATTTAATGTCGCCAACGCAGTATGACGAGTGGCTCCATCTTGCTGAAAATAACCCATTATCTTTTCGTCATCAAGCAATTGATTCAAAAATTTATCTAGAATGAGTGTTCGGTAGCGCTCCGCATTGATTATTTCGTTGACAATTATTGGGCCAATTATCCGACGTCTCGAAATTACTACCCAAACACCAATTTTTCGTGGATGTAAATTCGTTTCAATAAAAGTATGAGGATTTTCTGTAGCCCACGTACGATAGTTTTGGCTGTTCACATATCCTGACAAGTAAACCACGCCTCGTCAGTAAAAAAGGTCTTGTCCAACATACCATTAATATTTAAATTCTGATTAAACCAATTGCAATAATCAATTTTTTTTTGGAAATCAAGTGGCTGAAGTTGTTGAACTACCGATACCTTATACGGGTGCAAATGCAGAATTTTTTTTGCGGCTTCTAGTATTTTTTTAATTTAATACTAGGTAATTAGTTAATTAGCAAGTTATGGCCAATCAACAACACAAAAAACATATTAATTATTCAATCACCTCTAATTTACAAGAAAAATGTTAATTTTGTTTGTCAACTAAATATTGGGACATTGCACCAATTTTATTTCTAAAAAGGAGTAACATCGCCCTTATATTTTATGACAGCTCGAATTCAGCTAGGCATTGACTCAACTAAGGATCTGCACGTTTCAGGAAAAATTTCATTCCAAATATGCTCTATCTTGTCTCTAAGTTCAGGTAATGTCCGTTGTGGGTTGTTCCTCAATGTTTGTTTCATTTTATGCCATACTGTTTTAATGACATTAAGGTCAGGACTGATTCTGATTAAACCAATTGCAATAATCAATTCTTTTTTGGAAATCAAGTGGCTGAAGTTGTTGAACTACCGATATCTTATACGGGTGCAAATGCAGAATTTTTTTGCGGCTTTTATGCAACTCCCATACGATACTCCTGTAAAAGGATTAAACATTAAAATTTGTGCGCACCTTAAAATTAAGAACATACCCGTTTGAGCTGAAAGTTTTCTTAAAGATTTTGTTGGGTTTGTTCAAGTCGTTGTTGAATGTCGCCAACAACCTCCTCTGTTAAGATAGGCAGTCTTCCAGCTGACTTGCCCTTACAGATACAATTCTTTCCCTCAAAACGGTCAACAATGCGGGTTTTATGCGAGGAAAATGTTTTGTAAGAAATGTGGACATCGGGGAAAGCTTGAATAAATTGATTCAGACACGATTGTAATGAGTAAGTCCATGTGCCATTTTCATTCATAGTTCCACTTCGATAATGAACCTTCAGCATGAAAGCATCATGCTGTGGTGCAAACATCACGGTAAACACAAGCGAATTCTCTTAAAATCTGTAAATTTAGGATTAAACTTAAATATTCTAATTTTCTAACCTTAAAAACAGCAAATCACTTACTACTAAACAAAGACTTACACAAAGTAGTCCTGATAAGAACTGATGTCTACAAAACAGAATGAAAAATAACTTAATTCGAAGAATGAATTAACACAATGGCAAAATACGACGCACGACGCTGCTAATGTCAAATCGAGTTACTGTTTATTAATTTTTCCTTGGCATGAACTTGGATCGATAAAATTCCCTAGATTTTTCGGCAGGAAATTTAACTTGTCTACAATCATTGTTGATCACTCTTTATATAGTTGTTAGGGCTCGTATATACCAAATCAAATATTAACTTTAATTTGATATTTTGGAATATCCAGCGATGATATTTAAATTTCAATTACAGCCAATTAACGTTTATTCAATTCTGTGTAGATTCTATGAATTATATATTGATTTGATAACCTGTTGATTTTTTACAATTGTTTCAAAGAAAACGTTCTCCTAAAATCGTTGATTTTATTGCATGATTTCAAGTTAGTCTTAGTATTTTAAGCAGATGCGTTGAGATAATTTACTTTCTTAGAAATTCCAGGCGTCTAACGAGTGTTTAAAATCCCTGGTTAGGCATGAAGTCAAATTTCGAGTACTGAAAAGCCTGAAAATTTGGATTTTCCGGCGCGCGCAAGCAAAGCAAAATTTTACTTCATGCACCACATAAAACACTGAAATTTTGTGAAAATAAAAAATATATTTCTGAATCAGTATTAAAAATAAACTGCTTAAGCAAGATTTAAAAAAATACTGCTAAACAAGAAGTCATTTTCAGGCTTTTCTAAACTCGAAATTTTATTCATGCTTAGTCAACGAGTGGAAACGCTCGTTGTAAGTTTTAAATTGAACGTTTGTATAAGGTTAGAGCTCGTTCCATTTAATTGCACGGGAAATCAGAACGCATAAAAACAAAATTTCTAAAAAGCGATTTGTTTAAATTTTAAAAACAAATTACATATAGTATCACAATGTCAATATATTTAGGAAAATTACTTAATGGTCACACAGATAAACTCCACAGACGTCGACTTAAAAAAAATGAGTTTGTCCCCACTAAGCAGACACATTGAAGCAATGTTTCAATAACATTAAAACAACGTTTAATGTTGTTACCATGTTGATAAAACGTTATTTGTTTGTTTTTTGCTCAGTGGGTCTAATATTAAAATATTAATAAGCTTTTCAAATTTTAGCAATTATCATAAAAACACGTTCGTTTAAAACAGGCAAAAAACAGACAAAAGCAAATAAACATGTTATGTTTTCTCATAATTTCCTTAATTCAAGATTTGTTTCCCTGGCCTCTTAAAATAACCTCCTTTTGCGAAAAAGCCTAACTTTTGATAATTTTGTCAACTATTGTCAATGTTATCGGTAATGCAAATTATACATAATTTATATTTGTTTTGCCAATTTTTAGTTTTTTTGTCTTTAATAAGTATTGACGGTTATGTTTGTATTTTAATTTAATTTTGTTAATTTTTGCGCATTCAAAAATTTTTATATACATTTTGGGAAAGTTTAGTTTTTGTTATTTCTGACAATTTTGAAGATATTTATGCTGTTTCTTGATGCATAAAATATTCAAGATTTTATGAAACATATCATTTAATAATATTTGAAATATATGTTTTTTTTTTGTCACATTTGTTTTCTAATTTTATTAAATTCAACATTAGACAATTTATTTATCAATTAATGTTTATTGATTTGTATGATTTTTATTAGCTTCGAAAAAACTTATCATTATTAGGCTTTTCTAAACTCGAAATTTTATTTCATTCGCCACACGTATAAAACGCAAATTTAATGAGAAATGGTCTTAAATTTAACCAATTGGCAAGTGAAATAAGTTTCGTGTGTCAATTATCAATCAATATATTTTTATTACTGACATTGTTAAAAGTTATACATTTTTGACATAAAGATAGGTAATTTGGTCATTGTTATTGTCAGCAAAGTATAGATAATATGGATTCGGATTTAATACGTTTAATGGGACTGTAAACACAAACAGTGAACGCAGTACAAACGTTTATATGAGACTATTTATTTACAAAAGTATTTTCATAGTAACTATCACTAACATTAAATAACAAGTAGCACACTTTACAAAAACTACAAAATAAGAGAAATATAATTTAACATTCCCTCTTTTTGAGTATTTTGTTGTTTTTTATAAAGAACTTAATCCTAGTTCTGATCTTAATCTTGTAAATCTGTTATTAGGTAATGCCTTGGTACAAATGTCAGCAAGTTGATGATCAGAATCAATATACTTAACAAATATTTCTCCATTTTCAAACTGTTCACGTATAAAATGAAATTTAATATCTATATGTTTAGTCCTTTTATGGAATTCAGGATTTTTGACTAGTTTAATTGCACTTTGATTGTCAATATAAATTGTTGTTGGATTGTCTAAATGACATTCCAGGTTATTTAACAAAATACGCAACCACAAAATATCTTTTACTGCAGTACTAGCTGCTACATATTCAGCTTCAGTAGTACTTAAAGTAACAATTTTTTGTCTCGAAGATGACCAAGTAACAGGTCCATTGGCTAACATAAGTATAAAACCTGTTGTTGATCGTCTTGTGTCTAAGTCACCTGCAAAGTCAGAATCAGTATAAGCTGTAACATTGAATTTATTCCCGCTACACCCATATTTTATACCTAGATCAACTGTACCTTTGAGGTATTTGAAAATTCTTTTAACTGCCTCCCAATGACTATGATTATAATTATTTAAGTATCTACTAACTGAATTTACAGCATATGCTATATCTGGTCTACTTACAGTGGTTAAAAATATTAGTGAGCCTACAGCTTCACGATATGGTGCATTACATAACTTTTCATTGTCCGGAAGGGATACTAATTTACAATTTGGATCAGCTGGTATACAAACTGGATTTGATTCATACAAATTAAAACGTTTAAGTAATTTATCTATGTAAATAGACTGATTTATGTGAACAATCTTTTCTTGACGATTTCTACTTATTTGCATTCCACAAAATATGCCTGACTCTATAATTTTTATTTCGAATGAACTAGATAGCATATTTATCATGAAATCTAATGAATGTTTGTTCTTTGCTATAATTAAGCCATCATCTACAAATAAAGCTAAGTATACTGTATCATCTTTTACATGACCTTTAAAAATACATTTGTCACCATTGCATTCGTTAAAATTAAAACGTTTTAAGAATGTAGAAAAAGTTTTGTTCCAGCACCTGGGTGCTTGTTTTAGTCCATATAAAGACTTATTTAATTTACACACAACTTCATTTGTATCTCTCTCGACTTTAAGACCATCCGGTATCTTCAAATAGATGTCTTCTTGGAGTTCACCGTAAAGGAATGCGGTCTTGACATCAAACTGCACCATCTCTAGGTCCTTTTCTGCGACGAGAGCCATCAGTACTCGCAGGGAATCGTATCGTACGACACATGAAAAAGTCTCAGAGTAGTCCTGTCCTGGTTTCTGCATGAATCCTCTTGAACACAGACGAGCTTTGTATCTATAAGTATTACCAGGGATTAGTGTTTGTAATTTAAATACCCACCTGGTGTCAATGGTTTCACATCCGACTGGTTTTGAAATTACAGTCCAAGTATTGTTCTTTTTATGAGCAAGAAATTCATCTTCTATTGCCTCTTTCCATTTTTCCGAGTTATCACATGAGATTGCTTCTTGATACGATGATGGGGCTTCACTATATGCAATGTCAGCTTCAAAACGCATTGGAGGTTTGAGATGATTCCTGTCTCTTAGATTGTGAGGCTCTGGTAAATTTTGTGTTATTGGTGTTTCATCTTCTTGAACTTCATTGTCTTGTACCTCTTCTTCTTGAATAACGTTAGGATCGACAGCAATTGAGTAAATCTTTTCTGTTGACGTACTGGGGACAGTTTTTGGCTCTTCATTAAAATTCACATCTCTAGATACAAAAACACGTTTAGTTACTGGATCGTACAGTCTGTAGTTCGATGAATCATTGTTGTATCCAACAAAAACTGTTTTCTTCGATTTTGAAGTGAGTTTTCCTCTTAATACTTTGGGTGCATGCATATAGGCATCTACACCGAAAATCTTTAAGTGTTCCAGTGACGGTTTTCTTCCCATCCACAACTCATATGGGGTGGATTCTTTTGTTTGATTTGATGAAGTACGATTTAAAATGAAAACAGCTGTATTTACAGCTTCGGCCCACAGATTTTCAGGAAGATCCTTTGACAGAAGCATTGTTCTGGCAGATTCAACAATTGTTCTGTTATCACGCTCGGCTCTTCCGTTTTGTTGAGGAGTGTATGGGGCTGTTGTTTCCATTTGAATTCCTTTTAGTTTCAAATAATCTTTAATTTCTCTATTATCGTACTCCTTTCCATTATCTACCCGTAATCTTATCATTGTTTTGTTGAATTTATTTGCTGTCATTCTCTCATACTCTTTAAACTTTTCGAAAACATCTGATTTGTGTCGAATAAAATAAACATACCTAAAAGCTGATTTTTCATCTTTAAACGTTACGAAATACCTTGCACCTCCTAATGATTCCACTGGCATTGGACCACACACGTCACTGTGTACCATATCACCAACCTTTACATCCCTAATTTTTGGTGTTTTGTTGAATGGTAGGCGACATAATTTTCCGGCTTGACAAGCTTCACAAAAGAAATCACACGTATCTGTCAACTTTACACCGTTAATTAATCCTTTTGCAACCATTTCCTTGATTGCATTTTTATTTATGTGACCTAAACGCTCATGCCAGGTTTTCAAACTGCATACTGATAAGTTTGCTTCATCTGGTGTTATCATTTTAAAAAACATTCTATAAATTTCGTTTTCTTGTTTCACTCCTAAAGCAACAGTTTCCCCTTGAGTTGTAATTTGTACCTGATCGTTCTTGAAATTGAATTCGAAACCTTTCGTAGTACATACACCAACAGAAAATAAATTCTTACGCATTTGCGGTACATAGAGTACATCTTCAATCTGTCCATTGATCCACTCATTGTTTATCAATCGTTTTATCTTCACTGTTCCCACTCCTAGAGCTTTGCATATATCACCATCACCAAATGAAATTTCAATGTTTTCACACGATCTTAAATTTGACAACCATTCACGACGAAATGTCATGTGTTTTGACGCTCCACTGTCAGTAATCCAAACATCGTTAACATTCTTGTTTAACAATTCTAACACTAATTTATTTTGTATTGTGTCCAAACATCTGCTGATATTTTCTTTGGATGTCGCTGAGAAAGCACTCATGCGCGATTCATTCTTGTGTTCGCTCACCTGTTTCTGCTCTTTATTTTTCTTCTTAAAGCAATTTCGTGCAATATGGCCCTTCTTCTTACAATAAAAACACTCAAAACTATTTTTGATGGAGGATTTATTCTCATTCCTGCGATTATTACGACTCGTTGCTGCTAAGGCACTTGATGTATCATCGGCTTCAATCATCTTCTTTTCTTCTTTTATTAATCTCTCTTGCAGATTTTTAACTGTTTGATCCATCTCACTAACGCTGTCCCAGGCAGTAACAAGGGCATTGTATTTTGGAGGAAGGCTTCCAAGAATCTTCGCAATAACAGCAGAATCTGACAATTTTTCGTTCACGTCATTTAATTCACTCGCCATGTTTTGCACTTTTGCAATATGTTGCACAACTGAATCACTAGCACTCATTTTATATTCGTAGAATTTTTGTAACAGAATGAGTTTGTTTGATGTTGACGTTTGCTCGTGGATTGATATTAATTTCGTCCACATTTCATTCGCAGATTTGCAAATTAACAAGTATTGCAATTGAGAATACTCTATAGCTGAAGAGATTATGAACATTGCTTTCGCATCGTCTTTTATCCACTGTTTTCCTTCGGCACTCTGTCTATCAGCTGGCTCAGTTTTCACACCGGTTACGATGTCGTTTATGCCATTGGCGATAAATATTGCTCTCATTTGAAATTTCCACATTTGGAAATTATTTCCATCGAATCTCAAGATTTGACGCATGTTTAATTCGTCAGCCATCTTAAACTTTCTAAACTTGACACTTTCTTCTATCAAAATTTTCTGTCCACCGTTTTTCACTAATAAACCAGTACTCGGCCCGAATTACGTTTATTTCCGAAACCTTTTTGTGACTGGGCCCATAACCTGTCAGCAAAGTATAGATAATATGGATTCGGATTTAATACGTTTAATGGGACTGTAAACACAAACAGTGAACGCAGTACAAACGTTTATATGAGACTATTTATTTACAAAAGTATTTTCATAGTAACTCTCACTAACATTAAATAACAAGTAGCACACTTTACAAAAACTACAAAATAAGAGAAATATAATTTAACAGTTATAATTATAACGATTTATATTAATAATGTAATTCTTTGACTGTAACAGAATCTCATTTTCGATAAATATATTGGCACTTTTTGACAATATTGTACTACTGATGTTTTTTTGGACCATTGTGATATTTTTGAACATATTTGATTATTCGGATATTTAAATATTCAAATATTTTAATATTCGTCTATTTAAATATTTGAGTATTCAACCATTTGAATAATTCGAATATTTACATAATTTGAATGTTTGAATATATTTTTGAATGAATACTCAAATACTTAAATTGAAAAACTCCCAGCCTTAAACAGAATAGTAATACAATACAAAAACTATAGTTTCATAGTTTAGTTGATGAATAATGTTTTTATATATTTTGAACTTAACACCAAATCAGTGATTTATACGCGTGGCGCATGAATTAAAATTTCGAGTTTAGAAAAGCCTGAAAATTTGGATTTGCCAGGGCGCGACTCGCTTCGCTCGCGCGCCCTGGCAAATCCAAATTTTCAGGCTTTTCTAAACTCGAAATTTTACTTCATGCATACTCTGGGAGTGGAAGACACTCGTTAGAATAATTATAAAAGCGAATTAAAAAAATGGTAGGAGATTTAAAAAATAATCCGTCTGAATCAGATCTAACCTTACACACATTATAGTTGCATGTATATATATATAACCCAACTCCACAACATGACGTCTCAACCAAACCCAACTGTCCAAAATACATTCTAACCTAACCTAACTTCATAAAATGACATCTAAACCAATCCACTTCCTCAATGAGATGTGTAACCTAGCCTAACTTAAGTCCACACAGTGACATCTAATTAAACCCCACTCCCCATGCGTGGCGCACGAAGTAAAATTTCAAGTTTAGAAAAGCGTAAAAATTTAAATTTGCCAGGGCGCGACTCGCTTCGCTCGCGCGCCGCGGCAAATAGAAATTGTCAGGTTCTTCTAAACTCGAACTTTTACTTCATGCTTAATATGAAAGTGGAAACCCTTGTTAGACAATCAATCAAAAACTTATTTGATCAAAAATGTATTAAAATAAATGGAATTTAATTTAATAAAAAAATACGCTGATTTTTTTGTTTGTTTCTTAGGCCTCGGCTTTCGCCATATAGCCATCATTCATTGTATTATTTTTTCTATTTAATTTTTACTAATTCACACACTTAACTCTTTAAATTCATATGGGCGCCACATTACATTCACGCAACCTCCATGGACCCGGATGGAATGAATCATGTATTCATAAATGATTCCATCGGACGGGATTCAAACCCGCGTCCTCTTGGTCTGTGAGCAGAGTCTACCCACTCGGCCACCAAGGCCCCAAATACGCTAATAAAATAAACATAGCGTTGCTTAAAAGTATGGATACAGCTAAATATTTTTAGGGCGGTTTAGCAGAGCTCGATGAAATTTGGGATAGTGTTAGAAGTGTTTAAATTCTATCATCTCGGATTTTTTTCAAATTTCTACCATCATTTATTTTAAAAATACAAGGCTAACTTGATAAATATTTGAATATTCAACTATTTGAATAATTCGAATATTTACATAATTTGAATGTTTGAATATATTTTTGAATGAATACTCAAATACTTAAATTGAAAAACTCCCAGCCTTATACAGAACAGTAATACAAAGAGTTTTTTTTTAGGCATACATACCTCAATTTATTGTATAAGCTGTAAATCTTCACATATTCGTCGTTTTTAAAAATAGTTTAAGTTGAAGCTTTAAACGAGTGTTTTCCACTCCCAGATTAAGCATGAATCAAAATATCGAGTTTAGAAAAGCCTGAACATTTGTTTTTTTAAGGTTAATTTGAATCTTTGAACGAGTGTTTTCCACTCCCAGGCTTTTCTAAACTCGAAATTTTACTTCATGCGCGACGCGAAAAAACACCGATTTCAAGTAAAGTTCAAAATATACTACTTTAGAACACTGCTTAAGCAGTATATTTTGAACTTGAAGATATTTCAGTGTTTTAAACGCATGGCGCATGAAGTGAAATTTCGAGTTTAGAAAAGCCCGAAAATTTGGTTTGGCCGCTCCGCTTCGCGAAGCAACCAAACCAAATTTTCAGGCTTTTTTAAACTCGAAATTTTACTTCATGCTTAGCCTGGGAGTAAAAAACACTCGTTCAAAGCTTCAAATTAACCTTAATAAAAACAACGAATGTCGAAAAATTTACAGCGTATGCATAGTATGCTTAAAAGAAAAATTCGCTGTATAATATATTTAGAACATACACAAATTTATTAATTGTAAATAAATATTTTCTTTTGTTTCTAGGAGTGTGTACCTGCTAGACTGAAAGGAATCCATGTGGTGAACCAACCTTACATCTTCAATATTGGATACAGCATATTTAAGCCGTTTATCGGGGAGAAATTAAGAAGAAGAGTATGTTTATATCATATAACTTTAAAATACTCATGAAATATTAATTTCTTGTCAACCGCGTGATTCAATATTTTATATTGTACTTTTGTCACGTTTCTTGTTTGATTTAATATTTTAATTTATGATTTTTGTAGTTATTTTTCCATGGCGAAAAATGGGAACAACTCCACGAGCACATCGCGAATGATTTTCTCCCAAGTAATTATGGTGGTAAAATGGATCTTCCACCGGCTCCAGGCACACTTCTCGTTGAAGTCCTTAAGCATTATGAAGCAGAATATGCCAGTAAGTATTTAATAAAATAAACAAAAAATGTGTATATTAGAATTCATGAGAGGTGTCTTGTGATTTCAGATTTAAAATCTATGGTACAACTTTTCTTTGTGGTATTTTCATATTAAAATCACTTCTTCTACTTTTGTGTGCTCAATTTCAACTTAGGGATTCATATTATAAAAGTTTTTATTTTGAACTTGAATCTCCTGTACACCTCTCGTGAATTGGACTATATATAGTACATATAACATTATCAAAATATACCAATTAGTATAGAAATCATTTAAAATAGATTGTTTACCTATTTTGTGTAAAAATAATTTCATTAAAAAGGAAGTGTTTAATTATTTGTCATTTAAATAACTTACATTTTAATTATAATTCCTATTAAACTTGTATATTCGTTGTATTATAACTAATTTAATTTATGTTTCAGAACTTACCGAAATGGGTTACATCAGAAATTAGTCTATAGCAATAATATTAATTTATAATAAGTTAATATAGTTTATTTTAATTGTATATTTTTATATTAGTTATAACAATAAATATTTTATTATTACCTTCATTTTTTCTTCCTCGATAATATAACAGCCTGTCCCGCCCACTGCAGGACAGAGTTGGGCATTTTTTAGTCAATTGATGGCTAAGACTAATTACTAAAAAAACAACCTTTATTGGCATAAAAAAAGTCTACATACAAAATCAAACTTCTATACAGCGTGTAAACGAACTACTGTACAGGCTCTCTACCACATAAGAGGCAGCGTTTAAATAAACAATACCTGCATTTGAAATTACCATACCTTTAGTAGATAGCTCACAAATAATTATTAAAAATAATTAATAATAATATGCCACATGTTTGTGGTATCTGGTATACGCGCACATTGCGTATTTTAGGAGAGATTCCACATAGACTGGTAGTTTTTAAACGATTTGGATATCGAATTACACCATCCAGAGAAAAGTGGGTCAGATTGTGAAGAATTATGTCTATGTTATCGTTTTCATAAGTACCCATTGCTGACTAAATTCCGAATATTTTCTAAACGTGTTAATGAAATTCAATATTTTTCCTTATTAGGTTCACACTTCACTTTATCTCCACTCTTATTGAAATGTTTAGATAAGAGCGGCGAGGGTGGATGATTTTTAAACATAAAAATAGTTTGCTGTTTAGTCTATGGTGAAACTTATTCCATGAAACATCTACATTTTGTAACATGGCGCGATACGTTTATTCAAACATTGAATTGGCAGACATGTTTCTTATTTACGGTGAAACTCGGTGTAATTCCGCGGAAGCTGTAAGAATTTATCAAGAACGATTTCCTGAACGACACTTACCACCGCCAAACCGATTTAGAAATTTATTACAAAGAGCACGCGACACTGGAAGTTTGCAGCCCGTCGCCGGAGCCTTCGGAGGTGGTGACCGTCCAATTGCGAGCGGAAGATGAAATTTTGAATCTGTTGGAAGCGGATCCTGGTTTAAGTACCCGTATTATCGCCGCTCAGCTAAATGTATCGCACACATTTGTCAGCAGTGTTATACGAGACAATAATTTTTATCCGTATCACTACCAGCGTGTACAACATCTTCAACCCCATGATTTTCCCAAAAGAATTGCATTTTGTCAATGGATTTTGGCACAAAATGTTCAAAATCCTAACTTTACCAAAGACATTTTAGTGACCGACGAATCGTGCTTTACGCGTAATGGAAGTTTTAATTTCCATAATATGCATGTTTATGCAATAGAAACCTCGTGTTACGCATAGAACTCATTTCCAGCATCGCTTCTCCCTTAATATCTGGGCAGGTATTTTAAATGATCAATTAATTGGGCTATTTATGTTCCCATTTAATTTGAATGGAGAACGATATTTACGATTTTTGCAAGATGACCTTTTAGATTTTCTAGAAAAGGATACATAGCGGTTCTTAGAAGAATGTGGTATTTGCAAGATGGTGCGCCAGCTCACTATGAAAGGCGCGTTAGAAGATATTTGGATGATGAGTTTCCAGGACGTTGGGTTGGTCGTGGAGGCCCTGTACCATGGCCTCCAAGAAGTCCGGATTTAAACCCCTTAGATTTTTTTCTTTGGGGATACTTTAAAAGTGAAGGTCTACACTACGGAAATTGACAATGCTGAAATGCTGATACAACGAGTAAACGCCGCGGCTTATACCATTCGTGAAAAACCTTGTGAAATGTTTGCTACTGTTCGTGCAAATTGGATACGTAGAGCCCAAATGTGCATTGAGTGCGGCGGACGTCAATTTGAACACGTATTGTGATTTTTTTTTATACGTGACCCAGTTTCATCTAGTAATTCTAGCAGTGTGTGTGTGTGTGTGTGTGTAGTGCGTGCTAAGTGATTTATACGTCTCGCAGTAGTAACAGTAAATAAACAATACCACAAATGAGTGACCTAGTTTCATCTAGTCATTTGAGACAGCGTGCGTGTTTAGTGCGTGCGAAGTGATTTATGCGCCTCGCAGTAGTAAAGTAAATAAAAAATACAACAACTTAAGCATCCACGAAAAATATAATGAACACAGGTAACCACAAGTTCTCTAAAGGTAAAAAATGCATGAAAAATTATGAAAAATCCAATATTTTTTTTCCGATTTTATTTTTGCTGCAATTGGTGTCAAAATATTTTGTGTATACGCCCTTAAGGGATGTACATTAGTTCGATTACACGCTGTATACATTCTAATGGTCCTTCAGTTTTATCTCCCTCTGCCAACCCAGTCTCGCTACAATCCTTAGACCAGCTCCATCCTCCCTCATCCATTCGGCTACCCTCCTGTTTCCCTCGAACCACTTCTCACATACCCCTTCACACTCCTGTGCCAGATGGCTCCATGTATCTATTCCACTTGCGCGCAGCAAACATCTACTATACCTTTCTCTCATCCAAACCGTCCTTCCTCTCTCCTTCGAACCGCATCTAGCTCTTGACAGGGTTACCTTATCCTTCTTTGACAAGTCACTCTCTAACTCAGGTACCCTGGCACGCTCCCATGCACTTGCCACCTCCTTGCACCTCCACCTCCTTCTACTTCTCTTTCATCCATGCCGCCACATTTACTCCATTCTCTAACCACTCATTCATAATATTGTCTGACTCTCCTGCCCTTTCAAACATTTTTCTGTGCTCCATCCTCCACTTACTCATCCCTATTGCTTCCTAAAGCAGAATGTACCCAGGGGTTGATCTTTCAACCCCTAAAATCTGCTTCAAGAACAAAAGCTGCCCTTTCTCAATACATTCATACTCCCTTATCCCCCATGTTTCCACCCCATACAGCAAAATAGGCTTCACATCCCACAACTTGCACGCCAATTGGAAGTTTCCCGCAAACCATTTTCTCCACTTTTTCTTCACCATGCCCCATGCTTTCCCTTGAACCCATTTGGCGTACTCCCCGTATATACCCGTATCTTTAACTATGACTACTATTTTATGAAGCCTAAGTATTTAAATTCCTTCACCCTCTCAATCTCCTCCCCCTTCCATTTCAATTAACCCACTCTTCCTTCCCTTCCTTTATTCCTAAATCTCATCCACTTTGTTTTCCTTGCATTTACTCGCAGACCTCTCTTGTCCATATATCTCTCTAGTCTCTGCATCACCTCCTTCATCTCTCCCCAATCCCTCGCCAAAAGCACCATATCATCCGTATAACCTAGAGTCTGTTTAAAAACTGGAAGGAGTAAGTGCCAAAGCCCAGTTTACACAATAAAAAGTTACCAGAAATATCACTAGATAAATATGGCGGCAATTTTAAATAATTTCATAATTACTCTTTAAATAAAATTAAATATCTATTTTCTACTTCTTAATTGTGGTTAAGTATTTTCTTTTCCATCGTACGATACCGTCAATTAAAATGCTTATACGGCATCTCGCCATAATCTGTGAAATAAAACATATTTACATTATGTTCATAATATAATATGCAATTTATATAATAATGTGTCTCTATCAGAGCTGGTACGAATCCTCGTAAAAAGCATTCGAATCACGAATCCGGATGACCTAATATGATTCGAATCACGAATACTCGAATAAAGGATTCGTAAGAAATAAATATGATTCGAATCCAAGATTCGAATCCTGTTTTTTCGAATCACGAATACAAATCCTTTAAGAATAAATTTGATTTTATAATTTTTTACAAACATTAATATGTAAATATCGTTACCAGTTGTTTTAACAAAAATATTCAAAACCTAATTATTTATTACCACTGAACATCGTTGATAACAGACTAAATATCTGACTCCCTGTTACTCTGGTTAAAGATGTATTTGTGTGTTTCTGAACTCCACTTCAAATCAGTGTTTTGTACGCGTGGCGCATGAAGTAACATTTCGAGTTTAGAAAAGCCCGAAATTTGTCTCGGGTCGCTGCGCGACCCTCGACAATATTTCACGGGGCTTTTCTAAACTCGAAATTTTACTTCATGCTTAGCCTGGGAGTGGAAGCACTCGTTCAAAACTTTAAATTGAACTCTATTATAAAATTGACTAATGCCTAAAATTTACGTAAATAAAAAATTCACTGAATATCATTAAAACCGGGAAAAGTCAGAAAAAAGTCATGAAATTATATTCAAATAGACCAAAACACTAACAAAAAAACCATATGGTATTATTAAATTTGTCAAAATCAGCAGGCAAATTACAAAACACGTAAAAATATATAAAATTAACTTGAATATTGGTAAAAACAATGAAAACTATTAAACGGAATAGGGGTTTCCCACAGAAGAAAGTTATATTAAAAGGCCAGGGAAAAAATCTTTAGTCAGGGAAATGTCGGAAAAATTTAACATTTCAGATTGTGGCTACCATGTCAGTTTTACTTCAAACAATATTAAACAAAATTTTGAAAACTAGATTATTATCTTTAAAAAAAATTCAATCATTTAATGTTCTTATCAATGCACTTTGAAGTTTCGAACGAGCGTTTCCACTCCCAGACTAAGCATGAAGTAAAATTTCGAGTTTAGAAAAGCCCCGTGAAAATTTGTCGAGGGTCGCGCAGCGACCCGAGACAAATTTTCTGGGCTTTTCTAAACTCGAAATTTTACGTCATGCGCCACGCGCACAAAACAGTGATTTAACGTGAAATTTAGAAACACACAGAAAAACATTTTTCATGTTATTCCTCACAACTAATTCGAATTATTTTTGACGACTTAAATCCTTTTGTAAGTATTCGAATCCTTTTACAAGGATTCGAATCCTTTTATACGGATTCGAATCACCCACATATAGACTCGAATACGAATCCTTTTAAAAAAAATGTAACGAATCCGGATCACGAATCCAGTTGAACTAAAGTATTCGAATGCCTCTTTTTAATCCTCTAAAAGGATCCTGAATCCTGCCCAGCTCTTTTCTCTATCTTACTCAAAATTGATTTGTTTCATAAAAGTATACAAGGTTGAACAACTCATCTTCGACATGCCTGCATGATCGTTTACTTCTTTTAAAACTTTATTCAAAGTTAGCAGTTCATTTTTATAGAAGAAACTATGCACGGATCCTCTTTACTACGTCATCAAAACTTGTAATTATGTCCTCCAAGCTGTTTAGGGCTACAAATCTCTCTGGATTTCTTATATTCGCTAATGGCACGATTGACAGTGGAATTTACAACTCCTAAAAATTAAACTTTTTATTATTTGATGCATATTCTTATGCTATTTGATATCTCACGTACTGCACCAACAATGTCTGATACAACAGCAGTCATTTACATATGTGGATCATCTGTTATCATCGGCTTAGACATATTTATTATGCACTGTTTCTCAGACAGATATAAATGACCCAAATCAACCTTCTTACGCTTTTTTGGAGGTGAAGATGATATTATCACCGAGCTTGTACTGGGTCCATAATCCATCACAACAATATAAACAAAACTAACTTTTAACTATGTTAAGAAACACCGCACAAAAGGTTATTACGAAACAGACAAAAATGCAACTCGGTAACGCTTCGAATTAAGGTTATGTCAGCGGTTGCGTCTAATAATGACGTAATTAGCATAGTGTAAAATAGGCGCGCTCTCGGCCAATCAGAGTTGTAGGTTTTGGCGCGTGAAATTTAAAACGCTCCTCCTAGTTATTAAACAGAGTATAGAGGTTTTATTTTATTGAACATACGATATATAATAGTTTACATTTTTTTAATCGTGTTTGTCATTTTTCAAATATGAAATCAGTTTAAATTTAAACGAATAAACCGAATGGCCCGGCAAAAAAATCTAGTTAGTTGGCGTAATGGCCGTCTAGAGGCGCTCTTTGCAGTATTTTCCAATACTTGGCGTGAACCTTCTATAGAATTCATTTTTCCAGGTCGTACTCTGTTCCGCTGCTTTTATGGGCGCTATTTCGGGCTGGTTCTCCCTTCCTGCTCGGTGGGGCGCGTGGGGTTGCGGTGGTTACTTGCGACGGTGGCGCAAGCGGAGAGGGTACTACGGAGCGCGTTGGAACTATTGCGGCGTATCCGTATGTACCCCGTTACAATCTCCCCCTTAGGACCCTTGGGACGTCGCGGCAGAGGGTCCTGGATTCTTCTTCGGCCTTCCTCTCCTCCGCATGGGGTATGTGAGACACATAGTACGTAGCCAGCGGGACTGTTGGATCTTCCTTTGAAGCTATCTCATATGAGCATGGTCTTTTGGCAGCCAATATGATGTAAGGCCCATCCCGTGTTGGCGGGAGTGTGTGAAGTTGCCCAAACTGATTCTCCTGGCGCGTAGACATCGGATGCGGTCCTCTTCTTGTCGGCCCGAACTTTCCTTTGATCCGGAGCCTTCTTATGGTTGTCTTTTGCCCTTTGGAACGTGTCGATGAGGTTCCTCAGTCTGGAGGTGATTTCCGGCAGATGGATGTCTGACTTCATAATTTCCCTAATGTCGTGTTAAATATCAAGTCGACGCTGAAAAGGGTGACCTGAAGCTCTTCTTCGGGTGGCCTGGATAAGAAATCCTCAATGACGTTCGCTTTTCCTGGGGTGTACTCGATTGTGAGGTTGAAGGGCTGTAACTGAAGGGCCCATCTAGCGAGGCGTCCACTGGGAGATTTTATTGACATCAGCCATCGAAGAGAGCGGTGACCCGTGAGTATGACTGTGGGTCTATCTTCTATATATCCTCTGAACCTTTGGACGGCCCATACCACGGCGAGCGCTTCCCTTTAGGTGGTGCTGTAGTTTAGTGACGAGACGGCTGGTGTATTCCACTGGCTTTTCTTCTTTTCCCTCCCCCTGCATCGCTGCCCCTATGGCATATGAGCTTGCGTCGGTCCTTAGCACATAAAGTTAGTCCGGCTTCACCTGCTGGAGGATCGGCGCTGTGATGAAGGCTTCTTTCAGGGCCTTGAACGGTTCCTGTTGTAACGGTCCCCAGGTCCAGAGAGAGTCGGCTTTTGTGGGATTACTTAATTGTTAAGCAATGCTCGCGAAGTCTTTTATAAACTTCCTATATCAGCTGCAGGCCTACACCATGCTCTGCAGCTGTTTCACGTTCTTCGAGGCGGGGCGTTTTGCGATGGCGGCCACCTTCTCTGGATTCTCTGGAGTGTAGTAAGTCGTCAATCCTCGGGAGCGGGTAGCTGTCCGGCTTCGTGTTTCTTTTTTTATCCCGTATTATCCTCGAGATAGTTCGCTATTGTTCCCTAATTTAGTATTTAGGTCCTTTTAGAAAAGGGCGTAGCGTTAGTGAGAGAAACAGAAAGGTGGGGAAGGACTCAATAGAAAGGACTGGATAGGAAATTTGTATCCCTATTTATTTTAGTGGCAAAATTGCTTTGGTCGAGGGAGCAACGCATTTTTACCGCAGAGACCTATTTTTCACAGTAAACGTAAATTCTAAATTTTTTTGGAGTTTTGTTTGCCTGCTCTCGAAGATCTGGATAACGTGTGTGTGATGTTAGCAAGGGGGGGCCACAACCCACACAGCTATGACTTTAATAGATTTACTGAAAAAAAGTCTTTCTCGTGCGGCTTATCTTCCTGATAAGGGCACGCTCACCTGATTTAACCCGCTGTAATTATTTTCTGGGGAGTAATCTCAAATCTCGAGTTTATAATAATTGTTTACAGACCCTGGAAGATCTACAAAATAATCTGAGTTAAAATTGTCAATATACTAATCGGAATTCTTGAAAGAGTGGACAGAAACTTCAGAATTCGACTGAATCAGTGCATAGACAATTAAAGGCGACATTTACAAGATGTATTTTTTGTAAACGGTATAAAACCAAACTTCCCGTGTTGTGTGGCAGGAAAAAATAACAATAAGTAGTTTTGAAATGTGTAATTTTCTTTTTAATTTCTTTTAAAAAAAGTTCCCACCCCCCACCCTGTACTATGTTAGACCTTTCTATATCGCAATGTAAATGTCTTCATAGAATATGTCAACTTATTCTTTTATATGTGTGTATATTACAGAGCTGGGATGAATCCTCGTAAAAAAGATTCGAATCACGAATCCGAATCACCTAATATGATTCGAATCACAAATACTCGAATAAAGGATTCGTAAGAGATAAATATGATTCGAATCAAAGATTCGATCCTGTTTTTTCGAATCACGAATACAAATCCTTTAAGAATAAATTTGATTTTATTAGTTTTTTGCAACCATTAATATATAAATATAGTTACCAGTTGTTTTAACAAAAATATTCAAAACCTAATTATTTATTATTAACACTGAACATCGTTGATAACAGACTAAATAACTGATTCCCTGTTACTCCGATTAAAGATGTATTTGTGTGTTTTTGAACTTCACTTCAAATCAGTGTTGAGTACGCGTGGCGCATGAAGTAAAATTTCGAGTTTAGAAAAGCCCGAAAATTTGTCTCGGGTCGCTGCGCGACCCTCGACAAATTTTCACGGGGCTTTTCTAAACTCGAAATTTTACTTCATGCTTAGTCTGGGAGTGGAAAACAGTCTTGTATATAATATCGATAACTTTTGATAAACACTCGCCTTCTTGATTTAGAAAATAAAAACAATCAACTTTTTCTTTTAGATACTTTATGGATCACCCTGTATAAAAACAAATACGCCCATCATGTAGATCTCGCCACAATAGCCTAAATGCGTGTATTATACTTTTCTTTAGCTCGAATAGTTTTTGAGTTATAACGTTTTTTGTCAAAGTTGAAAAATGCCGAGAATTTACGCGAGCGCGCTCGCTTTTGTGTATTTCGCAAAAGTTGCGAATAACTCAATAACTAATGGGAATGCAGAAAAGTTGTTGGAATGAAAGTTTTAGATAATAAAATTTACGATAATTTTTCTATCATCAAGTTTTTTCGTAGCTATCCTTCTTCTTGGAGAAAATCGACAGCTTGTTGAAAGCTTCGTATAAAACTTATAATTTTCACAAAATCATGAAATAACTTCTTAGAACTATTTATTGGAATTTGTGTATGTTTTTGAACTTCAGGATAAATCAGCGTTTTACGCGCGTGGCGCATGAAGTAAAATTTCGAGTTTAGAAAAGCCTGAAAATTTGGTTTGGTCGCGTAGCGCTACGCGCTACGCAACCAATCCAAATTTTCAGGCTTTTCTAAACTCGAAATTTTACTTCATGGTTAGTCTGGGAGTGGAAAACAGTGTTGTATATAAAATTGATAACTTTTGATAGACACTCGCCTTCTTGATTTAGAAAAAAAACAATCGACTTTTTCTTTTAGATACTTTATGGATCACCCTATATAAAAACAAATACGCCCATCTTGTAGATCTCGCCACAATAGCCTAAATGCATGTGTAATACTTTTCTGTAGCTCCAATAGTATTTGAGTTATAATGTTTTTGTCAAAATTGAGGAAAGTCGAGAATTTACGCTATTTTGTATTTCGCAAAAGTTGCGAATAACTCAATAACTAACGGGAATACAAAAAAATCGTTCAAACAAAAGTTTTAGATAAGAAAATTTTGGACAATTTTTCTATCTTTAAGTTTTTTCGTAACTATCTTCTTTCTTAGAGAACAATAACAGTTTGTTGAAAGATTCTTAAAAACTTTTAATTTTTAAAAATCATGGAATAACTTGATTTGCCGCATTACTGAAAAAATATATCATTAGTAATTAGTAATATTTAATGTTGTTTTTATTGTGCGCGTTGATAGAGATGATAAAGTTTGTTAATAATCTAAGCATTATAACATAAAAACATTTTATATGTACAGATAGTTTAAAGTTTAGTGACCACGATTTTTGCGTAACAACAACAATTTTTCAACACTTCTAGTAAACAATAACTTGGTTAAGATTTTACTGTTTATTAGTTGACACTGCAACACTTGTTTTGCCACACAGCCAGATAAATGATGACAATTTTTCAGTTGAAACAATTAAAAATGTTCTAAATAAAAATAAACACATTAATCACTGCACGCTGTTTAAGTTCTAATTGAAAAAAGATAAAATTGGCAAAAAAATAGTTGCAGTCCTCTCGATGACAATTAAAAATGTCAAAGTTGGTTTAAAAAATTTCGTCACAGAAAAATTTCATTAGATTATGAAAGCAACCACGGCAGTGTATCCAGCCATGGCAGTGTAAACTGAACAAATAATCATAATGAAGAGACACTAAAAATGGACTTGTCAACTGCTTTTTAATCAAAACTTGAAGAATTTTCTAATTAAGAAATAAAAACTCTATGAAAACGTTGTTTTGGAAAACAAATTTCATATCTCAGATTATGCTATACGAACCGGTAAAACGGTGTGTGTTCTTAATTATCTAGAAATTGTCCAATACTTGCATGGATTTGAAGTTTTTTTGGCGCCCAATCTGGGGCCATGCTAACGCTGGGCCCTTGTTGGGCGCCACAATTTGTGAAAGTAAAAGTTAAAAACTTCACACTGATTAGTGTTTCGTACGCGTGGCACATGAAGTAAAATTTCAAGTTTAGAAATGATTGAGTTTGGACGCTACGGGTCTAAATCAAAACGCTCAGGCTTTTCTAAACTCAAAATTTTACTTAATGCTTAAGCTAAGAGTGGAGGGCACTCGTTTAAAAATACTTGCATTTGAGGTTTTTTGGCGCCCAACCTGAAGCCAGGCTAACGCTGTGGCACCTAGTTGGGCGCCATAAATCGCAAGTATCTAAATTTAAAACTTTCCACTGAATCAGCGTTTTGTACGCGTGGTGCATGAAGTAAAATTTTCAGTTTAGAAAAGCCTAAGTTTGGATTTGGACGTTCAGGCTTTCCTAAACTCGAAATTTTACATCATGCTTTGTCTGTCTGGGTTCAGGTTTATTAATTTATTGAATCACGGGTATATTACAATTCTTAATAAATATATGTATATTTATTAAGAATTGTAAATTACCCGTATAATTACCCTGTATTAAAAATGTACGAATCAAATGAAAGCGTATTTAGTTATTAATCAATAAGTTAAGAAAAATTATTAAGCGTTCATTTTGAAGCTTAAACGAGTGTTAAGCTTCAAAATGAACGCTTAATAATTTTTTTTAACTTATTGATTAATAACTAAATACGCTTTCATTTTATTCGTACATTTTTAATACAGGGTAATTATACGGGTAATTTACAATTCTTAATAAATATACATATATTTATTAAGAATTGTAAATTAATAAACCTGAACCGGTTTACCGATATTTCACCGAGAAATCATGATATCGTTGTTTCAGGGGTAAAATTCATTAAATACGTTACCTGGATAATTAATAGAATTTAATGATTTACCTTTACCAAGTGTTTTCCACTCCCAGACTAAGCATGAAGTAACGTTTCGGGTTTAGAAAAGCCCCGTGAAAATTTGTCAAGGGTCGCGCAGCGACCCGAGACAAATTTTCTGGGCTTTTCTAAACCGGAAATTTTACTTCATGCGCCACGCGTATAAAACAGCAATTTAACTAGAAATTTAAAAACACACAAGACATTTTGTATGTTAATCTTCACAATTAATTCGAATTATTTTTGACGATTCAAATCCTTTTGTAAGTATTCGAATCCTTTTATAAATATTCGAATCCTTTCACAAGGATTCGAATCCTTTCATAAGGATTCGAATCCTTTTATATGGATTCGAATCACCCGCATTTGGATTCGAATACGAATCCTCTTAAAAAAATGTAACGAATCCGAATCACGAATCCGGTTTCGTTGCACTTTTTCGTTACGTTGGGTTTTGAGTAAAAATTAAACACGATTTACGTTTTGTTGTTTTTCCTTTTACTTCTCGAGAGTCAATCACACAAATATACATATTTACAAGCTATTTAATAACTTACCCCCACTGACCGAGGGTTTGGTTGCATTCTCCTATTGGTCAAAGTATTTAGTGGGAGGACACTGATAGATAGGGATAAGGCTATGAGACGGAATATAAAGGGTGTATTGGCAACAAGGCCCAAATTTCAGAAAATCCCTGCTACAGCAAATTAGAGATCTGCGTACCATAACAAGATATTTACAATAGATATAAATACATAAATTCCGTTGGCCTTAATGACCCACCAATAAGTCTTCCTCTAGAATGCCTTTCACGGTCGCTGCGGATTAGGGAACAAAATAAATGCCCTGTGGCGACGGATGCTGGTCAGGATCCCTTTTATGACCTGCTCTGGGAATCGCGATTATGAAACGCGACATACACCACCGCGTTGCAAAACATTGCAAGATTGTTTTCGAATTAAATTACGTTAAATAATCACTATTTCAATTTATCAATTTACACAACACTTTATTCGTTGTCGATTGGGAACGCGTACAGACGATTCAGAGCGCGCTTGTAAACGCCAGTTGTTGTCCGGATAGTGACGACTCTGGTGATGCCATCTAATCCAGGATGTAACTCCATGATTCGGCCACTACTCCAACACATGGATGGGACACCTTCTTCCTTTATTAGGACCAGCTGATCCACTTGGGGTTCCTGTCCGGGTACTTGCCATTTTTTCCTGGTTTGCAAGTGATGCAAATAGTCTCTCTGCCATCGCTTCCAAAAATGTTGCTTAATCTGCTGTATATGCTGCCATTTCGTCAGCCGCCCAGGTTTTATGTGTAGCAAGTCCGCTTCCGGTACATCCAACATAGAGGTGCCAATAAGGAAATGACCGGGTGTTAGGAAATTAAGGTCATTAGGATCATTTGATTGGGGAAACAGGGGGCGAGAATTTGCAATTGCTTCGATTTGAGCTAAGAGCGTACTATACTCTTCAAAATTAAGTTTTGTTTCACCAATTACTTTTATCAAATGACTTTTTACTGTTTTAACTGCCGCTTCCCATAAACCGCCGAAATGTGGCGCTCTAGGCGGAATAAAATGCCAGTTAATTCCTTCTTTAGCAAAATTATTTAAAAATGTGTTTTTGTTCATTTCAATTTTAAAAAATGTATGAAACTCTTGTAATTTACGTGCTGCGCCTGCAAAATTAGTGCCGTTATCTGTATAAATATTTACAGATTTTCCGCGTCTCGCAAAGAATCTATTAAGGGCTGCCATAAATGCGTCTGTTGACAAATTAGAAACAAGCTCTAAATGCATGGCTTTTGTCGCAAAACAAACAAATACCGCCACGTATGCCTTTGTTACAGTCGATTTTCGTAATCCATGTTTTAAATATATTGGGCCACAAAAATCGATACCGCAATTATAAAATGGCCTAACCAAAGTAATGCGTTCTTGAGGTAAATTACCCATGAATGGTTGAAAATTAATTGGTCGAGCTTTAAAGCAAGTAGTGCATTTTCTGATCCCGCGCTTTATAGCGTTTGATCCGCCTAATATCCAATACTTAGATCTGGTCTGCGATAACGTTGTTTGAATGCCAGAATGAAAGTTTTTTAAGTGAAAATAACGAATTATTATTTCAGCTAAACTACATTTTTCTGGTAACAGCATTTGATGTTTATAATTATAATTGTATGCACCCGAATTACACAACCGTCCTCCCACGCGTACGACCCCTTCTTTGTCTAAAAAAGGGTTTAATGCTTTTAATTTGCTTTTATTGTTCACATATTTATTAGTTTTTAAAAACTCGATGTCATCTTTAAATGATTGACATTGTTGCAACTTTACAATACGAGTGACAGCGTTGTTGAATTCGGATACAGCTATTGGACCAACAATTTTTGTTTCAAGATGTTTAGAATTATTAATGAATCTTAAGCAGAATGCAGTGACTTATTAATTTAATAAATGAAGAAAATTTATTACATAAGTTAAAATCACTAATTTGATTTTCTTTTATATTTAAATTTACCAATTTTACTTCTGGTAATTTATCAAGTGGCAATTTGATATCCTCATTTGACGTTATATTTTGATTTTCCCACAACGCAGTTGGACCATGCCACCACAAAGAATTATTAATTATTTCTAATGGCATAACACCGCGTGAGACTATATCCGCGGGATTATCATGAGTGTTAATATAATGCCACTGATTTGGTGAAGTCAATACGCATATTTCAGCCACACGATTAGCAACAAAGGTTTTTAAATTCGAGGTATTAATTTTAATCCACGACCAAACAATATTTGAATCAGTATAATAATGAGTTTGATCGATGTCCACATTAATTATCTCTTGAACCTTTTTTGCTAATTCCGAGCCCAATAATGCAGCGCATAGTTCTAGACGGGGTACGGTAGTTGCACTTAACGGTGCGACCCGCGATTTTGCGCATAATAAATTACTATAAACATTTTTATTGTTACTATATTTTACATATATACAGGCACCGTACGCCTTTTCACTGGCATCAGCAAAACAATGTAACTCATGATTACCATTAGCAGAAAAACAAATATTTCGTTTGATAACTAATGATTTTAGGTTAATTAATTGCGACATAAATTGATTCCATTGTTTAAGAATCGGCTCGGGTATAATTTCATCCCATTCTAATTTTAGCTGCCAGAGCTTTTGAATTAATATTTTAGTAGTTAATATTACCGGATTAATTAAACCTAATGGACCAAAAAACTTTGAAATGTAAGATAAAATTGTTCGCTTGGTAATATTTATATAGTTAAATTTCACGATTTGAAATTTTAATTTTTTAAAAAGTTTTTTTATTTCACTTAATTAATTGAGTTACAAAGGTATTTCGCAACGGTTATAACGATAAAGGACACGGAGATGCTTTCCGAACGAAAGTACGATTGTAATTAATTCATGCATGAGATAATTGTCCATGATGAAGAATGGGACGCTCTGGAACGTGCCTGCGATAAGGCGCATCATTCCTGGGAACTGTCTTCTCAGCATTTTGGTATGTGGATACCATTACATAACTCCTCCCTCCTTAGGTTTGAACGACCTCGTTCAATTCGGCAATGCGGGGGTGTCTTCTTGATTTGGATCGACCATCTTGATGCGAATGATTTTTCTTGGTTTGCAGAAAAGGTGTCCTGAATTTGATAATGATGGCCGTGGCAAGTATTATTAACAATAATACAAGGCCGGTAAATCCATAATGAATTATGTGAACCAGTGGTTCCAAATGTAGTGGTTGATTCTTGAGTTCTTCAGCCTCTTGTTGAAGAATGGTTGGATCTTTGAGATGTCGCAGTTGAAGTTTTGCTTCTTGATAAAACTTCAATGTTTCATTTGAAATGTGGTACAATGTTAACTCGTACGTAGGTGTAGTGTTGACATATGTGGATTTTTCCAATATTATTCGGCATTGTGAACTGATTAAATTTGGTCCTTGTATAAATGTTCTATCTAGTTGTCCTTGACAATCTTCAATTATTTCAAGTTTTCTCTTTGATAGTACTAGTAATTGTCTATTACGCAGTACAGATGTAATTTGGTAATCGTTAGCAATTTTTATTGTTTTGCATTTGTTGGCATTCAATAAATTACAATCCTCTTGGGTCGGTTGTTGCAGACACAAGGTGATGATGTGGAAACTCTGGCAATCTTCGTTAGTCCAGTATTTTAAGTTGTTCATCTCGATTAGAAATGGTTTTGGTGGGACAATAACGATATCTTGATAATTCGGAATCGGGTAGATTTGAGAATAATTTGCGGAAATTGGTTTTAAAATGGGTATTTTGAGAAGGAATGTAATTGTTTCTTTTGTTCCTATTACCATAAGTTTTGATAACTCTAAAATGTTTAATAATTGAGTCGTTTCAATTGGCAACAATTGCTTTGGATTATAGATTTTCGTCAAGTAATTTTGAACAGTTATAAGTTCATCTATCGTTAAAAGTTCTAAATCTGGAATTCCTTTCCATGACAAGCTGATTGCGCGTTCAAGCAATTCTAACGTTTTTATTAAATGTTCTGAATGATAAACTTCGTTTTGTAATAATGTTCTTGTATCTTCGATAAACGTTAAACCTTCAATAAACTGTTTTGTTTTGTTTAAATTTGATATTAAGATTTCTAAATCACATGAATATCTTTTTGATAAATGATTTGCGAAAGTTGTTAGTTTATTTATTTGTTTCATTTCGGAATTTTGATTATTATGTAATTTCTGTAAATTTTCATTAATATTTTGCAAGTCGTCGTCGTCGAGATTTCCTGTAATGAATTTGATGGTTTTTCCTAGAATATTAGCCAATGCTCGTTTTGATTTATAACTTAATTTTCTCAGTAATAGTTCAATATTTCTGCAATTTAAAGCAAGTTGTTTATAAATTTGGTATGTTAGTTTATCTATTGAAGCATCTTTCTTTAGAGTTTCAGTGTTTGCTAATAGCTGTTTGAATCCTATTTCTAATTTTGATGTATTTACGAAAAATAGAAAATTATGGTAGTGGTCCATTACTTTTACTGGGCCTATGATTTCTTGAAAATAGCCGTTGTTTTTAATGGGTTTGACCTGAAGGGCCTGGTTGTGGTGAATCTGGAGGATCGTCACCGCCAGTATCGGAAACCTGTAAAGAAGTTGTTTTTCTTAGTTTCTTAACCTTTTTAATGTTAGCTGTGGTATTTCTTGATTTTTGAGTTTTTCCAAAAATTTTATTCGATTCTTGTTTCTCAACAATTACCTTGTCGTATATAGGATTAGCTTTACTGGGTTTTTTCCTATTTACATAAACTTCGCGATTTTCTACGTTAGGCGGATCAACGCGGGTTTCGTTACGTTTTTCTAAAATGTTTTCGGCTAATTGCTTGTTTTTGAGGTATACTTGATCATAGAATGGTAGAATTTCTTGTTTTCTTTTTTCATTATACTGTTCGAATACAGTCATGTCTAAATCGAATTCTGGAGTTCTCTCGTAAGGGCCGTATAGTAAGTAAAAGGGTGAAAATCCGGTAGAAGAATGTATTGATTGATTGTAAATCGAAACTGCTGAAATCATTAAATTTGATGGAACTTCATTGGGATTTTTCAGTTTTAGTATTCTTAATTTTTCTATAATGGTTGAGTGAAATCTCTCTATTGGGGAATTAGAACTCGGGTTATTCACTGTTGTGAAATGAAGTTCAATTTTGTTCATTTTACAAAATTCTTTGAAGGTATTATTTTGAAATTCACGCCCCGCATCACAAACTATTTTTTGTGGAATATTATGGTGAGCGAAATAGTGTCTTAATTTATTTAAAACAGTCAAGCTAGTACCGTCTTTTATCCAGTATGATTGTCCATATCTTGAAAATAAATCAATAATCGTCAAAAATTTGGAATTTTGAAAGGAAAACGTGTCCATGTGTAACACTTCTAGAGGTCTCTTTGCTAATAACGGTCCGTCAAATTTTAATTTATACGGATGTCTCTCATATTTTGACTGTAAACATAAGTCACATTTATTGATTAAATCTGTAATAGTTTGTTTCATATTTGGCCAGAAATATTTGTCTTTGAGGTTGTTGTAAGTTTCGGTTATACCATTATGATTTGAATCGTGGTATTCTGTAACAATTTCTTTTTGTAATTCGTTATCAGTTACGTCACTGGTGATTTTATTGGTAATGAATAATTTTATTGAATTGTTAAAATGTTGTTTGCAAAGGGTTTCAAAAGGACGTCTGAGATTATTGTCAGTAAAATATATTCCATAACTTGAATTTGGTTTTAATGTGTCTTTCATGAAAGTTAATAAATCTTGATCAATTGAATTTTTGGAAATGGTTACTTTATAAGTATTTCTATTAAAGGGTTTAGTAAAACGGTTTTTATATGTTTCGCCGGTATTAAAATATATTCGATTAGGAAATATATTTAAAGATCTTTCTGAAATTGGAATGGTTTTACCGTTGTCTTCATCAGTTGAATGTACAGTATTGTCGCATTCATTTTGTTCAGTTAATGATGATCGCAAATTTTCTAGTGTTTTGGCATATTCAATTGGGTCTTCTACTTGGGAATTAATAATTCGTTCTATTTCTTCGTCATTGATATCGGGTAATTCGTCAATGTTTGCAATAACGGATTCTTCATCTTCTCTATTGTGAATTTCGATTCTGGAAAGGGCATCTGCTACTTTATTTTCTTTTCCTCTTTTGTAAATTATTTTGAAATCGAATTCCTCTAATTTTAATTTCCAACGCACAAGTCTAGAATTTGGTTCTTTAATTTTATAAAGCCAGACAAGTGGGTTATGATCTGTTTCTACAATGAAATTGCGACCGAAAAGGTATGGTCTGAAATGTTTGGTTGAATCTAAAATAGCTAACAGTTCTCTTTCAATTGTTGAATAATTTTTTTCTGCCGAATTTAAAGTTCTTGAATAGTAAGCTATTGGGCGATTTGATTGTGATAATACACCTCCTATCGATACATTCGATGCATCGGTGGTTAATTTGAATTGCTTATTAAAATCAGGATAAGCAAGAATTGGAGCATTACAAAGAAGTTCTTTGCACAATTCGAAAGCTTGAATATATTCTGGGTCGGAAATATTAATTTTTGAACCTTTTTTCAAACATTTAGTTAATGGGCATACTACTTTAGCAAAATTTGAAATAAATTTTCGATAATAACCTGTAAGGCCTAGGAATGATTTTATTTCCTTTGTGGTTTTGGGTAACGGGTAATTTGTTATCGCTTCAGTTTTAGAAGGATTTGGTTTAATTCCGTCTGGTGTTATTACGTGACCTAAAAAGGATACTTCTCGTCTTAAAAACTCTGATTTATCGAGCTGTATTTTTAAATTGAATTCTCGGATTTTACTGAAAATTAGTCTAATATGATTAATGTGATCTTGAAGGGATTTGGAAAAAATTACAATGTCGTCCATGTAAACAAAGCAAAATACATGTAAGTATTCTCGAAGGACGTTGTCCATAACACGTTGAAATGTGCTAGGAGCATTTTTTAATCCGAAGGGCATTCTGAGGTATTCATAATGTCCTTGGTTAACTGAAAAAGCGGTTTTTTCGATAGAGTTAGGATGCATTTCAATCTGATGGAAACCTTGGGCTAGGTCAAGAGTAGTAAAGTACGTACACTTGCCTAAATTGTCTAATATCTCTTCAATACGTGGAAGTGGGTATTTGTCTTCAATTGTGTTTTCATTGAGTTTTCTATAATCAATCACCATTCTAAATTTTTTCTTTCCGGAAGCGTCTGATTTTTTTGGGACTAACCATACGGGAGCTCCGTAAGGTGAAATCGAGGGTCGAATTATTTTATTATCTAATAATTTCTGAATTTGATTTTCAATTTCTTGTTTCATGCTATGTGGGTGTCGAAACGATTTTACATAAATTGGTTCATCGGTTTTCGTTCGTATTTCGTGTTTAACAGCGTTACTGAATGTTAAGTTGCAATTTTCGTTATAAAATATGTCAGGAAATTTTTTACAAATTTTAAGAATTTCGTGTTTTTCTTCAGAATTTAAATGTGTTGTTCGAATTAATTCTGAGATGTTAAATTGTTTATGTAGTGTTTTTGGTGGGTTCCTAATTTCTTGATTCAAAATGGGCATCACGTCTATACGTTCTGAACAATTTAAATCTACATCTAAATTCTCGTCAAATGGTAACATGCAATAACCATTTTTCGAAATTGCAATGCATTCGGGTATGCAATAATCTGCTGATATTTTTATTTGCGGTATGATGACTTCACCATTATCTATTGTCACTGGAATTTTTACATGATTGCTTTTATTAATTTTGTGAGGAGAAATTGATTTTTTATTCAGTTCTAAATAAAAAGGAATTTTTATGTCGCACAATTCTAAAGTGTTTGTTTTGTAATTAATTGTCGCGTTTAATTTTTCTAAGTCGGACGTACCTATTAATGCGTCAAATTTTGGGTGCCAGTCAACGACATGTAAATGAATATCGGCTGGTATACCTAATTCTTTAAGAATTGGAAATTTTAAATTATCTTGGCAATGAATTTGATTTCCTAAACCGGAAACTGTAAACGGTTTTTGATACAAATATTGAGAGAATTTCTCGTATGCAAGTTTTGAATTTATAACGGAATTTGTTGCTCCGCTATCTACTAGAATTGTTAAATCTAAATTGGGCAAATAAATGAATGGTAATTTTGATTTTATTTTGATTGAATTTAGATCTATGTTCCTGATTTCGGTGAGGCTGTTATAGGAAAATTTTCAAAATTTTGTTCGTCATTATCATTTTCGTTAATCTCATACTCGTACATTTCTGTTTGATCTGCAAAATTATCAGTATCTGAAAATTGTTGGACTGATTCATAATCTTGAGAGAGTTGGGACCCTGGAGAAACTGGGTAAACTGGGGAAACAGAGTCAGTTTCTACATTATAAAGAGCTGAATAGTTTATATTTTGTCTTTGATTTGAATAATTTGGTACTTGATTAGTTCTTACTCTAGATTGAACAGACATTGGTGTTGGTTTATTCAGTCTAGACATTCCTGAGGAAGCTTGAGTTCCAAAAACTTGTTTATTTGTAGGATAAATATTTGGTTGTGCCGCTCGTGGCGCAAATACGTTTGGTTTTACGTACGATTGATTTGGAAAATTTTGTTGTTGAACGGGTCTCGGTTGAGAAAATTGATGTTGAAAATTTCGGTAATGTGGGTTTTGAGAAAATCGTGGTTGTGAAAAATTATTGTATTGATTTTGGTTAAATCTGGTCAATTGTGATTGATTTTGAGAATTGGTGAATTTAGGATTTTTTCTGTTGTCATTGGACTTTCGGATGAATTCGCAATATTCCCATTCTTGTTTTTGATTATCGAAGAATGTACATTTATTTAAACACTGTTCGATGGTATTTAATTGAAAATTACTTAAATAGCTTCTGTATGGCTCTAACAAACCTATTTGAAAAGTTTTTAATGTTAATTTATCGTAATCAGTTTTCTTGTAATTTAAATAACTTGGATCTGTTATGTGTAAAGAAATATGTTGCATTAAGTCATTATAAGCTTTTAATAATCTACTGTAATAATCTAAGTAGGTTTCATTTTTTTGTTGAATACACTGTCTCAATGAAGATTCTAGAATTTCTTCGCTTCTTTGATCACCGTATTTTCTTAATAAAGCACTACGAATGGCGTTCCATTCAAATGCGTTTTGATAAGCGATAAAATCTCTAGCATCTCCTTTTATTTTTGATCTGAGAGAAAAACTAACTGCATAAGCTAAATCGGGTGATAATCTGCATTCTAAATGTTTGTGCAAATTATCAACTTCGGTTATAAAAATTGATAAATTTTGGCCTGGGTAATATTCTGGAATCGCGTTCATTAATAATGAAATTTCGTTTTTGTCAGTAATTAGATTACTTGAATTTACACTTGAATTTGTATTAGTCATTTTTGGATTTTGCGGAATCGGACTAAATCTAACGTTGCCTAAAATACTTGGTTTTATCTTATATCTAGGTGTTGAATTTTCTAACGTATCTAAATCGTCAGCAATTATTTCAATGTCGGTATCGGACATTAAATAAAATTGAATTGATTATTATTTTTTTTTTTTTTTTGAAACAATTACACTTTTGGGATGGAAGAAAACAAAGGACTTACAGCACTAGGATCTGCATCGTGTGGTGTGTATTTCCCTAGATGTATCTTCTTTCCCCTTCGTTGGATTCTCGCACAAAGACTTGAAAGCCACCTGTTACTGTCTTTCACCAGGGATAGAAATCACTTTTCGTGGGTCAATCCCGTCGATTGATTAACAGTTCAGTCGCGAATATCCTGTTCGCAGCGCCAGTTAAATTTCACGATTTGAAATTTTAATTTTTTAAAAAGTTTTTTTATTTCACTTAATTAATTGAGTTACAAAGGTATTTCATTTGTCGCAACGGTTATAACGATAAAGGACACGGAGATGCTTTCCGAACGAAAGTACGATTGTAATTAATTCATGCATGAGATAATTGTCCATGATGAAGAATGGGACGCTCTGGAACGTGCCTGCGATAAGGCGCATCATTCCTGGGAACTGTCTTCTCAGCATTTTGGTATGTGGATACCATTACATAACTATATAATCAAATGTTGGTATTGTGTATTGCAATTGATCGTCCATCGGATTCCAAATTAAACCTAATGTCTTAGTACATGTATTTTTATCAAGAAAAATTACATTTTCGGTACTAGGACTTGAAATATCTTTTAATATTAATGGATTATTGGAATTCCATTTGCTTAATTCAAAAGAACCTTTTTTTAATATAGCAACAATCTCATCGCGGACAGCAATAAGATCATGAATCGAATTTGCGCCCGTTAATAAATCGTCGATATAAAAATCGCGTTTTATAATCGCGGACGCATTCGGATACTTATCAGCTTCATCATCGGCTAGTTGATGCAAACACCTAACGGCTAAAAATGATGCAGGTTTCGTACCATATGTTACTGTTTGTAATTGATAGGTTTTTAACGGTTCATTTGGTTTTGACAGCCATAAGATTTGCTGAAAACGTGTATCTTCTTGTGAAATTAAAATTTGTCGGTACATTTTTTTAATATCGGCCGCCAGTACATATTTATAAGTGCGAAATCTAATTAAAATTGCAAAAAGATTGTCCTGTATTACCGGCCCTTTCAATAATAAATCATTTAAGGATACCCCATTCCTACTAGTGGCGGATGCATCAAAAACCACCCGTAATTTCGTTGTGATATTATCAGCTTTTAAAACGGCATGATGTGGTAAATAATAATTATCACGGCCCATATTTGACATAAAATTACAAGGTAAAACTTTCATATGACCTAACCGTTCGTATTCTGACATGAATTTAACATATTCAGATCTGAAATCGGGATTTTTAATTAATCTATTTTTTAATGCAAAAAATCGCTTTCTCGTCATTTGCTTTGAATCACCAAATACCGGTACAATATTTTTAAATGGTAATTTAACTACAAACTTGCTATCAATCTTGGATACATTTTCAATAAAATGCTGCTCACTTTGCCTTTCTTCGGGAGTCCAAGTGTTATTTCTATTAACCGATTCTAATTGCCAGAACTTGGATAAATCAAAGTCAAGAGAATCCTGACGATTAAAAAAAATTGCCTTTTGAATTTATTTGATAACTAGACGGTATGCTTCCTCCGATTATCCAACCTAAATTAGTTTCCCAGCAGATAATATTCTTATTAGTGGTTTCAATTTTCTTGTCCCCTAGAATACTCCAAAAGGTTCTAGCTCCGATTAATAAATCAACCGGACTTGAAATATTAAATCTTGGATCAGCTAATTTAAGCCCGTGCGGTAAATTTAAACAACTTTTGTCAAAAGATTTATTAGGCAAATTTTCAGTTAATTTATCAACGACTAAACAATCAATTGTGGTTTTAAAATTGTCATAAATCGATTCTAAATTAACGGTTGTTCTTAAATTAATATTTGCAGATGTTTTACTAACACCGCTTATTTTAATTGTAGTTTTATCAATTTTTAAATTTAATCGATCGGCTAAATCACGGGTAATAAAGTTAAATTGGGATCCACAATCTAATAAGGCTCTTGCATTTTGTACATTTTGGTAAGTGTTTGATGCATTTACAACAGCAGTGACTAACAACATTTCTTCAAATTGACCCGAAAAGTGGTTAACTGTAGCTGAACTATTGTTTTCGAGTTGAATAGTTTGTTGTTTGGCCACATGTAATAAATAATGATGAGCTTTATGGCACTCAGAGCACTTTGGACCAAAACATTTAGAAGTCGAGTGATTCGCAGGTTTTAAACAATTAGTACAAAGACCAGTTGGCTGAACTTTGTAAATTCTCTCCTCGACACTTAAATTCTTAAATTGTTGGCAATTTTGTATAAAATGTCCCGGCTTTTTACAAAACTTGCAGGACTTTAAATTATTTTGTTGTGTGACGTGGGAATTTAAATGCAATTTCTTTTTTAAATTGTTATCATTTGAATAATTTAAATTTTGAGCTGTTTTTGAATCATAGGATTCACATCTAAGTGCTAGGAACTCTAACAACTGCTCTGTGGTAGGCAAAGTATTAATTTGGAATCTAGTTTAGGCTCTAATATCAAAATTAAAATTACATCCCACCTTTCAACAGGCACATTTAGAGTTTTTAGGGATCGTACATGTTTTGAAACATCATCGATAAATGAACGTAATCCCTCAATTGAATCCTTGCGTACAGACGGAAGTTGTAAAATAGCCCTACAGTGAGAATATACAATTTTCTTATGATTATCAAATCTATTCAGCACTATTTGCCATGCTTCTGTATAGTTTTTATCGTCTATATTCATTCCACTAATAACTTCTGCTGCATCACCTTGTAGAGATGATCGCAAATAATGATATTTTTGCATTCAATTTAATTCCTTATTATTATGAACCATTGATAAATAATTTGACTTATATGTAGTCCATTGGTCAAATCTACCTGAGAACGTTGGCAAAGTTATTTTAGGCATATCATAGCTATTTTTACTACTAGCATTGCTACTACCGCTACTTGAAGCACATGCATTTTTTAAATCTTTTGCTTTACCTAACACGTCATAATAACTGTTTTCAAATGCAACACGCTCTTCATCATCCTTCCCCGCTGTAGGGTTAAGTTTATACATTTCTGTTTGCACTAAATTGAACTCTTGCAAAACTAATTTAAAATCTAAAACTCTGTCGTCAAGTGTTGACGGTAATTTATTGACATCTAGAGCGTTTAAATAATTGTTAAATCTTGTAACCGTACCCTTGGCCTGACCCCTTTTATATATGAGGCTTTTAAGTTCTTCAGTCATGATAATGATAATAATATAATATAATAAGTATTAATGAGACAAAACTATTATCAAATAATAAAAAATAAACAATTGAATGTAATAAAATTCTAATGAACTCAAATCGAAACAATTTGCTGACACGGATGGAATAAATAAAGGATAATTTAATTGACACCTCACCTACGGAATTTCCTCCAAAAGACTGCAAAATTGATCGGCTTGACCTCTTCAACGAACGGAACTGCACACTTCGATGTAGCTGATTCGGACTTTTCTTCATCGGAAGCTGTATTTCTTCTTTGAAGATGTGGAACAAGTTTACACTTTTCACTTATCCGGTTCGAAGGACCAATGTTTCGTTGCACTTTTTCGTTACGTTGGGTTTTGAGTAAAAATTAAACACAATTTACGTTTTGTTGTTTTTCCTTTTACTTCTTGACAGTCAATCACACAAATATACATATTTACAAGCTATTTAATAACTTACCCCCACAGACCGAGGGTTTGGGTGCATTCTCCTATTGGTCAATGTATTTAGTGGGAGGACACTGATAGATAGGGATAAGGCTATGAGACGGAATATAAAGGGTGTATTGGCAACAAGGCCCAAATTTCAGAAAATCTCTGCTACAGCAAATTAGAGATCTGCGTACCATAACAAGATATTTACAATAGATATATATACATAAATTCCGTTGGCCTTAATGACCCACCAATAAATCTTCCTCCAGAATGCCTTTCACGGTCGCTGCGGATTAGGGAACAAAATAAATGCCCTGTGGCGACGGATGCTGGTCAGGATCCCTTTTCTGACCTGCTCTGGGAATCGCGATTATGAAACGCGACAAACCCAGTTGAACTAAAGTATTCGAATGCCTCTTTTGAATCCTCTAAAAGGATTCGAATCCAGGATTCGAATACTGAATGATTAGAATCCTGCCCAGCTCTGGTATATTAGTGCATAGAGCTGGATGATCTTAATGTTGTACCTTCGATTTAGTATTAATGTAAGAAAGCATACTCTAGGCAGCATAGGTTCTCAACCTTATTTTGCCCACCGCCCACTTTAAGATTTTTTTTTTCAAGAACGCTCCAGTTATTTTTTACTTACCATCTGTCGCAAATCTGAAAAAGCTATAGCCACGATTATATTTAAACGTGTAATATTATACGCCTCCTAATTTTCTCTGGATTTTCTAATGCCCCCTTGAAAGTGTCAAACGCCCACAGGGGGGCGTTATGACCCACGTTGAGAACCTATGCTCTAGGGCAAATGCTTTCAAGATGTTGGACATTTTTTGTGTGCTTTCTATTTATTATGAAACCTGGTTCTCTATCTGAACTCTCCTCATTTCCTCTAAAGCAGGGGTGTTCAACCCGTCGATTGCGATCGCCTGGTAGGTAGACAATTTTTAATCGATCGCTAACTAGGGGGCTATTCACAGCAATTTGTCATCGGTGAGAAGTTGCACTGAAATTACGTCATTTTACTCCATACGGTTTGGTAAATTCTTTGAAAAATTACGTCATTTCAGTGTGACTTCTCACCGATATCAAATTGCATGGGTGCTGTGAATAGTCTCCCTAGTTTCAACCTCCGACTAGATTTTCTTAAAAATAATATATTCTTTACTATAATTAATTAAAAACGTTCTTTAATCTGCAATTCCTCTGTTGCTATTCTGGAAAAAACAATATTAAGCGAAATGTTCGACCGTTGCAGTCACGAAAGATAATGGGCCGTATGATTTCCCCTTCGTTAAGGCTTTCGTTAACAAAATAATTGATTAGAGTGAGTGAAAACATATCAAAACTAATATGTATGAAAATAACAAACAAAATTAACAACTGTCTCCAGTTATAATAATATATTAATCTCTCTTACGAAAAGAAAACAATCAGCGCATCGTCAATTCAAATATAGCGGCAGAGTTGATGACCTACATACATTTACCTCACTAAGAAGAGAATGTAAAGACTTAGCGAGACAAATATTTAGGAACTATATTAATAATCTGGAAAATGAATTAATTACTAAACCAAAGAATTTTTGGAATTATGTCCGTACATCAACAAAAACTGATGGTTTACCTAAAAACACGTTTCTGGATGAACGGAAATCGACTTCAGGAAGTGAATGTGTAAACTTATTTGCAGACTTTTTTGAATCAGTATATTGTGGTAGTAAAGTTCATACAGTGCGTAATAATCCTGTTTATACTTCTGATAATATAATGTTAAAGAGGTTACAATTAAATATGATTGATGTGTTTAATGCTCTGTCATCTTTGCATGACTCTTGCTCTATAGGCCCTGATGGCATTCCAGCCTACTTTCTTAAAAGATGTCTTTATTCTTTGTGTCAGCCTATTTATCTTATATTTAAATCATCTTTAGAGGGTGGCGTGTTCCCATATGTTTGGAAAAAAAGCTATATTGTTCCTGTATACAAAAGTGGCAACCGTAAGAATATCAGAAATTATCGTGGAATTTGCAACCAATCAGTAATTCCTAAAATATTCGACAAATTAGTATCTGAACAACTTATTTGGCATTGCAAACAAATTATATGCCCAGAACAACACGGTTTTTGTAATAGTAAATCAACTGTTACTAATTTACTAACATTTCAATCATTCCTTTTAAACGCTTTTGAAAATAATAAACAAATCGACGCCATTTACACAGATTTTTCAAAAGCTTTCGACCGTGTATCGCATGCAATTTTGTTGAGTAAATTGGGGAATTCTGGCTTTGGAACTGTAGTTTTAAATTGGCTTTCGAGCTTTCTGACGGAACGAACACAATTTGTTAAAATAAAAAACTTTATATCACGAACAATAAAAGTATCATCTGGTGTGCCTCAGGGATCGCACTGCGGACCAATCCTATTTTTGTTGTTCATTAATGATATAGGTAGTTATATCAAAAATAGTAAGTTCTTGCTTTTTGCTGATGATTTTAAACTTTTTCGAACTGTTTCTTCAATTGACGATATACATTTTCTGCAAGAAGATATTAATCACTTAAGTGAATGGTGTGCAGACAACGATCTTTCATTAAACTATAGCAAATGTTCAGTCATGTCATTTTGCAGATGTAAGAACCCTATACTACATAATTATATCCTAAATAACTGTATTCCATCTCGTGTTGGTTCCGTTAGAGATCTTGGAGTGATTTTTGATACGAGGCTCACATTTATGAATCACATAAACCATATTCCAAATTTAGCTCTACAATCACTTGGATTTATAAAACGTTTTGGCTACAAACTTTCTATTAACACTAAACGAACATTGTATTTGTCATTAGTAAGATCTAAACTAGAATATGCGTCGAATATTTGGTCGCCATATTAGAATAATTCTGTGAACAGCATTGAAAGAGTACAAAACAAATTTTTATTAAATATTTCATTCACTCTGGGCATATCTCGCGTTAATTACAGCAGATCACAAATGTTAGCACTTTTAAATTTAAAATCACTCCATGAAAGAATTTACATTACATTATTTGGATTTATGTCTCTTATACAAAATAGTAAATGGTTTATGCGATTGTGTTGAGCTTCTTAACATGATTAATTTTAGTATCCCTACCAATACTAGATCCAAACTAACTTTTAGAATTAAAATGTTTAAATCAAATTATGGGAACAATGAACCACTTTCTAGAATGTGTCGATATTGGAACAAAATATGTGATAGTAGAAACATTTGTATCTTTGGTAACACATTTAATAAATTCAAAAAATTATTATTAAATACTGATGTATACGTCTGTTTATAATGTTATGTATTCTTATTATTTTTTTCAGACTTAGATTCATATGAATGTATTGTTATGTATTTCTTTTTTGTTCACTGCCTACATTTGTATCTATTTTCTATTTGTTTTTTTATATCATTAAGTATCATGAATGAAATTTATTTTGTATTATTGTAAAATGGTGATAAGCCGTCAATAAAGTAAATTAAATTAAATTAAATTAAACTATAACGAAGGGAAATCATACGGACCAATGAGTTTAAGTCGTAAGTTATGAATTAATTAAACGCGGCAACGTCGTAAGTGATAAAATATTTAGCCGTACACGGCTATAAACATTGCCCGTTGCATAGGCAATTCAATATCAACAAACTTGTAAAATTCGTCAATAGATGTCGTTATCGCAGCCTGTAGTTAAATTGAAGCACGCTAGATGTCACTTGCGGCACACACGAAAACCTAACCTAAAAATAATGAACTTGGTATTTTTATACCAAACAAGGACAAACCAAATAAGTGCTTCAACAAATAATAAATAGTGGTGGATTTTTTTGTATTCAACAACCGCCCGTGCAACTTGTGATAAATCGGGGATTATTTACATTCGAAATTAATGAGATGATCGAACAGAATTTCGCGGAAATCAATCAGATAAATGGGTTCCTATCTTTCCTGAGAAACGTAAGTAAACAAATAAAATTCGCCCAAAAATCATTTGTAATAACCAACCTTGATGATTGTTCGACTAATTATAATAATTGGTTGCTGTTCGGAATATTTTACCTGTCATGACTGTTTAAGTAATCTCTGAAGTGTTTAGTGTTTGAAATTTTGTAAATGTCATGGGGTTACAAATATTGATATTCCAACAAAAACCTCAGAAAAAGATCATGTTTTATTTATAACTATTGATTGTACTATAGAAAGTTCTTATTGTTTTGATTTGTGTGAATTTTCTTGATTAACACACAATGTAATTCTCGGGATTATTGCGTGTGACATATAGGTTTCATTGTTCGGAATTTAGAGAGAAAATCACTTTCGTATTAAATATTAACACGCAGTTTTAAGGATATATTAAGATATATTATTTAATAATTTAAAGTACCTTCAATGAAACTGCTAACTAATAGTCATTTAGACATTTAAATCAATCTTAAAGAGCTAGTTGCATAAATATTTGAACTGCACTTATCACTGAACTTAATTGTTCTTCTAATTTAATGTCCTTGGCAACTAGACCCTTTCAATCAGTTAACTTTAGATCAATGTCAAGATATTGACATTGAACTGCAGTTTAGAGATGAACTCTAGAGTTCAAACAGTTTATGCATAATTGTTAAAAGAGAGTTTTAGTGCTCCACTATGTATCATAAAACATGTTTAAGGTCAGTTGCATAAAAACTTAGAAATATAGTCCAATTCAGAACTGCAGATTGACAATTTTTTTTAAATTTAAATGAAATAGACATTTTATTTCAAAACTATTTTAGAGATGAAGTGCAGTAATTTATCGTAAATGGAAATTAAAAATATTTCTAGTTGACACATACCTACATTTTTTAAATTCCAAGGCCGGTATTCCTGAAATTGATCGCATGTTCGGTCGCCAGTCAACTGTCAAATTCACATGTTAAATCCCTATCTAAATGACAGATTTCTTACGACCGATCTCGGGCACACAGGCCCAAGTTCCCTTGAAACTGATGCAATTCTAATTGGTCATTCCATTAATATAATTTACTTAATAAAAGACTAACACTTATTTCACCAAAAACATTTATTTTCGCTAAATGTACATATAAATGTTTTTAGTGAAGAAAGTGTTAGTCTTTTATTAAGTAAATTATATTCAACTCTTCACGTAACTCAATCCAAATACATTCCATTAATAAGTGCACACTTTTTGGGGGTACATCAGGGATTTTAGCAAATTTCACATATATTATAAAGGCTATCAAGACATGGCTTTTGGTTGTTACTAGAGGTTAAACAAATTATTGTGTCAAAAGTTATAACAATATAAACTTTTAGTACACTTTTATTTTGAACTCAAAAATATCCTAAACCGTTACCTATACAAAAAAAGTTATTCTATACTCTTTTGTGCTTAAATGTTCAAAGTTTAAAATACATTTTTTTCCAAAACAAAAAAAATTATGTAAATAGATATTTTTTAATAAATAAATAAAACATCTCAAAAAATAATCAAATACTTGTGTTTTAATTTTCTTAAAAAAAATATATGTTATACCCTGACCCTTCCTAAGAATTTTTCCGTTTTCAAATGTATGGGCACCTTAAAACTTTTTGAGATATGATTTTTTTTACCGGAGCGCTGCATTGACATGAGGGATTGGGGTATAACATATATTTCTTTCAAGAAAATTAAAACATGAGTATTTGATTATTTTTTTAAATTTGTTTTATTTATTAAAAAGAATCTATCCAAATACAGTTTTTTTGTTTTGAAAAAAAATGCATTTTAAACTTTAAACATTTAAAGTCAAGTATAACTTTTTTTGTATCAGTAACGGTTTACGATATTTTTGATTTCAAAATAAAAATGTACTTAAAGTTTATACTGTTATAACTTTTTACACAATAATTTGTTTAACCTCTACTAACAACCAAAAACCATGTCTTGATAGCCTTTATAATATATGTGAAATTCACTAAAATCCCTTATGTACCCCCAAAAAGTGTGCACTTATTTATGGAATAGCCGTAATGCTTTTAGATGTAATTTTTGAAAAAGTTAATAATTTAATTTTACATTAAAACTATCTTTTAACCTTTATTAATAAATCGGATATACTTAACTATCCTGGCACAAATTTTAATCAGAGATAACCTTTTGAATAAATGATTCAACTGAGAAATATGTGTGTATTATGTATAGACATTTTCAAATGTTGATTCAATTTTAGAGTTGTTTTATCAAATGGGTTTTTATCTTTGTAGACTTATCATAGTAGTGATATGAAACTAGAGTGTGGAATGTCGTAAATGATAAAATTGGCAATTATTGTCTAATGGTTTTACTCTACTGGTTTTTTTGTTCAAATTACACAAATTTATAGAATTATTTATGAAATGCATAATTCTTTATACAATAAAAACGCCTAAATGGTACATAAAAATGTATATTATTATTTAAAGAATTATGCTTGCACGTTTGGAGAATATCCAGGTGTGTGTACTTATTAGTTTTGTATTTTTTAAATTTTGGATGAGTGCCAAAGCTTTAAAAGTAATTATGTTAAAGTATTGAAAAAAATACAAGCCAGTTTTTCAAAGGGCGTTACTAGAAATTTTGAAAAGTGTAAACATTTTTATTTAAATTTCAACATGTAAATTAAACATCTTCATGATTTATAACAGAACTTGTCTCAGTTTATTAGCTCAGAGATAGTTTTTCGTGTGTGTTTATTTGGAATTTTTCCAGAAATCGAATGTTGTTACGTTTGCACAAATGAGAATATGGATTTCTAAAAATATCACGAGAAACTATTTTTATCTTACATATAAGAAAGGAAATAAATCGTGAAGTAGGAAATTCTAAATCTTATATGTATTTAAAATAAAAATTAATTACAAAAGATATTTTAAATCTTAGGGTTGAGGCTTATTTTGTAGGTTAACCCAGTGGTTCCTAAACTTTTTCAGTTCCTGGTGAATTTAATGTACCAGACTGTTTCCGTGACGCCTTAAATCAAAATATTGGTCCAACTAACGCACTTCATTGCTAACATTTGTTGATGTAAAGCCAAATTATTTTCAGTTTGGGAATCACTGGGTTAAGTGATAAGCTATAGAATTTCCTATAACGTTTGCCACAAGAAAAAGTTGGTAAATATTTTTATCAAAGATCTAATATCATTTCGAATTTTTACTTGCAACTAATTTGCTTTACACAATGTTATCGAAGTCAATGAATCGAATAAAAGAAAGTCTGATTGTTTCAGCTGTTAAAAAATACATACAGAGAGTTTTAAGTAATACCGAACATGCCAGAAAATTTTCACTGTAAATTTTCCTATGTTCGATTTGTTCTGGGACGCATCACAGCATTGAGTGCGATGTGATTGGCTACGATTTCCAATGGTAATATAGTCAACCCAATTTACATTCTTCTGGGTGCGATTTCATTGGTTACGATTTTTAGTAGTTCTAATGCAAATTAGGACTAATGTAAATAGGGTACATGTAACGTCAAAATAAAATATTTCAGTTATTAAATCTTGTGCGTTTATGGTAAGTGCGGTGTGTGGACATATGGAACATACTTTTTTGTCCAAAGCAAGACATCAGCATTTCAAGACTGTCCTGAAACATACAGAGAGTTTTTCTTTTAGGTATACGTATTTCAAATTCAGCCCATTTTCTGTAAATCCTTAGATATTCCTTGTTTTTTGAAGCTCGATTTAATGCTTTTAACGAGTGTTTTCCACTCCCAGACTAAGCATGAAGTAAGATTTCGAGTTAAGAAAAGCGCTGTGAACGAGCGACCCGAGACAAATTTTCTGGGCTTTTCTAAACTCGAAATTTTACTTCATGCACCACGCGTATAAAACACATATTTTAAGTAAAGTTCGAATATACATAAATTTGACAATATTTTATACGCGTGAAAATTTATCGAGGGCTCGAAATTTTACTTCATGCGCAGTAAAATTTCAAGCCCTTGACAAATTTTCACGGGGCTTTTCTAAACTTGAAATTTTACTTCATGCTTAGTCTGGGAGTGGAAAACACTTGTTTAAAGCTATAAATTGACAAAAAAAAACAGGGAATATCCGCAATTGTTGTATCAGTTCCATTTTTTGTCATTATTTTTTATAAAATCACATTACTTTTTCTTAATTATTTTAGCTGTTAATTTTCTGACATCCGTTGATTTTTAAAAGAGTTCAATTTGAAGCTTTAAACGAGTGTTTTCTACTCCCAGACTAAGCATGAAGTAAAATTTCAAGTTTAGAAAAGCCCCGTGAAAATTTGTCGAGGGTCGCGCAGCGACCCGAGTCAAATTTTCTGGGCTTTTCTAAACTCGAAATGTTACTTCATGCGCCACGCGTTTAAAACACTAAAATATTGTGTAATTTATGTATATTCGAACGTCACTTGAAATCTGTGTTTTATACGTGTGGCGCATGAAGTAACATTTCGAGTTTAGAAAAGCCCAGAAAATTTGTCTCGGGTCGCTGCGCGACCCTCGACAAATTTTCACGGGGCTTTTCTAAACTCGAAATTTTACTTCATGCTTAGTCTGGGAGTGGAAAACACTCGTTTAAAGAATCAAATTGAACTCTTTCAAAAAACAACGAATGTCGGAAAATTTACAGCTTATGCATGTTTACCTAAAAAAAATCACTGTATCTTCAATTCAGTGTAAGTTACGCAGTCAATAAAGTAATAAATACACCTACATTATCTTCATTGAGTATTATGTTAGCAAATAAATGAAAATTGCAATGTTTGCCAAATAAAGCAGCACACCTAACACCCCAATGTTGTTGTGCTGACAGCAGTACTAGGTGCAGTACTTGCAAACCTGCCTCGCCACGCTCTTCAAATTTGGAATATTTATATTTAAAGCTGCCTAAAGGCCGTTTTGTTAGCACAATGGGCCTAATAAGGCCTAAGTGCAGTGCAGAAATGCGCACTCCCCAAAGGACCAGGCAGTTTTTGACGGCATTTTTGCTGGTACACCCAAAGCAACGTACTTGGGGTGGTCCTGATCAAATGGTTTACACAATACGCTGAATCGAAGTTCTTAATAATCTCCAGTGAAATTGAAGCAATGTATAAACTTATCTTGAAATATTAGCAAACGGAAGTAACAGAAATCTGTTTTTCTATTATTTTTGCGATTAAGCTAAACCTGTTCTCCTCTATCTCATTTTTCTTTTCTGTTTAATATCAATATTCCATTAGTGATGTAGGCGATTATTGAATGACACATTTCATTTTGACGTTAAATGTAAGTTGCGTTAGAGCTACTAAAAACTAAAATTGCATCAGAACTACTAAAATCAGCCAATGAAATCGCACTCAATGCTTTGATGCATCTCAGAACACATCGAACATAGGAAAATTTACATTGAATATTTTCTGGCATGTTCGGTGTTACATAAAACTCTCTGTATGTAGGAAGGTTTAAGTTTGAAGTTGAAGGTCAATAATAGCTACAATGTGTTGGTCTTAAAATGAGTAACTTCTAAATATGTGTAACCTTGAAAACTAATTTTTTTTTTTTGCTAAGGATCAGAGCTGTTCCGAGTACAAGTAAAATGTACTCGAGTCCTGAATACAAGTACTACTTTATGAAATATGTACTCGAGTACTAAGTAAAAGTACCGTACAAAAACTACTTCAGTACTTATTTGAGTACAAAGTACCGAGTACATCAAGTGACTAAGGAATGTGATGATAATAAATGAAAACACCACCTTACAGTTCTATAGTTACTTAGATTAACCTACCTTAATTTCACAATTTGGAAATGTTGGGTTAGATTAGATGTCAAGTTAAGATGTTAGATTAAGTTAGGTGACAAGTTTTTAAGTTAGGTTAGAGGACAAATTGTTAGATTCTATCTAATTTGGTAAAGTTGAGTTAGATTTGCTTTCAAGTTGTAAAGCTGTGTTAGGTTAGATGATAAATCATATAGCTAGGTTGTTAGGCTAGATTGAAAATTGTAAAGTTAGGTTAGATGACAGGTTGTGACGTCAGGTTAAAGAAAAAATTGTTTGATTCTATCTAATTTGGTAAAGTTGAATTAGGTTAGCTGTCAAGTTCTAAAAGCTAGGTTAAGTTAGATAACCAATCAGAAAGTTGGGTTAAAGTTAAAGTTATTTTATTGCGTGCCAGTACATAAAGTTTACACTAGTCATAAAGTAGTATTTGAACTATAAAATAAAATAATATTAGCCAATAAATAAAACATTGATATTAAAATTATAATTAAGACTAGGTTTGTCTACATGTATAAAACAGATAAAAACACAGACCGTTAATGTTAAAAGGCAATAAGAATAAATTAAGCTTAGTCTAATACATAAAATACAAGACAATGGTTTACTCTTGACCCGTTGGTGAGATATCACAGAATTTGTGTGCAAGACATTCATTAATGCTATAGAACGCCCTGGTGGACAAGTATTCTTTAATTAACTTTATGAATTTTATATTTGGAAGTAACTTCACATTTTGTGGGAGTATATTGTACAGTTTCGGACCATAAAAATGTATTCCATTTTTGCATTTAGTCAGTCGTATGTGATATGGCTGGATGTTATTTTTATTGCGTGTGTTATGTGCATGTATTTGGCTATGAGTTCTATAAGATTGAACATTTTTATGAGTGAATTTAAGGCATTCTAGAATAAAAACACACGGGACAGTGAGAATCTTCAATCCAATAAAAGCAGATCTGCAGTCCGCTCTGTAAGGTATAAATGCTAATACTCTGACTACCCTTCTTTGAATCGAGAATATGTTCGAGCTTGTAGGAGAATGTCCCCAAGCCAATATTCCATACCTTACATGTGAATTAAACCATGCGTAATACGCTGACATTAGGGATTCACTTGGCAAAGATTGGCTTAGGTTGCGTATTAAGTAGGTCGTCCTACAGAGTTTGTTACAGCATTCTGTGACATACTTATGCCAATTCAACTTGGAGTCAAATTGTACTCCAAGAAACCTACAAGTACCATGTTCACCTGCATATGGCCTTAGAGAAAAGGTTATTTTTTCAGTTTTCTCTATGTTAAGAGAGAGGCTATTAGCATTGAACCAATCCTCCATCTGAGAAGTAACATTTACACTTATATTGAGTGCTTCTTGCAGATCATTCGACTTACAGATGGAAGTTGTATCATCTGCATACATTATTACCTTAGTGTTACTAAATTGTGCCGGTAGATCATTAGCATAAATTAAAAATAGTAGTGGACCCAGTATTGAACCTTGCGGAACACCATGGATTACTGTGGTCGCGTCTGATAATACTTTATTGAATTTGACTTGTTGTGATCTATCAGTTAAGTAAGAATTCATTAAACGACAACTTATAGGCTGGAAGTTGTAATAATAAAGTTTTCGTAATAGTGTACAATGAGGCACACAATCGAACGCCTTGCTGAGATCGAAAAAGGCAGCGACTGTAAATTCGCCCAATTCAAAGCTTGATTCAATTTCTTCAGCAAGTGCTCTTATTGCATCAGTTGTAGAAAGCCCTTGACGAAAACCGTACTGGTTACGATTTAGGACCGAGTTCGCGTCAAGAAAACTAATAATTTGGTTGAAGATAATTTTTTCAAATATTTTGGACACAATAGGTAATAAGGATATTGGTCTATAGTTTTTAACGTCATCTTTACATCCTTTTTTATGAATAGGGACAATAAGTGCCTCTTTCAGACATTTGGGAAAAATGCCAGATTTTATGCATTTATTAATTAGCTTGGTGAGTGGGAAAATTAATACTTCACATAGATATTTTACAAGTACACTTGACATCTCGTATTTATCGCGATAAGTTGTGTTTTTTAAAGCTTTGATAGCATCTCTGACATCGATAGTACTGACCTCCTGAAAGACAAAACTGTTGTTACATAATGGTAATTTGTGCATATATTGAATGGGATCAGTGTTACCCGGGTCCATGTCTAATAAGATTATTAAAACTATTGGAATCGATATTACTAGTTGTATCACTGATAGAGTGCTTATTTGGTTTTAACAGAGACCACATTGTTTTTATTTTATTACCAGATTGTTTGACGAATCGGGCATTAGCAGATACTCGTCTATCTTTAAGGGTTTTATTGTAAAAGTTTTTGTAGCTGATGTAATAAGGTTTTAACTCCGAGCATCTGCAGCTCGCTTCCTTCATCAAACAAAGCGTTTCCCTCATCTGTCTTAGGTCCTCCGTAAACCACCTTACATAATTAGAAGACTTATGTTTGGATTTATGCAACGGAAAACACCCATATATAAAATGTCTTAACATATCTAGAAAATTACCAAACGCAATTTCTGCACAATCAATATTATCAATAAAGGAAAAGTCAGAGCTACCAATTAGAGAAAACAGTTTCAGTTTACCTTTTTTTGTGAATGGTCTCACTATTTTCGTCTTTGAGTTGTTTGTTCTCTGATTTAGTTTAATTGTAAAATTAATTCCGAAAAGCCAGTATCAACACTAGATGTTGTTATAAAGTCACAGTCAATATTGGCAAAAGCATTGTCTAGTATGTTACTCTTTCTAGTTGCAAAATTCACAGCCCCGTACAAGCCATAACACGCTAAAAGTTGGCAGAGTTGTGCCGTCTGGGAGTCAGCAGTGTGAAACTTTAAATTGAAATCACCTCCAAATATAATACTCTTATTAATATTAAGACTATCCAACAAATCGGTTATAATACCAATGAATATATTAAAATTACCAGTCGGCGATCTATAAACATTAAAAACAATAACGTCATGCGAGGGGAAGAAGGATGCAGCTAGTTCACAATGCATTTCAAAAGACATATTATTTATGTCGTGCAGGTAATTAAACGGTAATGAGTATTTAATCAATTGCATCACGCCCCCGTGTATGAATTTCTTACGTGAGAAAAATGATGCCAGATTATAATTACTATAGACTGAGGCAACAATTTCAGCTTCAGTAAGCCAATGCTCACAGATGCAAATGGCATCATATACGTAGTGATATTCACAGAAGAGGGATTCAAGTTCATGTAATTTATTTCGGATGCACTGTATATTTAAGAAGAAAAAAATCAGGTGGATAACATCTGTTTCCTGAATTAAATTCTTTTTCATTTGTATTTCGCAGCTACCGAGTTGTCCATAAAATGTTCCTTGTGAGTAGTAGTAGTAGTAGTCGGAAAATTAAACCGCCCTACTTTAATTCGCTCAGGCCAGGTACCTGCTGACATCAGTCTGTCCAAAAACTTGAAGTCGGCTCCTAATTTAAATGCTTTGTTTTTTCCTTTGGTATTTAATTCACTTATTTCTGTTATATCGATGACCGGAAATTTTTCTTTAAGGTAATCAATGATCATTTGCTGAGTGACGGTTTCCAAACAGTTGCCTACATAAATCCACGCATTCTTTGACGGTGCCATATGTATTCCGCCGTTTGTGCCGACTATTGTTTTTGTAGAGGTTATTTTTTTCTTCTTCTTATTCGTTTGGACTTCCCATTCATATTGTTTTTGCTGCTCTGGTTTTCCGTTGCAGTTTATTGTCGGAGTCGGAGTCGGCGCAGCCGCCTTATCCTTAGCGACGTCGTTGGCAGAGCGAGCGGCTGGAGCGCTCACTGATGTATTTATTGAGACTGTTCGCCGCATCGGTGTTAAATCGGATGATTCATTTCGCGAGTGTTTGCTTTTGGTGATATTTTTATTGTTGCTAACTTCAGTGTTATTTACGTTGCCAACAATAGTATTCTTTACATTGACAATTTCGGTGCTGTTTACACTTGTAATTGCCGGGAAGGTTTTAACCTCATTTCGTAGTTTTTCATTTTCCTTCTCCAATTGGATTATTTTATCCTTTATTAGCAAATTATTTGTTTTTAATTCGCTTACCAGGTCCTTAAGGTTCATATAAGCCTCCATTTCAAAGTTTAAATTGTCCTCTGATTGTCCGCTCATCACTAGATTCACTCCACAGCACGACTTTACTTTCCTTGTACAACTTGGGTGGTTAGTTGATCATTGTGAAATAACGTACGATGGTCTTCAACCTGTGGCCTGCTGCCTGTCTTCAAAAGCTCAATCATCCTTTCTAAAAGAAAGTTTTTCCAACCATTTAATACAAGATAATCAGCAACAACCTAACCCAACTTCACAATTTACAGTAACAGACTTATCATAAACGACAAATCGTAAGGATAGGTTAGAGGACAACATGTGGAATCGGGTTAGGTTTTATTATCGTATCAACTTTTACAGGAATACAAAAAATAATACAAATCAAATTTCGAGAAAAAAAAAATGAGCGCACATGCTTGCCTAGAATATACATAGATAAAAATACAAGATAAATAAAATAAACTAAAAGCTAAGTTATACTTGTATGAGCCTAAAAATGATTACAAATTATGAAACCAAATAACTCTAATTAATAGAGTTTAAATAAACCTAAGTTTACAATTTAGGTTAGATACTATCGATAGCTGTTATTTAAGTTAGGCTAGATGACAAGTTGTGAAGTAGTTATTTAAACCAACTTCACAATTTAGGTTAGATACTATAGGTGTTATTTGAGTTAGGTTAGTTGACAAGTTGTGAAGTTAGGTTACGTTGGATGATGTCATGATTTGGTTGAGATAGGTGGAATTAAGTTAGGTTTTAACTTCATAAAATGTTTATCCGAGTAACTGTCGAAAAGGTTTGGGTAGGTTAGGCTGGGTGCATCTAACCTATGCAACTGTCCTCTAAACAAACCTAAGTATTGTCTCTAATATCTATCCTAACCTAAATCTATTATATGTGAAATAAGTAACTGGTTTCCAAAATTTTTAAGACTATTTTAAACTTTTCACAATTCTCTTGTTTTTCAAGATTTTTCTTTAACAGTTTTGACATATTTACTATTTTTGACATATTTAGATAGAGTGCACCTGCACAACTGTCATCTAAGCTTATTTTACATTGACATGATGTTTGAAACATTTAAATATTCAGATATTTAACCCTTTTGCTACGAGGAGCGTGTCTATACGTTTAGTTTGAAACTTTTAAATATTCAGATATTTAACCCTTTCGCTACGAGGAGCGTATTTATAGGTTTAGTTTTTATGTGCTCCATGTGCGAAGAGCGTATATTTTCATAAGCCTGTAAATCGTGAGCGGAGAGCGCACGAAATTTGTGTACCTCTTCTATGAGCAGTATAATTAAAAAAAATCATTTTCCTCAAAGAAAATGTAATGCAAGCCTATGAAATGATTACACACGGTATATGCCGGTATGAGCGTGTGTGGTACGAAGTATGTACGGATCAGAGCTGGGCAGGATTCGAATCATTCAGGATTCGAATCATTCAGGATTCGAATCCTTTAAGAGGATTCAAAAGGGGCATTCGAATACTTTAGTTCAACTGGATTCGTTATCCGGATTCGTTACATTTTTTTAAGAGGATTCGTATTCGAATCCAAATGTGGGTGATTCGAATCCATATAAAAGGATTCGAATCCTTATAAAAGGATTCGAATATTTATAAAAGGATTCGAATATTTATAAAAGGATTCGAATACTTACAAAAGGATTTGAATCGTCAAAAATAATTCGAATTAATTGTGAGGATTAACATGAAAAATGTCATTAGTGTGTTTTTAAATTTCTCGTTAAATCACTGTTTTATACGCGTGGCGCATGAAGTAAAATTTCGAGTTTAGAAAAGCCCAGAAAATTTGTCGAGGGTCGCTGCGCGACCCTCGACAAATTTTCACGGGGCTTTTCTAAACTCGAAATTTTACTTCATGCTTAGTCTGGGAGTGGAAAACACTCGTTTAAATGAAGACAACGTTATACAAGACTGTCTCAGTTTAAACCGAGTCGACCTTATACAGTAATGACTGTGATTTTGACGTCATGTGAGGATTTCCGCGCGATAAGGTCGGCTCGGTTTAAATCGAGACAACCTTGCACAGTAATGATCTTGGTTTTAACGTCACGTACGGATTTCCACGCGTGGCGACATCAACCAAGGTGTGCAAGTAAGTTTGTCTTGATTTAAACCGAGCTGACCTTGTATTGTTTAATTACCTTGATTGTTGACGTCACGTGAGGACTTCCACGCGTGACGTCAGCAATCAAGGTGGTTAGAGTATGTTTTTTTAATTTAAAACCGAGTCTACCTTGTTAGTTTAATTACATTGAATTTTCACGTCACGCGAGGTATTTCATGTGTGACGTCAGAAAAACTCCCTGTATTTCTCGGGACATAGATATTTCTAATAAAATCAAACTGAATTTGCTATGAAATTCAAACATAATAAGTAAAAACCAGTATATTTTGAATATCACAATATTTCAGTGTTTTATCCGTTTCGCTACGCAACTAAACCAAATTTTCAGAATTTTCTAAACTCTATATTTTACTTCGTGCGTAAACAAGGACAGTAAATCTATGTTAAAAAACAAAAATAAACATTTCTTAAGATATAAACTTTTTGTCTCGTGTAATATAAGGCAAAAGATATGTCATATTATGAATTGGCTGCCATTTTATTAGAAATGAAAAATATGGGCAATGTTTTGACTGAAAGTTAATTTAAAGGTGTAAAATTGATAATATAAAGTTAAAAAAATGATATCGGTCAAATGACCATCTCTTGAGTTGATGTTGATTGTGCTTGTTTTACAACATTTTAAATTATTGTTCGTAAAACATCAGGTCCCAAATTAGTGATTTCTTCTTCAATGTTGGCTTTCAAGACTTGCAAGGCTTGTGGTTTGTTGTGGTAAAAAGACACACAGGGAGTGGAAACGCTCGTTCGAAACTTTAAACTGAATGCTTTGATAAGAACATTAAATGACTAAAAATGTTTGTAAAGATAAATAATCTAGTTTTTAAAATTATGTTTAATATTATTTGAAGTAAAACTGACATGGTAGCCATAATCTGAATTGTTAATTTTTTCCGATATTTATTTATTTATTTATTTGGTAATAACCCAACAGACTGTAAAGTCCAATAACAGGGCTATATCATTATTACAAATTAAATACAATATAACTTATATAAATATATAACAAAAGATGCATGCAGAACAGAAATACATAAAACCATAAAGAAATAAACAATATTAAAAATTAACTCATAAACTAAGGTAACATAGATAATAATTTTATAGAATCACTAACATTATGCTTAAACACTTTAAATGTTGAAGTGAATATGTCGAGATTGTATGCGTAATGATTATAAAGTCGAGATAATCTTATAATAGGTGAGTTTGCATAATAATTATTAGTTGGAGTAGCATACACAAAAGTTTTACAAAATCTAGAACACACTCTAGGAATGTTAAATTTAAAACGATTCAAAAACTGTATGTCGTCAATCATATTATTCATGAGTTTATAAAGAAAACAAATATTTATAAGTAAAATTCTGTTGTGGATAGAAATTAAATCAAATTCAGCAAGTAGGTCATTGTAGGGTATGTCAAATCTGTACTGACGATATTTTACATAATATAGATACCTAAGAAATTTTTTTTTAACATTTTCAAGCATACCAAAATATTTCAAATACATTGGTGACCAAATCAATACACAATACGATACTTTGCTTAATACAAAGGTGTTAAATAACAAAAGTAGGAGTTTTATATTTGTAAATTCTCTACAATTGCGAATTATAAAACCCAATATCCGATAACAACTCTTAGTTAACATTTCGATATGAGTATTAAATGTCAATCTAGTATCAAAAATTACTCCAAGATCCCTTGTTTCCGTTAATCTACATAAATCTATACTATCAATTTTATATGGGTACGCAATTAAATTTATTTTTCTGGTGTAAGTTACTATGGAGCACTTTGATGTATTAAGTGATAATTTATTGGCATAACACCAATCTGTAAAAACGTCTATATAATTTTGCAATTGCATACAATCATCAATTTTACTAACAACACTGTAAAGTTTAATATCATCCGCATATAGCACCATATTACATTTCAGAGTTGCACACACATCATCCATAAACAATAAAAACAGCAGAGGTCCCAAATTCGATCCTTGGGGGATCCCGCTGGATGCTACGTACCATTTGGATTTGTGACCGTATATCTCAACAAGTTGCCTGCGATTATGTAGATATGAAGTGATAGTATTCAAAATATTATTATTTAGGCCAAATGATATCAACTTATGAAACATAATCTTGTGGTCCAGTTTATCGAAGGCTTTCGTTAGGTTACCATAAAAAACATCAACTTGGTGTCCGTCATTCATAGCATCGAGTATGTCCTGCGTTATTCCCATAAGATTTGTTGTCGTTGATCGACATTTTACAAAGCCATGTTGTTGAGTGGAAATATAGGGATTAACTTTACTATAGATATAATCGGCTAATAGCGATTCGAAAACCTTAGATAAATTACTCAGGATGGCGATAGGTCTATAATTCTCGATGGCCTTGTTTGAACCAGATTTAAATACAGGGCATATTTGAACTTGTTTCCATTTAGTAGGAAAAACACCTGTCTTCAGAATTAGTTGATGTAGATGTGTTACTGGATTACATAGAATTGTTGATGTATCTTTTAATAGAAGCGCTGGTATCAAATCTAACCCCATGGTAAAATTAAGTATTTTATTTCCCTGATTCAAGATTTTTTCCCTGCCCTTTTAATATAACTTTCTTCTGTAGGAAACCTCCATTTTGTTAAATTGTTTTCATTGTTTTTGTCAATATTTAAGTTAATTTTATAAATGTTTACGTGTTTTGTAATTTGCCTGCTGATTTTGACAAATTTAGTAATGTCCTATGGCTTTTTTGTTAGTGTTTTGGTCAATTTGAATATAATTCCATGACTTTTCTCTGACTTTCCCGGTTTTAATGATATTCAGTGAATTTTTTATCTGCGTAATTTTCAGGTATTCGTCGATTTTATAATAGAGTTCAATTTGAAGCTTTAAACGAGTGTTTTCCACTCCCAGACTAAGCATGAAGTAAAATTTCGAGTTTAGAAAAGCCCCGTGAAAATTTGTCTCGGGTCGCGCAGCGACCCGAGACAAATTTTCGGGCTTTTCTAAACTCGAAATTTTACTTCATGCGCCACGCGTACAAAACACTGATTTGAAGTGAAGTTCAGAAACACACAAATACATCTTTAATCAAAGTAACAGGGAATCAGATGTGTAGTTTGTTATCAACGATGTTCAGTGATAATAATAAATAATAAGGTTTTGAATATTTTTTTTAAAACAACTGGTAACGATATTTATATATAAATGGTTGAAAAAAAAATAATAAAATTAAATTTATTCTTAAAGGATTTGGATTCGTGATTCGAAAAAACAGGATTCGAGTAACCGTGATTCGAATCATATTAGGTGATTCGGATTCGTGATTCGAATCGTTTTTACGAGGATTCGTCCCAGCTCTGGTACGGATACACTTTGTGCTTTCAAGCACCGTACACGGGGCACGCATTCGAAATTCAAACTGTGTAGCGAAAGGGTTGAATATGTTTTTGAACGAATATTTTAATATTTAAATAATTCAAATATTTAAATATATTTTTAATTAAATAATTGAATGCATAAATTTGACAAATTCTTAGCCTTAGTATATTTTAAACTTTATCTGAAATCATTGTTATTTCGAGTTATGCAAAGCCTGAAAATTTGGATTTGCCAGGCTTGCTTAACTCCGCCCAGCAAATCCATATTTTCAGGCATTTCTAAACCTTGAAATTTTACTTCATGCTCCACAAAATGTTCCACAACTATTAGAACCTTTAATGACAATACTGATTTCTTAAAGAAAATGGAAAACAAACACAATTTTGGTAATTGGTAATTTTTTTTTTCAACTTTTTATTGTCAAAAAAGGTTTAAACAGTTTTCGAACAAGGGCTTTCCACTCCCAGATTAAGCATGAAGTGAAATTTCGAAATTTTACTTCGTGCTCCCCCTGTATAAAACACTGATTTCAAGTGAAGTTCAAAATATACTGATTAGGTATCAGAGCTGGGATGAATCCTCAAAAACAGGATTCGAATCACGAATCCGAATCACCTAATATGATTCGAATCACGAATACTCGAATAAAGGATTCTTAAGTGAAAAATATGATTCGAATCAAAGATTCGAATCCTCACTTTTGAATCACGGATACAAATCCTTTAAAAATAAATTTTAATTAATTATTTGCAACCAGTAATATTTTATTCCATCAGTTTCTATTAATAAAAACGTTCATTTACCGACTAAATTTCTGATTATATAATAATTTTAATTAATGATGATATATGTGGTATTGAACTTCATTTTAAATCTGTGTTTTATACGCGTGGCGCATGAAGTAAAATTTCGAGTTTAGAAAAGCCGCGTGAAAATTTGTCTCGGGTCGCTGCGCGACCCTCGACAAATTTTCTACGCAGGGCTTTTCTAAACTCGAAATTTTACTTCATGCTTAGTCTGGGAGTGGACAATACTCGTTCTTAGAAGTTTCAAATTAAAGGATCACTCTAGATTACTAAGTTTATTACCATTTTACAAAGGATACAGCTTGAAGGACATGGTCTTCGGAGACCGAAGGACTACAGGGAATCGAAGTTTATTTACAAGAAAACAACGAATATCTGAAGGTTTACAGCATGGATAGGAAAGAAAATATCCAATTTTGAAAAAATATCAAATTTGGGTTGATTTTCGGTGCGTTTTCAACTTCACTTTAAATCAGTGTTTTATACGCGTGGCGCATGAAGTAAAATTTCGAGTTTAGAAAAGCCCCGTGAAAATTTGTCTCGGGTCGCTGCGCGACCCTCGACAAATTTTCTACGCGGGGCTTTTCTAAACTCGAAATTTTACTTCATGCTCAGTCTGGGAGTGGACCGTCAAGATTTTCTACAGGTCGAGATTTTCGATATTTCTAGATTTATGTCGATTTATTCACAGTTTGTTTTTGTATTAAATGCAGATTGAATACTAAATAAAAACGGTTTCTTTTTAGGAATAGAATATTCACCCATTACGAGCCGAGCAAATTATAAAGTTAACTCTAAAAGTTAATTTTAGGTAAAATTTTGCATCTTTTTCTATAATTTCAATAAATGATTTATTATATTACATACGTCGATTTTTTAAGAGTTAAATTTAAAATTCAAACGAGTGTTGTCCACTCCCAGACTAAGCATGAAGTAAAATTTCGAGTTTAGAAAAGCCCCGCGTAGAAAATTTGTCGAGGGTCGCGCAGCGACCCGAGACAAATTTTCGCGGGGCTTTTCCAAACTCGAAATTTTACTTCATGCGCCACGCGTAGAAAACATTGATTTAAAGTGAAGCTAAAAATGCACTGAAAACCAACCCAACTTCGATATTTTTTTCAAAATTAGATGTTTTCTTTCCTATCCATGCTGTAAACGTTCAAATATTCGTTGTTTTCTTGTAAAAAAACTTCGATTTCCTGTAGTCCTTCGGTCTCCGAAGACCATGGTTGGTCCTTCGAGCTGTAGCCTTTGTAAAATGGTAATAGACTTAGTAATCTAGAGTGATCCTTCAATTTGAAACTTCTAAGAACGAGTGTTGTCCATTCCCAGACTAAGCATGAAGTAAAATTTCGAGTTTAGAAAAGCCCCGCGTAGAAAATTTGTCTCGGGTCGCGCAGCGACCCGAGACAAATTTTCACGGGGCTTTTCTAAACTCGAAATTTTACTTCATGCGCCACGCGTATAAAACACTGATTTCAAGTGAAGTTAAAAATATACTATTAACGTTGGATATTTTTCATGGTTAAGTAACCAAACATGCATTCACAAATATTTGAATTATTCGAAAATTTAAATATTTATATTCAAATATGATTAATTTAGTGAATTAAATATTCATATTAGGATATTTAACTATTTGAATTAATCGAATTCGAATCCTAGCATTAGTAGCGACGATTCGCATTATTTAGGAGGATTTGAATCTGTGTATGAGGATTCGAATCCTTTTATAAGGATTCGATTCCTTTTATAAGGATTCGAATCCTTTTATAAGAATTCGAATCCTTTTATAAGGATTCGAATCATCTACGTCTGGATTCGAGTACGAATCCTTTTAAAAAAATGTAACGAATCCGGATCACGAATCCGTTTTCACTAAGTATTCGAATACCTCTTTTGAATTTTTGAATCCTCTAAAAGGATTCGAATCCGGGAATCGAATCCTGAATGATTCGAATCCTGCCCAGCTCTGTTAGGTATGTATGTTTATGATTTATAGAATTAATAAATATATTAAAAAAAAAAACGATATTGTTATGTCAATTGAGGTTATTTTGTCAATTTCAACATTGAAAAACATATTAGAAATTTTGGCACTTTCCAGTACAAACAATAAATCATTTTTAACTATAGTGACAGTCACAGTAAGTTGAGGTTTTGCTCACAGAGTGGCATCTAACCTAACTTGACAAAGCGAAATCTAACCTAACCCAACTTTTGGCATTTCATCACTTCCTACACTTACTTTCAACGTTTCTAAAGTCTGATATTTACAACTTTTTTTTTACGTATGTATCACTATGTTCACTAAATTAACCTAACCCAACTTTTGATATTTCATCACTTCCTACACTTATTTTAACGTTTCTAAAGTCGGTATTAATAATTGCTTTTGAAGTATGTATAATAATGTTTACTAAATGATAGTTAGTGACAACTAACCAGAGCTGTACCAAATACAAGTACAATTTAATTAAAAATAATCACAATTAATTCAAGAAACAGCACACTGCATTGACTTGACAGCTGTCAAAATCGTGTAATGCAAGTGGGCTTTAATTAAGTTATTATCTAATGTAACACAATTTCATAATTTAGTTAAGCTTGGTTAGGTCAAATGAAAAACTCTGAAACTAGATTAGGCTATTTGACAAATCGTAAGGTTGGGTGGTTGGGTTTTGTTATATATCAAATTGTAAAGATCTAAGTTCGAACTAAAATGTGAATTCTGTCAAAAAGTAATGAAACGTTAATAATCTTGCAAAATGTAAGTTTATGAACATTTAAAAAAAAAATTATTGAAAGTGGTAACTACTAAAAGTGGCACAAAGGGCCTAATGAGGCCTAAGTGCAGTGCAGAACTGCACAATCCCCTTTGCACCAACTACTAAAAGAAGTAAATAAGATTTTGAAGTTTCATGTCTTTTTGACATAATTCACACTTTTGACATATTCGACATTTAAAAAATATAAGTTTTATATCAATTTCTACATTTTATGTCACTTTCCACATTTTACGTCACTTTCCACATTTTACGTCACTTTCCACATTTTACGTCACTTTCCACATTTTACGTCAGTTCCTACATTTACATCACTTTTCACATTTTACGTCACTTTTCACATTTTACGTCACTTTTCCCTTTTTTCGACGCATCCACAATGACATATAAATCGGATTTAGCCAATATTTGATCTATAATGGCAATTGATACAAGTCGATTTTGGACTATAATGATACTTGACGTAGGTCGGCATTTGAACTGTAGTAACAGTTCACCTAACCTAATTTGACAGAGTGATATTTAACCTAACTTGACAAAGCAAAATCTAAACTAACCTAACTCTTGACGTTTCATCAGTTTTGACGTACTTTCGACATTTTAAGTCACTTTTTTACTTTAATTTTGAGCGTGCAGCTTTAGCTTTGATAGTTAGAGCAAAATTTCATAGATAAAAAGTGTGTAGAATTTGGTACAGTTTTTATTTGTTTTGACAGAAATAACACCACTGTCAACATAAAGGTGTAATCGCTTGTAGCTCGTTTGTTTTGACAGTCAGAGCGAAACTTCAAAGATGAAATTTGTATGCATGGATTTTAATCTACTTTTTACTTGTTTAAATGACTAATGTCAGAATTGAAAGAGTTGTCAAAACAAAGATTTCAAGTGCTATAACTGATCTGTTTTGACAGTTATATCAAAATAAACTCTTAAGTTTATTTTGATATAACTGTGAAAACAGACCAGTTATAGCACTTGTCATCTCTGATTTGACAACTCTTTCAATGCATTCAAATGTACTCGAGGCCATTTTGTGGTTCAAAAATGTGTCGCGTACAAGTACAAGTACTTGGAAATAAAGTACTCATGGACTGAGTATCGAGTACATGAAAAGTACTTTGCTAAGGATTTGCTGTTTCCATGCAATTATTTAAAAGCTGGCCATTATATAATAAACAAATAATCATTAATTTATAGGTGTATTATATGTAGATATAGATATAGAACATAAAACAAAATCAAAATACTAAAGAAATTGAATTGCTAGCAATAGAAACAGAACTTCCTTTAAATAAATCAGATAATAATTTCTTAGAAAAGTACAAATTCGCTAATTACCTTAGAAAGAAAAATAATACGAAATGTGATAATTATTATAATAACGAAATTAAAACAGCGAAATCTATTGTTCAACTTTCAAAACTACATAATTTAATTTTCACCAAAGCGGATAAAGGAAACACAATAATTGCAATGGATAAAAATGAATACATTAATAAAATAGAAACCTTTTTCTCAGATAATAACATCAAAATAATTAGTGAAGATCCGACTAAAAAAACATAAAAACTGCATTAAATAACTCTAGTGCGCTGTTTTCCGAAAAAGAAAAATATTTTTTGACAAACATGAACCCACAATCCCATAAATTATATGGATTAATCAAACTCCATAAAGAGAACAACCCAATCAGACCAGTTGTGTCATATGTTAATGCCCCATGTACCGAACTAGCTAAAAAGTTAAACAATATTATTATTGAATATACTAAATTCAAACAAAAATATTCAATTAAAAACAGCCTAGAATTAATTAATAACATCAAAGATATAGATTTGCCTAATACAACAAAACTAGTTTTATTTGATGTTAAGAATTTATTCACGAACGTGCCGCCGACCGAAGTTTTCACAATAATTAAAGATATGCTAATAAAAAACAACACAAACCCCATAATAAAATCGGAAATTCTAAACCTCCTAGAAATCTGATTGTCACAGAATTATTTACAATTTGGTAATAAATGTTTTCGCCAGAAGGAAGGCTTAGCCATGGGAAACCCACTGAGCCCCCTGATGGCGAAGATATTTATGAATAACTTAGAAGAAGGATTATCTCAATTGCCGGCCTTTAAGAAATGTGTTTATTGGTATAGGTACGTTGATGATGTAATTTTAGCGTTCAATGGCACCGACAGACAATTAGATTCGTTTTTACATTTAATAAATTTACAACATAAAAAAATTCAATTTACAAAAGAAATAGAAGTAGATCATTCCATTAATTTTTTAGACCTAAAGATAAAGAGAACTAATAACAAACACGAGTTTTCGATTTTTCACAAACCGACACACACAGACACGACGATTAATTATAAATCGAATCACCCCATGTCTCAAAAGTTAGCAGCTTATCATAGTATGATACCAGTGCCGCAATAAGGAGGGGGCCAAGGGGGCGACGGCTACAGGCGCATCAAGCAGAGGGGCGTCATCGAAGCTTGTGATACGAAATTTCGTAAATTTGAATATTCCCGAATATTCAAATACCACATTATTAAATCATTCACTTTTCCACATATTTGATTAATTTAGCTTTTTGAATATTTAAATATTTCAACAAATTAGGGTTAGAAAATGTCTAATATATTTTCTAAAACTAAACAATTTATAAATTCAAATAGTTTATTTGTTTAAAAATGTGACAAATTTGAATGTTTCATATTTGAATATTCACGTATATTCGGATTTCCAGCCCTATTTTAAACTTCATATTAAATCGGTGTTTTATACGCGTGGCGCATAAAGTAAAATTTCGAGTTTAGAAAAGCCCGAAAATGTGGATTTGCTGGGGCGCGACTCGCTTCGCTCGGGCGCAACAGCAAATCCAAATTTTCAGGCTTTTCTAAACTCAAAATTTTACTTCATGCTTAGTCTGGGAGTGAAAACCTACGTTTAAATATAATGTCAGTTATTCATGACATTTATTTATTAAGATTATAAGAAAACGTTACTCACACAGGCATAATTACAAACTGTTCGCCACGTTTGCCAAAAATAGACTATAATAGGAAATAGTCTATTTTTAGCGAACGTGGCGAACAGTTTGTAATTATGCCTGTGTGAGTACCAACACTTTATTATATTTTACCTACGCCCTATCTAGTAACCGCATCATACCACACTGTCATCTTGACAAGTATGAATGACATTACGTACACATGCACGTAATAGCTTTGACAAGTACATTACGTGCTGACAGCTGAACAGCTGATTGCTTACAGTACAACCAAATGACATTTCTTTGATGTACAGGGAGTTTTTCTTTAAAGTATACGTATTCCAAATCCAGTTTGTTTTTTTTTAATCTTTAGTTATTAGTTGTTTTTTTTTTTAGAGTTCAATTTGAAGCTCTAAACGGGTGTTTTCCACTCCCAGGCTAAGCATGAAGTAAAATTTCGAGTTTAGAAAAGCCCCGTGAAAATTTGTCTCGGGTCGCACAGCGACCCGAGACAAATTTTCTGGGCTTTTCTAAACTCGAAATTTTACTTCATGCGCCACGCGTATAAAACACTGATTTCAAGTGAGGTTCAAATATACAAAGAGTTCACAATATTTTAGTGATTTATACGCGTGGCGCATGAAATAAAATTTCGAGTTTAGAAAAGCCCAGAAAATTTGTCTCGGGTCGCTGCGCGACCCTCGACAAATTTTCACGGGGCTTTTCTAAACTCGAAATTTTACTTCATCCTTAGTCTGGGAGTGGAAAATACTTTTTTAAAGCTTTAAATTTAACTTAAAAAAAACAGGAAATATCCGCAATTGTTATATCAATTCCATGGTATGTCATTATTTTTATAAAATCACATTACTTTTTCTTAATTATTTTAGCTGTAAATTTTCTGACATCCGTTGATTTTTAAAATAGTAAAATTTGAAACTTTAAACTAGTGTTTTCCACTCCCAGACTAAGCATGAAGTAAAATTTCGAGTTCATAAAAGCCCCGTGAAAATTTGTCGAGGGTCGCGCAGCGACCCGAGACAAATTTTCTGGGCTTTTCTAAACTCGAAATTTTACTTCATGCGCCACGCGTATAAAACACTGATTTCAAGTAAGGTTCAAATATACAAAGAGTTCACAATATTTTAGTGATTTATACGCGTGGCGCATGAAGTAAAATTTCGAGTTTAGAAAAGCCCAGAAAATTTGTCTCGGGTCGCTGCGTGACCCTCGACAAATTTTCACGGGGCTTTTCTAAACTCGAAATTTTACTTCATGCTTAGTCTGGGAGTGGAAAACACTCGTTTAAAGTTTCAAATTTAACTATTTTAAAAATCAACGGATGTCAGAAAATTTACAGGTAAAATAATTAAGAAAAAGTAATGTGATTTTATAAAAATTATGACATAACATGGAATTGATATAAAAATTGCGGATATTTCCTGTTTTTTTTAAGTTAAATTTAAAGCTTTAAACAAGTGTTTTCCACTCCCAGACTAAGCATGAAGTAAAATTTCGAGTTTAGAAAAGCCCCGTGAAAATTGGTCGAGGGTCGCGCAGAGACCCGAGACAAATTTTCTGGGCTTTTCTAAACTCGAAATTTTACTTCATGCGCCACGCGTATAAAACACTAAAATATTGTGAACTCTATGTATATTTGAACCTCGCTTGAAATCAGTGTTTTATACGCGTGGCGCATGAAGTAAAATTTCGAGTTTAGAAAAGCCCAGAAAATTTGTCTCGGGTCGCTGTGCGACCCTCGACAAATTTTTACGGGGCTTTTCTAAACTCTAAATTTTACTTCATGCTTAGTCTGGGAGTGGAAAACACTGGTTTAAAGCTTCAAATTGAACTCTTTTCAAAATCAACAAATGTCGGTAAATGTACAGCTTTATTCCCTGTATATTATTCAAGTAGTAATTTAGTTTCCATCATTGTCATGGTACTATTAAAAATACCACTCTCGTTACGTAATATACTATTATTTTTAACTACCAACAAAATGTCGGAAATGTATCATAATCAGGGCCGTCCCTAGCAAGTGCGGGGCCCAGGGCAAAAAATAATGTTGGGGCCCCTTAAATATTTTTTTTTATAATTTGAAATCTGCAAAATAATATTGGATTTTGAAATTTAATTATAGTGACAAGACAAGAATAATAATTACTGTTTATTTGTTTTGCACAAGATAAATAAAACAAAGTAAAATAAACATGTATCTTTACTTAGTAGTAAAGCAAAAAACTACGAAAAACAATGTAAAATGTAAACAAATACAAGATTAAAAGTTTAAACATTTAACAAAAACAAAAAAATATATATCCAAAACATATAACATAAATATGATCAATAAAATCATAAAAAATAAAATAAAATATAATTTTTCAAATATCTGACAATATTTTTATTAGCTATATCTAAAATTATTGTCCTAAACTAAACGAAATTGGTTTTTCGTGCCTTTATTTCTGAAAATGCATTGATGATTTCATCAAAATTTAAACTTTCACACAACTCGTGCTCAATCGACAGTAATGTTAAATTGTTTAGTCTTTCCTGGCTCATACTAGTTCTCAAATAATTTTTGACTAATTTTAACTTTGAAAAACTCCTTTCCGATGCCGCCGATGTTACGGAAATTGTCAAAATTATTCGTAAAACTGTAAACAAATTAGGAAAGGATTCTCGAATTTGTGATATTTTTCTTAAACACTCTAAGGGTAACATTTTTATGGTGTCTTTGCAGAAAATTTCGCAAAATATCTTAAGTTCTTCAAATAATTCGCTACCACTTATAACACGGTTTTCGCCGTCACGTAGGATTACATCTAGGTCCGCACATTTCTTTTTTATATCATCGTCGCTTATTGTTTTTATTTGTGGGATGTTGTATAAAAATCCAAAATTTATTTCATGACTTTTTAATTGTGTAAATCTTTCCTCTACCGATACAACTGCTTGATCGACCACACAGAGGAAATAGTCCTGATAATTCAGGGTCTCCGGTTCTCGAATCTTCTCCTTCGTATTCATGTAGTCTTTTTCTCTGGCGTCTTCGGGTTTCTTTAAACTTTATTTCAATGTCATTTGCACTACAAATTTCACTTGCAACATGTTTTGCAGTAGAAAACCCAGTCTCTCTGAATTGAATCAGAAATGTTTTCAATCCGTTTAGTAGCGATACAGCCAAACTTAAATCCGGTTCGGTATTTTGTAGTGCTTTGCTAACCTTATGTATAGGAGGTCGTACCATATAATTAAGGATAATATAAATTCATAATTTATTCCATTTTCTGATAGACACTGTGCTTCGCTTTTAATTTTTGGGTCTTTTGTGGTTTCAGTAACTTCTTCCAGGGCGTCGCGTAACTCAAATATGTGAAACCTAACTGTCTTAACGGATTCATGTCGGCATTCCCACCTGGTGTCAGATAGGGGCTTTAATGTCGAATCTGGTATGTGCTTACAAAATATGGCCCATCTTTCAGCAGAGGCTGAGAATAAGGTATAAAACCGTTGAATTGTACCAAAAAATGTCATAGTTATCGCTACACTGCCAGCCATCTCGCCTAATGTCAAATTTAAGGAATGTGCCGTGCAAGGTACAAAAAATGCCCTTGGATTTTGTTGCAAAATTCTAGACTGAACACCTTTGTTTTTGCCAATCATATTGGCGCCGGTGTCATACGATTGCCCTCGACAATCATTTAAATTAATATTCATAATTAGTAATTGTGTTTGAAGTTCGTCGAATAAATTGAGACCAGTACTTTTTAGAACTGGTGTAAAACCTATAAAAAATTCACTGATTTTCACTTCGACACTAACTTCTACAATTCTAACTATAAATGTTAATTGTTCGATATGACTCCTATCGGTAGTACAGTCCATTTGAACGGAAAAATATTTGAAATTATTTCCTCTCTAACTTTTTTACTGAGCAATTCAATAATTTGATTTTGAATTCTTGGTCCTAAATAGTGGTCATTGGTTTCATTATTTTTAATTCTTCTTAAATGCTCTGCCATGCGAATGTCGAATTTTGAAACCATTTCAATTAGTCCTGGGAATTTCCCGTTATTTTTTGTGAATATCGTACAGTTGGAGCCACGTAAAGCGTCGTTGTGCTTGGCTAAATATTGAATTGATAATATAATTCTTTTTAAAACACCCAAAGATCTATTTCGCCATTTATTTGTCGTTGTTGAACAACGTCGATTGTTTGATCTTTATTGTGTCTTTTTTTCAATTCGATATATTTGCTTTGGGCTTTGTTGTGCAGCATAGATGTTTCGTGTTCTTTCAGTCTGTTTCCTATATGCTTCCAATCACAAATTCCTTCGTAGGCCAAACCTGATCTTGCACCCGTGTTGAAAAACAAGAAACAGTAATAGCAATATACTCTATGTTTTGATTTTGAGTACAGTACCCACTTTCGACAAATTTTTTCGCCATTTGGTAAACATCTTAAATAGTGGGATTCGTTAAACCTTCTTCCATAGTCGTCTACTGGAAAGTTAAAATCACGAACTTGCGTTGGATTATTGTTTACGAGAAACATCCTCATAGTATCAGTAACATTTAGTGGCCAATTTCCTAGATCATTTTCAAGACAGAAAACTCTTCTAGTGGTTTCACTTTCATCATTAATTTCATCACGTTTTTCTTCACACATTTCACTCTCTGCGCTTCTAGATGTAGTAGCCACACATTCCAGATTTGACGACTGTTCTTCTATATCAGTTTCACATATCTCATTTTCAAATTCATCATGAAGCTCACGGTTTTCTTCATACATTTCACTTTCTGTGGTTCCAGATGTAGTAGCCGCACATTGTAGATTTCTCGACTCATTTTCATTTTCAGTGACAGCACCGGTCTTTAGAAATTTGAGCATGCCTCCCCGTTGAAGATTTTGTATTTCTGTCTGTTTCTGTGCTTTTTTTCTTTTCTGCGAGCCACTCTCATATTTTCTACCACGATCGCGGTCTCTTCTCGTTTCTGAATTCATTTTAATACCCTAAAAATAATTATGATTTCAAGCAAAAAATTTGCAAATTTGCCTATCAAATGACAAACTGCATAAACTTATTAAACGTTTTTAAATGAAAATTACAAAGTTGGAAAATTAAGTTTGCAAGCTTTTCTGAATCTAGTTTTATCGGCGACTCAGAACAACTTGAAAAATTAATTTTCCAACTTTGTAATTTTCATTTAAAAACGTTTAGTAAGTTTATGCAGATAAAATTTCTGTAGCGATAAATTATCGCAACCGAATTTTTTTTATTTACAGTACTGCAAGAAAATACATACATATGTGACTAAATCGATGTTTTCATAGACACTGGACACTCGACACTACCACTCACTATTAACACTTAATGCAGGGTTTAGAAGACGTTTAACGTTTAGTGATTATCGTTTAGTGTTTAACGTTTAAGAAAATGATGCCATTCATACGAGAATGAAAGTATAACAATTTTAGGTTACTTTGCGCGTATCGACGTTGCCAACTATTTCATCACAGATTTTTGAAAATATTGTGTTCGAACTAGCAAGTTATAACAGCTGATCGAGAAATTCGGGCATCACTGTGCACACATGAGTCGGCGCAAAAAGTGTGCGCAGATCCATTTATGTTTAATGATATTGAATAAAAGTAGAAAATAGGCTATCCTTAAACACGAAACACTTAAATTCTTAAACAACGTTTGAACGCACCCGTAAGAACACGCTATTCCTATTCTATTAAACACGCTTAAACGCTTAAACGTCTTATAAATCCACCATTACTTTGTGTATGTTTTTTAATACTGCGCAACTCTACTGAAACCACGTTTTGCCACGTGTCCTTTGACTCGAGCCTAAAAAAACATAAAAACGGAGCGCAGCCTAAATGTTTGGTGCCGGCTCACGATCGTGCCTGCCGGTTCGCATAAGGCCGCGGGGCCCCCCAAGCGCGGGGCCCGGGGCCTGGGCCCCGCTCGCCCCGGTCTAAGGACGGCTCTGATCATAATTGTATAATGTATAATAATATAAGATTACTAATCACGAGAAACGTAACGTATCAAAATAAAATATCACAATAACCGAAACAAATCATAATTGATACAATACTCTCAAATAATGCCAATTTATATGTCGAAAATGACATTCCATTTCAGTCAGAGAAGTTTATTATTAACATAGATTGATGATATTTCAGTTAATGTCAATAATAAAAATCTGGAATAATTATATACAATACTGTTACGAATTCCAATCCATATGTCGAAAATGATATTTAATTATAGTCACAGAAAGTCATTATTGGCAGTATATGAGATATTATAATTGTCAAACACTTTCCAAAACTATCGTAACTGTCACAGAAGATCTATTAAAACTCGTCAGCTAAGGATTGTTAATGGTTTGATTAGGTTTTAGTGGCCATTTGACTATACTGACTGCCTATATCTTGAGAACCAACACTGTCGCGTTATATCAACGACAATTTTACCCACTACAAAAAAAATTATCAACCAACATTAAAAAGATACCAATGTTTATATAAATCGTCATCATCCTAATGTATGTGCTAGGCAGTGACGGCTCGCAGCCTAACTTCAGGGTCGGCCACAGCGCCAAGGCACACCAAATTTGAGGTTGGGATCGCGGTTTATAAATACAAGGAATCGCACAACACAGTCACCTTTCTATAACGGATACATATTACCTTGGGTCTCTGGCCTACCCTGAAGTAAGGCTACGAGCCGCCGCTTGTGCTAGGGTATGTGTGTATCTGTAAAAACTGTCAAACTAGAGAAACAAACAAGTCTTACAATGGTCATTATTGTGTTTAATATATTAACTGTCAATAGTGATTCGGAATACTCTGCTTTCGTTGTTGTTGTTGTTATTTCCACAATTTTTGCGTTTTACTTTTTCAAGCCAAGTTTTGACTTATCATGTTACTTTTGACATGGTATCTAAGAGCGTCAATTAGATAGATTGCGTATAAAGTGAAGTTAAAGTTAAAGTCATTGTGTTTTGTTTTACATTTTCGACATTTTTCCTCTGTATTTGTCAAGATTGTGACATGCGCACAAACCTGACATTTTTATGGATGTTAATGTAAGGTGGAGTGTGTGAATTTTGATACGGAATACATTTATTTTGTATGCAAAGGGGAAGTAAAAGGGTGGCACAGGGGAAACGAAAAGCCAACATATTTTTTTAAATATGTTATTTTTGGAAGTTGAGAATTTGTTTCTTATATACAGCTGAAACGTGTAATTATTACAAGCATGGTTCGGCGATATATATCATCGGATATATATCACATTTATTATGAGATATATCTAAATCAGTGAAACACACCAAGTGTTTTGATTAAAGATAAAGAATTATATTCAAAAATGTTTTACCACGGGTTAGGTGGGAAATTAATTAAACATATATATCGATGTTTATTAGCTCTGATATATATCATGGGTATTTATAAAATGCAAAAAAATATAAGCATCGCCCATCGCCGGGAACAATGCTCCAAAAGAGTTTAATTCAAACTGTATTTTAGAAGATACTGCTATTCAAACTTCATGGAATCTTCTTCTTCTAGAAGTTGATATATATCGAATCAATATTTTGATAAATATCATATTTCCGAACCTCGATTACAATTATGGATCTCTTTTGCTTAGGGGATAACAAACAACCTTAAATATTAGCGATCGTTTTTATTTCTTATAAATTTATAATACATTTAGAAAATGGGTAATTCCATATCAAATCAACACCGTCTTTTACCTTATCATCCCAGCTTTTTTTAAATTTTCTTGACATATTAAATTAACAAATAAAAGGCAAAACATCTAATTTTAGGATAAATGTTAAGTTGTTTTGAAGATGTACGCATTTAAGTTTCAGAAAATGAGTCAAAATCGCAAATCGCTAAATTCTTAAATTGCGATTACTGGTCTCCAAATTGAGCTAGAGATATAAAACAGGTCTAATTTTTTAGCACTTTTCATGAACTTTTCCATGACAATAAACCACTATTTTTTTTACATATTTTTGACAGTTGACGTTTATTGGACATAAGTCGGCGACGAAGTGTGTTTAATAGCATTTGTCAATAGTGACAGTTAACATTAGTTGACATTTAGTTTATAATGACACATGACATTTATTATGACTGTTAAGTTAGGGGGCGCCAATAGGATTTTTGACCCCGGGCGCAAGTTTTCCTTACTGCGGCGCTGTATGATACATAGGTTATTAGCAGTCCCCATGACACAAAGTAATTATGATAGGGAATTAAAAATAATATTTCAAATTGCTTACAAAAACGGATTTAAAAAATCAATAATAGAAAAATTAGTACAGAAAAAACAAAAATATAAATTAATACATTCCATTTACCCAATTATCAAAAACAAATCTACAGTCTGATTTATTGTGACACAGCACATATGTCCGTTATTAGTACAGATAGAAAAAAAAGTTAAAGACAATAGTTTTAGTATTTTTCATGATCTATTCAGAAGCATTGTCAGAAAAACAATTGAAAATCAAATAAACACGTGAAAGCTATTAGCTTCATTTTCTTTAATGGAACACCCTGTATATTTTGTTTAGTTCAAATAGGTAATAACCTTAGCTTTATAATGATACCACATAAGTACCCCTTCATTATACAAATAACGCGACAATTGCAAATAAATGAAATTTATCAGTTGCCATGGATAACAATTGACATAAAACAATTTGTTAACGCTTTAATGTCAAAGTGGTGTAGTAACTTCCCGTCTTGCGTGTTGTTGATTCAAATCTTTAGAGATGGGTGATAATTACTATTCTAATGATGAAAAAATGGATATGCTAAAGGTCTTCGTTAGATGCAACGATAATTCTAGAGAAGCTAGTATCACTTCTGGAAACATGTATCCAGAAAGAAGACAACCACATTATCGCACTTTTGCAAGACTTGAACAAAATTTACGGAGAAATGGGTGTTTTAATAATAAATTACGAAGGAGAAGACAAGAAAGAGAAGATAATAATGAAGTATTGATATTGGCCTATTTTAGACCACATCCACGTAATTCAATGCGCGAAGCAGTGGCTGACTTAGGAATAAGTATGCATAAAATATTTTCTATTCTGAGAAAACATAAAATGAGACCATATAAAATTAAGTTAGTACAAGGTTTAAAAGATGGTGATTCTGACAGGAGGATAGTATTCTGTAATTGGCTTAGCAACAATCAACATTTATTAAATTTAATTCTTTGGTGTGATGAATCAAATTTCAACAACAACGGAATCTCCAACCGAAAAAACGACCATTACTGGGATACTGAGAATCCACGTCAAATTCGAGAATGCAGATTCCAACAAAGATTTGCAGTTAATGTGTGGCTTGGTGTGTTAGGTGATACCATAATAGGACCATTTTTTTATAAGGAACGTTGAATGCGGAGCGATATGCCAACTTTCTTACAATAGAATTTGAAGATTATTTAGATGATATCCCCCTAGAAATACGTCGAGATATGTGGTTCCAACAAGAAGGAGCTCCTCCCCATAACGCAAGAAATGTCAAAGATATTTTGGAAAGAAAGTTTGGTTTGAAATTGATTGCAAATGGTGGCCCCATAAACTGGCCAGCAAGATCGCCAGATCTGTCTATTTTAGATTTTTTTATTTGGGGATTTTTAAAGCAAAAAGTTTATGTTACTCGTCCAGAAAATCTAGACGATCTGAAAAATCGTATTCGTATGGCATGTGGCCAAATAACACCACGGATGTTGCAAAAAGCACGACGAAATTTAATGAAGAGATGTGAAGAATGTATTGCAAACAACAGACGTCACTTTGAACAGACACTTTAAATAGTTATTCATGTCAACTGATAAATTTCATTTATTGGCAATTGTCGTGTTATTTTTATAATTAAGGGGTACTTATGTGGTATCATTATAAGGCTAATATTAATGCCTATTCGAAATAAACAAAATATATAGGGTGTTTCATTAAAGAAAATGAAACTAATAGCTTTCACGTGTTTATTTGATTTTCAACTGTTTTTCTGACATTACGATTGAATAGATCATAAAAAATACTAAAACTTTTGTCTTAATTTTTTTTTCTATCTGTACTAATAACGGACATATGTGCTGTGTCACAATAAATCAAACAGACTGTATAAAAAACTACTCTTCATTAACATTCACAGGAAACAATAGTATTAAAATAGTGAAAATGTTAGGAAAAATTAATATTAATATAGCATACAGGACAAATAACACCTTAGGAAAAATAATTAAAAACAACAAACAATCAAAAAAATAAAACTCAACAAAGTAGCGTCTATTTACTAACTTGCAAAGACTGTCCCAAGAAATATGTAGGACAAACCGGAAGATCGTTTCAAGAGAGGATAACAGAACATTTAACCAGCTTCAAACAAAAGAAAACAAACACCACATACTCCAACCACCTCATCGAAGAAAACCACCACTTCGATGAAAATTTCCAAGTCCTACATCTAGAAAGGAAAGGTGGGAAACTCAACATCATGGAGTGTTTAGAAATCAATAAAAGAAAATTTTCAGGACATCTTCTAACGATCAAGCAGATTTGACTAATTCCCTCTTAAATTTACATTTTTTTGAAAAACCCACCCCCCCCATAAACATTGTATATATACCCGACCCGACAAATTGTATTTATCATTTCTTCGCCTGAAGAAGCCACAGTGTGGCGAAACAATTGTAGCTTTATTACAATATATATTTGAAAGTGTTTAAATTGTTTTATTTATATAAAAGTATTATAGATTTGATTGTTTTGGTTTAAACAGACATTTCGTTGCTATACCTGTGCTTTGAAAGGTGTCAATTGTATATTTGTATTTTGACAAGTAATGTCACGCTTGGAAATTGAATTCTTAAAACTAGTTTTGAAAGTAAAATCCTCAAACTTCAGTGTCAGAATTAATTAAGTAAAATGAGTAGTGACGAAGAACAATTAACACCGCCGCTGTTTGGTCATAGGAAAAGCAGGGTGTTAAACACGTTTTGAAAGCTGCATTGAATACTCATACCTTGCATTTACTCACCCTGCGGGCTCATAAATGCAGTTTGGTATACGCATGCAATACGAAGCTTGCAAAACTTGTCAAACAATCTACTATTAATTTTTAAACATAATTTATTTTTAGGTTTTCTGAAAGGATTTTCTGTTTTTGTGGAATTACTTAAAAACAAGCCATTAGACAAAACAAAAACAAAGTAATATTGATTTATAGGTGTATTTATAGGTTTGATTGTATGGTAGACTCAAGGACGTTTAACTTATGCATTTTTTATATGTTTAAATCGAATAATCAATAAAAGTCTAGTAATACAGTAAGAAAATTTATATCAATTTCAAACCCTGTCTTAAAAGAGTTTAAAAAGACATTTATAAATCTATATATGGGAGGTAAACTACACTAAGTCATTTTTTTTTAAATAAAACATTATATACTGCTTAAATCAGGATTTTCTACTTTATCGAGAGGTAAACTGCACTGTAAAATTTCAAAAATGTGACCTGGTGTAGTTTACCTCCTACATACAGATATGAATTGTAATAAAATTGTAAATTAAATAGAAGATTACTCAGCATAATGAATATTTGAAATGTGATTTAAATAAAATATAAAAAAAATAATCACAATTTTTTGATAACAATATTTAAATATACCTATCTTTATTACAACATAAATCATACAAATATTCTCAGTTTTTCGAGTTCGAAAATTGGCAGTAACTCAAAACTGGTGTACTAATTTTACATACTGGCCCAAATCATTTAATTTAATTACAAACTCAACACACGATTATGCCTATAATTAGATACTCCGTGACGAATGTAAATAATTGCGTTATCATTACATCATTATGTAAGAGTATAAAATTAATATAATTGGAAGGTTCACTACATTGTCTTATAACTTATGATTGCATACTTTATTCGAGTAATTAGCATGTGAAACAATAATAACCCACAATCGAACGTATCCCCTGTTTAAAGGTAAAAGTTATTAAGTGATGTTGATATCCAGTGTACTTAATTATATTTACTTTTGAATCAAGAATACTTGTACGCGTTATTCAATGCTTTTACCTTTAAACTGAGTATGTGACCCAGCTAGTGATTTTCAATTGCTTTCTGAAAAAGGACTAGTAATGTTGATTTAAATTGTGCAAAAGATAAAAATATAATGCATTGATACAGTTTGTAATGATTCGACCCTAGGTATTGTACAAATTTATAATTTGTATTATTATTTACGTTGTGTCGTGTAGTAACCCTTTAATTTTTTTACCAGGTTCGTTGTTTGTGTCAATATGCATTATCATAAATACTGCATCTTTCTTCCCTTTTAATTTGTCTAGGAGGATGTGTAGACAATAAATAAAACAGGATATGAGCTTAACGTATGCAAAGTTTATTAACCTTTCATGAATTTCTAATGAATTGGTATGTCTTATATTTTTTATATTCACAAAATATGTTATCAAACGTTTGTGCTTAGAAGCCATGTGCATTTATTTAAACTCAAAAATTCTAAGACTCTACTTGTGGGAGCAAAATTAACTAGCCCCTGCATTTACATTACGAGATGGGAAACCCACAAAAACCATCCCGGAGTTAGCATCACACACACGACACACTTGCGATTAGTTAGTGGGACAATCTCTCAAATCAGCCTTACGACCTTTCACCTCGGTTCACTCATAATCGAATTAGTCATTCTTGTGATTAGTTAGTAGGACATTTAGCGCAATACTAACTCAGATTAGCCTTACAGATCAATCGATTGGGTCGATTAGTTAGTAGGACATACCTTGTTTTCTCGCTCAAGTCGGCCTTACACATCAACCACCATACATCCCTCATTCATGAGGTTAGTTAGTAGGACATTTAGCGCAATACTAACTCGGATTGGCCTTACACATCAATCAACTATGTCAATTAGTTAGTAGGACATACCTCGTTTTCTTGCTCAAGTCGGCCTTACACACATACATTCCTCATTCGTGTGGTTAGTTAGTAGGACATTTAGCACAATACTAACTCGGATTGGCCTTACACATCAATCGACTGGGTCGATTAGTTAATAGGACTTACCTCGTTTTCTAGCTCAAGTCGGCCTTACACATCAACCACCATACATCCCTCATTCGTGTGGTTAGTTAGTACAGCATTTAGCGCAATACTAATTCAGATTGGCCTTACACATCAATCGACTGGGTCGATTAGTTAGTAGAACATACCTCGTTTTCTTGCACAAGTAGGACTTACACATCAACCACCCTCATTCTTTTATTCTTTCTTGTTTTCTAAATCATTCGAACAATTCGTTATTTACCCATATATTCTGCACACTTCTTTCTCTCCCCCTATCCTTCCCTTTTCCCAGATGTTTAAATTATTTCGCTGGTTTTGTTTGTTTGATTTCAACTTAGTCAGTTTGATGTAGAATTAATTTTACTCTTACGTAATGGTCTCTCCAACGTTGTACATCACTTAACTCTTTATCAACATTAATTCACTAACTTAAATCCCAATGAAACTTCCCATTCTCAACTGCCCCCATTCCCATCTAGATACCCACTGTCTTCGTCCCCGTCCAAAAACTAACTGATTTTTGGAATCGTTTTCCCATCCATCTTTAACGTCAACGTAATTTCCCTGACTTCGCACACTCGTTGTGTTTGCGTTCGTTAAACCCTGAACTGAATCTTTCTGTATATGTTAGCATTTCTCCACGCTCCGGAACTTGTTTATTATTTTAAGGCGATGCTGCATTTGTAATTTCTCTCACACAAAAAAATTTGATCGACTAATGTTATTCTTGTATTAACTGGATATTGATTTTTCCTTATTATCTTCTTATATGATTTTTGTATTAAGATTTTAATTCAATATCGTCAAAAATAATATTTGCACACGACCCCTACTGACCTATTACAAGTTGAGAATTATGTTTGGTTTATTGATAGTAGAAAGTGTATTCATTTTGTTCTTTTAATATTGATTACTTCTAAAATGTCACTGCTTGAAGAAATGGTTATGTAAAAAATATAAGATAAACCATGAGATAGTATGTTGAGACATAAACAACCTCAAATGTTTGCAGAAAAAGATTAAGCATGAAGTAACATTTTGGGGCTTTTCTGCGCTTAAAATTTTATTTCATGCACCAGACATATAAAACACTGATTTAACGTGAAATTCAAAATATAGGAGTATAGTTTCAACTTCGGTGTTCCGTACGTGTGGTGCATGAAGTAAAATTTGGAGTTTAGAAAAGTCTGACAATTTTGAGACTGTTCTAAATTGGAAATTTTACTTCACACTTAATCAAAGAGTGGCAACACTTGTTAAAAGATTTAAACTGAATGCTTTGGCCCAAATATAAACCAAAAATGTGAATTTGGTGCACAAGGGGCCAGTTACATTGAATTCAATATAACTGGCCCCGTGTTGGGCGCCAAATTGTAAAAGCTATTATGCATATTTCTTTTTATTATCAATTCCGTAAAGAAAGTAACCTTTGGTTAACTCTTTTTTTCAATTATTATTTCAGATTGACTGGTTGGATCCATGGATAATAGGCCTATTCACATTCCACATAATGGTGACGATGATGGCGTTATCTACAAGGAATTATGGCAATTTCCAAGCGCTTTTATTCTTCTTTCTCTGTAACGTTAAAGTAACTACACACATAACAATTTATATTATTGATGGTCCTTTTTTTAGTGCTGCTTGTGTATTTCTCAGAGAGCATAAACGAGATGGCCTCGAATAACTGGAAGATATTCTCTCGGCAGCAATATTTCGACAGCAACGGCCTATTTATATCCATCGTGTTCTCCATACCGATCTTACTCAACTGCATGCTCATGGTCGTAAGTACATGAAAACGATAAAAATTGTAATAGTACAAACAGGATTATATTCTAATTAAAATAAATACATGGAGATAAGGAAAATACATAACTTTTTTATACCACTTTTATTTTACTTCTGTGACTAGTTTTAATTACACAGTAATCATTATCAAACTAATGCCTGTTTGTACCTCAGTTTAACTTAATCAGTGATTAGTACTTCTTAAAAATTCAACAATATTACACAAATTATTTACTTAATCCTAAGTATATACAAATTTATAACGTTTTTATATTCTAAGAGTCGGAGGTTTAATCAATGATTCGTGGATAATTAAAGTGAAAAGTCGTGCAAATGCACCACGAAATGAACGCCTCCAAGATTTAAAAAAAATACGCAGTAAACACAATCAGCTTTATTAATAGAATCATAGCTAATACGGTGGGTCCTTTGATAAGTATGGTAAAAGTCAGAGCTGGGCAGGATTCGAATCCTTTTAGAGGATTCAAAAGAGGCATTCGAATACTTTCGTTAAACAGGATTCGTGATCCGGATTCGTTACATTTTTTTAAAGAGGATTCGAATTCGAATCCAAAAGGATTTGAATATTTATAAAAGGATTCGAATACTTACAGAAGAATTCGAATACTTATAAAAGGATTTGAATCATCAAAAATAATTTCAGACATATAAAACACTGATTTAACGTGAAATTCAAAATATAGGAGTATAGTTTGAACTTCGGTGTTTCGTACGTGTGGTGCATGAAGTAAAATTTGGAGTTTAGAAAAGTCTGACAATTTTTAGACTGTTATAAATTCGAAATTTTACTTCACACTTAATCAAAGAGTGGCAACACTTGCTAGAAGATTTAAACTGAATGCTTTGGCCCAAATATAAACTAAAAATGTGAATTTGGTGCACAAGGGGCCAGTTACATTGAATTCAATATAACTGGCCCTATGTTGGGCGCCAAATTGTAAAAGCTATTATGCATATTTCTTCTTATCCTGCCCAGCTCTCAAGATTTTAAAAAAATACGCAGTAAACACAATCGCTTTATTAATAGAATCATAGCTAATATGTGGGTCCTTTGATAAGTATGGTAAAAGTCAGAGCTGGGTAGGATTCGAATCCTTTTAGAGGATTCAAAAGAGGCATTCGAATACTTTAGTTAAACTGGATTCGTGATCCGGATTCGTTACATTTTTTTAAAGAGGATTCCAATTCGAATCCAAAAGGATTTGAATATTTATAAAAGGATTCGAATACTTACAGAAGAATTCGAATACTTATAAAAGGATTTGAATCGTCAAGAATAATTTAAATTAATTGTGAGTATTAACATGAAAAATTTGTTTTGTGTGTTTTTAAATTTCTCGTTAAATCACTGTTTTATATGCGTGGCGCATGAAGTAAAATTTCGAGTTTAGAAAAGCTACGTGAAAATTTGTTTCGGGTCGCTGCGCGACCTGAGACAAATTTTCTACGCGGGGCGTTTCTAAACTCGAAATTTTACTTCATGCTTAGTCTGGGAGTGGAAACGCTCGTACGAAACTTCAAACTGATGGCTTTGATAAGAACATTAAATGACTGAAAATGTTTTTAATGATAATAACTTAGTTTTCAAAATTTTGTTTAACATTATTTGAAGTAAAACTGACATGGTAGTCACAATGTGAAATGTTTAAGTTTTCCGACATTTCCCTGATTCAAGATTTTTTTCCCTGACCTTTTAATATAACTTTCTACTGTGGGAAACCCCCAGTTTGTTAAATTGTTTTCGTTGTTTTTCTCAATAATTAAGTTAGTTTTATAAAGTTTTACGTGCTTTGTAATTTTTATGATGCCTGTTGATTTTGACAAATTTAATAATATCATATGGCGTTTTTCTTAGTGTTTTGGTCCATTTGAATAAAATACCATGACTTTTCTCTGACTTTCCCGGTTTTAATGATATTCAGCGAATTTTTTATTTACGTAATTTTCAAGCATTCGTCGATTTTATGATAGAGTTCAATTTGAAGTTTTGAATGAGTGTTTCCACTCCCAGACTAAGCTTGAAGTAAAATTTCGAGTTTAGAAAAGCCCCGGGGCTTTTCTAAACTTGAAATTTTACTTCATGCGCCACTTGTACAAGACACTGATTTAAAGTGAAGTTCAAAAACACACAAATACATCTTTAATCAGAGTAACATAGATATTTAGTCTGTTATCTACGATGTTCAGTGTTAATAATAAATAATTAGGTTTTGAATATTTTTGTTAAAACAACTGATAACGATATTTATATGTTAATGGTTGCAAAAAAATAATAAAATTAAATTTATTTTTAAAGGATTTGTATTCGAGATTTCAAAAAACAAGATTCGAATCTTTGATTCGAATCATATTTATCTCTTACTAATCCTTTATTCGAGTATTCGTGATTCGAATCATATTTGGTGATTCGGGATTTGTGATTGGAATCCGTTTCACGAGGATTCGTCCTAGCTCTGGTAAAAGTCTATGAAATGGTTATACAATCCATTTGGTAATATGACATCTCAAAAGATCCAGTCTTCAAACCCCCTCAGGCCAAATTTCAAGCAGAAGTGACATTAAGTTCACATTTGGCAGAACTGTGCAGGATTCGAATCATTCAGGATTCGAATCCTTTTAGAGGATTCAAAAGAGGTATTCGAATACTTTAGTGAAAACGGATTCGTGATCCGGATTCGTTACATTTTTTAAAAGGATTTGTATTCGAATCCAGACGTACATGATTCGAATCCTTATAAAAGGATTCGAATTCTTATAAAAGGATTTGAATCCTTATAAAAGGATTCGAATCCTTATAAAAAGATTCGAATCCTCATACACGGATTCAAATCCTCCCAAATAATTCGAATCATCGCTATTAAGGCTAGGATTCGAATTTGATTAATTCAAATAGTTAAATATTCTATTTGAATATAAGTATTTAAATTTTCGAATAATTCAAATATTTGTGAATGCATATTTGGTTACTTAACCATAAAAAATTTCCAACCTTAATAATATATTTTTAACTTCACTTGAAATCAGTGTTTTATACGCGTGGTGCATGAAGTAAAATTTCGAGTTTAGAAAAGCCCCGTGAAAATTTGTCGAGGGTCGCTGCGCGACCCTCGACAAATTTTCTACGCGAGGCTTTTCTAAACTCGAAATTTTACTTCATGCTTAGTCTGGGAGTGGACAACACTTGTTCTTAGAAGTTTTAAATTGAAGGATCACTCTAGATTACTAAGTTTATTACCATTTTACAAAGGCTACAGCTCGAAGGACCAATCATGATCTTCGGAGACCGAAGGACTACAGGGAATCGAAGTTTTTTTACAAGAAAACAACGAATATCTGAAAGTTTACAGCATGGATAGGAAAGAAAACATCTAATTTTGTAAAAATATCAAAGTTGGGTTTGTTTTCAGTGCATTTTTAACTTCACTTTAAATCAGCGTTTTATACGCGTGGCGCATGAAGTAAAATTTCGAGTTTAGAAAAGCCCCGCGAAAATTTGTCTCGGGTCGCTGCGCGACCCTCGACAAATTTTCTACGCGGGGCTTTTCTAAACTCGAAATTTTACTTCATGCTTAGTCTGGGAGTGGACAACACTCGTTTGAACTTTAAATGTAACTCTTTTATAAAACCGACGTATGTAATATAATAAATCATTCATTGAAATCAGAAAAAGATGCAAAATTTTACCTAAAATTAACTATTAGAGTTAACTTTATAATTTAATGGGTGAATATTCTATTCCTAAGAAAAATCGTATTTATTTAATATTAAAGTTGCATTTAATATAATAACAAACTGTGAATAAATCGACAAAAATCTAGAAATATCGAAAATCTCGACATGTAGAAAATCTTGACGGTCCACTTCCAGACTAAGCATGAAGTAAAATTTCGAGTTTATAAAAGCCCCGCGTAGAAAATTTTCACGTGCGAAATTTTACTTCATGCGCCACGCGTATAAAACACTGATTTAAAGTGAAGTTAAAAACGCACTGAAAACCAACCCAACTTCAATATTTTTCAAAATTGGATGTTTTCTTTCCTATCTCTGCTGTAAACCTCAAGATATTCCTTGTTTTCTTGTAAAAAAAACTTCGATTCACTGTAGTCCTTCGGTTTCCATAGACCATTTATGGTCCTTCGAGCTGTAGCCTTTGTAAAATGGTAATAAACTTAGTAATCCAGAGTGATCCTTTAATTTAAAACTTCTAAGAACGAGTGTTGTCCACTCCCAGGCTAAGCATGAAGTAAAATTTCGAGTTTAGAAAAGCCCCGCGTAGAAAATTTGTCGAGGGTCGCGCAGCGACCCGAGACAAATTTTCACGGGGCTTTTCTAAACTCGAAATTTTACTTCATGCGCCACGCGTATACAACACTGATTTAAAATGATGGTCAATAACACATATATCTTCATTATTTAAAATCATTATTTAATCAGATATTTAGTCGGTCAATGAACAATTTTGTTAATAGAAACTGATGGAATAAAATGTTACTGGTTGCAAATAATAGATTTAAATTTATTTTTAAAGGATTTGTATCCGTGATTAAAAAATGGGGATTCGAATCTTTGATTCGAATCATATTTTTCACTTACGAATCCTTTATTCGAGTATTCGTGATTCGAATCATATTAGGTGATTCGGATTCGTGATTAGAATCCTGTTTTTGAGGATTCATCCCAGCTCTGACATTTGGTAATCGTTTGAAGTGAGTGACATAGCAGTTTCTGCAAAAAATGGAAAAACACGAATTCCGTGCAGTGACAAAACAATTTTACACAAAATTACATGAATTGTGCTTAAATTAATTGCTCATCCTTCCTGTTTCAAAACTAAAAAAATTGGCTAGATGGAAGAAAATTCTCGTCGATTAATATCCGAATAATTATTATACAGACTTTCAGACAGTGTATTTTTTCAACGGTACTAAATAATTGGAAACTCTCTGGATTAAGTGTATAGCCCTCAAAGACGACTATGTTGAAAAATAAAATAGATTTCTTTCAACAAAAAATTGCTTTACTGGCTTTTTTACCAAACTAATCAAATGACCCACAAATCTAAATAGTTTAATGCTAGTTATCTATGAAACCCGTACAAACATGATACAATCATTTCGTATTAATAACAAAATTTACATGTTATTTGTTAGTTTTGAACTATTGATAGAATGAACGTGGCAATGTCGGATTTTCATGTGTACCAACTGTATTCTAATTAAATTTGAACCATTTAGAAGTTATATTATATTTTTTACATGTGTGAAAATGTGTTTCTTCCACTGAATAATTTCATTGAAAAACTAGTGCAAAAGCGCTACGCGACCAAATCAAATTTTCAGGCTTTTCTAAACTCGAGATTTTACTTCATGCACCTATCGTATAAAACACGGATTTCAAATGAGGTTCAAAATATAGTGCCTAGGTACACACATTTATAAATCTTGAATAAATCATAGCATTATAATTAAATAAATTCCTTTTGCTATGGCATTTGAGGTTCGTGTTATACATCACGGATCTCGTGCCTTAAACTAGGAGTATGATGTTATTAAATTACTAGTTGTAAACTAACTATAGTAATTCACTAAAATGTTTCATTAATACGAAAATGTTATTATTATCCTTAGTACGGTGTTAAAGCTATATGCTAACATCTATTAAAAAGGCATTTAGTATTTATTTTTTTATTTGAATGAAATCCTGTTAATATTTTATAATTATACTTTTCTGTTGTTTTTTTTTTTATTAATTTTTATTATAGGGTCAATGGTTATATCAATCGACGCAGCTTATGAAAAATTTAAAATTAGCCCAACTGCAGGAGTTAAAGCGCAAAGAAAAGGAACAAAGTCGGGTGAAGAGTGATTGAAAGAATGTGATAAATGCTCCCAATAACGAAAAGATAGTGAAGGCTTTTAATTTTTATTTTTTTACACACACCAACACATATTATTATACAGCATTTTTTTGTACTTTAGAGCTTAAATAAGACAAATGAGATACTTAAATTTTCGGTATTGAAAGAGAGAAAAAAAATAGGTAAGCGTTCATGATATATATGGCTTAGATTTAGTTACCAGACATATATCGAATATTAGCATACATATATATATATATATATTTTTATACACCCCGCCCCCCCCAAGAGAAATGTTTCTTTTGTTTTTATTTCAATTGACTTTTGAAAAAATGGGAAGGATGAAAAGAGGAAACTAGTCAATTAAAAAGAGAATTATCCGATGCCATAGGACGTATAAGAATAAATCGTTTGATTTTGATACACATACAGTAACGTTGTTTTTGTGCTTTATCTTGCTAGGTTGTAATATTGTGTAAACGAGACTGAGGAAATAACCTTCGAATTATATTATTGAATAAATTATATACGGCTTGTGACTAGTTTTGTATTTTATTTATAATTCAACCTAATAAAAATATGTAGTTGTCAACCAACCAACACGATCAATTGTCTCCTAAACTGATTTATTGCTGTTTAAACCAGCAATAAAATAAAAGAGATAAAACAAAAAATCTTACAGCCTCTGTCCAGTGTCCAATTTAAGATTTTTTGATAAGAAAAATGCCATGTATAATAACAAGTCGCATTCAACAGACCGATCGGTGGCCAAACAAATTAGTAAGTATCTGCTAGATATAAACATTTGGGAACTTATATGATTCATCAACTACTAAGTTATCTAATACAGCTTCAAACGAGTGTTTTCCACTCCCAGGCTAAGCATGAAGTAAAATTTCGAGTTTAGAAAAGCCCCGTGAAAATTTGTCGAGGGTCGCGCAGCGACCCGAGACACATTTTCGGGCTTTTCTAAACTCGAAATTTTACTTCATGCGCCACGCGTATAAAACACTGGTTTCAAGTAAGGTTTAAATATACATAAATTGACAATATTTTGGTTTTGTACGCATGGCGCATGAAGTAAAATTTCGAGTTTATAAAAGCCCAGAAAATTTGTCGAGGGTTGCTGCGCAACCCTCGACAAATTTTCACGGGGCTTTTCTAAACTCGAAATTTTACTTCATGCTTAGTCTGGGAGTGGAAAACACTCGTTTGAAGCTTTAAATTGAACTTTAAAAAAGAAACAACGAATATCTAAAGATTTACAACAAATAGGTGGAACTTGAAATACTTATAATTTAAAGAAAAACTCCCTGTATATATTATATATATTTATAATAATTGTAATTCATAATTATATAATAAAAATAAGTAATAGAAATGAGACAAGCAAAAACATTTGAAAGTTTGTCGATTGAAATTAAAATCGTGAATATTTGTTTATCCAGTTCACTTGTCTACTGAAATTTAATACCCATTCATTTGCCCGGCGCTATTTAAATAAACAAAACTGATGAAAAGAGGAAACTAGTCAATTAAAAAGAGAATTATCTGATGCCATAGGACGTATAAGAATAAATCGTTTGATTTTGATACACATACAGTAGCGTTGTTTTTGTGTTTTATCTTGCTAGGTTGTAATATTGTGTAAACGAGACTGAGGAAATAACCTTCGAATTATATTATTGAATAAATTATATACGGCTTGTGACTATTTTTGTATTTTATTTATAATTCAACCTAATAAAAATATGTAGTTGTCAACCAACCAACACGATCAATTGTCTCCTAAACTGATTTATTGCTGTTTAAACTAGCAATAAAATAAAAAAGATAAAACAAAAAATCTTACAGCCTCGGTCCAGTGTCCGATTTAAGATTTTTTGATAAGAAAAATGCCATGTATAATAACAAGTCGCATTCAACAGACCGATCGGTGGCCAAACAAATTAGTAAGTATCTGCTAGATATAAACATTTGGGAACTTATATGATTCATCAACTACTAAGTTATCTAATACAGGGTGGTCCTCGGGAATCGGATGGTTTCATACTTCAGTAAGCTTGGTTGGCTTGGTTTAATTTATTTTTTATTTTTGTGAAACTAAAATATTTTTTGTGTTATACTTTTTTACATTGAAAAAATCACGTCTTGTATATATTGGCCATTAACGCTGATGCACGATTTCAGCTGCTCTCAAACACTTCAAACAGCATCTGTCAACACCTGGCGAAATTTGTGTATTTCTCCCGAATGTTAGTCCTCAAATCTACAAGGGATTGTCACACTTGTCCACATATACTTGGAACTTGATCTTCACATAAAAAACAACTAAAAACTAAATATTTTGTGGGAAATCAATCACACGAATGCTACAGTTTTTTTCCATTCAATTCAAATGAAGTCAGTTGATTTTGAGCTTTTAAAATTTTGTTAATTGTTTGTATTTCGTTTTGAATGTTAAAATATAGATGGTGTATTTCTTATTCATCATTGTTTTGATTTACTTATTTTTTTAGAATATAATTTAACCTTATGCACTTACATAATTTGAGCTTTCGCGATTTTTTCAACAATTGTTTAAATATCTTATCCTGTTACAAAGCATGTTCATTTTGTATAACTTCTATGAAAATCAATTCTTCAGATTATTTTTTAATGGTATAATTAAATAGATAAATACAAGGTGATCACACGAAAGCTCGAAATTTTGGGAAGATCGTAGCCAATCGTGCATCAACGTTGATAGCCGTTATCTATGAGACGTTATTTTTTCAACGTAAAAAACGTATAACCAGAAAAAAATCCTTTAGTTTTACTACGTTTCTACAAAAATTAAATCAAATTTGACTGCGTTCAGGGGCTCCCACACACGTGGGCACAGGAGGGCGCTTAAACTTTACAATACTTTAGGATTTTATACGCGTGGCGCATGAAGTAAAATTTCGAGTTTAGAAAAGCCTAATTTGGATTGGTCGCTACGCGACCAATCCAAATTTTTAGGCTTTTCTAAACTCGAAATTTTACTTCATGCTTAAGGGGATTATTGCAGTGTAACACGCCGATCGTGTTGGAAAGACCCACATAGTTTAGAGTAGCTCATCCGATGCCAAATTTACAGCACAAGTGGGGCGAATACAGTCAGAGAGAAAAGCGGCAGTTCGCTGTGCATTTGTGCATTGCTCCGAAAAAAAGCGCATAAAAAAGACGGATCGAAGGAAAGTGTCGATTCGTATTATTTAAACACGCTGATAATACATACAAGCTATGTATTGTTTTCAATTCGTTAGAAAGCGTTATCAGATCCTGTGTTATTTTTCGGTATGATCCTGTGTTATTTTTCGGTATTTACAAAACTGATGATTCTTATTCTTGTCATTATAACACATTATTTTTACTTTTATGACTCCAGTTTCGACAGCCGAACAAACTATGTGTTTTATTTTATTAAATTATAGATTATTTCTTAAAAATATAATAATAAAATAATTCATGTTCATAAGCTCATTGTGAATATTTATATGCCGGACATATATGAAAAAACGGAACATAGGATTTTCAATGATATTTTTTAAATGGGAATATTATCTTCGCTAACTGCTATTGCCATGAAAATAATGTGTATTAATTTGGCCTCTGCCAAATTGGGTAAATACCCCAAATTTTGGGGAGAATTTCAATTTATATTCGTTCAAATATTCTAGTTTTTATGAATGCAACAAATAAATAATAGATTGCAAAAATTAAACGGAAAGCTGCCCTGTTTTTTTAATGTTTAGTACAGGGTTTACAAAATGATGATGTGTATAAATGGGCTCAGTCAACTTAGCCCCCCGAAGTTCGCCACAAAAATTAGAGCTAGCGCCATTTAGACAAGAAAACTACGGGGATTTGAACTCCCCCCGAGTTTGGATTTTTTAAGTTTTTTTACACTATTCGGATTCCTCAGAGCTAGCGCTACCAATTTAAATGCCAACGCCACTCCCACAACCCCAAAAAAATGATAAAACATTTTTAACCCTGGCCCCCTAAAATGAGATGTTTTTAATCAAATTGGGTGGAAAATATAACTTAGAGCTAGCACCAATAGAATATGACAAAAATTCTCTCAAAAATATCAGGTAAAAAAAAGTTCACATCCAAATTTTGATGCGGGAGCTTTCAGATCCTGTATGCGTATTACCATTTACTTCCTGAATTTTTTTTTTTTTTTAGGGGCAGGAAACGGAAGTTAGGGTTATTTCTGGCCTAGCACCGCAGCCGTGTGGCTTATTGTACTTCTTCCGTTACCGTAGTTAATCAAAAAGCTCTGTCTCCTTGGCCAGTCCCAGCAGCCTTTCGATCATCTTTCCCTTCGGGAAGTGGCTTGGATTCCCTTGGACAAGGTTTGCTTCCCTCCAGGTGGAAAGTGCCTCGCACTCGAATAGTACATGTGAGGCGTCTTCATCCTCTTCCAGGCATAGTCTGCATATTGGATCTTCTGTGAACAGTTTCATGTTATGCAGGTGCTTCCTTAGGGTAGTGTCCAGTTATCAGTCCTGTGACTATTCTAAGGTTGTTTCTACTGAGTCTGAGGGCCTCAGTTGCTAGTTCTTGGCAGGGTTTTTCCATCAGTAGTTTACTGTATCTATGCCCTGTCAGGTTTTTCCAGCGCTCGGTGTGTCTTTCTAGGGTCCACTCTTTTGCGCTTGGTCTTATTGATTTTTTGGGAATCGGTAGCATTGGTTCTGGTCCAATCTAGGGTCTGCGTGATCCAATCTTTGCCAGAGCATCGGCTTTCTCGTTGCCATCCTCCCCTGTGTGTCCCGGCGTCCAGCGTAGTGTTACGGTGTTTTCCGTCGCCAGTTTCGTCAGGTTTTGGATGCACTCCCATGCTAGCTCAGATTGGATCTTATAGCTGTTGAGTGCTCTTAAAGCGGCTTGGCTGTCGGTGAGGATCAGGATCTTTTGCCTCTTATATCCCCGTCGCAGATTTTCCATGGTACATTGGTTGATCGCGAAGATCTCGGCTTGATGTGCAGTTGCCATCCTCCCCAGAGACACGTAGATGTCACAATTTGGGGTTACGCCGTGAATCCCAGCGCCTGGTCCACCTTCTCTTCTTGACCCATCGGTGTACCAGATCAGGGTTCCAGGTGAAGGGTTGCGCTTCTCGTTGTCCCCCTCACATTCTATTGTGAAGGGTCTCTTCAGGGAGTAGCGTGGTATCATGTAGTCACTTCCCATTTGTAATAGAGGTTTGGTAACTACCTGTTCTATTCTGGAGTGGTTTCCTGTGGGCTGCCAGTTTCCAGTTGTCCTCAACCTATATGCCCCTAGTCTGGCCTCGCTTTTAACCACTAGGTCCAGCGGTTGGAGGTTTAGTAGGGTTTCCATTGAGGCTGTTGGTGTTGTACGCAGTGCGCCAGTTATGCATAAGCAGGCTAGTCGCTGTACTCTAGATAGAGCTGCCTGCGCAGTACTTTGTTCTACTTTCGGCCACCAAGTGGTGCATCCGTAGGTGATCATGGGTTTTACTATTGCATTATATATCCACATGGTCATTTTTGGATTAAGGCCTCATGTTTTTCCCAGAGCACGCTTTGTTGTCATTAGCGTCCTTGTTGCTCTGTCGGTTGTGTGCTTTAATTGACGGTTCCATGTGAGTTTTGTATCTAGGTAGATACCTAGATATTTGACCTCATTGGTTAGTTGTAGAGTTTGGTTAAAGAAGGTTGGGGGTTTGAGGCCCGCGCATTTCCTTCTTTTTGTGAAGGGGATGACCGTAGTCTTGGTGGGGTTAACGCTTAGCCCCACCTCCCCACACCATCGTTCTACAGTTTTCAAGGCATTGTTCATGATGCTTGTTATAGTAGTTGGATATTTTCCCGTGACGAGAATGACAATGTTATCCGCATATCCCTGGGCGTAATATCCTGAGTCGTTTAGTAACGTGAGTAGCTCATCCACCACCATGTCCCATAGAAGGGGGGATAGAACGCCCCCCTGAGGAAATCCACCTTTGGCTTTTATGCTGATTTTTTCTTGGAATTGGTCCGTAATTACTAGTCTGTCCGTCAGCATGGATTGTAGCCACGAGCTTATCGTGGTTTCCACAGCGTTACTTTCCACTGCTCTTACGATCGTTCTGATAGAGGTGTTGTCAAACGCTCCCTCAATATCAAGAAATGTAGCCAAAGCCACTGTTTTGTTTTTCAGCGAGGCCTCTACCTTAACTACCAGTTGGTGTAAGGCAGACTCGCATGATTTTCCAGCTTGAAAGGCGTGTTGAAAGGGGTGGAGCGGCCTCTCTAGAAGTGAGGTTTCCCTTATGTGTCTTTCAACTAGTTTTTCCATCGTCTTAAGTAGGCACGATGTCAGCCAAATTGGTCTGTAACCTTTTGGCTGGGTTAAGTCCTTCCCAGACTTAGGGATAAAGACCGCTTTGACTTTCTTCCAGGTAGTTGGCACGTGTTTTAGTGCCAGGCTGCCCCTGAAGAGTTTACATAGCACCGGTAGAAGGTGGTCCAGCCCTTGCTGCAAGAGCACTGGATAGATCCCATCTTGTCCCGGTGATTTGTATCGGTGGAATGTACCTATCGCCCACCTGTTTCGTTCAAAGGTTACAATTTTCTTTGAGATTTCCCAGTCTTGTTGTGTTGCCGCCTTACCAGGGGTTACAAGCACTGAGTGAGTGTCTGCACCATTTTGCAGGATTTCAGATCCGGGGAAATGGGTTCTCATGAGGATCTCCGCTGTTTCCTTGCCGGTTTCTGTAAATGATCCATCTGGTTTCTTCAGGGTTCCGCAAGAGGTGTCGGAGGTTTTCGCTAGAATTTTGTGGAGTTTTGCTCCCTCGGGGACTTGGTCAATCTCCGAGCAGAATATCCTCCACGCCTCCCGGCGCGCCCTCCTGATCTCCTTGCTGTACTCCGTTAGTGTTTTGGAATATTCCTCCCACTCACCAGATTTCCTCGCTCTGTTGTAGAGCCGGCGTGTGTCCCTCCTTAGTGTTTCGAGGTTTTCATTCCACCAGTTTTTTATTTTGCCGGAAGATCTCCTCGTTGTAGGGCAGTTGTTCTGGAAAGAGGTTAGGATGGCCTCTTGGACTTGTTCTGACACAAGCTCTACGTCCAGTTTATTTTTGATGCTTTCCTTGGTACCCTTAAGGCAGGTGCCAAGGTTTTCAAGGTATGATTCCCAGCATGTTCTTCGTGGTTTTCGGAACTCGATTTTGGTTTCCCGGGTTTGACCAATCTCCAGAATGATGTAACGGTGGTCGGAGAGAGATGGTTCGTCCGACACATACCACTTCACTAGTTGGGCACTTACACCTCGCGACGCAAACGTTATATCGATCACTTCGCGACGTTGTTTAGTAACAAAGGTGGGTTCCTTTCCCCGATTGAGAATTTCAAAGTCCGAGGACATTAAGAAATCTAATATGTACTCACCTCTTATATTGGTGTCTGAGCTGCCCCAGAGTTGGTGATGGGCGTTGGCGTCCGCACCTACCAACAGCTGCAGTTTCTTCGTCCTGCAGTAGGTCGCTAGCTCCTCAAGTTCCTTGGAAGGTGGGGGCTGCGGGGAGTCGTAGGGGAGGTATGCTGAGGCTATAACGGCCTCGAGTGTGGTTCCGTCACCCCAGAGTTTCACCTTCGCTGCGACAAGATCTGGGAAGCAGAGGTTATGCAGTTTTAAGAAGTTTATGTCGTTCCGTACAAAAATGCAGGATCTGACCTTTTCGGAGTTTGTGTCATATATTAACTTACCTCCGGTGTTACCAAGGCCCTTTACAACGCCTCTGTGTTGCCAGGGTTCTTGTATAAGGGCCAGGCCGTATTTCCCTGTTTGGAGTTGGCGGCACAGGGCAGCGGTGGCCGCCTTGGAGTGGTGGAGGTTAATCTGTATTACCTCCATTGCCTTCCAGGGTGTCGGGCTTCCTTCCGAGGATCTTGAAGGTTAATTGGGAGAAACCCAGGTAGGCTTTAAATCCTACCTTCTCCAGAGCCTTCAGTGAACCCTATGTAGAGGATAAGGGTTGTTCCTTTATCCTCCTCTTTTCGGCTGACTACTTTCCATTTTGCTGTTTCGAGCCCAGAGTTCTGGGTTTTCAGCAAACTGATAAGGTCAGCCGTATCCTTGGCCTCGATTAGGTCCGTCTTTGGTATCCAGACTCCAACCTTGGTCATCCTGACAATTTCCCTAGCAGTTCCGCTGCGCAAAGCAGCGCCCTCCCATGGTTTTATTGTCGGGATCTTTTCCAGCAGCCACTCCTTGGAAGTTTCGTTGGCACACGTGATGTACACAACCCCCTTCTCGAAGTAGCTGTTGGTGAACTGAGGACCTTTGGAAGGTTCGCACTTCCATACCTCAGTTAAAATAGTCCGTTGTACGGATTTTCCCTGGTCCTCCGTGAGGTTTTGTTCTGGGTACTCTCCCAGCTGTAGTGCTGGGTCTCACCTCGGTCATGCCCAAGGCTGGGCGCGTTCTCTTGGCTGGAGTTTTATATTGGCCTCCAGTAGAGGGTGTGCTAGTTTCCGAGCGAGGCCTCTTGTTGGTTTGAAGTGGGGTTCGTGAGGGAGTTTGCAGTCGGGTTTGACGAACTCCCCGACGTTCTTCCTCGCGAACCCATTGTCGATTTGACCTACGCTTCCTGGGTTTGATTGGCTCCCCACGTGCTTTGGCCAAATTGATCGCGGCTTTCCTTTTTTGGGAGCCGGAGAGCCTCGGTTCCAGCTGGAGTTTGGATACTCCTACTGTAGCCTCGGTAATTCCCGGGTATGCTTGGCTGCCCTGGGCTTTCGATCCGCTGGGTTGGGGAGGTAGGGTTCGATGCTGGGCATCCACCCCCACTGTCCCTGCCTCGGCGCTGGTTTCGGGATTGTGTTTAGCGGTAGGGTCTTCTTCTTTACGAAGTTCCCCTTTCTGCTGTGATTTTGTTTTTTTGTTTTTGTCCATGTAGTTCCCCCGAGTATCGGGTATCTAAGAGGTCCATCCCGCCAGTGACCCGATTAGCGAGGTAAGGCTACTTACTCCAAGGGGGCGCCTTGTACCTTGGAGGCTCCGTGCGAGACACCTTTATACCCCGGGTGCCATTAGCTCCTCGGCACGGGTCGCATGACACCTTGAGCTGGGGGAGTTGGTTCGCGGTCTCTTATTCAGTTTATTCGAGACTGTCCTGCTTCGTCCCCCGGCAAAAGTCCAGAGGGCGACTCAGGATGTTCGGCTATCCACCACCTGCCGACGCGCTCAGTAGCCAAGCTCAAGCCCTGAGTCCTGAATTTTAATACAAAATGATGTTTAGCATATAATATACCGCTTTATTACTTTATTTATGTTCATAGACACTGGCTATTAGAAACATGATACCTAGAAGACAGTAGCGTAACTGACTATTGTGTTTTCACTCCTAGCTAATTTAAATCGTTATAACTCAAGAACTTACCGTACGATTTAAAAAACTCTTTTGGCATTCTAATTACTATACTAATGTTTATAAACACTGGCAACGAGATAGCTTGCGCTAGTAAGACAGTGGCGTAACTGACGATTGTTTTTGATAATTGAAATCGTTATAACTTGGAAACTAACCGTACGATTTCAAAAAAACTTTTCGGCATTGTAATTGCTATACTGAAGTTTATAAACACTAACAACGACATAGCTAGTAATATTAACGGATAAATTAAAATCACTTGGTTTGTTTCACTATTTGTTTCTATTTACTCGACTAGTTTCGCTTTTTACGGCATTATCAAAGTTCACTCTTGATAATGCCGTAAAAAGCGAAACTAGTCAAGTAAATAGAAACAAATAGTGAAACAAACCAAGTGTTTTTAATTTATCCTTTATTATTATTTCAAAATGTTTCACCAATGATAAATGAGAAAGTTATTCAAGAGATAGCTAGTGCTAGCAAGACAGTGGCGTACCTCACGGTTGTTGTTTTTTTACTACGTGATAACTTAAATCGTTATTACTCGGTGGAAAACACTCGTTGGGAGTTTCAAACTGAACGCTTTTCAAAAACAATGAATGCCTGAAAATTTACCTAGTACACATCGGGTTATGTATGTACCTAATCAAAACATGGGTATCTTTTCGATGCTACAAAATTGTGATTAAGCTCCTTTCGTTGCTATTCAATTGACTTTATTTTCATTCTAACACAATCTATCTCAATATCCTAATTCTACAATATACAGGGAGTTTTTCTTTAAAGTATACGTATTCCAGATTCACTTTATTTTCTTTAAATCTTTAGATATATGTTGTTTTTACAGGAATTCAATTTGAAGCTTTAAGCGAGTGTTTTCCACTCCCAGGCTAAGCAGGAAGTAAAATTCCGAGTTTAGAAAAGCCCCCTGGGCTTTTCTAAACTCGAAATTTTACTTCATGGCCCACGCGTATAGAACACTAAAATGTTGTGAAATTTATGTATATTTGAACCTTACTTGAAATCAGCGTTTTATACGCGTGGCGCCTGAAATAAAATTTCGAGTTTAGAAAAGCCCAGAAAATTTGTCTCGGGTCGATGCGCGACCCTCGACAAATTTTCATGGGGCTTTTCTAAACTCGAAATTTTATTTACTTCATGCTTAGTCTGGGAGTGGAAAACACTCGTTTAAAGCCTTGAATTGAACTTTTTTTAAAAAACAAGGAATATCTAAAGATTTAAAGAAAATAAGCTAAATTTGGAAAACGTATACTTTAAATAAAAACTCCCTGTATGTTATTATGTTGTATTCAACTTAAATATTATTAGGTTATTACTCATATTAAGTCTAAGATTCATTTCTTGCCTGATGAAGGAGCAACTCTCTAAGCAAACCTAAGTATCTAATCCATGTTACATATCAAATATTTAGCTTAAATGTTTTGATAGTTGTTGCTTACATTATACGGCTCAGTCAACTTAGCCCCCCGAAGTACGACTTTGTTGAAAAAAACTTGTCAGTTAGGCTACTGTTTTCTAGGCATCATCTTTGTAATAGCCAGTGTCTTTGAACATACATAAAGTAATTACAACGCCAACATATATCTTGGAAGCGGTATTTTATATGCCAATCATGATTTTGTATTGAAATTCAGCAAGTAAATGGTAACACGCATACAGGAGCTGAAAGCTCTCACATCAAAGTTTGGATGTGAACTTTTTTTACCTGATATTTTTGAGAGAATATTTTTTTCATATTCTGCTGGCGCTAGCTCTAAACAATCTTTTGCATCCAATTTGATTAAAAAAATCTCATTTCGGGGGGCTAGGGTTAAAAATGTTTTATAATCTTTTGGGGTTGTGGGGGTGGCGCTAGCTTTTAAATTGGTAGCGCTAGCTCTGAGGAATCCGAATACTGTAAGAAAACTTGAAAAATCCACACTCGGGGGCTAGCATCAACCTAGCCCCCCGAAAGTTCAAACCCCCGTAACTTTCTTGTCTAAACGGCGCTAGCTCTAATTTTTGTGGCGCTAGCTAGCGCTAGCCAAGGCCCGTCTAGCGCAACAGTTATTTTTTAAAAAGTCGAACTTCGGGGGGCTAAGTTGACTGAGCCGTATAAATAGAGGATTGCAATAACATTCAATTACAATTCATTTATTCCTTATTTACTTACTATCAAACTATGACTCATCATAAATCAGCCAAATTTGAAAAAAATATATTGGGCTCGGTGCAATGTTGAGCAAGAAGCTTGTTATTTGAAATGTATTATAATAAGTACCTTATTATTATTATAGTTCTATTTTTTCTAAAATAATTAACAATGGATATGCACGCAGTTAAACCCTACATTTTTTTAAACATTCGTCAAACAAATATTACCTGTGCTCAGTAAAAAATAATTGATTTGTAACATTAATCTACGACAACGTCATATTGGTGTTATTCTTACTATTCTTATAGTTTTGATATCATTGATTCGTTGATGAAGTCGCAGTTGGTTCAAATAGGTCCGATTGCTAGAATACAATTTACTTTAATAGTTTTATTGCGAGAAGTTTAATGGCATTTAACAACTGCCTTAACAATGGAAGATTTAAGACGAAATAATGATTTGAACAAGACTGATTGTTATTCGATTGCTTCTGGCTTATTAATCAGCTTAGAAAACTTTAAAAATAATTTAATAATACCGACATTGTCAAATAATAAGGAAAGCCAATATTAAAGGTATATTACACATCTTTATTTAAATTAGTGAAACATTTCGTGTTTTCTATATTAGTGAACATGCAGTATAAAAAAATACTTATTCCATTAGTAGTCAGAAAGCATGAAAATATAACACTAGTACAATAAAATATCGATTATAATTGCGAAATATTAATTTTACGAGAAAAAATGCTAACGACGCGAGTCGATTTTGTTAACTACGATTGAAAAAAGAAAAGAAGAACAAACGCGAAGCCGCGCAGCGTTCACCGGCCCAGGGATAAACGCTGGCCGCATGCTGCTCGCCCCTCCAATAATTGTGCAGATGAGTGTACAACGCGTTCAACTAAGAGAAGATCCGCAAGGCGGCGGTATTTTAACCTGACTCGGGCATGAGCTATCGCATCCTTATGAAATGTTCACGTTATATTCCTTATAGTATAAACTAGTAAGATATGGGAATATTTTTTTTAATTTTGAAAAATTTAACATTATTTTTTTCATACCTCTGAACGCAAATTATTTAAAAAAAGTACTTCGATATTTTACTAGATAATTGGGCTTACTATACGCTGTCAAAGTTTCAACTTTCTAGGACCTTTAGTTTTTAAATAAACCTAACATTAAATTTCAGACCACTGTTATATTCCCCTTAATCTGGGATTGAAAACACTTTAAGTTGCTTCAAATTAGAACCTTTTACAAACAAATGTCTGGAAATTTACAGCCAAAAATCATGATATGTATACCTAGAAGAAATATTCTGTGAATATTGCATTTTTTACCAAATTTATTAATTAATTAAATTGATGATATTTATATAATTGTGAGTCTTCTATTTACTATTTTCTGCTATACTTTTGTATAATTAGATTGGATAGAATTGGATTTAATGACTATCACCATAATTTATATTTCTCCTATAATAATTTGTCGAAATTTCAATCAAACATGAAACCTAAGCAGGATTTCAGTTATCAATACAGGGAGTTTTTCTTTTAAGTATACATATTCGAATTATAGCGTATTTGCTGTAAATCTGCAGATATTCATTGTTTCTTTAAATGAGTTCAATTTGAAGGTTTAAACAAGTGTTTTCCACTCCCTGATTAAGCAAAAAGTGAAATTTCTAGTTTAGAAAAGCCCGTGAACATTTGGTTTGGTCGCTCCACGAAGCAAAGTGACCAAACCAAATTTTAAAGCTCTTCTAAACTCCAAATTTTATATCATGCGCCACACATATACAACACTGAATCATTGTGAAATTCATAATATGCTACTAAAGCATTACATTTTAATTAAAACCAGTGTGTTATATGCTTATATAATAATAATAAACACATTTATTTTTAATGATATTAAATACATCACATTTACATCAGGATATATTAATTTCACAAAAACAAGTCAAAAGAAAAACAAAAAACAAACAGGCATATTGCATATACGTATTTAATTATTGCCTACGTTAGCATAATACTCATCCATAGTATATGGTTCTATATTTATTAACTTATCTATCAATTTTCTTTTCATGACAGAATAAGATTTTGCTGTTTTTATTTCCTTAGGAAGGCTATCATACAATTTTATGCAGGTATAATATGGACTTCTCTCAAAAAAACTTAATTTATGAGCTGGAAGACTGTATTCAACGCCATGCCTCGTGTTATAGATATTTGATAGCATATTATTTTCAAAAATATATCGATGCTTCCATAGAAACTTTATGCACTCAAGAATATAAATTCCTATGCAAGTTAGCATCTTTCTGTTTCGGAAAGCCCCTCTACAACTTTGGTCAAACCTCAATTTATCTATGATGCGTAACGCACATTTTTGAGCCTTGAAAACAGAATTTATATTAGAGTTAGTTCCCCAGAATATTATTCCGTACTTGATATTGGAATATATATAAGCGTAATAAAACGTTTCACATATTTTATTGTTTGTGTTTTTTCTTAATATTCTTAGACCATAATTTGCTTTACTAATTTTCCCAGTTAAGTAATCAATCTGCTCTTTAAAATTTAGGGTTTCATCTAAGATGATGCCTAAATATTTACACTGATGTGTAAAATTATACACATTATTATTAAGGGAGATATGAGGAGGTGTCAGAGTTCTCTGACTGATTTTAAAATATATACAATTTGTTTTATCGGTGTTTAGTATGAGGCAGTTTTCGGTAAACCACTTCTCAATGTTACACATTATTTGATTTCCCGTGTCAATAATTGAATCAATTCCTGATCCCGATAAAATTACATTAGAGTCATCTGCATAGCTGATAAAGTGGCAGTTTTGTGCAATATTAGTCAGATCATTCATAAAAATTATGAAAAGGAGTGGCCCGAGTATGCTTCCTTGAGGCACGCCCATATTTGTAGTAACAATCTCTGACATAACCTCTTGACCTGTAGTGGAGTTTGTAATTTTCACTATTTGTTTTCTGTTTTGTATATAAGTCTTGAACCACTTATTTTCTTTACCTCGAATACCATAACTGTGCAGTTTAGTAAGTAGGATCTCATGATCTATAGTATCGAACGCTCTTGACAAGTCAAGGAAAATTCCACACACCGATATTCCCTTGTCCAGATTGGTATATATAGACTGTAAAAAATCAAAGAGTGCAGTATCGATACTTTGATTGTGCGACGCAACTTCCACTCCATTTCTTCCACTGACCGTTACTTCCACTAGTTCTTATTTCCACTAACCATCACTTCCACTAGTTCTTTTTTCCACTCCATTTCTTCCACTCCATTTCTTCCACTCCAGTTCTTCCACTTACCAATACTTCCACTACACCTTTACTTCCACTAACCACCAATTCCACCATACCTTTTTTCCAATTCAAAATAATTGTACAATTTATTCAAATTACATTATATTATTCCACATTTTATACAGTATACGAATCACAGAGAGATATTGTGGCCTACAGCTTGTAGGTACTCCAGAATCCTATTTTCTTCGTCGAATTTACTAAATTTTTTGACAATGTTTGCTATTCTTGAGACTTCGGTCCAATTTTCGAATTTCGAATTATGGAAGAACTAGTGAAAAAAAGAACAACCGATTCTCCGTGGTGGTGGGGCGCAATCATCTCAGCATGTATGCATTCCTTTTGGAAGTATTGGTAAGTGGAAGAACTGGAGTGGAAGAAATGGAGTGGAAAAAAGAACTAGTGGAAGTGATGGTTAGTGGAAATAAGAACTAGTGGAAGTAACGGTCAGTGGAAGAAATGGAGTGGAAGTAAAGGTGTAGTGGAAGTATTGGTAAGTGGAAGAAATGGAGTGGAAGAAATGGAGTGGAAGAACTGTCCCCCTACGCGATACTTTTTCCTTGTCTAAATCAATTGTTATCATTGAGGAAAGTAATTATTTGAGCTGCTACGATCGATTCCAAGATTTTAGAAAAAGTTGTTAATAAGCTAATGGGTCTATAGTTTTCATGTAGTTGAGGATCACCTTTTTTGTATATAGGTGTGATTAAAGCTAGTTTCATATTTTCTGGGAAAATGCCAGATTCTAGTGACTCGTTGAAGCAGTGTTTTAAAGGTTCAATTATTGTACTAATACATTTTTTGATTAATGTTATCGGAATTTCATCGGAACCAGAGCTTTTTTATTTTCCATTTTATTTATAGTATTTAAAATATCAGTATTTGTGATTGTAATAAATTGAAAAGTTTTACTATTATTATTTATTTTACATTTATACTGAATACGATTTGGTAGTTTATTTAAAATCAATGTTTGTGCTACATCTTTGAAAAAAATATTGAAATCATTGGCTAATTGTTGTAAATTTTTTGTACTGGGTAATGTACGTTTCTTTATTTTATTTCTGTTGGTGAATGTATATATCAACTCCCATGACGCTTTAGATTTATTGGATTTATTTTCTATTAGACTTTCATACATTTTGTTTTGTTCTGCTTTTAAAAGTGTAATGTATTTAGTTTTTTCTTCCTTTAAATGGTCCTTATATTGTGGATAAGATGTGGATAAAGTTTCTAGTATTTGCATGCGATTTTTACATTCTTCTGTATATTACTAGGTTTTGGTTTAATTTTTTTATTTGTAGGATTACATTTTCTAACAGGGAAATGTTTGTTTAAATATAATGAGAAAGTATTTATAAAGTAATTATACTTGTCATCTACATCAATATCATTATAAATATCACTAAAAAATTCACCAGCTATATCATTGCAGAATTCATTTATTTTACTGTCAGAAAATACTCTACATTGCTTCTTAGTATATTCATTGCAAAGATTTAAATTTGAACTCAATAGTTGAGCAGTATGATCGGATGTGAATATTTGAACTATTTCAGTGTTGACGTATTCATAAGAAAGATTAGTTAAAATATTATCTATACATGACGTTGAACCAGTGTGATGAGTCCTCGTAGCTTCTGTAATAGTTAAAATTGTATTATAACTTTTTAAGAAGTTTATAAATAATAGAGAGTCATTAGTTTTATGAATAGTATTAATATTAAAATCACCTGCGATAAAAAATGGTGCATTCCTTTTTGTTAAAAAATCTAAAATTTTATTCAGTTTATTAAAAAACAGTGGTAGATCACCCTGCGGCGGCCTATATACACATACTATATTAACTGTAAAAGTATTTAATTTTAATTGTGTACCAACACATTCTACATTATTATCTGAGAGGTTTTTAATATAATTAATATCCGAGGCTTGAAAAGAACGATGGCTATAAATTGATACACCGCCGTGTTTGTTTTTTGCTCGACAATAGTATGACGTTAATTGAAAATTACTATCTAAATTTAATGTTTTTAATGATTCATCAGTTTGCCAATGTTCTGTTATACAAATAACTTTTAGCTCATTGATAAGGTGGATGTTATATTTTAATTCATTTAAACTCGTAGTTAGACATTGAACATTACTATGCAGCAGTTTAAAGTCTTTGCTTTTACTAATGGAGCAATTTTTAACTATGTTGGTGTTATACCGTTGTTTTTGTCTTTGGCAAATAGAAAAAAATTAAATCTAGATACTAGAATTCCCCTTTCCCATGAGTTGGAGTTTTCTAATTGCTCTTTGTATGTGAATGGCACACCTATTTTAAAGCTTGCAAAAGTTGGATTTGTGTACTTTGGTACAATTTTTTCGCATATAATATCGTTACATTCAAATCTTTTTGTGAGTAGTTGATTAAGTTTTTCTTCTGTTAAATCAGTCGGATAGCGGGACACATGAAACCAGGCCTTTTTTTCGACGACTTTTATGTTTTTGTCTTCCTTGGATCCAACAACGATAACTTTCCTATGTCTTTTGCGCCTAACCTCGATGAAGTCCTCGTCCGCTGTGCGGGTTGTATCGGAGACGCTCGGGGTTTGCATCGCATTGGTTGGCGGAGCATTGGCGCGCTTAGCTGGAGCTGCGTTATCATTTTGCTCTGGCAGTTCGGACCGAATTGGATGATTATTTTGCTTATCATTGTTTCCACTAGGTTTCTGTATCTTCTTTTTAGCTTGTTCTTCGTTTTGTTGATAGGTGTCACTACTCTTAAGTTTTGCAGCGTAACTTTTGCTGTTATGCTCACAAATTTTTTGTAAGGTGCTATGATTTTGTTTAATCATAGTGCTATGCTCAAGAAGAGTTAAATTGATTTGTTGGAGTAAGGTGTAAGGAGACTGACCTTCTTTGCGATATGTTACACATGTTGGACATAACCATACTAAACACTGTTTACTATTAATAAGTCGAAGTTCCGTGTCTTTTAGGCCCGTGCAGGTACCATGCACTAAACTGTTGCACAATCCGTAGCACAGGGTTTTCACATCAGTTGACTTTATACGTTTTTCACATAGTTTACATAGATTATCGTCACTACGATCTTCACTCGACGACGGCATTTTGAGTGAGTATGTCAGTATAAAAGCTTGAAAATTTGGTTTTGGTTCATGACTGAGTTATGATAATTTCAAAACTATCCAATTCCCGTGGACCACCCTGTACAATTTTTTTATTTATTTATTTACGATATCACCTTTGTACAATCAGTATAAATTTAAATACAAAACATAATACAGGGTTATTCAAAATGTAGGAACAGATTTCAAACATTTATTTCTTCCAAACTACAAAAGACAAGAACACAATTCCAACGTTCCTGGAAAAAGAAAAGTTCAATTTTGTATGCATTCAATATGAGCACCATGTGTTACACGGCAAATATTAATACGGTGACTCATTTGTTGCCACACGCGAATCAGCTGGTCTCTAGTTTTCAAATACAGAATTTTCAGCTTCAACAATTCGATGTTGCAGATTTTTAATAGGTCAGGCATAGGAGGGATAAAAACACGGTCTTTTACGTAACACCATAGATAAAAATCAGAAGGAGTGAGGTCTGGACAATCAACATGACAAGCAACAACGCCAATGAGGCCGTGGTTAGAACTTCTATCTGTACTGTTCAAATTATAAACTTGTCCGTCCTGGAACGTTGGAATTATGGTTCTACCTTTTGTAGTTTAGAAGAAATAAATGTTTGAAATCTGTTCCTTCCTTTTGAATAACCCTGTATGTAAACCTACAACAAAAACCCATTTTAAATAATCCACTGGAATATCACAACAAATCTCAACAAAAATGTTTCGAACAAAAGTTTAATATTTTCAAGGGATCCATCCGATCCTATGAAACTTTTGTCAAGCCCACCCCCCAGGGGGTGGGAAAATGGAACAACTTTGAAATCTTAAATGGGAACTCCTATTTTTTTATTGAACATTTGGATTCTACAACAGTAGGTTTTATTTAGGATTTTTTTTTGAATTCATGATAGATTGAGATACTCTCAAACATGAAAACGGTACCAGTAAACCTTAAAAATCTTCTGTGACCAACACAGGTACCGACCGCAAATTGAAATCATATAGGACTCTAAAATTTATTATTCCAATGACTTATTAAAGTTAATTTGTACAATAAACAATAAACTACTGGTAAAATAATTTTTTCAACTGGCTTAAAAAAATACTTCCCGTAGCACTAAAAAAATAAAAAATAGCATACACACCATAGAAAAAAAATTGTGATTAGGTAGCATTAAACATTTTTTTTGCAAAAAATCGAATTGAATTTGAAATAATGTAATATTAATGATTCAACTGCCATCTATCAGGAGTTAATAAACTCTAGAAGTAAACTTTACATACTTTGTTTTCATATAAAAGACCACGGCATCCGTAAAGGCCGTTTTTTCAGGTTTAAGGGGAGCGTTTTCATTTTTGCGATTACAGCGCCATCTATCAAGAATTAAAAAAAAAATAACCGATAAAACTTACATCATTTTTAGTGTAGAATCCGAGTTTTCAATAAAAAAATAGGAGTTCCTACTTAAGCCGCATCTAACAAAGATTTTCAAAGCCTGTCTGGCATGGGGACACGTACCAAGGGCGTGGCAAAGTGTAAAGGTAATCTACCTGCCTAAGGTAGGTAGAATAGCAGATCTAACACCGAAGTCTTACAGACCCATCAGTCTCTCTTCATTCCTACTGAAAACAATGGAGAGACTGGTCGACAGATACCTACGAGACGAGATACTGGGGAAAGATCTCCTCAGTGACCGTCAGTACGCTTACCAGCCAGGAAAGTCCACGGACTCGGCGCTGGACGACCTAAACAGGCTCATCACAAAGTCAGTGGAGGACAAAGAGATAGCTATGGTCACATTTCTAGATACAGAAGGGGCGTTCAACAATGTCACAACCAACTCGCACAGGCAAGAAAAGGCGTTCCGCCAAGTCTCTACCAATAGATAAGGGCTAGCCTGGAGAAAAGGACAATTACATCCTCTTTAGGAGGGCACACCATTGAAGCCAGAGCCGGCGGAGGCTGCCCGCAGCACAGTTCATATATATCCAGTTAGCCAGTCCCCATATAAATTTTGGGTACACGCGAATGGGAGCAGAGCGCTGGATGCCAAATTGGTGTATATGGCTGCCTATATACTCCAGATGTCGCGAAATCAAGTCTCTGAGAGAGAGTGAGAGAGAGATAATTTCTTTCTCCCTCTATTCCGCGCTTCTCGTTGTATCATATTCCAGATGTTGATTTTTCAATCTTGAAAACACGTTTTTTTTTCTTTTAACGAGCTAAGGATGCGTGTTACATTCATTCATGCGTTTCTTCTACAATTTTATTTTCTGCGTTATTAGAGAATATATTTTATGAAATTATATGTGAACGTTGTAAAATTCATTACGTATTATTTATTTTGTACAAAAAACTTAAAATACAAAACTATTTAACTTTTGATACAAAGTAAAACAAATACATCAACTTATCATTTTATTAACTAATCAGATCAATCCTATTGATCAGTTCAAATCTACTGATCGATAAGGGTTTCTTTTTTAATTAAAGGGGTCAGTGCAAAATGCAGTTGTCATTTTTTTTTAGTTTTTGAATTATTACCGTTTGAAGTTTTTAACCCATTAAGCGCCGTTGATTATTATTATTTTTTGATAATTAAGTTACTAAATAAGTTTATTTGATATATTATATTATTTGACCTGAATTGAATATGTACCAAGAAAAATTTAAATATTTTGTTATTTAAAGTGCATTATAAATACTTCACAATATTGTAATGTTTTATACGCGTGGCGCATGAAGTAAAATTTCGAGTTTAGAAAAGCCTAATTTGGCTCGGTCGCTCCGCTTCGCTACGCGCCCGAGCCAAATTTTCAGGCTTTTCTAAACTCGAAATTTTACTTCATGCTTAGTCTGGGAGTGGATACACTCGTTCTTAACTTCATATTGCACGTTTTTATATAAAATCGACGAATGCCTGAACATTGACAGCGTATACATTACATTGTTGAGGTACTAATTTTTTGAAAATCCATTATCACTTTAATATAATAATAATAATAAACTATTTATGATTTTTAACTTTTTATTAAATTCACGTATACATTATGTGTATTTAAAGAAAAAATTCACAGTATGTAATGCAATAAGTCATTCATAGAAATCATAGCCATCCCCACTAAAATAATGAATATTGTCCAAAAAGAAAATAGTCAAGGAAAAGAGTTAATTCGATATTCATACACGTTATTCAGAATGTAAATGGATGAAACGGAACGTAGCATTTTTAATGTTAATTTCTCAAAATTAAAATATTATCTTCCCTAATTATTTCAGGGAAATTATGATATTCATTTGGTTAGAGTAAAAATATACACACCGAGCTTTTCTATTTATTGCATTTTTAAAAACCGGAGTGTCATGAAATTAAACAAGCAAATGATGAGGTGTTGATTTGTTGGCTTTTTATTTAAAATATATTCTGTTGATTTTGTGTTACACTTCGATCAATTCTGTATAATTATTACTGAATAAAAAAAAAGAAAAAACTGCTTCTAAAATATCGTTAATAAATAAGAAAACAGTTATATGTATATTTAATATAGTTAAATTTCACGATTTGAAATTTTAATTTTTAAAAAGTTTTTATTTCACTTAATTAATTGAGTTACAAAGGTATTTCATTTGTCGCAACGGTTATAACGATAAAGGACACGGAGATGCTTTCCGAACGAAAGTACGATTGTAATTAATTCATGCATGAGATAATTGTCCATGATGAAGAATGGGACGCTCTGGAACGTGCCTGCGATAAGGCGCATCATTCCTGGGAACTGTCTTCTCAGCATTTTGGTATGTGGATACCATTACATAACTCCTCCCTCCTTAGGTTTGAACGACCTCGTTCAATTCGGCAATGCGGGGGTGTCTTCTTGATTTGGATCGACCATCTTGATGCGAATGATTTTTCTTGGTTTGCAGAAAAGGTCGATAATGCGTGTCCTGAATTTGATAATGATGGCCGTGGCAAGTATTATTAACAATAATACAAGGCCGGTAAATCCATAATGAATTATGTGAACCAGTGGTTCCAAATGTAGTGGTTGATTCTTGAGTTCTTCAGCCTCTTGTTGAAGAATGGTTGGATCTTTGAGATATCGCAGTTGAAGTTTTGCTTCTTGATAAAACTTCAATGTTTCATTTGAAATGTGGTACAATGTTAACTCGTACGTAGGTGTAGTGTTGACATATGTGGATTTTTCCAATATTATTCGGCATTGTGAACTGATTAAATTTGGTCCTTGTATAAATGTTCTATCTAGTTGTCCTTGACAATCTTCAATTATTTCAAGTTTTCTCTTTGATAGTACTAGTAATTGTCTATTACGCAGTACAGATGTAATTTGGTAATCGTTAGCAATTTTTATTGTTTTGCATTTGTTGGCATTCAATAAATTACAATCCTCTTGGGTCGGTTGTTGCAGACACAAGGTGATGATGTGGAAACTCTGGCAATCTTCGTTAGTCCAGTATTTTAAGTTGTTCATCTCGATTAGAAATGGTTTTGGTGGGACAATAACGATATCTTGATAATTCGGAATCGGGTAGATTTGAGAATAATTTGCGGAAATTGGTTTTAAGATGGGTATTTTGAGAAGGAATGTAATTGTTTCTTTTGTTCCTATTACCATAAGTTTTGATAACTCTAAAATGTTTAATAATTGAGTCGTTTCAATTGGCAACAATTGCTTTGGATTATAGATTTTCGTCAAGTAATTTTGAACAGTTATAAGTTCATCTACCGTTAAAAGTTCTAAATCTGGAATTCCTTTCCATGACAAGCTGATTGCGCGTTCAAGCAATTCTAACGTTTTTATTAAATGTTCTGAATGATAAACTTCGTTTTGTAATAATGTTCTTGTATCTTCGATAAACGTTAAACCTTCAATAAAATGTTTTGTTTTGTTTAAATTTGACATTAAGATTTCTAAATCACATGAATATCTTTTTGATAAATGATTTGCGAAAGTTGTTAGTTTATTTATTTGTTTCATTTCGGAATTTTGATTATTATGTAATTTCTGTAAATTTTCATTAATATTTTGCAAGTCGTCGTCGTCGAGATTTCCTGTAATGAATTTGATGGTTTTTCCTAGAATATTAGCCAATGCTCGTTTTGATTTATAACTTAATTTTCTCAGTAATAGTTCAATATTTCTGCAATTTAAAGCAAGTTGTTTTTCTTAGTTTCTTAACCTTTTTAATGTTAGCTGTGGTATTTCTTGATTTTTGAGTTTTTCCAAAAATTTTATTCGATTCTTGTTTCTCAACAATTACCTTGTCGTATATAGGATTAGCTTTACTGGGTTTTTTCCTATTTACATAAACTTCGCGATTTTCTACGTTAGGCGGATCAACGCGGGTTTCGTTACGTTTTTCTAAAATGTTTTCGGCTAATTGCTTGTTTTTGAGGTATACTTGATCATAGAATGGTAGAATTTCTTGTTTTCTTTTTTCATTATACTGTTCGAATACAGTCATGTCTAAATCGAATTCTGGAGTTCTCTCGTAAGGGCCGTATAGTAAGTAAAAGGGTGAAAATCCGGTAGAAGAATGTATTGATTGATTGTAAATCGAAACTGCTGAAATCATTAAATTTGATGGAACTTCATTGGGATTTTTCAGTTTTAGTATTCTTAATTTTTCTATAATGGTTGAGTGAAATCTCTCTATTGGGGAATTAGAACTCGGGTTATTCACTGTTGTGAAATGAAGTTCAATTTTGTTCATTTTACAAAATTCTTTGAAGGTATTATTTTGAAATTCACGCCCCGCATCACAAACTATTTTTTGTGGAATATTATGGTGAGCGAAATAGTGTCTTAATTTATTTAAAACAGTCAAGCTAGTACCGTCTTTTATCCAGTATGATTGTCCATATCTTGAAAATAAATCAATAATCGTCAAAAATTTGGAATTTTGAAAGGAAAACGTGTCCATGTGTAACACTTCTAGAGGTCTCTTTGCTAATAACGGTCCGTCAAATTTTAATTTATACGGATGTCTCTCATATTTTGACTGTAAACATAAGTCACATTTATTGATTAAATCTGTAATAGTTTGTTTCATATTTGGCCAGAAATATTTGTCTTTGAGGTTGATGTAAGTTTCGGTTATACCATTATGATTTGAATCGTGGTATTCTGTAACAATTTCTTTTTGTAATTCGTTATCAGTTACGTCACTGGTGATTTTATTGGTAATGAATAATTTTATTGAATTGTTAAAATGTTGTTTGCAAAGGGTTTCAAAAGGACGTCTGAGATTATTGTCAGTAAAATATATTCCATAACTTGAATTTGGTTTTAATGTGTCTTTCATGAAAGTTAATAAATCTTGATCAATTGAATTTTTGGAAATGGTTACTTTATAAGTATTTCTATTAAAGGGTTTAGTAAAACGGTTTTTATATGTTTCGCCGGTATTAAAATATATTCGATTAGGAAATATATTTAAAGATCTTTCTGAAATTGGAATGGTTTTACCGTTGTCTTCATCAGTTGAATGTACAGTATTGTCGCATTCATTTTGTTCAGTTAATGATGATCGCAAATTTTCTAGTGTTTTGGCATATTCAATTGGGTCTTCTACTTGGGAATTAATAATTCGTTCTATTTCTTCGTCATTGATATCGGGTAATTCGTCAATGTTTGCAATAACGGATTCTTCATCTTCTCTATTGTGAATTTCGATTCTGGAGAGGGCATCCGCTACTTTATTTTCTTTTCCTCTTTTGTAAATTATTTTGAAATCGAATTCCTCTAATTTTAATTTCCAACGCACAAGTCTAGAATTTGGTTCTTTAATTTTATAAAGCCAGACAAGTGGGTTATGATCTGTTTCTACAATGAAATTGCGACCGAAAAGGTATGGTCTGAAATGTTTGGTTGAATCTAAAATAGCTAACAGTTCTCTTTCAATTGTTGAATAATTTTTTTCTGCCGAATTTAAAGTTCTTGAATAGTAAGCTATTGGGCGATTTGATTGTGATAATACACCTCCTATCGATACATTCGATGCATCGGTGGTTAATTTGAATTGCTTATTAAAATCAGGATAAGCAAGAATTGGAGCATTACAAAGAAGTTCTTTGCACAATTCGAAAGCTTGAATATATTCTGGGTCGGAAATATTAATTTTTGAACCTTTTTTCAAACATTTAGTTAATGGGCATACTACTTTAGCAAAATTTGAAATAAATTTTCGATAATAACCTGTAAGGCCTAGGAATGATTTTATTTCCTTTGTGGTTTTGGGTAACGGGTAATTTGTTATCGCTTCAGTTTTAGAAGGATTTGGTTTAATTCCGTCTGGTGTTATTACGTGACCTAAAAAGGATACTTCTCGTCTTAAAAACTCTGATTTATCGAGCTGTATTTTTAAATTGAATTCTCGGATTTTACTGAAAATTAGTCTAATATGATTAATGTGATCTTGAAGGGATTTGGAAAAAATTACAATGTCGTCCATGTAAACAAAGCAAAATACATGTAAGTATTCTCGAAGGACGTTGTCCATAACACGTTGAAATGTGCTAGGAGCATTTTTTAATCCGAAGGGCATTCTGAGGTATTCATAATGTCCTTGGTTAACTGAAAAAGCGGTTTTTTCGATAGAGTTAGGATGCATTTCAATCTGATGGAAACCTTGGGCTAGGTCAAGAGTAGTAAAGTACGTACACTTGCCTAAATTGTCTAATATCTCTTCAATACGTGGAAGTGGGTATTTGTCTTCAATTGTGTTTTCATTGAGTTTTCTATAATCAATCACCATTCTAAATTTTTTCTTTCCGGAAGCGTCTGATTTTTTTGGGACTAACCATACGGGAGCTCCGTAAGGTGAAATCGAGGGTCGAATTATTTTATTATCTAATAATTTCTGAATTTGATTTTCAATTTCTTGTTTCATGCTATGTGGGTGTCGAAACGATTTTACATAAATTGGTTCATCGGTTTTCGTTCGTATTTCGTGTTTAACAGCGTTACTGAATGTTAAGTTGCAATTTTCGTTATAAAATATGTCAGGAAATTTTTTACAAATTTTAAGAATTTCGTGTTTTTCTTCAGAATTTAAATATGTTGTTCGAATTAATTCTGAGATGTTAAATTGTTTATGTAGTGTTTTTGGTGGGTTCCTAATTTCTTGATTCAAAATGGGCATCACGTCTATACGTTCTGAACAATTTAAATCTACATCTAAATTCTCGTCAAATGGTAACATGCAATAACCATTTTTCGAAATTGCAATGCATTCGGGTATGCAATAATCTTCTGATATTTTTATTTGCGGTATGATGACTTCACCATTATCTATTGTCACTGGAATTTTTACATGATTGCTTTTATTAATTTTGTGAGGAGAAATTGATTTTTTATTCAGTTCTAAATAAAAAGGAATTTTTATGTCGCACAATTCTAAAGTGTTTGTTTTGTAATTAATTGTCGCGTTTAATTTTTCTAAGTCGGACGTACCTATTAATGCGTCAAATTTTGGGTGCCAGTCAACGACATGTAAATGAATATCGGCTGGTATACCTAATTCTTTAAGAATTGGAAATTTTAAATTATCTTGGCAATGAATTTGATTTCCTAAACCGGAAACTGTAAACGGTTTTTGATACAAATATTGAGAGAATTTCTCGTATGCAAGTTTTGAATTTATAACGGAATTTGTTGCTCCGCTATCTACTAGAATTGTTAAATCTAAATTGGGCAAATAAATGAATGGTAATTTTGATTTTATTTTGATTGAATTTAGATCTATGTTCCTGATTTCGGTGAGGCTGTTATAGGAAAATTTTCAAAATTTTGTTCGTCATTATCATTTTCGTTAATCTCATACTCGTACATTTCTGTTTGATCTGCAAAATTATCAGTATCTGAAAATTGTTGGACTGATTCATAATCTTGAGAGAGTTGGGACCCTGGAGAAACTGGGTAAACTGGGGAAACAGAGTCAGTTTCTACATTATAAAGAGCTGAATAGTTTATATTTTGTCTTTGATTTGAATAATTTGGTACTTGATTAGTTCTTACTCTAGATTGAACAGACATTGGTGTTGGTTTATTCAGTCTAGACATTCCTGAGGAAGCTTGAGTTCCAAAAACTTGTTTATTTGTAGGATAAATATTTGGTTGTGCCGCTCGTGGCGCAAATACGTTTGGTTTTACGTACGATTGATTTGGAAAATTTTGTTGTTGAACGGGTCTCGGTTGAGAAAATTGATGTTGAAAATTTCGGTAATGTGGGTTTTGAGAAAATCGTGGTTGTGAAAAATTATTGTATTGATTTTGGTTAAATCTGGTCAATTGTGATTGATTTTGAGAATTGGTGAATTTAGGATTTTTTCTGTTGTCATTGGACTTTCGGATGAATCCGCAATATTCCCATTCTTGTTTTTGATTATCGAAGAATGTACATTTATTTAAACACTGTTCGATGGTATCTAATTGAAAATTACTTAAATAGCTTCTGTATGGCTCTAATAAACCTATTTGAAAAGTTTTTAATGTTAATTTATCGTAATCAGTTTTCTTGTAATTTAAATAACTTGGATCTGTTATGTGTAAAGAAATATGTTGCATTAAGTCATTATAAGCTTTTAATAATCTACTGTAATAATCTAAGTAGGTTTCATTTTTTTGTTGAATACACTGTCTCAATGAAGATTCTAGAATTTCTTCGCTTCTTTGATCACCGTATTTTCTTAATAAAGCACTACGAATGGCGTTCCATTCAAATGCGTTTTGATAAGCGATAAAATCTCTAGCATCTCCTTTTATTTTTGATCTGAGAGAAAAACTAACTGCATAAGCTAAATCGGGTGATAATCTGCATTCTAAATGTTTGTGCAAATTATCAACTTCGGTTATAAAAATTGATAAATTTTGGCCTGGGTAATATTCTGGAATCGCGTTCATTAATAATGAAATTTCGTTTTTGTCAGTAATTAGATTACTTGAATTTACACTTGAATTTGTATTAGTCATTTTTGGATTTTGCGGAATCGGACTAAATCTAACGTTGCCTAAAATACTTGGTTTTATCTTATATCTAGGTGTTGAATTTTCTAACGTATCTAAATCGTCAGCAATTATTTCAATGTCGGTGTCGGACATTAAATAAAATTGAATTGATTATTATTATTTTTTTTTTTTTTTTGAAACAATTACACTTTTGGGATGGAAGAAAACAAAGGACTTACAGCACTAGGATCTGCATCGTGTGGTGTGTATTTCCCTAGATGTATCTTCTTTCCTCTTCGTTGGATTCTCGCACAAAGACTTGAAAGCCACCTGTTACTGTCTTTCACCAGGGATAGAAATCACTTTTCGTGGGTCAATCCCGTCGATTGATTAACAGTTCAGTCGCGAATATCCTGTTCGCAGCGCCAGTTAAATTTCACGATTTGAAATTTTAATTTTTAAAAAGATTTTATTTCACTTAATTAATTGAGTTACAAAGGTATTTCATTTGTCGCAACGGTTATAACGATAAAGGACACGGAGATGCTTTCCGAACGAAAGTACGATTGTAATTAATTCATGCATGAGATAATTGTCCATGATGAAGAATGGGACGCTCTGGAACGTGCCTGCGATAAGGCGCATCATTCCTGGGAACTGTCTTCTCAGCATTTTGGTATGTGGATACCATTACATAACTATATAATTTTTTAATGTTTCTTAGTTTTGTGTTTTATATGAATCTATATTGCTATGTTTTTAGTTTTGTGTATTCGTAAATTATCTATTTTATTGAAATAATTTCTGTTTTTTTATTATCAATTCCAATTAAAATACCCATCAAACATTTTTCAATTTAATTTTTTCATTGTAAAAAGATTTTTATATTTATCTAACTTTTAAATAAAAAATGTTTAATAACATAAATATATTAAAAATCTATTAATTTGTAAACCCGTTTTTATTAAAAATATATATAATAACTAAAAATGTTGGAAATATATTTTACATTTTTTCATTGTAAAATGACTTTGTTTATTTATACAAATTATGAATATTTGAAACAATAATCTATTAATCTAATAATTTTAACAATTTTTTTATTAAAAATATATAAAATAACTAAAAACGTTGAAAATATATTTTAGAATTGTTAATTTCATTGTGAATTTGTTTTTATAAAATATATTCCCGAATTTCATAATTTTGAACACGCTTGAAATCTCAAAATAAAAGAAATATTAAAGAATAGACTTTTTGTGGTGATAAAAATTTTTATTATTCGTCTACCACAGTTCATATACAGGAAGTTTTCCGTTAAAGTATACATATTTCAAATTCACCTTATTTCCTTTAAATCTGTAGATATTCGTTGTGTTTTTAAAAGAGTTCAATTTGATGCTTTAAACGAGTGTTTTCCTCTCCCAGACTAAGCATGAAGTAAAAAGGGGAAAAGCCTCGAAAATTTGTCTCGGGTCGCTGCGCGACCCGCGACAAATTTTCACGGGGCTTTTCTAAACTCGAAATTTTACTTCATGCGCCACGCGTATAAAACACTAAAATATTGTGAAATTTAAGTATATTTGAATCTGACGTAAAATCAGTGTTTTGTGCGCGGGGCGCATGAAGTAAAATTTCGAGTTTAGAAAAGCCCAGAAAGATGTACAGTGTATTCTGTATATTGAGTTATTTATACTTAAAAAACTGTCTTAATAACTAATCAATAATATAAATTATTTGCCAAATTTGGTACATACCAAAGTTTTAATTGAATTTATGAAGAAAAAAAAACAATCAAGATAAAAATAATATCAAATGAATTCTTTAATGTCAACTCATTGAATTTTATTTTTTGATTTTTAGTTTAATTTTAGGTTTATTTAGGAGCTTTTTAAATATATCTGATTCCCAAGTCCATAATTTTGAACACGCTGGAAATCTGAAAATAAAAGAAATGTTTCGGAACAATTTATTTTTTCTGAAGGTCATCAAATTTATCATCGTACAAGTGGTGTAGACGGGATCAAATTACACGACGAAATAAGAGCGAGCGCGTTTGTGTGTGTGTGTGTGTAGACGCAACCGGAGCAGTTTTCTCTAGAATACTTCTCTACCTTTACTCTATTCATAAGTAGATGGACCCACTTCCCTACCACAGTCTCTCCTTTTCTATCCTCGAAAACTCGGAATCCAGTTCTCCGATAAGCATTGCCTACCCTTGCCCGCAGGGAGGGGTTCTATCTCCACTGCTATGGGCAACTCTTGTGGACGACTTACTAAGGAAACTGTCCGAAGAAGGCATCCACTGCCTAGGGTATGCGGATGACTTGGCCATAGTCATCAGAGGCCGGTTCGCAGGAGTTATCTCACAACGAACACAAAGGGCCCTAAACATAGTAGACAACTGGTGTCGAAGGGAACGACTGACGGCCAATCCCGAAAAACACAGATTGTTGTGTTCACAAAAAGAAGAGCGCTAAAAGGCCTAAGGCCACCGACGCTCGGGGGCACAACAATTCCCTTCGCTAAGGAGGCGAAGTACCTAGGGGTAATCTTCGACGATAAAATGACGTGAAGGACGCACATCACGAAAACCGCCAAAAAAGCCTCAATGGCATTGGGAAGGTGTCGAAGAAAGTGCGGGAAAAACTGGGGGCTTAATCCTAAAATGACCCTCTGGTTATATACAAGGGTGATCAGGCCCATGATATCCTACGGGGCAGTAGTGTGGTGGACAAGGACGGAGCAGCAGGGGGCGATAAGGCTCCTTAACAGCACACAAAGACTAGCATGTCTCAGTGTCACAGGAGCCCTAAGCACTACCCCGACAGCAGCCCTAGAAATGATCCTGAACCTACCACCACTGCACATCTTCATACAAGGGGAAGCCAGGGCCGTAACATAATGCGAGGACAGGCTCGCATAAACCGATCACACGGGAAAAAGAAGACGAGCTAAAGGCAAACCCTATAACAGGAATGCCAAGCGATGCCATGGTCAAGAAGTATAATTTCGACAGGAAATACAAAGTGATGATCCTGCAGAGGGAAGATTGGGAAAAGGGCCCACCTACCAACGCGGAATCAAACTGGTATACCGACGGCTCGAAGACAGAGGAAGGAGTCGGAGCCGGAATATACAGCACAAAACCGGAGACAAAGATCTCAGTCAGTCTGGCGAGGGACACCACCGTGTTCCAGGCAGAGGCGATCGCGGTCCACCTCTGCATTGGAGAAATAGCAAAGCAAGACAACAAGAGTCGATCAGTAGCTATTTTCTCGGACAGCCAAGCGCTGCTAAGGGCACTAAGCACCACACAGGTCGACTCCAAGCTAATGTGGGATTGTGTAAGCGCTCTCGACGAAATGGGCGGTCGCAAAAAAGTGACAATAGTATGGGTCCCAGGACACAAGGGTCACCAAGGGAACAAAAAAGCAGACGAGCTGGCCAAACAAGGCTCGTCAAGCACATTCATTGGCCCGGAACCCTCCTGCGGTATCGCAAAAACCACAGTCAGACGATCCATAAAAAAAATGGACGGAGACACAAACTCAAACCTGGTGGACGAACACACCAGGGCAGAGGCAGGCGAAACAGTTCCTCAACAAACAATCGCCGGCTTTCACGACCGATCTTCTCAGCCAAGAGAGAAAAACGGTTGAAGCTATAGTACGTCTACTAACAGGACACTGTAGGCTCAACAAACACATAAGCAAAATAGGCCTGGCAGAGGATACAATATGTAGATTCTGCCAGGAAGAAGAGGAGAATCCTCTCCACATCCTGTGCCAATGTGAGGCCCTAGCGCGGGTTAGATACCTAAAGCTGGGCAACACTAAACCAAGCGTAGAGAGCTACACCCAAGGCTCACTGTCAGGGTTAATAGGGCTAATTAAAGAGGCGAAGCTCGAGCACGTCGTCTAGGATAATAGGAATCCACAACAGATCTGAAAAGGTCGCGGTGGTACAGGCCAATGAGGCCACCCCTACGAATATCTAATCTAATCTAATCCTATTTAAGTTGCCCCCTCAACCACCCCCCTGGGGGTGAAGTGACTAAAATTTCATCCCCCTCAAAGATATTAAACTATTGTTCGAAACATTTTTTGTATAATGGATATTTGTCGAGATATTCCAATGGATTATTTAAAATGGGCCACCCGGTATCAATGTTGTTCCGTCGTACTTTTAGATATCGGTAGAACACTTCAGCAAATTTCGGTAGATGATATGTACACACTTCTAAATTGAAAATTAACAATTTTTTAAACAAAAAGTTTATTAAACATAAATGCAAAAACTAAATAATAAAAAAATACCATACTTTTATATTTACAAAACAAAAAGATACATAGTTATGGAATGTCAAAGTGCACATGTAATATAAAGGGTGATTAGATTAAATTGTCGCTTGTTCAAATGTCCATGAAACAAAAACGAAGAGAAATTTCAGAATAAAAACCTTCATAACTTGAAAATTTTATACATTTAATATAACTTACTGACAAATAATTTAAATTATGCTTAAATGTTTGTCGGCTAAATTTTCTTACTGTAGACATTACTCGGGTCATATTTTTATGCACTGAACCAGAGATCAGTTTTGTGGATCACACCAGCGGCGCCTCGCAGCCTAACTTCAGGGTAGGTCACAGCGCCAAGGCACACAAAATTTGAGTTTGGGATCGCGCTTTATAACAAGAAGGAATTGCACAACAAAGTCACCTTTCAATAACGGATACATATTACCTTGGATCTCTGGTCTACCCTGAAGTTAGGTTGTGAGCTGCCGCTGCATCACTCTAATTTTTTTTCAATATTCTAAAGAAGTAGAAGGTTTATATGTTTTTCTGAGTATATTTTTAGTTTTGGCAAAATATTTTTTGATAGGAACATTTCATCACTTTCTATTTATAGATCCGGGTTTCTTTAAACTTTTAAAGACATTTTTGCATAGTTCTTGTGAAAATTGAAAGACTTTCAGTCCACTTTCGCACATTTTTTTCGCGAACTGCGTTTTCATTTGAAGATATTTTAACATTTTACAACAATTGACCAACCTTCGACAGTAGCATAAAAGCATAGGCTTCTATTTATTAAAATCCCTCGCAATTTATTGGAAACTATAGTCTGTTTAAAAACTAGGAGTAAGTGCCAAAGCCCAATTTACACTATAAAAAGTTACCAGAAATATCACTAGATAAATTTGGCGGCAATTTTAAATAATTTTATAATTACTCTTAAAATAAAATCAAATATCCATTTTGTACTTCTTAATTGTGGTTAAGTATTTTCTTTTCCATCGTACGATATCGTCAGTTCAATTAAAATGCTTATACGGCATCTCGCCATATATTTGTGAAATAAAACATATTAACATTATGTTCATAATATAATATGGAATTTATATAATAATGTCTATCAGAACTGGGACGAATCCTCGTAAAAAGGATTCGAATTACGAATCCGAATCACCTAATATGATTCGAATCACGAATACTCGAATAAAGGATTCGTAAGAGACAAATATGATTCGAATCTTGTTTTTTCGAATTACGAATACAAATCCTTTAAGAATAAATTTGATTTTATTTTTTTTGCAACCATTAACATATAAATATCGTTACCAGTTGTTTTAACAAAAATATTCAAAACCTAATTATAATAATAATAATAATAATACTTTATTGGTGCTCGTAACAATCGTTTTACACAGGTCATGATACATAATCAAAATACATTAAAGAAAACATCACATAAAATTACAAAAGTAATACATATACATTAAAATATAAAAAAAGGATACTATAATTATAACATTTAAAAAATACTAGAATATAAAAAAATAAGATTAAAATGAATTGAGTATATATAAAATATTCTAATATAGAATCTAAAATCTATAACGAACACAAACACAATAAAATATAATAATTTTGGAATTAACTTTAAAATTAACATAGATAAAATATACAATTTAAGATAAATTTATAGATAAGTGTATAATATGCATCATATAAAATTACAAAAGTAATACATATACAGTAGAATAGTAAAAAAATCTGTAACAAGCACAAACACATTAAAATATTAAATCTTCTTCACCCATCATTACAGTCTAAAAATAAGATACAATACGATGAATTAATTAAGAAGAAGATAAATTGCACACACTATGTAGCTAATGGATGTCGTAGTTATCAGACATTAAAAATCTTCAATGGAGTAGTGGCATTTTTGTATAAGGTACGTTTTTAACGTTTTTTTAAACTGTTTAATATTAAGTATTTTTATCCATTCTGGCAGTTTATTAAAGATCTTTGGACCATAGTAGCTTGCACCATTTTGAGATTTTACTAATCGTGATCGATACAAGCAGATATTATTTTTATTTCTGGTATTATATTTATGGATTTCGTCATGAGATCGATAATGGTCGATGTTTTTATGAATATACAGGGTGTCCCCGAATGGTCTGTACAACGCTCTACCACATATTCTCTGAAACAAAATAAGACGATTTAACTAAACTTATCTCTATCCAAAAGTGGTTCCTAAGCCATCTACGAGGCCTCAAAGATATATATTTTTTTTTTCATTATTTTTCAAATATTTTTATTTTGGACTTAGGTAAGAAAACCTAATTTGGCACATTTAATTACATTGATACCATGCGCATTTTGCGATATGTTTCTTTATCCTACGTTTAAAGTAAGTGGTCAAACTAGGACCATCGACTCCTTAAGATACCTAAATATTTTTATTCAACAGGTCAAATCATAAGGAATACTTTTTTTCTGCAAGATCATTCAATTTTACGTATTTTTTGTCTCTTATAAAATTTTGCTATTTTCCCCACAAAAAAATTATTTTTATTTGTCAAAACAACAAAGAAATAAAATTCTAAAAAAAACTGATTCTTTATTCTGCCTCTTTTGAATCCTCTAAAAGGCTTCGAATCCTGAATGATTCGAATCCTGCCCAGCTCTGGTCTCTATCTTACTTAAAATTGATTTGATTCATAAAACTATACAAGGTAGAACGACTCAACTTCGGCATGCCTGCATGATCGTTTACTTCTTTTAAAACTTTATTCAAAGTTGGCAGTTCATTTTTATAGAAGAAACTATGCACGGATCTTTTCAGTACGTCATCAAAACTTGTAATTATGTCCTCCAAGCTGTTTAGGGCTACAAATCTCTCCGGATTTCTTATATTCGCTAATGGTACGATAGACAGTGGAATTTACAACTCCTAAAAATTAAACATTTTATTATTCAATGCATATTCTTATGCTATTTGATATCTCACCTACTGCACCAACAATGTCTGATACAACAGCAGTCATTTTCATATGTGGATCATCTGTTATCATCTGCTTATACATATTTATTATGCACTGTTTTTCAGGCAGATATAAATGACCCAAATCCAACTTCTTACGCTTTTTTGGAGGTGAAGGTGATATTATTACCGGACTTGTACTGGGTCCATAATCCATCACAACAATATAAACAAAAGTAACTTTTAACTATGCTAAAGAAACACCGCACAAAAGGTTATTACGAAACAGACAAAGTTGCAACTCGGTAACGCTTCGAATTAAGGTTATGTCAGCTGTTGCGTCTAATAATGACGTAATTAGCATAGTGTAGAATGGGCGCGCTCTCGGCCAATCAGAGTTGTAGGTTTTGGCGCGTAAAATTTAAAACGCTCCTCCTAGTTATTAAACAGATTATAGGGATTATTGTTTATTTTATCCCAATACACATAAGCGACAATTTAATCGTAATCACTCTATAATTAAACAAATTCAAAAGGAAGTCGTCAATAGTTTAATGATTTTAAGTGTTAATTCAGCTTCAGGAAGATTACAGCTTTATCATTCATATTAGCTATAACTTTTTTTTATTGAAAAAGTGAAACAATTTTATGATTAATGTAAGTTTTTGTATGTAAAAGGCATGTAATTGATACTTAATAGGTTTCTTTGTTTTGTCTTCATTAATTGCAGTAAAAAAAGCATTCAATCAACATTTGGAATAGAATGTGGAAGGCATAACATATTTTCGACAAATTTACTTAACAAGGGAAATACATATGAACCATCGCGGCATCGTCTCGATTAATTTGTTTCACATTTTACCAAAAATCCTTGAAAATCGTCACTAAATTTATGACATTCGTCGTTATTACAAAGTCACCTCTACTTTGAATCCAAGTTTTGCAGCTCTGGTGGAGATATTATATTTGGGAAAAGGGAACCTACACTTGCAATAGAACTTATAGATTCATTTTAACCATTGCAGGAATAATGAAATTCTTTCAATTTTTGCGTTGGATTATTTTTTAATGGAAATGGTGAAATAATTAGTGAGCAACTTTCAAACAGCGAAGTTTACAAATATTAATTTCTTAACTACTTAGGTCCGTTTCTTGCAAATACATTTTTCTCAGATATAAATCTTTCACCTGTAAAAAATTTGCAGGATTTTTAAAATTAATATTTTCCAGGGATGTTGCGGTTACGTATCCACGTTTTAAGAATTGATCACCAAGTGTTCCTCAAAATTAAGGGGAGCACAAATAATAGATACATTTGTGTTTTAACATGTATTTTCTCAGTTAAGTATTACAATATTGGCGAATTTACAAAATCGATAGAACCAAGAATCATTTCGGTAGATCGGTAGGTAGTCATAAAATTCGGTACATCTACCGAAAAATCGGTAGAATATGAATATAAATAGACTAAAAATTAAGACACGCAATAGTTTATAATGAAGAGCATTTTAAAATACAAAAAGAAACTACAAATATCATCTAGATGCTATAAAATTTTATATTTATTAATAACTGACAAACAAATATGAGGTAAGCCATATAATAATAATAATAATTCGTTTATTTCCCAACAGATACAAAGGATCTAATAACAGGGAAAATATATCAAACATTCAAACTTAAATATAATAACATAAAACAAAGTTGAGTATACATACAATCAATGACACACATGTATAAAGTAAAATGTATTTGTGGTGGTTGGCGCGTATTACAACAAATTCATTACAGTGTTTGTGAAGTGACGGCTCGTGCAATTAAATATATCTATAGAGTCTTGAATAATAGTATGCGTTCGAAGCATTTTATTTATTGGCGAGTTAAAATAAAGGTTCGTGAAACTGTGCTTACATATGAACGTATCAATATTTCTACTACCACACCGCGGTACATATATGTTTATGAGAGAAAGAATATTAGGATCATCAATTTCTCTATGTAATACCTAATATAACCATCTCATGGAAGTTACATTCCTGCGTAAAGCTAATGATTTTAACTCGAACATTGACAACATATGCTCGTAAGTTACTGAATCATCCGGATAAGTTAACATCACTTTGTAATAAAGAAACTTGACAAATTTCTTTTGTATGCGTTCTAAAGAACTTGAGTGGTTATTATAAGATGGCGACCATACAATTGCGCAGTATTCCAATTTTGAACGAACGTATGCATAGTATAATTTCAAAAGCGTGCGTGGATCTCTAAACGATTCTGTTATTCGACGTATAAAACCGAGCATTCTATAAGCATCTTTTGTTACCTTATTATAATGCGGAACAAAAGTTAATTCTCTATCAAACAGCACACCCAAATCACGAATCTCGGAAACTTTATCTATAGATATACTATCGATAGAGTAGTCGAATATAATTGGCCGTGCTGTACGATAGAACGAAATAACCTTACATTCCGGAATATTTAACTCAATATCGTTAAGAAGACTCCAAGATTTAATTTTATTTAGGTCGTTCTGAAGCACTGTACAGTCATCAACAGTTTTTATATTGTAGAAAATTTTTACGTCATCGGCATAAATAAGAATATGAGAGTTTATATTATCCACTATATCGTTCACAAAAAGAAGAAATAACAAGGGCCCTAGGTTCGAACCTTGTGGCACCCCACTGGAAGGATGGTCTATTTGTAACATAAGATGAAACCAAGCATAGCAATTTATCACTAAGACCCCAGAATTTCAATTTATCTATCAGAATATTGTGATTGATAGAGTCGAAAGCTTTGCTAAACTCAGTGTGGATAGTATCAACTTGCTCACGCCGATCTAAGTGATACGATGCATATTCAGTAAAATAGAGCAAGTTTGATGCAGTTGATCTCTGTTTCATAAAAGCGTGCTGTCGAGTGGTGATGTGAGATTCCACATGACTATAAAGTTGTCTATTTTTGAGATTGGGCGATAGTTTTCAATCTGCTGCTTTTCACCTTTTTTATGTACCGGTGTAACACGAGCGGTTTTCCAACGGGTAGGGAAGCATGATAATTTGAACATAAGGTTGAATATGTGAATTAACGGCTCGGTAAATGCATAGATACAATCGCGAACTAAGAAAGAAGGAATTCGGTCTGGCCCAGCTGTAGAGTTGTTACTTAGTTTTTTAGCTGCAGATAAAATATCATTTTCGTTAATATTATCAATACAAAGTAAGTCAATATGATCAATGCATGTTTTTACAGAAAAATGTGATTTAACATTACTGTTGTAGGTCGATGTAAAATGATCTCGAAAACTATTAACAATATCGAGCGGGTTATCTATTTTAGTTCCATTAAAAGTCATAATCCCTGGGATACGAGTTTGAGCTTTTTTGGAGTTTACGTAGTTCCATATTTTTTTTTATTCGTATACGATTCAAGCGGTACACATTGGTTAAACAGACCGTATATTTTGTTGTAAAGTGCATCACATGCTGAATCAACATCACGCTTATTGACCACATCATCCCACATATAGTAGTTCCAGCGCTATATGAAAAAAATGACTTCAGTTTGCGGTTAACTTGTAAATGATAATTGGGGGTTTATGACCATAACCGCAATAAAACTAACCTGCGCTGGCCAGATGATTTGCATAGAAAATTCATGACCGAAATGAAAAGGGCCGCTACAAGGTGTGTTGTCCCCGGGGCGCGAGGCAAACAGCGGAAGAAAAAATGTTCAGAGATGTTGAGATTAAAAATGTTGATTGTTTAACCGAGTTCATTTAAGTGTAAGAATGAAAAGTTCAAAACATTTATGCTCTTTTAACATTAACTAATATTAAATTGTGTGATTTATCAAACCATCAAACATGTGAAAATACCTACATCCATTTCAAAAAGTGAGGCGCCTCACTTTGAAGTGCTGTATTTTCAAAACAAAAAATCTTAAAAAATATCCGAGCACGTTTCTGTAATCCTGAGTGTTTTTTTATTATTATTGAAGAAATCAGATTTTTATCATAAATAATTATTTTTTCGACGGATTTTTACTAACTCTTTATAAATCCTAATTAGTTAAGTATAAAAATTTGAAATAAATACTGGTAAAAGATTAAATCTTTATTTATAGAGTGGTGCAAGAAAGAAATGCATATCTGAACCCTTTCAACCCCTACTATATCAAAATCCTATTTCAACGTTCTCGGTAATTAAGTATCCGTTTTTTTAATTATAGTTAATTGTTAGAAATTGTTCATAACATAAAATATATAATTTAATTTAAAATAATTTAAATATTTGATTTTTCGTCGATTGAAAACCTCATTGAGAGATTGAAGATGCGCGATGGTTATGGTTTTTAATCCACGAAAAATCAAATATTTATATGATTGAAAATTCAATTATATATTTTGCAGGTCAATCTGATTTTTTTCAATAATAATAAAAAACACTCTCAGTATTACAGAAACGTGCTCAGATATTTTTTTAAGATTTTTTGTTTTTAAAATACAGCACTTCAAAGTGAGGCGCCTCGCATTTTGAAATGGATCATTAATTAAATTAAAATTTCAATAAAATCGTGTTAGTTATAATAAAGCTACGATTAAATTGGTACAGCAAATTTTGCTTAAACAGAAATTATACGATTCTAAAAATAATGTTATTTTAGAAATTTTCAAGCGCAAGTTTTTACACCACTAATATCAAATTCCATAGTTGAGTTGAATTTTTTTAAGAAGAATAATTATACGATTTAATTAATTTATAAATATTTAAAATTAAATTTCGTCAGAATTGTTTAACTCAACTTATTTCTTCTGACAATCTTTTATTTGAAATTTAAACAAGCATTATGTAATAAAATGAAAATTTACACTTTATACATACAGTTAATCTGGGATATCCCCAATACCTTTTAATCCTCAACAAATGTTCAAAAATACCGCCATTGACTTCTAAACATTTTCTGCTTCGATACATTACGATGATTATTATTTATCCACCGACAAAATTCCGTACGGTTAGCGTAATCCCCTGGTTGTAGGTGCTGTACTCTCTGAACGTGATAAGGATTGCTCGTGTAGCGTGTTCATCACTCTTTTTTGTGGAATTGCCAATTGTGTGGCAATTTTCCGTGAGCTAGTAGTTGCATCTTCTTCTACTAGATGCAGAATATTTTCTACTTCTACAAAACCTTGTCGAGCAGCGCGCTCATATGTTATGTTAGCACTGGGAAGCTTACCAGTCTCGCACAATTTGTTGAAAACTCTAATAAATATGTTTTTATCAGGATGTCTTTGGTGTGGAAAACGTTCACGATATTCTTCAACAGCAGCTGTAGCATTTCCATTACAGAAACCATATACAAACACCATATTTGCATATTCTAAATTTGAATAAGTATGTGGCATTTTGCAACACTAACAATCACATTAATTCGAACTTAAACGTTCAGTTACTGTTCACCGTACACTGACAGTTCATCAAAACGTCAGAATTATCAAATGTTTATAAGCCTCGAACATGGTATACTTTGATAATGTTAAAATTCAGATAGAAGTGGAAAGCTAGATGAACATTTTTAATTACGCCATAACTTGAAAACAAATGAAAATCGGATAAGAACAAATGAGTTTTTTTACATTATTTTCACGTGTATAATACACTCCTAGAGTTTGGTGCGCTCCTCCCGACTCACCCTGTATACAGTTGTATATACAACATTGAAACATTTTTAATTTTAATTACTAATTAAATTAATATTTACTTATCGACTATCAAGAAAAATACATCATTTTTATAAAACTTTTATATACATACAAAAATAACATGCGATTAACAAAAATTCAATCATAAAGAGGTGACATATTTTGGATGTAGATTGTGTATCAATTAATAAGATGTAAATTGATAGAAAAGTGTGAAGAAACAGAACTTCATGCTAATAAGAGTATGAAACAATTTATCGACTAGAAAACAAGTTGCAACCGTCATATAACTCTTTCAATCAGATAACTGACGTTTGTATCGTAAGAGCTGCAAATTAAAGTGTTTTCCTTGGTATACATTTATTGGACTATCTATCTCGAAAACGTTAAAATGTAATTATTGATATCCGCGTTAAAATAAATGGTGACAACTGGTGTAAATTAAATTATAAGTTCAACAAAAACTATTAAAATGATAGGGAATTTAATCAATTTCCCTTTATTTTAGACTAGATTTAACTCTGCTGTCAAACGTTAAATTTAACGTTTTCGATAGAGAATACCACCGAATGTGCATTTTTACATATCTACGTCAGTCATTGGAATGAAATGTTCTAATACGGACCTGAAATTATGCAGCCGACTCACGGCCGAGCATGCAATAAGCTGTTTGCTGAGGGATACTTTTTTTAAGGATTATGGTTTATGGTGTTATAAAAGTATAAAAATTTATTGCAAATTTGAAGTCATTTTTTTCATATAGCGCTGGAAGATCTATACAATTTGATATTTTATCATATAATAGTCTAAGATCTGTCTTGCGAAAATTATATTGCCTGAGAGATGAATTTGGTTGAAATTTAGTAGATTCACTATTGTAAGAGCTAAGAGAAAAACATAGTGGTGGGTGATGCTCATCAATTTTTGTAATGGGTGGGTCATCGCTAAAACTACATTGTATATTATTGGAAGTTAAAAGCAAGTCCGATTATTTATGTTAAATAAGTTAAGACAACATAACAGTTGTCTTAACTTATTTAGTATAATTAAATCGTTAAGTTCAGAGACTTTGCGGTCATTAACTGGACGAGATAAGGAATTATAGTACTCTGGAATATTAAAGTCGCCACATATAACTATACTCTTATTTTCATATTTACTGCAGATTTTGTCAAGTTCAGTAAATAGAGCGCAATAGGTACCATCCGGCTCAGACGGCGGTATATACAAAGATATAAAACATATAGCTAAGTTGTTTATGGTTACCCGTACAACAATTTCTACATTTATATCTAGTAAGATTGTGTCCATCGAACACACAATATTGTTACGAACGGCAATCAACACACCCCCACCCTTGCGCAACGCTCTATCACATCGAAAAACATGATAATGACTAGGAAATAATTCACTGTTATGCACATCGTCTAGTAGCCAAGTTTCACTGATAATATAAACATCACAATCACTTTCAATCACATTATTGTAGAACGCATTTGTTTTTGTTAATAAACTACGAGCATTTTGGTAGTACACATTTAGTAGTTCGGTAACCTGTTGGGAGCAAATCAGTTTTCCGAAATGATGGATAAAACTCCGCGCACATATTTTAATCTGATGTTGGTTTCACCTGCGTCTATTCGTTGCTGGAAATCATTTCTGATGTCCGCTTCTTGTTGAGATTGCAATGGTGTGCGGTCATTTCGGAGCATTATATTTTTAAAGGTCTTAGCCTGTTTTAAACGTTTAGAATTATGAAGAATGGCCGTTGCTTCAGCAACGTTATTAAACATAATTTTGAGCGGTCTACACTTATCATCTGATTTCTTTCCCAATCGCATGATGTGTTTAGGCGGAGCAGTGTTCTTAACAATTATGTTAAGGATTTCTAATACGGTTGAATTTTCATGAGCATCATCATTTTCGGGAACATTAAACATTATTATATTACTAGCACGTTTCTGCCTGTTAATTATTTCATCTGACATTGTATTAATATCATCATAGCTATTTTTGGGGGTTTGTATCTGACCTCTAATTTTAGCAATTTCATTACGTAAGGAAATATTTTCTTTTTCTAGCTGTACTACTTTTATATTAATTGAGTCAATATTTTTATTCAAATCAATGAAAAAATCATTAATTTGGTTTTTAAATTCTTTGAATTTAGTATCAATTACACCACTAATCTCAATTAAAATATCTGGAGATTCTATAAATTTCTTAAATTTAGTATCTATTAAGCTACTAAGCTCAGATAACATATCTGGAGATTCTTTCTCAATCATAGGGACTCCTAACTTACACGAGATACTGCAGAACCATTTTTTATCGTTATTGGTTTCAGATTTAAAGAGTTTTAAATCGGCATCACTGAGGTTAATACATTTGCCATGAAACCACTTTGAACAGTTTCCACTACACTTAATTACTGTATTGACTGATTTAGGTGGAATACAGTTATTACATACAATACAGTTAAGAGACATTGCAGTTATGCGATAAGTAATTGCAATACAATATGAAAACGGTAGGAGAAACAAAAAGACAAATCTTCACACTACACGGCCCGTCGTATTGGCTAACAAAAAATGTAAACACAAAACAGCTGGATAAAAATAGGCCACGGAGAAGGTCACACAAGAGAGACAGAGGTCAGAGAGGAGATGGATTTTATATTCGTTATCGATAAATGCATGGACGATCCCAAAATTTACCTGCGGATAATCCGTTCTGTACAACAATCACAATTTATAACAGAATGATTAGTTTAATCAACGTAGAACTCACTGAACTGTTTTAATCACTGTATTACAACACTAATCCTCAAGTTGCAGAGGGTTTAAATCACTGTAACCATAAGAATACTGTATTAAATACGGAGCAAAATAAATACGTGTGTGTCTCGCGAGAAAAATTGTGCATATCATATTTAGATCCAGAGCTTGAATCCGCAAATAAGTTGAAACCAGTGTTATCCTGCAATAAATTTGCATATCGCATAAGCCGATCAGTTGGGTTAAACATTACATAATTAGTTAAATGAAATGATAATCGAAATAGGGGTTTATACCTACAATTAACACCTCGCGGAATTTTAAATTTCAATTTATTGAGCAATTGATAACAATCAATAATTCCATTTACCAACTTATGCAAAAAACATACAACCCAGCATATAATAATCTCAAATCAAGTTGATCACGGATGTATAATTATTAAAAATCTACCCTGGACTGACTCAAACTGCTGAATAGTGTTCATAGAATAACTACTCCAAACCACTGATGCATATTCCGTATGAGGCCTAACTAATGACAAGTATAACATTTTTACTGTCTTGATGCTAAATCCAGTAAATCTATTAACAAAACCCGACATTTTTAAAGCTAAGTTACATACAGAGAGTTTTATGTAACACCGAACATACTAAAATGTACTCAATGTTAATTTTTCTATGTTCGATGTGTACTGGGACGCATCAAAGCATTGAGTACGATATGATTGGCTACGATTTCTAATTGTAATATAGTCAACCCAATTTACACTCTTCCCTTCAAAAATATATGAAATCTGTCAGTTATCGCAAGCAAGTGATATTTGCTGTTCTAGCACTTGAAGCAGACGTAGACGAAGAACGGAGAGTTAAACATATCAATAATGTATACAAAGGAAGAAAATATTATTCTGGTAAACTTATACCATGGAGAAAACAGTTCAAGAAATCCCCATTATTTATTTTCTGAAAAATGTTCTGTCACCCCGACTACCATTTAATTCAACCATTTCGAACCTTCTAGAACAGTTTGTTTGGATAAATTTCACAAGCGAGGAGTTAGAAGACCGTCGATATTATTGGAAGAGATGAAATTAAACAATTTCTATTGCAAAATCATTTAATATTTAAAAATCCTTTGTACGTAGGAGTTCTACAAGAATTTAAGTTTAGATCCTACAAATTCCAACATTACTAGTTGCTATATAACAACATTATGCTATAACATTTGTGTAAAATTGTATTTAATATGTTCAATTAAACGGGGTGGTTGTATAACGATTTACCTTGATTTTTTGAGATTCTGAAAACGAAATCGAGGTAAACGTGTATGGGACGCACGAATCTAGGGTTCGTTGGTTAAGGCGACTTACCGTTTGGCCACAAATTAAATTGTAAGTTCCACTTTTGAGGTTATATAAGGTCGTATTTTCGGCTAAATAAGCACATTAGGGATACCTATTACACAAGTGATGAAATTATCTCCAAAATTATGACTTAAATTATCCAATTTGTAGTGTTATCTTCATTAATTTAGTCAATATCACGATTTTAATTTTACACTAAAATTGACGTCTACTGACGTTTATTTAAAATAATGGATATATATACCAAGATTGATTATGGAATCATAGGTGTTCTAATTTACGATATGAAAAAATAGATGGCGCTAGATGTATTAAAATGTAATAAATATCAACTGCTTACGAAAACTGTCATCGACATCTTTGGGAATGATGTAAAATATTAATGTTCATATTTAAATATTCAGGTGCTATTCCGTACACGCAAAGAGACTTGTGCAATTTATTCTATTGCAAACTTTTCTCCTAACCTAACCTAACCTAGCAGTATGTAGAATAATTAATGTGCGCAAAGAGATTTAAGCAATTTATTCTATTGCAAACCGTTTTCCTAACATAACCTTACCTACAAGTATGTGGAACAGTCACCGTGCGCAAAGAGACATACGCAATTTATTCTATTGCTAACCTTTCTCCTAACCTAACCTAACCTAGAAGTATGTGAAATATTTAACTTGCGTAAAAAGACTTCCGCAATGTATTTTATTGCAAACCTTTCTACTAACCTAACTTAAAAACATGTAAAATTGCGTAACTTTAAACTATATTGCCAAACATTTTTTAAACACATAATAAAATGTTTACCTGCATCTTATTATTTTATAGAAAAATGTTTGGCTATATTAAGCCTTAAATCAGATAATTTTGCTTGGTTATGTGGTTCTATTAAATTATTTTAATTGTATTTAAATTTAACTGTGTGTTTACTAACCAATAATTTTAGTAAAAACAGTGAATTAAATATAGAAGTAATATTTTTAGGTGTTATATTATTTGTTGATATTTTATTATTGCAGTAAATATCCCACCTTCGTACGATAAGAAGGTAGCGCCATCTATTTTTTATCGTAAAGTAAAATATCTATGATTTAATAATCAATCTCGATTTATATATCCATTATTTTAAATAAACGTCAGTAGACCTTAATTCTAGCGTAAAACTAATATCGTGATATTGGCTGAATTAATGAAGATAACACTACAAATTGGATGAATTACGTCCTCATTTTGGAGATAATTTCATCATGTGTGAAATTTGTTTCTGTAATGTGGTTATTTAGCCGCAAAAAAGCCAAATATAACCTCAAAAGTGGAACTTAAAATTCGATTTGCGGCCAAGCGGTAAGTCGCTTTAACCAACGTACTTTAGATTCGTGCCTTCCATACACCTTTACACTGATTCCATTTTCAGAATCTCAAAAATCATGGTAAATTGATATTCAATGAATCCAATTAAACAACGAAAAGTTGCGAAAAATTGTGTTTACTGATGAAGCGTTTATATCTTCTTACCTTCTTTAACTAGTATTTTACTGATTAAAAATATAAGAAAAGTTGATAACCATTCCGTTGTACTAAAATATTCATAATACAACATATTGTGGTTGACATATTAATTGACAAATTTAATTTATTTTTGACGTGAAGAGTATACATTGGGTTGACTATATTACCATTAGAAATCCTAGCCAATCACATCGTACTCAATGCTTTGATGCGTCCGAGTACACATCGAACATAGGAAAATTAACATTAAGTACATTTTAGTATGTTCGGTGTTACATAAAACTCTCTGTATATTGTTATAATGTTTATTAAAATTTAGCTTTGAAGTAAATAACACGCCCATGCCTTTTATTTCAGAGGTTGTTGTCAATTGATGATCCTCACTGGAGTAACAAAAATGTTTACATCAGCCTTGACTAAATGTAATTTGGAAAGATTTATTTAAATTTATTAAGTGTAGATTATTCCGATGGCACCACCCAGCAATATTGTGCAAGTCTAGTTGTAGTTGATGTAGATCCTCAATTGTCAACTTGAGATCATCAGCAAACAGGAGGAAACTGCTAGACCTAATATTCAAACAAATATCGTTAATAATAGCAAGAATAACACTGGTCCACAATGAAAGCCCTGAGGAACCCCCGATAATACATCTATATTTTTCGAACAAGTCGATCCAATACGAACGCACTGGGTTCGATTATGCAAATAACTAGCAATCCAATTAATCACCAAATCTCCCATTTCCATTGCCTGTAACTTAACAAAATATTGGATAATTATTCATGCAATCGAATGCCTTAGAAAACTCGGTGTAAATTGAATAAACTTGCACTCCTTTTTCCAAGGCATAGAAAGGTTTTATAAATAATAAGATTAGTGGCAGTAGATCGGCCTTTTACAAAACCATGTTGCTCATCAATAATTATATTTTTGCACGACCAAATGATTTGTGGGGATATTAAATAGTCTAGCATCTATAGTATTACAGAATGAATACATATGCCTCCACTTTTAAAGACAGGCATTAAAAAACTATTTTTCCAAGATTCTAGAAATAAACTAGATCTAAGGGAATTAGTGAAAATCGCATAGATTGGCTTTGCCAGTGTGTAAACACACCGCTTGAGGAAATATCCAAGAATTCCATCAGGGCCCATACTACAAGATTCAGATAAAGCTGAAATGTTCTCAAATACCCCTGTAAGCGTGACACTAAATTGATTTATCAATCTATCGATGTTATCAAAATCTGTATTAACTCGTGCATTATTCGGATCAACGTAAACGGTAGAGAAATGTGAGGCAAAGAGATTTACACAAGCTTGTTAATTATTAATTACAACATCATTTAGATACATCTAGGGTAGACAATGCTTATGGGAGAACTGGATTCCGAGTTTTCGAGGATAGAAAAGGAGAGACTGTGGTCGGGAAGTGGGTCCATCTACTAATGAATAGAGTAAACGTACAAGTATTCTAGAGAAAACTGCTCCGGTTGCGTCTACACACACACACACACACACACCCAAACGCGCTCGCTCTTATTTCGTCGTGTAATTTGATCCCGTCTACACCACTTGTACGATGATAAATTTGATGACCTTCAGAAAAAATAAACTGTTCCGAAACATTTCTTTTATTTTCAGATTTCCAGCGTGTTCGAAATTATGGACTTTGGGAATCAGATACATTTAAAAAGCTCCTAAATAAACCTAAAATTTAACTAAAAATCAAAAAATTAAATTCAATGAGTTTACATTATAGAATTCACTTGATATTATTTTTATCTTGATTGTTTTTTTTTTCTTCATAAATTCAATTAAAACATTGGTATGTACCAAATTTGGCAAATAATTTATATTATTGATTAGTTATACAGAGAGTTTTATAAGTATAAATAACTCAATATACAGAATACACTGTACATTTTTCTGGGCTTTTCTAAACTCGAAATTTTACTTCATGCGCCCCGCGCACAAAACACTGATTTTACGTGAGGTTCAAATATACTTAAATTTCACAATATTTTAGTGTTTTATACGCGTGGCGCATGAAGTAAATTTCGAGTTTAGAAAAGCCCCGAAAATTTGTCTCGGGTCGCTGCGCGACCCTCGGCAAATTTTCACGGGGCTTTTCTAAACTCGAAATTTTACTTCATGCTTAGTCTGGGAGAGGAAAACACTCGTTTAAAGCATCAAATTGAACTCTTTTAAAAACACAACGAATATCTACAGATTTAAAGAAAATACGGTGAATTTGAAATATGTATACTTTAAAGGAAAACTTCCTGTAATTTATTATCACCACAAAAAGTCTATTCGAAAATATTTCTTTAATTTTGAGATTTCAAGCGTGTTCCAAATTATGAAATTCGGGAATATATTTTATAAAAACAAATTTACAATAAAATTAACAATTCTAAAATATATTTTCAACGTTTTTAGTTATTTTATATATTTTTAATAAAAAAATTGTTAAAATTATTAGATTAATAGATTATTGTTTCAAATATTCATAATTTGTATAAATAAACAAAGTCATTTTACAATGAAAAAATGTAAAATATATTTCCAACATTTTTAGTTATTATATATATTTTTAATAAAAACGTGTTTAAAAATTAATAGATTTTTAATATATTTATGTTATTAAACATTTATTATTTAAAAGTTAGATAAATACAAAAATCTTTTTACAATGAAAAAAATCAACTTGAAAAATGTTTGATGGGTATTTTAATTGGAATTGATAACAAAAAAACAGAAATTATTTCAATAAAATAGGTAAATTACACTGGTCTGCAAAAAAAATTTTTTTTTTTCGAGCCCTGACACCATTCCTGCTGATTCTTATGTAAAATGACCTCCTGAATCCGAATATGACCTCCGTTATCCTCCATCACCCACCGTTTTCGGGGGAGGCCCCCCGCCTATTTTTATCACTTTTCGATAATTTGGAGGGATGAAAAGGATTATTTTAGCCTTTACATTTCTTCTGAGGGGCTAGAGAGGTGAAAAGTTCCAAAACATGAACATTTGTAGCAAGGAGGTAGATTGGGGGGGGGGGGGGATTTGCCCCCTTAAATTGAAAAAAAATCATTAAAAATGATCAACTTTTTCCGTTTTTTTCGCAGTTTTTTCACTTATTTTCTACATATTCCAGCTTCCATTCCCCCTCATCCTCCCCCAAACACCCCCAAATAATAAAAATTTATTGCAACAATATATAGCAACAATAATAAAAATATATAGCAACAATAATAAAAATATATAGCAACAGTTCGGAAGATTCACTGTACCACGCTGGCGCTCTCAATACTCCCCCCGTTTCCCCCATCCATTGGAGGGGTGAAAAGGATTATTTTAGCTGTAAAGAATAATAAATAAAAAGTAAAATAATAAATGTAAAATAATAAATGTAAGGAATAATAAATAACTAAGATTACCTTAGTTCATTTGGTGCTTGCTTTCCTTTTGTACCCTGAGGTAGAAGTTTCTCGAATCAAAAACCAGCAGTACTCTGCTAACATGCTCGCATTCCACTTCCCCGAAAATCTCCTCTCGAACTTAGAGATGTCTTGATGAAACCGTTCCCCGTGTTCATCCGAAACTGTTCCTAAATTTTCAGGGAAGAAGTCCAGGTGTGAGTGAAGGAAATGCACTTTAAGAGACATGTTACACCCCATGGCCTTGTACGCTGACAGCAGTTCCTCGACATGAGCGAGATAATCATCACTTTTGTTGTTACCCAAAAAGTTCTCACATACGTTTTGGAATGCAATCCAAGCTCGTTTTTCTTTTCGATTCAGGTGTTCAATAAACGTCGAATCTTGGAAAAGTTGTCTAATCTGGGGGCCCACGAAAACTCCTTCCTTGATTTTAGCCTCACTAAGACGAGGGAATTTAGTTTTCAAAAATTGAAATGCATCACCGGTCTTGTCCATTGCTTTCACAAACTGTTTGATCAATCCGAGTTTGATGTGCAAAGACGGCAAGTAAATATTTTCCCTCGGGACCAGAGGATCGTGAACGACGTTTTTCTGACCGGGAGTAAAACTTTCTCGCAGAGGCCAGTTCCGTACGATGTAATGTTTGTCTCGGGCTCGGCTGTCCCATTCGCATAGGAAGCAGCAGTATTTTGTGAAGCCCGATTGCAGGCCCATAGTGTAGAGCAACAACTTTTAAGTCAGCGCAAAGTTTCTAATTATAATCATGGTATATGATTTTATCAAGGATCCGGCTGATGTTTTCGTACGTCTCCTTCATATCCACAGAGTATGCAACCGGGAGTGATGGTAACTCATTCCCATTGGCCAATAGGACAACTTTCAAGCTTATCTTTGATGAGTCTATAAACAGTCTCCATTTGTCTGGGTCACATGGCATCTTCAGTTCTATAATCAATGCATTTGAATTAGGGCAGAACACTAAGCCTTCATCTGCCGAAAAAAGTAAGTTCAGGGTTGACTGCCTAGTCCTGTAAGAAGAGATTTTTACACCCTTTTCTAAGAGATTCCACTGCTGAAGTCGAGATACAAGAAGTTAAGATTTACTCTTAGGTAACTCCAAATCCCTGACGAGATCATTCAATTCCGACTGAGTAACGAGGTGAGGTTTTCGATGAGCTGAATCAGCAGAACACTCTTCATCATCGGCGAACGTATCATAAGATGGTCCAGGCTGTGGCTCAAAGTCTTTCAAATCCATTTCTGGCTCTAGAGTATAGGTTTTTTGGAGCACTGGGATTGGCAAAGATTCGTTGTGAGGAACTGGTCTTAGAGCTGAATGGATATTAGGATACTGAATTGTATGCTTACTTTTGCTAGATAACCCGACGGTGGAAGTCATACAAAAGTAACAATCTGTGAGATGACAGCGAGGTTCGCGCCAAACCATGGGCACAGCAAATGGCATTGATTTACGGGTACTTTTCAGCCATTTGGTCAAGCTACTGTAACAAGTAGTGCAGCAAACTGTTGGAGCCCAATTCTTGTCCTGATCGCCAACTTGGCAATCAAAGTAAAATATATAAGCAGTTTTAACAAGCGGAGAAAGAGGTTTTCGTTGCGCTTTTAAAGTCAATTCCCCGCAAACATAGCAGAAGCTATCGGGATGATTTTTACACTCGCGTGGCATAATTAAACAGTAAATAAATGCTCGATATTAATCACAACTCACACTCACGTACTGTAGTAATTCACTTGGAAAAAGCCGGAATTAAAAAATGTCTACCGTTATACACAATTTAAACAACTTGGAAACACAGAATCCCCGCCTAGAGCACCGACAAGTTGACTCTACGATCGCTAGAGATGTACTGAGGGAAGATAAGGATTACAGTGCAGGTCTATAGTGACAAGAGCAATGCAAGTTTAAACCTGTCAAAGCATGAAAATTTCTGGGCAAACCTATGCGCGCGAGGTATTGAGAGCGCCAGCGTGGTACAGTGAATCTTCCGAACTGTTGCTATATATTTTTATTATTGTTGCTATATATTTTTATTGTTTGGGGAAGGATGAGGGGGGATGGAAGCTGGAATATGTAGAAAATAAGTGAAAAAACTGCGAAAAAAACGGAAAAATCGATAATTTTTAAGGATATTTTTACAATTTAAGGGGGCAAATCCCCCCCCAAATCTACCTCCTTGTTACAAATGTTCATGTTTTGGAACTTTTCACCTCTCTAGCCCCTCAGAAGAAATGTAAAGGCTAAAATAATTCTTTTCATCCCTCCAAATTATCGAAAAGTAATAAAAATAGGTGGGGGGCCTCCCCCGAAAACGGTGGGTGATGGGGGAAAACGAGGGTCATATTCGGATTCAGGAGGTCATTTTACATAAGAATCAGCAGGAATGGTGTCAAAGCCGATTTTCATGCCGACCAGTGTTATTTACGAATACACAAAACTAAAAACATAGCAATATAGATTCATATAAACATTCATATATACAAAAAACTAACAAACATTAAAAAACTATATTAAATATACATATAACTGTTTTCTTATTTATTAACGATATTTTAGAAGCAGTTTTTTCGTTTTTTTTTTATTCAGTAATAATTATACAGAATTGATCGAAGTGTAACACAAAATCAACAGAATATATTTTAAATAAAAAGCCAACAAATCAACACCTCATCATTTGCTTGTTTAATTTCATGACACTCCGGTTTTTAAAAATGCAATAAATAGCAAAGCTCGGTGTGTATATTTTTACTCTAACCTAATGAATGTCATAATTTCCCTGAAATAATTAGGGAAGATAATATTTTAATTTTGAGAAATTAACATTAAAATTGCTACGTTCCGTTTCATCCATTTACACTCTGAATAACGTGTATGAATATCGAATTAACTCTTTTCCTTGACTATTTTCTTGTTGGACAATATTCATTATTTTAGTGGGGATAGCTTTATAGAAGGGATGAAAAATCAAATTCTTCGAAGTGATCTATCTCTTTTTACCTATTTGTAGGCATTTTTTCGACCACGTTTTTATTATGGTGTATACCCTCAAGTATTGCGCGACCAGAACAATACCACTGCAACTTACAGATAATCCGCAACCTTTTAAAAACCATAAATATTTTGGGATTTAAAAAGATTATTTACTGTTGACACATTTAATCCCTATCCGTAGAATCCAATTCGGTAATTTCTTATCATGTTTTTCACTAACCGATATTTTAGTTAGACACTTTTTGATCGGGTTTTCTTAAATCATTCTGAATTATTTTTACTTACCTATTTAGTCTGTAACATAATCCCATCGGTACCTTTTGTAAATGTAATCTGACTAAGAATAAAACCATTGAAGTAATTGAATTAACCTGACATACAAAACATTGTAAACTGGAAATAGAGTATTCAATAATTTTTGCAATTACACTTCTCAGAGAAAATCTATTATACTTATTCTATTAAAAGACATCTTGTTGTTTTCTAAATGTTTTTGATTGTCATCACTTAACGAGACTTTTCAACATATTTCAATATTTGAGCCAATTATCTTAAATATTATAACACTTGTTTCTGATTCCTGGGACCCCAAAACGTATATTTCCGTACAAGAAAAGATAGCCATGAGGTCGGTAACAATTATTAAAATGTAAAATTTATAATGTTATTAATGTGACTAATTACTTGATTTAACAAGTTTGTTTGTTTTGCAGTTTTTGATAATATTCTCAATTATAAAGTTTCATGATTTTTATATAATTTGTACTTTCTCTATATAACATTTCGTGTATCTCGGGAAGTATTGAGAATATCGAAAAATATTTCTGCTTATTCTCTTTTAAATTATCCCCATGCAGCCGCACGATGGATGTCATAAATTTTAATCCAAAAATTAGGTAAGCGTTTATAAAATTTCAATCGGAAAAGTACAAGTTGATCATGTAACAATCGTTCAAAGTAAACGGATAATTAAAGTAGTCAGTACAAAAACCACAAATTTCTGAAACTATTAATATTTATTAAAAGTATGGTTCATTTAATAAAATACGCATCGTGATTAAAATATATACTGAGTCCATTTTGGGATCTGATTTTTTTTTTTTGCAGAATAAACACTCCTGTTGAATTGAATTATTGCTTTGTGTTTTAATAAATTTGATGCCAAACACTGACTTTTCGTAGCAACTACTGTTTTGACGATTTTATTTTCGTATAATCGTTCACTATTTGCAAGCTATATTTCAAATGAAACTGAGGAGAACTCAAAAATAATACCTCGAAAATACTGCTAGTGGGTAAACAAATGATTTTAATTTTATTGTAATCGTTTTGGTTCAATAAGCGATACAAACTTAAATTCCAATTACATTGGAAATCTTTACATGCAACATACAATGTGCCTTAAAACGGGACACATAGTATATTTAAAACTATTTTAACCCATTAACGGCCAAGCAATTTTAACTCTAAAAGTTCATTTTAATTAAAATTCTACACTTCTTTTTGTGATTTCTATGATTTACATACTGTGATTTTTTTCTTTAAATACACATAATGTATACGTGAATTTAATAAAAAGTTAAAAATCATAAATAGTTTATTATTATATTAAAGTGATAATGGATTTTCAAAAAATTAGTGCCTCAACAATGTAATGTATACGCTGTCAATGTTCAGGCATTCGTCGATTTTATATAAAAACGTGCAATATGAAGTTAATAACGAGTGTATCCACTCCCAGACTAAGCATGAAGTAAAATTTCGAGTTTAGAAAAGCCTGAAAATTTGGCTCGGGCGCGTAGCGAAGCGGAGCGACCGAGCCAAATTAGGCTTTTCTAAACTCGAAATTTTACTTTATGCGCCACGCGTATAAAACATTGTAATATTGTGAAGTATTTATAATACACTTTAAATAACAAAATATTTAAATTTTTCTTGGTACATTTTCAATACAGGTCAAATAATATAATATATCAAATAAACTTATCTAGTAACTTAATTAATTAATGAACGGCCCCAATGGGCCCATTCATCAAAGACAGCAGTTGGGAGTTTACTGCCAATTCTCTGATAACCGGGCTGTAGACTTCTCTGATAACCGGACTGTAAATCGTGAACGTGTTTAGGATTTTTGCAATCATAAAAAATAGACCGATTGGTGTTGGCGATTAGTGTTGACCGGTTAATGGACGCATTCATCAGAAAAATATACTCTCAACATGTTTGGATTTTTATACTTATTACGTTGGTATTTAGTGAACTCTGCCAATTCTATTTTGTACGCTTGCAAAAATGATGAACGTGTTTGCTGATGACAGTGCATTCATCAAAAAATTCCCCAACTGTTAGCATCAAACTCCCAACAATTTTATCTGATAAATGCGCCTGTTCATCAGAGACAGCAGTTGGGAGTTTACTACCAACTGTTAATCGTGAACGTGTGTGTGATTTTGCAATCGTTCAAAATAGACCGACCGGAGTACCGTTCATTAAATACCAACATACATCGCATGCAAAGTCAAACATGTTGAATGTTGAACATTTTAATGAATGGGCCCATTGTTATCAAAATGGCCGAGTACCGTTCATCAGATACTAACATGCATCAGAAACAAATCCAAACATGTTGAATGTTAAACATTTTGATAACCGGGCCCATTGTTAATAAAGTGCATGTCAAGAAAAGCACCGTCTTGTGGGCCAAGAAGAAAAATGTTGTTAACCTGTACAGGGTGGTGCATTTTGTAAGTGCCACATATGGAAAACTTTTTTATTTGAGGAGATATTGAAAAACCGTTTCGCGAGCCAGGGTCACTTTTCTGTGTTTTAATCAATCTCGAAAAGAAAATTGATCTATCTGTAACCGTGTCCGCTCTATATATAAAGTTACTGTAACTCATTTGTTTTGAAAGTTATAACCAAACTGTAAACACTTTCTTATGACAACTTTTTACGCCTATTGCTATGACGTACGTGTTTTATTTTGAGAAAGTTTCGTATTTGTTTTCCTACACCAAATTAACTTTTTTATTATGGACGCACATGGAGATATGCACATCACTGAACAGCATTTTTGCCGATTTCAACGATGTGCCACTTGTATACTTTTGTAAAAAAAATATTTTTTGTTATATATGACAAGCAAAGTAGCAGTTTAAGTCAATCAAGATTGCTTATTTATAAAACAAAATATCGATAGTAGTCAAATTTTCCAACAAATTACAAGCATCACCTAGTAACGAAATTGTTTACCAGTTGTCATGGCAACTTTGACAATGAATTTTTTTTTACAAAAGTATGAATGTTGTTAAAAAGTGTTAAAAATGCTGTTCAATGATATCAATTTTCTTTTCGCCATTGATTAAAACACGAAAAAGTGACTGGTCCGCGAGAACGGTATTTCAATATCTCTTCAAATAAAAAAGATTTACTTTTATATAAATAAAATAAAATAATTTAAAACTTTCAAATATATATTGTAAACTCGCTACAATTGTTTCGCCACACTGTGGCTTCTTCAGGCGAAGAAATGATAAATTACATTTGTCAGTACAGGTATATATACAATGTTTATGGGGGGGTGGGTTTTTCAGTGAAATTTAAATTTAGGAGTGGTGAGTTTGTTAAGTCTAATTGGTCGTTCAAAAGTTGTCCTGTGTATTTTCTTTTATTAATTTCCATGCTCTCCAAGATGTTAAGTTTCCGGCCTTTTTCTTCTCTGTGAAGCACTTTGAAGTTTTCGTCGAAGTGGTGGTTTTCTTCGATGAGGTGGTTGGAGTATGTGGAGTTGGTTTTCCTTTGTTCATAAGAGGTTTTGTGCTCTTTGATTCTTTCTTTGAACGACCTTCCGGTTTGTCCTACATATGTCTTAGGACAGTCTTTGCAATTTAGCAAATAGACTCCACTTTGTTGAGTTATACAGGTTTTATCTTTGTTATTTTTAATTATTTTACAATATATATTTGAAAGTTTTAAATTATTTTATTTTATTTATATAAAAGTGAAGATGAACTTTCAACATTTATCAGCCTTATCAATCAATTAAAAAAGATTTACATATGTGGCAAATACACCACCCTGTACATGTCAAATTTGTTTTACAAGAAAAAAATACAATATTTTAGACGTGGCTAAAGCTCCCTGCTGTCCTAGTTTTTTTCTCTCGCAACTGTACATTAATATACTATATGTAGCATTTAAAACATTTTTTAAATTTATTTTCTAAGTGTTAAACGTTAAATATTATAGGGTGAGAAAAATGCTAACGCGCGACTTTTCGCGCGAATCGTCTAGTCGCGAGTCTTTCAATGTTAAAGGAAAGGTTATATGGTTATCGAAACACTATTAAAAGATAGGGATTTTTATTTTTGACACATCAAATGATAATTAACTGACAAGTCCAAAGTTTGACACACACTTGTGTAGCAACATTTTATTTCCACCGGTGGTACAGTTGCGAGAGAAAAACACTAGTACAGCACGGAGTATTAGCCACTTCTAAAATATCATATTTTTTTCTTGTAAAACAAACTAGTCGTGTACAGGTTAACAACAATTTTTTTCTTGGCCAACAAGACAGTGCTTTTGTTGACATGCACTTTATTAGCAACGTCTTTAATGCTAATACCGTCTCTAAAGGGATCGTTGTTATCGCTTTTTGCATATCAGTCAGTTGAGGCATGACGTTAATTTAATTTTTTTTTACATTTCCGCAGGTTTGTAAATTTGATTTACAATTTGAAAAATCAAAGCGAGTCCAGTTCACATAGCCAAATATTTTGCTGTACTAGTTTTTTTCTCTCGCAACTGTACAATTACAAATCATAACATAAATAAATATATTTGGCCGATTTTCATTATACTGTAATAAATAATTGAGAAATCTGAATTCCAGGGTGACGGGCAAGTGCTCTCCCTTGCTCATATGTGCAGACACCCATATATGCGGACACCCATGGGATATTTGAAATTTCAGAAAGGTATATGATAAAACTTCACATTAAATCTGTGTTTCAAACACGTGGCGCATGAAGTTGAATTTCGAGTTTAGAAAAGCCTGAAAATTTACTTCATGCTTAAACAAAGATTGCAAACCCATGTTCAAAAATAATACAAAACACCAAAATTCCTATTTCTTAAAATATAAACCAAGTTTGCCATACTTTTTTGTCTCGTGCCCCTACCAGGTACAAATCCTGGCTACGCCACTGGAAAATCTATGGATATTTTGCTAATTTAGTTGCAAAATAAAAATGTAAACAATGTAAATAGAAAATTCATATATTTTTAAGATATAATAGATTTAAAATATCATACAATCCTTGGCAAAAACAGTTTTAGGCCAGTTGCAAAAACAATTCATCCAGAATCCATTTCTGAACTTAGTTTTTTATATTACTAATGTCAATTCAAACTAAAGTTTAGGGATGGACACAATTTGAAATATTTATACAACTAGCACTTAAAGAAATAAATATATCTTAATCACTTTCTTCAACATGATATTAAAATAATTATACATAAAAAAAACTAAACAATAATCTATAATACAAATACATACATCGTCTCAACAACAATATAGTAAATATTTATATTACGCACTTTCATTATTTCACATTTAATACACAGTATTTATAAATTATCCTATTATTTTAATTAAACTAAAAAAATTGTCTTATAATAAGGGCTTCCATAAATACATTAAAAAAATTGTCAATATACATATATATATCTTCTTCATTTGAGCAAAAATTAATTAATAAATGATTAAGGAAAATTATTGTTATTATAGATAAATAACATTTGTTCTATCATGATAATTTTTAAATCAGATAACTTAATTTAAATATAAACAAAATTAGGCTCGCTGTCATGTGTAGACTTTTTTTGACGTTTAAAGAAACATATAGAATTGTCAACTATGATTACATTATGAGCATTTGTGTTTAACACGTTGACTGCCGTGTGAATTAAATACAAACGTTACATGAAAATCTCTATGTATAGAAACATTGCGGCAGTCAACGTATTAAAAAATGATGTGCAAAATAACTTCATAACAAAGGAAAATGTCAATTTTGAAATATATCTTTAAAAAAAATTATAATAATAGTTAAAAATTAAATGTAGTTAACTCGAAACTGAGTTTAAAATGCCCTACACCTTTTCAAGCTTAAGTTGGCACTAATGGAGTAAATAAACTTATATGACAATTTTTAAATAGCAAACTTTGTTCGCAAACAATAATTTGTCAATTTACAGATCAATTTAAGTGACTTTAAATGGACATTTTGTTGTTTGCAAAAGCAACTCGTTATTTAAAAGTTGCTGCTAAAAAAGTACCATAAACTAATTTAAATTGGCATTAATAAAAATCAAGTTATCACTAATTACGCTCAAGTTGTCACTAATTACGTTCAAGTTGTCACTACTTACATTCAAGTTGCATTTGATTAGTGAAAACTTGATTTTGATTATTGCCAACTCGAATTTGTTTACTTCCAATATGAACTTGAATCAGTATAGAAAGAGTAATTTAAACCTTCAGCAGATTAGAGGTAAAAACAATCCATGCAAACATTAAATTTTAGATGCTACACTGTCTTTTTTTAAGTCATGCAGAATTGTAAATAACCTCGTCGTTTGAATTCACTTAAGTCACTATAATGAATAAATCGCCCATTTAAAGGAATTTTTCATTAAGTACAGAAAAAATTATTAGCACTTAATGAGTTTTAACTTTAAAACTGCGAAATAATTGGTAAATAAATAATTGTTGTAATAAATGCCCATTTAGTGTGTGTGTGTGTTTGTGTAAAATAACACTGTATAAACTATTCTTTGTGATTGTATATCATTAGAGAAAATATAAAGATCTGTAATAAAGTCTGTTATAAATATATAAATATATGTTCTAGTTGCGATAATATATAGGATGTTTGATAAAAACGAAATATTTATATGAAACAACTTATACAGGGAATTTTTTTTTAGTATACACATGCATAAGCTGTGAATTTACCGACATTCGTTTTTGTTCAATTTGAAGCTTCAAACGTGTGTTTTCCACTCCCAGATTAGGCATGAGTTAAAAAAGCCTGAAAATTTGGTTTGGTCGCATAGCAAAGCTGAGCAACCAAACCAAATTTTCAGGCTTCTCTGAACTCAACATTTTATTACATGCGCCACGTGTATAAAACACTGGTTTTAAGTGATGTTCAAAATATACGTGTTTAGCATATTGCTTCAGTAGTACAATGTGATCTTTACAATTTTTCAGTGTTTTATACACGTGGCCCATGACGTAAAATTTCGAGTTTAGAAAAGCCTGATTTGGCTTGGCCGCTCCGCTGCGCTACGCGACCAAGCCAAATTTTCAGGCTTTTCTAAACTCGAAATTTTACTTCATGCTTAATTTGGGAGTGGAAAACTCTCGTTTAACGCTTTAAATTAAACTTAAAAAAAAAACAACGAATATCTGAAGATTTACATGCAGATATTGGGATAAGTATACTTAAAAGAAAAACTCCCTGTATGTGTGTGTATACAGGGTGTTAAACGTAAACAACCCAATATGCAATATTTGCATATAATTGAATACAAACAAGTGTATATTGGGTTGCATCGGTTCGTACTGTTATCTGGACCACGCTGTATATATATATATATGTAGGAAAAAATTAACGAAAATACTCGAATTAAAATATCACTTTTACATATCACACAGATTCTCAATTATAAACTAGATATTTATGTTGATAATATGTTGCGTCGTCGGCCTCTTTTCGTTCTCAGGTGACTAACGCAACGCCCTGTACGCTAGTCCTTTGGCATTTATCGAGTAGTTCGAAGGTAACTAAAAAAAAAACAATGTTGGACTAAAAGATTTAATTTAAATTATTATCTAAAAAATAAATAAATAAAAAAAAAATATGGAGTTGAACGGGCGACGGAAAAACCGACCAGTCGGCTTCGTCACTGTGAAACGAATTAATTGATAAATAAAGTGATTTAAACAGCATATTATATAGTGAAGGTGGACAGTGCTTCAAGGAGTACATAGAAATATAATAATACAAAAGAGGACTATAGGTTAAAAGAAAGTTATACAATTTATATTTTACGTGCAAAAGTGAGGTTATCGAGGTTAAATAATAAATACGCAAGCGCGGCTGAGAGGGAGAGTAAACAAACATCGTTCTGCTTTCGAGGAGTCGATCCGGGCGGAAACGCATGGTGTCGCTTAGCTCGCGGTCAGCGAACGAACGGAGAGGACGCGGAGCAACACGGATCGCGGAAAAGGCGGAGGGCGCTACATTTAAATAAAATTTATACCGACTGCGCAAAAATTGAAAAACCAGTATGCAGAGAACAGATAGCGATGACTACTCAACGGACGACGCCACTAAAAGAAAAAGAGAAGAGATAAATGAATTCGTTTTAAGATAAAAAAAAAACAGCGAGGACCCCCACGAAAACAAGCAACGAAAAACTAAATCAAGAGGAAAAGATAGATAAAATTTTAGCGCTGTTAACTTTACAAGGAAATGAAATGAAAATAATTAAAACCGAACTAGGACAAATAAAAACGGAAATAGAAAATTATAAAGAAGAAGTAAAAATGTTGAGAACTGAAAACGAAAAATTAAAAGAAGTCAGCAATAAACAAAAACGGGAAATTCAGGAAAACACCACTAAAATTAAAAAATTAGAACACACAGTTGAAAGGTTGGAAACGAAATCAAAGAAAAATAACGTGGTTATGCACGGAATGGAAATAAATACACAAAACAGAGCAGAACTACAAAAAGGACTTCAAAACTTCTTTAAAGAAAAAAATGGAGATAGAAATAAAAATTAAAGAAGCGCATAAGCTAGGAGAACAAATGTGTCTAATCGAATTACAAGAAAACGGAGATAAAGAGAAAATAATGGCAAATAAAGGTAAGCTGAAATACTATAGAGATAGAAAAGTATTCATTACAGAAGATCTCACGCTAAAGGAAAGAGAAATACAAAAACAAATAAGTAAAAGAGCACAGGAAGAATTGAATAAAGGCAAAATTGTAAAAAGAGGATTTAATAAATTATTCATCAATGGAGAACAATGGAAATGGAACAAAAAACAGCAGAGTTAGAAATGATAACCGCAAAAAACTAAGTCACAAAATGAAGATGAAATAATAAATAATAACCATAGAATAACGAAACAAAATATAAACGAAAATAAAAATTATAAACAAACAGAAATAAGAAAAAAGTGGAAAATAGCAACCTGGAACATAAGGAGTATATATGGTAAAGAAAAAGAGCTGGAAAAAGAATTCGAAAGAATGAAAGTAGAAGTATTAGCAATAACGGAAACAAAAAGAAAAGGGAAAGGAATATATGTAACCAAAAATAAACACAAAATAATATATAGCGGGGTAAGCAAGGATAAGAGAGCAGCGGAAGGTGTAGGCTGTATTATACACAGAGATATAGAACAACAAATAGTAGCATGGCAAGAGATATCACCAAGGATAATGACGGTCACACTAAAAGAAAACAACAGAGAACGAACAATAATAGTGGTATATGGACCAAATGAAGACGATACGGCGAATAACAAAGAAGAGTTTTGGGAACTGTTAAACGAAACAACGGAAGCAGCCACGGGAGACATATATGTGGCAGGGGACTTTAACAGCAGAATCGGAAAAGAAGTAAAAGGAAATGACATAGTGAGAGGAAGATATGGGGAAGAAGCAATACATGAAAATGGAAAGAAATTACTAGATTACTGTAGGATGAACAAGCTAATAATAACGAACACAATATTTAAACACAAGGAGATACACAAATATACCAGAGAAGTTGTAAGTAGAAATGAAAAATCTATAATAGATTACATAATAACAGAGCAAAGAAAAAAGAACAAAATTATAGATACAAGAGTAAAGAGAAGCTATGAAATAGGAAGTGACCACTTTCTAGTGATGACAACAATAACTGATGAATTCCAGGAAAACACAGGAAAAACAAAAAGACCAAACATAGCAATAAACTACAGCAAAATAAGAACATACAAAAGAGAGAAAGAAACAGCATTACAATATAAGGAGAAAGTGGAGGTAGTAAATCTGGAAAAAAGTAAGAACAGTGAAGATATAGAAGAAATGTGGAACGAATTAAAAAGAAGTATGGTGGAAGCAGCGAAAGAAGTCTGCGGAGTGAAGAAAAGCACAAACATGAAAAAACAAACAGCCTGGTGGTCGGAGAGCATCAAAGAAAAAATAAAAGAAAAGAAAAATGCATGGCACAGATACATAAATGACAAAAACAGCATTAACTACGAAAAATACAAAATAAAGAGGAAAATAGTAAAAGATGAGATAAAAATAAAAAAGTCTAAGCAGTGGGAAAAGTTTGGCGAGAAAATGGAAAATAAGGCAAAGGAAAACCAAAAGCTATTCTACAAAATCATAAAAGAAAATAGGAAAGAAAAAGGACAAGAAACAAGATACATAAAGGACAAACATGGAAAAATTCTAAAAAAAGAAGAAGAAATAATAGAAAGATGGGAGGAACATTTTGAAGACTTATTAAATACAAGCAGTGAAAGCGAGCAGATGGAAAATAACAGTGACACGAATAACTTAGAAACAGAAGAGGAATATATCAGTGAGGATGAATTGACAGAAATAATAAGAGAATTAAAAACGGGAAAAGCAGCAGGCCATGACCAAATTTTAGCAGAAATGATTAAGAACCTTGGTGAAAAGGGAATGGTTAAATTACTGAAGATACTGAACAAAATTTGGAAGACCAATAAGATACCAAAAGACTGGCAAACAGCACAAATTGTGCCAATATACAAAAAAGGTGACAAGACAAAATGCGAAAACTATAGAGGCATAACACTAATTAGTATAGGAATGAAAATCCTAGAAAAGACAATTAGCAGGAGGATAATAGAAAAAATAGAACAGACGTTAGAAGATTCGCAAAGTGGTTTTAGGAAAGGAAGATCCATACAAGACAACATATTCACAATAAAACAAATCATAGAAAAAAGGATGGAAAATAACAAAGCTACATATTTAGGATTTCTAGACCTATAAAAAGCTTTTGATATGATACCAAGAAAGAAACTATGGAAAATACTGGAGAAGAGAGGGATAGAAAACAAAGTAACCAAAATAATACAGAACATATATAACAAGAACAGTATAGAAATAATATATAAGGGAAAAACGTCAAATGCATTTATGACAAATACTGGATTAAGACAAGGAGGTGGACTCAGCCCAACTTTATTCATACTATATATGAAACAAGAAATAATTAATACGAATATAGGATATAAAAACATGGAAATGATTAAAATATCAGAAGGTGCGTTTGCAGACGATGTGGTAGTGATTGCAGAAAATGAAAGAAAACTGCAACATAAAATGAGCATATGGAATAAACACCTAGACAAATACTGTATGAAAATGAACTACAACAAAACCAAAGTAATGGTAATAGCAAAACAGAAAGTGCACATAAATATAAAAATAGAACACACACACATGATAGAACAAGTAGAACAATTTAAATACCTAGGAGTAGAACTTGCAGAAGATGGGAAAATAGAAGAAGAAGTAACAAACAGAATAAACAAAACAATAAAAGCATACTACGCAATGAATAATATACTCATTAATAAAAAGGAGATAAGCAGAAAGACCAAAATGACAATATACAGAACTATATACAGACCGGTCTTGACGTTTGGGAGTGAAACATGGAAGTTGACAAAGAGAGATAAAAGTAGACTACAGGCTGTGGAGATGAAATATCTGAGAAGAGTAAAACAAGTAACGAAAAGAGATAGAATAAGAAATATATATATCAGAGAAGAATTGGAAATAGAAGCACTAGACACTCATATCGAAAAGAAACAACTTAGCTGGTGGGGACATCTAACACGAATGAAAAACACGAACCAAACAAAGCAAGTGTGGGAAACAAGAACGGGAAACAAGAGAGGAAGAGGTAGACCAAGACTGACATGGAACAACATAATAGAAAAAGCAATAAACAACAGAGGAAAGACAATGAAACAAGCGAAGGTTTTAGCAGGAAACCGAAAGGAGTGGAAAGACTTTATAAATAAGTGATGTAGAATGAGAAAAGTAAAAAAAATGTAAAGCCTACACCAAAAGGTAAAAGGCAAATGATAATATATATATATATATATATATATATATCTAAAAAATATCTTGAATGAGTTTCCCATCTTTTACATGGTGAAACATATTTTACTATGATTTTAAATGAAAACTATTGGTTATATTTCACTAATATTTTGATTTTTTTACTCCAAATAGATTCGACTTTTGAGCCATTCTCAAGAAATATAAAAATTAATTTTTTTGTGAACATTGTGTACAAGAGGAGAGACTAATTTTAATTTTATGGTTCAGAAAGCAATAAAACAACGAAAACCAATAGTGAATGACGTTAAAGATCTGTGGAATTCACCAGTTATGAGAGCCCTCATTGCTTGAACCATTAAATTAAAATGGCTGTGGAACACTCCAAATAAAAAAATAACCGATCAATATTTTGGTTTTCTATTAGTTTTGACTTTGAGTCATTCCCAAGAAGTACAAAAATTACATTTTTTTCAAACATTATATCCTGCGAATGTTGGCTGTGGAACACTCCAAATAAAAAACTCCCCGATCATCTGCAGCCAAATTCCTATGGCAAGTCAACCTTAATTTTGAACGCGCACCCCTTTGCGTAATGATGTCATTGCCATTTTTTTTCTAAATGGAAACGTTTTTTTTATACAACAACTTTTGTAAATCTTTGCATTTTCCTGATAATGATATTTTTTTTCAATTTAGGTTCTCATTAATCACTTGATGAAAAATGTTTACAATATTGATAATTAAATAAAGGTCACTTGGTTTGTTTCACTACTATTTTTTATTCTCTCCGACTAGTTTCAACTTATCTTCATTCTCAAGGAGTAATACAGAAAAATTTGTACACGATATATATACATTTTTTTTTTTAAGGTTAGGTAATAAGGGCTTTAAGAATTGGGGAGTTCCAGATGTCTTCATACTCGTTTACGATGTGTTTTCCATGTTTTATTATATATATATTTTTTATTTTTAAAAACAAATTTTATTTAATTTTATTATTTTAATTTTTCATTATTGTTACAAAACTCGACTACTTCGAGATTTTAACTTGAAATTGTAAAGTAAATGAAAAATAGAAATTAAAGGAATTTTTTCTTCAAAATGAAGATTTTTTAAAAATAAAAAATATATCATTATAAGGAAAATTCAAAGCTTTACAAAAGTTGTCATGTCAAAAAAATCGATGTCCATGTATAAAAAATTGACTACTATCAGAAAATATGCACGTTCAAAAATTAAGGCTGACGTGTCAGAGGATTTTGACTGCAGATGATCGGCAAATTTTTATTTGGAGTGTTCCACAGCCAACGTTCGCATGGTATAACGTTTGTAAAAAACTACATTTTTTATTTTTGGGAAAGTCGAAACTAGTTGGAATAGAAAACCAAAATATTAGGGAAATGTAATTATTAATGAAACTAAACATTAATGAAACAAAATTATAATAATGTGCAAACCACAATATTTTGTTTCAGAATAAGTCATAATGAAAAAGCTAGATCTAACCAGATGCTGGGTGGTCCTCGACTACAAGTACTTAAAATTTGTACTTTGAGTACTTTTCGTGTACTCGGTACTCAGTCTACGGGTACTTTATTTTCCAAGTACTTGTACTCGACGTATTTTTAGACCGCCAAATAAACTCGAGTACATTTCGCTCTAACTATCAAAACAGTGAGATTTTACTTTTAACTTGACATCGATGACAATCTATAAATTTTACTTTCAACTTGACATCGAGGACAATCTATAAATGTTCAGATTTATCGTCAATTTTGTCAATAAACATTGTTCAAACGATATAAACTGCCAAAAAGTAACATAACCAGCCAACTAACTAATGGCACCAATTTATGTCTCTTAGCACTATCAACTCAAGTCAGCCTATTGTTAAACGTAAACATTCTACATTGAAATTGAATTTGTGTTCAGTATTCCGGCACCAGATACCCACAGACGCGTTTCGGACTTTTAATTTCCCAAACACTACCTGAGGAATACTGAACATTTCTGACTATATCAAGCCAATATGTGAAAACTATTAATGGATTTCGATAGCTAACGCCATCTAATGCTTCATAGTGGCATCGTGAAGAGGACCTTGAAGTCCGAAACGCGTCTGTGGGTATCTGGTGCCGGAATACTGAACACAAATTCAATTTTGATATTTGTTGTCTGGTTTCACAAACAGTTTTGCTCGTTCGTGGACGAAACAGTGACCTGTATATGCACTTTGTGCATTCGTGTCACCGACGATGCCACTATGAAGCATTAGATGGCGTTAGCTATCGAAATCCATTAATAATTCTACATTGAGTCTAATTTTTAACATAATATATAAAATTACGAAAATGTTATTCGTGAAAATGCAAACAATGTATTAATTAACAAGACAACTTAAGACGATAAATATCCATTGAAACAACTACTTCCCGTGCAAATACACGTCCGGATATTGAATTATACAATGAAATATTTAAAATCTTATTTAATTTGATTTGTTACAACGCTCTATTAAAGCATAAGTAACGTTGAGGTCAAATTCACTTCAAGCCAACTAACAAATACAAATTTAAAATGAAAGGAGAAATAACAAAAAATTAGAAGTGAAAGGACTTCGATTAAAACTAATGTCTTAGGCCATCTATAGATGCGTTTTGAGATTTATCTCTCTTCGGTATAGCTTTGCTTATGACGTTTTAAAAAATTTAGGAATAAAATTAAAATAAACTTACTTGAAAAAAGTGTTGTGTGTCAAATGAACAGGTACACAGAAATGGAATGAGTGAAAAATAGGAAATAGGATTTTGGAACATAGCTGGAATAAAGTCAAAATGTTAGGACGAGAGATGGCAAAAACATTTTGAAGAGTGTTGTGAGGAAAGATGTGGTGAGATTAGTGAAAACATGGATTATGAAGGAGGAATGGGAAAAAGTGAGGCAATTGTTGCCAGCAGGGTATAAATGGTCGATGAAAGAGGGTACAAGAAGGGCAAGGAGAGGGAGGGCTAAAGGAGGGATGATAGTGGGATTAAAAGAGTCACTTAAAGCGGAGGTCGTGGAAAGTTAGGAGGAGGTGGAAGGCATATTATGGATTAAGTGTCGACAGGAGGAGGACCAACTAGGGATAGGGGTGGTGTATATTGATAAACATTGGTTGGAAGTGCGGAAAGTGATGGACGAGAAAGCAAAAGAAGGAGGAAAGTGCGTAGTAGGAGGGGATTTTAACGTGAGAATGGGAGAGTTGGGGGGAGAAATAAACAATGAGGGAAAACTAATAGTAAGGACTTCGCAAGACAAGATCATTAACAGTGACGGTAGGAGGTTGGGGGACAGGTTAGTGGGGGTGGGTTGGGAAGTGTTGAACGGGTGTACGGAAGGAGGTTGGGATGGGAAAAAATATACCTGGGTCCACAAGGATCCTCAGTTATTGACTATTTAGCAGGATTGTTATGTTTAAAAGACTTTGTTTTAAAACAGTGTTTCAAACATGTTTAAAAAGAGCCGTCGTGTTTTAAATGGTTTTGTTTTAAACATGTTTTAAAACTTAAATTTGTTTTAAGTTTAAGTTAAAACGTTAATTTGTTTAAAACGTTTTTTTTTACTATCTTAAATTTGCTAAATTATATTTTATACTACTTCATTAAGATTTTTTGTTTATATTTTTAAATTTTAACTAAATTGTTGAAGATATTTCAAACTACATTACTAAACTTAACATTTTATTACAATAAAATATTACAACTGTGTGTGCATAAAACTGATTTTTAAATACAGGGAATTTTTCTTTCAGGACGTTTATCTGAAAGAAAAATTGCAAAAAATGCATACACTGTACATTTTGGATCCAAATTAGGCTTTTCTAAACTTGAAATTATACTTCATGCGCCACAAGTATAAAAGACTGAAATATCGTAAAGTTTGAAATATACGGCTTTAGCAATCTGATATGTAGATGTGAATAAAACGTGAGTCAAATTCTGCACTAAACAAATTGTTTAAAACAGTGATTATAGGCAACCCAATAACTCTAACGTATATTAGGTTGCCTATAATTGTTGTTGCATGTGTGTGTTTTTTGAACTTCACCGTAAATCAGTGTTTTTAAGCGTGGCGCATGAAGTAAAATTTCGAGTTTACAAAAGCCTGATTTGGATTCGCTACGCGGCCAACCCAAATTTTCAGGCTTTTCTAAACTCGAAATTTTACTTCATGCTTAGTCTGGGAGTGGAAAACACTAGTTAAAAGCCCCAAATTAACCGCTTTGAAACAACGAATACCCGCAAATTTAAAAAACGCTGTAATTATCGGGATATGTATACCCAAAAGAAAAATGCCCTGTATGTTCTCTTTTAAACACGTTTTAAATGTGTTTTGAACATATTTTAAACACGTTTTAAACATGTTTTTAATTGTTAATGTTTTAAACACTGTTTCAATGAAAAAAACACGTTTTGTTTAAAAGAAAACTGTTTGTTTTAATTAAATTGAAAAAAACGTTTTTTTAACAACCCTGCTATTTGGTAATGAAGGGGGTAAATAAGGGAGAAGTGAAGAGAATGAAAGTGGAGGAGGTGTAAGGGTCTGATCACCTACCACTAATGGTGGAGGTTTGGATGGGGGCTGAAAGAGAAGAACAGGGGAAGCAAGAGTGGAAGTTGGCAGATGGGGTGAAGGAAGTAAAGATGAGGGGAAAAAATTGGAGGGTATCAGCTGGGATGAAGTAAGATCGATTGAAAAGATGAAAAATGTGAATGTGGGGTGTGTGAGAAAAGTGAAAAGAAAAAACAGCAAGGGGTGTATGTGGTTTGATGAAGAGTGTAGGGGCACGAAGAGAGAGGTCAGGAAGGCGGTGAGATAGTGGAAAGCCAGAAAGAGATGGTGGAAAGAAGAAAGAATATTTAGAGAAAATAGGGGAAGAAATGAAAGCTTGTAGGAGTGAAAAAGAAATGTGGAGTATCTTGAGAAAAGGTGAAGTGAGGGGGCAGATAGAGGTGTCTTTAGAGGAGTGGACCGAGAAGTGTAAGATGACAAAGGGGGAGCCGGCAGGGGTGGGAGAACAAGTGTCAGTGGAAGAAGGAGAAATTGAGGGCTTTACAGAAGAGGAAGTAGAGAAGGCGTTTAAAGAAGTTAAAGTTGGAAAGGCAACGGGTTTAGACGGACTGAAGGCTGAAATGTGGAAGGAAAGAGAAGATTTAAGGAGCTGCTAAATGGGATTTGGAGAATGAGGGTGGTGTGCCGGTATATAAAGGAGGAGAGAGAATGATAGTAGATAATTACAGAGTCATTTTCATCATCAGTACCGGGTATAAAATCGCCATGACGGTGGTCAAAAACAGAATAGAAAAGGAAGTAGAGAATAAAAAGCTGCTGCCGAAAACTCGGGAAGGGTTTCAAAAGGGGAGGGGGACAAGTGATCTCATTTTTATATTATCGAGGATGGTGGAGAGAAGACTGGAAGAGAAGGGAAGTATGTATGCTATATTTTTAGATCTGAAAGCTGCGTATGACAGTGTGCCGAGAGATAAGATGATAGAATGCTTGAAGAGGAGAGGTGTGAATGGTGTGGCTGTGGAACAGGTGAATAGGATGTGTGAGGAAACGTGGGTGAGAGCGAAAGTGGGAGAGAGTATATCGGATAAGTTTAGAGTATGGACGGGGGGTGAGACAGGGCTGTCCGCTGAGCCCTCTGTTATTCAATTTGTATATGAGTGAAATGGAGGAAGTGCTGAAAATAGGGCAGGCGGGTGGGGTAGTGTTTGGGAAATTAAAAGTATGGATATTGGCCTATGCGAGCGAAGTAGTGCTTCTGGCGAAAGAATGGGGGGGAGATGAAAGAGGTAATTCTTGATTTTACTTTTAAGTTAAATAATTATAATTGTGATTGGTAGGGGTGTATGCAAAATAAAGGTTATTTATATATGAAAGAGGTATTGCAGCGAGTAGAGAGGTATCTGGATAAGAGAGGATTGTATGTGAATGTTAAGAAAACTAAGTGGATGAGGTTCAGAAACAGAGGAAGGGATGGAAGAGTGGGTGAACTAAAATGGAAGGAAGAGGTGATTGAAAGAGTGAATGAGTTTAGGTATTTGGGCTTCATTTTTAAGAGCACCGGAGGATACAGCGAGCACGCTAAATGGGTTAAAGGAAAAGCCAGAAAGGCCTAGGGGATGGTGAAAGTAGTTTCACGGGAATTTCCATTTGGCGTGAAATTGTGGAATGCGTGTGTGAAGCCTATCCTAATGTATGGTGTGGAAGCATTTGGAATAGAAGGGTGTGAATGTATTAAAAGAGAGCAACGGTGGTTCCTGCAACAGATACTGGGAGTGGAAACATCAACTCCTAGCTACATTCTGTTTCAGAAAACCAATAGGGGAAGTATGATGGCGAACGCGTTGAAAATGGTGGTAAAATACGAGATAAAGTTGAATAAATTAGGAAATGAGAGGCTAGTGAAGAGGAAGCGAAAAAAGATGTATGAAAGAGTAGGGATATCGGAGATGGTGGCAAATGACTGGCTGGAAGAAGGGGTGAATGTGGCTGCATGGGTGAGAGTGAAATTGAAGGTGGTAGAAGTGCATTAAAGGCAAGGATGTTTGGAGAGGAGAGGGTGTAATCCTTTATACGAAAGGTGTCAAGTACATGGGGGGTTGCCACTGTACTTGAGCAGGAATGACTTGTCACTGGGAGAAAAGGTAGCTTTGGCAAGAGGTAGGTGTGAATCGGGAAAGGTATGGCTGGGTGAAAGGTATGTAAGGCGTGTGTTATGTGGAAGTGGAAGGGATACTTGGGACCATATAGGAGGGGAATGTAAGGGTGTGCACGGGGAGTGGACTGGTGGGAATAAAAGGATAACAGAGTGGATGAAATGGAGCTGGTGTAAAGATTCTGATGAGACTGGGGTGGGAAAGGGAAAATCTAGAATAAATTTATTTGTAATTTTAATGTTGGAATTGTGTTTTAGTTTTAAGGTATGATGCCAATAAAGGTCTTTTTTTTTAGTTTCTTGGGTTAGGTTAGATATTGTATGATCGACTAATTTTAGGTTAAAGACCGGGTATCATTTTTAATGTAAAATGTGAAAACTGTAAAAATATAAAACATCTTTATATCATGTGCCATTAGTAAGTAACATTTAGGTTATGTTAAATGACAGCAGAGGTGTTCCGAGTACAAGTAAAATGTGCTTGAGTATTGAGTACAAGCACTCCATATAAATTGTACTCGAGTACTAAGTACCTAATCACGGGCACTTAAGTGCATTTATGAGTACAAAGTACTGAGTACAATAAATAAAAATGCAAAAAACTATAAAAACATTAAAAGTGCGATTCTTTTCGCAATCTACAACAAGTTAGTCTTACAAAGACTATATCAAACACTCATTAAAACAACTACTTCCCGAGCTACGGACATTGAATTATACAACAAGTGTTTACTGTTACATACAGTAACCTACTGCAAATGTAACAATTTGGGTCAAATTATTCAGGCCATCTATAGACGCGTTTCGAGATTTTCTCTCCTCAGTATAGCTTTGCCATTCCCTCTAAACAATTTGACACCTTAGACTGGCGGTCACGTTACCGTTCAAACATTAGTATAAATGAAAAAATCGCACTTTTAATGTTTGAAGTATTCTGCAACCAAGAATTGGCAATTTCATTTATACTAATGTTTGAACGGTAACGTGACCGCCAGTCTAAGGTGTCAAATTGTTTAGAGGGAATGGCAAAGCTATACTGAGGAGAGATAAATCTCGAAACGCGTCTATAGATGGCCTGAATAATTTGACCCAAATTGTTACATTTGCAGTAGGTTACTGTATGTAACAGCAAACACTTGTTGTATAATTCAATGTCCGTCGGGGTATTAGCCCGGGAAGTAGTTGATTCAATGAGTGTTTGATATAGTCTTTGTAAGACTAACTTGTTGTAGATTGCGAAAAGAATCGCACTTTTAATGTTTGAAGTATTCTGCAACCAACAATTGGCAATTTCATTTATACCAAAAAACTATAATTCAAAAATGTTTTTATATATTTTAAACCTAACACTAAATCAGTATTTATACGCGTGGTGTAAAATTTTGAGTTTAGAAAAGCCTAAATCAAAACATTCACGCTTTTCTTAACCCGGAATTTTACTTCATGATTAACCTGGGAGTACTCGACACTCGTTAGAAGTAAATTTATATAAAACAATGCATTTTTATTAATATAAACAAAAACAATGAAACATAATCTCTAAGTTTTTTGATTAGAGTGAAATTGGATTGGAACACATGAAAATGCAAAGTTGCCACGTGCGTTTTATCAATAGTTCAATAGTGCTGTATACTGGTAGCGCATGAAGTAAAATTTCGAGTTTAGAAAAGCGTGAATTTGAATCCAAACGTTCAGGCTTTTCTAAACTCGAAATTTTACTTCTTTAACCCGGAAGTTGGACGACACTCATTAGAATAATTTTGAAAATAAAAAAATGGCAGGGAATTTAAAAATTACCACCTGAATCTGATCTAACTGAACATACATTATGGCTAGATGCAACAAAGTGACATCTAACCTAATCTAACCACAACATGACATCTAAACCAAACCCAACTCCATAAACTGAATTCTAACGTAACCTAACTTTGTTAAATGACATCTAACCCAATTCCATTAAAAGATATCTGACCTAAATAAATAAATTGATCTTCAACTGTACAAAGTGGCATCTAAACTAACTAAACGCAACATTACAAAATCAATTCTAGCCTAATCCCATTAAATGACAACTAACCTAACCTAATCGAACTCCACCCAACTCCACAAAACACACCTAACCTAATCAAAACCAACCTGAAAAAATTAATTCTAACATATCTCCACAAAATAACATCTAACCTAACTATAATTTAATAAAGAAAACACTTGGTTAAATTTCACTAATATTTTGGTTTTTTATTCCAACTAGTTTCGACTTTGAGTCATTCTCAAGGAGTACTCCTTGACAATGACTTAAAGTCGAAACTAGTTGGAATAAAAAACCAAAATATTAGTGAAATTTAACCAAGTGTTTTCTTTATTAAATCATAGTTAAATATGTTTCAACACGTGAAAGATGAGAAACTTGTTCAAGATCTAACCTAACCTTACCCAACTCTGCATAGTAACATTTAACCCAACTCCACAAAATTAAATCCAACTCCACAAATTGATGTTTAACCTAAATAAATTTGTGGAGTTGGATTTGGTTTGGATTTAATTTTGTGGAGTCCATAAAGTGACATTAAGTGCATGGGAATTTTTTCGAAACCGACGACGATATTTTTTTCAATTTACACCTCAGTGTCGTTATTTTTGGTCCATGTTGTTATTTAATATCAACTTTGTCGTTTTATGTAATGTAATGTAATGTGCTAGCATTTACTTTGAACACATCAAATCAATTTATTTATTTCAATTCAAAATATCAATTTCAAAGTAAAATGCATTTTTTTTGTCATACCGATAGTAACGACCGCACCTGGCAGTAACGACAACACACCGACATTATTGGCATAAATTAACATTTTTAACCTAAATTTCCGTTTTTGCCTATTAAATTGATATTTTATAATCAAAAACGGATGCATGTTTGATATATGATACACGATATTGTTATTATGTTGTTACATCAAAATTGGATCGGAATCCTTGCCTATCTAATAGTGTTAGGTTAGGTTAAGGTAAGTGTGAAATTGTGTCGCATTACTTGCCTATCTAATAAGGTTAGATTAGATATAATTTGATCAAGTTAAACACTGACGGCTCTAATCTATCATTAGTGACAGTCTAATTATGACAGTTGACAGTATTAGTTAAATGTCAATTTTGTTGATGATTGCACTTTTCGATAGTTTTGTTGTGTGCGTAACTATAATTGACAAAGTTGACGTTAAACATAAAAATTGATTAAGTAGGTACATCCAAATGTGGTCAAGTGTATTTTGTGAAGTAAATACGTGTTGGGTACAAGTACAAATACTTTAAAAATAAAGTACCCGTGGACTGAGTACCGAGTATACGAAAAGTACTCAGAGTACAAATTTTGAGTACTTGTACTCGAGTACCGCCCAGCTCTGAAAGACAGTCACTAATATTAGGTTAGAGATTGAGTGTCTCTTTTTAACATAAAACAACTGTCAATAAAGGGAGAAATTTTTTGTTGTGTGCCATTAGTAAACCTATTAGGTTAGATCAACTTAATCAAACTATATTTATTCTATTAGGTTAGATCAACATAATCAAAATATATCTAATCTAACCTAACCTTAGATTGGCAAGTAATCTGACCCAATTAACCAAAATATATCTAACTTTATTAGATTGGCATCTAATTCGACTCAAATTTCAACGTAACATTACACATTGATGATTTAAACTGAAATAACAGCATTTTTTTATTTTTAGATGAAACTGTTATTATACGCCAGATTGACTATTTCATCTAAAAATTAAAAAAAATAATTTATGATAATAATCATTCTTGTTATCATGTCTTACGTTGTCATGATTGCTGGTGTGATATGACATAAAAAGGAATGACATTTTTGATGCCCTATTGGCATAAAATCACAACGTTGGCATGAATTAACAATATCAACCATTGACATAAAATAACAATGATATTTTTTAATATGAAACTACTAACGAGTGTTTTCTACTCCTCAATTAAGCAGTTAAGATTTATGTCATTTTATGGAGTTAGGTTAGAATTAATTTTGTTGAGTTGGGTTATATGTCACTTTGTAGACTTAGGTTGCATATTTCTAATCATAATGTAGGTTATGTTTAATTAGCTTCAAGTGGTACTTTTTTAATCCTAATCCATTATAATTTAAGTCCCTTAGTATTATACTAACGAGTGTTTTCCACTCCCAGACTAAGCATGAAAAAATTTCGAGTTTAGAAAAGAATGAAAATTTGAATTTGTCGGACGGAGCAAAGCAAGCAAATATAAATCTTGCAGGCTTTTCTTAGCTCGAAATTTTACTTCATGAGCCACTTGTATAGAACACTAATTTAATGCGAAATTTAAAATATAGAAAAACATTTTTTTATCAGAAACAAATTTTTTGTGTATTTATTATTTATTGTTGTCATATTCTTTAGCCACTTGATCTACTCATTACTTTGTACTCATATAAGTACTTAATTACTTTATGTTACATACTTGTACTTGGTAGTCGAGTACATTTTGTGTCGAGTAATTATACTTAGTACTCAAGTACATTTTACCTGTACTCGGATCAGCTCTGGATCTAACTACTTCGACATAATTTTCTCATCTTCATCATGACTCTAAAACAACATTTTATGGCTGAAAGTGTAACATAAAATACTAATAAATAAAAAAAGTCAATCAATTATGTAAATGGTTGTAAATAAAGGGTGCTCAGAGAAATATTTGATTCCATTGAAAAACATTTACATTTGATTTACTCAAGTACTGGTTTTTACCTTTTGGGCATGCTTAATAGAAAGTGTTGTTATGGAAATTGTTTGTTTTATGCTTGCATGCTATAGTTTAGTCTAGTCAATAATGTTTATTAATGTAGCGTGTAAGTTACGAACGACTATTAATAAATTAATTAGTTTACCATTAGTTTAAAAGGGAGGATGATTCGACGTGATTATTAACATATTTTTTGTTTATCAGGTCCCCACCATTTCAAGCCTCAAAACTATGAAATTAATATATATTAGGTTAGTGTGGTTGTTTTTTTTTGGAAAAATTGACTCACCGGAGCGCCGATCCTCGACAGGTACCTGTTTCGTATGTGAAAGTCGGAGTTCGGCTGCAGGAACTCACTAGAGCCCATTGAGGTCGACACACCAGCTGACAGGAGCTTCTCTCTTTCTAACACTTCAGCAGCCCTTAAAAATAAATTAAGTAAGTAATCTATCTCTTTCTAACACTTTAACAGCACTAAAAATAATATTTTTGTATTATGTGCGCAAAATCAGTGTTTTTTTGACACATCGAGAATGCATTTTTAGTCGAGTCTGAAAATGAATTCGTATGCGTCAAAAAACATACTGATTTTTCGCACAAAATACAAACAACATTTTTTCTACAACCACAAAGGGAGAAATTCTACCATGAATACGTTTGAATAATTAAATAATTCATTTGAAAGATATCATTATACTAAGTCGTATATGTTAATGTAACCATAGACACGAGTTCAATAACAAAAACATTAATCAGTAAATGAATTTCTTCGAAGTATTACCGTTTGTGTTCATACAAATAATGATAAATTATGACGATTCTTGTGGTTGTGATACCTCCACCTAGATCAAGGATACAGTAAAGGCGGGAATGTCTGATTTAATGCAGAAAAAATCAAAAACGCAATACAAAGAACATATTGGCAATTTCGTAATTGAGGTGCGAAGAAAAAGGTAGTAAACATTTTCGAGAACGTACTTTAGGCCAAGAGATAATTATAAGGTATTGCATTAGATAAAAATTGATAATTTATATTTGATATTAATTGCCGCCATTTTGACATTTATCGGGAAAAAAAAGAATTTTTTTCACGCTAAATATTTACATATTTTCACGGTGTTTAACTAATAGCCCACTTTGCAAATTCAAAACGGTGTGTCAATGTCACCTTTTTTTGAAGGTTGTAGAAAAAACAAATTAAATAAAGTAACTCCTCGATTTTCAACTATTTTTGTATTTCACTACAATTGTTTCAAAATACTGTTGTTGCTGTTCCTTTTTCAGGTGAAATACAAAAAAATAACTGAAAATCATTAAGAATTTTTCTTTGAATGATCATAGATTTTCAAAAATTAAGTGCCTCTACAAGTATCTTCGATAAAAAAAATAACCTCAAGAGGCGTTTTCTTTAAATTTCTTATCTAGCTAGCTATGACTTAAAATATCTGACATACGCGCTTTACAAATCATATCCGTATACAGGGTGATTCAGTTTGCTGTTCCACCGCCTTCTAACTTTTTTATTTTAGCAGTCAAGTATAACAAACCATATATATTTGTAAATGGCAGGAAATTCGCTATTTAATGGTGTCCGAATTGATAATGCGATGACAACCGTCATAGTAGCAATAATCATTTTTTTTTTCAAATGTCACTATGATACCTATTTTTTGTTCAATGCTTAGATTATATGTGGATATTTTGGCAAATCCATTTTCTATTCTATATATCTATATATAGACATATAATTTTTTTATAAAATAAACCGATTGAAACAAATTTTTTAGCAAAGTCGTACAGGCCCATTAGTCTGATGCCATTTGTACTGAAGACAATCAAAAAAAATATGGACAGGCATATCAGAGATGGGATACTGGTGTCCAACCCATTATCCCAAGATCAATATGTCTATCTTCCAGGTCGATCAACGGAGACAGCTCTCAGCCGACTAACAAGGAGTGCTGAAACTACTCTGGAAAACAAGGATATCCTACTTGCTGCCTTCTTGGATATAGAAGGTGCATTTGATAATACACCCTTAAATTCCATAACCGCTGCCCTGAGGAAGCGGGGGTTAGAGGAAAGTGTAAACAAAGGAGCGTTTACACTAAGTTTGTTGACCAGACACTAGCATCCAGGGTGACCAGTGGTTGTCCTCAGGGAGGAGTTCTCTCATCCCTGCTGTGAACCTGGCCATGGATGGTCTACTAGTGGAGGTCAACAACGAAGGATACTCTTCCTTAGGATACACAGATGACCTAATTATTCTCAATGAGGGAAAATTTAACAACACAATCAGAGAGGGCATGCAACGCGTACTGAACGTAGTGAACAAATGGTGTACTAGAGAAGGACTTAAGTCTCACCCTCTAAGGCCACCCTTGTATCATTTACACGCAGAAGGAAACTGGAGGGCCTAAGACCTCTCTTTCTAAATGGTGTTAACCTAGAAATGTCGGGAAAGGTGAAGTACTTAGAAGTAATATTTGACTCACCTGGACTTCGCAAATCTCAAAAATCAAACGTAAATCGGAAATTACCTTTGCGGTAATTAGACGAACGTACGACAAACAGGGATGGTATACTGGCTCTATACTAGAGTAGACAGACCCGCAATCATGCATGCTGCTTTGTTGTGGTGGCCTAAAGTCACGCAACACACAACCATACAAATCCTCAGCAAGATTTAAAGCACATATGGGCATCCCCCGGCCCGCTGTAAGATATGATCACCGCGAGACATTTTGAAAAAACCCAATTAAAAAAATATTACATTAGGTACTTGTACTTACGGGAGTGACAGTGAGGCGGCAAACATCAAATTCTTTGATGTTTGCCGCCTCACTCTTTGATAATCGCCGCCACTCGACTTGCTCGATCAAATTCTTTGAGGTTTGCCGCCTCACAGGCGACACATCAAAAGATTTATTGCTTCTCAATTATTCTAAACTAGTTTATTCCAGATTATTCGTTCATTTTGCCTATATAAGCGGGTGGATGGCCCCAACGTTAGTTCAGTTCTATTTGAGCTACCGAGGTGATAACTTGGACAAGCGATATCCTAGCGAACTGCTCGAGCCGTCAACTTGCTTTGTGACTTTGTGTGCATCTTGAGTGGTTACTAACTATAGTTTGTTATTAAGTTTATTGAACGAAAAGTAAACAAAAATGATGTCTGGTGGAAAGAAACGAAAAGTAGATACAGAGGGTCGCCATTTTCAAGAAAAATGGACTGAAGAATTCTTTTTTATCTTGCACAATGGTAAGCCTATTTGTTTGCTGTGTAATGAATCCATTTCAGTAATGAAAGAATTCAATATAAAGAGGCATTACTCAACTAAGCATGCTACGCTGCACTCACTGACAGGACAATTAAGAACAGACAAAATCCAGAAGCTTACCGCAAATTTGGAAAAACAGCAACAAATGTTTCATAAACAAAGAACACAACTTGATAATGTCGTGAAAGCTAGTTTTGTAGTTAGCTCAAAATTGGCAAAGGCATTAAAACCATTTGCCGAAGGAGAATTTATCAAGGAGTGTATGTTAGAAGTTTGCGGTATTATGTGTCCTGAAAAGAAAAGAGAATTTGAAAAAATTAGTTTGTCAAGACTAACTGTTGTTCGACGTATAGAAATGATGGCTAATGATATAAAAACAACATTGACTGACCGTATGGCTGGTTTTGAATCATTTTCCATAGCATTAGACGAGAGCACCGATTTGTCTGACACAGCTCAACTGGCTATATTTATTTGAGGTGTTGATAAGGAGTTCACTGTTACTGAGGAATTGCTTGCTTTACAGCCGCTAAAAGGAACCACTACAGGAGAGGATATTTTTATTGAAGTTCAAAAGGTATTCACAAGTTTTGGCTTGCCATGGTCAAAATTAATTGGAGTATGCACTGATGGTGCACCTTCTATGGTCGGCTTACGTAAAGGTTTCATCGGAATTTTGAATGAAAAAGCAACAGAATTAAATGTGCAAAAAGATGATTTGATAGTCCTTCATTGCATTATCCACCAACAGAACTTGTGTTCTAAGTCCATTCGACTCCAGAATGTTATGAATGCGGTAGTAAAAACCATCAACTTTATTCGATCCCGAGGGCTTAACCATCGTCAGTTCAAGGCGTTTTTGGATGAAATATCAGCTGAATATAACGACGTAACATATTATTGTGAAGTCAGATGGCCGAGCAAAGAAAAAATGTTGAAACGGTTTTACGAGCTTGGAAATGAGATAGCAGACTTTATGAAAATAAAAGATAAACCACTATCTGAATTAAGTGACCCAAAATGGATATGTGACTTAGCATTTCTGGTCGATCTTACAGGCTATTTGAATGATTTAAATTTGAAACTTCCAAAACAAGGACAGTTAGTAAATGATTTGTACAGCCATTTAAAAGCGTTTCAGATCAAACTACGCTTGTGGGAGTCACAGATGCTGTCTGGTAACAGTTACCATTTCAACACGCTCTCTGCGTATGAAAATATTGCTTATGCTCAATATGCTGAAGAACTCAAGTTACTGTCGGAACAATTTTCGAACAGATTTTGCGACTTCAAAAACATGGAAGACTGTTTCAGTTTATTTGCTACTCCTACAACATATACTGCCTTTCAAAAAAATCAGAACACAAAGTATTTATTGGACGATTTTAATGAAATTTACAGAATTTGATCATGTAAATGAACTGCATCGATGATGAAAAAATCAATTGTTTTGGTTACTATTTAATAGTATTTTTCCTTGATTTCACCATTATGAAGAGCTGCTGATTTTTTAATGTAATTGCTTCTAATATCCAAGTAGCCTCTGAGTAGTTTAACGTTTCAGTTTGTAAAACATAAAAAGATGCCCCGTGTTCGTCGGCGTGCACAATATCATCATATAAGTGAATTTGAAAGGGGTCGCATTATTGGAATGCAAGAAGCGGGTTTTTCGGTTCGTGCTATTGCTGAAAGGGTAGGCCGTAGTGTATCGGTGATCGTACGCTCTTCGTCTTACAACTTTAAGGGACAGATTTACAACGTCGCGGGCATTGGAAAATGACTGGTTGGCTCTAAATGGCCAAAGAGTATCCATGGCTACTGTTTACAGAAGAATCCGCAGTTTTGGTAGATCCTACCGTCCACAATTGTGTCTACCTCTTATTCCGCAGCATCGCAGAGCAAGACTTGATTGGTGCAGGGAAAGACAACATTGGACCCATGAATGGAATAACATTATCTTCAGCGATGAGTCTCGGTTCTGTTTATGGGCTCATGATGGTCGCAGAAGAGTGAGACGTCGACGCGGTGAACGCAGAATTTTACAATTTGCTGTTGAAAGACATACGGCTCTTACACAGGGAGTTATGGTTTGGGGGGCGATAGCATATGGTAGTCGGTCTCCTCTAGTTTTTTTAGAAGCAAGTCTTAACGCGATTCGGTATATTGACAACATTTTACGGCCAGTGTTAGTGCCCTATGTAAATGGCTTGCAGAACCCCATTTTTCAGCAAGATAATGCTCGACCTCACACAGCGGCCATTACAAGACAGTTTTTTGATAGTGCCGAAATCAATTTGTTACCTTGGCCATCTCGTTCTCCAGATCTATCGCCAATAGAACATGTTTGGGATATGATAGGTGTTAGACGAAGTAACTTACAGCGCCCCGCTAACACTGTAATGGAACTTAGAGGTCAAATTATCGAAGTTTGGAATGAAATACCCCAAGTCGATATTGACAGCCTGATTTCTAGCATGCCTCGACGTGTTAATGAGTGTTTGGGAAATCGTGGAGGCCCAACACATTATTCAATTTTATTCATTTGTTTTTTTGTTTTTCAAGTTGATTTTTTGATTATCGATACAGTTCGTTTACATGATCAAATTGTGTATTTTTTTTTAAAATCGTGCAATAAATACTTGGTGTTCTGATTTTTTTGAAAGGCAGTATATATTGTACAAAATGCTCCAATACACTTACAAATGGAGATGATCGAGATTCAAGAAAACTCACTCCTAAAATCCAAATTTGAAGACGTAGAGTTGTGCGATTTCTACAAAAAATACCTAGAAGAAGACAATTTTCCGCAGCTTAGAAAATTCGCAAGAAGATTGATTTGTGCGTTTGGCAGTACTTATAAATGCGAACAGTTCTTTTCATTGATGAAAGTTAATAAATCAACACATCGTACAAGACTGACTGACGATAATTTGGAAAATTCTTTACGTCTTTGTGTCAGTGGAATTAATCCAAATATCGATGGATTAGTTTCCCAAATTCAAGCTCAAGTGTCTCATTGATTTCGGTGTATTTAACTTTCATAGCTTGTAACAATTGCAAATTTAACGATTTAATTATAATGTACCATTTTATTAAATTTCATTTTGTTATTTTAATAAATTGTACTATAATAACATTGTCGTACTATTTCATGTCTAATATCTATCGCAAAAAATATTATCACTACTTTAAGATGCACTAAGTACGTTTAAACGCGGCCCGAGAACGTATTTGCACGCTAAAGTTTGGCCCTCAACATGTTAAAGGTTGCCCATACCTGCATAACGGGGGCTATGAGAACCACGCCCACTGCAACCATGGAGACGCTCCTAGACCTCACACGACTTCATATTCTGATAGTGAGGGAGGCAAGATTGACACTCCACAGGCTGCAGCTATTATCAGTCAACATAAGAGTTGACACGCCACACAGAAGGCTCTTGACAGACATAGGGGGACCTCTCTTGCAGGTGAGGTCGGACCATATGACAGTCAGATATCTTGAAAACGCACTCTTTAAAGTCACTATTCCAGACTTTAGGGAAAAGATTCACAAACATAGCATGATCTGGTAAACGGATAGTTCTAAATCAGACACAGGTACTGGATCAGGAATCTACAATGAAAACATGAAGACAGGCTATGCCCACTCGGCTGCCTAGCATCAGTCTTTCAAGCCGAAATATTAGCAATTATAGAATGTGCGAAAACCAACACAGAGAAGGACTGTCGTGACAGGCAAATCTATATTATGTCCGATAGCCAGGAGGCGGCACTAAAGGCTCTAAAGAGCTAAAAGACTTCATCTAAACTGGTGTTGGACTACTTCGACACACTAAATCACCTGGCGAAACATAACAATGTCACACTTGTCTGGACGCCGGGTCATTCAGGTATCGAGGGAAATAAAAAAAGCTGACAACCTAGCAAGGCAGCTACCATATCATTTATGGGCATGACAAAAAAGTCAGAAAGTAGATTCGCAACAAACACAAGGAATACTGGGTAAACAGACCAGGCCTTAACCACAGTAAGGCCATTATAAATGGACCTAACTCTAACCAAGCTGCAGAACTACTGACACTAAGTAGGGCACAGCTAAAAACAACCATAGGACTATTAATAGGCCACATGACTGTTAAAGAGCACCTAAGGAAAATGGGTCTATACAACGGCGATACCAGTTGTCGGATCTGTGATATGGCACTGAAAACAACAATACACATTCTGTGTAGCTGCAATGCGCTGGAAAACAAAAGACAGCTCACATTTGGAAACAATCAAATGGTACTAAATTATTTCCACACGCTACCCCTGAAGGACCTGCACAAGCTAGTGCAGGGGATCGAGTTTGGAATAATTGCGTGAGTAAGACAGCGTAAGTGGCTTATTGTACTACAAGCCACTTAGGCTGCAGTGCATCCGGATCCGCAAGTAAGACGGCCCCCACAAGAAAAAAAAACCGATTTATTATGTTTTTATCTAAGCGTATAGTTAAAATAAATATGCGGATGTAGGAAGTGCCCTCTATCCGAATTGAACGAAAAATTAGTATACTGTCATTTGAGAAAAAAAAGTTAACTCTCGCTACCTTGACAGCTGTCATCGTATTGTCAGTTTGGTGACGCTATTAATTAGAGTATTTCCTGCCATTTACAAATATATATAGTTTGTTATAACACCAAATTGAATCACCCTTCTATTTGGTGGTTAAATAATCTTGATAATAATGTTAAACTTACAGCATTTCTTGTTGATGTTTTATCCTTTGTCCTGGTGTTAAATTCAGTGTGCCCTTTCGTGATGTATCCACCAACCAAACTACAAATGTTGCGAGCAAAGCAACTGAAAATGTAAGAAAAATTGCGTTATTTCATTGGAAGTTTAAAATAGATAAGTTTCCTGTAACCAGAAAAAAATAAATTGAGGTTATAAATCAGATTCTGGTTTATAACCTTAATTTATCTGTCTTCATACCTTTGGGTTCATAACCCCAATTTATTTTGACATTTACACGGAATGTGGTTTAGAACCTCTCATTTTCTTTCTTCATGTCTTACACAGATTCACTGAAATGTTCAGGCTTTTCTAAGCTCGTAATTTTTTACCTGTGTTCTGTTATTTGCTTGTAGGTTTCTGACCTTGTGTAAATGCAATCACCAATACAATTTCTGTTTTATGAATATTTTATTTGTATACCGGGTGATCGATAAAAAAAACGTCCAAAGCTATAACTCTGTTATTTATTGACGGATTTTAATGAACTAAAAAGCAAATTCAGTGGCCGTTTTAATACCATAAATTGACAGTATTTATATGTTTTTTCAAAATCAACTTTATTGCCAAATAATAGTTAACTTTAAATTTTTAAATGGCTGCATATACTTTTCTTATTTTATTACATTGGACATTGTTTTCCTGAATCCAATTATGCCTGATATGTTGATTTTAATTTAATATTTATCCCAGAAAAAAATTATAACAAATCTTGTTCGCGTGTTTTTTTGCCAATAAATGTAGTGTGCCTTGAAACAAAATTGGACTTTTAATAATGATCAAAATTTATAAAAAGAATTAGTATCTATAATCACCTTATCAGATTTAACACAATTTGTCAACCAATCGAACAAAATAAAGGCTAGTATTTTTTAAACTTTACAAAATAAATGAATATATAAATATTTCAGTGTTTTATACGAGTGGCGTATAAAGTAAAATTTTTAGTTTAGAAAAGGCCCGCGTAGAAAATTTGTCGAGAGTCGTGCAAATTTTCGATTTTGACATATTTAGACATTTTGTGTAACGCTAAGTGAATTTTTATAATTATGACATTTTCAAACATTTGCCAATTTGTCAACCAACCGAACAAAATAGTAGGCTAGTATTTTCTAAACTTTACAATATTTCAGTGTTTAATACGCGTGGCGCATGAAGTAAAATTTTAAGTTTAGAAAAGCCCCGTAAAAATTTGTCTCGGGTCGCTGCGCGACCCTCGACAAATTTTCTACGCGAGGCTTTTCTAAACTCGAAATTTTACTTCATGCTTAGTCTGGGAGTGGACCGTCATGATTTTCAACATGTCAAGATTTTCAATATTTCAAAATTTTTGTCGATTTATAAAATTTAAGTTTGTATTAATCGATTAATTAATCAACTTTTTATTTTTTATTGAACTTACATTGACGTCCTGCAATTGTTATAATATATCAAATGTCACAAACGTCAAAATATGTCGAATGTAACATTTATGTGAAAATCTCATGAACATTTTATAAATCGACAAAAACCTAGAAATATTGAAAATCTCGACATGTTGAAAGTCTGGACGGTCCATTCCCAGACTAAGCATGAAGTAAAATTTCGAGTTGAGAAAAGCCCCGCGTAGAAAATTTGTCTCGGGTCGCTGCGCGACCCTCGACAAATTTTCACGGGGCTTTTCTAAATTCGAAATTTTACTTTATGCGCCACGCGTATAAAACACTGAAATATTGTAAAGTTTAAAAAATACCAGCCTTTATTTTGTTCGGTTGGTTGACAAATTGACAAATGTTTGAAAATGTCATAATTATAACGTTACACAAAATGTCGAAATATGTCATAATCGACTAAATACGTCAAATGTCACACAAAATGTCATTATATTAAAAAAATATTAAAAAATCGACACATTATGATAATAATTGTAATCATCTTCATTTTTAAATAATTATAATTGATGGAAATTAATTATATGAAATGACATTTTCATTAATTGATCAGAATTTATAAATTTTTTGATGAATTTATCTAAAAAAAAAATTGTGTTTAAAATCACTGGAAGTATTGAAATTGTGTATAAAACGACGGAATTTTAAAATATGTCAAATGTTTTGTAAAATGTTTCAATATGTCGGATCGAACGACAAAATGTCGAAAAATCTCAAATTTTATGCGAGTCATCGAAATATGTCATAATCGACGAATTATGTCGAAGAATAATCTAGAATAATTTATAATCATTGAATTCGATATTTTTATTAATTTTAATGGTTTGTTCAAACTATATTTTTAGTTTTCTGCATTTTGAAAAATAACTTAGATTTTTAGTTAACTTTAAGCAGCAACCTTAATTTACCACAATCAATCTATTGATATTTTTTTCAACGTTTTGCAATGTTTATACATTTCTTAAAAATGTCTCTTAATTTTATTTAATTCGCACGCTTTCTTACTTTTCTGTGATTTTTTTTATAAAGAAAAACCAAATTTAGAAATACTTGGGTTGAGTTAGCTTGGGTTGGGTTGGGTTGGGTTGAGTTAGGTTAGGTTACAAGTAATATCAAATTATGTTTTGTTGATTTTTTTTTGTGATTTTGTAAATAAAAACAAAAATTATAAGCACTAACAAATATCGTATCTTCAATAAAAAAAAACTCTGGAGTGCCACAGTAAATATTGTAAGTTGACAACTCTGAAATTATATATTATAATTCTCATGTTTGACGTTTTATATGTCAATTCCTTAAACCTGTGGTCAACGTAAATTTTAAAATAAATTAAATCGTGGCACTCTAGGGGTTTTATTTATTGAACATGTGATACAAATAATATAAATAGGAGCAGATGTAATTTCACTCAAAGTTTATTACTTCTGTTTTTTCTAATGTCACAATAAATGTTAATAATTTTTTAACAATTTTTGTGAATATTTTCTAAATATGAAGTTTTTTTCTACATTTCCATACTTTTTTTAACGCAAAACATGCATTTCCGCATAATTATAGCAGCAAATATTATTAACTTTTATTCAGTTTTAAATATTTTTGAGTTAAAAATAATAATTTAGTCGGTTGTAATCAATGTAATTCTTTATATGATTTTTATGTTTTTTGTTATTTTTGTCATATATTACAATATGTATATGTACACTTATGTAATAAAATGGAGATTCCGTTAATAAATAAATAAATAAATATTGAAGGATATCGTTTTTTTGTACATTAAATTCAGTTGGTTTTGTTTTATATATATATTATTTGTTTTATTTTCTACTAGTTTCGGCTTAATGATATCATCAAGAAGTGAATTAATTGGCAAAGCCAATATATTTTTAGAAATGTTGAAAATAACAAAATTACCTAAAACTATAATCATTTAAGAGAATTAATTAATAATTACGCCCATGAATAATGCAATGTATCAATTTAACTTATTTAGTTAGTAATTCAAAAATAATATAATAATGTTGCGTTATTGTATCAATGGCGATTAATAAGTTAAATTAATACTAGCTCTATTCTATATTAAGTTGTAACATAGGTTTATTTGTTGAGTCGTTATTAGTCATGTTTGACATAACCTCACGATAAATGACATTTGTCATTTTGTTGCAAGGCACACTAGTTATAATTTTCGTAAAATATAATATTAAATTGGAGATTTATGTAATTTTTTTTGACAAAAATATTAAACAAATAAGAAATTGGGCATTATTGGATTCAGAAAAATAATGTCTAGTATAATAAAATTATATAAATATAGGCAGGCGTTTAAAAATCTTAAGTTGGCTATTATTTAAAAATAAAGTTACTATAAAAAAAAATCAATATTGATGTAATTGTTTAGTATTGAAACGGCCATTTACTTTGGTTTTTAGTTCAATAAAATCGACCAATGAATAACAGAGTTATGGTATATACCAGAGCTGGGACGAATCCTCGTAAAAAAGATTCGAATCACGAATCCGAATCACCTAATATGATTCGAATCACGAATACTCGAACAAAGGATACTTCATGCTTAGCCTGGGAGTGGAAAACACTAACTTAAAGCTTCAAATTGAACTTAAAAAAAAAACAAGGAATATCTACAGATTTACAGAAAATAGGCTAAATTTGGAATACGTATACTTAAAAGAAAAACTCCCTGTATCTGTTTGCTCCGAAGAAATATGCATAATTATAAACCAAAATAAAAATAACAATTCATTCTCAAAAAACACTTGTTAATTAATATTATACACAATTGACGTTTGTTTAACAATGGCGGCGACAAAGAAAAAAACATGTATTTTTAATCTTCTAGTAGAAATGCGTTTTATGTTAAAAGAAGTAAACTATCCATCTTTCAGCTAGTAGTACAAGTTCTTTCTGCTAGCAGCAATCGTCCTTTTAGTAGTAGATGAAACAACTACTATTTTGTTCCTTCTACTATTACTAGAACTTTTTGCAACTAGGTAGTGCAGGCTAGGTCTGCTGATGGCAAGACACGATAAGCCAGAACCATCTGAACTAGACGCTCTGTTAATAGCAGTTCTGCTAGTAGAAATAGTGTTTCTTGCTACACAAAAAACGACTTCTAGGTATTTCTGCTACTAGTAGTAGTACAGGCTCCATCTGCCGGTGAGATTTGAAGCTAGAACCATCTGAACCAGAAGCCCTGTCTGCCAATAGCGGTAGTTGTTTCTGCTAGTAGAAATAGCGTGTTCTGCTAAAGAGTAAACGTTTCTATCAGTAGTAGTAGTTATTTCAGCTAGTAGTACAATTTCTTTATGCTAGTAGCGTTCGTCCTTTCAGTAGTAGAAAGAACAACTACTATTTGGTTCCTTCTACTACGGGTAGGTCTTTCTACTACTAGTACGGACGGAACCTGTACTACAGGTTCCGTCTGCTGATGGCAAGACATCTGAAGCTAGAACTATCTGAACTAGAAGCTCCGTTAATAGCGGTAGTTCTTTCTGCTGTAGTAATTCTTTTAGCTAGTAGCAGTTGTTCTCAAGACTGTGGCCGGGGGGGATGTGGGGGGCTACAACCATCTGAGCTAGAAGTTCTGGCCGGTAATAGTGCTAGTTATTTCTGCTGGTAGAAATAGTGTTTTCCGTAAAACAACCTATTTTCTGTAAATCTTTAGATATTCCTTGTTTTTTTTTAAGTTCAATTCGAAGCTTTAAACGAGTGTTTTCCACTCCCAGACTAAGCATGAAGTAAAATTTCGAGTTTAGAAAAGCCCCGTGAAAACAAACAAACAAATTTTCTGGGCTTTTCTAAACTCGAAATTTTACTTCATGCGCCACGCGTATAAAACAGTGATTTAATGAGAAATTTAAAAACACACAAAAGACATTTTTCATGTTAATCCTCACAATTAAATCGAATTATTTTTGACGATTCAAATCCTTTTGTAAGTATTCGAATCCTTTTATAAATATTCGAATCCTTTTATAAGGATTCGAATCAACCACATTTGGATTCGAATACGAATCCTCTTAAAAATATGTAACGAATCCGGATCACGATTCCAGTTGAACTAAAGTATTCGAATGCCTCTTTTGAATCCTCTAAAAGGATTCGAATCCAGGATTCGAATACTGAATGATTCGAATCCTGCCCAGCTCTGGTATATACACCCATTATTTTTAGCAGTTCGCAACATACACATATCACATACAACACTTGACTTGGTATTTAACTTAAACTATAATTGTTTAACGAAACCGAACTTTGAATACAAATTATAAAACGCAAACCTTGATCATTAGAATATCCGTACCAAACTCTAAGTATTAATTTTGTAAGTTATTAGTTTAACTGTTACGACAAAACTGACTTGGTAATCGGTTATTTTAAAAAAGGTTTCTTTGTTAAACAAACATATTTTATCTAGCGATAACAGATACAACTAAATGTTTCCACTAATTCGAAATTTGAATTGGTCATTTGTTTTTCCTAGAGTTATCTGCGCCCGCTCGGCCCTGAAAAGCAAATACAATTAAGAAAAACTAATTATCGGAATAATATTTGGTAGTGAATACTTACTCAATTTCGATAATTTACATTGAATTGAAAACAAAAAGAAAAATCTACATTTGAAAGACAACAAATAAACACGATAAAATTAATAATAGTAAGTCTTCACAAACCAAAGATAATACGATAATAGTTCTTGAAAAACAATATTACGAAAAAAAATTGAAAATATTAAAATGTTGTTAAAATAATTAAAATAAAGAGTAACTATACATTACGCGTGTTTAAGGTTTAGGGTTTAAGCGATAATCACTAATCGCTAAACATCTTATAAACCTGGCATTACACGGTATCTGGTTTATAACCTCAATTTATTTTGACATTTATATTTGTTATTTTTAAAAAATTAAATTTAAAATAAAATCACTTGGTATGTTTCACTAATTATACGTCTTTATTCCGACTAGTTTCGGCTATCAGCCATTTTCAAGGAATGTACAAAAATAATGTTTTACAGAAAATATTTATAGATTTACAAAAAGGAGGAGGGTCAGGCAATAAGAGCGTTCGCGATCGGTGATGTCCAGATGTCTTCGTTGTCGTTGACGACGTTTTTCTTTAATTGTATGGCTCTGTTAATTTCCAAGCCTTCTCGGAAGTTGAGGATACGACCTTTATTTCCTGTATAATGGATTTTGAAATTATTCGGATTGAAAAATGTCCGAATGTGATACAATGTTTGGACAGACCTGTAGACTGTTTATTATTAATTATATCTTTATGGTGTTCTTCGAATCTAGTTTTGAAATTTCTGTCTGTCCAATATATATTGCATCACATTCTCCACATTGTAGTTCGTATATTCCACTGTCGCGTAGTTTATCTTGTTTAAATTTATTGTTAACTAAAAGTTTGCTAAGATTAATGGGGTTGGTCATAATGATGTTAAATTTATTCCCTTTGAAACAATTTTTGATTAACGGTGTTAGGTTTTCAACATACTCTAACTTATTCCAATTTTTCTTTTCGTTCTCTGTTTCTATATAAAAATATTTCATGAGTTGTTTCTGTTTTTTTGACTTAATTATTTGATCGATAATATTTTCATTGTAACCATTGTTTTTTGCAATTGTTTTTATGGTGTGGAGTTCAATAGAATAGTTTTCGGAATTCATCGGGATGTTTAACAATCTATGTATTAGTGAATGAAACGTACTATATTTGATTTGAGTATGTGTGTTTGATGAAGCTGGTATAATAGTATCTGTAAATGTTTCTTTTCTGTAAATCTTATGTAATTAGGTTATTTTTAGTTTTTGTAATAGTTAGATCTAAAAAATTTAAACTATTATCTTTTTCTATTTCTGTAGTGAATTGTATTTTTGGATTTAATGGATTTAAAAATTGTGTAAAAATGTCTAACTGTCTAAGAGTACCTGTCCAAATGCAGAACACATCGTCCACATATCTAGCCCAGAAATGAATATGTTTACTATCTTGTTTATTAAATAATAATTGTTCAAAATTTTCCATAAAAATTTCAGATAATAATGGAGATAGAGTTAGAATATGTTGAAAACCTAACACCGTTAATCAAAAATTGTTTCAAAGGGAATAAATTTAACATTATTATGACCAACCCCATTAATGTTAGCAAACTTTTAGTTAACAATAAATTTAAACAAGATAAACTATGCGACAGTGGAATATACGAACTACAATGTGGAGAATGTGATGCAATATATATTGGACAGACAGGTAGAAATTTCAAAACTAGATTCGATAAACACCATAAAGATATAATTAATAATAAACAGTCTACAGGTCTGTCCAAACATTGTAACACATTCGGACATTTTTTCAATCCGAATAATTTCAAAATCCATTATACAGGAAATAAAGGTCGTATCCTCAACTTCCGAGAAGGCTTGGAAATTAACAGAGCCATAAAATTAAAGAAAAACGTCGTCAACGACAACGAAGACATCTGGACATCACCGATCGCGAACGCTCTTATTGCCTGACCCGTGACGACACGAAAAAATCTAAAATTTTCGCGACCAGATCGTAACCTCTAAAAATCGGTAGGACCCCCGACCGCTATGTAATGGATACATTTCTGCGGGGGATGGGCCCGAATTTCACGCCTTATTATAACATCTGGCGTTCCGGAACCGAATGCAAAATAGGAAAGGGTCTTGAAAGGGAAATACTACCTGATGCCATTGACACACTTTTACTTATATGAATTGTAATTACTACAATTAACTTAACATAAGTTAATAAATTCCTCATAGTAAGTTAAATATAACACATAATTCGTTTCATATTTAAAACCTAATATAAAGAAAATGAAAAAGGAAGTGAGCAACGAAAACAACAAAAATGCAGATTACGGGTAATGAAAAGATATTGATTTAATAAAAAAATATTTTAATTGTTCTAAAAGCCCAGAGAATTTGGCGAGGTCGCGCAGCGCAGCGGACCGGCCAAGCCAAATTCGGGCTTTTTTAAACTCGAAATGTTACTTCATGCGCAGCCGAGCGTATTAAACGCTGAAATAACTGAAATATTGTGAACAAATGAACTTTACTTTTTCATATTCTTTATATATGAAACGAATTATGTGTTATAATTAACTTACTATGAGGAATTTATTTACTTATGTTAAGTTAATTGTAGTAATTACAACTTATATAAGTAAAAGTGTGTCAATGGCATCACGTAGTATTTCCCTTTCAAGACCCTTTCCTATTTTGCATTCGGTTCCGGAACGCTAGATGTTATAACAAGGCGTGAAATTCGGACCCATCCCCCGCAGAAATGTATTTATTACATAGCGGTCGGGGGTCCTACCGATTTTTAGAGGTTACGATCAGGTCCTAAATTTTCAGATTTCTATCTCTTTCCTAAAATGTTGGAGGGTAAGGGGAAAGAGACCGAGTACTCAGGGGGTAATCCATTATGAACACCAACCGCATTTTTTGATGTCAATGTCAACCCGATATTAGCAGGTAGTAAGAAGTCTATTTGTTTTCAGCCAGCGCGTAGCGTTATATTTTGTCCGACTTGGGGTGGTTGAATTTTTTAAAACGTATCTGACGTTTACATCTCGGTAAATATTGATCATCACATCTGAACGTTATATATTTTAACTTTACTGTAAATCAGTGGTTTATACGCGTGGCGCATGAAGTAAAATTTCGAGTTTAGAAAAGCCCCGTGAAAATTTGTCGAGGGTCGCTGCGCGACCCTTGACAAATTTTCTACACGGGGCTTTTCTAACACTCGTTCTTAGAAGTTTCAAATGAAAGAATCACTCTACTAAGTTTATTACAATTTTACAAAGGTTACAGCTCGAAGGACCAATCATGGTCTTCGGAGACCGAAGGACTACAGGGAATCGAAGTTTTTTACAAGAAAACAATGAAAATCTGAAGGTTTACTGCATGGATAGGAAAGAACACATCTAATTTTGAAAAAAATATCGAAGTTTTGTTGGCTTTCAGTGCATTTTTAACTTCACTTTAAATCAGGTTTTTATATGCGTGGCGCATGAAGTAAAATTTCGAGTTTAGAAAAGCCCCGTAAAAATTTGTCTCAGGTCGCTGCGCGACCCTCGACAAATTTTCTAAGCGGGGCTTTTCTAAACTCGAAATTTTACTTCATGCTTAGTCTGGGAGTGGAAAACACTCGTTAGTTTAAAATACATCACAATTGGTAAAATATGTATCGTTGGATGCCCGTGATATGTAAGCAAATTATGGGTCTTAGGAGTTGTCAAATAAGTGAGTTACTCAACTGTTTCCAAGGGAATCTTTACGAAAACAAAAGATTAACATTTTACATATAAAATGTACAAGGTGAGAAACTCGATGTCTCAACTCTATTAAAAGGGAAGGAAAACCGATAGAAAAAATATGAAAAGAGGTTCATAATTGGGATTGAGTAAGGTTTATTTTAATCCAAAATTGCATTTTTTCTAAATTTTGAAAGTGAAGTAATGACGTCATCGAATATTTTTCCCCAGAAACATACCTATATTTTTGGATATTTCAAAAGAGCTAATTTTTCTGAACTTTGTAGAGAAAAAAATGTGCTATCTTCTTTCGTTAAAAAAACTAAATGCAAACTTAAAAAAAAAGTATTATCAAAAATTCCAAATTGTCACGACTTAAGCAAGTAGCCTTTGGAAGCAAATAACAAAGCCGCACCTGTCAATAATTAAACAAATGGTTACCAATATTGTTTTATTGTCATTTGATTTTAGATATCAGATTTTTCTATCGTTTTCCTTTTCATATAGTAGAGCGGAGACATCGAGTTTCGCTCACCCTGTATAATAAACTTTAAGTGTGATACATCATTGAATTCAGAAAAAAATATTCTTAAAAAAAATATGAAAATCCAAAAGAAAATCCAGAAAACGTGAACGCCATCTACTCCCAATAGCATTGTCGATGGTACTCACAGAATGACTATTATAAATGTCAATTGATTGTGCATTTTGAAATCTAGAAGGAAACTGAACTTCTATAACCATTTTAGTAGTCATATGCAATGTTCATATAAATTGACGATGTGAACGCCATCTGCTGCCAATTTTTTAGTAGTATCGTTACAGCTATTAACAGTAGATGGCGTTCACGTCGTTATTTTAAATGTAAATTACATATGAGACTATTAAAATAATTAAAGATGGTTAGTTTTCTTCTGGATTTCAAATTGCACTATAAATTGGCAATTTTAATAGTCATATGTAATTTACATTTAGGTTGACGACGTGAACGCCATCTACTGCCAATAGTCTTGTCTATTGTACTCACAAAATGACTATTATAAATGTCAATTGATTGTGCTGTTTAAAATCCAGAAGAAAACTAAACATCTATAACCATTTTAGTAGTCATGTGTAATTTACATATAATTGACGATGTGAACGCCATCTGCTGTCAATTTTTGAGCAGTGCTATTGACAGTAGATAGTGTTCAGGTCGTTAATACAAAAATAATATATATGTTCATTATAGCACTTTTTCCGTCATTTAAAGAATTGATGATTGTCGTACTAATCTTATTTCACTTGCTAATTGGTTGGTTATAGACCATTTCACATTAAATCAGCGTTTTATACGAGTCGCTCATGAAGTAAAATTTCGAGTTTAGAAAAGCCTAATTTGTCTCAGTGGCTCTGCTGCGCTATGCCCGAGCCAAATGTTCAGGCTTTTCGAAACTCAAAATTTTACTTCATGCTTAATCTAGGATTGGAAACACTCGTTAGATGATCGATCATAACCAGGGTTGTTATGTTTAAAACACTTTGTTTTAAAATAGTGTTTTAAACATGTTTAAAAACAGCCGTCATGTTTTAAACGGTTTTGTTTTAAACATGTTTTAAATCTTAAATTTGTTTAAAACATGTTTTAAACGTTGGATTTGTTTAAAACCGTTTTTTTATTATCTTAACTGCTAAAAATAAATATTTGCTAAATTATATTTTATATTACTTCATTAAAGTTTTTTGTTTGTTTTTAAATTCTAGCTAAATTGTTAAAGATATTTCAAATTACATTATCAAACATAACATTTTATTACAATAAAACTGTGTCTGCATAAATGTGGTTTTTAAATACAGGGATTTTTTCTTTCAGGTATACATGAGCATTCACTGTAAATTTTTTGACGTTCGTTGTTTTTTGTTCAAGATTTCAATTCAAATCTTTAAACGAGGGCTTTCCACTCCCAGACTAAGCATGAAGTAAAATTTCGAGTTTAGAAAAGCCTGAAAATTTGGATTTGCCGCGTAGCGAAGCGGAGCGGCCAATCCAAATTAGGCTTTTCTAAACTCGAAATTTTACTTCATGCGCCACGCGTATAAAACACTGAAATATCGTAATGTTTAAAATATACGGCTTTAGCAATCTAATATGTAAATGTGGATAAAACGTGAGTTAAATTCTGCACTGAAAAAATTATTTAAAGCAGTGATTATAGGCAACCCATAAACTCTAACGTATATTAGGTTGCCTATAACCGTTGTTGTAAGTGTGTGTTTTTTGAACTTCACTGTAAATCAGTGTTTTTAAGCGTGGCGCATGAAGTAAAATTTCGAGTTTAGAAAAGCCTAATTTGGATTGGCCGCTCCGCTTCGCTACGCGGCCAATCCAAATTTTTAGGCTTTTCTAAACTCGAAATTTTACTTCATGCTTAGTCTGGGAGTGGAAAACACTCGTTTAAAGCCTCAAATTAACCGCATTAAAACAACGATTTCCCACAACTTTTAAAACGCTGTAATTATCGGGGTATGTATACTCAAAAGAAAAATGCCCTGTGTATTCTGTTTTAAACACATTTTAAACGTGTTTTAAACATGTTTTGAACACGTTTTAAACCCATATCATAACCTTATTTTGCATTTTCTTTATTGCTAGATTAGCGTGCTCTATTTAATCGGTTTGATTAAAACGTAACCAAATAATACCATTGCATAACATATTGATTAATGCGTTAAATTGTTGGAGTCATCAAATGAACATGAACGACCGTTTAAAACGCTTTAAAAAGGGCAAAATGGGAAACTACCTGCTACTCAAACAGATAAAGTCAGAAATTGTACCATCAACACACCATAAATTGTGGTTTCATTTCTTCCATTATGCTCCTGCGCTTGTAGAGGGTGTCTCTCTTCAAAATTTGCTGGTTTAGATATTTTGGAGACGCCCTCCTGACCCTCCCCATTTTTGTAAATCTGTATATATTTTCTGTAAAACATTATTTTTGTACATTCCTTGAAAATGGCTGATAGCCGAAACTAGTCGGGATAAAGACGTATAATTAGTGAAACATACCAAGTGATTTTATTTTAAATTTAATTTTTTTTAAATATTTAATCATGTTTCATCAAGTGATCAATGAGAAACAAGTTGAAAATATTTTATATTTGTTGTCTAACACAAAATGTGTCGTGGAGAGCTATCAAGCGCGTTTCTAGGTGGCGGATAGGGGGTCGGCCTTGTCGACTGGGAACTAACCAGTTGAAGTGGCTAGAGGTAGCTACAGGTATCACTCCAGGCCTAAAACCCTGCAAGTGGTACCGAAGGTTATCGCCGCGGACCAATTCTCCTCAACCCCGCTGTCGTGTCGTGATTAAGAGATTCCATTGAGGTTTACGATGCCGAGGTCTACATACTGCTTAGTAGTGTGCCCTCGTAATACCATTCAATCTTTGCTGACCTGGCTACAAATCTCGGGCAGAAGATAAAGGGGGTCTTGGCTTAACCGTTTGGACCAAGAGGAGGACACCTTAATAACAATCTAAATCTCAAGGCCGATAAGATGCGTGGCTAGATAGAAGAGTAGTCTTTACCGGTTCCAACCTCCAGGGAGATGCCCCCTGGTTGCAAGTAACTTTCTAGTGACATGCGGGGGTCTAACACGGGTAACCTGTTACTTCACTAGCTACTCGTGGGAACCAATATGAGTACAAAAAAAAAACAGTAGGGGATACTATGCTATTCTTAATCACGGATGTCACCGACATCCCGAAAAATCTGGAGCAGGCTGGGAGGCCTGGCCAGAGCACAGAGGATCAAATATCAACTAAGAGATTCCAATATCCCAAGTTAAATGGGGCGGCAAAAAAATGTTCAGATTCCTCCTGCGACAATAGGTTACCGTGGAGAAAGCCCGAGGACAAGCTGTAAGCTCCCTTAATCCACGGAAACAGGCCGTAAAGGTAAAGGCTATCAGACCGTAAAAGCTGAGGCTGGAGGCTTCGTACTTCTTCCTGTTACTTCCTCTTCTGGAATAGCAAAAAACGGGCAGAGGCTACTAAATCAAGGCCTCCCCGTAAATCAGCTGAAATCCAAGGTCCAAAGCCTTCTTTCAGTCAGGCAGCAGGGAGCATGAGGGTAATTAAAATAATAGTTTGTGTTGCGTTTAATTATTTGGCCGAACTTATAGATCTTTCCCAGACATCTGTTAATGCGAATCAACTAACAGTGCTCGAGGAAGCTATCCTAGACAAAACTGTAGAGCTAAGGGAAGGGGACATTCGCCCCAAACTCCTAAGCTTCAACAACACGCCAGGATGGTTTATGTTGGTATGTGCGTATAAGGCCACTGCAGGCTGGCTAAAGTCCCTTGTACCGACGCTAAAACTGTGAGAGGAAGCCGAGCTGAAATATGTGGAAGAAAGAGACTTTCCGCATACGGAGGTAGTAGTCCCAATGAAAGAATATTGCAGGTTTTAGAGGCTAAAAACAACCTCACAGTGGCCCCACATTAGAACTCGCCCAATCAATACTCAGAGAGGTTGCTTATAGGGTGATCTATAAGTTCGCCCAAATAATTAAACGTAACACAAACTATTATTTTAATTACACTCAACACTAACACAAAGTCTTATTTTAATAACACTTATTTTTAACACAAAATATTATAAAATCTATCTATGAAAGTATAGCCAAACCGGAAAGAGAGGTTATGAAAGACTCAAAAATGTAACCAAATACTACGTTATTTTTCTCTCGCGCGAACCCAATCAACGTCAACATATTTTTTAAAATTTAATTACACGTAACACAAACTATTATTTTAACTACACTCAACACTAACACAAAGTCTTGTTTTAATAACACTTATTTTTAACACAAAATATAAAAAAAATCTATGTTTAAAAGTATAGCGAAACCGGAAAGAGAGGTTATGATAGACTCAAAAACGTAACCAAATAGAACTTCATTTTTCCCCTGCGGGGAAAGGAGTAGGGGAAAACATGGAAAGATCCAATTCTGTCATACCTTGTAACACATATGTGTTCATATGTGTTACGCCCATCGACGTACCTTGGGCAGAAGTCAGAATTACAACCAGAGTATCTAACCAAATATGCAATATTATAAAAAAAATCACCAGATCTTGTTACTCAATAAAAAAAAACGAATATAGTTCAACTCTGCTTACACAGAATTTGGTTTATATCGTTAATTTATTTTGACATTTGTGTGCTAACTCCAAACGCACAAAAGTTTCAAAACTTACCTCCTAAACTTGCAGTGAAGAACATCTCGACCCAAAAATAACCGCCAATGTCCACAATGTAACCGGTAAGTAAGGAAATGATGGCCAAACCCAAATTTTGAACAGCCTGACAACTTTAACAAAAAAATGCTTTATTAATTAAACAAGTACACAGAATTAAACACTTACATTCCATATGCCGTTCCCAATTGGTGTTCGGGAATTATTAAAGCCACCAACGGCCACAATCCACTCGCCAGCATCGAATAGGACAAACCCATTATAACCTAAAAATATATTTTAGTAAATAGTACGCCCTGTATATACTTATTAGTGCGTCCTCGGAGGTTATCTCGGCTCAGTTAAAAATAGCAAAAATGTTTCTTTAACGAAGTCGCTTAATTTTAAGAGCTACATAATCTAAACGCTACGATGTTTATGGCGCACCCTGTATACATATACATACAAATATTTTGAAGTTATGGAGCTTTTAAAACTAGCAACTTTGATGAAGAAACCTTTTTTTATCTTTAAAGTGAGCCAAGATATTCTCCGAAAACGCACTAATGGGAGAAAAAAATTGACGAAAATACCCGAATTAAAATAACACTTTTACATATCACACAAATTCTCAAATATAAACTAGATATTTGTGTTGGTAATATGTTATACAGGGTCGCTAAAAAGTATGGATACAGCTAAATATTTTCAGAACGGTTTAGCAGAGCTCATTGAAATTTGGAATACAGTTAGAAGTGTTTAAATTCTATCATCTCAGATTTTTTTCTAACTTGATTTTTTTTAATGGTACGGGTGGTCAAATTTGTTACTTTTAAAAAGAGAATTTTCTTCTTTCTGTGGTATAACACATGCATATCTTATTCTAATCGAAACTTTAAAAAAAATTATCGAACTAAAAAATGTTTGAAAAATGTAAAATTTTGTGAGCCTTGGAAATGTTGTCTTTATCTATCGTTAGTTCCTTGCCGCCTAATAAAGGCACGGTAATTACTTTGGCCAAAAAAATAAATAAATGTTAATAATAAATGTAAAAATAAGACATTTAACTGAAACAGAACACATTTTAATAAAAGAAAAAAGCTTAAACACGAAATATATGTTTTTTTTTACCTTTTAATAAAAATAAAGATGGGCATGTGTTACATTACTGAATTTAGAAAAAAAGCTATTTTTAAAAATAACAAATTTGACCACCCATGCCATTTAAAACAAATCAAATCAGCCTTGTATTTTCAAAATAAATGATGGTAGAAAATTGAAAAAAATCTGAGATGATAGAATTTAAACACTTTTAACTGTATCCCAAATTTTAACGAGTTCCACCAAACCGTTCTGAAGATAGTTAGCTGTATCCATACTTTTTAGCCACCCTATATTTTAAGGCCGGGGCCATTAATCTGGCAAAAGAATACAAAAGGAATACTCTCTTGTTTAAGATCTCACCATTCCAAAGTACGGTGTAATAAGTGTGAAGATTAGTATAAGATGTGCGGCCATTGTTGTGATGATGGAAATCACGACGTAGAGAACGTTTTTTCCAGTTTTATCCACTAGCAAACCCAAGAGTGGGGAAAATACCGCTGATATTAGGTAGACGATGCTGTTGACAAAATTCGCCGTTTGCGGATTCAAGTGGAAGCGTTCCACAAAAAATTGTCTAAAAAATACACGCACAAACGAATTGATATTAAATTAAAAAAGTTTAAAAAGAGTTTTAGTCTGCAGATGAAGCAAAAGGTGTTTCTAATTCTAAAAAGCAAAGCAGATAATGCCCTTAATTATGTAAGGAAAATGTTAAATTTAACGTATACAGGGAATTTATCTTTTAAGTATACATACCCCGATGTATACGGCGGAAAATGTTAGGCATTTGTTGTTTGTTTGTTTAAATAAACAATACCTGCAATTGAAATTACCGTGCCTTTATTAGATGGCTCACAAATAATTATTAAAAATAATTAATAATAATAATAGGCCGTATGTTCGTGGTCTCTGGCATACGCTCACATTACGTGTTTTAATCGAGATTCCACATAGACTGGTAGTTTTTAAATGATGTCAGTTTGGCTATCGAATTAGTGAACGAATCAATAGAATGAAATTTTAAGTTAGGCCAGGGATGTTTATTTATGACTAATACATTTTTTAATGGTGCGCAGATTGGGAAGAAAAAAAAAATCCCATCGTTATCCCAGTATCGGACTAGGCTTAAAAGTTTACCAAAAGCATGCGCGCACACCGCTTTCATTGGTTTTGAGAAATTAACATATTAAAGATAATGTTGTCGTTTGCAGCGCCATTTATCAAAGTAACAAAAAATGTTTAGATTTTAGATAAAATTTACTTACTTTTCTACGGTCTATTCAAATCTGTAATATAAAATAGGGGTTCCTATTTAAGATTTCAAAGCTACCCCCTCCCCAGCCTCACCTGTGGGTGGGGGGTTGAATTTTCTTCATTTTAATTTGAAGCCTTAGATAAAATCTATTGATTACAACAAACAATACTTTAATAACATTTTTAGTTTCTTGTTAATTAGGCTGGGGAGTTTTAGATGAAACACCCTGTATTCTATTCTACAAGCTTGGGGGAGGGGTACATTGTTTAGAAACTTCTAAATGAAAGCTTTTAAAATACACAACAAATGCCTAGAAATTTACAGTGAATACATCGGGATATGAATCATATAAGAAAACATCCCTGCGTGTTATTCTTTAACTTTAAAAGTGTGAATTACTTAATTGTTTCTTTAGATCAAAACTAAAATAATTATATTAATACAATTATTTTTAAGTCCAATTTTCCAAATATTACTCACTTTCCCAAAGCTATAAAAGGAAATATAGCGACATAATAAGCGACGCAAACGATCGTCAACAACCAGAAAGTAACTGGGAACTCTTTAATATCAGTAAATCTTACGACTTCTGCGCCCATATTATCGTTCCTCCTTAAAATCCTCTCGGCTCGCTTGTCCAAGCAGCCCAAAATCAGGGCGCAGCACATAGATAGCACGCATGTGAGAGTCGCTGAAATGATTCTATTAGTGATGGAATTATTTGAATAAAAATAATCGATTCGTTCTATTAAGATTATAATAAATAATCTCAAGCTCTTCTGGATATCGCTAGAGAGATTGCTTGAGAGATCGCTTGAGAAATCTCATGAATGGCTGCTTATATGCCTGTTTCACATTCAAATTGAATTTTAAACCATATATTTATTTCCCATTAGATTATGTTATTACTGCCATTATTTTGTAGCGATTGATTATTATCCAAATCAGAGGCGTAGCAAGGGGGATGCAGGCCGCCCTGGTGTCATCACCGAGAGGGTGAAAAAATGGCAAAAATATTTCTTATTAATTTTTTAAAAATTGGCCCTTTTTTGTTTAAATATAATTTGTATTGAGGTAAATCACTTCGTCTTACAGCTGAGAGTTAATTAACCCGAAGAAGTCAATTTGTATTGCAACTTTTAGTTTAGTCATTAAACATCTACAAGATGCCAATGTTTCAAAAGAAGATTATCTGGAATAATCTCCATAGATTTTTAGAGTTTGTTTCTGAATATCAATTTTCAGATTCTGCACGAAATCTGACTTTAGCTTCAAACACACAACGATCCAGTTTAGGTATAATGTGAGAGAAGTTTTTTCCTCGTGGGGTAAACTGCATTTCTCTCCGTTTTCGTGTGTAAAAATGGCAGAAAATGTCATAAAAATTGTTATTTCTTTGTTGAAAATTACTTTTTTTCGAAAATATGGTTGAATTTAAATCAGCAAAGTTTGCGTAAAAAAATTTATATAATTTATTATGAATTTTTTAACAACGATTAATTAATTTAGACGTAATATTAATCGTTAACGATTCATAAACGTTTTAAAGAAAGGCCTCATATTATTTGTCGAATAAATTTCTTTGAAATTTGCGAACCCGAAATTTAATCAGGGATTCAAACAGTTATTTTTTTTCGTTCCGGTTTTCGTTCCGAAAAAAATAAAGGTTTTTTGCGGTTTTCGGTTCAGCTCCAAGTAAGTGATTGTTTAAATTTTTCAAATGTTTTTATTTCATATTAAAATATATGTTGATGTGTCCATCATAGCACTGTCCTCGTTATAAATATGATGATTTAAATATTAATATGGAAAAGTGCTTCAAACTAAATTTGTTCTAATTTTATTATTTTTATGGCCTTTAGAAAATACATATTTTTTTGTTATATCTTAGTAAATATCTATCACATCTCAGCAGTATATATTTTCAACTTTACATCAAATCAGTGGTTTATACGCGTGGCGCATGAAGTAAAATTTCGAGTTTAGAAAAGCCCCGTGAAAATTTGTCGAGGGCTACGCGGGGCTTTTCTAAATTGGAAATTTTACTTCTAGGAGTGGACGACACTCGGCTTAATTTTCGTTCGATTTTCAACATATCCAGATTTTCATTATTTTTTATGAATTTTTCAACATCGATTAATTAATTTAAATGTTATATTTATCGTTAACGATTAATAAACGTTAAAAGTGCAATTCTTTTCGCAATCTACAACAAGTTAGTCTTACAAAGACTATATCAAACACTCATTGCAACAACTACTTCCCGGGATAATACCTCGACGAACAATGAATTATACAACAAGTGTTTGCTGTTACATACAGTAACCTACTGCAAATGTAACAATTTGGGTCAAATTATTCAGGCCATCTATAGTCGCGTTTCGAGATTTATCTCTCATCAGTATAGCTTTGCCATTCCCTCTAAACAATTTGACACCTTAGACTGGCGGTCACGTTACCGTTCAAACATAAGTATAAATGAAATTGCCAATTCAAGTTATACTTATGTTTGAACGGTAACGTGACCGCCAGTCTAAGGTGTCAAATTGTTTAGAGGGAATGGCAAAGCTATACTGATGAGAGATAAATCTCGAAACGCGTCTATAGATGGCCTGAATAATTTGACAAATTGTTGCATTTGCAGTAGCTTACTGTATGTAACAGCAAACACTTGTTGTATAATTCAATGTCCGTCGGGGTATTAGCCCGGGAAGTAGTTGTTTCAATGAGTGTTTGATATAGTCTTTGTAAGACTAACTTGTTGTAGATTGCGAAAAGAATCGCACTTTTAATGTTTGAAGTATTCTGCAACCAACAATTGGCAATTTCATTTATGATTAATAAACGTTTTAAAATTGGGAGCCCGAAAATTAACGAAATTCTCAAAAATTCATGAATACTGGCATTTTGTTATATTAACGAAAATCTAGGAAATACATGAGTTTTAAAAAGTAACGAAAGGAGTCAAGAATTTGTAAATCAGGAATAATCTTAGAAAATGCATGGTTTTTGTCAAAATTTAAAAAATTAAATCTTGGAAATTAAAAAAAAAGTTGGAAAATTAACAAACGTATTGAAAAATTCACAAGTCGTCAAAATTATGAAAATTAATTAAAATCTTGCAAATTCACGAACATTGACAAGATTTTAAAAATTGGACAAAAAGCTAAAAACCCTCATGATTTTGTAATCTAATGAAAATATTGTTAAAAGCCATTGATTCTTTTTAACGAATGTTTGATTTGGGCGCGCACAAAAACACTGAGTAATTGTTGTGTTTAAAATATTTAAAACATTTTTTTATTATAGATTATCACTTTTCACATACTTCAAATTGTTGAAAATTTCAATATTTCTTGACATTTCATAACTTTTTGATATTGTTTTAACATTTGCTCAAATTTAAACATTCATCAATTTTCGACAGTTTTCAATTTTTTCAAAATTCTGGCTAATTTAAACATTTTTACCATGACATTTCATCACTTTTCCATGGTTTTAGAATCACGGACAGAGTATAAAATTCTATATAAAGACATTAAACTCTATTAATATTATTATTATATACACACATTAATAAATGTTTATATGTAATATATATTTATAATGATTGTGATTCATAATTATGAAAAAAAATAAGTATTGGAAATGAGATAAGCAAAAACAGTTGAATGTTTGTCGATTGAAATTAAAATCGTGAATATTTATTAATCCAGTTTACTTGTCTACTGAAATTAATACCCATTCATTCGCCCGGCGCTTTCTAAACAAACAAAGAACGCGCTCCGCAATCATAAGTTTTATTATTCGTTGTGATAAAATTTGGCAGGCACTATAAACCAATACATAGTCAAAACTACTTTCAGCAATTTTGCTATCTCTGCGCCATCTCACCCTAGAAACACACTACCAGCAGAAACTGGCCCTCTTAACACAAAATTTTATCCCCTATCAATTTTGAACCGTGACGCGACCACCAAACGACAGTCTACTTTGTCATCGATTCACACTCTGTAAAAGCTTAGAAGTTATAAAAATGGGTTAAACACTCCCCACCACCCCTCAAACACGAAGATTCTACTCCTAGACCCTTCAACTTAGCGCAAAAAATCATTCTCATTACTTTCCGGACAAATTATGTACAGTGCATTCTGATATCTATGCTTAAAAGCAAAACTCTCTGTATGTGTAAGTGTAATGGAGGGGGGTGACAATATATTTCCCCGCCAGCTAGCCTTGCCACGCCACTTAAAACTGTCAGTAGTAGATTATTATACGAATTTTTATTGGAGTGATACGAGGATCAATTGACTCAAATGATATTCGTATGATCACTCAAATAAAAATTCACTCAACTAAAATGATTTAAGTGATCTCTCTAGCAATAATTCAAATCCCAATAATCGATTATTCATATCATTCGATTATGCCCATCACTAGTTCTATATAAGCACACTACGAGTTAGGAAAAGTAGTTATTAGACTTACAGAGGAAGATGACGATGCCCAGACCCTCGTAGCCTGGGTAGTAACTAGTCACCCATATATAAATGGGCTCCATCACCCAGAAGTTGACAGTGCTGCCAACACGGGCGAAGCTGAGCTGGAGGCCGAACACCATGTTCAGTTCTTTGCCTTTGAACCAGAGCACGGCATAGTTGTTTTGGGCTACCGCTAACGATTCACATCCGATTCTAAATGAGTAGAAAAAATAAATTAATTTAAAGCAAAAATAATGTTTGAATTTAATTTAGATCATTTTTAAATATGTTCAAAACGTATGTGTCTACCTTGAAGCTACTTAAATTTAAGAAAATTCTATACACACAATTTCAACTCGAAAAATGTTGTGTTTTAAGAGGATTCTTACCATTAATTAACGTTAAATTTTGTCAAACGTTGATGCACTATAACTCTGGAACCAGGTAACTCTCAGTCAAATTTGTATCATATGTTTATGTCAAAATTAGGTGTTATCTCTAATAATTTCATAATTACTCAGTCCTTTTTAAGATAATATACTTTAAATATTGCTAAAATACGATTTTGCCATTTTTGAAAAATTGTATAAAAAAGGACCACATTCTTAGACTTCAAACATATACAGCAAGTAGTCCTATAATAAATCTATGCAAGAAAAAAACAAATAAAGGTGAGTCTTTCTTCCTTTTAATAATTTTGCAGCACTAAAACTTCCGTTTTAGGTTAATGTTCAGTTTAAAGTTGTGAATATTTTTCATCACTTTTGTAACTTCTTAGGTAATATTATGTAAGGACTATAAATCTAGAGCATCATTCTGATAATTTTGTCTTGATATCTATAAAATTAATAGAGTTAAATACATTTACGTAAAACTTGTATTCGGCCGAAAAACGGTTACGAAGGAAACTTAAAATGTCCGCCAAAAAAAGTTAGGGGCCTAAAAATTATTTTTACTACACTTTTGAACTCAACTAGTATTGGGGAATAACTGGTACAAGAATTTAAAAAAAACAAAAATGTTGAGCAACGTGGTCTGGGTGATTTCTGGTGGATTGACCCTATAATATGCTTTACACAATATGGCAATGCAAATAAAGAACTAATAAATACTCTATTAAACATTTATTTTAAATCGGTAGCTTAAAAATGGAAGCATTATTTTCCTTCAGGAATGCCCAAAACTGTGGTAAAAGACCAATGGATTATAGAATCTTGTATCGGAAGGTAGTTTCAAATAAATAAATGTAATGTACATATCAAACTCAAGAAAACATAAGCATGCGTATTTTGAACTTTACTTTAGATAAGCGGAGCGACCAAACCAAATTTTCAGGCTTTACTAAACTCGAAATTTTATCATGATTAACCTGGGAGTGGAAAACACTCGTTTATTGCTCAAAATGAACGCATTTATAAAATTACAGGTCGTTCCATTCAACTTGCGAGAATAAAAACGCATTTGTGCACATAACATGAACATTTCCAAAAATCGACTTGTTTAACTTATCAAATCTAAATTACATATGGTATCGAAATATCATTACTTTTTTGCCTTTTTCACACAGATAAACTCAGATATGGATTTGAAAAATTTGACTTCGTATAATGATATTTGAAATATACTCAATGACATTAGAAGCGTAACACCCAGAAGGAGTTATTATTTTAACTTGATTTTTTGCCAGTATGGTAGTCTTACATCAAGAATAAAATGATTACATTTTCAAGAAATTTTATTAAAAAACAATCTAAAAAAAATTAATAATGTGTTTGGCGACCCCTTTGCTGTATACACTCCTGTAGACGTCTGGGCATCGACAAAATGTCTTCTTGAGGCATCTCGTTCCAAGCAACTTGAATTTCATCGATCAACTGTGCTAGAGTCTGTGGAGGATGGTGCAAAGAGAATATTCTTCTTCCCATGATATCCCACACATGTTGAATGGGATTTAAATCCGGCGAACGGGGCGGCCACGCCAAAACATTAACACCAGCTTCATTAAGAAAGTTCATAGTTCGACGAGCAATATGGGGACGTGCGTTATCTTGTTGAAAAAGTACGTCTGGGCGGCCATCTAAATAAGGCAACAAAGTCGGTCGTATGACGTCTTCAACATAACGCGCAGCTGTCATACTGCCTCGAATGAATACAAGAGGTGATCGACTACCATAAGCAATAGTCCCCCAAACCATTACTCCAGCAGTCCTGTGTACATGCCTCTCAATAGCAAACCTAAGATCAGGTCGTTCTCCACGGTAGCGTCGTACCCTTCTACGGCTATCATGCGTGCCTAGACAAAATCGTGCCATTCTGCCTCCCAATGCTGCCGTTCTCTGCACCAGTCCAACCTTTGGCGACAGTGTCTCGCTGTTAAAGGAAGCACTAATCTTGGACGGTACGAAAGAAGCCCAAAGGATTGAATGCGACGATATAAGGTTCGCATACTAACGGGCCTACCTTCTTCTCCAATCCATTGATCACCGATTTGACGCGTAGTAGCGAAACGGTCTCGCAGGGCTATTTGTCTTAAGCGCCGATCTTGACGTTCTGTGGTACGCCTTGGTTGACCAATTGGTCTTCTTCTTGCTCCTCTACCTTCTTCTGTCCATACCTGATACACACGTATTACAGTTGCTGCAGTGGAATCAATACGGCGGGCAATTTCGCGATAGGACATACCGACATCTCGATAAGCAACAACTCGACCCCGGTCAAAATCGCTCAAATGGTGATATTGTGGACGTCTTCGGACTCGAAGCATTTTATTTAAGCTTAACACACTCAACGGAAACACGAAAACTAAAAACATCTGTACTAAACAGCTCATATAAATAGTTTTATCAAAAAAGAAAAAGTGAAATATTTTTTTTTTCACAATAAATATAAAAGGCACAAGGTTGAAATTGTTATCAATGTATGCTTTAAATATAGTCACTCTGTTGCTAAAATATGAATTCAAAGAAATCATTCCTTCTTGGTGTTACGCTTCTAATGTCATTGAGTATATTAATACACTTGAAAGGTACAAAAGAACATGGTATATTGTCTGAAGAAAAACGGTAAAATTCTTGCTAAAGAATTCATCCGAAATAAAATTAAAAATTCTTAGAAATAGGCGCAAAATCAGTTTTTTATGGGCGATTTGTTTTAAAAGTTGTGTGAATCCATTTTAAAAAAGAGATAATATTACATATTTTTTTTAGTTTACACTAAATTATTCACAAATTATGTTATATCTCATTTTTCTTCTTAAATAGACTTACATCACTTTAAAAATAAACATTCTATTTATTTAATACAAAAAATAATATTATCCATATATTATAAATATCTAAAGTTTTCTTGAATTAATTTGATCTTTGCTTAGACTTTTCATAAAAAAATGGCCAGAAGTTCATTTATAGTCAAAATGACTTAAAATTTTTATAAATTACCTAACAATAATAATGTTCGATTATCCAGTATAGAAAATCAAAATAATCTATTCAGAATAAAAATTTGGAAACTGTGAGCATTTAAAATGAAACAGTTTATAAATTAATTGGATCTTCGAAAACTCACCCATGGACAGCCAGGATCGAAAAGACAAAGACAGGGGGGGCAAGAGTCAAAATATTTGTTAAAAACTTATGATATGTCAATTATTTTCACGTGAAACGTCAAAAATATACGATTTCTTAGTGGCTACGCCCATGAACTCACCTTAAACTTATTGATTTTGAATATTTTCTGAGTAATTACCTAAATATAACTATTTTCTCTTCACCAATACAGAATACAAAAATTATCTGTCTAAAAATGATGTGAGCATTCAAATTGAATTTATAAACCGCAAAATGAAAAAATTAATGAAATAAAAAAGCTAAATAATAAAAAATAAGAAAAATCCAGAAAATAAAATGATTATTATTAATAGAACATTCAAATAAAAAATGCCAATATTCTCTGTTATTATAGAACCGTTAAATTTGTAACATCTAAGGTAAGCATGAAGTAAAATTTCGAGTTTAGAAAAGTCTAAGCCAAGCCAAACCAAATTATCTGGCTTTTTAAAACTCGAAATTTTACTTCATGCGCCACGCGTATTAAACACTGATTTCAAGTGAAGTTGAGAATAGTAGACTCTGGTTGAATTTATGTTTGATCTCACGTAATAAATTAATCCACATTTCCAGACTTTTCTAAACTAAAAATGTTACTTCATGCCTAATCGAGGATTAGAAATACTCGTTAGAAGCTTTGAATTATAAAATTATTTACAGCGTATACATTAACATATTGCTCTCGTATTTTTACAAAATGCCGATCCTTCTACATAAACTAGTACTTAACCCGACGTTTCTGCCATTTAACATTTTGTAAACATTTTACAAATTAATTATTTCGTGTTTTAATCATAAAATTTGATCTTTTGTTAGTTCTGCTTACAACTTTCATTATCAAAACGCACAAGTTAAATGTGAATCTGACGGTCGTTGCCAATTTGCGAGTGGTGTTTAGGTAATCGCAAAAAAACAGTTGAATTTGCGTATACGAAATGAAGTTTACGTATGCGAATCTTTTCAAATAAACCTATTATTGAAAAGTCATTCACAAGTGCATAATTGCGTGCACAATTGATTTCAAATAACCCCCCCCCCCCCCCAGGTCGCCACCCTGCCTTAACTGTGACTAAGTATCTGCGGTGCAAGTGGGAACTAACCTAGCTGATTTGACAACATAAAAATCCAGAACAATTTTATTTATCTCCATCACTTTTCATTTATCAATATGTAAATGAGTCAAAACCACACAACTCTGTATTAAATATCATGCCTACATTCCAATAAAAAAATATATAACAAGCGACCTTCGCATGATGAACTAAAACCCAATCGTGAATAATTTCGTAAACAATTAAAATAATTTGTAACATCCAGATATAAGCTGCCGATTTATTTGATTGTAATAATAACATATTAAAACATTCATTTAAACACAAACAAGAGATATTTTTAGACGAGAATTATATGCGATGAAACAAAATGTACACACTGATAAGGAAATTGAATTGATACGTACCCGAAAATAAACCTTCCAGTAACCATAAGCCAAAACATATCGGAGATAACTCCCAATGAGAATATAATTTGTCCGGTTAATGTTAATAGCATGTAAATGTTGGTTCCTAGCCTAATTCCAAATACCCTGAAAAAAGAACAAACTTTATACAGGGTGTCGTTTTTCTTTAAATTTCTTATCTCGTCAACTGTGACTCTTTCACTGGAGGCGACAGATTTATAATTTTTAATGTTAAACATTTCCCTATTTTTGGTATATCATTTAACTTGTTACATTCTCTAAAATTGATATGCAAGTAGTTGAATTCCTTAATCTTCAGTTTTATATTAATACTAAATGAATGAAATGTACAGGCACGATGTGCCCTTTCTCAATAGTTCAATACGTCGAACTATTGAGAAAGGGCACATCGTGCTTGAAATGTACATTTAGTATTCAAATAAAACAGTGAAGATTAAGGAATTCAACTACATACATATCTATTACTAACACTTCACGTAACTCCAACAAGAATATCATTCTCTAAAATTATTGTTCATTTGCACAAACGTTGTTCCATGCCATTGCCTTATTTCTGGATACATTTGTAAATATTTTTGACTCGCCAATTCTGTTTTTCTGTTAATTGAATAAAAAAAAAGTAATATATCTCGTTTTTTTGAATCATCGAACTTCATTTTTATTTATAAACAATACAATGTTTGATAAACAGTGAGTAATTCATATTTTTTATTGTTTTAAATTCTATGGCTCCATCTGCTATAATAAGCGACATCCCTATGGTGAGGGTCGAATTTGAAACACCCTGTATAATGAATTATATTACATGTACAGTTCACGTGTGCGTTTTAAAACGTTAGAATAAATCGCCCCGCGCATGAAGTAAATATTTGGACTTAAGAAAACCTCGAAAATTCGGATTAGTCGCTCCGCTTCGCTTTGTGATCAATCCAAATTCTCAAGGTTTTGTAAAGTCGAAAATATTTACTCGGTGCCTAATCAAGGAGTGGCAATGCATCAATAAAAACACTGAAACATCTTTTTCCTACTCCTACCCTGAAATTTATATGATATTTGCACACTAAAGTGTAAAGATATATGCCGTATACAGGGTGCCTGTATTTTGACAGAATGTATGGGGATCTCAGTTATTTGAATTTGCGTATTTTCGGGCCTAACAATAATCTGAAAACAATGTTGAAATATCTTTTTTTGTTTTTGAGATATCAACAAAAGACTGATTTAAAAAAAAATTGGTTTTTATTTTTTTATTCAAAAACTACTGAATCTGGACGTTCAGAACTTTGACAATATAATGAGGAATCGAGTAGCATATTTTTTTTTTAAGATAACTATAACATTTACCCGGGAACCATAGCCAACTTTTATTTTTCTTATGGGCGCCATTTTGGACTTTCATATTTTTTGAAAGAATATTTTTTCTGAACTCACTGATGTATCACACTCATTATTTATTTTAGATTTAATATTTAAAATTATGATATTTTTCATTTTGCAAAGAGTGCCTTGAAAACAATGACGTCATATCCGTTAATCAATAAAATTTTGACAGCAGTCAATCATTGTTAGCACTCAAAATTAATTAATAACTGTCAGTCTTTTGTAATAATTATAATAAGTATCGATTATCACATAAAAGTTGCACAAACTAAACTAACTCTAATTTTATTATTATTATTTTAAAACTATTCACAAAAAAAATAATTCTTGTACAATTAAGCGTTATATATTTTTAACTTTACTTTAAATCAGTAGTTCATACGCGTGGCGCGTGAAGTAAAATTTCAAGTTTAGAAAAGCTCAGTGAACATTTTCTACGCTCGACTTTTCTAAACTCGAAATTTTACTTCATGCTTGTCTGGGAGTGGAAGACACTCGTTAGTTTAAAATACATCACAACGTTTAAAATATGTATGTCGGATGCCCGTCTTCAGGTGTGATATGTAAGTAAATTATTGGTCCTATGAGTTGTCAAATGAGTGAGTTATTCAACCGTTTCCAAGGCACTCTTTACAAGATTAAAATTTTACATATAAAATGTATAATAAACTATAAGTGTTAAGTTCAGAAAAAAATATTCTTCCAAAACATTTAAAAATCCAAAATGGCATCCATAACAAAAACAAAAGTTGGCTATGGTCCCTGGGTGGTGAATGGGAGGAATATTCCAAAACACTGACAAAACTTCACAAATTCCTAGCGAAATCCTGCGATCCCTCTTGCGGAACTCTGAAGAAACCAGATGGAAAATTCACAGAAACTGGTAAGGAAACAGCGAACCCGTTTCCCCATATCTGAAATCCTGCAAAACAATGCAGACATCCACACAGCGCTTGTAACCTCTAGTAAGAAGGCACAAAACTGGGAAATTTTAAAGACAGTTATAACCTTTAAACGAATCAGATGGGCGATTGGGACATTCCATCGATATAAATCACCAGGACAAAATGGGATTTACCCAGTGCTTTTGCAGCAAGGGCTTGACCATCTTCTACCGGTGCTATGCAATCTTTTCAGGGGGAGCTTGGCACTGAAACACGTGCCTACTACCTGGAAGAAAGTCAAAGTGGTCTTTATCCCTAAGCCTGGGAAGGACTTAGCCCAGCCAAAGGAATACTAACCAATTTGCCTCACATTGTTCCTCTTTAAAACGATGGAAAAACTAGTTGAAAGACACATAAGGGAAACCTCACTATTAGAGAGGCCGCTTCATCCCATCCAACACGCCTTTCAAGCTGGAAAATTATGTGATTCTGCCTTACACCAACTGATAGTGAAGATAGAGGACACGCTGAAAAACAAAACAGTGGCACTGGCCACATTTCTAGATATTGAGGGAGCATTTGACAACACCTTTATCAGAACGATCGTAAGAGCAGTCGAAAGTCACGCTGTGGAAACCACAATAAGTCTTTCGCTGCAATCCATGCTGACGAACAGACTAGTACTTACGGAACAATATGATGAAAAAAAACCTAAAAACCAAAGGGGGATGTCCCCAGGGGGCGTTCTATCCCCTCTTTTATGGGACATGGTGGTGGATGAGCTACTAACGTTATTAAACGAATCAGGATATTACGCCCAGGGGCATGCGGATGAGATTATCATTCTCATCACAGGAAAATATACAACTACCATAACAGGCATCATGAACAATGCCCTGAAAACAGTAGAACGATAGTGTGGGGAGGTGGGGCTAAGCGTTATACCAACAAAGACTGCGGTCATCCCGTTCACTAAAAGAAGGAAATGCGTAAACCTCAAACCCCTAACCTTCTTTAACCAAACTCTACAATTTACCAGTGAGGTCAAATATCTAGGTATCTACCTAGATATAACATTCACGTGGAACCGTTAATTAAAACACGCAAATGATAGAGTAAAAACGACGCTAATGACAAATGGCTAATGAAAAACATGGGGCTTCAATCCAAAAATGACTATATGGATATATTTGTGGTTAAACATGAGGCCAGGCTAGGGGCATATAGGTTGAGGACAACTGGAAACTGGCACCTCACAGGAAACCACTCCAGAATAGAACAGCTAGTTACCAAACCTCTAATGCAAATGGGAAGTGAGTACATGATACCACGCTAGTCCCTTAATAGACCCTTCACAATACAGTGTGAAGGGGACAAGGAGAAGCGCAACCTTCCACCTGGAACCTTGATCTGGTACACCGACGGATCAAGCAAAGAAGGTGGAACTGGCGCTAGGATCCACGGCGTAACCCCAAAATGTGACACCTTTGTGTCTCTGGGGAGGATGGCAACTGCACATCAAGCCGAAATCTTCGCGATTAACCAATGTATTATGGAAAACCTGCGACGGGGATATAGGAGGCAAAAGATCCCGATTCTCACAGACAGTCAAGCTGCTCTAAGAGCAATTGATAGCTACAAATTCCAATCTAAGCTAACATGGGAGTGCATTCAAAACCTGACGAAACTGGCGACCGTAAACACCGTAACTCTACGGTGGACACCGGGACACACACAAGCCGACGAATTCTCAAAGATTGGATCACGTAGACCCTACATTGGACCAGAACCGATGCTACCGATCCCTAAAAAGTCAATAAGACCAAGCGTAAGAGAGTGGACTCTGGAAAGATACACCGAGCGCTGGAAAAACCTGACAGGGCACAGACACAGTAATCTACTGATGGAAAAACCCTGCCAAGAACTAGCAACTGAGGCCCTCAGACTCAGTAGAAACAACCTTAGAATGGTCACAGGAATGATAACTGGACACTGCACCCTAAGGAAACATCTGCATAATATGAAACTGTTTACAGAAGATCCAAAATGCAGACTATGCTATGAAGAGGATGAAGAAGACGCCTCACATGTACTATTCGAGTGCGAGGCACTTACTACCTGGAGGAAAGCAAACCTTGTGCAAGGGAATTCAACCCACTTCCCGGAGCGAAAGATGATCGAAAAGCTGCTTGTATTAGCTAATGAAACAGAGTTCCTTGATTAGCTACGGAAACGGAAGAAGCACAATAAGCCACACGGCTGCGGTGCTAGGGCAGAAACCCTAACCCTAACTTCCGTTCCTTGCCCCTAAAAAAAAAATGGTCCCTGGGTAAATATTATAGTTATCTTAAAATAAAATATGTTACTAGATTTCTCGTTAAAAAGTGCCTCTATTATGTCAAAGTTGTAAATATCTTGATTCAATAGTTTTTGAATAAAAAAATAAAACAGAATTTCAAAAAATCAGTTTTTTGACAATATCTTAAAGACGAAAGAAGATATGTCAAATTTGTTTTTAGATTATTATTGGGTCCTAAATTACGCACTTTGCCCCAATTAACCGACTCTCTATCTCTTAAAATAACCGAGATCTCCATACATTCTGTCGAAATACGGACACCCTGTATGCCGTATATACCACATGAGGTATAAATGTTTGGTTAGTTACGGTTGTTTACGTGTCCGGGTAACAACTCGGAATAAGTTGATTGAAGTTTTTTAAACGACACATGTCAAGAGACTTCGCCATAAAAATATGTTCAAATTGTCCTCATAATTAATAAGATTATGGATAGTGAGTGTGAAAGTGGTGTGTGTACTTCTGTGGAGCTGTCTCAATATTCTGCTAAAGATCCAGAGCAAGAATACTTGCCTAAAAAATGCGCGAGAAATAATAAAATTGGATATGAAGACCCTATAAGCCAAAGGATATAATTCCAAAATTTATAAAATTAAAGGTAGGAGTATGAATATTAATATAACATATTAAATGCAAATTTTGGGGTTGTTGCATATCGATTTACCTTGATTTTTGAGATTCTGAAAACGGAATCGCTGTAAACGTGTATGGGACGCATGAATCTAAAGTTCGTTGGTTAAGACGACTTACCGTTTGGCCACAAATTAAATTTTAGGTTCCACTTTTGAGGTTATATATGGCCGTATTTTCGGCTAAATAAGCGCATTAGGAATACCTGTTACACACATAATGAAATTATCTCCAAAATGATTACGTAAATGATCCAATTTGCAGTGTTATCTTTATTAATTCAGTCAATATCACAATATTCATTTTACACTAAAATTGACGTCTACTGAGGTTTATTTAAAATAATGGTTATATAAATCAAAGCTGATTAGTGAATCATAGGCATTCTAATTTACGATATAAAAAATAGATGGCGCTAGATGTATTAAGATGTAATAAATAATAACTGTTTACGAAAACTGTCGTCGACATCTTTGGAATTGGTGTAAAATATTAATCTTAATATTTAAATATTCAGGGGCTATTCCGTACAAGCAAAGCGACTTACTTTTCTCCTAACCTAACCTAACCTAGCAGTATGTAGAATAATTAATGTGCGCAAAGAGATTTAAGCAATTTATTCTATAGCAAACCTTTCGCCTAACATAACCTAACCTACAAGTATGTGGAATAGTCACTGTAATATCTGGGTGGGTGATGTTGGAGTAGGTTTAAAAGGTAAAAGCACTACTACACTATGACACTATTTACCCAAAAATAAACTAAATACAATTACCAATTCCCCAAAAACCGTTTCGCTCTTTTGCTGCCGGATACATACTGGCGCATACGCAGGTGTTAATCACATGCGAGACGCATCATTTATAAGTACATTACAGTCACCGTGCCCAAAGAGACTTACGCAGCTTATTCTATTAACACCCTTTTTCCTAACCTAATCTAGAAGTATGTGGAATAGTCATCGTCTGCAAAGAGACGTACGCAATTTATTCTATTGCAAACCTTTCTCCTAACCTAACCTAACCTAGAAGTATGTAAAATATTTAACTTGCGCAAAAAGACTTCCGCAATTTATTCTATTGCAAACCTTTCTACTAACCTAACTTAAAAACATGTAAAATCGCCTAAGCATAATAAAATGTTTATCCGCATCTTATTATTTTATAGAAAAATGTGTGGCTATACTAAGCCTTAAATCAGATAAATTTGCTTGGTTATGTGGTTCTATTAAATTATTTTAATTGTATTTAAATTTAGCTGTGTCTACTAACCAAACTGGATATGCCGTACAAATTTAATTTTAGTAAAAACAGTAAATTAAATATAAAAGTAATATTTGTAGGTGTCATTATACAGAGAGTTTTATGTAACACCGAACATTTTCATAACGAGAATTTTTTTTAAATATCCATATGCATACGTTGCACATTTTTCGATGCTCGGTTTATTAAAAGAATTTAATTTGAAGCTTCAAGCGAGTGTTATCCACTCCTAGGCTAAGCATGAAGTAAAATTTCGAGTTTAGAAAAGCCTGAAAATTTGGTTTGGTCGCGTAGCGCGAAGCGCGGAGCGGCCAAACCAAATTTTCAGGCTTTTCTAAACTCGAAATTTTACTTCATGCGCCACCGGTAGAAAACACTGACATATTACGAAGTTTAAAACACACCGCTAAATTTTACACTGAATCAGTGTTTTGTACCGGTGGCGCATGAAGTAAAATTTCGAGTTTAGAAAAGCCTGAAAATTTGGTTTGGCCGCTCCGCGCTTCGCGCTACGCGACCAAACCAAATTTTCAGGCTTTTCTAAACTCGAAATTTTACTTCATGCTTAACCTGGGAGTGGAAAACACTTGCTTAAAGCTTCAAAATTGAATTCTTTTAATAAACCGAGCATCAGATAATGTGCAACGTATGCATATGGATAGTTCACGAGAATTTTTCGTTATGAAAATGTTCGGTGTTACATAAAACTCTCTGTATATTGTTATATTATTTGTTAATATTTTATTATTGCAGTACATATCCTAGTTATCGTACGAAGGTGGCATCTATTTTTATATCGTAAATTAAAATACCTATGATTTAATAATCAATCTCGATTTATATATCCATTATTTTAAATAAACGTCAGTAGACGTCAATTCTAGCGTAAAACTAATATCGTGATATTGGCTGAATTAATGCAGATAACACTACAAATTTTGGAGATAATTTTATCATGTGTGTAATTTGTATCTGTAATGTGCTTATTTAGCCGAAAATACGACCAAATATAACCTCAAAAGTGGAACCTTAAATTCGATTTGCAGCCAAGCGGTAAGTCGCCTTAACCAACGAACTTTAGATTCGTGCCTCCCAAACACGCTTACCCTGATTCCATTTTCAAAATCTCAAAAATCATGGTAAATCGATATGCAATGAATCCCAAAATTTCCTTAAATTGCTACTTATCTTTTGTAAACTTTAAATTACATTTTTTAGTTTTATGTATTCCTTTGCTTCTAGGGTCCTCATATAAAACATATGGATTAGTAAGAACCTAAACCGTATTCCTAAGAATGATATGCTATGTTAAATAAAATTAATAGTTATGAAATTAGTTTTGAACAGCTTACACACAATATCACTAAATCTGTTCACTGTACTTTAGATAATTACATTTTTATGTCCAACAAATAATTTTTGTAATAATGTTTAACTAATAATTTAGTTTCATTCACTAGTCGTAGAAAAAATTGACTATAAAACTCAAGTGGATATGGCTTATATCTCACTCGGCATTTAGGGCACTCGCCCCTAACTTGCCCTCGTGAGATATAAGCATCATATCCACTCTCGGTATACAATATGCTATTATTATTTGGATATATCAGAGTATAAAATAAAGTCTAACTGAACTGTTCGTTTCGGCTTTTTCTTCATTAAAATTTAATCAATGCAGACCGAATTTTATCGATTTCAAATGCAGAGGAATCGGTATTAAATACGTTTTAAACACCGATGTGAAGATAGCCACGGATTTGCCCAGCGCCTCCACCATGGCCCATACATTTGAATTATTATAAATAGTATTACATTGATGAAAGAGAAATATTTAAGTGACTGATATCAATATCTTAAAGACGAAAGAAGATATGTATGTAATTAAGATTTAATTAAATAGTTTCGTATAATATCTAAATTTTATCAATCAGAATTTGAACCAGATTTCAAAATTTAAAATGACGCTGTTGTACGTGATAGACTTTTTTTCCATGGATTCATTGATAGCAGCCTACTAAAACGTTATTAATTATGTTTTCAGAGAACTAGTAGATTTACCATTTTATGATTGATTTTGTTCAGTCACGGATTCTTAACCATACAAGCCTTAATTTCAATAAGAAATATTTAACCTTTAGCAGTTAACAGTTTTCAGAGAACTCATCGATTAAATATTTTATGATTTTGTTGTTCGGCCACTGATTGTGAACCATACAAGCTTGAATTTCAATGTTAAAAACGACGATGTAGAACGTGGTAGAATGTTTATTTTTTGCATGGATTCATTGCTAGTAGCCTACAAAAGCATTAATATTTAACAGATTTGAGAGAACTCGTCGATTTAACACTTTATGATGTTTTTGTTCAGCCACAGTGTCTAACTTTACCAATATTTGACTTTAGGTTCAAGTCGACTTTAAATATTAATGCATTTCATAATTAACTTCTGATCTGACATTAGTACAAATCGACTTCAAGGTAAGGAATATAGATTTTTGAAAAATAACGCTTTTTATAGTTATTTTTTATTATTTTATATCTTTCAATTGTGTCATTGGAAATGTTTCAACTAAAAATAAATAAAAATAATAGACGAATTATTTTACAGAAAGGTACAGGATAGATAAATATATATAGGGAGTCTCGCGAAGCGACATGTTTGTAAGATCATTTTAAGCAAAAAAGTTCATATGAATGTGTCAAAGAAACAAAAGATGAAAGACAGCTATGTTAGGGTAAGGTTTTGATAATTTTGATGTCATACAAATAACAATTATTTACAAAATATAAAAATAAATTGAAATTAATTAAGACTTTCTGCAAAAATTTTGTCTCATTGAGACAAGTCTCCAAATATTCATTGAAACAACTACTTCTCGAGCTAATACCCCGACAGATATTGAATTATACAATCAATATTTGAGTTACACGACACATTTACTGTTCTATGCATAATTTATGTGCAAAATGCAACATCAGGTCAAATTAACAGGAAACTGAAATAAATTGAAAAAAATTACAGGGAATAAATATTAATTGTTTTAAGCCATATATAGACGCGTTTCGAGATTTATCCCTCATCAGTATAGCCATGCTTTAGACTTTCAATACAAAAAAATATTAAAATAAATAGGAAACTTAGAGGAATGTCGAAGTGTGTCGTCGAAACAGGTACACAAAACTGGGACGAGTGAAAATGAAGGGATGTTATTTATAGGTAAAGGGATTAAGTCATTAGTAGGTGCGAACAATTTGATACTTGAGAGAGAGTAACATACCGCCTTTAATGGTACAGTTTAAAATTAAGAAAAATTGAGTTTGAAACAACTACTTCTCGAGCTAATACCCCGACAGATATTAAATTATGCAATGAATATTTGAGTTACACGACAGCTTTACTGTTCCATGCATAATTTATATGCAAAATGCAACATCAGGTCAAATTATTCTCTCACCAAACTAAATAAATTAACAGGAAATTGAAATAAATTGAAAAAATTACAGGGAATAAATATTAATTGTCTTAAGCCATCTATAGAGGCGTTTCGAGATTTATCCCTCATCAGTATAGCTATGCATAGATTTTCAATACAATGAGACAATTTTTTTGCAGAATGTCGATATTAATTTTAATTCGTTTTTATATTTTGTAAATACTCTGCAAACTATTGACAAACTCAAATTTCTTTGTTAAATTTTCTTTATGTTAACAATTATTTAAGATTAATTTAGTTTGAAATGTGTAGAGCTCAGTAAATAGTGAGAATAGGACACATATTCATATGAACTTTTTTGCTTGAAATGATCTCAAGAACATACCCCTTAAGTGCCGGGAGAACTTTGCGAGACACCCTGTATTTTGTAATTAGGAGATCGAGCGGTAGTTTAAATCTGAGAAGTTATAAGATCTCCAAAGATTTAAATGTACCTTGATCTCCGAATTGCATATATTATTTTATTTAATTTCGTATTTCTAATCTAATTTATTATGTTTAAAATTCGTTTGTATTTAAATTTATAAAATAAGTAAAGTTGCCTTGTGTATCGTAACCATGGAGAATAGTTGAAAACGGAGATACAGTAATACTTTATCTACTATTTTTAATATACAGGGTGTCTATTTAAAAGCAAGCAATGCTCTATAAGTATGGACCTAAAAAAAATAAAAAAGGGTATGTAGGGAAATCAGTATTACCACAAAAACCCCCTTCACTAATCAACTCCGGAGGCTGTAGCCACCCCAACTCATTTTAAATGGTAACACGTCCTTTGTGCTACCTCATTGGAAAGCTCTTGAAAATTGCTATTTAACAGTACTAACAGTACTTACTTGATCGACTGTATGTTGACTACTTTGACTGTAAACCACTAGTTTGACTGTCTTTTGACTATAATAGTATTTTCATACTAATCACTCGGTCGATTGTATTTTGGCTATTGTGACTGTAAGTCACTAGTTCCACTGTCTTTTGAATTGTACAGTATTTTCATAATAATCACCCGAGCAACTGTTTTCTCAACATTTATGACATTTTGACCTTAAGTTACTTGATCGACTGTCTTTTGACTATAATAGTATTTTTACATTAGATCACTCTGCTGACTGTATTTTGACTATTGCGATATTCCGATGTTATGCCACATAGTCAATTATGTTTTGACTATGACAGTACTTTCGCATTATTCAGTCTGTCGACTGTATTTCGACAATTATGATATTTTGACTGTAAGTCATGTGGTCGACTGCTCTTTTATTAAAACGGTGATTTAACTTACAATACTTCGACAATTACGGCATTTTGACTTTAGGTTTGGTTTGGTCGCGTAGCGCAGAGCAACCAAACCAAATTTTCATTCTTTTCTAAACTCGAAATTTGATACGCTAAATCCCCCCTATCTACGCCACTGATTCAAATGTATGGACCATGGTGGATCCGCCCTGCAAATTCGTGGATGGAAAATCTGTGGCTATCTTCACATCAGTGCTTTAAACTAATATTTATTGCTTATATTGATATTAATTAATTTTCTTTGCTTGAAAATTGTGTTTGTTGTAGATGCTAGATGTTAGAATTTCCATATTTTTGAACTCTTCCCAAGTCATTTTAAAATTTTAAATAGACGAATTTTTAGTAACACCAGTATTTTTTTACCGGAAAAAAATATGTCTGGTATTTCGAGTATCAAGAACATCCACGGTGTTTTCAGATAAAAAAAAAAACATTTGAAACTAGTGCTCATTTCATTTAACTAGGCGAGGAATTTGAAGAAATACGAACATATTTGTATCTCTGTGGAGTATATCTGTATAAATTGTTAGGTGATTTTCCTAAAAATAATACTATGGGGATACAGAGCTGGGACGAATCCTCGTAAAAAGGATTCGAATCACGAATCCGAATCACCTAATATGATTCGAATTACGAATGCTTGAATAAAGGATTTGTAAGAATTAAATATGATTCTAATCAAAGATTCGAATCCTGTTTTTTTTTTAATCACGAATACAAATCCTTTAAGAATAAATTTGATTTTATTATTTTTTTGCAACTATTAATATATAAATATCATTACCAGTTGTTTTAACAAAAATAATCAAAACCTAATTATTTATTATTAGCACTGAACAACAGACTAAATATCTGATTCTCTGTTACTCTGATTTAAGATATATTTGTGTGTTTTTGAACTTCACTTCAAATCAGTGTTTTGTACGCGTGGCGCATGAAGTAAAATTTCGAGTTTAGAGAAGCCCAAAAATTTGTCTCGGGTCGCTGCGCGACCCTCGACAAATTTTCACGGGACTTTTCTAAACTAGAAATTTTACTTCATGCTTAGCCTGGGAGTGGAAACACTCGTTCAAAACTTCAAATTGAACTCTATTATAAAATCGAAGAATGCCTGAAAATGATGTAAATAAAATATTCACTAATTATCATTAAAACCGACAAAAGTCAGAGAAAAGTCATGGAATTATATTCAAATTGACCAAAACGGTCAATTTGCAGCGACTGTGCTTTTCTAATCTCGAAATTTTACTTCATGCGCCCCGCGTATAAAACAGTGATTTACCGAGAAATTTAAAATAGTAATAATTTACTTTGAATAAGTTGAACAAGTCAGATCTTATGACTTTTGCTGTTATGAGCACAAATGTCTTTTAATTTCTTGCCTAGTTATACGAAATGAGCTATAACACCCTGTTTTTCCACTTGTGTTGAGTTACAGTTGACTAGATCAAAAAGTGTTTGGGCTAAATTATGTGAATCACCCTGTTTGTGTACAATTTCCTTCCGTTACCTATCGATTAAATATCCACCTATAAAACATAAAACGACGTTCGGCCATGAGTAGAGCGAATAGAGGAGGGTGTATTGCGCTTTGCTGATATTAAGATCCTTTAAAAAATGTTCCATTAATGCGGCCGGGTTATCATAACAGAAGTAGGAACCTGAAATACATTTGCAAGTTATCACTGATTTGTAAAAGTTAAAGGTCATGTTGCATTCTCAACTTGTAAATTTTATTTTAGTTTATGTTATGCATGCTCTACAATCGTCAACTCTCAATTTGTCAATTTTATTTCATAAGGACTGAACTGAAGAGTTTTATAATTTTGTGTAAACTACTAATTGAAGAATTTTCTAACAAAAAAAAAAACCTTAAATTTCCTGTTCCTTTAAAAAGATGTTTAACAGAGTTGGTGTAATCTTCAAAAAAATGATTCGAATCACTAATTCGAATCCTCTCATTTAATATGATTCAAATCAAGAAAGCCCAAATTAAAAAAATTATAATATGAAAAGTTATTTAAATTAAAAACGCTTGGTCTTGTTTCACAAATTAATATTATATTGTAATATGTTTCACCAAGTGCCAGATGAGAAATTAAAAAACGATAAAATATGGGCCGGTTCATCAGAGATAACAGTTGGGAGCTTACTGCCAACTATTGGAGAATTCTCTGATGACCGGATTGTTATTTGTGAACGTGTTTTGGATTTTCGCAACCGTTCATTAGATACCAACATACATCAGAAATAAATCCAAACATGTTGAATGTTGAACATTTTGATAAACGGGCCCTATAATTCGAATTAAAGGTTTCGAATCCTAATTTTGAAATCACAAATACAAATCATTTTTAATATCATTATTCATTTATCCCATACGATACTTTCATTTCATTTCATCATATCATATCATATCATATTCATTTTAATCATCACTAGAGAGCGGATTTTATGCAAAATGCATATTTTTGCATATTTTGCATATTTTGCAAATTTACTCATAGAATGCATATTTTTTAACATATATTGGAATATTTAACATTTTGTCGCACGGTACATTGCAACACGAGAATATTCGATTTCGGCATGAACCAAAACATGTTGTCATTCGGGGAAATACCGGCCAAATTGATCAAATTAATTGCCAATTTGTCTTGCGATAAACAGTAAATTATGTGTTCCTATGTTTGTGTCGGTTTACTTTGAAATATGCGTAATGCGGCATTGGATCAAGCGGTAGAACGAGAAAGAAATAGTTTCGTGCGTAAGGGAATTCTCTTATTTATTTAGAGGCGAGCCCGCCGATTTAGTGAATGATTGCAATTACGAAGTTTATTAAAAAAATAAATAGCCCCCCTATACCGTATTCATTCACAAATCTTCAAGTGAATGAGAAGTACATATAAAAATTGTTGAAATTAGTTCACTAACATTAAGATGCCGAAAGAAAAAAATAATTTAGTTCCGGTATGGATCAAAAATATACCCGAGCTCCGTCTAGACGGCGCAAAAGTATTTTGTACCGCATGTGGAAAAATAGTAAGTTACTTTACACATAATTCTAAATTAACCATTCATATTGAGTGGGCATTTAAATTTCAGGTCTAGTTATTAATGAAAACTGTAATAATGTTTTCAATTAACCCATAATGGTTTGAAAGTTCATAAATGTCACATGGTAGGTCGATATAACTATTAAACAAAGGCGTGGAAAGCATTTTAATGGATCTATACCTAAAGTCTAAATGCTCACACGATGTGTAAAGACTATAATTAATTTAGACTATTGTATTAGACTTGTATCTTATAAATTGTGTTTGTTCGAAAATAAGATGTTATAAACAGCATGCGAAATCTTCAAAGTCTAAGACGAAATCTATTGCAAACAGTATTTTTGAATTTGGTTCCAATTTTAATATTGATGCGTTTTTTAGATCACATCAGAAAGAAAATCACAAATTACGCAGCACATAGAAACCTCTCTCCATAAAAAAAAAAATGAAGAAATGAAGAGAACCAAATTTTCGCAAACACTTTTGTGAGAATCTTTGCTTGGGGAAAAATCGAAAAGGAATGAACAAGAGGAATTCAATTTTGCATTATGCAATGCTCTTGTTAAGGCAAACATTCCATTAAAAAAACTTAATAATCCTAGTTTTAAGTCATTTTTACAAAAAAATTAGCAACAAACAAGTGCCTGATGAAAGCACACTCCGAAAAAGGTATGTCAATGATGTCTATCTCGAAACAATGGGACATATAAAAGAAATAGTAAAAAATAAATATCTCTATTTCGTTGTGGATGAAACTACAGATTGTTGTGGACGGTATATTGCCAATTTAATGATAGGGTGCTTAAGTGAAAAAGAGCATAGTACATCATATCTAATTGCATGCAAAGTCCTTAATAAAACAAATCACTTAACAATAGGGCGATTCATTAACGAGACATTTATGCATTTTTTTCTTCCGGATATTGTTCCCACAAATAAAATTATTTTGATGCTGTCCGATGCTGCACCTTATATGGTAAAAGCGGGTACCCAATTAAAAATATTATTTGCAAATTTAATTCACGTAACATGTTTGGCTCATGGTATAAATAGAGTGGCAGAGGCAATTCGCAATGAATTTCCGATTGTTAATACTTTAATAAGTAGTATAAAGAAAGTGTTTGTAAAGGCCCCATTACGCATTCACCTATACAAAGAAAAACTTCCTAATATTCCTCTACCGCCTGAACCTGTAATTACGCGCTGGGGAACGTGGCTCAGTGCAGCGCTTTTTTATGCAGAACATTTCGAAATAATTAAAGAGTTGGTTTTGGAGTTTTCTGATAATTCCAATACATATATTAAGAAAGCACAATCTGTTTTAAAGAATACAGAACTGCGCACTCAGTTATCCTTCATAAAAGCGCATTATTATTTTGTAAGCACAACTATTTCCAAATTGGAGACAGAAGTATTATCGCTAAACGAATCCGTAAAAGTAGTGACTAAATTTCAGCAGCTAATTTCTGGTGTTCCTGGTAATATTGGTGTAACTATTTCAAATAAATTAAATGAAGTATTACATAAGAACTACGGATATCAGCTGTTAAATAAAATTAATAACATTTTGACACTCAACGAAAACTCCGAAACCATTGATATAAATTTAGACGTGTCTATATTAGCCGCTTTAAAAAATTCACCAATAACATCTGTAGATGTGGAAAGAAGTTTTTCATCATATAAGCATAAACTGTCTGACAGACGTCAAAATTTTCTTCCTGAAAATTTAGAAAAACATTTAGTTATAAGTTGTTACGCCAATCAAACTAACCATAATCAATAATTGTTAGTAAGGTACATGCTGTAGTACCTATAGTTTATATATTACCATAATTATTAACATAAACATGATCAATTAAATAATATTAATAAATGAATTAAAATAGGAAACTTTTTGTAAATCTACATTTAAGAGAATTATGCAAAAGGACGATTTGCGATTTTTGTGTAATTCAATATTCGTCGTGATATTAGCCAAGAAAGTAGTTGTTTCAAAAAGTAATTTAGTAATTGTAGTATTATATAAAGACTAATTATGTACAAGTATAGTATTTTTCATTTCTTAGTATTAACAGTAATAAATGTATGTAAAAAATTGAATTTGTGTTCAGTATTCCGGCACCAGATACCCACAGACGCGTTTCGGACTTCAAGGTCCTCTTCAGTGTGGTCCCGACCCAGTGCTGAGGAATACTGAACATTTCTGACTATTTCAAGCCAATATGTGAAAACTATTAATGATTTCGATAGCTAACGCCATCTAATGCTTCATAGTGGCATCGTCAGTGACACGAATGCACAGTGAAGAGGACCTTGAAGTCCGAAACGCGTCTGTGGGTATCTGGTGCCGGAATACTGAACACAAATTCAATTTTGATATTTGTTTTCTGGTTTCACAAACAGAGTTCTGCTCGCTCGTGGACGAAACAGTGACCTGTATATGCACTTTGTGCATTCGTGTCACTGACGATGCCACTATGAAGCATTAGATGGCGTTAGCTATCGAAATCATTAATAGTTTTCACATAAATGTATGTGACTTTTTTTTTTATTAAAAATGTATATAAACAAACTTATGTATTTTTTTTTTATTGACATATTTCAATTTATTACCTGCATATTTTAAATTGACAATGCATATTTTCGGGATTTTAAGTGCATATATATGCACATATTTCACCATTTTATAATGCATAAAATCCTCTCTCTAATCATCACAATACAGGGTGTCTACGCTAAACCGTTCGTTAAAAGTCTATGGCGTTGACGTTGCACTAAACATTTGAAAAAAATCCTTGTCATACGGTTGAATCAGTTCTCCTCATGTGAAATATTTTCAACTTTATATCACTTCCGGTTCCACTGGAAGTAGCACCAAATTTGTTATTTTAAATGGAACGCCCTATATATTAGTATTTTTTGGATTCCTCGTTTAAATTGCAACACATTTTATTTAAACATATGCACACTTATCTCTTATAGTTTTCAAGAAAAAAAAAAATATTTCTAAAATGTTGACCTCAAAAAGGCATCTTGAAATCTATCTGTAACTTCTCTTAAGAACAAGATAAAAATAAGATTTATATTTGTACTTATACCTAGAGGATGCCTCTATGAGTAAATTAATTGCAAACTGTCAATTTTGACAATAAGTGTTCTTAAAATGTCATTATCTAAGTGCCCTCTTTAATATCTAGTAATTCCATTTTTTTAAATGGATTGATCCAGTTTTTATCACATGGTACAATTGGGGGGAAAAGTTCCTACAAAAAAGTATTATACAACTATACTCGTGAAACAAGTAGTTTTCGAATTATTTCGAAAGCCATAGTCGGTGAGTTGGTGTTGAATTTTTCGATTCGGTCGATAATAACGCTACAGTTGGTGAGTGAGATTACTAAAAGAATAAATCTGGGCTAGACTTTCTCGTTTCTTGATCAAAAACAAAATAGCTAAGGTAAACATTGTTTATAAAAAAAAATGTGTGTTTTTTCGTTAGCTGCAACTTTTATTTGAGACATTTTTTGATTAGGTTAATATGTTTCTATATTTTTTTACTTCACTTGAAATCAGTGGTTTATATGCGTGGCGCATAAAGTAAAATTTCGAGTTTAGAAAAGCCCCGTGAAAATTTGTCTCGGGTCGCTGCGCGACCCTCGACAAATTTTCTACGCGGGGCTTTTCTAAACTCGAAATTTTACTTCATGCTTAGTCTGGGAGTGGAAGACACTCGTTCGTAAATGTTCGAATTATCATAAAGTTGTGTGTTTTTTCGTTGTCTGCAACTTTTGTTTGAAGCTTTGTTTGATTGAATCGATAATAAAGCTACAATTGATGAGTGAACAAAAACAAAAGAGCTGACGTGAAAAGTGTTTAGGTAAAAGTGGTTTCTTTTTTCGTTTTGTTTAAAACTTTCTTGGTAATACTAAATTGTCGTGAAATTGGGAATATTTCCTGTTGGGCAATGACCATTATTATTATTATTATTAAAACAGTAAACACTGTTGCTAAATCTAAACCATCAAATGTCTAAAAAGTCTTCTGTTAGAAAGCACCATAAATCATTACATTATTCGGTTTTTTATTAAACAAATTTCAAATATGTTAACAACAAAAAACTCTGAAATAGTTATGAACTTTCTGAGACTGAAGAATTTTAAAAAATATTTTCTTTTTCTTTTTTGACATATATTTGCTAATTTAAACCTTTTCTATAAACATTTTCAAGCAATATCTTTTTGAAATTTTATGAATTTAATGCTTACTTATTCCTCGATGTATTACATTACTTTATAGTTTTTCAAACAATGTTTTGAACAAAAGTTGTAGGTAATGAAAAAACACACTACTTTTACCTAAACACTTTTCACCTTAACTCTTTTGTTAATGATCACTATACGAAAAAGCCTAGGGGAGATATTTATTCGATAATTACTTACAAATTGCTGCTTTATTATAGGTAACTAATCAAAAAAAGTTTCACACAAAAGATAATAAAAAAACCTAACACAAAATTTTATATAATCACTTCTCACTTCAGTTCTTCTGTTTATGAACTAGAAACTAAAAAAACTAGTTTAGATCAACAACTCTCCGACTAGGGCTTTCGACGTTTCAATCGAAAAATATTTCAAACAAAAGTTGTAGCCAACGAGAAAAATAAACCACTTTTACCTTAATACTTTTTACCTCAGCTCTTTTGTTTTTGTTCAATAAACCGAGAAAGATTTATTTGATATATTTTGCTAATCACTCATTAACTGTCGCTATTTTATCGATTCAATCAAACAAAAATTGCAGACTACGAAAAAATACACAACCTTATAATAATTCGAAAATTTACGAACGAATGTCTTCCACTCCCAGACTAAGCATGAAGTAAAATTTCGAGTTTAGAAAAACCCCGCGTAGAAAATTTTCACGGGGCTTTTCTAAACTCGAAATTTTACTTCATGCGCCACGCGTATTAAACACTGATTTCAAGTGAAGTTAAAAATATAGAAACACATTAACTTAATCAAAAAATATCTCTAATAAAAGTTGTAGCCAACGAAAAAAACCCACAAATTTTATACAAGGTGGCCAGAAAAGGTGTGATAATCTTCAGGTAGTGTGATTCGTTGATTAATTTTGGATAAAAAAACTAAATAAAAAAAGATTGTATTCTTCCTCGTAACATCTCACGAGGTCGTAAAAATATTAAACGTATCTCTGGAAATTAGTGTTATTTTCTATTATTTTGGAAAAAATCAATAGAACTTACAATCAATTACACATTTGTAAAATTTAAATGACATAGGTGATAAATAAATTGGAAACTTTAACAAATTAATAACTTCTTCAGAAGCATTCTTTTAATAAAAATAGACCTGGCAACTATGTATTTTCATATGTAACCTTATTAAATTTCACTTGACTTTGACATATACTTGTCATAATTAATTTGTGTAAGTTTGTACAAGTTCATCATACTTTTTGAAGATGTGCACATTCAACGAGTATGCAGATATGTACATGATATTTGGATTCTGCAATGGTAATGCAACTAGTGCCAAAAATGAGTACCAAAGGAGATATCCAAATCGCCAACAGCCCTGCGTAAATACGTTTAGAAAATTAGACCAAAGGCTACGTACTTTTGGGTCGTTCGTTTATAATAACATAGATGGAGGGAGACCTAGGGAACGTTGCACTGTTCACCTAGAAGAACAGATATTGAATGCAGTTCAAGAAGATCCCAATATTAGTACGAGACAAATAGCTCAACAATTAAATGTTCCCAGTAAAACAACAGTCCATGCAGTATTGAAAGAAAATCGAATGCGTCCATTTCATGCAAGAAAAGTTCAACCACTGTATGAAAATGATAACGAGCGTAGACGTATGTTTTGTGACAGGATTTTAGATCAAATTCGGGAAGAACCAAATTTTGTATTTAAAATTCTTTGGAGTGATGAATGTACATTCACTAGAGATGGGGTATTTAATTGTCATAATTATCACTTTTGGGCAGAAGAAAATTCTCGGGCGGTTAGAGAAATGGGACATCAAAGGAAATTTTCAATTAACGTCTGGCTTGGTATTCTAAATTTACCTGTAATTGGGCCTTTTTTATTTATCAAAGATGAAATGCCTTAAATTATGTAAATATTTTAGAAGAAGTTTTGAAGAATGTTCCACTAAATTTAGTAAACAACATGCTGTACATGCATGATGGTGCACCACGTCATACAGCAAGAATTTTAAGAGAATGGTTGGACGAACATTTTCCAAATAGATGGATTGGGCGCAATGGACCCATACTATGGCCAGCAAGGTCGCCGGATATGAATCCACTTGATTTTTTCGTTTGGGGATTTTTAAAAGAAAAGGTGTATGTAACACCTCCAGTAGACAATGTAGACGTCATGAATAGAATTCGTGTTGCAGTGGAATTAATTACTGAAGAGATGTTGCTCCGAGTAATTAATTCTATCCCACGACGGCTCCAGATCTGCTTAGAAACGGATGGTTATCAATTTGAACATTTACTTTAATCTTTCATTTTTGATGTATACTTCAAATATTAATTTTTGTAGATTTGTTAAATTTATGATTATTATTAAATTAAACACTTGTTTAATCCATTGTTGCCAAATTTACATTTCTTTAAATTGGCTCGTGAGGAGTTATAAGCCACAATACAATATTTTTTTACTTAAATTTTCTGCTTGAAATCAATCAATGAACCACTCTACCTGAAGATTATCACACCTTTTCTGGCCACCTTGTATAAACAATTTTCACCTTAGCTATTTTGTTTTTAATCAAGAAACAAGAAAGTCTGGCCGAGATTTATTCCTTTAGTAATCTCACTTACAACAACAATTCGTTTTTTTGTCGCATTTATGCAGGGTATAATGCGCGCATAAGTCGCAATTCAATTTTAGTAGGCAAGTAGTGCTTTCGTTTTGTCGCGATTGTATTGCGAAATGTCAAATAATAAAAAGAATTAGTACAAAGTTTTACAGAAATCAACAAAATTAGTAATTACACAAATCAATAAATTATCAATTTATTCTTTATACATGGCAACTGCCAATTGAACAAAATTTGATTCCAAACTTCTAAATCTTGTTTTATTCATCGACGGCAAATGTGGATAAGTTTCATTAAATACTCTACATGTTCAAGTAACATTGCTATCGCCGTTGCCATGTATCGTATGTTCAATAAAAGAAAAAACTCTAGAGTGCCATGATTTTATCTTTTGTTTAATTTAAGTTGGCTACACGGTTTAGGAATTGACATATAGAACGTCTGACATAATAATTATAATGTATAATTTCAGAGTTGCCAACCTACAGTATTTTCCATGGCACTCTAGAGGTTTTATTTTATTTAACATACGATATAAAGAATACATTGATAATTTGTTTATTTGTGTAATTATTTATTTTGTTGATTTTTGTAAAACTTTTTACTAATTGTTTTTATTATTTGACATTTCACATTACAATCGCGACAAAACAAAAGCATTCTACTTGCCTACTAAAATTTAATTGCGACTTATGCGCGCATTATTCCCTGCATAAATGTGACGAAAAACGAATCTTCGAAATAATTCGAAAACTACTTGCTTTAGGAGTATAGTTGTATAATACTTTTTTGTAGGAAATTTTTCTTTCAATCGTACCATGTGATAAAAAATGGGCCATTCCATTGACAAAAATTGAATTACGAGATATTGAAGAGGGCACTTCGATATTGACATTTTAAGAGCACTTATTGTCAAAATTGACAGTTTCTAATTACTTCACTCATAGAGGCATCTTCTAGGTACAAGTAGAGACATAATAGTATATTATGCAACAAGTGTTATAAACTGCACTTTAGTCACGAGTTTAGTAGGCACGAGCGGAGCGAGTGTTTAATAATACTAGTGTCTAGAGAAGTTTATAACACGAATTGCATACTATACTTTTTCTACGACTAAAATGCAAACATTTTGAAATTATTATTAAACGAACATGGAAACATTACAAAATTAGATTATACATCGGTACATATAAATTAACAGTCACATTAGATACATTATGACAATTGCTGAAGGAAATCATTGATTCTCCTACATTTCTTTGGTGTGTATTATTTATTTTATTTAAGTTGAGAATATTCCTTGTTCCATTTTCATTACAATTAAAGCTGGAACTTTCAACAATTGGAATATTAATATTCTCTGCGGTATCTTGCACATTACGTTGTACAGTATTGAAGATTTTATTCCCTGTCTCAATTTTGTTGTTTAATGAGTGATATATATAACCGTCTGCCACAGTGGTAGAGCGCCATCCTCCATGGCGCTTTAAAGCAGTGATGTCTGCACTAGAGTCTACTAAAATCGTAGCTGATGATCTTCTCAAACAATGGCCGGTGTAACAAGCAGGGTCAGGCAACTTTAAAAATGTTGCTACAACATTAGCGAGGTTTCCAAATTTATTTATTCCAATGGGCTGTTTGGTACATTTTCCTTTCTGGTAATTTACGAAAAATCGAGTACTTGTCAGGTTTGGAGGTCGAAGTTCCATGTATTTCTTGCAGGTATGATAGAAAGTACCTCCAATAACAAACTGACGTTCCGTTTTTGTCTTTGTATCGGGAATGTGAACTAAGATGGCAGAGTTGAGGTCTTCAATATGACTTGTTTCAATTTTCATCGATTCTGCTCTCCGGCAAGCCCCCATTATGCCAAAAATTAACCCAACCTAAAATATTTATAATTTTAATAATAGTATTTAATTTGGTTCTACATTTTACCTTTGTAAATAGGTATTCTTTATCTGGAGCCGACGACAAAAATTCTTTAATTTGCTGCGATGTCAACGTTTTTGACTTTTTAGGTCTGCAACCGTCTGATTTCCTTTTCAGAAACGCGCACAATTTGGAGTACTTGCTTATATCGATATTATTTTTAATTTATGTCATCCGTAACATTGAATAGATTGCCCACAGAGAAGACGGTTTCATCCTTTTTGAAAGTTGTTCGAAATATGCAAGGAGCACATTTTCAGAGAATGAATTTGTTTGCTTTTCTTGACGCCAATCTTGGAATACTTTGTATGTACAATGGCGGCCGACGAAATGTGAACGTTGTTTATTAGCTATGTGAATATGACTTTTAATCAGGAGCGTCGCGTTTGTGCGAAAACAAACATTTGATTGACAGATTTATAAAAGTCATCCAAAAATATGCCTAGACATCTATCTTTAGACGAGAAGAGCAGGGCAATAGCTAAACTAGAAGAAAACTGGTCTCTTAGCCGAGTGGCTGCTGATTTGAATGTAAGCCAAACCTGCATACATAATTTGAAAAGGCGATTTGAAATAAGGCAAGATATAAGAAGGCCACCCCGAATTGGAATAGGAAGGGTATCTAATGAAGAACAGGATGTTGCATTGGTGAATAATCTCAGAGAAAATCCATTTGATAGTGCCTTAGATGCTCGAGAAGTAACGGGTTTTGCGGGGTCTACTAGAACTGCTCGGAGACGTATTAAAGCTGCAGGTCTACAAAATTATCAAGCAGCCAAGAAAGTTTTTCTCTCAGAAAACAATAAACAACGAAGATTGGAGTTTGCCAACGAATTTGTGTATCGTGGGGATGATTTTTGGAACTCGGTCGTCTTTTCTGACGAAAACGTATTTCTATCATGTAGTAATGGGAGCCTACGAGTTTATAGACCAATAAACCAAAGGTATGAAGAAGAATTCACCCGTCCAATAACAAATAGTGGTCGTTTTTCTGTTAATTTTTGGGCTTGGGTCAGTGTAAATGGACCCGGAATAATTTGGAAAATAGATGGCCATTTAAATGCTATTAGATACAGGGATATTTTAGAATATGTAATGTTGCCTTCAGTAACACAAACATTTCCAGAAAATTGTATATTTCAACAGGACAATAGTCCTATCCATACAGCAAGAATTGTGACTCAGTGGCTAAATGACCACCGCATCCAAGTATTGCCTTGGCCTGCGAAGAGCCCTGATCTCAATCCAATTGAGAATGTTTGGGGATACCTACAACCTCAAGAGATTTTAGACCTATGAATGCAGATGAACTTCACGAAATTGTTGAAAATGCATGGGAGGATTTGGCTGACAACTACAATATAAGGAATCTAGTTTCATCCATGAGTACACGTTTGGCAAAAGTTATCACAGCAAATGGTGGTCCTACAAAATATTAATTTCATAATTTCTACTTGTATTAAGAATAAATATGTTTAGCATTGTAATTAGCAATTGAATAATAGTGCTTTAAAACCTAAGTTACGCCACTGTTAAGAGTTCTGATAAATCTGTACAAAATTAGACAATTTCTCTATGGCAAAATACCGTTCACATTTCGTCGGCCGCCATTGTACGTTCGTATTGGTTTTTCGATTTCGGCGGCAGCAAACTAGCAGTTGCCGATGCTGCTCCTTCGATAATTTCGGGGGGATCCTCGTCACTTTCACTATCGTTCATTATTTACACGAAAAGTACTTTATTTTTTGTTGTAAAACTAAAAACTACTTGCACGTTTTCGCACCGCGTCGGGTTGAAATGTTTGACATGTGACAACTAATAATCCAAAGCTTGCTTCAGGTCGTGGTTAAAAATCTGTTCCTAACTTCACCCCGTGACTAAAACGCACGAACCTACGGCTTGACGAATGTGTATTTAAGAGATGACTTAGTGTCATGGAAACATATGCGATAATGGGTGTTTTAAAGATAGGAGTAGAAAAATCATATTTTCATCTTATTCTTAAGAGAAGTTACGGACAGATTTCAAGATACCTTTTAGAGACCAAAATTTTAGAAATATTTTTTTTTCTTGAAAACAATAAGAGATAAGTGTGCATACGTTCGAATAAAATATATTGGAATTAAAACAAGGAATCCAAAAAATTACTAATAGATAGGGTGTTCCGTTTAAAATAACAAATTTGGTGTTTCTTCCTGTGGAACCGGAAGTGATATAAAGTTGAAAATATTTCACATGAGGAGAACTAATTCAACCGAATGTCAAGGATTTTTTTCAAATTTTTGATGCAACGGGAACCCCATAAACTTTTAACGAACGGTTTAGCGTAGACACCCTGTATTTTAATCATTACAAAAAAGCAAAATAGTCTCCATCAGCATGTCAAGAAATATTTCTTGACATAAAGCAGACAAATTAAAAAATTAAAATCGGTGAAAGGACCTACCTTTGTGTTATCGTCGTTTTTCCCCAAACGATGATAACGAGAATTCTGTTACACCCCATAATTCAATTTTTATTATTTGCAAACTGGTAAAATCCGTGTCTCCAAGAATTGTGTTTATGGAGAGCCATAAAACCAGAAACGCCCTTCATGCCAGCTAGAAGTTTCAAGAAATGTTCAATAATCCTCAACTGGTCCTTTCTCTCAGCTACCTACAATAGGCTGTAAAAAGCTTAAATCGGTCAGCGCGAAAACACGCAGCCGATTACCTGGCCCAAAAGGCCGGGCCAACATCTGGCACGGGTATTCCAAAAAGCGTGCGATTCCGAAAAACAAAGACGCAAAGCGCACGGAATACTCGCCTAACAATAGGCTGGAAAATCCCCAGCTCTTTTCGCGGTTTATAGGAAAACCGCGAATCACACCGATAAACCAAATTCGCAACTAAATAGCTGAGAGAAAGACCTTTAATGTGATATAAATCACAACTTAAATAAGTTAACGAGGAAAACTTATATGTTTTAATTTTTGTTTAATTTAATACTTCTAGCTGTCGTGATGGGAAAATAACAGTTCTCTGTAAACACTTTTCTGTACATTTTTCTGTAAATATTATGCAACGTTACTTGCGTATCAAAGGGCATGTGCGTATGTATGTATATATATATATATATATATATATATATATATATATATATATATATATATATATTCAATTATTTTTAGAAATTAATTAATTATTAATTATTAAGTTTTAATCGACTAACCATTTTTCGCCTGAACCCGATTTTATTTATTTGTGTGCGGAATAGTTTTTCTCGCATGTTAATGCATTTGTCATGGAGAAGAATTATTCACAGCACTTATTTCATAAGTCCAGAAATTCGGGTTCCTCGACGCGCCCCTAAGGGCGCACGGGCGAAGAATGGTTAGCGCGGCCCAGAAATCGTAGTGGGGGATGCGATTTTTGGGCAAACATATATAACGGCGAGGGATGCTTTGAGAGTTCAGTTCCAAAGTACTTATCTTTAAACCAACATCGAGTTACCACCAGTCTATGTGAATTAGTAAGTTTGTTTTTGTGTGCCGTTATTTTGTTTTACTATTATTTCACTTATTTTTTTTTATTCATTTTCTTTTTCAACTTCTATTATATTTGTTATTAATTATTCTGTTTATTGTTATTAATAAATTTTTGTTTATATTTTTACTTAAAAACAAAAATATTTTAATTAATTTTCATTAACAATTATTCCTTAAATATCAAATTTATAAGTGAGTAAAGTAAATTCGTGAGTGGTTCCTGACCGACTATCCAGTGGATATATCGGGTAAGTACGCATTTTATTATAAAGTGATTGTGTTTGATTACGAGTTAATCGGGTAATCAGGGGGGTACCGAATCAGACATAAGGCCAAACTATTTATTTTGTCTTGATCGGGAGTGTTTGACTCCAAAAGTCAAAGACCGTAATAATCCCCCGATGATATTTGTAGTAAACGAATATAACTATATGATTCTGTATTGTCGAGGCTTCTAGTTCGTTATACATATTAATTTCACAATAAAACACTTTTTACTTTGTTTATATAACACTTATTGTGTGTGTAAAATGAATTTGCTAGAAGCACTGGAAATACACAAAGCCCGCGCTAATCCAGGAATTCCCTTAATTAAACGGCCAGGTAGACCTAATGTACACCCCCATTTTTACCGCTGTTTTGTAATTATGTTAAATACCTGTAAAACCTCTAGATTAGGTTAATTCTTGTTTGATAATAACAAGCTAAATTTGTCAAAACTGCAGTCACATTCAATTTAAAGTGTTATACAAACAAAGTAGTTTTATAACTATAAGAATTCCAAAACCGAACAATAAAAAAAAAGAATTAAAAAAAATATACAGGGTGTGGCACTTAAGACGCCTCGGACCATAGCTCCTTTACGATAAAAGCTATCGAAAAAAATCTAAGAGCAAAGTGGTGCATAATCACCGTCGCTATGTTTCAAAAATATTTCTATTCATCAGTGACGTGCCGTACTCCAGTGGCGTACCAAACTTGTTTTTTTTAAATGGAATGCCCTATTTTTTATTGCAGATTTGGAAAGTGCTCGAAGAGTACTTATTTTTTTATCTAACATGTTATACCCTTCACTTTAGCGGTTTCGCTGTTACAACCCCTTCTTTCAAAATTGCGCCCCATTTTTGAGATTGTTTTGTAGAGAAACTAATTGACGCCGGCGCCTAAATTTTGAATTGATGTACAGGTTAAGACCTCGTATACCTTCACATAATTATTTTTCGGGTAATTTATGGAAAAAAAAAATTATTTTTGATTGAACTTCGCATGTTGTCATTTTTTTCGAAAATTTCAAATGGCACCCCCCTAAAAAAATTACGGCGTTGTACAGCCAAAACTCTAAATTTTTCATTGGTACAAAAAAAATTACACATTGCATAACAAAATTTCGGAGAAAAAAGGAATTTCATCGCAAATGTCGAGAAACCTTTTCCGTTCCCAAGAGTGCCATGAGAAAACAAAAGATTGGTAATTGTCAAAGTAAATTATTAGACGCCAGTAGCAGCCATAAGTCATTTTTGATAAACGTTCTAAAAATGTTCCGAACTCAAGAGGAAATGGTTGACATAATATTTATTCTTGGAGAATGTAACAAGAATTGTTTCTCGGCGTCACGAGTGTACGCTGCGAGATATCCGCACAGGGCACATCCAAATGAACGTGCGTTTCAAAAAGTGTTGGAGAGATTTACTACTACGGGAAGTGTGAAACGGCCAAGGAGAGTTAGAAAGAAGACAGTTTTTATCGAAAATAATGAACTGCAGGTTCTGGAGCTGAATGTTTGGGGAGGCATACTTGGAGAACACCTTTTGGGTCCTTATTTCATCGAGGGGCACCTGAACGGCAACCGTTATTTGAGGTTCCTTCGCGACGACTTGGATGATCTCTTGGAAAATGTCCCTCTAGCCGCTCTACGACAGATGGTTTTCCAGCACGATGGAGCTCCAGCACATAATAGCCGTGTCGTTCGGGAATTTCTCGATGAAACGTTTCCGGACTCCTGGATTGGTCGTGGGGGTCCTGTGAGGTGGCCGCCAAGATCACTAGACCCCACTCCCCTTGACTTCTTCCTTTGGGGCCATATCAAAGACGAGGTTTACAGGACGGTACCAACTACTGTCGAGGATATGAGGGAGAGAATCCGCGCGGCTTTCCGCGGTATCACCAGAAGTCCTTAGGGCAGTGTCTAGAGCCTGTGAGTCGAAGTTGCGGTTATGCCTCCAGCAGGAAGGTCGTCATTTCGAACATTTAGTTTAAGTTGTAAAATTTTCTTTATCTGCATTTTTCATATCATGTTGAATAAATAGGTACATACTATTATGTTGACCGTATTTGTGTTTTTGTTTTCTCATGGCACTCTTGGGAACGGAAAACGTTTCCCGACATTTGCGATGAAATTCCTTTTTTCTCCGAAATTTTGTTATGCAATGTGTAATTTTTTTGTACCAATGAAAAATTTAGAGTTTTGGCTGTACAACGCCGTAATTTTTTTAGGGGGGTGCCATTTGAAATTTTCGAAAAAAATGACAACAATCGAAGTTCAATGAAAAATCATTTTTTTTTCATAACTTACCCGAAAAAAAATTATGTAAAGGTATACGAGGTCTTAACCTGTACCTCAGTTCAAAATTTAGGCGCCGGCGTCAATTAGTTTCTCTACAAAACAATCTCAAAAATGGGGCGCAATTTTGAAAGAAGGGGTTATAACAGCGAAACCGCTAAAGTGAAGGGTATAACATGTAAGATAAAAAAATAAGTACTCTTCGAGCACTTTCCAAATCTGCAATAAAAAATAGGGCATTCCATTTAAAAAAAACATAAGTTTGGTACGCCACTGGATTACGGCACGCCACTGATGATTAGAAATATTTTTGAAACATAGCGACGGTAATTATGCAGCACTTTGCTCTTAGATTTTTTTCGATAGCTTTTATCGTAGAGGAGCTATGGTCCGAGGCGTCTTAAGTGCCACACCCGGTATACAGGGTGTCCCATTTTAAAGTACCACCTGGAATATCTTCAGAACCATGCACTGAATGAAAAAATGTTTCAAATAAAAGTTATTCCAGGATAAATATTTTAAAAAGTACTTTCTTGCTAGGTAGTCACTTCGGATACAGATGGGAAAGACGCCACTTTCCACCTCCAATGCACTGAATGGTGCAGCCTAATATTAATCTTAAAGAAGAGGTTTGAAGACGATCGATGATCTTATATAGTTTTACTTATAGGCGATAAAATAAAAAGACCATATTCGATACGAGATCTTATTATTGATTTATACATTGTGATTAATGTGGTTGGATCATATCCCCACTATAGTCTGTTTAAAAACTAGGAGTAAGTGCCAAAGCCCAATTTACACTATAAAAAGTTACCAGAAATATCACTAGATAAATTTGGCGGCAATTTTAAATAATTTCATAATTACTCTTTAAATGAAATCAAATATTCATTTTGTACTTCTTAATTGTGGTTAAGTATTTTCTTTTCCATCGAACGATAATGTCAGTTCAATTAAAATGCTTATACGGCATCTCGCCATATATCTGTGAAACAAAACATATTTACATTATGTTCATAATATAATATGGAATGTATATAATAATGTGTCTTATCAGAGCTGAGACGAATCCTCGTAAAAAGGATTCGAATCACGAATCCGAATCACCTAATATGATTCGAATCACGAATACTCGAATAAAGGATTTGTAAGAGATAAATATGATTGTTTTTCGGATCACGAATACAAATCCTGTAAGAATAAATTTGAATTTATTATTTTTTTGCAACCATTAATCTATAAATATCGATACCAGTTGTTTTAACAAAAATATTCAAAACCTAATTATTTATTATTACCACTGAACATCGTTGATAACAGACTAAATATCTGACTCACTGTTACTCTGGTTACATATGTATTTGTGTGTTTCTGAACTCCACTTCACATCACTGTTTTTACGCGTGGCGCATGAAGTAAAATTTCGAGTTTAGAAAAGCCCGAAAATTTGTCTCGGGTCGCTGCGCGACCCTCGACAAATTTTCACGGGGCTTTTCTAAACTCGAAGTTTTACTTCATGCTTAGCCTGGGAGTGGAACAACTCGTTCAAAACTTCAATTTGAACTCTATTATAAAATCGACTAATGCCTTAAATTTACGTAAATAAAAATTTCGCTGAATATTATAAAAACCAGGAAAGTCAGAGAAAAGTCATGAAATTATATTCAAATTGACCAAAACACTAACAAAAAAGCCATATGATATTATTAAATTTGTCAAAATTAGCAGGCAAATTACAAAACACGTAAAAATTTATAAAATTAACTTAAATATTGGCAAAAACAATGAAACCTATTAAACAGAATGGAAATTTCTCACAGAAGAAAGATACTAAAAGGCCAGGGAAAAAATCTTTAGTCAGGGAAATGTCGGAAAAATATAACATTTCAGATTGTGCTACCATGTCAGTTTTACTTCGAACAGTATTAAACAAAATTTTGAAAACTAGATTATTATCTTTAAACACATTTCCAATCATTTAGTGTTCTTATCAAAGCATTTACTTTGAAGTTTCGAACGAGCGTTTCCACTCCCAGACTAAGCATTAAGTAAAATTTCGAGTTTAGAAAAGCCCCTTGAAATTTTGTCGAGGGTCGCGCAGCGACCCGAGATAAATTTTCTGGGCTTTTCTAAACTCGAAATTTTACTTCATGCGCCACGCGCATAAAACAGTGATTTACCGTGAAATTTAAAAACACACAAAAGAACATTTTTCATGTTATTCCTCACAATTAATTCGAATTATTTTTGATGATTCAAATCCTTTTGTAAGAATTCGAATCCTTTCACAAAGATTCGAATCCTTTTATACGGATTCGAATCGCCCACATTTAGACTCGAACACGAATCCTCTTAAAAAAATGTAACGAATCAGGATCACGAATCCAGTTGAACTAAAGTATTCGAATGCCTCTTTTGAATCCTCTAAAAGGATTCGAATCCTGAATGATTCGAATCCTGCCCAGCTCTAGTCTCTAACTTACTTAAAATTGATTTGTTTCATAAAACTATACAAGGTAGAACGACTCATCTTCGGCATGCCTGCATGATCGTTTACTACTTTTAAAACTTTATTCAAAGTTGGCAGTTCATTTTTATAGAAGAAACTATGCACGGATCTTTTCACTACGTCATCAAAACTTGTAATTATGTCCTCCAAGCTGTTTAGGGCTACAAATCTCTCCGGATTTCTTATATTTGCTAATGGTACGATAGACAGTGGAATTTACATTTCTTAAAATCTAAACATTTTATTATTTGATGCATATTCTTATGCTATTTGATATCTCACCTACTGCACCAACAATGTCTGATACAACAGCAATCATTTTCATATGTGGATCATCTGCTTATACATATTTATTATGCACTGTTTTTCAGACAGATATAAATGACCCAAATCCAACATCTAACGCTTTTTTGGAGGTGAAGGTGATATTATCACCGAGCTTGTACTGGGTCCATAATCCATCACAACAATATAAACAAAACTAACTTTTAACTATGCTAAAGAAACACCGCACAAAAGGTTATTACGAAACAGACAAAGTTGCAACTCGGTAACCCTTCGAATTAAGGTTATCTCAACTGTTGCGTCTAATAATGACGTAATTAGCATAGTGTAAAATAGGCGCGCTTTCGTCCAATCAGAGTTGTAGGTTTTGGCGCGTGAAATTTAAAACGCTCCTCCTAGTTATTAAACAGATTATAGAGATGGGCGAAATGGCTCTTTTCGGTGAGCAAAAGAGTTACATGGATCAGTTACGAGTTAGCGATCCGCTAAGAGTTCTGACTCTTAGAAATCCATCTGATTCGCCAACTCATTGAATTGAGAGACGCACAGTGGTCTGAAACCGACTAAAATGCGACAAAACACCACATTTTTTTCTATTTTGTGAGATATCAATTTGAAATTTGGTATGCTTATACTAAACTCAAATTCGAGTTTACAGATCTTCCATAAACCTTATTTGCACTTTCGGTTTCACCGGAAATGACATCAATTTTAAAAATGATGATGTGTCCATCATAGCACTTTCCCCGTTAAAGATATGATGATTTAAATATCAACAATATGGAAAACTTGCTCAAACTAAATTTATTCTTTTTTTATTATTATTATAAAACTATTCACAAAAAAGTAATTTTTTCCATTTTTTTTGCTACATCTAGGTAAATATTGATCATTATCACATCTAAGCATTATACATTTTTAACTTTACTGTAAATCAGTGTTTTATACGTGTGGCGCATGAAGTAAAATTTCAGGTTTAGAAAAACCCAGAAAATTTTCTACGCGGGGCTTTTCTAAACTCGAAATTTGCCTTTATGCTCAGTCTGCTAGTGGAAAACACTCATTTACAGCTTCAAATTGAAGTCTTCTAAAAAACAACCATTTTCTTTTAGGTAAACATACAGAGAGTTTTATGTAACACCGAGCATTTTCATAACGAGAATTTTTCTTTGAAGCATTTATATGCATACGTTGCACATTTTCCGATGCTCGGTTTATTAAAAGAATCCAATTTGAAGCTTTAAGCGAGTGTTTTCCACTCCCAGGCTAAGCATGAAGTAAAATTTCGAGTTTAGAAAAGCCTGAAAATTTGGTTTGGTCACGTAGCGCGAAGCGCGGAGCGACCAAACCAAATTTTCATGCTTTTCTAAACTCGAAATTTTACTTCGTGCGCCACCGGTACAGAACACTGATTCAATGTAAAGTTTAGCGATGTGTTATAAACTTCGTAATATGTCAGTGTTTTGTACCGGTGGCGCATGAAGTAAAATTTCGAGTTTAGAAAAGCCTGAAAATTTTCAGTTTTCAGGCTTTTCTAAACTCGAAATTTTACTTCATGCTTAGCCTGGGAGTGGAAAACACTCGCTTAAAGCTTCAAATTAAATTCATTGAATAAACCAAGCATCGAAGAATATGCAACGTATGCATATGGATAATTCCAAGAAAAATTCTCGTTATGAAAATGTTCGTTGTTACATAAAACTCTCTGTATGCGTACGCTGTAAATTTTTGGACATCCGTTGTTTTTCAAAAAAAAATAATTTTAAACTTTTAACGAGTGTTTTCCAGGTAGGTAACACTGAATTAAAAACTCTAATTTTTGCAGTCAGTTCGTTTGTGTGTCGTTTTATAAAACACGTGTTTGTTTATACAGGGAATTTTTTTTTTTAGGTAAACATATGCATAAGCTGTAAATTTTCCTACAACCTCTGTTTTTTTTAAAAAAATTAATTTGAAACTTTATACGAGTGTTTTCCACTCCCAGACTAAGCATGAAGTAAAATTTCGAGTTTAGAAAAGCCACATGAAAATTTGTCGAGTGTCTCGCAGCGACCCAAGACAAATTTTCTGGGCTTTTCTAAACTCGAAATTTTACTTCACGCGCCACGCGTATAAAACGATGGTTTTAAATGAGGTATAAATATACATAAATTCAAAATATTTTTGTTTTGTACGCGTGGTGCATAAAGTACAATTTCGAGTTTAGAAAAGCCCAGATAAACGTAACAGCAGAGATTTCTCAAACATTCATACCCTTACGACCTTGTATGTATCCCTTGTCCGCCCCCACCTTCAGTACTATTGCACTATTTGAAATCCTTATAGCAAATCGGACGTAAAAATGGTTGAGAGGGTCCAAGTTAAATTTACAAAATTTATCTCCTACAAGTTCGGGATTGTCGGCTCCTACAATGACGTCCTACAATCTTTAAATATCCATTGGTTAGAGCAGAGGGAATGCAGACGTCATGCTAGGATACAATTTAATAAATGGGGCGATTGATTGCCCCTATTTACTTAGCCAACTTAAAATCAATGTGCCAGCTAGAAGTTTGCGTTCCTTCGATCTGTTTCATGTACCATATTGTAGGACGGACTATGGTAAAAATTTTGGTATATCCAGAATCGCCAATAATTGTAACGCCATCAATCCCGACTTTGGTGCTATTAGCAGGAATGCTTTGAAGAAGATCTTCCGACAGGGTAAATAGTCTACATATTTTAATCTGTTATTTGTTCCTAAATGTGTTGTTTGTTTTATACTTTTTTATGTACCTATATTTATTATGTATTTGTATTTATATTTCATTTATTTTTATTTTTACTTTTATAATATTATTGTACTCAAATGGACATCCGTTAATAAATAAATAAATAAATAAAACTTGTCTCGGGTCGCTGGGCAACCCTCGACAAATTTTCACGGGGCTTTTCAAAACTCGAAATTGCACTTCATGCTTAGCCTGGGAGTGGAAAACACTCGTTTATAGCTTCAAATTGAACTCTTCCAAAAAAAACAACGAATATCTTAAGATTTAAAGAAAATAGGGTGAATTTGTTTTCTAAAGAACAATATGCCTTATGAAATGTGTATTTTATACTATTTTTTTATTGTGCATACACAAAATAATATACATTAAAAATTAAGCCCTTAGCTTTTAATAACGTCATAGATAATGTATTTACATTATTTCAATTATTTCACGGATAACACGTTATTTTGTCATGAACAAATGCATTGTCATATGTCACATCTCGGCCAGTCCATAAATAAGTTCATACTTTTTGGGGGTACATCAGGGATTTTAGCGAATTTCACATATATTATAAAGGCTATCAAGACATGGCTTTTGGTTGTTACTAGAGGTTAAACAATTTATTGTGTCTAAATGTTATAAGAATATAAACGTTTATTACACTTTTATTTTGAACTCAAAAATATCGTAAACCGTTATTGATACAATAGTATATTACATTACAAGTGTGGTAAACAGCATATTACGTGCGAGTGTAGAGTTAAACACGAGCCGCGCAACGGCGAGTGTGTTAACTCCACGAGCACGTAATATGCCTACCACACGCGTATTGTACATAGTTTTACCTGCAACCACCTATATAGTTTTAATGCGAACACCAAATATAGTAATGTAGATTTAAGTAGCAACTGGCAAAAAGTTTTATTTTTATCTATTTTCATATTATTTTGTGCAAACTAGTTATTATAATGATAATGATTATTTATAACTACAGAACAGTTATTAAAAGAAAAGCTACCATTTCGCATTGAGTTTTGTGTATTAACTGCAATATGTTGGTTTTCATTGCTTTCTGCATTGCTTCTGACTTTAGGTGCTTGTGAAATGTAAGGTTGTTTATCACAAATTACCGCAGGCTCAATAGCTGTTTCCATGTGTTCGTTTTCATAGTTTTCTCTGTTGCTTGCAATTTCAGGAGTTTGTGCAGCTGTTCTTCTAGGGCCATGTGAAGTGGAAGGTTGATCGTCACTAAGCAGAATGGGATCAATAGCTGCACAAATTTTTTTGAAATTGCAATTTTACTGCTTATAGATTCATGTACGTAAGACTCAGCTACCTTTGAGGACTGCCATCCGCCGTGTTGTTTTAGTTGGAGTAAGTCACCACAGGCGTTCGCAAAAATAGTTGCTGACGAGCGTCTGTAACTGTGTCCTGTGAACGACTTAGCATCTGGCAAATTTAGATATGTCGCTACTAAGCTAGGTACAACCCCGATTTTATTGATTCCAACGGGTTGCAGGGTATACTTTTCATTTTGGTAATTGATAAAAAATGGCAAATTTTTCAAATTTGCTTGGGGAGGACGAAGACTCATATACTTTTTAATTATACAGTATTGGTTGCCGGTCACTACAAAAGTCCGATCAATTTTTGTTTTTGTGTCCAACAATTTTACTATCAAGTGGTTTCCAGTATCTTCTACGTCTTTAGGGTATAAATTCCTCAATTCAATTTTTCGGCAAGCGCCGCTAATACCCATAATTAGTAGCACCTACAATTTTAAGCTAATTATTCAAAGTTTCTAGATTGGTCTAAATACTTACTTTTGTTAACATTTTCTTTACTATTCGGCGCATTAGCAATAAAATTTCTAATGTGTTCTGGTTCTAAAACACTTGATGTTTTTCGTTTGTGATTATGCATTTTTCTTTTCAAAAATGCTTTTAAATTCAAATATTTTGATATGTCCACTTGATGTTTGTTGTTAATCGTGGATTTTAGCATTGAGTAACAACTCCAAAGTGATGCTGGTGCTAGTGTTTTGCTGAGATCATCAAAATATACCACAAGCACATTTTCAGTAAAGGATTTAATCTTTCTCAAGCTGAGCCATTCCATAAATTTGGTATAACATTTTATGAACCGCGCCCGCGATTTTTCGGGTAACTGCATATCATTAATCGCTTTGGCACGTGCGGCCACATCCGAAGGCGTTAATTCACAGTCGCTTGAATCAGACATTACCTGAATAACGTGTCGCACTTGTACGATGACTTTTCAAAACTGACGTTTGTCATTTTTTTGTTACAACAAACGCGTGATTATGACAGTGTTTTCTAGATCAGTAAGGTGGTTAAGAAAACACTGTTTTCTTATGTGGTTGCAGGTAAAAAAGTTATCGTATACTTTTTTGTGCTTAAATGTTCAAAATTTAAAATACATTTTTTTCTAATATGAAAAAAACTTTATTTAGATAGATTTTTTTTAATAAATAAAACAAATTTTAAAAAATAATCAAATACTCATGTTTTAATTTTAAAAACTATCCTATGTAAAAAGATTCCTCGCAAATTAGCTCCACTCCCGAAAAAAACATCTCCCAAAAGGAACGATCCCCCTAAAAATCATCCTTACTAAAAACCATTCCTGATATTCATCCCCCGAAGAAACCCCTCCATAAAAATCACTCCTGTAAAAAACATTCTTGGAAAACCAGTTCCAGATAAAGAAAAACACCTCGTTCGCATATATAATAAACATTCTATAATAAAAATATATGTTATACGCTAATCCTTTCTAAGAATTTTATCGTTTTCCAAAGTATGGGCACTTTAAAACTTTTTGAGATATGATTTTTTTACCCGAGCCCTGCATTAACGTGAGGCGCTCCCGCCATTGTTGTAATGGCCCGGATCGCGGTGTGCGTTGAGAGTCCCGCTTAATAAACTAAGAGAACTTTATTTATTCATTGTTTAATCTGAAATTAGGTCACTAATATAGCTTATTTAATATTTTAAAGCAGGTATGGGCAACCTTTAACATGTTGAGGGCCAAACTTTAACATGCAAATACGTTCGCGGGCCGCGTTTAAAAGTACTTAGTGCATTTTAAAGTAGTGATAATATTTTTTGCGATAGATATTAGACATGAAATAATACGACAATGTTATTATAGTACAATTTATTAAAATAACAAAACGAAATTTTAAAAAATGGTACATTATAATTAAATCGTTAAATTTGCAATTGTTACAAACTACGAAAGTTAAATACAACGAAATCAATGAGACACTTGAGCTTGAATTTGGGAAACTAATCCATCGATATTTGGATTAATTCCACTGACACAAAGACGTAAAGAATTTTCCAAATTATCGTCAGTCAGTCTTGTACGATGTGTTGATTTATTAACTTTCATCAATGAAAAGAACTGTTCGCATTTATAAGTACTGCCAAACGTACAAATCAATCTTCTTGCGAATTTTCTAAGCTGCGGAAAATTGTCTTCTTCTAGGTATTTTTTGTAGAAATCGCACAACTCTACGTCTTCAAATTTGGATTTTAGGAGTGAGTTTTCCTGAAACTCGATCAACTCCATTTGTAAGTGTATTGGAGCATTTTGTACAATATATGTTGTAGGAGTAGCAAATAAACTGAAACAGTCTTCCATGTTTTTGAAGTCGCAAAATCTGTTCGAAAATTGTTCCGACAGTAACTTGAGTTCTTCAGCATATTAAGCATAAGCAATATTTTTATACGCAGAGAGCGTGTTGAAATGGTAACTGTTACCAGACAGCATCTGTGACTCCCACAAGCGTAGTTTGATCTGAAACGCTTTTAAATGGCTGTACATATCATTTACTAACTGTCCTTGTTTTTGAAGATTCAAATTTAAATCATTCAAATAGCCTGTAAGATCGACCAGAAATGCTAAGTCACATATCCATTTTGGGTCACTTAATTCAGATAGTGGTTTATCTTTTATTTTCATAAAGTCTGCTATCTCATTTCTAAGTTCGAAAACAGTTTCAACATTTTTCCTTTGCTCAGCCATCTGACTTCACAATAATATGTTACGTCGTTATATTCAGCTGATATTTCATCCAAAAACGCCTTGAACTGCCGATAGTTAAGCCCTCGGGATCGAATAAAGTTGATGGTTTTTACTACCACATTCATAACATTCTGGAGTCGAATGGACTTAGAACACAAGTTCTGTTGGTGGATAATGCAATGAAGGACTATCAAATCATCTTTTTGCACATTTAATTCTGTGGCTTTTTCATTCAAAATTCCGATGAAACCTTTACGTAAGCCGACCATAGAAGGTGCACCATCAGTGCATACTCCAATTAATTTTGACCTTAGCAAGCCAAAACTTGTGAATACCTTTTGAATTCCAATAAAAATATCCTCTCCTGTAGTGGTTCCTTTTAGCGGCTGTAAAGCAAACAATTCCTCAGTAACAGTGAACTCCTTATCAACACCTCGAATAAATGTAGCCAGTTGAGCTGTGTCAGACAAATCGCTGCTCTCGTCTAATGCTATGGAAAATGATTCAATACGGTCAGTCAATGTTGTTTTTATATCATTAGCTATAATTTCTATATGTCGAACAACAGTTCGTCTTGACAAACTAATTTTTTCAAATCCTTTTTCTTTTCAGGACACATAATCCCGCAAACTTCTAACATACACTCCTTGATAAATTCTTCTTCGGAAAATGGTTTTAATGCCTTTGTCAATTTTGAGCTAACTATAAAACTAGCTTTCACAACATTATCAAGTTGTGTGTTGTTTATGAAACATTTGTTGCTGTTTTTCCAAATTTGCGGTAAGCTTCTGGATTTTGTCTGTTCTTAATTGTCCTGTCAGTGAGTGCAGCGTAGCATGCTTAGTTGAGTAATGCCTCTTTATATTGAATTCTTTCATTATTGAAATGGATTCATTACACAGCAAACAAATAGGCTTACCATTGTGCAAGATAATAAAGAATTCTTCAGTCCATTTTTCATGAAAATGGTGACCCTCTGTATCTACTTTTCGTTTCTATCCACCAGACATCATTTTTGTTTACTTTTCGTTCAATAAACTTAATAACAAACTATAGTTAGTAACCACTCAAGATGCACACAAAGTCACAAAGCAAGTTGACGGCTCGAGCAGTTCGCTAGGATATCGCTTGTCCAAGTTATCACCTCGGTAGCTCAAATAGAACTGAACTAACGTTCGGGCCATCCACCCGCTTATATAGGCAAAATAAACGAATACTCTGGAATAAACTAGTCTAAAATAATTGAGAAGCAATAAATCTTTTGATGTGTCGCCCGTGAGGCGGCAAACCTCAAAGAATTTGATGTTTGCCGCCTCACTGTCACTCCCGTGAGTATAACTACCTAATGTAATATTTTTTTAATTGGGTTTTTTCAAAATGTCTCGCGGACCGGATCATATCTTACAGCGGGCCGGATCCGGCCCGCGGGTCGGGGGTTGCCCATATGTGTTTTAAAGGATTTCCACTCTTGGCCGAAAAATTATATAGCGATAAAGTTAGTAAAAAATGCTCTATATAGCATTTTCACTGACCTTATCGCTATATAAGCTTTTGTTAATCGCTCGATGGAAATCACTTGAATATCGGAAAATAAAATAGAAAAAGGAGTGGGCGAGGGTAGAGGTAATGGTTGAACACTACAGGGAAAACAAAGATAATTTTACAGAGAGTTTTATGTAACACCGAACATTTTCATAACGAGAATCTTTTGTTTAAGTATCCATATGCATACGTCACATATTTTTCGATGATAGGTTTATTAAAAGAATTTAGTTTGAAGCTTTAAGCGAGTGTTTTCCACTCCCAGGCTAAGCATGAAGTAAAATTTCGAGTTTAGAAAAGCCTGAAAATTTGGTTTGGTCGCGTAGCGCGAAGCGCGGAGCGGCCAAACCAAATTTTCAGGCTTTTCTAAACTCGAAACTTTACCTCATGCGCCACCGGTACAAAACACTGATTCAATGTTAAGTTTAGCGGTGTATTCTAAACTTCGTAATATGTCAGTGTTTTGTACCGATGGCGCATGAAGTAAAATTTCGAGTTTAGAAAAGCCTGAAAATTTGCTTAGCCTGGGAGTGGAAAACACTCGTTTAAAGCTTCAAATTGTATTCTTTTAATAAACCGAACGTGGTAAAATGTACAACGTCTGCATATGTATACTTAAATGAAATATTCTCGTTATGAATATGTTCGGTGTTATAGTTGTTTTCAAGCTCTAGTGCTGAGCAATAAAAAAATATCTCGAGTACCCGCAATAAAAATACAATTGCTTTACAACATTGTAAATTTGTAACTAACTACTGCGCACAGTGCGTGATTTATGGGTATCGCCCAAGAAAAATTTTCTACCTGCGGCTGTGCATCGAATATTGGAAGCATCGATCTTCTTAGTTTCTACGAATACAGCACGGCGCACAGTGGTCGATTTTCAAATTTAGCCGAACATTTCGCGAAAAATAAAGTATTTAGAAAAACGAATATTTGTGTAAATATCATTAGTATAATGACCCATTGGTGCGCAGGTAAAAGCATAATCCCCTCAACCCTCTTTCCTGGTAATTATCGGTACCCAAAGTACACCCTATTGAGACACCGATCATTAGTTGTTTGTACGCTTTCAAACGCATAAGTTTTAAATATTTAGTTTTCAGTTATGGGAAGTGAAATTTTTAAAACAACGATGGATATACATTCTACTGGTATGTATTTATCATTTGTGTTTATTTGTTTTTTTATATTTTTATGCAACAATAATAAATAATGACATAAATTACTCATGATAGAGAAAAAGTATATTCCGTACGCAGCGGTACGCATTGGGATTTTTTTCAGTTATAGAGCAACTATTTAACTTATCATATAAAAAATTATATGCAGCCACGTGCAACCATTCAAGTAATAATTTTTTTTCAGGCCGCGTAACCGTTCGCCGAAGCGCTCTCTTCAATGTTTGGCGTATGGAGCGCACGGTGGAAGAGAAAAACAGCGCCGTTCAAAAATATATTTTTGATTTAATGAACTTTAATGTTCAAGACCAAAATGAAAATATAAATATATTAAAAGATCAAATACGTTCTTTTACGTCATCTTTAAATTCTAAGTGGCAAAAAGTATTTAGAGTATGTTCCCGATTTGAAAATAATTATGCAGAGTGGCTAAACGAAACACAGACATTTTCTTTGACTGATACAATCGATGAACCTGTACCTGGACCATCTTCGAGAGGGCCGTACAAATCATTTAGTGATTTATCAAATTTTTCGAAAAAAAGAAAAGTTAGGCCATTGATGGAAAATTATTCCGAAGAGGAAATTGCGTTCGCCACTCAGGTTAATTTACGAGCATCTGGAAAGAGGGATAGTGCAGAAATAGTGAACGAGGTTACAACAAATTCACCAACAAGAGGTTCCAGTATTAAGCAGGCTTGGAAATCACCCCAACAAAAAGTTCAAAAATATACACCAGAAGAAGCCTTGGCGTTATATATCGACGGAAGATTTACAAAGCATTGCTATAAATTGATACAATCTGGAGCTAAGGTACGTAATGCAAATATTTACCCAAGCTATGATAGTATTTTGAAAGCAAAAAAAGCATGTTATCCCACAGAAGTTAGTATATCATACACTGAAACTGCTGCAGAAGTTACTTTGCAAGCCTTGGTCGACCATACTAGTCAAAGATTATTCATTTCTCTGGGAAATTTGAGTTCATTTGATGAAATTGGACCGAGTTTAAAATTATGTACAAATGGGGCTGTGATGGTAGTTCAGGTCACTCATTATATAAGCAAAAATTCTCTAATGAGTCCGAAAGTGATGAATATATATTTTCTGCGTATTGATAATGAAGGTTTAAATTAAATTACACTTGGTTTGTTTCACAATTTTTTACTTTACTATTTACTCGACTAGTTTCGCGTTTTACAGCATTATACAGCACTCCTGATAATGCTGTAAAACGCGAAACTAGTCGAGTAAATAGTAAAGTAAAAAATTGTGAAACAAACCAAGTGTAATTTAATTTAAACCTTCATTATCAATATTTAAAAATGTTTCACCAAGTGATAAGTGAGAAAATTATTCAAGAAATATTTTCTGCGTGCTTAGTGCCTCTTCAAATAATATCAATAAAAGATGATAATATTTTATGGCAAAATCCGAAACCATCCTCAACTAGATTTTGTAGACCAATTAAGATTATGTTTGAAAAGGAGTCTAAAGAAATTATAAAACTTGTGGTAAATGATATTGAAAATCAAATTGAAACCATTTTACCAACGAATGTAGAGTTAAACAATATACAAATTATAATTAATCATAGTTTTAAAATGACTATGATTAATGGCAAGACTTATAGCACAGTTACAGACACTTCAACTCAAACGTGTGCTATATGTGGAGCTACCCCTAAAATAATGAATCAATTAGAAAAAGTAAAAAATTTACCGAAAATTGAAAAATACTATGATTATGGTATTTCTTCTTTACATGCTTGGATTCGTTCATTAGAATGCATGCTGCATATAGCATATCGTCTCGATATCAAAAAATGGCAAGTTCGAGATATCAATGAAAAAAAAAACATTAGAAATTACAAAATTAAAAATTTAAAAGGAATTAAAATCTCAATTAGGATTATTAGTTGATGTGGTAAAACCTAATTTCGGAACAACAAATGATGGTAATACCGCAAGTCGTTTCTTTGAAGAATATAAGACAACATCAAAAATTACAGGGTCAGACGAACATTTTTTAAAAAGAATTAAAATAATTTTGCAAGTCATTTCTTGCGGAGAAGCTACAAATATAGAAGCGTTTCGTTTGTATTTGGATGAAACAGCAAAAAAATATATCGAATTATATCCATGATATTACATGCCCACCTCTTTGCATAAAATTTTAATTCATGGTGCGGATATAATTCAATCAGCAACATTGCCAATTGGGATGTTATCCGAAGAGGCACTAGAAGCTCGCAATAAAGATTTAAGGAAATACCGACAACATCACTCTCGAAAATTTTCCTGCTTACAAACCATCACAGACCTATTTCATACATTGTTATATTCTTCTGATCCATATATTTCAACTATATCAAAAAGAAATCATATATCAAGATCTGCTAGAATTAAAACATTTGACGATGAGGCTGTTAAATTGGTACACATTTCAAATAATTTTGATTTATCAGATAATTCAAACTCCGACAGTGATACTGAATAGTTTGGTGTAAATGTGTATTTGCATTATGTACCTAATATTCTGGTTTCAATTGAACATGTGTATATATATTTATGTGTATATAGTGTGTCCATGTATAATATGTATATATAATATATTTGTGTAAATAATGTTGTAAATATATAGTTTTCTAATAATAGAAACATTCTCTAATGCAATTAATTGGATTACCCTTAAACACAAAATAAAATAAAAAAAGATTTTGAACGGGGGGGGGGGGGGGGGTTACAAAACAATTTGTTTTTGTTATTTTCATACAATTCTACGAAATTCGCTAAGACGTTTTATATTTTCGCACAGAATTTCGGGGGGGTTCAAACCCCCATATTCCCCACCCCCCTAGCTACGGCCTTGTGTTTCTAGTATAAAATAAACATGTAATCTTTATAGGAACCATTCCAAGTAAAATAATCTCATATTTTGTTACAAAATTTTAAATTATTTTGAAATATGAGAGTGTTTTCTATATAAATCAGATGGGTGGGGGTTGTTTAAAACTTTTTTTTTTTTTTTATTTTACGAAGAATGACTCATTATATTTGTTTAAAATATCAAAAAAAAGATTTTTTTTACAAAAAAATCTTTTATTAGGGGTTGGTAGTGGGGTGGAAAATGTGTCCATAACATAAATGACAATTAAATACTTAATTGAAAAAATATTTCTTTCTATTAGACAGAATTAAAAAAAAACAAAACAAATAATAACGAAATGTTCAGTTAAATTTGAAAATCGACCACTGTGCGGCGCGGCGCACAGTGTGATCGCCAACAGAAAAATCACAATTTTTCATTTTTATAAACGCAATTCGATTCTAAATACTTCAAACTATCAATAGTGATATGTTATTTAACATCAAATATTAAATTGTTAAAATACTGAAATAAGCAATTTTGAGTTGAGTTATAAAAAAAACTCCACAGAGCTACACGCTCTACTCAACATTTTCTTATTGCTTAATATGTTATTTCAATATTTTGAAAAATGTATTGCCAACTTTTACGGTAAAATTTACGGTTAATTTTAAAGAGTTTGATGCCTACGCGTAATAGTTTATTTTAAAATAATATAGTAGCCCTTTTTCCAAATATTTGTATATTTTCGGTGAAGGATATGAAATGAATTATTGTATGAAATATCAAAGTTATATTACAATATTTTTGGTTGGTACTGAATATTATTATGATTTTTTTCCAAATCTCGTTTAATGAAATACATTTTTTTTTGGAAAAACTTTACTTAGGTAGGCTTGATGCTTGTACTAATCTGGAAATCCCTGTAATTTGAGATCTAGTTCGTCTTGCCTGGCGAGCAAATTGTCACTTTATCAACAGTTGCCTTAGTGTATACTTCGATAGTGTTTTTCTTTTTGGTACTTTTTTGTTTACGACGACTTCGATATTCTTACGGACATTGATTTTTAATACTGAATTTGGGATTTTTTTGTATATAACGACCTTGCTTCTACTACGGATTTTGATTTGTGATCTGTGATTTTTAATATTATGAACTTCTTACGACGTCTTCGCTAACTGTACGGATTTTGATTTGTGGATTGTGTGATAACTACAGCTCTGTTTTTTACGGTGACTTCGCTCCTACTACGGCTTCTGATTAGAAATTTGTGTGATATTGCAGTGACTTTTAATTTGTGACTTGGGTGATATTAAAGTGTTTAAGTAAATAGTTCTGTGATACTACGGAGTTGGACGTTTGAGATACTAGGATATACTACAGACTTTATAGATTAATCAGAAAAAAATGTGGTCACCTTGGGACCTGAACCAACACCCAGACCAACATATTGATGAGCAAATTAATGCAGTCAATATTACAAAGAAAATTTCAGTAAAAAACCAAGGTAAGTTTTTCCTACAAAAATGTATTCACATATTGGTCTACTTGCCCGTGCAGAGGCCCATATTGTTTTCATTAAAGTAATAAACATGTAATATATGTGCGAGAAACAGTTTAACCACTTGTCAAACAACTTGTGTTTGTATAAATATATTGTTATAGCAATTACTATGAATAAAACAATCAAATATTAGCTAGGTGATGTGTCCATCATAGTAGTTTCTCATTTACCTTTTTTTTAATACAACTTGATCACAAAACTAACTTTTTCGCACAGATTGCCGTGCGTGAAACTAATGATTTTCTAACATGATTTGCTTCACCGGGATGCGTGAAGCAAATCATGATAGAAAATCAAATCAGAAACGCCTGTTTTCAGCACTATTTCAGACTGACATATACAATGCATTCTTCTAAATTCTAATTAAATTACAGTTAAAGAAAAAATAATGTTTATATTAAACGCACTTTATATACAAAATTATTATTTCATATTTTCTATATTTCAGAATATATCTTTAAAAAACTGAAAATGCAGAGATTATATCTCGAATAGTGAGTATTGGACGGCAAAAAGTCATAGAATATAAAATATGTATTTTTTATTTCTAACAACTTATATTTGAAAGATATTTTTATACGACCAATATATCACGCAAAAAACGCTAAGAATAAACTTCGTCTTAACGACTTAAGATTTTGACCAAAACAAAAGCTTTTCAGTGCCCACACATGTTGTAAAACCTTGAATATAACTTTAATTAACCTTTGATTGTTAATAACAAACTGGAAAAATTGAAATTTTTAATATATGCAACGGGAACAGAATAGCTCCAAGAAGTCAAACAAATTTGAGGTTTTAAGTTGAACAATTATGCGGGTTTTTATATAAATTTGAAACTTAACAAGTTTCAAATTTATAAAAAAAGTAGTTAATTAACAGAAGCATATTTAATACAATAATTAAGGGAAACATTTTTTTTTAGTTAACGAAAAAGCCTATTAGATCGAGACCGTAAGGTCGAAATCCTGAAAGACAGTAATTATGTGGAGGGGGAAATGTCTGCTAATGAAGATAAAATTAAATTTAATTAAAAGCTATTCAAAAACTTAATTCTAAATTGTAGATTAATTATACGTTTTATCTTAATACTTTTTAGAATTTAAAATACGCACGAAAATCTGTGCGAAAATGTTTGCTTTTTGATCAAGTTGTAGACAAATAAATTTAGATAGCACAAAAAACATTTAATATACTTACTTTTACTTTAGTTATAGAATTACCTACTTGCCGTCCTCTTCGACGGAACAACGGAGTAAAACGTCAAATATTTACGTCTGATGCTAAACAAATAATAAAAGACGTATATAGAGGTGTTAAAGACATACTCGGAGTTGCCAATTTTTTGGAGGTGACATCAGCTTTAACTAATACATCCACGAGATAAATTAGCAAGATAGTTAAAGAAACTACCGGCAAGAGAAAAAGTCGCAAGGATAAAGGTGTAAAAATAATTTCACCAAACATTTTTCATAAAATAAGAAAAATAACGTATGAATCTATTAAACAACAAAAGGCTCCTACACTAGCAACTATCAATAATATTTTAAAGGAGAGAGAGATCATATCATGCAATCCAACAACGTTGTGGAGATCACTAAAATGCAATGGTTTCAAGTTCACTCTTATCGATAAAAGGAAATATCTAATGGAGAAAGAAGAAGTAAGGAAATGGCGGTATGAATATTTACAGAAGATTCAAGATTACAGAAACTCTGGAAGAAGTATTTATTATTTGGACGAAACGTGGTTCGATACCCACGATACATCGAAAAAAATGTGGTCGGACCCCCATCAAGGGGGAAAAGAATAACCATATTACACTGCGGGAATGAAAATGGTTGGGTAAACGATTGTTTACTGCTATCGGGGAAACAAATCTCAAAATGTCATGTTGACTATCATGATGACATGACAGCATCATTATTTGAAAATTGGTTCATAAATAATTTAATACCAAACTTAGCTGCAAAATCAGTAATAGTTTTAGATAACGCTTCTTATCATAGTCGCCAAATTGACAAAGCACCCACAGCGGCAAATAAAAAAGATGAAATAGCTAAATATTTATATGAAAATAATATGTTTTTTGAAGAACATTATACCAAATCCCAATAGACTAAGTAAACAGCTGTTCACGCCGTGGCACCCGCCACCTAGCGGATTTCTGTATAAGCAGCATCGATGCCGGTTGCGTATGAGTTGCATGGTGTCAGTTAGTTTTTATTGTGTAACGTCATAATTTAATGCTGTTCGTGGTATTTGTTCGTACAAAACCGATGTAAATATGCATGTCATAATAAGTTGCGGCTTTGAAACGGTTGACACAACCATTTTCCGACGGAAAAGCCTGTCGAAAGGTAGGAAGCTTTGTGAAAGTTCGCACGTAACCGACGTATCCGAAGAAATAAGAGGAAACGAGAATAATATCTTAATTTAATTTTCAACAAGTTCATTGTAGCACGTAGAATTGTTTGGAAATGTTGTTAAATTATTAATTTACTTATTATTTACAATTACAAATAGAACACATAATAAGAAATATACGCATTTCATTCAAGCTTTTTAAGTTTCTGCTTATATAATTTGATACAATTTGATATACAATTTCAAACAATGTTATTTTCCTTACTCGTAACAGAAGTGCCACTTTCTCCTACCGTTTTAGTTAGTAAGAGTGAACTTCTTCAACTTGTAAAAATTACTTTTCCCCCCTCGTTAAGTATTAGGGTATTTCCGATTAACGAGAAGCGGGTTGTTATTGACTCGCTTTGCACCTGTAAAGGTGACAAAGGCTTCTGTAAGCATGCGGCTGCTGTGTGCTTATTTATAAACGAAGAGAATCTACAATCTAAGACTGAACTCATACTTCTGCTGAGAACTCCCGTATGACGAAATGACAACCGGCACCGATGCTGCTTAGGCTTAAAACCGCGTGGCGGCGCTGCAATCGCCGCTTACTTAGCCTATTGATTGAAGTTCTAAATAGTCGTAGTAAAAAAAGAAAAACATATTATATCGATCAATTGGCAGAAGAACACGGACATACAGTGGTACGTTTATCTGTACCACTGTATTTTTAATCCAATTGAGTTAATATGGGCTCAATTAAAAGGAAATGTACGGAAGAATAATGTAACTCCAAATTTAAATACATCAGTAATAGATTTAGTCAAAAAAGAAATAAAAAATATATCTGCCGACCAGTGGCCATGATGTGTTAAACATACAATACGTATTGAAAAAGAGTATAATACGTTTGATTCAAATTATCAATTTATTATAAATACACAAGACTCTGACAGTGATGACTCAGATATAGATATAGACAATTAAAATATTATTATACACAATTTTTAAAAATGTTATAAGACAACGTTGTAGACAATAATAAAGTAATGTATTTCGTTATTTGACATATAATATTTTTTAACCCTTTGTCTCTGTGATCTAGTTATTTTGTTTTAATTTAAAATGAGATGAACTAAAAAGCATTGCAAAGAAGTTACGCGCAAACATCCTTGAATAGCTAATTGTAAAGATGAATTTACTTATTAAATATTAGGGAAAATGCTGTGACGGACACATTGCCATTTTTAGAATTATATTTTGTTCAAATTACTTGAGATATTTCCTGTCAGAATACCAAAAATATGGAAACATTTTTCGCAGGTAGAAACCCTCTGAAATCACCCTTGTGAAGTTAGCCATAAAGTTTCCAGCCATAAAGTATATTTCGTAATGTTTGTTCGTCGATATCTCCATAATTACTTAGCAGATGTTAATGAAAATACACACACTAATAGAAAAAGGGTTGCGCTTTAGATTAGTGCTAACCACAAATTGATACAATGTATACTTTATGAGTAAATCGCATTATTCGATTTTTTTATTACTCTTAATTACAGGTTAATTACAACTCCGATTTTCATGAAACTTATACATTCCATGTAGAATTTAACGCTCTATCCAAATATGTAAAAATAGCAGTGTCATCGGCAAAGAGCAGAAAATATGCCGAGGGATTAAGGTACTGTGGGTTGGGGTTGTATATGTCATGAACATAGATATTGTATAGGAGCGGAGATAATGGAGAGCCTTGGGGAACACCTTGTTGAGGAATAAAGGGCCGGGAGATGGTATTTTGGACGCGGACATGAAGGAGTCGATTGTTTAGGAAGTTATCAATGAGATAAATTAGGTGTAATGGGATATTGAGGGAGTTGCACTTAAACAGCAAACCTCGATGCCAGACTGAGTCAAAGGCCTTTTTTATATCTATTAATTAATTAATATTAATGAATTATTTGACGGATGCATTTCTGAAATATTTGTTGTGTGTATATTTGTTAAATAAATTAAGTAACAGTTTGGAACAATTATTTAGATTACGTAGAGAGAAGAAATTGAAGGTACTTTCGAATTAGAAAAGCCTTTCAGAAGGGTCGGTCATAAATCTGTCAGCGGTACGCTTTTGTTCGTTGGATTTCTGACCATTTTCAGGGGTAAAAGTGTTTATCTAGCGTCAATGAATGTGCTATAACTGATCAAAAAATACTTGCCAGCGAAAAATAATAATATTTTCGTAATCAGCATAAAATTTCGAGTTTAATATGCTAATTTCATCTAAATCGGACTACATTTAAAAATCCATTGTTTTGTGGTTTTTTGTTAATAACTTTTGCAGTTTAACTTGCCAGCGAATAGTTTTTACATATTTGGATAGAGCGTTAAATTCTACATGGAATGTATAAGTTTCATGAAAATCGGAGTTGTAATTAACCTGTAATTAAGAGTAATAAAAAAATCGAATAATGCGATTTACTCATAAAGTATACATTGTATCAATTTGTGGTTAGCACTAATCTAAAGCGCAACCCTTTTTCTATTAGTGTGTGTATTTTCATTAACATCTGCTAAGTAATTATGGAGATATCGACGAACAAACATTACGAAATATACTTTATGGCTGGAAACTTTATGGCTAACTTCACAAGGGTTCTGAAACCAACCCCCTATAAATCATGCCTAGTGCAGTAGCGGCTACAATTTTAAAGAGGCATTGTATTTTTTATTGGCGGTACTCGAGATTATTTTTTATTGCTCAGCACTAGAGCTTGAAAAATACTATACATAAAACTCTCTGTATACAAAACGTTGTCAACGACAGAAAGGACCTTTGGAATTCCCCGATAGTTAAAGTGTTTGTTACCTAAAATGCCGACAAAAATTGGTTATAAATACTAGATACATGAGCCGTTTATTTTGAAAATGGCCTAACTCCATTTTTCATTTTTTTTGTTGTTGACGGTTATAACTGCTATAATTTGTGGTTTTCAGTCATAAAAACAATTTGTGGTTAAGTTATTCAAAATAGATATATTATATATTTTGAATATACTTAACCATAAACTGGTTTTTATAGGACCTGATCGTAACCTCTAAAAATCGGTAGGACCCCCGACCGCTATGTAATGAATACATTTCTGCGGGGGATGGGCCCGAATTTCACGCCTTGTTATAACATCTAGCGTTCCGGAACCGAATGCAAAATAGGAAAGGGTCTTGAAAGGGAAATACTACCTGATGCCATTGAGCCACTTTTACTTATATGAGTTGTAATTACTACAATTAACTTAACATAAGTTAATAAATTCCTCATAGTTCACAATATTTTAGTTATTTCAGCGTTTAATACGCTCGGCTGCTCATGAAGTAAAATTTCGAGTTTAGAAAAGCCCGAATTTGGCTCTGCCGGTCCGCTGCGCTGTGCGACCTCGCCAAATTCTCTGGGCTTTTAGAACAATTAAAATATTTTTTTATTAAATCAATATCTTTTCATTGCCCGTAATCTGCATTTTTGTTGTTTTCGTTGCTCACTTCCTTTTTCATTTTCTTTATATTAGGTTTTAAATATGAAACGAATTATGTGTTATATTTAACTTACTATGAGGATTTTATTAACTAATGTTAAGTTAATTGTAGTAATTACAATTCATATAAGTAAAAGTGTGTCAATGGCATCAGGTAGTATTTCCCTTTTAAGACCCTTTCCTATTTTGCATTTGGTTCCGGAACGCCAGATGTTATAATAAGGCGTGAAATTCGGGCCCATCCCCCGCAGAAATGTATCCATTACATAGCGGTCGGGGGTCCTACCGATTTTTAGAGGTTACGATCTGGTCGCGTTTTTATGTCAGAAAACCTTAAATTATAATTTTAGTCAACAACAAAAAATTGAGAAATGTAGTTAGGTCACTTTCAAAATAAAAGACACATATAACCATTTTTTAATGTTGTATGTACATCATTCTTGAAAATGACATTAAACCGAACTAGTTGAAAATAAAAGCATTTATTAATAAAACAAACCAAGTGAATTCAATTTTAAACCTATATATTAAGAGAAATGTTTAACCAAGTGATCAATGAGAAACAAGTTAATGATATATATTGTAATTATAGAATTAATGTCAGTATGAGTTCATTAAGATTTTGTTGTAATACGCAAAAAAACGAATTATTTTTCACTGACCTTATCGGTATATAATTTTGTTAGCTAAAAGTGGAAATCCTTTATAATGTTAGATAAACTGTATTAGTAACTTCAATTTAGGTTAAACAATGAATAAACAAAGTTCTCTTGGTTTATTAAGAGGGACTCGCAGGGCACACCGCGATCCGAGCCATTACACCAATGGCGCACAATGTGCCAAATCCGAGCGCGAGCGCCAGGGGGGGATTTGGAGGAAAAAAATTAAATTAAAAATTTCGAGAAAAAAACATATCCACTCCATTGTAGATACATGAAACCCTTATAATCTTGCATGTTTATATTTTTTAACCCCCTATATTATTAACAATTAACGCTTAAAGTTGAGCAATTTAGAAAACATCGATTTTACGGCATTTCATTCGCAAGTTTAAATAATTTATTACATGGATAGTAGGCGTACTATAAATATAACATTATACACTATTGTTTATAACATAATACTGTATATTATGGTTGAAAGATCAACTCTCTAAATATTTTAGAAAAAAAGTTAAAAAAATTTGAATATGAAATATATTTTAAATATAAATTTTAACTTTAGAAAGTGTTATAAAAAAAATGCCAACTCGATGAGGTCTGTGACTATCACTAAAAATTAGTTCTATGTTTTCTCTAACTACCCTCAAAATTTCGTATCTCCACCGGTGCGTTTTTGGGGTCTTTTTAATTTTTTTATTCGACGCCACCAATTAAAATTGGGTCGGGCGAGGCCCGTGTGCGGTGGCATCGCGGAGTCGAGCTCGCTATTCTCGAGCAGCACGCAACATTATTTCTACGTTGGCCCCGAACAAAAAAATAATAAAAACGCACTTAAAACGCACATGTAAAAATTCAAAAAAATTAGGGCTGTTACAGAAAATATTGACAAATGTTTACATAATAGTCATAATCCTCACAATCTACAATTTTTCTAATATACAGGTATATATCATAGGGAAATTATTTCTTCTCTGAGTATTTTTTGCAGCATTTAAATCACATTTACAAAAATAGTTTTATGGGTTTTTTTCTTATTGATATATAAGGGTGTACATCTGTTACTGATAAAGGTCATCTGGTTTGTGTTTACATTTTTATTAGGGGTCCGATTGAAGCTGTCATTTACCGTAACAAATGGCATTCTTGTCACACAGTTTTTACGGTTTAAGTATCTGAAATGGATTATTCTTAATTTTCTTGAAAGCAAAATATGCGTTTAGTGTTGAACGAAGTCTCCAACAGTTCACATATTTTTCTGATCCATAAGCGAACGATTGAACATTATAAAGTAATTATTAATTAAGTTAGTGTTAAGTGTTATTTAATTTGTTGACTATATACTCTTTCTTTGATGTAGTGTTTTTTTGTGTATAAAATAGTTTACTTTAATTAAACTAGTGTTTAGTGTTAGTGTAATTTAATTAATCCAAAACGCTGAGTGATAATGGAGAAAATTAAAATTACAAACGGTGATTTATATAAGGTATGGTACGAACTAAAACCTAAAAACCTTATTCAGTCAAGCAATACCATTGATTATTTAATAAAATATATTGAAAATGTTTCGACGAAAAACAATAGTGAAAATGATGACATTCTTAAAAAAGTTAAGGGTTTCTGCAGTACTCTTAATAGAAAGTGGAAAATGTGCTCAAGATCTCATATCATTTTCATAAAAAAAAAAAATAGAAATTGGTTACTGCTGCCTTTTAAATACAACGAGGGTTCTGTCTTAATTGAAAATACAAACCCCTTTGAAAATATAGAAAATATTTCACCAATACCAAGTACATCAGGTACACAGTTCACAATACAAAGTAATACATCTAAAAGAAGACAAACTAATTTATTGATCACCGAAAATACATAATATATAAATTAGATTTGAAGAAAACAACTACTCACGGATGTACGATAGAAGAGAAAAATAATATATTTAGTCGGAAAACTAGAATACAAAAACTATTACGTAAATAGTTAGGGATAAGGGTTGATATTGTTGTGCAAGGAGGAGGTACTTCAAATACTGGCAACGTTGCTCGAATATTTTTTCGAAATTATGAGAAAGTAGCTGTCATCACTGAATTGAATGAAGAATTATTGAACAGATTTTATACAATTCTTATAACAATGTCGAGTTCTCGTAATATAAATGTATTGATGTTTGATAAATATGCAGAAGATACGGCCCGGCCCGACTTTACACCTTGTTATATGGATGGTATAGAATGCCTCCTAGTGTCCATAAAATTTTAATTCACGGGAGCAAAATAATTGGACAATGTCTTTTACCAATCGGAGAACTTTCGGAAGAGGCACAGGAAGCAACCAATAAAATATATAAGAGAGTTAGAGAAAACCATACTAGGAAAAACTCTAGGCTTAATACAATTCGAGATTTATTTAATATGCTTCTTGTATGTTCTGATCCAATAATTTCTTCTTTGAGAAGCGATGTAAAAATTCATAAAAAACAACTACCTGCAGACGCTAAAAAATTAGTTATTTGTGAAACGGACACAAGTGACAGCGAAGACGAACAGACTGATGAGGATACTGACAATTTTTCATTTTAAAAAAGTAAGTAAATAAAACAGTATAAAATACATAACTTCGTTGTGCAAAATCAGAAAAATGTAATGTATATTCTGATTAAAAATTCATATTTTAAACAACAGATTAAATTATTTTTAAACTACAGCAGATACTTTTCACATTTGTAGGTTTTTTTGAGGTGCTTTATTTTTTATTAGGCGCAACCGATAAAAATCGACTCGGTCATTCGCAAAAACCTGACACAAAACGCACATGTAGAGATACGAAGTTTTTAGGGCATTTAAAAACATACCACAGTTTTTGGTGAAAGTCACAACCTATGTAATGATTATAACAATTGTATATAATTTTGCTGCCTTGAATTATTATTATATTATTTTTCTAGAAGATTGCAAACCGGAAGAACTGTGACTATCATATAAACATTTGTTAATATTTTCTGTAACTGCCCTAATTTTTTTGAATTTTTACATGTGCGTTTTAAGTGCGTTTTTATTATTTTTTGTTCGGGGCCAACGTAAAAATCATGTTGCGTGCTGCTCGAGAATAGCGCGCGCTCGACTCCACGATACTCACCGCACACGGGCCTCGCCCGACCCAACTTTAATTGGTGGCGTCAAATAAAAAAATTAAAAAGACCCCAAAAACGCACCGGTGGAGATACGAAATTTTGAGGGTAGTTAGAGAAAACATAGAACTAATTTTTAGTGATAGTCCCAGACCTCATCGAGTTGACATTTTTTTTATAACACTTTCTAAAGTTAAAATTTATATTTAAAATATATTTCATATTCAATTTTTTTTTAACTTTTGTTCTAAAATATTTAGAGACTTAATTTTTCAACCATAATATACAGTATTATGTTATAAACAATAGTGTATAATGTTATATTGATAGTACGCCTACTATCCATGTAATAAATTATTTAAACTTGCGAGTGAAATGCCGTAAAATTGATGTTTTCTAAATCGCTTAACTTTAAGAGTTAATTGTTAATAATATAGGGGGTTGAAAAATATAAACATGCAAGATTAGAAGGGTTTCGTGTATCTACAATGGAGTGGATATGTTTTTTTCTCAAAATTTTTAATTTGATTTTTTTCCTCAAAATCCCCCCCTGGCGCTCGCGCTCGGATTTGGCACATTGTGTGGCGGGAGCGCCTCATGTCAATGCAGCGCTCGGGTCAAAAAAATCATATCTTAAAAAGTTTTAAAGTGCTCATAATTTTGAAAACGGAAAAATTCTTAGGAAGGATCAGGGTATAACATATATTTAAAAAAAATTAAAACATAAGTATTTGATTATTTTTGAGATTTGTTTTATTTATTAAAAAAAAAATATGTAAATAAAGTTTTTTCGTTTTGGAAAAAAATGTATTTTAAACTTTGAACATTTAAGCACGAAAAAGTACAGAATAACTTTTTTTGTATAGGTAACGGTTTATGATATTTTTGAGAATACTAAAAGTTTATATTGTTATAACTTTTGACACAATAATTCCTTTAATCTCTAGTGACAACCAAAAGCCATGTCTTGATAGCCTTTATAATATATGTGAAATTCGCTAAAATTCCTGATGTACCCTCAAAAAGTGTGCACTTATTTATGAAATGGCCGATCTGTCAGTTATATTCCAACGATACTATGGACGATCCCGTAAGTTGTAGTTAAGAAAAGTCGCTTGAGGAACATTACAAACATCAAGCAGCTCGATTATTTGCAAGAATCTAGTAGTCAATCTTTTTGATCGATCTTGCTCACCGCTACTCTATTGTATAATGTATTAAGGGGAATATAACAGTGGTCTGAAATTTAATGTTAGGTTTATTTAAAAACTAAAGGTCCTAGAAAGTTGAAATTTTGACAGCCTATATTAAGCCCAATTATCTAGTAAAATATCGAAGTACTTTTTTTTTAACAATTTACTTTCAGAGGTATGAAAAAAATAATGTTAAATTTTTCAAAATTAAAAAAAATATTCCCATATCTTACTAGTTTATACTATAAGAAATATAATGTGAACATTTCATAAGGATGCGATAGCTCATGCCCGAGTCAGGTTAAAATAAAAATCTTGAAAAATAAGACCGTAAAATACCGCCGCCTTGCGGATCTTCTCTTAGTTGAACGCGTTGTACACTCATCTGCACAATTATTGGAGGGGGGAGCAGCATGCGGCCAGCGTTTATCCCAGGGCCGGTGAACGCTGTGCGGCTTCGCGTTTGTTTTTCTTTTCTTTTTTCAATCATAGTTAACAAAAACGGCTCGCGTCGTTAGCATTTATTCTCGTAAAATTAATATTTCGCAATTATAATCGATATTTTATTGTACCAGTGTTTTATTTTCATGCTTTCTGACTACTAATGGAATAAGTATTTTTTTATACTGCATGTTCACTGATATAGAAAACACGAAATGTTTCACTAATTTAAATAAAGATGTGTAATATACCTTTAATATTGGCTTTCCTTATTATTTGACAGTGTCGATATTATTAAATTATTTTTAAAGTTTTTTAAGCTGATTAATAAGCCAGAAGCAATCGAATAACAATCAGTCTTGTTCAAATCATTATTTCGTCTTAAATCTTTCGTTGTTAAAGCAGTTGTTAAATGCCATTAAACTTCTCGCAATAAAACTATTAAAGTAAATTGTAAAGTTTCTAGCAATCGGACCTATTTGAACCAACTGCGACTTCATCAACGAACCAATGATATCAAAACTATAAGAATAGTAAGAATAACACCAATATGACGTTGTCGTAGATTAATGTTACAAATCAACTATTTTTTTACTGAGCACAGGTAATATTTGTTTGACGAATGTTTACAAAAATGTTGGGTTTAACTGCGTGCATATTCATTGTTAATTATTTTAGAAAAATAGAACTATAATAATAATAAGGTAGTTATTATAATGCATTTCAAATAACAAGCTTCTTGCTCAACATTGCACCGAGTCCAATATATTTTTTTCAAATTTGGCTGATTTATGATGAGTCATATTTTGATAGTAAGTAAGCTCAGTCAACTTAGCCCCCCGAAGTTCGACTTTTTAAAAATAACTGTTGCGCTAGACGGGCCTTAGCTAGCGCCACAAAAATTAGAGCTAGCGCCGTTTAGACAATAAAGTTACGGGGGTTTGAACTTTCGGGGGGCTAGGTTGATGCTAGCCCCCCGAGATTGGATTTTTCAAGTTTTCTTACAGTATTCGGATTCCTCAGAGCTAGCGCTACCAATTTAAAAGCTAGCGCCACCCCCACAATCCCAAAAGATTATAAAACATTTTAAACCCTAGCCCCCCGAAATGAGATTTCTTTAATCAAATTGGGTGGAAAAGATGGCTTAGAGCTAGCGCCAGCAGAATATGAAAAAAATATTCTCTCAAAAATATCAGGTAAAAAAAAGTTCACATCCAAACTTTGATGTGAGAGCTTTCAGCTCCTGTATGCGTATTACCATTTACTTGCTGAATTTCAATACAAAATCATGATTGGCATATAAAATACCGCTTCCAAGAAATATGTTGGCGTTGTAATTACTTTATGTATGTTCAAAGACACTGGCTATTACAAAGATGATGCCTAGAAAACAGTAGCCTAACTGACAAGTTTTTTTCAACAAAGTCGTACTTTGGGGGGCTAAGTTGACTGAGCCGTATAATGTAAGCAACAACTATCAAAACATTTAAGCTAAATATTTGATATGTAACATGGATTAGATATTTGGGTTTGCTTAGAGAGTTTCTCCTTCATCAGGCAAGAAATAAATCTTAGACTTAATATGAGTAATAACCTAATAATATTTAAGTTGAATACAGCATAATAACATACAGGGAGTTTTTATTTAAAGTATACGTTTTCCAAATTTAGCTTATTGTCTTTAAATCTTTAGATATTCCTTGTTTTTTTTAAAAAGTTCAATTCAAGGCTTTAAACGAGTGTTTTCCACTCCCAGACTAAACATGAAGTAAAATTTCGAGTTTAGAAACGCCCCGTGAAAATTTGTCGAGGGTCGCGCAGCGACCCGAGACAAATTTTCTGGGCTTTTCTAAACTCGAAATTTTACTTCATGCGCCACGCGTATAAAACGCTGATTTCAAGTAAGGTTCAAATATACAAAAATTTCACAAAATTTTAGTGTTCTATACGCGTGGCGCATGAAGTAAAATTTCGAGTTTAGAAAAGCCCAGAAAATTTGTCTCGGGTCGCTGCGCGACCCTCGACAAAATTTCACGGGGCTTTTCTAAACTCGAAATTTTACTTCCTGCTTAGCCTGGGAGTGGAAAACACTCGCTTAAAGCTTCAAATTGAATTCCTGTAAAAACAACATATATCTAAAGATTTAAAGAAAATAAAGTGAATCTGGAATACGTATACTTTAAAGAAAAACTCCCTGTATATTGTAGAATTAGGATATTGAAATAGATTGTGTTAGAATGAAAATAAAGTCAATTGAATAGCAACGAAAGGAGCTTAATCACAATTTTGTAGCATCGAAAAGATACCCATGTTTTGATTAGGTACATACATAACCCAATGTGTACTAGGTAAATTTTCAGGCATTCATTGTTTTTGAAAAGCGTTCAGTTTGAAACTCCCAACGAGTGTTTTCCACCGAGTAATAACGATTTAAGTTATCACTTAGTAAAAAAAAAACAACCGTGAGGTACGCCACTGTCTTGCTAGCACTAGCTATCTCTTGAATAACTTTCTCATTTATCACTTGGTAAAACATTTTGAAATAATAATAAAGGATAAATTAAAAACACTTGGTTTGTTTCACTATTTGTTTCTATTTACTTGACTAGTTTCGCTTTTTACGACATTATCAAAAGTGAACTTTGATAATGCCGTAAAAAGCGAAACTAGTCGAGTAAATAGAAACAAATAGTGAAACAAACCAAGAGGTTTTAATTTATCCTTTAATATTACTAGCTATTAGTGTTTATAGACTTCAGTATAGCAATTACAATGCCAAAAAATTTTTCGAAATCGTACGGTTAGTTTCCGAGTTATAACGATTTCAATTATCAAAAACAATCGTCAGTTACGCCACTGTCTTACTAGCGCAAGCTATCTCGTTGCCAGTGTTTATAAACATTAGTATAGTAATTACAATGCCCAACGAGTTTTTTAAATCGTACGGTAAGTTCTTGAGTTACAACGATTTAAATTAGCTAGGAGTGAAAACACAATTGTCAGTTACGCTACTGTCTTCTAGGCATCATGTTTCTAATAGCCAGTGTCTATGAACATAAATAAAGTAATTACAACGCCGAACTATTTGTTGGAATCGGTATATTATATGCCAAACATCATTTTGTATTAAAATTCAGGAAGTAAATGGTAATACGCATACAGGATCTGAAAGCTCTCGCATCAAAATTTGGATGTGAACTTTTTTTTACCTGATATTTTTGAGAGAATATTTTTGTCATATTCTGTTGGTGCAAGCTCTAAGTTGTATTTTTGTATGATACATTTTTGGGTACCTAGTTACTTTAAGAAATTATGCCAGTATATTTTAAACTACACTTGCGTGGCGCATGAACTAAAATTTGGAGTTTAGAAAAGTCTGAACATTTGGTTTGGTCGCCTCGCTTCGCTAAGCGACCAAACTAAATTTTCAAGTTTCATTAGAAGCTTCAAATTGAACGCTTTTGAAAAACTTCGAATTTCTAAAAGTTTACAAATCGGGAGATGTATACTTAAAAGAAAATTTCCCTGTAGGTATTATTTATAATTGTTCTCATTTTTTAAGTTTTTGTTGTCCAAGTGAATTTGTTTATTTAATTGTATTATCTACTGATTCTAATGACCACTCTATTGGAAATTAGCGAAAATCTAATATTTTAATAAAAAATGTAAATAGGTAATAATTTTTTTATTACTACATGAATATTTTTCCTTTTTTAATTTCATTTCTTGTTGTCTAATTTTTTGGGAGTCTTTTTTTGTATGGTACCCAAAAATGTACCATACAAAACAGGAATGAAATGTATAGGGCCTCAAAATAGATTATTGCGGTGCTGTTTTCGTCGTCGGTTAAAATTATTATTATTCTAAATAAAATATCAATAATTTGTAAAATAATCCGGAAAGATTTAGTTACTTTTAGAAATTATGAATGAAATGAAAAAAGTCACCCTTACTGAAAATGGCTGACTACCTGGACCTCTTGGCGTTATAATCATTGGCCCGCACTCTTCCTTTTGAAATTATTTGGAAATTGAGTGGGGATGGGCTGCGACTCCATGATTACTGGCCGTGTCGGCCGGGTGCATACGACTCGGTAGCGCTAGCTGGCGCTAGCTCTGAGGAATCCGAATAGTGTAAAAAAACTTTAAAAATCCAAACTCGGGGGGCTAGCATCAACCTAGCCCCCCGAAAGTTCAAATCCCCGTGGTTTTCTTGTCTAAATGGCGCTAGCTCTAATTTTTGTGGCGCTAGCTAAGGCCGGTCTAGCGCAATCGCTTTTTTCAAAAAAATCGAACTTCGGGGGGCTAAGTTGACTGAGCCTATTTATACCCATCATCATTTTGTAAACCCTGTACTAAACATAAAAAAAACAGGGCAGCTTTCCGTTTAATTTTTTTCAATCTATTATTTATTTGTTGCATACATAAAAACTGGAATATTTGACCGAATATGAATTGAAATTCTCCCCAAAATTTGGGGTATTTACCCAAATTGGCAAAGGCCAAATTAATACACATTATTTTCATGGCAATAGCAGTTAGGGAAGATAATATTCCCATTTAAAAAATATCATTCAAAATCCCATGTTCCGTTTTATTCATATGTATGTCCGGCATATAAATATTCACAATGAGCTTATGAACATGAATTATTTTATTATTATATTTTTAAGAAATAATCTATAATTTTATAAAATAAAACACATAGTTTATTCGGCTGTCGAAACTGGAGTCTTAAAAGTAAAAATAATGTGTTATAATGACAAGAATAAGAATCATCAGTTTTGTAAATACCGAAAAATAACACAGGATCCGATAACGCTTTCTAACGAATTGAAAACAATACATAGCTTGTATGTATTATCAGCGTGTTTAAATAATACGAATCGACACTTTCCTTCGATCCGTCTTTTTTATACGCTTTTTTTTCATCTATTCCACGCGACGCGAGACCCTATCAGTTCATGCCAAGGAGCAATGCACAAATGGACAGCGAACTGCCGCTTTTCTCTCTGACTGTATTCGCCCCACTTGTGCTGTAAATTTGGTATCGGATGAGCTACTCTAAACTATGTGGGTCTTTCCAACACGGTCGACGTGTTACACTGCAATAATCCCCTTAAGGGGTTTCGTAAAAAGCGAAACTAGTCAAGTAAATAGAAACAAATAGTGAAACAAACCAAGTGTTTTTAATTTATCCTTTATTATTATTTCAAAATGTTTCACCAAGTGATAAATGAGAAAGTTATTCAAGAGATAGCTAGTGCTAGCAAGACAGTGGCGTACCTCACGGTTGTTTTTTTTACTACGTGATAACTTAAATCGTTATTACTCGGTGGAAAACACTCGTTGGGAGTTTCAAACTGAACGCTTTTCAAAAACAATGAATGCCTGAAAAGTTACCTAGTACACATCGGGTTATGTATGTACCTAATCAAAACATGGGTATCTTTTCGATGCTACAAAATTGTGATTAAGCTCCTTTTATTGCTATTCAATTGACTTTATTTTCATTCTAACACAATCTATCTCAATATCCTAATTCTACAATATACAGGGAGTTTTTCTTTAAAGTATACGTATTCCAGATTCACTTTATTTTCTTTAAATCTTTAGATATATGTTGATTTTACAGGAATTCAATTTGAAGCTCTAAGCGAGTGTTTTCCACTCCCAGGCTAAGCAGGAAATAAAATTTCGAGTTTAGAAAAGCCCCGTGGGCTTTTCTAAACTCGAAATTTTACTTAATGCGCCACGCGTATAGAACACTAAAATGTTGTTAAATTTATGTATATTTGAACCTTACTTGAAATCAGCGTTATATACGCGTGGCGCATGAAGTAAAATTTCGAGTTTAGAAAAGCCCAGAAAATTTGTCTCGGGTCGCTGCGCGACCCTCGACAAATTTTCACGGGGCTTTTCTAAACTCGAAATTTTACTTCATGCTTAGTCTGGGAGTGAAAAACACTCGTTTAAAGCCTTGAATTGAACTGTTTTTAAAAAACAAGGAATATCTAAAGATTTAAAGAAAATAAGCTAAATTTGGAAAACGTATACTTTAAAGAAAAACTCCCTGTATGTTATTATGTTGTATTCAACTTAAATATTATTAGGTTATTACTCATATTAAGTTTAAGATTCATTTCTTGCTTGATGAAGGAGCAACTCTCTAAGCAAACCTAAATATCTAATCCATGTTACATATCAAATATTTAGCTTAAATGTTTTGATAGTTGTTGCTTACATTATACGGCTCAGTCAACTTAGCCCCCCGAAGTACGACTTTGTTAAAAAAAAACTTGTCAGTTAGGCTACTGTTTTCTAGGCATTATCTTTGTAATAGCCAGTGTCTTTGAACATACATAAAGTAATTACAACGCCAGCATATTTCTTGGAAGCGGTATTTTATATGCCAATCATGATTTTGTATTGAAATTCAGCAAAGTAAATGGTAATACGCATACAGGAGCTGAAAGCTCTCACATCAACGTTTGGATGTGAACTTTTTTTTACCTGATATTTTAGAGAGAATATTTTTTTCATATTCTGCTGGCGCTAGCTCTAAGCAATCTTTGCCACCCAATTTGATTAAAAAAATCTCATTTCGGGGGGCTAGGGTTTAAAATGTTTTATAATCTTTTGGGGTTGTGGGGGTGGCGCTAGCTTTTAAATTGGTAGCGCTAGCCGGCGCTAGCTCTGAGGAATCCGAATACTGTAAGAAAACTTGAAAAATCCAAACTCGGGGGACTAGCATCAGCCTAGCCCCCCCGTAACTTTCTTGTCTAAACGGCGCTAGCTCTAATTTTTGTGGCGCTAGCTAGCGCTAGCTAAGGCCCGTCTAGCGCAACAGTTATTTTTTAAAAAGTCGAACTTCGGGGGGCTAAGTCGACTGAGCCGTATAAATAGAGGATTGCAATAACATTCAATTACAATTCATTTATTCCTTATTTACTTACTATCAAAATATGACTCATCATAAATCAGCCAAATTTGAAAAAAATATATTGGGCTCGGTGCAATGTTGAGCAAGAAGCTTGTTATTTGAAATGCATTATAATAACTACCTTATTATTATTATAGTTCTATTTTTTCTAAAATAATTAACGATGAATAAGCACGCAGTTAAACCCTACATTTTTTTAGACATTTGTCAAACAAATATTACCTGTGCTCAGTAAAAAATTGTTGATTTGTAACATTAATCTACGACAACGCCATATTGGTGTTATTCTTACTATTCTTATAGTTTTGATATCATTGATTCGTTGATGAAGTCGCAGTTGGTTCAAATAGGTCCGATTACTAGAAACTTTACAATTTACTTTAATAGTTTTATTGCGAGAAGTTTAATAGCATTTAACAACTGCTTTAACAATGAAAGATTTAAGACGAAATAATGATTTGAACAAGACTGATTGTTATTCGATTTCTTCTGGCTTATTAATCAGCTTAAAAAACTTTAAAAAATAATTTACGAATACCGACACTGTCAAATAATAAGGAAAGACAATATTAAAGGTATTGTCTAATCCCTAAGATTAGACATACATTTAATTATTAATTATTCTATTACGATTGCATCATTCGTTCAATAATGCAATCATAACACAACACAATTCCGGACAATTACCTGATGCCCCACTTACGCAAGAATGACAAGCGCCTGTCCGGCCGATCCACGGCAACAACTTCTGCAACTCAGCAACGGACTTGTGGACTTTGTGACCATCGGCGTCCCAAATCACCGGGCCAACGCTACCAGTCAGCACCAACACCAAATATAAATACCCGCGAGGAGGCCAACTGACCAGAGTTATTTCGACTCTCAAACCATTAACTACCATGTCATGTATTTAAGTTATTATGTCACAATATATACCTATTATAAATCCACTACTCTACCCTGAACTATTACATGGTCCTTCGAACAAAACAGCTAACTGGGTCAAGCCCGCACCAAGCCTAAGCGCCAGTTAGTTCCTATCAATCCGAAAGCTGGGTCTAGTACGCACCAAGCCAAAGCGCCAGCTTTCATTCCAATAAACTAAATCCAAATTAACTGGGTCAGCCCGCACCAAGCCTAAGCGCCAGTTAATTTTCCTACAAACCGAAAGCTGGGTCTAGCACGCACCAAGCCAAAGCGCCAGCCTTCAATCCAAAAATCAAAATTGACTGGGTCGAGCACGCACCAAGCCTAAGCGCCAGTTAATTTTTCTACGTCCAGAAAGCGACAGATTTAAATCAATCAACCAAAAGCGAATCTACGTCCAGAAAGCGACAGATTTCAATTAATCAACTAAAAGCGAATCTACGTCCAGAGAGCGACAGATTTCAATTAATCAACCAAAAGCGAATCTACGTCCAGAGAGCGACAGATTTCAATTTCAATCAACCAAAAGCGAATCTACGCCCAGAAAGCGACAGATTTCAATTAATCAACCAAAAGCGAATCTACGTCCAGAGAGCGACAGACTTCAATTTCAATCAACCAAAAGCGAATCTACGTCCAGAGAGCGACAGATTTCAATTTCAATCAACCAAAAGCGAATCTACGTCCAGAAAGCGATAGATTTAAATTAATCAACCAAAAGCGAATCTACGTCCAGAAAGCGACAGATTTCAATTAATCAACCAAAAGCGAATCTACGTCCAGAGAGCGACAGATTTCAATTAATCAACCTAAAACGAATCTACGTCCAGAAAGCGACAGATTTCAATTTCAATCAACCAAAAGCGAATCTACGTCCAGAAAGCGACAGATTTTTTTTAATTTTTCTACGAATCGAAAGACCGCACCCCATTGACCGCCAAAATGGAACGTGCCAACGAACTCGCAAAAGACCAAGAAGAATTGGGCCAGAAAATTAGTCAACTGGGCACCAATATCAAGAAAGATTCGGATTCGAGAAAATCAAAAAATTACTTCATCAAACGTCTAGAGACATTGGAAAATCTCTGGGGTGTAGTTCAGAACAACGACGATCTCCTAAAAAAATGCAACGTCTCCAAAGAACACACATATTTCACAACCAGATATTTTCAACAAATCGAAACAATATACAATGAAACGAAAAATTACATAATCAGAAATGCAAAAAGTCTACATATGTGGGATGATGACACCGATTCATCTGACGACCACAAAAAAGAAACGGATACGAAAACTCCGTCTCTAACGGAGCAGCAAATTCGATTGCAAAAGCAACAAGAAAAATTCAATCGTCTCACGAGAACAATGAATACCATCATCGAAGAAAAGAGCCAAGAGAAACCAAAACAACGATACCAATCCCTACTGGAACGACTACAAAAGCAATGGGACAGTGCGCAAGAACTACATGAAGAAATAATGGGGCATGAGCAGGCCTACACAGACGACTACTTTGTGAACAACGAGTTTGAAATATTAGAAACCAACATCGACGCATATTCAGAAATTCTCCAAAACAAAATGCGCGAAATGCCAGCAGCACATGTAATACATTTGCCGAAAATCGAATTATCGACATTCTCGGGCAGCTACGAGAAGTGGACATCGTTCAAAGATTTATTCAGCAAAACAATAATTAACAACATTGCCCTAAGCAAGACTGAAAAGTTACAATACTTGAAGTCATACATAAAAGGTGAAGCCGCAGCACTGATTCAACATCTAACCATCTCCGAAGACAATTTCGAAGCAGCCTGGCAGATCCTAGACGAACGATACGAAAATAAACGATTACTAGTATCCAAATTACTAAAAAGAATTCTGCATCTCCCGCAAATACAATACGAATCCGCAGAAAACCTGAAACGGATGCACGATCATATAAAAAAAAGCATTTCCGCACTATCAGCAGTAAAGCTAGATGTCAACGCAATGGGACCAATGATCATCGAAATCATGCACGAAAGATGGGACCCAGAAACAAGAAGATTATATGATCAAGGTTTAAAAAATCCAAACGAAATTCAATCGTTGGGATCAGTATTGCTATTCCTAAGACAGAGGTTCCAGTCGCTAAAACATTCTAACAACAGAGACAAGCACTCAAAAGTTGTATCTCAACATCTATCAAGATACCAGGGGCAAAATAACGCGAACAACTAAAAACGTGAGCCAATACACCACAATAACAGGTGTATATTTTGCTCTGAATCACATTCTATTATGGAATGTGATAGATTTAAAAACCTATCCGCAAAAGAACGGAATGCGGAGATTAGACAGAGACGTCTATGCACAAACTGCCTCAGAGATCATCCGATATCACAGTGCAGGAGTAACAGAGTATGCTGGCAATGCAAAGGGTTCCATCACACATTGCTGCATTGGGATAGGCCACAAAACAAATAGGCCACAAAACAACACAGCATCCCGGCAAACAGTTCAACAACCCACTGATAGACGACAAAACAGCTACAACGCAAGAACTGCATGTGCAGTAACTGCAGATAAACAAAGTGATACTAAGATACCTGTATTGGCTACTGCCATTGTACAAGCAAGAGCTGCAAATGGCGAAAACAAATCTTTATTTAAATTAGTGAATCATTTCGTGTTTTCTATATTAGTGAACATGCAGTATAAAAAAATACTTATTCCATTAGGAGTCAGAAAGCATGAAAATAAAACACTAGTACAATAAAATATCGATTATAATTGCGAAATATTAATTTTACGAGAATAAATGCTAACGACGCGAGCCGATTTTGTTAACTATGATTGAAAAAAGAAAAGAAAAACAAACGCGAAGCCGCGCAGCGTTCACCGGCCCAGGGGAAAACGCTAGCCGCATGCTGCTCGCCCCTCCAATAATTGTGCAGATGAGTGTACAACGCGTTCAACTAAGAGAAGATCCGCAAGGCGGCGGTATTTTACGATCTTATTTTTCAAGATTTTTATTTTAACCTGACCCGGGCATGAGCTATCGCATTCTTATGAAATGTTCATATTATATTCCTTATAGTATAAACTAGTATGATATGGGAATATTTTTTTTAATTTTGAAAAATTTAACATTATTTTTTTCATACCTCTGATAGCAAATTGTTTAAAAAAAAAAAGTACTTCGATATTTTACTAGATAATTGGGCTTAATATACGCTGTCAAAATTTCAACTTTATAGGACCTTTAGTTTTTAAATAAACCTAACATTAAATTTCAGACCACTGTTATATTCCCCTTAATATTAATAAAGTGTAAAATATGTATCCCATAAAATCCCACGCTGATCGCAGTTCCCCAAAACACACCCCACAGTTTTAATTTACCCCCATTTTTTGGGAGAAAAACCCCTAATCTGGCAACACTGGATTTGATTATAGTAACATTTTTTTCTTTAATATCATTATCATCATAATTTGGCTTGTTTATTTTTTATAGACCAATGAAATCTATTAATTTAAAGGCACAAAAACTAATTACTAATATCACTGACAATTATAAATATCACTTAATGATGTTTACAATTTCATTTCTGTTCCAGAATTGTACTAATGTTCTCACCACTTAATAAAGTTTGTTTACTAATATCAATTACTTCTAAACATACAATTAAATTCATCTCTGCCCTATGTAATATTTGCTGTCATTGATTTTAAAGAAAAGCACAAAATAAATTCGAAAACCAAATGTTGATAAATATTTAACTTGTTATTTAAGAGAAAGTCCTTTTTTTCCATTCAAATCCCTTATCAATAATATACCTCTAATGATGCATGAGAGAGAAGCCGGGGCCGAACTTTGCCCTCTTATTTCGACGTAATGTTGTGTTTACATGGAATAGATAATAAATACAAATAACATTCCATTCCTGCACCTCACAAGAAAGCTTTCAGGTCATGTTGATGCACTTAAAAAATTGAATAATGGTTAACTTTTACCTTTTGATACTCGAATGGAGAAATATCTTATTTTCAATTTGAAAGAGAATGTTTCATTCATGTTTCTAAGCCCACGTCAACTAATTTTGTATTAATCCAAGTGCTATTAATAGAAAATTTGTTGACTCGTTTAAAGATTTTACTAAGCAAACCTTTATTGTTGGTGGGAATTTTAAAAAGTTTTTGAATATTCATTCAAAAACATATTAGAATATTTGATTTACTCTAATTTTCTAATTATTTCAATATTTGAACATTCCAATATTTCAAAGGTTTGAATATTCGTATTTAAATATGTTTAAGAATGAACATTCCAACACTTCAATTTTAAAAATTGCCCGCATTAATAAAAACATGTATGCATATTTTATTTTAATCGTGTGATGGATTAGGAATAATTAGGTATGCTTTTTAACTTCATGTTAAATCAGTGTTTTACACGCCTGGCGCATAAAGTAAATATTTCAAGTTTAGAGAAGCCTAATTTGGATTGGTCGCTCCGCTTCGCTTCGTGACCAATCCAAATTTTTAGACTTTTCTAAACTCGAAATATTTACTTTATGCTTAATCAAGAAGTGGAAAACCATTGCTAGAAAACTATTAAAACCCTTAATGACAGCACCAAGTTCTTAATAAAAATGAACAAGATAATTAATGAAACTCATAAAGATTATGAAAATAACTACAGCTCATGTTTATTTTCAATTTTCTTTAACAAATCAGTATTTTCATTAAAGGTTCTAACAGCTGTCTAACCAGTGTTTTCCACTCCTTGTTTAAGCATGAAGTAAAATTTCGAGTTTAGAAAAGCCTGAAAATTTGGTTTGGTCGCTCCGCTTCGCTACACGACCAAACCAAATTTTCAGGCTTTTCTAAACTCGAAATTTTACTTCATGCACCATGCATATAAAACACTTATTTCAAATGAAGTTTAAATATACTATTTAGGCTGAGAATTTCTCAAATTTTAGTATTCAAAAACATATTCAAATATTTGAACTAATCAAATATTACATATTCATTCAAAAACAATTCAAATACTCGAATTATTTGAATATTTAAATATTCGAAAACTCAAATACGGTAAATCATTGAAATATTCATATTAGAATATTCGATTGTATGAATTATTCGTATGCGAATAATAAAGTTAAAATTCTTTTATTAAAAAAAACAAACTAGTTAACAAAAACTATACAGAGATATTTTTATTTAAGTATACACATTTATTTATTTATATCAAATCTACGCAAGGCCGTAGCCAGAAAAACATTTCGGAGGGGGGTTATGAAAATTTCGAGGGGGGGGGGGAGGGGTTAATGGTAAAAATATTGTTTTTGCTCTTACAGAGCCACTTTTACATACAAAAATGTAACATTTAGAACATTTCGGGGGAGTGCGGGGGGTGAACCCCTATATCCTCTCCCCCTGGCTACGGCCTTGAATCTAAGTTTGAATCTAAGTTTATTTATATCAAGGATATAAAAAATAAACTCAATTCTATGCAAATATAAGATCAATATCCCGATATATATATATATATATATATATATATATATATATATATATATATATATATATATATATATATATTTCAGACTTATCTAAGCTCGAAATTTTACTTTATGTGCCGCACCACATGGATAAAACACCGATTTAGAGTGAAGTCCTTAATATACTGCTTTAGTTTGATCTCATATTAATAAATTTTAGAAATGATTATTTCTAATTATAGTAAATTTAATTTTGTTTCACTGATTAAATTTACCATAATTAGATTTAAGATTGTTGATAAGAGATTAATTAAGAATTTAATTGAATATAAAAATAAAATCTTTATTTCATCAAAAAAATGTTGTCTTAAAATTCAAGAGACTGGAGCAATTTGCATTGTATACTTAAAAAAAACGGTTCAGCCTTATTTAAAGATTTTCGAAAATCATTTTAGGAATTTTCTATGCACTTGCATTAAGCACAGTTCATTTTGAGAGTCAACAAAGCATAAATAACAAGCCAAAAATTACTTGATAGTCTTTTTCTATATCGTTTGCTTAATTTTTTTGTCAAAACAAAAATGATGTATTCACAGCCATAAAAATAAAAATATTTATACCGTTCCAAAAATATATTTACATTAAACTAAACCTTGAACTGTAACACATTTCGCATTGTGAAATAAATTGAATCAAACTGTCACAGATTCTAGCACGAGCACAAACAAATTCTTTGTATTTATTTACAATAGTTACTTACCGAAACCTAGGAAACACATAAAAAACAAAGCGACGAACCGATGAAGCTGGGGCCTCGGTTCACTGTTATTCTCACTATCCTGCGTCGAGACCGTGTTGGTCTCTTGAATATTTCCACCCCCATCCATTTTTTTCCCTTTTATACTTTCAACAATAATTGAACCAGAGAACTATTTTCCGCACAATCCTGGCGCACACTGGATCAAAGCATCTTACAGTTTACCTTTGTTGGTTAAGTGTCCTGTCAAACTCAGCTGTTTGAGTAAATACACTTCGGGTATTTATCTTTTTTGGGGATGGACGCTGATTAGTGAACACACAATTGATTATGGTGGTAAATAAGGAAGCTAAGTGTGGTTCCTTTGTGAGTTAATTCATTACGATTTATTCGACGTCACAACAATTCGAATGTGTCAACAATTAACCGCGGTCATTAAGCTGTGTTGCCGGATTATCGTTGCGCGAAAGTAAAATGAATTTGAGCAAAAATCCATGATTTTGAGTTGGATTATGATTTTAAAAAAGTATACACAAAAATGGACAATGAATATGCTAGAAAACGAAACCTATTCCTCATTATTTTATTTACGTTGTAAGAACTTTATTATTTTCATATTTTATAAAATGCTAGCGTATAACATAGGCAACCCAATTTACATGCAGGTATATTTTCTTTCAAGTACACATATGCAGAAACAAACCCCATGCATACCTATATACACTGTAATAGTATGTTTCAGTAGGAGTCTAGAAAAAGGGATTTTTCCGTGTGCGCGTGACACGGGAAGTCATGCAAGCACGGAAAAATCCATTTCTGGACGTGTAATCAACGCTATTTTTTATTATACTTATCTAAAAACTTAAAGTATTTTTTTATTTTCAAACTAGTAATTTTTATGGCAGTGAAAAAATACAACTAATTCGAAAGAAAATGAAATTGAATACCAGTTTTACGAAATTTGATCGAGTTAGCACTTTCTTTTAAAGCCAAACATCTTTTTATCGTGGCGAATCAACACCATTAGGTGTACGATTGTGCGGATTTGGCTTTTTCAGAAAAATAAAATAAAACCCAGCAAACCTAATTATATAATATATACGTAATATTTATGTAATATCTTAGATATATTATATAATATCTGGAGCAATCGAGAGCAAATGGATGTATAAATGTCCGCTATTTTTTGGTATAAAAATTTATGTATATATTATGTAATATTTTTTATATAATCTTGCTGTAATATATCTATAATTTTGCTGTAATTTATCTATACTTTTTCTGTAATTTATCTATCTTTTTTCTGTAATTTATCTATAATTTTTCTGTAATATATCTATAATTTTTCTGTAATATATCTATAGTTCTTCTATAATATAACTATAGGTTTTCTGTAATTTATCTATATTTATTCTGTAATTTATCTATATTTATCCTGTAATTTATCTACCTATACTTTTTCTGTAATTTATCTATACTTGTTCTGTAATGCATCTATAATTAATTAATATATATATATATATATATATATATATATATATATATATATATATACAGGGTGTTTACGCTAAACCGTTCATTAAAAGTTTATGGGGTTGCCGTTGCAAATATTTTTTTTTCTTGAAAACTATAAGAGATAAGTGTACGTATGTTCGAATAAAATATGTTGCAATTTAAACGAGGAACCCAAAATTTTACTAATATATAGGGTGTTCTATTTAAAATAACAAACTTGATGCTACTTCCCGTAGAACCGGAAGTGATATAAAGTTGAAAATATTTCACATGAGAACTTAGCCATATGACAAGGATTTTTTTTAAATTTTTAGTGCAACGGCAACCCCATAAACTTTTAACGAACGGTTTAGCGTAGACACCCTGTATACATAGGAATAATTAAAATAAAACTACATATTTAATAAATTTTGTTTATTTAGAACAAAAAATATACAAAAAAACATACAAGCATATAAAACAATCACTTTTAATATCAAACTAATCCTAAAATACAAAGTTCAGTAGAACCTCGTTATACCGGGATGGCTTTTGGCTATACCTAGCACGATATAAGGAAAACACGGTATATCCGAACCTGTATATTCGGATATACCGTGTTTTCCTTATATCGTGCTATACTTGATGAGGCTGAAATATATTTCCAGCAAGACGGCGCTCTTCCTCACTATGTTCTTCCAGTTCGGCAATGGCTAGACGACGAATTTTCAGATAAATGGATTGGGCGAAGAGAGCTTATAGAATGGCCTGCTAGATCTCCTGACTTGTCGCCATTAGACTTTTTTCTATGGGGCTATTTAAAATCTATTGTGTTCACTCCCCAACCTGAAAGTTTAGATGAACTTCGTCAACGCATCACCGAAAGCTGCCATGATCTCCCACAACATGTTTTTGAAAATGTCCGGCAGGAATTTGAACATCGCCTATATCATTGTTTGGCCAATAACGGGCAACATTTTGAACACTTAATAAAATAAAAAGTGATATCTTCGTGTGTTTTTTTTTCTATCTGAACAAATTAAGATAAATAAAGATTTTTCTAATTTTTCCGTAAACAAACCGACCGATTTTAAAAATTCAAACGTCAAAATAAAGCACTTTGAAAAACCTTTCAAACAAGCTATTACTTGATACCCCTTGTCATTTAAAATTTTTAAGGGGATGACCCCGGGGGGCAGAGGGTAAAAGGGGGTGAAGTCGTTTTTGGTTCAAAAGTTGTCCCCCTTGGGAAATCTTAGGACGTGTCTCGGCGTTTTTTCTTTTAATCAGTGGTTTTCCATAAATCCGCGTTGGGAAGTTTTCAAATGAACACCCTGTATGTAATTTGTATAATAGTCACATACACACACACGCATATATATATATATATATATATATATATATATATATATATATATATATATATATATATATATATATACAGGGTGAGTCGGGAGGAGCGCACCGAACTCTAGGAGTGTATTATACACGTGAAAATAATGTAAAAAAACTCATTTCTTCTTATCCGATTTTTATTTGTTTTCAAGTTATAGCATATTAACAAATAAACAAGTTATTATACAAAATCATTTTCTTAATCATAGCGTTCTTTCAACAAATGTTCAAAAATACCGCCATTGACTTTTAAACATTTTCTGCTTCGTCTACGAAGAGCTGCAGTATTCTGCTGCAGTATTCTCAATTCGTCTAATTAGTGATTCCCGTGTGTCCACTTTTATTTTGTAGACTTCATTTTTCATCCAGCCCCATAAACAAAAATGTAGTGGTGTGAGGTCTGGAGATCTTGCAGGCCAATTAATAGGACCTCCACGACCAATCCAACGCCCTGGAAAACGTTCGTCCAAATGTTGCTTGACTTGACGAGCGACATGTGCAGGAGCTCCATCGTGCTGATAGTACATCTGCATTCTAATATTTATAGGAACATCTTCTAGCAGGCCTTGTAATTCATTTTGGTAGTTGCCTCCTGTGAGACGATTCTCCAAAATGAAAGGGCCGATTAAATAACTGTCAACCATACCACACCACACGTTTACAGAAAACCGATGTTGAAAATTGCTTTCGACTGTTGCGTGGGGATTTTCATCAGACCATACATGAGAGTTACGAGTGTTGTTAATGTCATCACGGGTAAATGTAGCTTCATCCGTAAAGAGTATACTCGATACATTACGATGATTATTATTTATCCACCGACAAAATTCCGTACGGTTAGCGTAATCCCCTGGTTGTAGGTGCTGTACTCTCTGAACGTGATAAGGATATAAGCCTTGCTCGTGTAGCGTGTTTATCACTCTTTTTTGTGGAATTGCCAATTGAGTGGCAATTCTCCGTGAGCTAGTAGTTGCATCTTCTTCTACTAGATGCAGAATATTTTCTACTTCTACAAAACCTTGTCGAGCAGCGCGCTCATATGTTATGTTAGCACTGGGAAGCTTACTAGTCTCGCACAATTTGTTGAAAACTCTAATAAATATTTTTTTATCAGGATGTCTTTGGTGTGGAAAACGTTCACGATATTCTTTAACAGCAGCTGTAGCATTTCCATTACAGAAACCATATACAAACACCATATTTGCATATTCTAAATTTGAATAAGTATGTGGCATTTTGCAACACTAACAATCACATTAATTCGAACTTAAACGTTCAGTTACTGTTCACCGTACACTGACAGTTCATCAAAACGTCAGAATTATCAAATGTTTATAAGCCTCGAACATGGCATACTTTGATAATGTTAAAATTCAGATAGAAGTGGAAAGCTAGATGAACATTTTTAATTACGCCATAACTTGAAAACTCATTTTGCTTCTACAGTTAGTGTCGATGGTTTAAACTAAAAACCGACACTAACTGTAGAAGCAAAATGAGATCAATGCCCTTATCAATGCAGTAGCATTTATAAATACTGACGTCAATACCGGCTTATGGTTAGCGAAGTCAGTATATATACAACTTCTACATATCAAGTGAGTGTGTATGGGATGATGGATGTGGCGGCCTGAGGAGCTCATAAAAAGAGCGAAACGATCGTCGTCGTCTTCTGTCCTCCTTGCACACTCACTTGATAAAAAAATATCTTCTACATCATGACCTAATGCGCTGTTATTTCTTATTTGGTATATATATATATATATATATATATATATATATATATATATATATATATATACATATATATACAGCGTGTAAACGAACTACATACTCTCTACCACACAAGGGGCAGCGTTTCAATAAACAATACCTGCATTTGAAATTACCATACCTTTAGTAGATAGCTCACAAATAATTATTAAAAATAATTAATAATATAGGCCACATGTTTGTGGTATCTGGTATACGCGCACATTGCGTATTTTAAGAGAGATTCCACATAGACTGGTAGTTTTTAAACGATTTGGATATCGAATTACACCATCCAGAGAAAAGTGGGTCAGATTGTGAAGAATTATGTCTATGTTATCGTTTTCATAAGTACCCATTGCTGACTAAATTCCGAATATTTTATAAACGTGTTAATGAAATTCAACATTTTTCCTTATTAGGTTCACACTTCACTTTATCTCCACTCTTATTGAAATGTTTAGATAAGAGCGGTGAGGGTGGATGATTATTAAACATAAAAATAGTTTGCTGTTTAGTCTATGGTGAAACTTACTCCATGAAACATCTACATTTTGTAACATGGCGCGATACGTTTATTCAAACATTGAATTGGCAGACATGTTTCTTATTTACGGTGAAACTCGGTGTAATTCCGCGGAAGCTGTAAGAATTTATCAAGAGCGATTTCCTGAACGACACTTACCACCGCCAAACCGATTTAGAAATTTATTACAAAGGGCACGTGACACTGGAAGTTTGCAGCCCATCGCCGGAGGTGGTGACCGTCCAATGCGATATTTGCGAGCGGAAGATGAAATTTTGAATCTGTTGGAAGCGGATCCTGGTTTAAGTACCCGTATTATCGCCGCTTAGCTAAATGCATCGCACACATTTGTCAGCAGTGTTATACGAGACAATAATTTTTATCCGTATCACTACCAGCGTGTACAACATCTTCAACCCCATGATTTTCCCAAAAGAATTGCATTTTATCAATGGATTTTGGCACAAAATGTTCAAAATCCTAACTTTACCAAAGACATTTTAGTGACCGACGAATCGTGCTTTACGCGTAATGGAAGTTTTAATTTCCATAATATGCATGTTTATGCAATAGAAAATCCTCGTGTTACGCATAGAACTCATTTCCACCATCGCTTAATCCCTTAATATCTGGGCAGGTATTTTAAATGATCAATTAATTGGGCCATTTATGTTCCCATTTAATTTGAATGGAGAACGATATTTACGATTTTTGCAAGATGACCTTTTAGATCTTCTAGAAAATGTACCCTTAGCGGCTCTTAGAAGAATGTGGTATTTACAAGATGGTGCGCCAGCTCACTATGAAAGGCGCGTTAGAAGATATTTGGATGATGAGTTTCCAGGACGTTGGGTTGGTCGTGGAGGCCCGGTACCATGGCCTCCAAGAAGTCCGGATTTAAACCCCTTAGATTTTTTTCTTTGGGGATACTTTAAATGTGAAGTCTACACTACGGAAATTGACAATGCTGAAATGCTGATACAACGAGTAAACGCCGCGGCTAATACCATTCGTGAAAAACCTCGTGAAATGTTTGCTACTGTTCGTGCAAATTGGATACGTAGAGCCCAAATGTGCATTGAGTGCGGCGGACGTCAATTTGAACACTTATTGTGATTTTTTTTATACGTGACCCAGTTTCATCTAGTAATTCTAGACAGTGTGTGTGTGTGTGTAGTGCGTGCTAAGTGATTTATACGTCTCGCAGTAGTAACAGTAAATAAACAATACCACAAATGAGTGACCTAGTTTCATCTAGTCATTCGAGACAGCGTGCGTGTTTAGTGCGAAGTGATTTATGCGCCTCGCAGTAGTAAAAGTAAATAAAAAATACAACAACTTACGCATCCACGAAAAATATCATGAACACAGGTAACCAGAGGTTCTCAAAAAGTAAAAAATGCATGAAAAATTATGAAAAATCCAATATTTTTTTTCCGATTTTATTTTTGCTGCAATTGGTGTCAAAATATTTTGTGTATACGCCCTTAAGAGGATGTACATTAGTTCGATTACACGCTGTATATATATATACAGGGTGTCCCATTAGTGCGGTCTCGGAAGATATCTCAGCTCTCGTTAAAGATAGAAAAAAAATGTTTTCACGAAATTTACTTGATTTTAAGAGCTGCATAACCTAAAATTATTTTCAAATATACAGGGTGTCCCATTATTCTATACTTAATACCAACTTTGTTATTTTAAATGGAACACCCTATATATTATTTTTTTATTTGATCCGCCTTTAAATAACCTACACAAAGATATATCATTATTGGCACTTTAGGTAATTCGTTACTTAAAAAAAAAAATATTTTTTGAAAATTTTGCCAGTTTTAGTACTTTACTTAAAAATTCACTGTGTTCGTATTTTTTAAGATACCAGTCTGAAATTTTACACACATATGCAGCTCTATCCATTGACTATAACACATTTTAATATTACTTATAAAACCTAGTAAAAAACTACCCTCGAATATTTAATATTTAAAATGTACATTACTTCATTTTTTTAAATGGGACATCCTATATTTTTTTATTTTATCAAATCCGCAATAAAAAATGCTTTATTTCTTGTATAACATACCCTATATCTATTTTCATTAGTTTTGGAGATATTAACATTTTTCTGTCAAATATGGGAAATTAGGTCACAATCAGCATTAAATTAGTCTTTAAAGGTTGTCTAACTTTAATGGTATTTAGATATTTCAGTTTTACTTTACTTTATTTATTTATGACATATTATAATTACATTTATAATATCAAAGTAAACAATATAAACAAATTTTGTCATTTTTTAATATATCATGAATGCAATAAAGGAGGCCATGAAAAACAATTGATAAAGTAAACAAACGTATTTATTTGACATACAGATAAATAAAGTGCTGTTAACACTATTATTAATATTATTGAATTTTTGATAACGCAATAATGAATTTTTCAAACGAAGAATTAATAAAAATGACATACGTTTTGGGTGCAAGTGAAGAAAATTGTTTTCTTGCAAGTCGAATATATGCACAAAAGTATCCAAATGCGGAACGGCATCCTAATGCAGCAGCGTTTGTGAGATTGAAGAACCGATTTGAAAGCACAGGAAGTATCATGTACCCTCTAAAATTAAAGAGAAAGAAAAGGACAACGAATGAAGAGAATGAACATTTGGTAATTCAGTCCATTGTTGAGAACCCTCAAATTTCTTCCCGCCAGTTAGAAAAACAACTTGATATTCCCAAATCAACAATAAACAAAATAACAAAGAGATTAAAATTTCATCCCTATCACGTTCAGTTGGTGCAGGAATTAGGTGAGAATGATTTTTTAAAAAGATTGGATTTTTGTAATTGGGCGTTACAAAAACATCAAGTTGAACCGAACTTTTTTAACAATATTTTGTTTACCGACGAAACGATATTCCATAGAAATGGTTTCGTTAATAGACATAATTATCATTATTACGATGACCATAACCCGAACCATATTGTTTGTATAGACCATCAACATAAATGGTCTCTTAATGTTTGGGCTGGAATTATTGGGAATAGGATTATTGGTCCGTATTTCTTTAATGGAAATGTTACTGGTGATACGTTTTTAAATTTTCTTCAAAATCAGTTCGAAACTTGGTTGGATGAATTGCCGTTAAGAACGTTACAAAATGCATGGTTACAATTAGATGGCGCACCACCACACTATAGTCGACAAGTTAAACAATATTTAGACCAAACTTTTCCTAACAAATGGATTGGAAGAGGAGGACCAATTCCATGGCCAGCGAGGTCACCCGATTTAACAAAACTGGACATTTTTTTATGGGGTGTTGTGAAGGAAGAAGTTTATAAAATACCTGCAACAACACAAGAGGATATGAAAAATAGAATTAGTAATGTTATGCGTGCCATTACTGTAGACAATTTAGTAAGTGTCAATCAAAGCTTCATACGGAGGCTTCAAGTGTGCCAAAACCAAAATGGAGGCCATATCGAACACTTAATATAATTATCAAATTCATTATATGCTAATCTGTTAATATTAATACGGTTTACTTGTTTCCATTGTCGTTATATTGTTTACTTTGATATTATAAATGTAATTATATTATGTCATAAATAAATGATTTGAAGTAAAACTGAAATATCTAAATACCATTAAAGTTAGACGTCCATTAGAGATTAATTAAATGCTGATTGTGGCCTAATTTCCCATATATGACAGGAAAATGTTAATATCTCAAAAACTAATAAAAATAGATATAGGGTATGTTATACAAAAAATAAAGCATTTTTCATTGCGGATCTGATAAAGTAAAGAAATATAGGGTGTCCCATTTAAGAAAATGAAGTTATGTACATTTTAAATATTAAATATTAGAAGGTAGTTTTTTATTAGGTTTTATAAGTAATATTATAATGTGTTATAGTCAATGGATAGAGCATTCTTTACTGCATATTTTACTGTGTAAAATTACAGACTGATATCTTAAAAAATAAGGACACAGTGAATTTTTAAGTAAAGTACTAAAACTGCCAACATTTTCAAAAAATATTTTTTTCTGAAGTAACAAATAACCTAAAGTACCAATAATGATATATCTTTGTGTAGGTTATTTAAAGGCGGATCAAATAAAAAAATAATATATAGGGTGTTCCATTTAAAATAACAAAGTTGGTATTAAGTATGGAATAATGGGACACCCTGTATATTTGAAAATAATTTTAGGTTATGCAGCTCTTAAAATCAAGCAAATTTGGTGAAAACATTTTTTTCTATCTTTAACGAGAGCTAAGATATCTTCCGAGACCGCACTAATGGGACACCCTGTATATATATAGAGCGCAAATAAATCAACCAACGCGAGAAAGCAGCCCAAAAAACTCAAGCCAGTTATATATATATATATGTATATATATATATACATATATATATATATATATATATATATATATATATATATATATATACAGGGTGTCCCCGAATGGTCTGTACAACGCTCTACCACATATTCTCTGAAACAAAATAAGACGATTTAACTAAACTTATTTCTATCCAAAAGTGATTCCTAAGCCATCTACGAGGCCTCAAAGATATTTTTTTTTCATTATTTTTCAAATATTTTTATTTTGGATTTAGGTAAGAAAACCTAATTTGGCACATTTAATTACATTGATACCATGCACTTTTTGCGATATGTTTCTTTATCCTACGTTTAAAGTAAGTGGTCAAACTAGGACCATCGACTTCTTAAGATACCTAAATATTTTTATTCAACAGGTCTAATCATAGGGAATACTTTTTTTCTGCAAGATCATTCAATTTTACGTATTTTTTGTCTCTTATAACATTTTGCTATTTTCCCCACAAAAAAAATATTTTTATTTGTCAAAAATAAGTAATAAAATTATGAACAATATTTTGCTTCTCAAAACAATTAACAAAGTAGAAATAAAGATAGGTACCTAACAATAAACACAAATTTATTAGTTTCACAACAAATGTTCAAACTGATTGCCATTTTCAGCAATACAACAATTTACACGTCGCAAAAATTAAAATGGACACGTTGTAAAACACCAACATTGTTTTTAACTGTTTGAAACGCATTCTGTATTCGCGCCCATAATTCGTCGTGCGTATTTATGGGCTTACCATAAACAATAGATTTAATAGTCCACACAAAAATAGTCCATTGGGGTGATATCCGGGGAACGTGGAGGCCAAGGCACTGGTGCGTCATTGCCTCTCCCAATCCATTTACCGGGATACTTTTGGTTTAAAAAAGTACGCACTGGTAAAGTGAAATGAGGTGGTGCATAAACCATATATCACGCCTAAGTAAAAGCGGCACATCCTCCAGTAAGACTGGCAATTCCTGAAGATGTTGTAAGTACTGTTCTCCGTTTAAATTTTGTGGTAAAATTACTGGTCTTACAATAATATCATTTACTATACCGGCCCAAACATTTATTTTAAATTGCCGTTGGAAATGCATGGTTTTAGTTGCATGTGGATTATCTTCGGAATAAACATGCTTATTTTTAAGATTTGTTATACCTCTTCGGGTAAAACACGCTTCGTCTGTAAACAAAATTGTCTTGGCGAAATTCAAATTGTCAATTTGGTTATTAACAATAAATTGGCAAAACTGAAGTCGCTTATCGTGATCCTGAGGCATTAGCTCTTGAACTTTTTGAATGTGATATGGGTATAGCAGTTGCTCTTTATACACCTTATGCACAACATTTTTAGATACGCCTAGTTCAGCACCTAAACGCCGGGTACTTTTAGATGGATCTTCATCTATCCGTTCTAAAATCTCTTCTTCAACATCCACAGTTCGTACAGTGCGTCTTCTACCACAATCCCTCGCAGAGTATTCTAAGCGGCCAGTTTCTCGAAGTCGCCTTTCTACGGAAGCAAATGTTTGATGGTTTGGTATTCGGCGATTTGGAAATCTTTCACTGTACACTCTTACACATTTGCGGCCATTACCTTCACAAAACCAAAAAACTAAAACAATATCAGTTAATTCATTCATTGAGTACATGACTGACGTTGTCACAAAATCACCGATAACTGAATTTCACAGGTGTCTCAATTTCTATTTTTGTAAATAAAGAATCAGTTTTTTTTAGAATTTAATTTCTTTGTTGTTTTGACAAATAAAAATATTTTTTTTGTGGGGAAAATAGCAAAATTTTATAAGAGACAAAAAAATACGTAAAATTGAATGATCTTGCAGAAAAAAGTATTCCTTATGATTTGACCTGTTGAATAAAAAGATTTAGGTATCTTAAGAAGTCGATGGTCCTAGTTTGACCACTTACTTTAAACGTAGGATAAAGAAACATATCGCAAAAAGTGCATGGTATCAATGTAATGTGCCAAATTAGGTTTTCTTACATAATTCCAAAATAAAAATATTTGAAAAATAATGAAAAAAAATAATATCTTTGAGGCCTCGTAGATGGCTTAGGAACCACTTTTGGATAGAGATAAGTTTAGTTAAATCGTCTTATTTTGTTTCAGAGAATATGTGGTAGAGCGTTGTACAGACCATTCGGGGACACCCTGTATATATATATATATATATATATACACATATATACAGGGTGAGTTTTTTCGATGTTCTCTATGGGGATCTCGGAAACTATAAGAGATAGAAAAACGGTTAAATGGGGAAAGAAGTGTAGTTTTATAGGATGAATAAAATGACACTTTCAAAATATTTGAAAAAGTCAAGGGTAACTAGATATTTTGAATAAAGTAAAATGTGTCAATTTTTTGATATCAATATATCTCTATTATTATCATAGATAGAAAAAAACTCAAAAAGGACAAAGTTGTAGAAAATTTTACACAGATTAATAACAAAAAATCAAAAAAAAATGTCGCCCATATTTTGGGAGATATGACACAAACTTATCTTTTTTTAAATGTAATCAATAGTTGGCTATGGCCTCATTGGAAAGGTTATTTTTTTCCCTTTAATCCGATATAACATATGCCATAGTTATTTTTAAAATAAAATAAGTTATAGTCGTTTTAATTTTGCCATACCCCAAAAAATAGTTAGCCATGAAAAAGACAAAAGTAGAACAATTGCGGTTGTTTATAGCAACGAAATCAATATTTAATTTTTTATCTTTCTTTAGATTTGTCAAAAGCAACATAAAGTAAAATAATTCCAAAATTATCAAAATAATAATAGAAGAAAATTTTAAATATTACATAAGATGCTCAAAAAGTCCACCATTATTATTATGGCATAAAGTACATCTTTTTAAAATCGAATTTGTGACTTTTTTGACTTTTCTTCTGTCAATAGAATTAAATGTTTCAAGTACAGCTAGTCTAAGATCCTCCACGGAATGATATGATTGTTGATACACTTTGTTCTTCACATAACCCCACAGAAAAAAGTCTAAAACGGATAGGTCGGGTGATCTAGGTGTCCATAGGATTGGTCCATTTCTTCCCACCCATGAATTAGGAAAAGCATCATTTAAATAGTTTCGCACAGCCAACTTGCTATGAGGTGGAGCTCCGTCGTGTTGAAACCACTTCAATCTTGCCCGTACTGATACATTTAAATCATCGAGCATATCTTCAAATGTTTCTTGAAGAAAACGAAGGTAATCATTTCCATTCAATGTGTTATCAAAAATATATGGGCCGAGAATTCTCGATCCGAACACACCGCACCATACATTAAATCCAAATTTAATTTGTGGTCTACGTTGTGCAACTTCTCGTGGATTCTCCTGACTCCAAACATGTTCATTGTACCGGTTAAAAATCCCACAATTAGTAAATCGCGTTTCATCTGTCCAAATTATTTTTGTAGGGAACGTATTATCCTCTTGGCGCATGTTTTTGTACCACATACAGAAGACCATTCTCTTATTGGTATCACCGTCATGTAAATTTTGTGAAATTGATACCTTATATGGGTGATATTTGTGTTTTTTCAAAACTCGTACTACAGTCCGTTGAGATATGCTTGCTTCTGTTGCAATTTGTCTGGTCGATGTGGATGGATCTATCATCGCCAATGCTAATACATTTATTTCCGAAACTTCATTAATTTCGTTTTTCTCAAGTTTCGGCTTTGTAAAGGATCCGTACTCACCCAAATTGTGGTAAATTCTTCTGAATGTTGGTAAAGATGGCTGCCGACAATCGATATATTGATTATAATATTGTTCTGCAGCATCCGCAGCGTTTTTATTACACTGAATGTAACAAACAAGCATATCACGCTTTTCTTCGTTGGAAAAATTCATTATCACTTTAAAAAACTTTCAACACCAAATAAATACAAAACAAACTTATCGAAACAAACCAAATATGGAAATGAATTAATTTGTGTTTAGAATAAACAACTGCAATTGTTTTACTTTTGTCTTTTCCATGGCTAACTATTTTTTGGTGTATGGTAAAATTAAAAACGACTGTAACTTACTTTATTTTAAAAATAACTATGGCATATGTTATATCGAATTGAAGGGAAAAAAATAGCCCTTTTAATACAGTCATAGCCAACCATTGTTTCCATTTAAAAAAGGTAAGTTTGTGTCATATCTCCCAAAATATGGGCGAATTTTTTTTTTATTTTTTGTTATTAATCTGTGTAAAATTTTCTACAACTTTGTCCCTTACAGTTTTTTTCTATCTATGATAATAATAGAGATATATTGATTTCAAAAAATTGACACATTTTACTTTATTCAAAATATCTAGTTACCCTTGACTTTTTCAAATATTTTGAAAGTGTCATTTTATTCGTCCTATAAAACTACACTTCTTTCCCCATTTAACCGATTTTCTATCTCTTATAGTTTCCGAGATCCCCATAGAGAACATCGAAAAAAACTCACCCTGCATATATATAGCGGGTGTGGCACTTAAGACGCCTCGGACCATAGCTCCTTTACGATAAAAGCTATCGAAAAAAATCTAAGAGCAAAGTGGTGCATAATTACCGTCGCTATGTTTCAAAAATATTTCTAATCATCAGTGGCGTGCCGTACTCCAGTGGCGTACCAAACTTATGTTTTTTTAAATGGAATGCCCTATTTTTTATTGCAGATTTGGAAAGTGCTCGAAGAGTACTTATTTTTTTATCTAATATGTTATACCCTTCACTTTAGCGGTTTCGCTGTTATAACCCCTTCTTTCAAAATTGCGCCCCATTTTTGAGATTGTTTTGTAGAGAAACTAATTGACGCCAGCGCCTAAATTTTGAATTGAGGTACAGGTTAAGACCTCGTATACCTTCACATAATTTTTTTTCGGGTAGCTCTTAGATTTTTTTCGATAGTTTTTATCGTAAAGGAGCTATGGTCCGAGGCGTCTTAAGTGCCACACCCGGTATATATAAATTATGTAATACTTTTTATGTAAATATTAGGTAGGGAGTATTACATTTATATTATACAGGGTGTATTTGAAATAACGAACAGGCATTTAAGGGCACATACACAAAATATGTGTGAACCCATCTCCACCAAAATTTTTTTGAATTTTCAACATTTTTCGAGTTTTTTTCTATACATTTTAAGAATCAATGCTTTTCTCGTTTAATTCGGTCTGCGTGGAATGTGTGTTTGTTTACTTTAAACGCGAGAGTCTTTGCCTTCGAAATTTGAAGTGTAATCACGTTTTTTTGTAAAAGATAAACATTGCTCAAGTTCATTTACATTCATTAAGAAAAATGCACTTGACTTGAGCTAGTAAATTGATATCTTCTACACATGTTATTTTCATGTATAAATAGCAGTAAAATAGCAGTTTTACTACGAGAACACTTACCACACACTCGTGCATGCAATTTGTTAAAAGTAGGTCACGTATAAAACAATTAAAAGTCGGTCACAATTGTTTTATAAAAAGTCACATGAAACTAAATTAAATGTTCAAATTGACGCCCTTCGCACCCAATACACAATTGGGCTCTACTTAGCCAGTTTTCACGAACCGAAGTGAACATTTGCCGCGGTTTTTCTTTTATTGCGTTAGCTGCGTCGTGAACTCGTTGTCTGAGTGTATCAGCATCGTCAATTTCCTCGGCATACACTTTACTTTTAAAATACCCCCAAAGAAAAAAAGTCTAATGTCTTAAATCCGGACTTCTAGGAGGCCATGGAACAGCACCTCCACGTCCAACCCATCGTCCTGGAAATTCATTGTTTAAATAATTTCTAACACGCCGATCGTAGTGCGGAGGTGCACCATCGTGCAGAAACCATAACTGTCTCAGCACAGCTAGAGGCACATCTTCTAAAAGATCTTGAAGTTCATTTTCTAGAAAATCTAAATAACAGCCGCCATTTAAATGAAATGGAAAAATGAAAGGTCCAATTAATTGGTCATTTACAATGCCTGCCCAAACATTAAGGGAGAAACGATGCTGAAAATGCGATCGGCGCGTAGAATGGGGATTATTCTCTGCCCAAACATGCATGTTATGAAAATTAAAACAGCCATTTCGCGTAAAGCACGATTCATCCGTCCCTAAAATGTTATTAGTGAAGTTTGGATTTCGGGCACTTTGTTCTAAAAGCCATTCACAAAACGCAACTCTCTGTTGAAAATCACCTGGCTGAAGATGTTGAACCCGTTGATAATGATAGCGGTGAAAATTATTTTCGCGGATGATTTTATGCACAAAGCTATGAGAAACACCCAACTGCCGAGAGATAATCCGTGTACTTAAACCGGGATCCGCTTCTAACAAATTTAAAATTTGATTTTCCACTGCAAACAAATGATCTGCTCGGTTAACACCTCTGTCGACTGCGCCAACGGGTTGCAAACTTCCTGTATCACGTGCTCTTTGAAGTAACTCCCGAAAACGATTTGGTGTTGGTAAATGCCGATCGGGAAACCGATCCTGATAAAGCCTTACTGCTTCCGCGGAATTGCACCTAGCTACGCCGTAAATAATTAACATATCGGCTAGTTCAATATTAGAATAAATGTGTCGCGCCATTTTCACAAAAAAAAGATGTTTGTCTGAATAAGTTTCAGCAAAGACTAAACACAAACATATTTTTTCTTGAAATCCGCCCTTACCACCCCTACTTAATTCATTGTAAATTTCTAAAAATGTGTAAGCAATAAATGTTTTTACAAGTGTGCCATAAATCCCGAGGCCCGGCCGTCGACCTGCTCCATTGACACAATACGGCGTGACGACCTTGCATTAAGTGCACTCCGATATTTTCCCTAAGCGCTTGTTGATAAAGCTGATGCCGCATGCCGTTTAAAAATTATCTCTAATTGCCAGTGCTTCTAAAAATGTTGTCTATTTTTACTCATTTATTTTAATAATTAATTGCGGGCTCATTGTTAGAACTATAGGCAAAATAATTGTGAATTATGTTTAGAAATAATATAATCTCTTTGTGGTTAAGAGCCTGTTCGTTATTTCAAATACACCCTGTATATAAGCCGGTCGGTTTCCTCTGTAATCCACTCTTGATAATGCCGTAAAAAGCGAAACAAGTCGAGTAAATAGAAACAAATAGTGAAACAAACCAAGTGTTTTTAATTTATCCTTCAATATTATTAATAAAGTCTTTCTGAGGATCAGGTAAATGCTCCTTGCCCAGGAAGTCATTGGCTGATTTCGTTCCAGTGTGTTTTTCCTAGATGTTTGATAAGGATACAGTTGTAGGTAACAATTGTTTAGTTGCAAGTTGTAGGTTTTTTTTGAAACTCTGGATCGGGCACAATTTATTTGACAAATTATGATTTATTTGTCACATTGATAACACTGGCCAACAAAATAAAAGTTGCTATCCCTGATATAAAACGTATCATTTGTTATATATGTTTGCCCGCTAAATCCGAATTTCTATCTTAGACAAATTTATACCGCGTAATTTTTGAGTAAAACATGATTTTATGTCAAGTTTCCATGTTTTTAGATAATGAATCCCTAAGATCGTAATTTACTCAAAAACTACTCGGTGGCATTTTTTTCTAAGATAGAAATTCATTCGGATTTAGCCGGCAAAAATACACAAGAAATGATAGGTTTGATCTCAAGGACAGCAACTTTTTTTTATCGGCCAGTGTAATCATTACCAATATCTCAAAATTTGATGTTTAAAATACCCTACTGTTATAGTAGGACTGCAACTGTTTGCAGTAAATACACTCTAAATTTGGTCATATTAAAAAAAACAGAGTTTGAACTCTGTTCACATTTTATTCTCAACGCAATAGGCTTTGTTGGGTTGACATTTTTGATGCTAGTAAAAAAAGTTACTAACAATTTGGTTATGTCATTGCATTTTTTTGGTGTGGTGCAATGTTGCATTTTATAATATCCCTCACTCACATGTAAAAATATTAATTTTAATAAATAAATATTAATAATATAATATAATAACGCTTCTCTTAATTTAGCAATAGCTTCGTTCCATAAAATAGTGCAGCACTTTTTGCACTAAATCTGTTCGTTACATGAACCGAACCACTGCAATTGTAAAAGCAAAGATACACTAATTTGAACTGTGATGTCACAAACTTAAACTTAGTTCAGCTTAGTGCAGTACAAACCTAATTTTTACACTAAATACATTATTTAACCATACGGAAAAATATGATTTATCATTGCTAACTAATAAATACACATTATTATTAATTTAATTTTTATAAAAGTAATGTGTTAATAAAACTTTTTATAATTATCAAAATAATAATACATTTTTATTATTGTACAACAAAAGTCACATAATCCTACACTAAATTATTCTATTGGTGGATATTGTGAAACAAATTACTGATAATATAATTGATTCATCAAAACAGGTTTTTAAGGACTATTGTTAATAATCTCATTATAAATTGTTCCAAATTTTAACAGCTTAAAGTAACCTTTTACAAATATTTAAAATTAAATTAAATTTTGATCAATTGTTTCTTTTTTTTGAAACAGCTAAATTCCGCGCTTTTATTTTTTTATATTTTATTGAGGCCAAATTTTTGACATCATTGATTTTTACATGTTCGGTTCCTTTTAGAATCCTATTTAGGTTTTGTACCCACATATGAATGTAAAAGGTGATCATGTAATTATCAATAATGTCAATCAAATTATGGTCCGTGCAGGAGAATGAAATATTTGAATTTAGTAAATTAACTTTTGTTTTTAAATATTCAACAATATTACCAAAAATACATATTTTTTGCAAAAAGAAATTAAGTATCTGAAAATATTTGGAAATATATCTGAAAAAATTAGTGCTCGGCTTCAAAAGAGCTTTTCTATTGTAGCAATGGAAAGACTCATTTGTGTCGGACACTAACTCTTTTCTACATGTATGGCAGTCCCGTACTTTCTTTAATACATGTCTTCCCAAATATCCTGCTATGTAAGAATTTGTATTATCAAATAAAAAATTATATGAATTTTTAAATTCAAACATATAAGAGATATTTGGGGGAGAAAAATTCGTTTGTTAAAAATATTTGTAAAAAGTTTAGTGCCCCTTCACAACCATTTGTCTCGCAATTAAAATAAGGAGAATTTGAAGTAGTGAAATTATTAACAATTAATGCTTTATACGATCCCTTAAATCAGTGGTCTCCAAACTACGGCCCGCGGGCTAAATCCGGCCCGCGACTTGCATGAATCCGTCCCGCGATTGTTTGTAATTTTTTTTAACAATTGTTCCTTAAATTTTTCATAATTATATCAAATTAATCGGATCTTGGCCGACTTTATTATGTAGAATTGTATTTGTGGCCCGCGAAGAAGATATTTTGGAGACCCTTAAATGATGAACATGTTGGATTTACATTACGAGCACCATAACACCTTATACTTCCAAAGAAATTTTCCAAGGGATCTTGGTTTATGTTTCGAGGATAAACATATTTGAAAGCAATACAGGATAATTTTTTCCATATGCATTGAAAACCTTTTAACGTACTTATCTAGTTTGCAATGCACGGTGGAGTAAAATTACCCCTAGGTCTTTTAAATTGGATTGTCCTCAAAACATCAATGGTTTCAGAATAAAATCTAACATGTTCACTCTCTTCGTGAATCGCACATCTTAAAGTTTTGTCACCTGTTTCTGATGAACCATTTACACTATCAAATAATTTATCAAAAAAATTACAAAAACTCTGAAGTGCCAAGCATTGTTTCTGTCTTTGATAACTGATGCCATAGCGTACGAGAAATCTTAAGGAAGATGAGGTTCGCTGTGAAAATACCTGAGATGCCAATTTCACTTTCATCTTGTTCATTTTATTTTCATAAACATGGCAATCAGCAAAGCTGGGCAGGATTCGAATCATTCAGGATTCGAATCCTGGATTCGAATCCTTTTAGAGGATTCAAAAGAGGCATTCGAATACTTTAGTTCAACTGGATTCGTGATCCGGATTCGTTATATTTTTTTAAGAGGATTCGTATTCGAATCCAAATGTGGGTGATTCGAATCCATATAAAAGGATTCGAATATTTATGAAAGGATTCGAATATATATAAAAGGATTCGAATATTTATAAAAGGATTCAAATATTTATAAAAGTATTTGAATACTTACAAAAGGATTTGAATCGTCAAAAATAATTCGAATTAATTGTAAGGATTAACATGAAAAATGTCTTTTTGTGTTTTTAAATTTCTCGTTAAATCACTGTTTTATACGAGTGGCGCATGAAGTAAAATTTCGAGTTTAGAAAAACCGAGAAAATTTGTCTCGGGTCGCTGTGCGACCCTCGACTAATTTTCACGCGGCTTTTCTAAACTCGAAATTTTACTTCATGCTTAGTCTGGGAATGGAAAACACTCGTTTAAATGAAGACAACCCTATACAAGACTGTTTCAGTTTAAACCAAGTCGACTTTATACAGTAATGACTTTGATTTTGACGTATGATTCGAATCAAAGATTAGAATCCTGTTTTTTCGAATCACGAATACAAATCCTTTAAGAATATATTTGTTTTTTTTTTTTTTTCAACCATTTATATATAAATATCGTTACCAGTTGTTTTAACAAAAATATTTAAAACCTAATTATTTATTATTAACACTAAACATCGTTGATAACAGACTAAACATCTGATTCCCTGATTAACTCTGATTAAAGATGTATTTGTATGTTTCTGAACTTCACTTCAAATCAGTGTTTTGTACGCGTGGCGCATGAAGTAAATTTTCGAGTTTAGAAAAGCCTGAAAATTTGTCTCGGGTCGCTGCGCGACCCTTGACAAATTTTCACGGGGCTTTTCTAAACTCGAAATTTTACTTCATGCTTAGTCTGGGAGTGGAAAACACTCTTTTAAAACTTCAAATTGAACTCTATTATAAAATCGACGAATGTCTAAAAATTACGTAGATAAAAAAATCACTGAATATCATTAAAACCGGAAAAGTCATAAAATTATATTCAAATTGACCAAAACACTAACAAAAAAGCTATATGACATTATTAAATTTGTAAAAATCAGCAGGCAAATTACAAAACAAGTAAAAATTTATCAAATTAACTTTAATATTGACAAAAACAATGAAAACAATTTAAAAAAATGGAGGTTTCCCACAGAAGAAAGTTATATTAAAAGGTCAGGGATAAAATCTTGACGTAGCGAAACGGATAAAACACTGAAATATTGTGAAATTGAAAATATACTGGTTTTTACTTATTATGTTTGAATTTCATAGCAAATTCAGTTTGATTTTATTAGAAATATCTATGTACTGCATAAGGTCGACTCGGTTTAAACTGAGACAGTCTTGTATAAGGTTGTCTTCATTTAAACGAGTGTTTTCCACTCCCAGACTAAGCATGAAGTAAAATTTCGAGTTTAGAAAAGCCCCGTGAAAATTTGTCGAGGGTCGCGCAGCGACCCGAGACAAATTTTCGGGCTTTTCTAAACTCGAAATTTTACTTCATGCGCCACGCGTACAAAACACTGATTTGAAGTGAAGTTCAGAAACACACAAATACATCTTTAATCAGAGTAACAGGGAATCAGATGTTTAGTCTGTTATCAACGATGTTCAGTGTTAATAATAAATAATTAGGTTTTAAATATTTTTGTTAAAACAACTGGTAACAATATTTATATATAAATGGTTAAAAAAATAATAAAATCAAATGTATCCTTAAAGGATTTGTATTCGTGATTCGATAAAACAGGATTCGAATCTTTGATTCGAATCATATTTATCTCTTACGAATCCTTTATTCGAGTATTCGTGATTCGAATCATATTAGGTGATTCGGATTCGTGATTCGAATCCTTTTTACGAGGATTCTGAAAAAATATACCTCAAAACTATGTATATTAAAGCGCCACCTATTGTTCAACATATGTATTATTGTATTCTGTGGTGTGTACAAATAAAGGTTCAGACAAGTCAGTCCATAGATTAAATTAGATTGATAACTCATAGGGGGCTCCACGTATCATGATTTTAGTTAACCGACCCACTCGATGAGACAGCGCTGCAAACGCAAATGACGTCATTGGCCGCGGGGAGCGGGCGGGATTCTTGCTAAGCGGGGTGTGCGGTGCAGGGGATCATAACATTGAATGGTGGCTGCGGTGCGGGGAACATCGCACGGTATTAAATTACCGTGCGATGCGAAAAATACCAAAGACCTAATGAACATGTTAAATGTATATTTAAAAAGTTATTACAAATATATTTCGCTACATTTCAAAACCTAATTACATTTCACTTTTCAACAAAATGTCTGCAGACTAAGCATGAAGTAAAATTTCGAGTTTAGAAAAGCCCCGTGAAAATTTGTCGAGGGCTTTTCTAAACTCGAAATTTTACTTCATGCGCCACGCGTATAAAACACTAAAATATTGCAAAATTTATGTATATTCTAATTTCACTTGAAATCTGTGTTTTATACGCGTGGCGCATGAAGTAAAATTTCGAGTTTAGAAAAGCCCAGAAAATTTGTCTCGGGTCGCTGCGCGACCCTCGACAAGTTTTCACGGGGATTTTCTAAACTCGAAATTTTACTTCATGCTTAGTCTGGGAGTGAAAAACACTCATTTAAAGCTTCAAATTGAACTTTAAAAAAAACAAGGAATACCTAAAGATTTACAGAAAATAGGTTGAATTTGAAATACGTATACTTAAAAGAAAACTCCTTGTATGTATAAATACAAATAAAATATTTTCAGAAGAAAATTATTGTTACTGCAAAAATGTTCAGCAAATGTATTAAAGGGAAGTATTTGGTATATTGTGAAACTTATTTCGTAAATCGGGAAATCTTTTGACTTATATTTGACAAGGTGAAAGATATTTGGGTTATAGGTTAAAATTTAAAAATACTTTACATACTTACGGTTGTAATTATTTATGTTTATTGACGCTCATCTCGAGACGATTTCGTCTTATCAGCATTTTTGTGCCTTCAGATCTGACAGCTGTTGAATGAAAACGAGCCCACGTTAGAAATTGCGGGAAATTTGAAATTCCGACATATGCGCCCTCCCATCGAGTGGGTCGGTCAACTATATATGTGAACTTATAGAATCATATGGAGTCGACTGGGTCTGAGTCAGTCTGTGCGCAACGTTCATACAAGTCAGTTGTTACTCGTTCTTTTTTTCCCCGCTGCGTCCTTAACAGGTTATGGGCCCAGGATCACGTGTTTTATAAAAAAAAAAGAACAGAAAGAGTAAAAGATGTCTTCAGGCTATTTAGTGAATGTTCCTAAACTAAAAGGAAGGGAGAACAATGTCGACAGAAAATTTTCGCTGCGGATTCAGGATTTACCAGAAAAATAGGTCTGTTGAGAACACTAATTTCAACTCGTTTAGAAAATTCAGAGTCAATTGAGTCTTATGTAAACCAGATTATAGAAACAGGTCAAAAACTGAATAGCACCGGATTCAAAATTAGTGATGAATGGATGGGATCGTTCCTGTTGGCAGGATTGCCAGAAAAATTCATGCCAATGATAATGGCGATTGAGCATTCCGGCATCGCCATCACGGCGGATTCGATCAAGAGCAAGCTTTTATATAGACGCGGGAATTGAAGCCGATAATGCAGGAAGCGCGTTCGTCGTGAAGTCGAAGTGGCAACGCAGCAGCAAGGCAGCCAACCATTCTTCGAGACGATGTTCAGGGTCGTCGACTGACAGAAGTGACAGCAAGAAAGAGATTTGATGTTTTAAATGTAAACAAGTGGGACATTTTAAAAATAAGTGTCCAAATAGTGGAAATTTAACAGCAAATGAAGAGACATTGCGTGTGTGCGGTTCAGGTGAGGTGTTTTTAAAGACCAAAATTAATTGTCAAGAGTTTGACATTACAGTAAAAAATGTTCTACTAGTGCCAGAACTTACAACAAATTTATTGTCAGTAAGTGAACTGATCAGAAATGGTAATAATGTTGTATTTATAAACAATGGTTGTGAGATATACAACAGTGCGGGTGTTATGATAGCTACTGCAGAATTAGTAAAAATTAAATGTGCACAAACCTGTTTTGCTAGCAGCTAAAGCCATAACAGGTAACACATGGCATAGAAGGTTTGGACATGTAAATAAAACAGACAAATCATTTGAAAGAAGGACTCGTAGATGGTTTATTGTTTAGTGATGAGGTAACTGCTGAAAAAAGGAACTGTATAGTTTGCTGTGAAGCTAAACAGACAAGACTTCCTTTCAATCACAGAGGAACAAGGGCAACAAAACCACTAGAGATTATTCACACAGATGTCTGTGGACCAATGGAGCAACAGTCTATTGGAGGATCAAGATACTTCTTATTATTCCAAGATGATTTCACACGGATGAGTTTTGTTTATTTTTTAAAAACAAAGGATGAGTTGAGCAAACATTTTAAGATTTTTAAGGCTATGGTTGAGAACCAACAAAACGAACATATTCAGATTTTGAGATCTGATAATGGTGGAGAGTTTTGCAACAGTGCTTTTGAGAGATATCTTAGGGAACATGGCATTGTTGATCAAAAAACAAATCCGTATACTCCGGAACAAAACGGAATGAGTGAAAGGCTGAACCGAACAATAGTAGAAAAAGCTAAGTGCTTACTATTTGATGGTGAATTGGATAAGAAATTCTGGGCAGAAGCAGTGAACACAGCGGTTTACTTGAAAAACAGAAGTATTGCTTCAGGAGTAAGTAAAACACCTTACGAACTGTATTGGAAAAGAAAGCCAGATGTCAGCCACCTAAAAATTTTTGGTAGTTTGGTAATGGCCCATATTCCAAAACAACGAAGACTCAAGTGGGATAAAAAGGCCAAAAGGAACATTCTAATTGGATATAGTGAAAACATAAAGGGATACAGGTTGTATGATCCAGACACTAACAAAATTACAACAAGCAGAGATGTTATTATTATGGAAAATATAATAAAAACAAAAGTTTCAGATGGTGTGGTTTTACCAGAAACAGAAGTAACTGTTTCAGTGGGGGCAGAGAAATTTTTCACAGATCAAGATTTGCAGGAACCACAGGTATCAGCAGCAGACACAGATTCAAATCCAGATGAAACAGTTCATCATGATTTACTTGATGAATCGACAGAGGAAGAAAAAGAAACAACACATCAAGAAGTTAGAAGGTCGCAGCGACAAATGAAACCCAAAGTTTTTGAAGATTATATATCCTATATGTGTACTGATAATATTGTTAGCAGCGATCCAGCAACAACAACAGAGGCTTTAAATGGAGCAAATAAAGCAAAGTGGTTGCAGGCCATGTCAGAAGAGTTGCAGTCTTTTGAAGAGAACAATGCTTGGGAATTGGTGAATGCGCCAGAAAAGTGTACTGCTGTGGACTGCAAGTGGGTATATAAAACAAAATTTGATAGTGATAACAATGTACAATATAGAGCTAAGTTAGTAGCGAAAGGCTTCACACAAAAGTGCGGAATTGACTATGATGAAACTTTCTCGCCAGTGGTCAGACACTCAACGCTAAGACTGTTAATAGCTTTATCAGTTCAATTAGATTTAAGTGTTATTCACTTAGACGTTAAGACAGCATTCTTAAATGGTCATTTAAAAGAACAGGTGTTCATGAAACAACCAGAAGGTTACCATAGTAATGACAGTAATAAGGTTTTAAAATTAAATAGAGCTATCTATGGCTTAAAACAATCTTCTAGAGTATGGTACAAGAAGGTAGAGACAGTTTTGCTAGATTTAGGATATAAAAGATAAAAGAGTATGAGCCATACGTGTTTTTGAAATGTAACAGTAATTCAACAACTATTGTAGCTTTATACGTTGACGATTTCTTTATTTTTTCAAACAATATACAAGAAACAAATTACTTGAAATGTGAATTAGGGTCAAAATTCAAAATAAAAGATTTGGGACAAGTAAGACATTGTTTAGGTGTAAGAATTTGTTTTGACAAAGAAAACGGTATAGTTACATTAGATCAAGAACAATATATTGAACAATTGTTAGATAAGTTTAATATGACAAATTGTAAGTCGGTAAGCACTCCAATGGAATGCAATTTAAAATTATCTAAACAAGAAAATGAAACAACCATTCCATACCAGCAATTAATTGGTAGCTTAATGTATTTGGCGGTCATGACGAGGCCTGACATAGCATTTAGTGTCAGTTATCTCAGCCAGTTTAACAACTGTCATGATGAGAGTCATTTCAAGTGTGCGAAGAAAATTCTTCGATATTTACAGGGAACAAAAAACTATGGTTTAAAATTTAAGAAAAACACTGAAAAATTGGTGGATTATGCAGATGCCGATTGGGCAAGTGATCCCATTAATAGAAAATCGTATACAGGTTTTTGTTTTAAATTTTCGGGAAGTATTATATCCTGGGAAAGTTCGAAGCAGAGGACTGTAGCCCTTTCCAGCACTGAAGCTGAATATATGGCTATCTCTGAAGCTTCTAAAGAGGCAATCTATTTAAGAAATCTTTTAGCCGAGTTGACAGGTAATTATGATTGTATAGTTATTTATAATAATCAGTCTGCTCAAAAACTTTCGAACAATCCCATGTTCCATAAGAGATCTAAACACATAGATGTACGACATCACTTCATAAGGGAGGCGATATCAAGCGAATTGTTGAAACTAAGATATCTACAAACCGCAGATATGCCTGCTGATATTTTTACCAAGAGTTTGGGATTTGCCAAACATGATAAATTTATTAGTAAGCTAGGAATAGTAAAATTGTAATAGTTTTTAGGTATAGTGGGGGTGAAAAAATATACCTCAAAACTATGTATATTAAAGCGCCACCTATTGTTCAACATATGTATTATTGTATTCTGTGGTGTGTACAAATAAAGGTTCAGACAAGTCAGTCTGTGCGCAACGTTCATACAAGTCAGTTGTTACTCGTTCTTTTTTTCCCCGCTGCATCCTTAACAGATTCGTCCCAGCTCTGGCAATCAGTTATTTTAGGCAGAAACATACTATCAGGGTCTCCATTATCTAATTCATGTAGTTTCACAATATCTGACCAGCAAGCCGTGAAGTTTGTGCCCTTCCATTTAAATGTGGCATCATAATTTAATAAATTGTTTCTGACACATTTAAGAAGGTGAGGAGGATCAAATAAGGGTGTTATTTCCTGATTTCCTATCAGGAAACCACTAGTTTGATTCTCTTTACCTTCCAAAATAAGTCTACGATTTGATTCCTCCCTTAATTGTTTTATAACCCTAACATTAGTTGCATGTTGGTCACATATTGTGCAAACAACATGCAAACCAATGTCTTGAAGTTGTTTAATAATGATTTCTATGTTCCTGGTTAGATCTGGAACACCCATACCATATTCCACAAAGAAATATGCTTCGGGTTGTTTCCATTTGATCTGTATCCCACGAACCATAAAAACCATTACATGGTCAGCGAAACGTAATTTGTTTTGCTCACCACAACATACAAAACCATCAATGGAGGAATCAATTTTATTAAAATACATTCCTGTACTCAGGGACATTTCATCAAATAAAAGGGCACAATACTTCTGGGCTTCATCCATCATGTCACAAGTACTTTTTAATAAATCCATAACGGGTTTATTAATTCCCTGGTCAATAGGAATGCGATTTAGTAAACTCTGAAGACATTGTCTCGATGGAAGAGCAAATACTTTTGCCAAAAATCTATACAATTTTGGGCTTTGTTTATACATAGCCAAAGCAAAAGTTTAATCTTTCATCGAGAAACGTCTTCCACGAGCTTTAAAATGTTGCAACTTTATCTGTGACATGAAAAAGTTAAAAGATGTTTCATTCATATGTCTCCGAAACATTCCTCCAGTTTCAAGAGCATCAAGTGCATGATCAAGACGCTCCTTATTAGAAGCATTTTGAGCATGCAATTGTCTTGCAACCTTTTGAATATCTCGGGCATAGGAATGCAACATCTGTGCTTGAGGGGAAAGCTTTCTTTTTCGTGTTACATTTAATGTTTTTAACAATTTTACTTTCAGACATTCCTTCATGTTCAAGGATCGTACTACTTTGTGACTAGATGGATTAATATGAAGGGGTGTAGAACTGCTCCCAGCGACAGAATTATCCCGATGGGATTTCCTGCTCGCACCAGGAGAAGGCGAAAGGGAATTCTTGCTGTCCTGCATGATGGGAGAGTCTACGTTTGGGCATGAGGCTTTATTTCCACCAGCATTTGATTTCTGCAGAGTCTGGATGGATGGCCACTCGTCCGATGTGCTTGGAAACTCATTAACATTGCATGGTCCAATCAACTCCGGATCTTCAACGAGGGCTGTGAAGAAAATATGTATATATAAATATTTAGATATACTATACTTGCGCGCTTGCTCAGAAAAATATTATATAAAAAAAAGTAATTTATTGTTCTTATTTGGTACTTAGAGATATATGTGAATATATAAAAGTAATAAATAAATATTCAGCTTACCAGCCGGTGTATCAAGATATAATGTGGGGACACTCCCTGGCTTTAAATTAGATTTACTGGAAAAGCATTTCGTCCCCTTATCGAAATGCCTGTCACAAATAAATGTGGATTTAACGACTTGACTTTTCGATTTTCTTCGCAGCTCTTCTCGGCCAACAGCCTCTAACCACTTCTCATACACCTAAAAAAGAATATCAATCTTAGATTAATGAATTGATAGGATTATTTAAAAAAATAGAGTAGTAGTTATGAATAAAATGTAAAATACTAATAAAATAATTGTTTATTAGTTTTTCATTTAATGATATAAACTTATTCGTATATTTTATAACAAAAATTTAAGATTTAATAAAAATAAAAGACCAAAAGCCTAATAACAAAAAACCAATTTGTACGAATAAAAGTGAACTTAACATATCGCGTACAAAAACAGGGGGATTTTATACAAAAGTTATAGATTCTATTTTGTTAAATTTTTATATGTACTATATATCTGTAAAACAAAATGTTAAATTTAAAGTATGTTACTTTTTAATTTCACCATCCAAGTTTAAAAAACATACTTCTATTATTGAATCGGCACGAATATCATTAAATTAGAACTTACAACTTCCATGAAATAAATTTAATAGTTTTATTTTGATAGATTCAAACAAAAGTTATGTTAACTGTTTGGTGTTGTAGGCGTTCACTTTGTGGTACATCTTAAATACACTTGTAAATAAAACACTTTTTACTTTGTTTAACAACCATTACAAAAATTAACAACAAATTAAATATTAATATATATAGAAAACCGACCTATACTGATTCCGTTATCCCTAACCACTCCCGCCACCCACAAATTCATAAAAAAGCTAGTTTCTATACAATGATAAATAGAGCATTTAAAATTCCGCTAAATATAAATGATAGAAAGAAAGAGATCAATACAATAAAGGAAATAGCATTGAATAATGGCTACACAACTTCACTAATAGACAATTTAATTCATAATTATGAAATGAAAGAGGTGCAGAAATTCTTCTACCCTAGAATTAGGTCAATAGATAATCAACATTTTAAAACAATCAGCTACTATGGTACAATAAGTTGTAAAATTAAAAACATCCTCAAAAAATGTAACATTAATGTGATATTAAAAACGCCCCATAAACTTAATAATATAATTTTCAACCCAAAAACAAAACTTAATCCCCTAGTTAGATCAGGCATTTATAAATTGAACTGCGAAAATTGTAAAGGTGTGTACATAGGGCAATCTGGTCGTAGAATCGAAATAAGATTGAAAGAACACGAGCGAGCCTTTAGATTAAAGCATAATAGTTCTACCTATGCTAACCATCTTTTAGAAGAGAATCACACTTTTGGCGAGGATGTACTTTCAGTAATCCATTTTGCCGAAAAAGGTCGTAAAATGGATTTACTGAAAGCACTAGAAATACACAAGGCCCGAATTAATCCCGGAATTTCCCTTCTTAATGACCAGGTTGACCTAATGTACACCCCTCTTTTCCAAGCCGTATAAATAGTTTTTAACGTGTAATTTGTATTTACTTTAGTTTGAGAATGACTACTAGATAGTCGAAACTAGTCACACAATTAAATGTGAGATTCAGTGGTTAAACAAAGTAAAAAGTGTTTTATTTACAAAAGTTATGTTCATTTCAATATTTAAATGAACTAATATAACACACGTTAAAGCTTACCCCATTTCTTTTCGTAAATCTATGCATACGAATATTTTTCTCGCAATTATTGCATGATTTTATAGCACAAAAATGAGACATTTTTACAAATTTAAACACAAGTACAGACTTAATGGCATTGATAGAATGAAATTAATAGCTTAAAAACTGAAAATGTTCCAATACTTACGGTTTTGTTTATTTATATTTACACTCGTCCACGCCCGTCTTCAAAATATTTCGTCATATCAGCATTTTTGAAGAGGTACTGATTGAATTATCTTTCTCGTAGAGTTCGAAACTGCAGGAAATTTGATTTTTGTGCCATCAGATGTTCGAAATCGCGGGAAATTTGAAATTGCGACATTGCGCCCTCCTATCGAGTGGTCCGGTCAACTAAATATGTGAACTTACAGATTTATATGGATACGACGGGACCTGCTTAAGTGGAGGGAAAACGTCGTGAATCACCCTGTATAAAACTCTCTGTATATAAAATTATTGATTTTTAAATTAAAGTAATCACAAAACAATGCTGTATAATTTAAATAAAGTATAAATTGGGCCTTTGTTAGCAAAGAAGCGTATGCACCTTACATTGTTGCCATTTTTCTATAAATCTACGTTGCCTACACTGACGTAATTATCTATGATTTTCCGTAACTGACAGTTCACGTATGTGTTCAATTCAAAGCAACAATTTCTAAACTAAAAGCACCTCAATCAAATTCACATATGATGCTCAATCGCGCTAAATAAACGGCGGTCGGTCCAAACTAATCAACACAAATGTCGATTTAACAATTAGTGTGTCACTTCCTGTTACTGCGCCTAACCTAGAAAAAAAAAACACTTTCCAAACACACTTGGGGTGGAAATGAGCAGACACGGGAGGGACAGTGGCCCCGTGCCCAACAGGTGGATGAACTGCCCCAGGAAGGCGTCGGGTCTGATCATCAGCAAGTTCATGGCGTTCAAGACCCCCCTTTCGGAGAAGTTCGACGACAAGGTGAAGCAGAGCTGTCGGTTTCCACCGCAGATGCTCTTCGAGTCGTGCAGATCAAAAAAAGTAATTGAATATTCAAAAAATTCAAATAAAGTTTGTTTTAAGTTAATCGTCAGGCTAGAATTTAATGATAATAATAGGTAATTTTATTTTCTCTACTATAATAGATGAAATATTAGGTACGCAAAAAATTTTTAACATTGAAGCGAAAATGAAATACTGTGGCATATTTTCATATCTCTTATTTTAATCTTTTTGTATAAATGTCTGTCTTTGGATTATTATTTCTTCCTAATTTCAAATAGTTTTAAATAAATTTCTATTCTTGAAGCATATATTTGAAATATTTTTAGATAAATTTCGGTCTTTGGATAGATTTAACGAATACAAGTAGGTTTTATGATAAAAAAGTGGTGGAAGATATGGGCTGTAGCTACATAAAACTGCAATGCCGGGGGCACGGAGAGACCCCGTCCGAGGACCAGACTTCCATGTTCATACAGTTAGTGCACAATTTTATATCGAAAAATCCGTTGAAACACATCGCCGTGCATTGCACGCATGGTTTCAACCGGACGGGCTTTCTCATCGTTTCTTATATCGTTAAAACAATGGACTGCGGGCTCGACATAGCTCTAGAAATGTTCGCTAAAGTCAGGTGAGTTTAAATTTACGTTGGTAAATTAGTTTCTTCATAAAGTGTTAATATTTCGTTCATAATAAAGATATTTTAACTGATTTGCTAATAAATTAAATCTAAAAAAAATGATCTTATTTATGCAATCTAGTTTATTATTTAACATAAATTATGTCATAACATTTCGTATTATGATTTTTTTGTTTGTTAAATTATAAACTACTTCTATACTTACTACACTTGATTTTTGTTAATTAATAAACTGTTACATTTGTACGGAAATTCGCCTGTTGGTCAATCAAAACAAGCAAATCTGCAAAATTATTAGCTTACACAATATTGAGAAATAATCATTTGTTTTTATTTACGTGATAACTCTGTCAAATAACTATTATCACATCGCACAAATTACAAACTATTGAAGTCGAGTTTATAATTCGTGAACTGTAGGACTAGTTATTTATATTTTATCATTTGTGATAGTTTTTCATTGTTCATTTTTGTTTACTATTAAAATATCTACTAGCATTCAAATTGGGTTATAACGTTCAGTGTTTTAGGCCCCCAGGTATCTACAAGGGCGATTACATCGAGGAGTTGTACAGGAGGTATGATGAAGTTAGTGATGCGCCCCCTCCACCGCCCTTGCCCAACTGGTGTTTCGGTACGTTTTCTAATTGCGATTTGTGCTGGAGTTTTGTTATTTTTCATTTAATTGTTTTCGCAGAAGATGAAATGTCGGGAAGCACGAATGTAGACCCGGATCCTGATTTCTTCGAGGAGGAGAGCTTGGACAGTGGCACATCATCGGCTTCAATGTAAGTGATATTTAGGTTAGGTTAGATGGCTGTTACTAAGTGTCACTTACCTAGATTAGATAACCTAATCAATAATCTGTTCTTACTTTCCCCATATGCAAAACAAAGGGAAAGTATTGTTTTTGCGAAAATTTTCAAATCAAAAATGTTTGTGGATATATCCATTTTGAGGTGCCCCGAGATGATTAAGACCATTTTTGAAAAGTGTCTGTAATTCTATCCTTCTGACACCACGATAAAGTCTATACCAGTGGTGGGGAAACTTTTTTTAAGACGGGCCATTTGTAATAACCAGACAATCGTAGCGGGCCAAAGAATAATGCTTAATCGTAGGTAGGTTGTTTTTATGCGGGTCGTCACATTACGAAGTAAGAACGCGTTCAAACATTCTCACGACGGCACTCTTAAACGGGCCGGATTAAGCCTTTCCGCGGGCCGTAGTTTCCCCATCACTGGTCTATACAGATTGAGCTGTTAAGATGACACTATAAAAATAAGCTTTTTATTACAATAGTAGTATCTGATCAACTTTTGTGGAATCCTGAAGTGGTAGTTTACTCTTAGCATTCTTTTGGATTTTTCTTTAATATTGATCATATAATAAAATCTTGTAAGGAAAAATTGTAAATAATCGAAAAATTAGCATTTAATGCGTATTCACTTTATGTCGTAGCTCTTTTAGTTATTTTACTAAAATTGTTTCAAAAATTGCTAACTGACGTTAGTTTGACCTTGTCGGATTAATATTTTGTGGAAAACTGAAAACATAAGTGAGGCTTACGAACAAACATTTGTTGAAAAATAAGGTAGGTGAAAGCTATTGATTTTAAGTATCTAACATGGGGGAAAGTACTATGATACACATATCAATTTTATTTTTTAATATGATTAATCAAATTTGATATTTCAAGAATTTATTGGTTGATGCAGGTTTTGTGTTTTAGGTTAGGACAAGATTAATCACATATTTGCCCGTTTGCACCCAAGTCGATTAACTTAATCAGTGATTACTACTTTTTAAGAACACTACAATTGTATTTACAAATTGTTTAAACAATTGTATATTGATCAAAGAGACATGTTTAGGATATCTTACAAATTTATAACATTCTTATATTCTAGAAATTTGACTTAATCAGAGGTTTAATCAGTAGTGTTATGATGCGGTGCGAGACAGACATGTTAGTTACTCCGGTTGATTGTGTGGTCGATTGCGCGATAAGTTTCTTAACAAATACACCATAAACAATAGTGACATTGAGCAAATTTGCCAACAGTTAACAAATGTTCGAATGCAAACCCTCCATTCGATTGCGTGTGATTACAAAATGAATAAAACTGCGTACTAAAATTGACAGTGACAATAACCTTCAAACCAATAACAGTAAATGAGGCCGCAGTTATATAGGGCACTCTCGGCAAAAAGAGAAAATACGGCAAAATTACAGCAAACGGTTGCCCAACTAAAACAAACGATAACCGAAATACAACGGCACAATTGCAACATAAACAAAATTACAATCCAAAAGATACTGAGGAAGAAGAGGAAATTGTAAAATTATAAAATTAAATTATAAAAAACGCAAAGCTAGTAATTCACCAGAAAAGAATAATAAGCCCGCAGAAGACAAAAAACAAAACAAGGCTATAAGACCAACTGCAATAATTGTCAGCGAATTGAATGACTACAATTCAATAGCAAAGGTGCTTGGCACAGAAGTTAAGTACCATACCAAAATGCCAAATATCAATCAGGTCAAGTTCAATCTACAAAATAAAACAGAATACAGAACTCTTACAAACGCAATGAACAAAAATGAAATTGAATGGCACTCTTACGAGAACAAACAAACAAGACCAATAAGAGTAATGGCAAAAGACTTACATCAATCCCCGAAAGAGGAAGAAATAAAAGAAGATCTTTTAAATAAAGCCTTCAAGATTAGCGCAGTGAACAATAAAATGAAAATTAGCAAAGAGAATGGCAAGGACGCTGGAATAAAATTACCAATGTTTATGCTCACCTTCAAAAAACAACAAGACATTAAAAATGTCTTTACTATACAATTCATTTGTAATATGAGAGTCAAAATTGAATCTATAAGAAATTATAAACTAATACTGCAGTGCAAAAAATGCCAAAGATACGGCCATACTCTATAAGAAATTATAAACTAATACCGCAGTGCAAAAAATGCCAAAGATACAGCCATACTCAAAAATTCTGTAACTGCTCTCCTAATTGTGTAAAGTGCGCCGGCAGTCATCTTACAGCCGAATAATAATAATACTTTTATTAGCACTTTACAAACATACACACATACAAATTATTTTTCTCGTGATTAAACTTGAGTTTTTAAAAAGGATTTTATTATCAAGACTACGTCTTACATCAAGCAGAACAAATACAAGACTGAATAATTATAATATGAATAACAATACGGTACACTTATCTAAAGAGAGTAATATAAGAAGCTGATTACATTATGCTGATGCATACGTGCATATGCATCCTAGACAAAGGAAATAAGAATAATTATATAAGAGAATTATATAGGGTGAGCGATAGCTAACTTACATATATTTGTACATGGAAAACGTCACATAAAATATCTATTAAGTTAATTTATCCAAAACTACAGGAAAAATATTCTGCCATACAGTATGGTTCCATATCACATATCAGCTTGTATACCGTGTTCTTCATTCTGTTGTATTTACAATATTTTTTATTTCAATAGGTAGGTGATTGTAGATTTTCAGACAGGCATAAAAGCAACCTTTCTCGAATTTATTAAGCTTATGTTGCGGTAGGTTATATACTTGACCTCTTCTTGTGTTATAACGTGTACAGTAGTATATATCATTAAACAATGGTTTATTCTTCCAAATGAACTTTATACATTCGTATATATATATATAGCCCATAAAATGTGAGCATATTAGCTTGCTTAAAGATACCCCTACAACTTGAGTTATATTTTACTTTTAACAGAACTCGGAGTATTCTCTCTTGTATAATAAATGCTCTTATGGCGTTTGTACTACTGCCCCAAAATATCAGACCATATCTAAGGTGCAGAGCTGGGATGAATCCTCAAAAACATGATTCGAATCACGAATCCGAATCACCTAATATGATTCGAATCACGAATACTCGAATAAAGGATTCGTAAGTGAAAAATATGATTCGAATCAAAGATTCGAATCCTCATTTTTGAATCACGGATACAAATCCTTTAAAAATAAATTTGAATCTATTATTTGCAACCAGTAATATTTTATTCCATCAGTTTCTATTAACAATCATGTTCATTTACCGACTTAATATCCGATTATATAATGATTTTAATTAATGATGATATATGTGTTATTGAACTTCATTTTGAATCTGTGTTTTATACGCCTGGCGCATGAAGTAAAATTTCGAGTTTAGAAAAGCCCCGTGAAATTTTGTCTCGGGTCGCTGCGCGACCCTCGACAAATTTTCTACGCGGGGCTTTTCTAAACTCGAAATTTTACTTCATGCTTAGTCTGGGAGTGGACAACACTCGTTCTTAAAAGTTTCAAATTGAGAGATCACTCTAGATTACTAAGTTTATTACCATTTTACAAAGGGTACAGCTCGAAGGACCAATCATGGTCTTCGGAGACCGAAGGACTACAGGGAATCGAAGTTTTTTTACAAGAAAACAAAGAATATCTGAAGGTTTACAGCATGGATAGGAAAGAAAACATCCAATTTTGAAAAAATATCGAAGTTAGGTTGGTTTTCAGTGCATTTTTAACTTCACTTTAAATCAGTGTTTTATACGCGTGGCGCATGAAGTAAAATTTCGAGTTTAGAAAAGCCCCGCGAAAATTTGTCTCGGGTCGCTGCGCGACCCTCGACAAATTTTCTACACGGGGCTTTTCTAAACTCAAAATTTTACTTCATGCTTAGTCTGGGAGTGGACAACACTCGTTCTTAGAAGTTTCAAATTAAAGGATTACTCTAGATTACTAAGTTTATTACCAATTTACAAAGGCTACAGCTCGAAGGACCAATCATGGTCTTCGGAGACCGAAGGGCTACAGGGAATCGAAGTTTATTTACAAGAAAACAACGAATATCTGAAGGTTTACAGCATGGATAGGAAAGAAAACATCCAATTTTGAAAAAATATCGAAGTTGGGTTGGTTTTCAGTGCTTTTTTAACTTCACTTTAAATCAGTGTTTTATTCGCGTGGCGCATGAAGTAAAATTTCGAGTTTAGAAGAGCCCCGTGAAAATTTGTCTCGGGTCGCTGCGCGACCCTCGACAAATTTTCTACGCGATTCAAATCCTCCTAAATAATTCGAATCATCGCTATTAAGGCTGGGATTCGAATTCGATTAATTCAAATAGTTAAATATTCTAATATGAATATTTAAATCACTAAATTATTCATATTTGAATATGAATATTTAAATTTTCGAATAATTCAAATATTTGTGAATGCATATTTGGTTACTTAACCATGAAAAATATCCAACGTTAATATATATATTTTTAACTTCACTTGAAATCAGTGTTTTATATGCGAGGCGCATGAAGTAAAATTTCGAGTTTAGAAAAGCCCCGTGAAAATTTGTCGAGGGTCGCTGCGCGACCCTCGACAAATTTTCTACGCGGGGCTTTTCTAAACTCGAAATTTTACTTCAATCCTTTTATAAGGATTCGAATCCATTTATAAGAATTCGAATCCTTTTATAAGGATTCGAATCATCTACGTTTGGATTCGAATACGAATCCTTTTAAAAAAATGTAACGAATCCGGATCACTAATCCGTTTTCACTAAAGTATTTGAATACCTCTTTTGAATCCTTTAAAAGGATTCGAATCCGGGAATCGAATCCTGAATGATTCGAATCCTGAATGATTCGAATCCTGCCCAGCTCTGTTGCATACACCATATTTTCGGTATCTAATGATCTAATTTCATTATTAAGTTTATCAATTTTCATTATTAGGTACGTATTAGAGTTTTTAAACTCAACGAGTAGATTTAACAGTATCTTATGACTGTCATCTTCTGCATTATATGACTCACCAGTCGAGGCTGAAAAGGTTATGTCTGGTTGGCAACATATTAAATTCCTCTGTTTTTTGACAAACGTTCCTGGTTGCTTGATACAATTGGAGTGGTAATTACGGTCACACTTAGCACACGTAACATATTTGGCTACTTTAACTTTGCATGTAGAACAATATACTTCGGAGACAGATTTACGCGTTGACGCACCCATCACGGACTCATGTCAAAATAGTCAACATATTAGATACAGTCAATATAATTAGTACTGTCAAAATGATCAATATAATCGATCTGTCAATATAATCAGTAATGTCAAAATAATCATAAGTTAGTACTGTCAAAATAGTCGATATAATCGATACTGTTGATATATATTCAGTACTGTCAAAATAGTTGATATAATCGATACAATGAAATGCAAGTCTACTTAAAAAAAAAAAAAGTCTACTTATAGTTAGTAAAATCATTATAAACAATACAGTCAAATTACAGTATTTCGTGTGTTTTTTTTTTCATTAAAGTGTAAACATTTGTCAAAGTGTCATTATTAATTTTAAATTTTTAACACGAAATGACAATTGTGGCCAACCATGATATTACAAGACATTTCTGACAATATATATTCTATTCTATTCTATTGAAAGTGAGTGGGTAGTTATGCTACCCTCCACTGCGACCGCAAGGATCTATTATGGCTCACAATTAAGGTCGAACATCCGACCTTACAGCTCACCTTCCAAGTCCATCTTTTTGATGAAGTCAAGGATCTTGTCAGGTGAAGTTTTTTCCAGGTCCTTCGGGTTTAGCTTCGGTGTGCCAAACACCGTGGTCCTGATCTGGTCACCAGCTGGACAGGCACATATGACGTGCTCTGCTGTTTCATCATCCTCTAGGCATAGGCGGCACTCAGTGGTGTCGCTTAGTCCTAGTTTATTAAGGTGATGCCTTAGACGGCTGTGTCCAGTGAAGAGAGCAGTTAATGTGTGAACATCTGATCTGCTCAGCTTCAACCATGAGGCCGTCCTGGCCGCAGATGGTCCACTTGTTACCGCTCTGAAATGTCTCATCCCAGTGCGGTTTTGCCAGAAATCCTGTGCCTCGTGTCTCATCCATCCGTTGTTAAGGTCTCTAGCTGTTGATCTGGGTATCCCCAGAGCGGGTTCTGGTCCGATGTAGGCTGTACGCGCCCCCTCTCTGGCTAGGGAATCGGCTAATTCGTTTCCCTTCACGCCAGAGTGGCTTGGCACCCACATCAGACTGACCCCGTTTACCTGTGCCATTTGGCAGAGGGCTTCCTTGCAGTTCCGTACAGCCAACGAGGAGCATCTAGAAGATGCCAGGGCCCTAAGGGCCGCCTGGCTGTCCGAACATATTTTTATTGTCCTGCCCGCCCAACCCTTTGAACGGATTTCGTGGACGCACATTTCAATGGCGTATATTTCAGCCTGAAGTATGGTAGCATACCTGCCAAGGCTGTAGTAAAGTTCAGTCCTTGGTCCGACGACTGAGGCTCCTGTTCCAGTGGACAGTATTGAGCCGTCAGTGTACCAGTAGGAATCAGCCTTTTCTGGGGTGATTTTGTGTCGCTCCCAGTCGTCCCTGCTTGGGACAGGACCTTGTACGGCTGATCCTCGCAGTAGTCCGTGACTGCGTAGTCAGTCCTCATACTTAGGGTGTCATCCGCCTCAATGGCAGTTGACAGCCCATTTGGTATGAAGACTATCACCTTCGGATCCAATAGGGCTGCGTGGTGATATCGATACGTTGCTAATCTGGCCTCGCCCTGTATTAGGATATGCAAGGGGGTGAGGTTCAGTAGCATTTCTAAAGCCGCTGATGGGGTAGTGCGTATGGCTCCAGTTACCGCCACTGTCGCCATTCTCTGCAGTGAGGAGAGCCTTGATATGGCCGTTTTTCGAGTTGTAATCGGCCACCAGGCGATACTGCCATAGGTTATTATTGGTTTTATGACCGAACCATATAGCCAGTACATTTGCTTGGGGTTTAATCCCCATGACTTCCCGCAAATTCTATGGCACGTCCACAGGGTGTACCTTGCTTTGCGGATTGTCTTGTCCAAGTGGAAGTTCCAGTTCAGCGATTTATCCAGGGTGATTCCTAGATACTTCGCCTCCTCCACAAATGGTATGGTTTCTCCCCGTAGAGTAGGAGGTCTTACTTTCAGGATCCTCTTTCTCGTGAACGGGACAACTAATGTTTTGCTAGGGTTTACCCCCTATACACCAGTTCTGAGTCGCATCCAGTGCCCAATTAAATTAGGTTAGATGACAAGTTGCGATGAAACTAATGTTGTTTTTCTAACGTAACCCCTCTTTGTTTCCATCATGACATTTTGACTATACGTGACATATTTGAATGTCCTTAATCATTATGGTATTACTGTGTGTCAATTATTTATTGACCATTATAAAATTTTGTCTTAAAATCACTTAGCCTTTTGACTGTGAAAGTATTTCATCATTAAATGACTATTGTTAACATTTTGAAATTTTACCATTATGGTATTTAGATAGTATTCCATCATTTAATTGACTGTAATTTAACTATTATCTTTTGAATCCTTTTTAACTTGTATCAAAATTGATGTTCCGTTTTAACAATACAGAGCGTTCTCCACCACAGAACGACAATAAACGTATTAGGTCAATTTTCAATGATAAAACAAACAAGTGTCTTCCACTCCCAGATTAAGCATGAAGTAAAATTTCGAGTTTAGAAAAGCCTGAAAATTTAGCTCGGGCGCGGAGTGAAGCGGAGCGACCAAGCCAAATTAGGCTTTTCTAAACTCAAAATTTTACTTCATGCGCCACGCGTATAATATGCTAATTTAATGTGAAATCGTCTTAAATTTAACCAAGTGACAAGCGAAATAAGTTTAGTGCGTCAATTATTAATTAATATATTTTTATTACTGACTTTGTTAAAAATTCTAAATTTTTAACACAAATAAAGATAATTTGCTCATTTATATATTGTCAGCTGTAATATAACAAGTGGTATGATTATCATCGATAATATTCATGAGTGAAACCGAGCTGCAGATTCAACAAGCCCGAAGTTAGTTTATTGTACTGCTCCGGTTTCACGAATAAATATTATCGATTATTAATCATACCACGAGTTATATTCGATGAGAGAATATAACGAATTTCACTATATTTCTATCTTGGAAATCTCACCCCATCGCCCGGTTGACATTTTTAATAATCGACCGTCAGATTTGACAAATAATTTTCGTAGCAACGACCAAAACAAGGTAATAGGCTTCTATCACAGCTGTGACAACATGTATCTATGGAAATAAGCGATTCTGATTGGAGGGTATGTAGTCAAGTGACACTTGAGTTATATTCTCATAATTATAACGATTTATATTAACAATGTGATATTCCGACTGTAACAGAATCTCATTTTCGACAAATATATTGGCGTTTTTGACAGTATTGTATTACTGATGTTTTTTTGGGCTATTGTGATATTTTCAGACATATTTGAATATTTGAATATTTAAATATCCAAATATTTAAATAATTCGAATATTCGATTAATTCGAATATTTCAATATATTTTTGAATGAATATTTGAATACTTAAGTTTGAAAAATTCCCTGCCCTACTAGTTACGTAGCTCTGATTACTGTTACTAGGTTAGGTTAGGTTTATATGGCAACAGCCGAGGCTGTTCACTTAGGCCCATAGGGCCCGTTGTGATACCATGAGAGATCCTTCCCCTATACAACCCAATTTGAGCACCTAATGAATCCGATCAGATCTCCCACCTTTATTATTCTCCTCAAGAGCAGGACATTAACCTAGATAGTGGAGTACTGTTTCTTCCTCCTCCTCATCTAGGCATTCTCTGCAGTAGTCATTGTATTTGAGACCCATCTTTTGTGCGTGTCCACCCAGAAAACAGTGACCCGTAATGATGCCTACTCGAAAAGATTTTTTGAGGTTGAACTCATGTGAGAAAATTCCGCCCCCTACTCTGTTTTCGGACTTGGAGCCATCCGTGAAGAGCCAGACTTCATTTCCCTGAACAATCTTGCCCTCTACCCATTCGGTTTTGTCCGGGATGGAAATGGAGAACTTGTTCCCAAAGGTAAGTTCTGGAAGACAGCTATCAGTCCTCAGTGGGATATCGACAAGCTCATTCAGGATCCTTCCATGGCCCTGTTTGCTACTATTCCATATCCCGACCGAGTTGATCCTGATCGCTGTGGTAGCTGCAGCATACCTGCAGTAAAGGTCAACAGGAGCTAGATTTAGTATTACATCTAGCGCTTTGGAGGGGGTAGATCTAACCGCGCCTGTTATGAGCAGTTCGGCTGATCTCTGTACCTTACCCAGTGCGGTCCGGTGAATTTTCTTATCAAGAGCAGTCCACCAGACTGCAACGCCGTAGAACAGAATGGGTCTCACCACAGTTGTGTACATCCAGTGGACAACGCTTGGTTTCAGTCCCCAGTTCTTGCTCACAGCTCTTTTGCATGAGTACAGCGCGACTTGCGCTTTCCGTACTCTCTCCTGAATGAATATTGGGCTTCCAACTTAACTTCCTATCGACTAAGGTGCCCAAATATTTGGCTTGCTCCTTTACCACCAGTCCCGTGCCGTTTAGGACGGGAGCTTTGAAGTTTGGTATCCTATGCAATTTGGTGAAGAGTACAAGCTCAGTTTTGAGGGGATTTACCCCCAGTCCACATTCCTCACACCAGCGGGTTACCTTGCGGAGTGCCCTCTCCATGAGTTCAGATAGGATGCCTACGTGTTTACCAGAGACCGCGAGGGTCACGTCATCAGCATAGGCAATTGTTTTACACCCCGTAGACTCTAGTCCTTTCAGTAGTTCGTTCATAACTATATTCCATGGTAGTGGAGAGAGGACACCCCCTTGAGGGGTACCTCTACTGACCTCTCTTCTTGAGCGTGAGCCGCCCAGCGTAGAGACAATGTGCCTCCTCATTAGTAGCTCCTCTACGAAGAGGCATATCGACTCATCCATGTGCAGATTGCCAAGGGCCGACAAAATCGCCCCTGGGCGCACGAAGTTGAAGGCTCCTTCGATATCCAGGAATACCGCCAACGTGAACTCTTTCTTGCACATGGAATTTTCAACCTGACTTAGGAGGGCGTGCAGAGCTGTGTCTACTCATCTGCCCCTAGTGTACGCGTGTTGGCTAGTCGACCAGAGGTCTGGATGTATGCGCTCTTGTGCTGGAAGGAGGATAAGCTAATCGGCCTATAGTCCTTCGGTGTTGAGTGAGATATTTTTCCCGCTTTGGGTATAAACACCACATTAGTCTCTTTCCACCTCTGCGGGATGTACAAAAGAGTTAAGCAGGCTTCGAATATTATTTCCAACCAGAGATTGATAATATCCGCAGCCATCTGTAATTCAGCAGGAATAATCCTGTCCGGGCCTGCGGTTTTGAAGGGCTTGAAGCTGTTCACACTCCAAGCCAATTTATCCTTGCTCAGGATGTCCCCCGTCGGGCAGCTCCTCTTGGGTGTCCGGAGAGCCCCTCTCCCACCAGCGTCGGAGGGAAAGTGAGTCTCCATTAGCACCTCTAGGGTCTCCTCGCATGAGGTGTTCCACTCACCACCCTGCTTCATGAGAAAACCCGGGATAGCTGGGTTCCCCGATAGTATTTTCCTGAGTCGGCTGGCCTCAGAGGCCTCCTCAATCTGGTTGCAGAAAGTTCTCCAGGAGGCTCTCTTTGCCTGCCTGGCAGCCTTTTTGAAGGCTCTGAGGCTGTCCTTGTACAGAGACCATTCGCTGGTTTGTTTTGCCATGTTGAACAGCCTATTGCACTCCTTTCTTAGGGAGGAAATCTCCTGGTTCCACCATTTAGGCTTCTTTTTTCCTCTAGGGATTTTTCCAGGACAGGCTGCGCCCATTGCGCTATTACAGGCATCAGTGAGGGTAGTTACCAAGCAATCCAACTCCTCCTCAGTGGAAGGTCTGCGTGGTGTATCGCTAGGCAACACCCTAGTGAGGACGGCCCTATAAGTGTCCCAGTTCGTTACTAAGTTGGGCTAGATAATTGCTATGTAGGTTAAGTTATTAATATAGTTAGGTTAGATAATAGTTAAAAATCTTAGGTTAGATTAACGGTTCTCACATTGTGACCCATTTTTTATAAACCCAATCTATGCCGACCCACTTAAATGCAAGATAAAGTTACCGATTAATTAAATGAGATAGTATAGTTAACATAATATCTCATTTAAGTAATCGGTAACATTTTACACTTTTGTATAAATCAATTATTTGCTATCCACCGAAAAATGAAGAGCCAAAAATTATCGCTCATATTAAGGAGGTGAAAAGACACCATTATTTAACCTAACTTTGTAACAGTAATTATGACAGCTACTTAGGTTAAGTGTGATTATAGTCATATTATAGTTCTTGTGAATGTGATACAGTTATCTACAATTATGATTGTTTTAATATTTTATGTGTTTGCAATGAAGCCAGTGTTTTTATTTTTTGAAACAGGAAGTCTAATAAAAATCAAAAGAATAAAAAACGCAATGGGAAAAAAGCTGTGTTCATGGAGGGAGTTCCAGGTGTTGAGGAGTTCACGATGCAGCCGAAGGCATCCCAACTCCAGAAGAAAGTGCAAGTGATGTGCAACTGGAAAATGTAAGTTTTCATTTGTCCTATTATTATTTAAAAATCCTTTTTTTTTTAAATATTGACAACTTTAGGAAGGGCTTTCCGGGATCTCAACCTGTCTCCATGGCGAAAGCAAACCTTGGTTTATTACACCAGAAACCTTACAGAGTGTCATGGAAAGCTGATGGCATGAGGTGAATTTTAAATTAAAAATATATTGTTGTTTTACAATAGTGTAGTGTAAATAATCTGAACCACTTCCAATTATTTCTATTAAGTGCTATTTCCTTTACTTCGTTTACTGTTTGTCCTGATTTTGTGATTTCTTTTGAATTATCCCACCTTTCAACTGGTCTCCCTCTATTGATTTAGTATTTAGTCCACTTTCACAAAAATTAGGTATCCCGCCGCTAATGCTGGCTACAGGTTAAACAATTAGTTGTGATTTTGCAATCTGAGAATAAAACGTCTTTAGGTGAATGGCGGAATTACCTCAAGTCTACTTTACGCGGTGGCTGAAACACGGGATACCTTGCGCTTTTCTCCCTCTCTCTCTCTCTCTCTCTCTCTCTCTCTCTATCCACTGCTCTATCCGATATGTTTGATTGCGTGACAGCACCATTTGTAAAATCAAACGCTGCTTAGCAAAAGTTTAAACTCGGTTGGAAAATAACGATGGCCATCTATAATGGCGAGATACCTACAATGTTTGTAAAAGTGGACCTTAGTGCAATTACTGTCTCCTTATGTATATATAAATAATCTTAAACTGCTCTACCCGACGAGTGTCCAGTTAATAGTTATTGCTGTCTATACTGGTTCATGTGTCCCAAGCATCCCAATTGTCTAGCTTCTACATGTTCTTATATGTCTTTTAGTTGTAGATTTTCTTTTTAAATTTTAAACTAATGTGAAATTCATGTTTAGGTACATGATGCTGATCGACGGAGAAAACGAAGTATATTTCTTTGACCGTGACCACAATATTTTCCGGGTGTCGGGCCTTCGATTCCCCCACAGGAAAAACCTCCACCAACACTTGAAGGACACACTAATTGATGGTGTACGTAAATTGTAACTTTCATATCAAACTTGATGATATAGTAAGAAGTAGATAATTACCATTTGTATCCTTTCTTCTCATTTAATAAAGTATGAAGATAGGATACAAGAGTGTTACCACTCTTCACAGATCTCAAAAACATGCATTGATAGTAAGAAGTATTATAAGACAGAAACACTTGCAACACTTCTTACTATAATTTCAAAAGTGCTATTAAAATAACAATGTAATAATATATTATTAGAGTAGTATGCAGCACATTACATATGAGCGGATATGTTGCGCACGAGCCGCGCAGCGGCGAGTGCAGTATTCCGCGAGTATGTAATTGCCATACCACTCGAGAAACGTACGATACTTTACCTACGCCCTAACAAAATATACAATGAGCATGAAAAAACTTAAAAAAACGTGTTTATTCAATCATTTATGATAGTAACATGACATTGATTGATGAAAACTAAATTACTACTTGATACATCAAACAAATGTCATTTGGTTGTGCGGTAATCAATTGCCTGTTTAGCTGTCGGCATGTAATATATCATATGTTCAATAAAAAAAAACCTCTAGAGTGCCATGATTTAATCTTTTTTCAAATTTAGGTTGGCTACACACTTCAGAAATCGAGATATAAAACGTCAGACATAATAATTATAATGTATATTTTCAAAGTTGCCAACCTAGAATATTTTCCATGGCACTCTAGAGATTTTTTTTTATTTGAAAATACGATACTTGTCAAAGTTAATATGTGCATGTGTAGGTAATGTCAATCATATGCATCAAGATGACAGTGTGGTATGATGCGGTTACTAGATAGGGCGTAGGTCAAATTTATTAAGAATAAGAATTAGTTGTAAATTCTCAAACATTAGTTGTTTTTATAAAAACATTTAATTTGAATCTTTCACTGAGTGTTTCCAATCCTTGATTAAGCATGAAGTAATATTTCAGGCTTTTTTAAACTCGAAATTTTACTTAATACGCTTATAAAACACTGATTTCAAGTGAAGTTCAAAATAAACTGCTTATGTTTGATCTTATATTAATAAATTTTACATTTGTTTATTTTGTCTAAGCATATTGCTTAAGGATATGATTGCATTTTCAGCATCAAAATTAATGACAAAATGTAAACTCTTCTAACTTTTATAAGTTGAAATATTATGAAGAAATGTTATACTTGCACCAAAGAAAATCTCGAAAAAAATCTGGCAACATTGTGTTGTAGTTAATTTAACGGAGACCGGTGTAAACGGGTTTTACATTGTTTTAATATAATATGTACAGTGTGCAGCATTTTCAATTATTAACTTCTTTATTCAAAAAGATATTGATATGCGGTAAAAACTGTATTATGCACTTTTTTAAGTAGAATATGCTGACCATATTTTTGTAAAGATTACAAAAAATGCAATTGACTGAAGTCATGGCAAACTATGATTCCTCATAAAGATTAAACTTAAAACAAAATCTGATATGGCCAGGGTATTCTACTTTAAAAAGTGCCTTAAGAAAGTTTTTACCGTCCATACTTCGACAGAATGTACAGGGATTTCAGTTATTTGAAATGATATAGAGTCAGTTAAATTTGGGCAAAGTTGCGTATTTTAGAGCCCAAAAATAATCTAAAACAAATTTGAAATATCTTCTTTCGTTTTCGAGATATTGTCGAAAAATCGAATTTTTGAAATTTCGTTTTTATGTTTTTATTCAAAAACCATTGAATCTAGACATTTACAACTTTGACTCTATAAGGCACTTTTAAATGAGGAATCTAGTAGCATATTTTATTCTAAGATAACTGTGACATTTATCTGGGGACCATAGCCAACTTTTGTTTTTCTTATAGGCGCCATTTTGGATTTAAATTTTTTTTAAAGTACATTTTACACTTATAATTTATTGCACAATTGATATGTAAAATGTCAATCTTTTGTTTTTTGTAAATTGAGTAACTCACTCATTGGGACAGGTATTCAACTGATTCATTACTTTACTAATAGAAAAAGCATTTGTTTATAAGCGAAATACTGGTAATAGTTATTATAACTATGAGGAAAGAGTAATAAAAAGTTTGAGAAATTCATTTTTCTTAACATAAAATATATATGTTAGATTCACAATGTATATCCAGAAATTAGACACAGTCAAAAATGGTAATTGTAAACCAGTTTTTACCAAAATCTGTTAGCATTGGGTAGTGCTATGACCTAATTCTGATACATAGATGGACCTGTTGTTTTTTAAACGCAATGAATTCAAATGTTCTTTAATTCTAATTTCAAAATTTCTACCAGATTGACCAATGTATGCTCCTTTACATGTTTCGCACGTTAATTTATAAATACCGGATTTTTTTGTATTTATCTATGGCGGTTTTGGGATTGTGAATAATGCTGGCTATTGTACTGTACGGTTTAAAAACTATATTGACGTTACACTTTTCAAGGGGTCTTTTGATTTTGTTGCTAATATTTCCGAAATATGTTAGTGGGTAAAATTTATTTTTATTTGTTGTATTTGAAGCGTAAATGAATTTTTGAATTTGTTTTAGTTCTTGTTTCGTTATTAGTGTGTCTATTAGTGCTGAATTTTATCCGCTGTTTGTAGCAATTTGTTTAATTATTGAATCTTGAAATTTTGAAATTAGAATTAAAGAACATATGAATTCATTGCGTTTAATAAACAACAGGTCCAACTTTGCAACACATTTATTTTAAAACAACTATACCTGCACTGAAAACAGCATGCTTTCAGTAAACCATTTGTCGGATAAAGGCTGAAGAATGGATTTACTGGAAGCGCTGGAAATTCACAAATTAAAAGCTAATCTGGAAATTCCCCTCATTAATGACCAAGTCGACATAATGTATACCCCTCTCTTTGATGCTGTAATATAAAAGCAAAGTACAATAATTTTAGGCACTTACTTTGATAATGACTAGCTTGTAGTTGAAACTATAGTCACTGAAAAGTAAAAATAAAAGTGGTAAAACAAAGTTAAGTGTTTTAATTAAATTATTATTATTATTATTACAAAAGATTGGCAAAACATGAGTATTTGATTATTTTTTGAGATTTGTTTTATTTATTAAAAAAATCTATATAAACAAAGTTTTTTCGTTTTGGAAAAAAATGTATTTTAAACTTTTTTGAGTTCAAAATAAAAGTGTACTGAAAGTTTATATTGTTATAACTTTTGACACAATAATTTGTTTAACCTCTAGTAACAACCAAAAGCTATGTCATGATAGCCTTTATAATATATGTGAAATTCGCTAAAATCCCTGATGAACCCCCAAATAATGTGCAATTATTTATGGAATAATGGCTGAGATAGATAAACTACTTTCATTAGATACAAGAAATGAGCTCCAAAAAGGAACTCTGATATTAGTTTTTGTCTATCATTAATATAAATGGTACTTTATTTGAAGAAACTGTCGAAAATGCTGCACCCTGTACAGTGGTGAAAGGATTAAGTAAAAATATATAAAAATATTCGTAGGAAATGGTGATAGATAAAGTGGGTGGCGAGGCGATCCCCCGATACTTAGCCTACGACATAATCCGCTTCGAAAAGCAAGACGTCGGCAAGCTCTCGTTTTTCCCGAACCGGTTGCAGTTCATCGAGTACGAAATCATAAAACCCAGGCACAACGCGATGCTGGAAGGGATTATTAAGAAGACGTCGGAGCCGTTCAGTGTTAGGAACAAACAGTTTTGGGATATATCCCAGGCAGCTAGTTTACTAGGGGCGAAATTCGCGGCCACCTTATCACACGAGCCCGACGGGCTGATATTCCAGCCGTCGAAAGAGCCTTACGTGCCCGGAAGGTGCGACGATGTTTTGAAATGGAAGCCGTTGGACATGAATTCCGTCGATTTTAGGTTGAGGATCGTTAAAGAGGAAGGTGTCGGGTAAGATTTGATTTGTTATATACCGCCTTTCAAGAAAGTCAGAACACCAAGTATTTATTGGATATTTTAATGAAATTTACAGAATTTGATGATGCAATTGAACTGCATCGATAATCAAAAAATCAACTTGAAAAACAAATGACTAACAGTTAATAATGTGCTGGACCACCACCATTTCCTAAGCACTCACTAACATGTCAATATCTGCTAGGGGTATTTCATTCTAAGCTTTCTTAATTTGACATGTAAGTTCTATTATAGTGTTAGGGAGGCGCTGTAAGTTACCTATTCTAACACCTATCATATCCCAAACATATTCTATTGGTGATAGATCAGGAGAACGAGATGGCAAGGGTAATAAAGTGATTTCGGCACGATCCAAAAACTGTCTTGTAATAGCCGCTATGTGGGGCCGTGCATTATCTTGCTGAAAATGGGGTCCTGCAAGCCATTTACATAGGGTACTAACAGTAGCTGTAAAATGTTGTCAATATACCGAATCAAGCTAAGACTTTCCTCTAAAAAAACTAGAGGAGACCGACTACCATATGCTATTGCACCCTAAACCATAACTCCCTGTGTAAGGGCCGTTATGTCTTTCAACAGGAAGTTGTAAAATTCTGCATTCCCCACATTGACGTCTCACTCTTCTGTGATCATCATGAGCCCATAAACAGAACTGAAACTCATCACTGAAGATAACGTTATTCCATTTATGGGTCCAGTGTTGTCTTTCACTGCACCAATCAAGTCTTGCTATGCGATGCTGCGGAGTAAGAGGTAGACACAATAATGAATGGTAGGATCTAATGCCAAAACTGAATTCTTCTGCAAACAGTAGCTATAGATACTCTTTGGCCATTTAGAGCCAACCAGTCAATTCCCAATGTCGGAGATGTTATAAATCTGCAAGACGAAGAGCTCGATCTTCAAAACCTCTTAGATCAGTGGTTCCCAAAGTTGACTGGACTCCGACCCATCTAACAAAAACTTAAAAATTTGCGACTCACCTATGGGCTGCTTTAGAGAAAAGGGGGCATAAAACTGGTAATGCTCAGTCGTGAGTTACGGAACTACCTAAATTGTACTGTAGTTCCAAAAACAGTCACTTTGGAAAAAGTGTTACCAATATCAATAAGGACTGCTGTTCGAATAAGATAAAAAAAACTTAAATACAGGGTGTCCCCGAATGGTCTGTACAACGCTCTACCACATATTCTCTGAAACAAAATATGACGATTTAACTAAACTTATCTCTATCCAAAAGTGTTTCCTAAGCCATCTACGACTCCTCAAAGATATTATTTTTTGCATTATTTTTCAAATATTTTTATTTTGGAATTAGGTAAGAAAACCTAATTTGGCACATTTAATTACATTGATACCATGCACTTTTTGTGATATGTTTCTTTATCCTACGTTTAAAGTAAGTGGTCAAACTGGGACCATCGACTTCTTAAGATACCTAAATATTTTTATTCAACAGGTCAAATCATAAGGAATACTTTTTTTCTGCAAGATCATTCAATTTTACATATTTTTTGTCTCTTATAAAATTTTGCTATTTTCCCTACAAAAAAAATATTTTTATTTGTCAAAACAACAAAGAAATATAATTCTAAAAAAAACGGATTTTTTATTTACAAAAATAGAAATTGAGACACCTGTGAAATTCAGTTATCGGTGATTTTGTGACAACGTCAGTCATGTACTCAATTAATGAATTAACTGATATTGTTTTAGTTTTTGGGTTTTGTGAAGGTAATGGCCGCAAATGTGTAAGAGTGTACAGTGAAAGATTTCCAAATCGCCGAATACCAAAGCATCAAACATTTGCTTCCGTAGAAAGGCGACTTCGAGAAACTGGCCGCTTAGAATACTCTGCGAGGGATTGTGGTAGAAGACGCACTGTACGAACTGTGGATGTTGAAGAAGAGATTTTAGAACGGATAGATGAAGATCCATCTAAAAGTACCCGGCGTTTAGGTGCTGAACTAGGCGTATCTAAAAATGTTGTGCATAAGGTGTTTAAAGAGCAACTGCTATACCCATATCACATTCAAAAAGTTCAATAGCTAATGCCTCAGGATCACGATAAGCGACTTCAGTTTTGCCAATTTATTGTTAATAACTAAATTGACAATTTGAATTTCGCCAAGACAATTTTGTTTACAGACGAAGCGTGTTTTACCCAAAGAGGTATAACAAATCTTAAAAACGAGCATGTTTATTCCGAAGATAATCCACATGCAACTAAAACCATGCATTTCCAACGGCAATTTAAAATAAATGTTTGGGCCGGTATAGTAAATGATATTATTGTAGGACCAGTAATTTTACCACAAAATTTAAACGGAGAACGGTACTTACAACATCTTCAGGAATTGCCAGTCTTACTGGAGGATGTGCCGCTTTTACTTAGGCGTGATATGTGGTTTATGCATAATGGGGCTTCACCTCATTTCACTATACCAGTGCGTACTTTTTTAAACCAAAAGTATCCCGGTAAATGGATTGGGAGAGGCAATGAAGCACCAGTGCCTTGGCCTCCACGTTCCCCGGATATCACACCAATGGACTTTTTTTTGTGGGGCACTATTAAATCTATTGTTTATGGTAAGCCCATAAATACGCACGACGAATTATGGGCGCGAATACAGAATGCGTTTCAAACAGTTAAAAACAATGTTGGTGTTTTACAACGTGTCCATTCCAACCTATTTTACAACGTGTCCATTTTAATTTTTTGCGACGTGTAAATTGTTGTATTGCTGAAAATGGCAATCAGTTTGAACATTTGTTGTGAAACTAATAAATTTGTGTTTATTGTTAGGTACCTATCTTTATTTCTACTTTGTTAATTGTTTTGAGAAGCAAAATATTGTTCATAGTTTTATTACTTTTTTTTGACAAATAAAAATATTTTTTTGTGGGGAAAATAGCAAAATTTTATAAGAGACAAAAAATACGTAAAATTGAATGATCTTGCAGAAAAAAAGTATTCCTTATGATTTGACTTGTTGAATAAAAATATTTAGGTATCTTAAGAAGTCGATGGTCCTAGTTTGACCACTTACTTTAAACGTAGGATAAAGAAACATATCGCAAAAAGTGCATGGTATCAATGTAATTAAATGTGCCAAATTAGGTTTTCTTACCTAAGTCCAAAATAAAAATATTTGAAAAATAATGAAAAAAAATAATATCTTTGAGGCCTCGTAGATGGCTTAGGAACCACTTTTGGATAGAGATAAGTTTAGTTAAATCGTCTTATTTTGTTTCAGAGAATATGTGGTAGAGCGTTGTACAGACCATTCGGGGACACCCTGTATATTTATATTTTTTTATTTAATACTTAACCATCTCATGCGCAACTTTTCAAAATTAGATTTTGTGGTGAAACAAAAATTAATTTTGGTTGGAATTGAGCTTTATATTGATAAAAATAATAAAAAAGTTGAAAATTTTTGAAAACTTCAATTATTTTGAGAAAAAATAGAATGTACACATATGTGTACACAGTGCACTTATGGTAAGAAATAAAGACACATATAATATTATACTTTAAATGTATTGTTCACGTAGAATCTGAAATATTCCATATTATTATGTATGATATACCTCAAAACATTCGGAACACAGCGCTATTTCTCATCTTTTGCACATATATCGTGTTCTTTTTGAACAATTTACACTTTTGCAGCGTGCCGCATTTTTTATTTCAAGTTTTTTTGGAAAATGTGGCCCTTTATCTAATAATTTCTCTGTGGGAACCACTGTACGCTTTCTTTTTTTATAGCAGGAGGAGTTGTACTCTTTGGACGACCCTTTTGTCGTGTCATCTGTCCATCTCCACGGAAAATTAGAGCAGTTGCAATGCGACTTTTGAATTGTCGTAAGTCCAACTTTTCGATTAAATTGTTGTTATCCAAACGCAATAAAATCCAAAATTTACTATAGCTACATTTATTATGTGGTAAAATATTCTAATATACCACCTGCAGTTTCTTGTATGGTTAGTATATTAAGGCTGTTAGAGAGTCCATAAGATCAACACCTCCCATGTGTTGATTGTACAACTTTATTGAAAATGGTCGAGGAACTTGCATTCGTTGTTTTTCTTTGCGGAAAATCTTTCAGCAGTATCGATGGGGAATACTCCTGCGTCGTTGGATACTGTGTGTACTAAGTTATTGTCGTGCCACCTTACCACTGTGATGTTATTATCAGATGTTGCAAACGAATAACTTCCAAGACCATCTTTTTTCAATAACTTCTCCGATTTCAAAATTTTGTCAGCTCCTTTCAACCTATTTCTATCTATCAAAGGGATATTTGAAAATAGATTATTGGCATAAATTTTGTAATTTTTGTTTTCAATATCATGACATAATCTTTTCACGACATCTCCGGCTGCCCAATTTCAGAAATATCTTGCCTATTACCAGAAATACCTTGAAATATTTCAAAACAATACACATATCCAGATGTGCCTGCCCGGACCCATATTTTACATCCCCAATATTTTGGGCTTTTTTGGTAAGTATTGTTTCAATGATGAGCGTCCTTTAAAAGATACCATCATTTCATCAATTGACATATAGAGAGTTTTATGTAACACCGAACATTTTCCATGTTTATTTTCGTATGTTCGATTTCTCAAACCAAACATTCAATACACCTTTAATTTTTAGGTATGACCATTATTATTATTTCAGTACAAATTGTACAAACAGGGAGTTTTTCTTTTAAGTCCTAATTATAGCGTGTGTGCCGTAAATCTTTAGATGATCCTTGTTTTTTTTAAAGAGTTCAATCCAAAACTTAAAACGAGTGTTTTCCACTCCCAGACTAAGCATGAAGTAAAATTTCGAGTTTAGAAAAGCCTGAAAATTTGGTTTGGTTCAGGCTTTTCTAAACTCGAAATTTTACTTCATGCGCCACCGGTACAAAATACTGACATATTACGAAGTTTCAAACACACCGCAAACTTCACATTGAATCAGTGTTTTGTGGCGGTGGCGCATGAAGTAAAATTTCGAGTTTAGAAAAGCCTAATTTGGCTCGGTCGCTTCGCTTCGCTTCGCTACGCGCCTGAGCCAAATTTTCAGGCTTTTCTAAACTCGAAATTTTACTTCATGCTTAACCTGGGAGTGGAAAACACTCGTTTAAAGCTTCAAATTAATTTCTTTTAATAAACCAAGTGTCGGAAAATGTACAACGTATGCATATGTATACTTAAAAGTAAAATTCTCTGTATGAAAATTAACATTGAAAATGTTCGATATTACATAAAACTCTCTGTAAATTGTTCAGGATCAACAGCCGAATGAAGATGATCCATTACAGGACGTAGGCGAAATAGCTTATCCGTATTATTTTCTTTGATTGTTGAAGCATCTACAAAATGTAAATATCTTTGAATTTCTTCAATCCGTTTCTGAGACATAGCATCTGCTATGAAATTCATCCTCAATCCACCTTCAGAAGACCAATATTGTCTAATTCTTGGGTATTTGATGTATGACATCATAGTTGTAATATCCAAAAATATTTTGAGTTCACTGTCAGATTGAAATGTATTTTGTTATTCTGATAGCCATATTAATTTGATTGGAAAACAATTGTGTCTCTCAAAAATGAATCAGAAAAAAAAATGGTTTAAGTAATCTATTGGTGAATCACCATGAACATGTACTTTATGTTCTTTACTGGCGTTAGGAATAAAAAAAAAAAAAGGAACCTTTATTTGGCATTCAATTGAGTACCCATTACACCCATTGCAGTATATACAAAAATAAAAAAACAAAAATACTTAAAACAAATATCATAAATAAATAACGTAAATTTCTCCTCGCATAACCCTTTCCGCGTCCATTTAGCTACCTCTCCCTGACTTCCACCCTCGCAACTTTTTACATAACTCAATCCCCTTTCCACTCTCGCTCAAACACTCTTCTCTGGACATTCGTCTTTCTCTCTTACTCATCCTTTCTCTTAGCCATTCACACTCATTCATCCAATGATCCCATTCGTCTATTCCATCCTTACAGTACACACATTTCCCAAACTCTTCTCCCATCCAAACCTTATTAGCTTTCTCCTCGTTTCCACATCTAAACCTCGCTAGCACTTTCACTTCATTCCCATTCAATCGAAACATGTACCGCGGTGGTCCCGTACAAACTTGTACTACCTTGTACCTCGGACACGTCTTGCTATTAGCAATTTTTTGTTGCCTTTCTTGCAGCTCTACATTAGCTAGGATTTCCGCTACTTTTTCTTCTATTTTCTGCCCCTGGGACAGCTTTTGCTCTACCAGTATCGATGACCACCCGGCCTTTCTATATAGCATCCCTCTTTCCTTCATTCATCTCACACCCTCATTCTTTACCCATTCCCTGTAACACATAACCCACGCTTCCCTCGCCACTCTCTCTTCACCCATCTCATACATCCGTCTCTCCATTTTCACCACTCTTTTAGCTGCCATCCACCCCACCGACATTCTATGGCACTCCTGCAGCACTATGTAACTGGGAGTTGTACGATCCAGCCCTAAGATCTGTTTCAAGTACTGCAGTTGTACTCGCTCTACACTCTCACTCGCACTCACTCCCCACACTTCAGCCGCATACAACACCACAGACTTTATACATGCATCCCACCATACCATCTGCATTCTCACATTTCCTGCTAACACTTCACTCCATGTACTCCGCAGTCGCCCCATTGCCACTCTCGCCTTCTTACATACAAATTCAATATGTCGGGACGTGCCTCCAAACTCACTAAACACATACCCGAGATATTTAAACTCTTTCACTCTTTCAACTATCTCTCCCTGCCACACAATCTCTTCTTCCTTTCTCCTTCCACCCGCATTTTTACATAACATCCACTTCGTTTTGTTAGGAATATTAGCACCAAATAAATGTTCTTTATTTAGAACCCAATTAGGCGAGCAATCAGGTTTCTGGCTAGATTTTTTTTTCTCTTTTCTGGGCCCAAATTTTTTTCTAGTTGTGTTTTCTCCATATCTGCCTCTTCAATATCATGCTCCTCTTGTACAATTTTTTCTTGATCGCCATTATTTTTAAACACGGTCTCTATGTCTTCAGAATCGCTATCTGATATGATTCCATCCTCTGAGTCATAGGTATATAACATTGACTCAATTTCCGCGTCGGTCAATAGACGTCGTCTTTCATACTCGCTATATTTCGTTTTTTTCCTTTACTTGTGACGCTGATAGATTTTCCAGTTTTGACTAAAAAATCTATCAACGTAAAAAGTAAAGAAAGCATCTTTACTTTTTACGTTGATAGATTTTTTAGTCAACATTTTTTAATTACCTAAAAATACCTTATTTTGCCGTAAATCAACTTTTTTTCTACTGTCTTTGCACAAACTAACTATAAACACAGAGCATATAGAGACTAATACGCTTTTATTAAAACACTTGGTTTGTTTCACTGATTTTTTATTTTTACTCCAACTAGTTTCGACCTTAGGTCATTCTCAAGGAGATATGTAAAAATAAAAAATCAGTGAAACAAACCAAGTGTTTTAATCAAAGCGTATTAATTAAATATGTTTCACCACGGGTTAAGTGAGAAATTAATTCAACATATAGAGACTTGTTCACAAATGATTATAATATGCAATTCAGTACAACTGCAGCCATCTATGAATAACTAGCGAAAATATATGTCCACAAATGTGTACTAAGATCACTTCTATAAGAATTTAACTGATACTTTTGGAAATAAATAGAAAAACAAACGTGTCCACAAACGTGGACGTGGCGCATGAGAGGGTTAAATAACCTACAAACAGTTTATTTCAATGGGAAGCATGTATTTGTTTTCTATTTTTTATCATTACAGTTTTAGCATCAATTTCAATTTTAGTTACTTTTAATCGCAGTGAGTTTGATACGTCCAATTTATTTCGGTATTTAGTTTTAATGTTAACCATAGCCGAAAATCCAGCCTCACATAGTTATAAGGTAGTGAAGGGGAGGAGGACTTTCATAGCTTCATCAAACAGGCAAGGATAGTTCCCAGCAACCGAGAGCCAGAATTTCATTAATTGCTTGGGATTGAAAGTTTTTTCCATGATGTATCTTCTGATAAATCAATGAGCTCTTCACTTGCTTTTGTTGACATATTAGTTGGTAGTTTGTTCTGAAATGGTTACAAATCCAATTCGACGTTTCAAGCTTTTTTATCTCTTCTCCGAAATAGGTGTCAAAGTTATTTCTTAACAATGATAAATGAGTGGACATTGCAGAGTACGTTAATCTTTGGCTGCACTTGGTTTTCTACAATAAAGGTTTCAAGTGTTTCAAAACAATGATATTTACTAGTCTTAATACAACTTTCCCACAAAATGAGCTTTTTCATGAACGCTAGAATTTTATCGTGAACTGCAAAAATGTCGGATCCGTTTGAACCTTGCAGATACAAGTTTAGTTCGTTTAACTTAGAAAAAATATCAGCCAAATATGTTAACTTGAAAACGAATTCTTCGTCCAGTAGTTGTTCAATATATTCTGTTTTTCCTTCTAAGTAAATTGTTACTTCATTCTGTAGTTCCACTAATCGTGTGAGTACTTTCCCCCTGGATAACCAACGTACCTCCGTATGGAGAAGAAGAGATGTATGAAGACTACCCATTTCTTCATACAGCTTTTGAAACAAACATGCTTGTAAGGGCTTTGTTTAAATATAATTTACAATTTTTACAGCTGTATTTAGCACAGTTTTTAAATCACCGGGTAATGCTTTTGAAACCAGTGCTTCCCTATGAAGGCTACAATGAGTCCACAAATCACAGGGACTTTCTTCAAGAACTCTTGTAACCGCACGTAGCCCGCACACTGTCAGTGCATATACCGACACAGTTCTTCCATTCTAAACCTTTTCCTTTTATATGGGAATCAATTGAATTGAAAATTTATTCTCCCGTTCCGCGACTAATTGGCTTGCAGAACAAAATATCTTCATGTACGTTGTCTTGCTGTATATAACGCACAAAAACAAGTAGTTAAGACAGGCCTTGAACGTCGGTAGACTCATCTAGTTGTACAGTATAATATTAATTACCAACTACTCTTCGTATTAATTCATCTTCTGCCCACTCAGCTATTTCTTCAATTCGTCGTGCAACAATGTTATTGGATAGTGGTATGCGCTCGATTTCCTTTACTTCTTTTTGCCAAACATGGCTCCAACAACATCTTTAATCGATGGTAAGACTAAGTCTTCCCCAATGGTATGAGGTTTTCCCACTCTGCAATAATCAAGCTAATGAGGTATGAGGCATATACAGCATTTTCATTAATATTAATGAAATGTGAAACAATATTTTTTTGAAGATTTCATATCCAACAATTTTCTTTTAAAAGTCTACTGGCTTGTTTTTAAAATGAGAATGCTTAGTTTCTATATGACGCGTTAACTTACTTAGACGCAAACTTTCGTTCGCTAATATTTCGTAGCAAATCATGCATTGAGGACGCCGATCTAACATGTCATGATTCCAAGTGAATCCTAATTTCAAATATTCAGTCATATTATCGTATATGCTCCGCGTTTCAACCACTTGTCCATGATTATCTTCAAATGTTAATAATTGTTTTAAAAAACAAACGCGAAACGAAACCTCACAAAAACAAAAGACGTCCGACTCGCAATCACGGCGGCAGCACAGCCCCCGCCCTCACTCTCCTCTCTCGCACCTCTCCTCTGGCTCTGACAGTCCCTCATCAGTGATGCTAACCGGGAAAGTAAGAGGGGATAGGCTTCCTCACCAAGCTTTAACCTAAGCTTCACTACTTCTCACAACTTAAATATAACTTTTAACCACAGAATGCTACAGCGGCGATAGCTGAGTGGGTCAAGTCTTTTGCGGTCGCGGATGTGTGCTGCTGAACAAGGTTTTAATCCAGTCTATATTTCAGGGCCCACTCAATATTCGCTCGCGACCCACCAGTGAGTCGCGACCCATAGTTTAGGAAATACTGTCTTAGATGATGCGATTGTGCACAACGACAAACAAGAGGCATTTTTACCTGTTACCAACTGAATCGTTAAACTAGGCAGAGGCAACTTGTATAATAGAAGCAGCTACAATAAAAAACCAGCAGCCCTTCATAATGGTGAAATCAAGAAAGAATACCACTAAATAAGAACCAAAACATTTGATTTTTTGATTATCGATACAGTTCATTGAAATCGTCAAATTCTGGCAGTTTCATCGAAATCGTCCTATGAATACTTGGCATTCTGATCTTTTTAAAAAGCAGTATATTATTGTAATTTATTTTAACCCTTAAATGCAGTTTGTTATTATAATAGCTGATATACCAATAATTGATTACTTCTTTAATGAAGATATTGTTAATCTTATATCAATATTTACTGCATCATTGAAGGAACAAAAACATTTTATGTTATTAAAAATAAAACCTATGAGACAAAGTATAGCATGTAATAGATGATCCAGAAAATCTGGCATCATAATAGAGTAAAATTTCTGAAAGTGTCAGTGCAAAAAATGTGAGCAGATCCATTTTTATTAAAAGAAGGTTGAAAGTAGTGAACTCTTAAACACTAAACGTTAATTCTTAAAATCCTTAAATATTGCATTCGTACTAATACGTTAGTATGACTTCATTTAAACGGTAAACCTTAAACATTAAACATCTTATAAATCAGGCATTCATTTCTGTTTGTTTTTTATTTTAATTATTTGATTTTATTTACATGATTTCTGTTTGGCTTCTATTTGTAAGAGTTATTTGTATTTGTGTAGAATTGTGCCGAGGAAAGTGTGTCATTTGTACGTGGGGCAGCTGGACACGCCGTTTGACACGATGAAGTACACACAATCGATGAACAGCCTGGACGGGAAGATAATCGAGTGTAAGTTTGAAGACAACCGTTGGAAGTTCATGCGGGAAAGGACAGACAAATCCTTCCCCAACAGTTTCACCACTGCTCGAGGTAAGAGAATAAAAAATTATATTTTTTTTACCAAAAATGATGGGAGATAAAATAAGTTATTATGTAAACTTATTTTATCTCCCATACAGATGATATTAACAGGTTGACTGCATAGCTGAAATTGAACAACTGCACTGGTGTGCATAAATGATCCCCGAGGACCAGTAATTAAATCATTTTATAATTTAATTTGTTTCTTTTACGCAAATACTGTAGACCTGTGACATATAGTTCTGATTTTTTTGTTACTAATATATGTTGGCACTTACCTTTGTGGTCATTTCACTCAATGATTAAAAGATATTGAGAAAATTGGAATTCGACCGGTGATGCAGGGAATCAAAAATTGATGCAATGAAATTTCTTAAATTAGATATACTGAATATTATTAGGTGATTAGGAGATTGCAAACGACACTACAATTGCTTACTTAGTGATGGCAGCACTAATATATTGGTATAATATAAATAAAATAATAATGGTTCCAAATATTGAAAAATAGCAATAGCATTGCTAATATCAATATTAGTTAAATTTGATTAATATGTGATCAAAACAAACTAGGATATAGGTTTTACCAGAGCTGGGACGAATCCTCGTGAAAAGGATTCCAATCACGAATCCGAATCACCTTATATGATTCGAATCACGAATACTCAAATAAAGGATTCGTAAGGGATAAATATGATTCGAATCCTGTTTTTTCGAATCACGAATACAAATCCTTTGAGAATAAATTGATTTTATTATTGTTTTACAACCATTAACATATAAATATCGTTATCAGTTGTTTTAACAAAAATATTCAAAACCTAATTATTTATTATAAACACTGAACATCGTTGATAACAGACTAAATATCTGTGTTACTCTGATTAAAGATGTATTTGTGTGTTTTTGAACTTCACTTCAAATCAGTGGTTTAGATTCACTGACCATCAATAAAACCGGGAAAGTCAGAGAAAAGTCATGGTATTTTGTTCAAATTGACCAAAACACTAACAAAAAAGCCATATAATTTTATTAAATTAGTCAAAATCAACAGGCATCATAAAAATTACAAAATACGTCAAAATTTATAAAACCAACTTAAATATTGACAAAAAGAATGCAAACAATTTAACAAACTGGGGGTTTTCCACAGAAGAAAGTTATATTAGAAGGTCAGGGAAAAAAATCTTGAATCAGGGAAATGTCGGAAAACTTTAACATTTCAGATTGTGGATACCATACCTGTTTTACTTCAAATAATGTTTAACAAAATTTTGAAAACTAGATTATTATCTTTAAAAACATTTTCAGTCATTTAATGTTCTTATCAAAGCAATCAGTTTGAAGTTTCAAACGAGCGTTTCCACTCCCAGACTAAGCATGAAGTAAAATTTCGAGTTTAGAAAAGCCCCGCGTAGAAAATTTGTCGAGGGCCGTGCAGCAACCCGAGACAAATTTTCACGGGGCTTTTCTAAACTCTAAATTTTACTTCATGCTTAGTCTGGGAGTAGTTCGAACCAGCGGTTCCACTCCCAGACTAAGCATAAAGTAAAATTTCGAGTTTAGAAAAGCCCCACGTAGAAACTTTGTCGAGGGTCGCGAGGGTTATAATGTTATACTGTATTAAACAGTGATTTAACGAGAAATTTAAAAAAAACACAAAACCAATTTTCATGTTAATCCTCACAATTAATTCGAATTATTTTTGACGATTCAAATCCTTTTGTAAGTATTTGGATCCCTTTGTAAGTACTTTAAATCCTTTTGTAAGTATTCGAATCCTTTTATAAGTATTCGAATCCTTCCATGAGGATTCGAATCACCCGCATTTGGATTGGAATACGAATTCTCCAAAAAAATGTAACAAATCCGGATCACGAATCCAGTTTAACTAAAGTGTTCGAATGCTTCTTTTGAATCCTCTAAAAAGATTCGATTCCAGGATTCGAATCCTGAATGATTCGAATCCGGCCCAGCTCTGGGTTTTACATATTGTTTGTATATTTTATTTGCTTTTAATCCAGTATAGATACCCTTAATATAATTGAGTTCCATCTGTCTGTGAAAATAAATTGTTATAATGTCGAAAATCAAGTAATATTTTTTTGTTTTAAAAAATCAAAAGATTTTTATAAGTTCAATTTGCTAGTATTCATATTTCAATATTATCAATAATATTAATTGATCATGTGGGTGCCACCAAGATTATAAGTGTGCCACGAAAGATTTAAAAATATAGCTTACTTAGTTAGGTTACAAAAAAATCAAATTTATTTTTAAAGATTTAGATTCAAATGATATTTTACTCTTACGAATACTTTATTCGAGTATTCGTGATTCGAATTCTTTTTTTGAGGATTCGTCACAGCTCTGGAATAAAACAATATTATTTTAGTGTTACTTATACTCAGAATTTATTTTTTTTATTCGCATTTATAAAGTATATTTGATGTTATTAAAATTTGTGTTAATTGTATTGTGGAACAAGTTGTGCTTGCCCATTCTGCCTCATTACAAAAAGTTCGCGGTGGACACTAATATAAAATTAATCTTATTTTTAGCTGTATGTGATTCGATAAAGGAGCCGATAACAAAGGAGGTCCTGGTCGATTTCATCAACCGTTACAAGTTCGAGGACGACAGCGAGATGATGCCGCCGCCCGACAAAAAAATCCGAAGATAATAGTTGAATATTTATTTACACACACCCACACACACACACACTCATTAAATATAATACAATTTATATTTTCTATTTATTTTTTAATGATGTCGTTTCTCGTTCCGACTGTTCGACAAAATAAATAAAAACCTTATTACCTAAAATACAGAAAAAAATTGAAATAATACTTAAAGCTTAGACCCTTCCTTAAACTGCCAATTCCCGTTGGCTTTCACCACCTTCCCCTCCTTCTCGAGTTTCGTCAAGTGGTGTTCGACGTTAACAGCAGCAGCTTTTAATAACTTCTGCGGGGTCTCGATGTAAATCCTCGAAACGATTTCCATCGGGGAAAATTTATCGTGCGCGTTGTTTTTCAACAAGTCCAAAATTTGCTGTTCTCTCTGGTGTCTGTGGTCGATGTAAAATTTGATTTTCTCCACGGGATTGTGGACGATGTTTCCGTGGCCAGGGTAGATTATCGATGGTTGGATTTCGAGGATGGCTTCGAGCGAGTTCATGTAGTCGTGCAGGTCTTCGAAGACGGCGGTGCCCTCGCCGAGGATGCAGTCTCCGCTCAGGACTGCGTTTTCTTCCAGCAGGTGGAACACGACGTGGTCGGAAGTGTGTCCCGGTGTGTGGAGGACTCTCAAAGTGGCACCCTCTACGGTGAATTCCTGCCCGTCTTTTAAGTACTCGAATGTTATGTGTTTCGGTAAGTCTTCTTCTGATCGGGGATATTTCCATACTTGACAATACTCTATGGATAAATGGAGTAAATATTAATACAGTGATATTAAAAAAAAAAACAATCAGTTTTTGATTCTATCATGTTAATGAAATTGTGTACATTTAGTTGCCAATTAGCATCTACAGAGTTGCACTCTAGCAGAAAAAATCTCTACCGAAGTAAACGAGTGTACTCGATTCGTACAAATTTACCAAATATGCTATGGTAACAACCATTGCTTAGTTTAGAATACGAATCATTCAAATATTTCATATTCAAGTAATTCGAATATGTATTTTTTTTTGTGGTGTGGAAGGGGAAATCCATTTACGGGCAGAGTGCGAGACTCCTTCCAGTCAAAAGGCGACTGGAAGCCTACCCACTAAAACCCCTCCCTCTTTACCGGTGTCGAGTGCTATGGTCATCGGCCGGTCTAATCTTTTGACATGCACCGACTTGAATCACAAGACAAACAATATAAAGATAAAACAAGACATGTAAGGCATTTGCAAACATATAATATGTATTTGAAAATTTGAAGTGTTCCCAGACTTAATTTACACTTATTTGTTTATTGGAATATCCAAATATTTAAATATTCTAATATTTGAATAACTTGATTATTTGAATATTTTAAAATGTTTCTAAATAAATATTCTAATACTTACATTTAAAAAATTCCCAACTTTAATTTTCACATATTTGGATATTCGAATATGCAAATAGTTGAATATTTAAATATTTAATAATTTGAATATACAAATAATTTGAATATTTAAGGATGTTTTTGAATGAACATGCGAATCATTAAACTTTAAAAATTCTGTCTTAATAGTATATTTTGAACTTCAGACTATTTCAGTGTTTTATGAGGATGGTGCATGAAGTACAATTTTGAGTTTACAAAAGCCTGAAAATTTGGATATGCTGACACACTACGCTTCGCTTCACATCGGCAAATCCAAATTTTCAGGCTTTTTTAAACTCGAAATTTTATTTCATCCTTAATCAAGAAATGGAAACATTTGTTTGAAGTTTACATCAGTGGCTGCTGGTCAGGGGAGGCAGGTGAGGCAGTGCCTCACCAACAAATTTCTGATGATAGAAATGGATATAGTATCGTATGTTCATTAAAAAAAAAACCTCTAGAGTGCCATGGAAAATATTGTAAGTTGGCAACTCTGAAATTTTATATTATAATTATCATGTTTGACGTTTTATATGTCAATTCTTAAGGTGTGTAGCCAACTTAAATTTAAAAATAATTAAAATCATGGCACTCTAGAGGTTTACTATATATATTACATTATCAGTAGTAGACCGACAGATTTAATACAATGTGTCATAAACAAACACTAATATACAGGAAATTTTTCATTTAAGTATACATATGCAGACGTTATGCGTATTAAACACTGAAATATTCTGAACAAGTGAACTTCACTTGAAATCAGTGTCTTATTAGCGTGGCGCATGAAGTAAAATTTCGAGTTTAGAAAAGCGTGAAATTTTACTTCATGCTTAAACAATACTTTCCCTTTGTTTTGCATATGGGGGAAAATAAAAAAAACTGCGAAGTTTCCAACAGCAAATTTGTATCTATTGAACATATAGATTATACATGTAAAAAAATAGGAAAAAAGTTAGGAGTATTAAGACGAAGTAGTTATTATATGTCGCAAGCTACCAAAAAAACAATATATAACACTATTATACTACCACATTTTCACTTTGCAGGATCTATTCTTTATCTTGCAAATAGTGGATCTTTGAATAGACTCCAAATATTGCAAAATAAAGGAATGAGAATAATTTTAAATTGTAATAAATATACAAGTATAAGAACGATGTTAGAACAACTGGATTGGATAAACATAGAGAATTTTGTAAAATTTAAGGCATTAATTTTTATTCACAAAGTTTACACTGGGAAGATGCCCAAATACTTTGATGAATGAACTAATGCAGACATCCATACGTACAACACAAGAGGCAGAGGAAATATTTTTCTCCCAATCAAAAACACAAAGGCAGGACAGAATTCACTCTTTTTTAAAGCTGCTCAAGAACACAACAAGCTATCAATAAAAATAAAAGAAGAAGAAACTATTAATAAGTTTAAATCAAAGTTTCTAGATTACTTGAAGAGTCTTCAGAAATAGTCGTAGTGTATGGGCTGTGCATTATGTGTATATATTATTAATTGTTCCTATATGTATAAGTACAAATTTTAAATAAGTATTATTACTTTTTTAGTTATTGTTTTTTGCATAAATGTATAAGTATTGTTGTATTATGGATTTATTATTTTTACATAGATATTTAAGTATGGTTTTAGACTGATTTTATTAAAGTAGTAAAAAGATTATATATTAAGTATTATTATGTGATAAATTTATTATACATACACAATTTATAGATTAAGGATGATCAAATGTTTATTTTATATATATATATATATATATATAGATATACATATATTTTTCTATGTTATTATATAGCAAAGATGCTAAATAAAGATTATTATTATTATTATTTATATAGGCCACCCAATGTACACAACACACTAATGTGATAAATTTGAAATATTTTGCGTATTTTTTTAGTGAACTTACTTGTGTAATTTTTAAGATCCATCACATCACTGATGCCCCCTAAATGATCGTGGTGCCAGTGAGTAATGAAAATATGAGCCAAGTCGATATTTTCATTGTGTAAAACAGACTTTAAGTGGTTGATGTATTGCGGCACATCTGCATCGCCTGTATCCAAAAGAATCCTCCTAAAAATAAGGAAGAACATTAAAAAACGAAATAAAGGAAATGCATTTTATGGTTTATCCCAATTGAGCAAAAAGCAAATAAATAACATTTTATAAACATTATTAGAACATTGTTAATGACTGTTACCTTTTGCTGTCCCACTAAGCAAACACATTTAAGTAATGATTTATAAACATTTAAACAACATTTGACGTTGCTGCAATGTTGATATAACGTTATTTGTTTGTTTTTTGCTCAGTGGGGTGATTGTTATAATGTTCATAAACCATAACTTCAATGTGTTTGCTTAGTAGGTCCCTTATTTAAATTGAATTTCCTCTAGTCAAACAGTAAGCTGAACCAAATGTATGAAACTAGTGGCCTAGCTAGAGCTGAGTGTAACGAACATTTATGGGAGTCCTCAGTGGTATTAAATTTCCCGCCAAAAGTCAGAGCCACCAACTAAATGCGCACAAGGTCGACACGACAAACGCTCCTCTGGCCAAATCTTCACCGCAAAGAACCTTTTCACGAAAAACTCACCTTTTTCCCGTTCCAATAATGTACGTGTTCGTCCCCTGTAGGGTCATATGGCTTGGGTTGCACCCTAGGATCCTTATTATCCTGGAGGATATGCGCGAGACGTTCGGGATGACGGCCGCCATGTTGTACGACTTGTAAAGCTCCAATTCCGACTCTGCGACCATTGCTATCGAACTGTTGGAATAAATCATACAAAAAAGTCTTTATATATGCGGGAAAGGGAAAAAAAGATGATTCTCGGGTTGTTTAAACCTTGCACCGTTGATAAGCCCAGACTAGACGGGTTCATTTTTATCAATTTGCATGATGCGTGCTGGTTAAAAAAATCCAGTGCGTTTGTAAACAAATAATCTATAAATAAATTGAACTTGATATTTTCACTTTATTTCTGTACGTATTGTTGAAGTTTATGTTTCGTTTATCATAAAAATACCAATAAACATTCGTATTTATTAATATCGATAAGAAAAGATAAACTAATTTTCAAATGGTAGTAGCGGCAAATTCAAATAATATACTTATCTATCAAGGCTTTTCCTCTAATAATAGACATAGTAGACAGTTTTAAGCACTGATATATTTAAAGGGTTTCCGTGGAATCCGGACCCAAATGCGCAAAATTATAAAAACAAATGGAATAATTGTCTATTTGTCGAAATTATTTTCTATCATAAATATTAAATATATTGATAACAAAAAAATAATTTCGACTTTAAATTATTTTCTTTTAAATTACCTATACCTACCCTAAATGACGTACTATTTTGTTTTAAAACAATGTATTGTATGTAACGAGATTATACAGACTACAGACCAATAAGTATATTATCAGTATTTTCAAAATTCTATGAACAAACAATGAATAGTCGATTAATTAATTTTGTCACAAAAACATTTGGTCTCTCAGCGGCGCAGCGTGGTTTTCGCAAATCGAGAGATATAAACACAGCACTCCAAGATATGCTAAAATTAATATTAGGATCTTTGGACAGTGGCAAAGTCGTTTTAGGCCTATTTGTTGACTTAAGTAAAGCCTTCGATTGCGTGAACCATGCTATTTTCCTAAAGAAACTAGAACATATGGGAATTCGGGGAAATCCCTTAAATTGGATTAAATCATATTTAAAAATCGTCCACAATTTGTAGAATTGTACAAATACAGATCACCTAAGGAAATTATTGAAGTGGGGATCCCCCAAGGATCAATTCTTGGTCCTACCCTATATATACTCTATGCAAATGATCTGGCAAAGTCCCTTAATATTGGCAACAATGCAATAGTTTCATATGCAGACGATAATAATATATTTATTATAGGCGAAAATATTGATGAAGTCACAACTGAAGCTAATACAATATATGACAAACTTGTACAGTGGATAGATAACAACAAATTAATTCTAAATTCAGAGAAAACATCTTGTATTTTGTTTAAAAATAAGAGATCACGTTTATCTATTCCCAATAACATAAATATTTCGAACCTAACAATTCAGCTGTCATCTAAAACTAAACTGTTAGGAACGACTTTAGATAATCACCTAAGCTGGAATGATCACATCGATGATCTATCTAGTAAATTAAGTAAGCAATTATCTATCTATGTCGTGCGAGTAGTTTACATTCTGTGTGCTCTGCATTTAACGTTATATTTCCCGAGTTTCTGAGTAAATTAATTACTATAAATTAACTTACATCACATACGTAAGTACATCCATATATTGTACCAAAATCAGCACGATGGACACTTTAAATAAATTGTTTAAAGACGATGGATTTCTATCGACCGTATTAGAAAAAATTATCTCGAAGGTCAATACCGAATTTCACGCTAAATGCGAAAAACTCGAATCAGATATATCTGCTTTAAATAAAGAGTGTATTTTTCAACAAAAGCGAATAGATCAGTTGGAACAATCAACCCGTAATAAAAACCTTAGAATATTAGGTCTTCCAAATGACCACGGCGAATATCTAGAAACAAAACTCAATGATCTATTTAAAAACAAATTATCCATCAAAGATGATTTGAGTATAGCCGCTTGCTATCGGTCTGGTATAAATAAAACTAACGCCGTGCCGCGACCCGTTATCGCCTGCTTTACACATCGTGAGTCTGCTAACACAATTCTGAAGAATCGCTTTCGATTAAAAAAATCTGGAATCGTTATTACTGAAGATCTGATACCAACAAGATATAATCTTTTAAAATTGGCGCGGGACAAACTCGGAACCAGCAACGCATGGTCGTTTAACGGTTGCACATATGGAAAATCTACAGCTAACGGACAAGACTATAAACAAAAAATTTTTGAAGAATGCCATATAGATGAAATTCTAAAGAAAACGGATACTCAGCCTAAAGTATAACAAACTATTTTGTTAATTTTTTCGCTTCTATTCTATAAACCCTGTAAATGAATAATTATTTAATTTGCAATAATTTTGTATTATTTCACTTCAGTCTTGTTTTATTATAATCTCTTGCGTTGTTTTTTAGCTTTTTAAGTTGTTTTTGCTTTATTTTAATGTTCATAAATGGCTTTTTTGTAATTCTCACATTTTTTACTATTAAGTATTTACTCTTCACTTAATATCATATATTTGTAGATAGCACACACACACAGTGTATTCTCGTTTTATGAGTTTAGTAACTGTATGTCACATAAATGTTCGATCATTAGTATGTAATTTGAGTAACTTTAGAGTTCATATAACATCTAATAATTTTGATATAATCGCTGTTACTGAGACGTGGTTAAATAATTCAATAGATGAGTCTATTGTTAAAATTAATGGATACACGTTTATACATAAAGACAGAAATATTGGACGTGGGGGCGGCGTAGCATTCTATATTAAAAATAATGTAAGATTTGAACAAACACCTATCACGATCATTAATTCAGAACAACTATGGATACGGTGCAAATTTGCTAACAAAATATATTGTATAGGTGTTATATATAAGCCTCCTACAGCTGGTATTACTGATTTTATAGAATCACTTGATAATTCTATTAGCCAAATCCTTCCTCAGTGTGATGATATACTTTTCCTGGGCGATTTTAACATTAATATGTTAAACACCGAGTCGAGCAACACTAGGCATTTAAATGATTTTTTTCAAGCATACGGTTTCCATCAAGTTGTACAACAACCAACACGAATTACTGCGTATTCTGAGTCAATAATTGACCTAGTCGTGATTTCTAACGAATGTGACTGTATAGAAGTAGGTGTCACTAAAATACATGACATCGCTGACCACGATTTAATTTTTTGTAGGCTTGTGTTTAATAAAGTCAAATCAGAAAAAATTGTTACTTCTCGAAAACTACAAGACATAAATCATAGTATATTTAAAAATGATTTAGAGTCTTCAGGTATCGAAAATTTAATATATCTCAACAATATTGACGATAAAGTATCCCTGTTGAATGAAAAACTCATTATACTATTTAACACTCACGCGCCCTTAATAACATCTCGGGTAACTAGGAAGCCTGCTCCCTGGTTAACTAGTACAATTAAACTTATGATGTCTAAACGCGATAATGCTCTTAAGAAATTTAAATCAACTAAACTGTCCAGCGATTTTAACAATTACAAACAGTGGCGTAACTATGTAAATTCTGCAATTGTCCGCGAAAAAAAAGCTTACCTCCAATATATAATAAATAACAAACCTAAATTAACATGGAAATACTTTAAAAGCTATGGCATTGTTAAACAGAAAAGTTATGATATTCCTGACCACCTAAAAGACCCTAACTATGCCAATCTATATCTTACTAATTCAATAAAATCAACAGCTGATAATGATCTACTTAATTATTACAATAATTCTACTTGCCCTGGAACCAAAGATCAATTTGTTTTCACAATAGTAAGCCCAGATCTAATTAACAAAATATTGTCTGACATCACATCTAACGCTATTGGTTCGGATTGTCTATCCATACACATGCTGAAGATCTGTTGTCCTTATATACTTCCATACATTACCCACATTGTTAACTGCTGTTTAGAACAATCAGTCTTTCCCTATGCTTGGAAAATAGCCACCGTTAACCTTATTCCGAAAATACATAATCCATGTGAGATTGGTGATCTCAGACCTATCAGCATACTTCCCGTACTTTCTAAAGTCCTCGAACAAGTCATGAAACAACAACTTTCCAGCTTCATTGAAACTAACAATATACTTCCAGCAAATCAATCAGGATTTAGAACCAACTATAGCTGCGCCACATCACTGTTAAATGTCACTGATGATATAATCTCTGCTACAGACACTGGCAAGTTAACTTGTCTAATTTTAGTAGATTATAGTAAAGCGTTTGACACTATTAACCACAAATTATTACTTGCCATACTAAAATATATAGGGCTCAGTGCAGATGCACTAGTTTTGTTAGAGGACTTTCTGTGCAACAGGAAACAACTTTTCAAAATTGATGAATTGAGATCTGACTATGCCACTCCTGTAGCTGGTGTACCGCAGGGCTCAATTTTGGGACCAACTTTGTTTTCGATATATACATCATCTTTGTCAAAAAGCCTCGAACATTGTACTTGTAATCTGTATGCTGACGATACTCAGTTATTATATTCTTTCAAATTAGAAGACATTGAAACCGCCAGCAATAATATAAATAAAGACCTGTCAAATCTGATGTATATATCGAGCAAACACTCCCTTAAAATAAACCCTAAGAAAACTACCGCAATAGTGTTTGGTCCTAAAAACAAACGCGAGGTCGCTAAATCCCTACTTTAACTTTTCTGACACCGTGTATAATACATGCCTAGATAAAGTAACTTCTGATCGAATACAGAAGATACAAAATTCATGCATTCGTTTAATTTTTGGAATCCGAAAGTTTGATCATATCTCAGAAAAATTTAACGAGATAAATTGGATAAAGATGGCTGATAGGAGAGCAGTACATTCAGCAGTTTTTTATTTTAAAATAATAAATTTATGCACTCCACCTTACCTATACAGTAGAATTGTATTCCGCACCGATGTCCATAACATCAATGTCAGATTTCGGGGTTTAATATCACCTCCACAACATAAAACCGCATTTTTTAAAAGGTCATTTTCATACAACATTTACAAAACGTTTAATAAAATTCCGGAACACCTGAAATCTCTCAGCTTAAATAATTTTAAAACAAATGTGCGTATCCTAATCTTACGTGGTGAACTCTGAAGTTACTAAAGTTGCAAGTCTCAAATTTTATTTTGTCTAATAATAAATAGTCGCTAAACATAGAATTAATTATTAAGTTTGGAAGTAGTAGGTTAAGTGGAAGAGCAGTAACAGGCTTAGGCCTGCCTGAACTTCGCCTACGCGAAATGTATAAAAGATAATTGTAAACATTGTATTTCTTTAAATTAAATAAAGACATTATAATAATAATAATAATAATAAATTGTATGTTCTGCGCATACTTTCAAATGAATGTGATACATTCGCTTTAAAAACATTTTACTTTGGGAAAATCTACTCTCTTATAAATTATGCAATTATGTTCTGGGGAAACTCAAATAAAAGTAACATCTTGAGAGTTTTTATTTTACAAAAAAGGCGCTACGGATCATTGCTAAATTAAAATACAACGGGTCTTGTAAAAGTAGTTTCAGAGAATATAATATTTTGACTGTTCCGTGTATGTACATCTATGAAATAATAAAATTTGCATATTCTGGCAAATTATCTTGTAAGTTAAATTCGGATTTGCACAATTACTACACTAGATATAGAAATGATATCGTCATGCCTGCCCATCTTAAAGCTATCTATGAACAATCATTAGCATATAATGGTTGCATATTATACAATCACCTGCCAACTTCTCTAAAAGTCTGTGAGTCTAGATACCACTTTAATAAAAAAGTCAAAGAATTGCTCATAAAACACGCATTCTATTCTATAGACGAATTTTTAAATTGTTCATTAGACTAATGTTCACATGTTTTTCTTTTTTCCTTTCTTGACTTGTTCTATAAATGTATATATATATATGTATTTGCTGATTTATGGAATAAATGTACTATTATTATTATTATTATTAATACTTGATTATAATGAAGTTAGAACACATGAAAATGTAATGTTGCTACTACGTTCATTCTATCATTATTTCAAAACCAACTAATAACATGTAGATTTTGCTCTATTAATACTAAATGTTAGTATCCTGCTTGTATGCAGATTAATTAGCATTAAAGTATAGTAATATTAGCGGCAATTCTATTATTAAGGCTGAACATGTTTTAAACACGTTTTAAATAAAATTTATGCACACATAATTGTGATATTTTATTATGATAAAGTTTTATTTTTAATAATGTAATTTAAAATATCTTCAAGAATCGAAATAAAATTTGAAAACGTAAACAAAAATTTTTTAATAAAATAGTATAAAATATAGTTTAACTAATTTAAGACAATAAAATAAACGAATTTAAACAAAATTAACGTTTAAAACATGTTTTAAATGAATTTAACATTTAAAACATGTTTAAATCAAAACCATTTAAAACACGACGACTGTTTTTAAACATGTTTAAAACATTGCTTTAAAACAAAGTGTTTTAAACATAACAACCCTAAATTTAAGGCTCCTAACGAGTGTTTACCAGTGCCAGGCAGTTTGCTACCTGTGTAAGTTTGTTTTTATATTTCACTCATGGAGTCTTAAATCAAATCAAGTTTATTTGTCTAGTAAATTGTTCAATTACGATATTAGACAGGTCAAGAATTAGGTATAAAATTTAAAATATAAAACACAAAGCATAACACATAAAACATAAAACACGAAATATAAAATATAAATATATAGCAGAGCTGGGATGAATCCTCAAAAACAGGATTCGAATCACAAATCCGAATCACCTAATAAGATTCGAATTACGAATGCTCGAATAAAGGATTCGTAAGTGAAAAATATGATTCGAATCAAAGATTCTAAGGATTCGAATCACGGATACAAATCCTTTAAAAATAAATTTGAATCTATTATTTGCAACCAGTAGCATTTTATTCCATCAGTTTCTATTGACAAAAATGTTCATTTACCGACTAAATATCTAATTATATAATGATTTTAATTAATGATGATATATGTATTATTGAACTTCATTTTAAATCTGTTTTATACGCGTGGCGCATGAAGTAAAATTTCGAGTTTAGAAAAGCCCCGTGAAAATTGGTCTCGGGTCGCTGGCGCAACCCTCGACAAATTTTCTACGCGGGGCTTTTCTAAACTCGAAATTTTACTTCATGCTTAGTCTGGGAGTGGACAACACTCGTTCTTAGAAGTTTCAAATTAAAGGATCACTCTAGATTACTAAGTTTATTACCATTTTACAAAGGCTACAGCTCGAAGGACCAATCATGGTCTTCGGAGACCGAAGGACTACAGGGAATCGAAGTTTATTCACAAGAAAACAACGAATATCTGAAGGTTTACAGCATGGATAGGAAAGAAAACATTCAATTTTGAAAAAATATCGAAGTTGGGTTGGTTTTCAGTGCGTTTATAACTTCACCTTAAATCAGTATTTTATACGCGTAGCGCATGAAGTAAAATTTCGAGTTTAGAAAAGCCCCGTGAAAATTTGTCTCGGGTCGCTGCGCGACCCTCGACAAATTTTCTACGCGGGGCTTTTCTAAACTCGAAATTTTACTTCATGCTTAGTCTGGGAGTGGACCGTCAAGATTTTCTACATGTCGAGATTTTCGATATTTCTAGATTTATGTCGATTTATTCACAGTTTGTTATTGTATTAAATGCAACTTTAATATTAAATAAAAACGGTTTTTTTAGGAATAGAATATTCACCCATTAAGAGCCGAACAAATTATAAAGTTAACTCTAAAAGTTAATTTTAGGTAAAATTTTGCATCTTTTTCTATGATTTCAATAAATGATTTATTATATTACATACGTCGATTTTTTAAAAGAGTTAAATTTAAAATTCAAACGAGTGTTGTCCACTCCCAGACTAAGCATGAAGTAAAATTTCGAGTTTAGAAAAGCCCCGCGTAGAAAATTTGTCGAGGGTCGCGCAGCGACCCGAGACAAATTTTCGCGGGGCTTTTCTAAACTCGAAATTTTACTTCATGCGCCACGCGTATAAAACACTGATTTAAAGTGAGGTTAAAAATGCACTGAAAACCAACCCAACTTGGATATTTTTTCAAAATAAGATGTTTTCTTTCCTATCCATGCTGTAAACCTTTAGATATTCGTTGTTTTCTTGTAAAAAAACTTCGATTCCCTGTAGTCCTTCAGTCTCCGAAGACCATGGTTGGTCCTTCGAGCTGTAGCCTTTGTAAAATGGTAATAAACTAAGTAATCTAGAGTCCACTCCCAGACTAAGCATGAAGTAAAATTTCGAGTTTAGAAAAGCCCCGCGTAGAAAATTTGTCTCGGGTCGCGCAGCGACCCGAGACAAATTTTCACGGGGCTTTTCTAAACTCGAAATTTTACTTCATGCGCCACACGTATAAAACACTGATTTCAAGTGAAGTTAAAAATGTACTATTAACGTTGGATATTTTTCATGGTTAAGTAACCAAATATGCATTTACAAATATTTGAATTATTCGAAAATTTAAATATTTATATTCAAATATGAATAATTTAGTGATTTAAATATTCATATTTGAATATTTATCTATTTGAATTAATCGAATTCGAATCCCAGCCTTAATAGCGATGATTCGAATTATTTAGGAGGATTTGAATCCGTGTATGAGGATTTGATTCCTTTTATAAGGATTCGAATCCTTTTATAAGAATTCGAATCCTTTTATAAGAATTCGAATCCTTTTATAAGGATTCGAATCATCTACGTCTGGATTCGAATACGAATTCTTTTAAAAAAATGTAACGAATCCGGATCACGAAACCGTTTTCACTAAAGTATTCGAATACCTCTTTTGAATCCTCTAAAAGGATTCGAATCCGGGAATCGAATCCTGAATGATTCGAATCCTGCCCAGCTCTGATATATAGTGGCTTGGATGGCTTTAAGTAAACGCATACGCCTTAAAATCCTGTACCTTATACAATGCCTCTCTTTGGAGAAATGGTTTCACTTTTTGTTTAAATTTAATTGGAGTAAGGCTTGTCATTGATTGTGGAAGGTTATTGTATAGATCGATACCCGACTGGTGAGGCAATGGTAGGTTATATCTTAAAAACTTCTTATCATCAACTATTAATAAGGCAGTTTAATATCGCAATAATTTTGTAATTAATTTAAAAATGACCTTTTTACATACATTGATCTTTGATATAAAAATGCACGTCTACAAATTTTTTGTATAAGAAGCATTAAAACCTTATCTAAAAAAATGAGCTATGAACTTTGCTTTTCCTCTTATCATTCAATGTTGAGGCTTCTGCACTTTTGCAGAGTCACATTTTTATTTTATAAAAATAACGTCACTTCTCTAAATTATTTTATAAAATAACTCCACAATTAATTTATTAGATAGGTAATATAAAAATTTATAAAATAACTCCTCGATTAATTTATTAGATAGGTAATATCTAATGATGAAGGTATTAAACATTGAATTTGTCTTCAATATTCTAGAAAACGTAAAGTATGTAGTAAGTATTCATTCATGCATTTTTAATTACCGCCTTTCTTGAAAAATTATCAATTATCTACATAACATTACTATTAATTAACAACTAACAAACTTTAATTGATATACATATACAGTAAATGTTTCAATCAACGACTATACATAAAAAAAGTCGATTGCTATTAAACACATATTAAAATTAGCTCCCACCAACAAAAAGGTTGAGACTTTTGCTTCACACAAATAGAAAGACTGTTATTCCTTACTTCACTTTTTATTTTTATGTTAGATGTACATTTTGAGACACAAGGTGCTCATTATCAATAACAAACTAAATTCCTAAAACTATGTGCGCGGTATATACCGGGTGGTGCATCGGACGACGCACCATAGGGATTTCAATGTATTTTTTTAAATTCTCATTTATTTACTTCCCACGTCATTTTATCAAAAAATCATAAGATAGGTTTTTTGTGGGGATCAAAAAACTGAGTCTAATACACCCATTTAAAATATTTATTTATTATCTAAATTCGAGATACACATTATTTTAAAATTACAATTTAAAAAAAATAAATATACCGTGCCTTGGAAAAATAATAACGTCGCGCTTACAACTGACATTTTTAATTATCTCTATTGACATCAAATAGTAAAAGTAATATTACCTACTGTATCAAAAGAACTTTTAAAATCAAATTATGTATTCAATTGACGAACAAATAGAAATGGTGAAATGGTTTTACGGAGGAAACAGTTCAATGTTTAGTGTAAAATACCCAGATCGAAATATTCCTGATCACACAACAGTTAGTAGATTTGTTAAAAAGTTTGAAAATACTGGTACACTAATTGATCATTGCAAGTGTCATAAAGAAATTGGACGTCCTCAAGTAGAAAATGAGAGTGTTTTTAATGTTGTGGCCACTACCATAGAAAATCCAACATTGAGTTTAAATCAAATATCTGCAAACGTTGGCGTACACCACTCCACAGTTTTGCGTATTTTGAAAGCAAACAAGTTTTACTCCTACAAATACCAGTGTCACCAAGAACTTCTCGAAAAAGATATGTTTAAAAGAAGTGCGTTTTGTTACGAAATAATGGAAAAGGTAAACGATGATCGTGACTTTCTTAAAAATATTTGTTTTTACTCTGCATAACGAACCCAATGTGCAAAATGTTAGAATGTGGGCTACACAAAATCCACATAAAGTGATTAACACAAAAACACAGTATCCTGTAAAAGTCAACGTTTGGGCTGGAATTTTAGGACAACACATTATAGGACCATTTTTTATCGGTGGAAACTTGACAGGAGAAAGTTTTCTGGAATTGTTAATTGAAAAAATAGCGCCATCAATAACTGAAGTGACTCAAGAAGACCAACAAATATGGTTTCAAATGGATGGCTGCCCTGCGCACAACAGCCGCATTGTGCGAGAATTTTTAAACGACAGTTTTAATCGAAAAATAATTGGACCTAATTACGATATTCAGTGGCCTCCTCGTTCGCCTGACCTTTCTCCTAACGACTATTATCTATGGGGACACTTAAAATCCAAAATTTATAATGGAATACCATTCAATAATGTGGAGGATCTTAAAAATGCCATTTGTGCCGAGTGTGGAAAAATAACTCGCTATCAGTTAGCAAATGTTAGACGTGAATTTTATAATCGATTGGGATATTGCCAAGCTGCCGAAGGAAATGTATTCGAACACTTGATATAGTTTTTTTTTTATTCTTTCTTGTTTTGGCTTCGGAATTTAGTTTATAGTTATTTTTTATTTTGGTGTTAATTAAACGATTATTCAGTTTTTAATATTACATAATGAGTTTTATTAATTGTCTTTAAAATCTATAAAATAAAACTATTAAGAAATATTTTTGTATACTCTACATAAAAACTGTTATTGATTTTACGATAAAAGCACATGGGGAGTAAATAATTGAGATTTAAATAAATACATGGTCCTTTATATCCTTCCCATGATATTTTATCAAAAAATCATGTTACCTATTATAAATATTTATTTATTTTCTAAATGTAGGATATACATATTAGTTTTTAATAATAATGTCTTGCGCTTACATTTATAATTCATTGCGCCAATGATAATTACGAGTAATTAAGCTGTTTAAGTATTCTTGTAATCTATTTCCACACTTATTTTTACTTACAATGACCATCAGTTCTATTAAGTCGGTTTTAGGTATTTAACCGTAAATTGGCACTTTCTTGTCGAGAACTGTTTCACCCGTAAAACCATTTATAATTTTTCGTTACGTATTCAATACGTAGATTTTAAGAGTACTTTTAACAGTGTGTTTATTTGTAGATGTTAATACATTTAATAAATAATGACAGGTGTAAACGCGGCATTATTTTTGCAAGGCACGGCATATTTATATTTTTAAACTAATGATTTCAAAATAATTTATATCTTGAAAAAAGATACATTTAAAATATCTCAAGTGGGTGTATTAGACTCAGTTTTTTGATCCCCACAAAAAACCTATCTTATGATTTTTTGATAAAATGACGTGGAAGTAAATAAATGAGAATTTAAAAAATTACATTGAAATCCCTATGGTGCGTCGTCCGATGCACCACCCGGTATAGTTGACGGGTTATCGGAAAAAGCAAAAAGTAATTAAACCTATTGTTAGCGGCTAAAGGTTCGAAATGGGTGTCGGTGTCATTACATTATCTGCGGGGTGGGACGGCGCGGGCGGCTTATGGATCGGGAAGGTGGTCGGTAGGATTACATTCACTGCGGGATTATTTTTGGGTAACAAATCTAATAATGGATTAATTAAGGGACTAAGATCGAAATTCAGCAACACATTTTTATTTTTATACATTTCAATGGATTCAAGCATATTTAATGTACGATGACTTGATTGCTTTAAAAGTTTAATATTGTTTACCGAGAATGTGTGTCCTGTTTCAATTGAATGGTGTGCAACTGCTGATTTGTCCGGGTTTTGAATTTTAAAATAATACTGGTGTTCTTTAAATCTTTTTAATATGTTACGTTGTGTTTGACCTACGTATATTTTATTGCAATTGTTGCAGTTTATTGAGTAAATTCCGGATTTTTCTAGGTGGTTTGTTTTAGTAAATGTGATGCCAAGTAAACATTTTAATTTTGTGTTGACACCTTTTGCTTCACACTAACAGCAAAATTGACTGGAGTTAATAAAATTGTCAAAATTAACAAATTAAACATATCTCAAAATTGATAAGTATTCGCATTTGTGTTCGGAACTGGCTTCCCACATATACATTTTTTACCAATGGTAGTTGATTGGCAAATGTAAATTTAGAAAAATGTTACACGATTCTACCACTACTTTGAAATTCATAATAATAAACCTATGACCACTCTGTATAAACATTTGTGATAAGAAACTGTTTATACAATTATATAGAAATTAAAATTATTATTTGTAAAATTCGCAATGACTAAATTATTATGAATTTATCCAATGAATAAATAATTATTCATTATTTGATTACAAACAGTTAATTTCGTGTAATTAAGGTATTCCTTATGTTAAACACGAGACGTTGCATAAATATAAATTATGAGTCATTGTATTGTTAATCCATTCATAAATAATAAATACTATTTTCTCATTTGTTGCAATCATAAACAGTATGGTTTGGACTTTGCATTTGTAATATAAACATAAACATTTTTTTTAATGACTTAATTCCGGAATGAGATTATTCATGTGTTGTGTCTATGCGATATTGTGTGTACTTGAAATATATTTTATATTAAACATTAAAAGTGCGATTCTTCTCGCAAATCTACAACAAGTTAGTCTTACAAAGACTATATCAAACACTCATTGAAACAACTACTTCCCGGGCTAATACCCCGACGGACATTGAATTATACAACAAGTGTTTGCTGTTACATACAGTAACCTACTGCAAATGTAACAATTTGGGTCAAATTATTCAGGCCATCTATAGACGCGTTTCGAGATTTAGTGTGTTTGATATAGTCTTTGTAAGACTAACTTGTTGTAGATTTGCGAAAAGAATCGCACTTTTAATGTGTGAAGTATTCTGCAACCAAGAATTGGCAATTTCATTTATACTTATGTTTGAACGGTAACGTGACCGCCAGTCTAAGGTGTCAAATTGTTTAGAGGGAATGGCGAAGCTATACTGATGAGAGATAAATCTCGAAACGCGTCTATAGATGGCCTGAATAATTTGACCCAAATTGTTACATTTGCAGTAGGTTACTGTATGTAACAGCAAACACTTGTTGTATAATTCAATGTCCGTCGGGGTATTAGCCCGGGAAGTAGTTGTTTCAATGAGTGTTTGATATAGTCTTTGTAAGACTAACTTGTTGTAGATTTGCGAAAAGAATCGCACTTTTAATGTTTGAAGTATTCTGCAACCCAGAATTGGCAATTTCATTTATACATATTTTATATTATATTTTTATTTAATTTAAGTTTAAAATAAAAATGATATGAATAAAGATTAATAAAACATTAATATTTAAGCACGGTTCACCAAGTGATTAGTTAGAAACTAGTTAAAGATATAAAAAATGAATCAATTGAAAATAAAAATTATCTCATTTTGCCAACATTTTTTTTAACATTATTTTTTAAGAAGTTACATTGAGATCTTGCATACACGAATTTTTTTTAAGTACATGCCTACATATTCCGATGCGTGGTCTGTAAATGTTCAGGCATTTGTTGTTTTTTATAAAAGCGTTTAATTTGAAATTTCGAACGAGTGTTTAAAGTAAAATTTCGAGATTAGAAAAGCCTGAACATTTGGTTGGCAACCAAACCGTTTTTAGGCTTTTCTAAACTTGAAATTTTACTTCAAGCGCAGGGCGTATAAGTAACTGAAATATAGTGAAGTTTAAAATATACTTCTTACACAGTATTCTAAAGCAGATTGTTTTTAATTCCTCGGAATTTTAAAATTCGGCTAATTTAAAGTTTTGCTAAATTAATCTAATAATTCCACAATGAAATCAAATTTATCGTAAGTTTCTTATACAAAATCAATAGTGCACTGTATTTTGATAAAACATGAAAATTAACGTTTAGAATATGCTAATTAACACTGAAAATTTACTCAAATCAGGGTGGAGACCAACCGGAACGACCGGGAAAGTCAGGGAAAAATCAGGGGATTTTATTCATCGGGAAAAGTCTTAAAAAAGTCAGGGAAATTCGGCCTTTTTAGCGAAAAGTCAGGGCATTTTAAAATTAATAACAATAAATATGCAAATAATACGATTACAGAGCTGGGCAGGATTCGAATCATTCAGGATTCGAATCCTGGATTCGAATCCTTTTAGAGGATTCAAAAGAGGCATTCGAATACTTTAGTTCAACTGGATTCGTGATCCGGATTCGTTACATTACTTTAAGAGGATTCGTATTCGAATCCACATGTGGGTGATTCGAATCCTTATACAAGGATTCGAATATTTATAAAAGGATTCGAATATTTATAAAATCATTTCGAGTTTAGAAAAGCCCAGAAAATTTGTCGGATTCGTATATTTATAAAAGGATTCGAATATTTATAAAATCATTCGAATACTTACAAAAGGATTTGAATGGCTAAAAATAATTCGAATTGTGAGAATTAACATGAAAAATGTCTTTTGTGTGTTTCTGAATTTCTCGTTAAATCACTGTTTTATACGCGTGGCGCATGAAGTAAAATTTCGAGTTTAGAAAAGCCCAGAAAATTTGTCTCGTGTCGCTGCGCGACCCTCGACAAATTTTCACGGGGCTTTTCTAAACTCGAAATTTTACTTCATGCTTAGTCTGGGAGTGGAAAACACTCGTTTTAAGCTACAAATTGAACTCTTTTAAAAATCAACGAATGTCAGAAAATTAACAGTTAAAATAATAAAGGAAAAGTAATGTGATTTTATAAAAACAATGACATACCATGGAATTGATTCTACAACTGCGGATATTCCCTGTTTTTTTTTAAAGTTCAATTTAAAGCTTTAAACAAGTGTTCTCCACTCCCAGACTAAGCATGAAGTAAAATTTCGAGTTTAGAAAAGCCCCGTGAAAATTTGTCGAGGGTCGCACAGCGACCCGAGACAAATTTTCTGGGCTTTTCTAAACTCAAAATTTTACTTCATGCGCCACGCGTATAAAACAGTGATTTAACGAGAAATTTGAAAACACACAAAAGACATTTTTTATGTTAATTCTCACAATTCGAATTATTTTTGACGATTTAAATCCTTTTGTAAGTATTCGAATGATTTTATAAATATTCGAATCCTTTTATAAATATACGAATCCGACAAATTTTCTGGGCTTTTCCAAACTCGAAATTTTACTTCATGCGCCACGCGTATAAAACACTGTAATATTGTCAAATTTATGTATATTGGAACTTCACTTAAAAATCTGTGTTTTATACGCGTGGCGCATGATGTAAAATTTCGAGTTTAGAAAAGCCGAAAAATTTGTCGAATCACGAATCCGAATCACCTAATATGATTCGAATCACGAATACTCGAATAAAGGATTCGTAGGAGATAAATATGATTCGAATCAAAGATTCGAATCCTGTTTTTTAGAATCACAAATACAAATCCTTTAAGAATAAATTTGATTTTATTATTTTTTAGCAACCAATAACATACAAATATCGTTATCAGTTGTTTTAAGAAAAATATTCAAAACCTAATTATTTATTATTAACATTGAACATCGTTGATAACAGACTAAATATCTGTGTTACTCTAGTTAAAGATGTATTTGTGTGTTTTTGAACTACACTTCAAATCAGTGGTTTATACGCGTGGCGCATGAAGTAAAATTTCGAGTTTAGAAAAGCCCAAAAATTTGTCTCGGGTCGCTGCGCGACCCTCGACAAATTTTCACGGGGCTTTTCTAAACTCGAAATTTTACTTCATGCTTAGTCTGGGAGTGGAAAACACTCGTTTAAAGCCTCAAATTGAACTTAAAAAAAACAACGAATATCTAAAGATTTAAAGATAATAATAAAATAATTTCTTTTAGGTAAACATACGCCTAAGCTGTACATTTTCCGACATTCGTTGTTATTTAAATGAGTTCTATTTAAATCTTTAAACGAGTCTTTCCACTCCCAGACTAAGCATGAAGTAAAATTTCGAGTTTAGAAAAGCCCCGTGAAAATTTGTCTCGGGTCGCGCAGCGACCCGAGACAAATTTTCGGGCTTTTCTAAACTCGAAATTTTACTTCATGCGCCACGCGTATAAACCACTGATTTGAAGTGTAGTTCAAAAACACACAAATACATCTTTAACTAGAGTAATACAGATATTTAGTCTGTTGTCAACGATGTTCAATGTTAATAATAAATAATTAGGTTTTTAATATTTTTCTTAAAACAACTGATAACGATATTTGTATGTTATTGGTTGCTAAAAAATAATAAAATCAAATTTATTCTTAAAGGATTTGTATTCGTGATTCGAGAAAACAGGATTCGAATCTTTGATTCGAATCATATTTATCTCCTACGAATCCTTTATTCGAGTATTCGTGATTCGAATCATATTAGGTGATTCGGATTCGTGATTCGAATCTGTTTTACGAGGATTCGTCCCAGCTCTGTACGATTAAAGCATTTACAAACTATTAGTTCTGTTCATAGCATGAGTTTGACAAATTGAATAATATTAAAATCAAATTTAAAAAACAATGGTGATGTGTCCATCATAGCATAGCATTTTCCCTGTAATTTGAACAACTGATAAGTGAAATACTAAATTTACTTCACTCTAACCAAGTAGTTGGAGATTTCACTTGAAGTTAGTAATTTATACGCGTGGCGCATAAAGTAAAATTTCGAGTTTAGAAAAGCCTGAAAATTTGGATATGCTGGGGCGCGACTCGCTTCGCTCGCGCGCCCCAGCAAATCCAAATTTTCAGGCTTTTCTAAACTCTAATTTTTACTTCATGCCTAATCTGAGAGTAGAAACTCTTGTTAGACGACCAATCAGATACTTAATTTGCTGTTTCCTTTATTGTCAAATTTATGACATTAAATAAAAAGAGTTGATGTTATTTTTTAGCTTAAATTAAGAACATAAACAAATTTGTATGCACTACTCATGTGTTACTAAACTTTGACTACCAACTGGGAATTTTCAGAATTTTGGACGAAAATGATCAATATCTAATTTTGAGAAATAACGTGAAAAGTTAACAAACTTAATAAATTGATTGAAATTATTCATGATTTACAAATAAAATTGTATTAATCACTTAAAATTCAAGAAATACTTGATGTAATCAAAATCGTCATAACTAAGAAATATTAATAAAATTATAGAAAAGCATCAAACGATTATTTAAGTTATTATTTAGTGTTTTGATTCAAATCTACATTATTTTCCATCTATACCGGGTGGCCAAAAAAGTATCGCCTACGCCCTGGGTCTCTAAACTATCTTTTTCGCGGGCCACAAATACAATTCTACATAATAAAGTCGGTCAAGATCCGATTAATTTTATAAACTTATGAAAAATTCAAGGAACAATTGTTACAATATTTCAAAATATGACATTTACAAAAAAAAATACAAACAATCGCGGGCCGGATTCATGCAAGTCGCGGGCCGGATTTGGCCCGCGGGCCGTAGTTTGGAGACCACTGGCCTACGCAATTACTCAGGCAACATAAATGTTAGACATTTGAGTATTGGGATGTATGTATAAATTAGCTATAGCTTGATTTTGGCATAGTATTAACTAGGAATACTACTTCCGGTCTGGCCGGAAGTGATGTAATTTTTTTAAATTTTAAATTGCAACCCCCACTTTTGTCTAACTTGTAATATTCCCTTTCCAATGATGTATAACAATATATCAGACACTTTTTTCTCATTAATCACTTGGTAAAACATTTTAAAATATAATGGTTTGTAAATTAAATTCACTTGGTTTTGTTTCACTTATATGTATTTTATTTTCTACTAGTTTCGGCTTAATGCCATTATCAAGAATGATGAATGATCATTCTTGATAATGGCATTAACCCGAAACTAGTAGAAAATAAAATACATATAAGTGAAACAAAACCAAGTGAATTTAATTTACAAACCATTATAGATGTACAACAAGTTGATATTTACGTTAAAACTAATCTCAAAATTAATATTTTTGAAATTTACTTAGTAGGTCGAGGAATTGCAACTGGGATGAAACAGCACAAAGTAGGCCGTGAAATAGTCATGTTACCTAAAACCAATTTCTAATTACATAGAATGTTTTTCCAGTTGCCGGCAAAAAAGTTAAATGCCAACATTAAAATGTCCGAAATTCTAATTTAGAAACGCACTGTAATATGAAAATTTTGAATAGCACACCTTGGTTTTCGTTCTCGTATACATTTTGAATCGCCTTTTTACAAAAATTACCATTAAAGTAATGAATTCTTAGATTTACTTGTAAAAATTAATTCAATTAATTACGTCCAGTTCTTCTTCGTTTTCTAATAAATTAAATTCAATATAAATTTTGAAATTATTCCCAATAAATATCAGTACTTAATTAGCTAAAATCGGTCGGTTAAAAATTAGAATTGAAACGAAACTTTAGTCATTAAATGGTGGTGCAATAGAATAATCGGAAAATCGATGATTAAATATTTGATTGACTTGCGTGCAAACATGCATTAATTTCAATCTACAGAGAGTTTTATGTAACACCGAACATGCTGGAAAATTTTCAATGTAAATTTTTCTATGTTCGATTTGTTCTTTGACGCATCAAAGCATTGAGTGTGATGTGATTGGGTGATTCGACCGACAGCTCTTGATCCGAGTGGTTGTGTGTTATCTTGTTGAGTGACTTTTGGCTGTGTTCTTCTCAGTTCTTGTGTGTATCGTAAGTTCTTTTCTCTTTACGTTTTCATATCTTTATTAATTTCAATTTTCACAAAAGAGTACACATTTTCGTTTAGGGTAGAATAAGTCTTTCAATGCAAACGTGTTCGGGGGGGAGTTCCCCCCCCGTCACGTTACCAAGTAAAAAAAATATTTTGTTATTTAAAAATGGAGACCGCTCTCCATATATAGTTTATATTGAAAAAATTGCATTGGAAAATGGACCAACTCCTTCTCTGCATGAGATGGTGGCTGGAAACATTTTATTTAAGGCTGGATATCACGTTAACACCTCTAGGAGAGGTAGGAATCGTGTCAGTGTTGAATTTAAAAATTTGGTAGATGCTAATAAATTAATTAATGATGATAAATTACTCAGCAAGCACGAATTTAAAGCTTATATACCCTCTCAATTCATTACAACCAAATGTATTCTCAGAGACGTAGACCCCTCCTTCTCAGAAGATGAAATCTTACAGAATTTAAATTGCTCAAATAATTTCCAGACCTTAAGTGTGAGAAGATGGAAAAGAAAACTCATTGTTGATGACAAAGAGGAATTTAAAAACACTCACACTATCGTTATTACAGTACGTGCCAATTCACCTCCACTCAACGTAAAACTCTTTTGCACAAATAAATGCCCAGAAATGTACATTTACCCAGTCACCCAATGTGAGTCTTGCCTGAGGTATGGTCATACGAAAAATTTGTGCAAAGGTAAAGGCAGATGCTGTAAATGTGGGTCACAAGATCACATTCTTGCTGAATGCACGGCTTTAAATCCTAAATGTGTATATTGTCAGGGTTCCCATACTTCACCTGAAGTCGGAATATTGGCAAAAAACAGAGTCTGCCCAAAATTTCTGAGACAAAGAAAAATATAAGAATACATATCTAGACACAATGTTTCCTTCCCGCAAGCTAATTCTTTATTTCCAATAAATTATACAAAAAATAGTACCCTAATTAATAATCCTCAAAACAATGATGTTCCAAATATTAACTTCATTCCTTTGAATCAAAATGTTCCTTCTCTTTCACCTTCTTATTCAAATCCTAACTTGATTCGCCCAATTTCAAATTCTTCATCCTATTCATCAATTCTTAATTCCTCTCCTAATAAAAGAAGACCATCTTCTCCTCCTCCCCAAAATATTGACGAGTCTTTCAGACAACGATATCTTGATATAATTAACCCTTCAAAACTTTCTCCATCTCCAAAAAAATTATGTTTTAATAATACAACTTCTGAATTAGAATGCAATCAAACTCAATTTAAAGACCTTATCTCAAAATTATACTCTTCAGACCCAACTACTTTTATTCTAACATTTTTAAATATTGTTCCAGTCGATACTCTTGAAAATTATAAATCCCCGTCAACCAACAATGTATCCAGTAAAAATAGTTCAATGGAACATTAGAAGCTTCAATGCAAATAAAGCTAATTTAAGTGACCTAATTGATACATATATACCTGATATTATATGTCTTTCTGAAACATGGACTAAAAAAAATATAATTAAAATTAGAGGTTATAAAACCCTTCTTAAATCTCGGGAAGACGGTAAGGGTGGTGTAGCCATGCTTATCCCTCATTCTCTGAGTTTTAATGAAATTCCCATTAATCCTATTTATTCTGGCAATAATGCACAATTTATTGCAGTTAAATTTCATAGTTTCACATTAATTTCTGGATATATTCCTCCTTCCTATAAATGCAAAAACAATTTTTGGGATTCAATTCTTTCTGGACCTTCCCCGCACATAATAGTGGGTGATTTCAATTCTCACATCTCCCAAATTAATGGCTCTCATTCAAATGCAAACGGAAAATACTTATGGGAGTTTATAGAAAATAATAATTTATTAATTTTACACGACGATAAATCCACTCGTCTTGCTAATAATACTTTACAAAAAAGTATTATTGATTTAACACTTATTTCTCCATCTTTAGGTCCTTTTACTTATTCTCATACTTTAAATGATTCATATGGCAGTGATCATTTTCCCATTGTCATTAATCTTCATTTCAACTCTAACTTGAATACAAATTTTAAAAAATCTTTTTCTCCTGGCCGTAATTTTAAACAGGCTAATTGGACCAATTATTATGAAGAACTTACAAATTCAATTTCTTCAGAACATTCATATCTAGAATTTATAGAGTGTATCAATCAGGCAGGAAATTTGTCTATTCCCCTTCATCATCCATTCTTCCGGCCTTCTTTATGTCTTTGGTGGGATCCCTTTTGTACTCAATTGAAAGTCTCGAGAAAGCAAGCAATTAAGAATTTTTACAGAACAGGGTCGACAGAAGCATTTGTTCTAGCTAAAAAGGCCATAGCACTGTCTAGAAAAATATTCAATCAAAAAAGAAGAAAGCTTTCAAGGAATTCTGTGACTCTATTTCTCGTTTCACTCCAATTTCTGAAGTCTGGAGGAAAATAAAAATTTTTAGAAAATCATTTCAGCCTCCTTCTGTTCCTACTTGTAATATGGAGGTTTTGAATTCCTTTTTTACTAAATTTGCTCCTCCTTTTGTAGAACCATATTTTAAATTAGAAATTCCCTCGATCTCTTCATCTTTTCCTTCATCTAACTTCACATTAGGAGAATTAAACTCAATTTTGGATAATTTAAAGGATTCTTCTCCAGGAATAGATAATAATCTTATTCTATGATAAAAAATGTACCCTTTGAAGGAAAATCATTGCTTCTGAAATTCTTTAATAATTTCTTATTATCTGGGAATGTTCCAGAATCTTGGAATAAACAAATTATCTGTCCTATTTTAAAGCCTGGTAAAAGTCCTAATTGTGCTAACAATTATCGTTCTATCGCTCTTACTTCTTGTACAAGAAAAACGTTTGAACATCTCATAAAAATGAGATTGGATTGGTGGTTGGAGAAAAATGATATTTATCCGGATTCAGAAAAGGGAAGAGCACTATCGATAACTTAATCAAATTAATTTCAGATATAAATAGCTCCTTTTTAAATAAACAAATCCCTGTTGCTTTATTCATAGATATTTCTGCTGCATTTGATTCGGTTATCCCGTCTATATTGATCGACAGACTTTCATCAATAGGCATTCCATCGAATGTAATAAAATGTATTTGGTCTCTAATAAATAAAAAAATTCTTTACCTTAAAAATGATACCACATTTTAGAATCCCAGTGTGTCATATATAGGTCTCCCTCAAGGATCCATTCTTAGCCCAATTCTGTACATATTATATACTTTGCCCTTACAATCTTTAATTTCCCCCTATTGTTCTATTCCTCAATATGCCGACGACATAGTTTTATACTGTTCAGGAGATAATACCCAATCATTGTTTAATAGAATAAATCAAGCTTTATTTGATTTGTCAGATTGGCTGTTTTCTCATGGCTTATCTCTTTCCCCTTCAAAGTTTAAAAATATAATCTTCATGAAAAAATCTAGAAATTTTCCCAATTATCAACTCTATTTCCAGGACGTAGCAATACCAAAATTTAAAGAAGTTAAATATTTGGGTATCACTCTAGATTCTTCGCTCTCATGGAAACCTCATATTTTGGACTTACAAGAAAAAGTTAATAAAACTCTTAATGTTTTCAAGAGTCTCTCTCATGTTTGGTGGGGTTCGGATCCTGCTACTCTAATTACTCTGTATAAATCGTTAATAAGATCCCGAATAGAATATGGTTTGCTATTGTTCTCTCCACAAAATAAATCTTCAGCGATAATCATTGATCGACTACAAACATCTGCATTGCGTATTGTCCTGGGCTGTATGAGATCTGCCCCTTCTAGAGCTTTAGAAGTGGAAAGTGGTGTTCCTCCAATACTCATAAGATCTGATTTTCTAGCAAGAAAATATTTTCTGAAATGTCTTGCAAATAGTAATCAAATGGTCATCACATCTATAAATAAATTACTGGATACATACAATCTGAATCATAAACCCCATCCTGCTATATTAGAAATCTATGAAATTTCCTCTTCTTTTAACATTTTTACCTCATCTAAATTACCTTGTTATCTTTCTCCCTACTTCTCTAATTTTCTCCCTATAAAAAGCACATTCAATTTGGATATTAACAGCCCTAATCCTAATCTACATAATAAAAACGTAATTTTTTATAATATAGCTCGAGAAAAATGGCCAGACTCTGTTATTTGCTTTACGGATGGTTCATTTACATCTTCTCATACTGGTTGTGGAATATATATAGAAAACTCTTTATCTTACTCTTTTAGAATCCCTCATTCCTCTTCTATACATACAGCAGAGCTTTCAGCATTACTTGAATGCCTAAAATTAATTAAAGAACTCAGTATAAATAAGGTAGTAATATTTACAGACTCTAAGTCAGCTCTATATTCAATACAAAAATTAGGAATAAACCCTAATACATATTTATTAGTTTCGAATATTAGGACTATAATCTTTGAATTGTTCAATAAAGGTTATAAAATAAATTTTTGTTGGATACCTAGTCATGTAGGCATTATGGGGAATGAAACTGCCGATTTATTAGCTAAATCTTCAAAGGATAGCCCTTTGTCTGAATATTCATCTCCTTATAAGGATTTCTTTAAAACACTCATATCCAGCCTTAAATTGAAATGGCAATCTTTTTGGTCCTCTTCTTCCTCTCATATTAAGTACTTTTCTTTACACCCTGTAATCCCTACCAGTGTTTGGTTCTTTGATCCAAAAGTTAGAGGAAGAAGATTCGTGACTTCCATTATTCGTATGAAGATGGGTCACAACTCTTCTCCCAGTCATTTATACAAAATAGGAAGCATAAGTTCTCCAAACTGTTCTTGTGGTGACATTGGGGATTTGAATCATATATTCTTCTCATGTAACAATTATTCTGAGAAATGTAAAAATGTGTTCTCTCGTCTTATAGCAACCGGTCACCCAGCCCCTCTTTCTATTTTATCTGTTTTATCTAAATATTGTATTAAAACTTACATCATTCTATATTCTTTATTACACGAAACTGATACATTTATTTAATTATTAATTCATTTTTTCAAGGGTAATTCCTTTCCATCTGTCCTAATCCTTCTTTCACTTTATCCTATCCCCTATTTTCTTTTCCGCTGTGGCTGGTCAACAGAGCTATATAGCTGAGGCCATTAAAAACGCAAGAAGAAGAAGTGATGTGATTGGCTACGATTTCCAATGGTAATATAGTCAACCCAATATACATTCTTCTGGGTGCGATTTCATTGGTTACCTTTTTTTAGTAGTTCTAATGCACATTAGGACTAAAGTACATAGTGTACATGTCATGTCAAAATAAAATATGTCAGTTGTGCGTTTATGGTAAGTGCAGTGTGTGGGAATATGGAACATACTTTTTTATCCAAAGCAAGACATCGGCATTTCAAGACAATCAAGATTAATACTGTCGTAAAACATACAGGAAGTTTTTCCTTTAAGTATACGTATTCCAAATTCAGTCAATTTTCAGTAAATCTTTAGATATTCCTTTTTTTAAGTTTAATTTGAAGCCTTAAACGAGTGTTTCCACTCCCAGACAAAGCATGAAGTAAAATTTCGAGTTTAGAAAAGCCCCGTGAATATTAAATTTTCTGGGCTTCTCTAAACTCGAAATTTTACTTCATGCGCCACGCGTATAAAACACTAAAATATTGTGAAATTTATGTATATTCCAACCAGAGCTGGGATGAATCCTCAAAAACATGATTCGAATCACGAATCCGAATCACCTAATATGATTCGAATCACGAATACTCGAAAAAAGGATTCGTAAGTGAAAAATATGATTCGAATCCTCATTTTTGAAACACGGATACAAATCCTTTAAAAATAAATTTGAATCTATTATTTGCAACCAGTAATATTTTATTCCATCAGTTTCTATTAACAAACATGTTCATTTACCGAACATTTAATGATTTTAATTAATGATGATATATGTGTTATTGAACTTCATTTTGAATCTGTGTTTTATACGCCTGGCGCATGAAGTAAAATTTCGAGTTTAGAAAAGCCCCGTGAAAATTTGTCTCGGGTCGCTGCGCGACCCGCGACAAATTTTCTACGCGGGGCTTTTCTAAACTCGAAATTTTACTTCATGCTTAGTCTGGGAGTGGACAACACTCGTTCTTAGAAGTTTCAAATTAAAGGATTACTCTAGATTACTAAGTTTATTACCAATTTACAAAAGCTACAGCTCGAAGGACCAATCATGGTCTTCGGAGACCGAAGGACTATAGGGAATCGAAGTTTATTTACAAGAAAACAACGAATATCTGAAGGTTTACAGCATGGATAGGAAAGAAAACATCCAATTTTGAAAAAATATCGAAGTTGGGTTGGTTTTCAGTGCGTTTTTAACTTCACTTTAAATCAGTGTTTTATACGCGTGGCGCATGAAGTAAAATTTCGAGTTTAGAAAACCCCCGTGAAAATTTGTCTCGGGTCGCTGCGCGACCCTCGACAAATTTTCTACGCGGGGCTTTTCTAAACTAGAAATTTTACTGCATGCTTAGTCTGGGAGTGGACCGTCAAGATTTTCTACATGTCGGGATTTTTAATATTTCTAGATTTATGTCGATTTATTCACAGTTTGTTATTGTATTAAATGCAACTTTAATATTAAATAAAAACGTTTTTTTTAGGAATAGAATATTCACCCATTAAGAGCCGAACAAATTATAAAGTTAACTCTAAAAGTTAATTTTAGGTAAAATTTTGCATCTTTTTCTATGATTTCAATGAATGATTTATTAGATTACATACGTCGATTTTTTAAAAGAGTTAAATTCAAAATTCAAACGAATGTTGTCCACTCCCAGACTAAGCATGAAGTAAAATTTCGAGTTTAGAAAAGCCCCGCGTAGAAAATTTGTCGAGGGCCGCCCAGCGACCCAAGACACATTTTCGCGGGGCTTTTCTAAACTCGAAATTTTACTTCATGCGCCACGCGTATGAAACACTGATTTAAAGTGAAGTTAAAAATGCACTGAAAACCAACACAACTTCGATATTTTTTCAAAATTAGATGTTTTCTTTCCTATCCATGCTGTAAACCTTCAGATATTCGTTGTTTTCTTGTAAAAAAACTTCGATTCCCTGTAGTCCTTCGTTCTGCGAAGACCATGGTTGGTCCTTTGAGCTGTAGCCTTTGTAAAACGGTAATAAACTTAGTAATCTAGAGTAATCCTTCAATTTGAAACTTCTAAGAACGAGTGTTGTCCACTCCCAGACTAAGCATGAAGTAAAATTTCGAGTTTAGAAAAGCCCCGCGTAGAAAATTTGTCGAGGGTCGCGCAGCGACCCGAGACAAATTTTCACGGGGCTTTTCTAAACTCGAAATTTTACTTCATGCGCCACGCGTATAAAACACTGATTTCAAGTGAAGTTAAAAATATATATATTAACGTTGGCTATTTTTCATGGTTAAGTAACCAAATATGCATTCACAAATATTTGAATTATTCGAAAATTTTAATATTCATATTCAAATATGAATAATTTAGTGATTTAAATATTCATATTAGAATATTTGACTATTTGAATTAATCGAATTCGAATCCCAGCCTTAATAGCGATGATTCAAATTATTTAGGAGGATTTGAATCCATGTATCAGGATTCGAATTTTATAAGGATTCGATTCCTTTTATAAGGATTCGAATCCTTTTATAAGAATTCGAATCCTTTTATAAGGATTAGAATCCATTTATAAGAATTCGAATTCTTTTATAAGGATTCGAATCATCTACGTTTGGATTCGAATACGAATCCTTTTAAAAAAATGTAACGAATCCGGATCACGAATCCGTTTTCACTAAAGTATTTGAATACCTCTTTTGAATCCTTTAAAAGGATTCGAATTCGGGAATCGAATCCTGAATGATTCGAATCCTGCCCAGCTCTGATTCCAACTACACTTGAAATCTGTTTTATACGCGTGGCGCATGAAGTAAAATTTCGAGTTTAGAAAAGCCCAGAAAATTTGTCTCGGGTCGCTGCGCGACCCTCGACAAATTTTCACGGGGCTTTTCTAAACTCGAAATTTTACTTCATGCTTAGTCTGGGAGTGGAAAACACTCGTTTAGAGCTTCAAATTGAACTCTTTTAAAAAACAACGAATTCCGGAAAATTTATAGCTTATGCATGTTTACCTAAAGAAAAAATTCAATTCATTGTAAGTTACGCATTCAATGAATTAATAAATACACCTACATTATCTTTATTGAGTATTATGTTTACAAATAAATGAAAATTTAAATGTTTGCCAAATGAAGCAGCACACCTAACACCCCAGTGTTGTTGTGCTGGCAGCAGACCTCGCCACGCTCTTCAAACTTAGAATATTTATATTTAAAACTGCCTAAAGGCAGTTTTGTGATGGCATTTCTGCTGGTGCACCCAAAGCAACGTATTTGGGGTAGTCTTGATCAAATGGTTTACACAATACGCTGAATCGAAGTTCTTAATAATCTTCAGTGAAATTGAAGCAATGTATAAACTTATCTTGAAATATTAGCAAACGGAAGTAACAGGAATCTGTTTTGTATTATTTTTGCATTTAAGCTAAATCTGTTCTCCTCTTTCTCATTTTTATTTTCTGTTTAATATTAACATTCCATTAGGCGATTAATGAATGACACATTTCATTTTGACGTTAAATGTAAGTTGCGTTAGAACTACTAAAATCAGAGCCAATGAAATCGCACTCAATGCTTTGATGCGTCTCAGAACACATCGAACATATGAAAATTTACATTGAATATTTTCTGGCATGTTCGGTGTTACATAAAACTCTCTGTATGTTCAGCAAAGAAATCGCACTATCATAATGTATAATGTAAAATGTATATTTATTTGTTAGCTGATTTTTAAAGTGTTTCACAGCGAAGTATTAAAATAGGGAGTACGAGGAAATATAAAAATATCATTTCTTCGCCTGAAGAAGCCACAGTGTGGCGAAACAATTGTAGCGTTATTACAATATATATTTGAAAGTGTTTAAATTGTTTTATTTATATAAAAGTGAATATGAACTTTCAACATATATCAGCCTTATCAATCAATAAAAATATCTACTTTGTTTAATTAGATGGAAAATAGTGATACATGGAATAGAAAGTATACTTTATTGCAATTTAATAATTCTTACCTTTGTTAAACAGTGATATCGAACAGAAGTGTTGAATACAAAACTTCTTGCTAGCCTGAAGCTGAAGACACTATTCTAGCCAGCCGGCGAAGTTCACTCTGAGAAACTGAACTCTTATCTGTCCGATTTGACGGGATTATTGGGCTATTTATTAGAAAATTATATCAACGGTCCAACATTTTCATCCGAACGAGGTCATCCAGTTTTATTTTTGTCTACAGATGCGGATATTCCCCCTTATCAGACAACATTTTTAAATATTCTATACATGCACTTTATCTCGTTTTAATTTTTTTCTCCGTATCTCTCTTCAAAATCGAACTAATTGGTTAGTATTCAGAAACTAACAAATCTACAATAGTACCATGGGAGCAGCCAGGGTTTTGGCCATAAGGAGACACGAGTCAAAAAAATATGCCAAACTAAGTTTCAATCTTAAGAAATGTCAATAATTAGTAGTTTTTTTGTACAGTTGCGAGAGAAAAAACTACTAGAGAGAGCTTGAGCCACTTCTAAAATATCGTATTTTTTTTCTTGTAAAACAAACTTGTTATGTACAGGTTAACAATTTTTTTTGGCCAAATAAACGGTGCTTTTGTAGACGGTGCTTTGCGTTAAAGTCAGTTGAGGCATGTCAACGTTTATCAAATTTCTTTTGACATTTCCGCCGATTTGTCAATTTGATTGACAATTTGATAAATCAAAGTGAGTCCAGTTCACATAGCCAAATATGTTGCTGTACTAGTTTTTTTCTCTCGCAACTGTACATACTCCTTTTTTTGTCACATGAGGTGGTGTCGCTTAGCGTCCCTGCACTGCGGTCTCCGTGGTCCTTTTGTGCGCCTCTGGACAGTTTACTCGCTGTGTATTCCTGTGTCTTCTATGAAGTTCAGGAGTTTCAGCCAGGGGATTTTCTTGAGCTCTATTTCAGGAAGTACAGGCTTCCCGAATCGCTCCGTGCGTTGCTTTTTATAGGCTTCACATGTATACAGTAGGTGTTGGGCAGTTTCCTCCTCTTCCAAGCACCCACGACATAGGGGGCTTTTCTCAATTCCCATCCTATGTTGTGCTTATTCATGTCACAGTGTCCAGTGACTAGTCCTGTGATTCTTCGTAGTTTCATTCTACTCAGTCATGACAGCGTCAATGTGCTGCTAGGTACCGGACCATCAGGGAAGGGTCTTAAGTGCCTCATTCCTTTTTGATTATGCCATGCCTTTTTATGTTCCTCTGCTAACTTGCGTCGGATTATTTAATTTCCAGTTTCATGAGGTTGAGGTTTCCATGAGTTGAGGTCCTACATATTCCCCTGATGCTCCTTGTTTAGCCAACAAGTCGGCCCCCAAGTGTCCAATAATTCTTTGGTCCTTAGCTGTGCTTTTACTGTTGTCGACAGTGGGTCCAACCTGTCTATGCCGGCCATAACCAGCCTGGACTGCACCATCGGCTAAGCTAGCGCTTATGTGATGAGCACACCAGTCAATGGTAGCTATTTCAGCTTGGAAGATGGAGCAACCGCAAATTGTTTGCTCCGGTTGCAACCTCCATAGATTCCAGCCCGGTTCCTTTTGTATTTTTAGCCCCCTCTGTATACCAGATGGTTCCTTCAGAAGTTCCCGGGTATGTTCCACTTGCCCATTCTTTCCGCTGTGCTATGGTTACTTTGGACCGGCGGGATGGGTGTACGATTTTAGTGAAATGGGACCTAATTTTTAAGGTTTCTTCTTCTTGTAGCACTTTGAATGTTGCTGGTCTTGATGCTCCTACATTTAAAGTGTGTTCATTTATGTGCAGCCTGTAGGCTGCCTGTCTAGCTTCCATCATAATATGTACATGTGTTACCGGCGCTTTTCCTAAGCGCCGCCAACCCGTCATTCAGCAACAATTTTGCTTATTTTACGCTTCACTCCTTTTGTTTTAAAAATGAGTAAAGTTCGCGCCATACACGATCCACTCATTATTATGTTGGAAACTCGTCAAAGCGCCATCCCACATCATGCAGCTCAACTTCATCCTCTGAAGATGAAAAACCCCTCTCGGCTATCCGAATCTACACCTCTAGCCAAGTGACAGAAGAGTGGACAAATTCCCGAAATTCCCCAAGTTGGCCACATCTGGCAAGAGCCGGCCGCTCTTCGGAAAACTGGTGTGACGTCACGGGCCACAAGCGCCGAAGACAAAGGGCCCCTACGTTTTCGCGGTTTTCCGCGAAGCCCTTCATCACACGTGATCGTCACATACTAGATTGGATAGCTGAGAGAAAGATCGTCAAAATGACTGTAGGTAGATGCCAGGGAACCTATTTTCAAGCCCCCTAGGACGCGCATTTTAGAGCTGTCATGATGTGAAATTAATCACGATTTTCTTGTTCCCGACGAGTTTCCCCGCTACAACAACAATGCATAAACAATTCCCATGCCTCCCTTTATGCCTGGACGAAGTTTCATAAACTTTGACATTTTCATTTCAGTCCAGGCATAATGGGTCATCGTCCCTTTTGTATATATAGTTTAATCAATTCCTATCCCCAATTATATATGCATGTTGTTGTGAAGTATATCAAAAGATGTGCATTACTTTTCCGCATCTTTTGATATAAAACAAACTTTGCTGCGACGTGGACAGGGAACGGTATTCAATTAAAACTTATTTAACCACCATTTTCGCCGTTGATCAGCGTGTGTGACATATGTACATATGCAGAATTTCATTTCACACACGTTGATCTAACTTTCATTTAGATACAATTACATTTGGTATTTAATTTTTGTATTTTTCTGTGGCGAGAAATGGTGGGTACCTGAAATGGTCAGAATATATGGCTGATATAAAAGAGATAGCCCCTCGACCAAAAAGGAACTGTGTATCCGGCTTCCAGACCAGCAAGTTCACTGTCAGTCGTCGCGTCGCGAAATGTTTGTTCGACCCAGTTTTTTGTATTGAAATTCCTTAGCCGTTTCGCGTTGACATTTATCTTCGTGTAAAATGTGTTTCTTGTTCTTGTGTTAATTGTTGTATATAATATTCTCAATACATATATTTTTTTTAATTTAAATTCATTCAAACTCACTAAATTCTTTTCACTTTAACTTCCCAAAAATCATAAGTGTAAGTGTGTTCCCGAAGAACATCAAGAAAGTCGGGTAAGTAAGAAGTTCATTTATTTGGTGATATTTTGTGTTGTGCTTTCCCCTGAGTAAACCGAGCGGTTATCAAGGCAGGGACAGACAAATCATAGTATTTTCTTTTAAATTATTCTTAAAGATAATTATTGTTTGTCCCCGGTGGGTACCCTCAGAAGGATTCCTTGCTTTCGAATCAAGCGCGAAAGAGCCAAGTTAACACATGTAGTGGTGGAAGCGATAGTATTTGTTCCATGGCTGCTGTGTGCGTTGTTTTCATCGTTCTAGTTATCAGTAGACACGCCTGTCATTGCACTTTCTCAAGTTTAACGGCTGCGCTCTTGGTTTGGGTCTTTTCTCCCCTTGCGAGCGCGGCGTACGTCATTATAGGTCTTACAACCACGATGTATAGCCATTTGGTCATACTGGGTCTCAGTCTCCATGTGCATCCTACCATTTTTCTGGTCGCAAAAAGTCCTCTTATGGCCTTTTTGGTGATGTTCTCTAGGATAAAGTTGTTGTTGAAGTTGTTTATTTTTGATGGCGACTTCCATTCCATACATGCGTAGCGATTTTAGGTCTTCGGTTTTTCGTCTCCTAGTGAAGGGGACGATCGCTGTTTTGTCTGGGTATAAAGCTAACCCTTCGCCTTTGCACCATCTTTCTACGGTACTTAGTGCCCTCTGCATCAAGTTTAGATATAGTGGTCCCAAACTTCCCGCTTACTAGAATGGTTTACGTCATCTACATATCCCAGGGCATAAATGCCTTGGTTTTCGAGTAGCAGCAGAAGGTCATCCATGACGAGGCACCAAAGAAGCGGCGAGAGAACGCCTCCCTGCGGGCACCCGCCAGCGACTATTGCTTCTGCTGTTTTTCCATATAAATTAGTTGTTACAGTTCGACTTCTGAGCGTATTTTTTACCTAGTGTCGCACTTGCGAGTTAATCCCTCTTTTCCCCATTGCTGTTACAATGGAGTTAAAGGTTGTATTGTCGAACGCACCTTCAATATCCAGAAAGGCCTCCAACGCAATATCTTTGTATTATATGGTCCTTTCGCATCTGCTCACTAGCTGGTGGATTGCTAGTTCACACGACTTTCCCGCTTGGTAGGCATATTGTTGACGGTGTAGTGGTAAGTCCTTTAGGACTCTTTCCCCTATGTGCCTATCTACTAGTTTTTCTAATAGTTTTAGAATAAATAATGACAAGCTGATCGGTCCGTAAAATTATGCCTGGGCATATGAGGCACTCCCTGGCTTGGGTATAAATACCACCTTTAATTGGTTTTAAGCTTACCCCGCATCCACCTTAAGTGTATAGGACAATCAAAAAAATTAGAATTAGACAAATATAGACAAACAAGCTGATTTATTAGTATTATTATTAAATTCTGTAGTATAATCCTACCTGAATAAAGATCCAGGTAAAATTGTCCAGCTCAATACATACTCTTTAAATTGGTTTCGATCAAGTGTAACGTAAGTACGTGTAAATATTCTCAGAATATTCACAAGAAGCGTTAGTAAAAGAAATAACAGTAATTACTGGCGACCTAAACAGTAACGTCAATACTTGAAGCGACTAAGAAAAATCGTTGCTGATACTACTATCGACATACTCTTTAAAAAATTTGAACCCCACATTCCACATCGATGAGTCATGGAACATATCTCCCGAACTCCACTATAGTTGGGAAATGTATGGTATATCACAAACATTATTTTTTTATCCTAAAAATGCGCAAACCATTTTTTTTTTTCAAGAAATATGCAAGTTATTCAGAACCTAACGAATAGCACATAAAGATATTATTTATCTCAAGAAAAGTACAAAGTTTTTTGCTAACAGTTACACCTTTTATAACATGGGTTCATATTTCATGATGTTTGGGTTATTTCTTATCGCATTAATAGAAATTAATAGGAAATTAATCGCATTGCGTGACGTTTGCACTGATGATTGGAAGGTTTTCGTTATCGCTAGCAATATTTCACATTTAGTATGATTTATTAATTTTGGGGGTGTGTCTACGAGATAACAGAATTTTTAGAAATAACAGCAATTTCAGTAGCCAAAGTTTAGTCATAGTTTAATAATTCATAACCAAAGTTGGCTGATTCATAAGTTCCTTAGATATAAAAATAAATGAATTTATTCAATTAAGGATTGTAACAAAGAGTATGAATACATATTTTTATGATTTTTAAAGAAATTATCTACACAAGAATTTTAACTTTTCTAAAATTTGTTAAAAGTTCATTTTAAATTTATTTAAAAAATAATTTAAACGTGATTTAGTTACAAATTATCGCAGTAAGGTGACACTCAATAATTTCTACAAGTTTTTATTTTGATTTATTTTAGAGAAGTTCATTTCATAAGTATTTTAAAATAAATATGTAAAGTGATCCAGTTGTGAATTATGGCAATAAATTGACACTTGAAAATTTGAACAAGTTTTTTTTAATTTCTAAGAAAGTGATTTAGTTTTGAATTATAGCAAAAAAGTAGTACAAAAGAATATGAACTTATTTTGAAGAATTTCATATTTCAAAAATTCTATTAACGTTCAACTAGGCGTTTTAATGTGATTTAAAAAAGTGATTCAGTTATGAATTATAACAAAAAAGTACTACAAAAGAAAATGCCCTTATTTTAAGGAAGAAGACTTTTTGAAGGGCAAGTAATTATTAATCAAATACAAAAATGCTAATAAAAGTCTGGCAAACATTTTTCTCACTAATTCACATAAATCGACGTAGAAGAGACGTCAATTATTTTAATATGTAGAAGTCGAGTTTGTTGTGTCAGAGACGTCGTTTGAGATTCGTTAAGTCAAGGAATAAAATCCCTGTTTTTTTTTTGCAAAATAGAAGAAATCGTTTACATTTTTATGATACAGGGATTTTTTTTCTAGACATTTGTTTTTTTTATAAAAGTTTTCAATTTGAAGCGAGTGTATCTAATTCCAGATTAAGCATAAAGTAAAATTTCGAGTTTAGAAAAGTCTGAAATTTTGGTTTGGTTTACTTTATGCGCCACGCGTATAGTGCACTGATTTGAACTGCAGTTTAAATATATTCTGCTTAGGATTGATCGCATGTTATTTAATTTTAAAAACGTTTATATGGAATATGTAACAGTATACTTAAAAGAAAAATTCCCTGTATGTATCTTAATGTGATTTTATATCGTAAGTCAAGGGGTTGTTCACATTGTCATTCTGCGTTACTGGTGCATTCGCCATAAGCGTAAAGTTATTTTTTACAATTTTATTTTGGTACACTTTGATCTTTTGTTTTGATTGCTCAATTCTGTATTATTGTTTATAAATAAAAACAAATATTATTTAAGATCTAAGTGAATTTAGCAGTTTTCAGAACATTTTAGGATATTTGTATAAAAATGAGCTTTTTACAAATATTTTATATTTCAATATACAGAGAGTTTTATGTAACGCCGAACATTCTCACAACGAGAATATTTCTTTGAAGTTTCCATACGCATACGTTGCACATTTTCCGATGCTCGGTTTATTAAAAGAATTTAATTTGAAGCTTTAGGCGAGTATTTTCCACACCCAGGCTAAGCATGAAGTAAAATTTCGAGTTTAGAAAAGCCTGAATGGTTTGGTCGCGTAGCGCGAAGCGCGGAGCGGCCAAACCAAATTTTCAGGCTTTTCTAAATTCGAAATTTTACTTCATGCGCCACGGGTACAAAACACTGATTCGATGTAAAGTTTAGCGGTGTGTTTTAAACTTCGTAATATGTCAGTGTTTTGTACCGGTGGCGCATGAAGTAAAATTTCGAGTTTAGAAAAGCGCTTCGCGCTACGCGACCAAACCAAATTTTCAGGCTTTTCTAAACTCGAAATTTTACTTCATGCTTAGCCTGGGAGTGGAAAACACTCGCTTAAAGCTTCAAATTGGATTCTTTTAATAAACTGAGCATCGGAAAATGTGCAATGTAGGCACATGTGGATACTTCAATGAAAAATTCTCGTTATGAAAATGTTCGGTGTTACATAAAACGCTCTGTATAACTTGAAACGTGTTTTAATTTTGCATTTTAAAATTTAAAACTTATTTTTGTTGTATGTATTTATTTACAAATATTTTCTTCTGATTTTAATTTATGGCCCAGTAAAAGTCAGCATCCTTGCAATTTGGTCGTTAAATTAATAGCTTCGAATGAATATCAATATTTTGTCTATGAGTTTTTTTTTATCATTCTGTCATATTAAACTATGCCCGAGTAACACTTTCTTCACATGTTCGAATCTCGCGTATTTTCAACAATTGAGACGTTGGAGCATAGTTTATCGTATAATTTAGATACCATAATTGCCGATAATAAATGTAGAGTGTGTTGTAAATTTACACATAATGTGAATTTTATTGCAGCTTGTCTCGACCCCAAATTAGGATATGATTCATTTATAGATTATGCGTTGATTTAAAGTATGAAAATAGTTATTTAGGTAACTAGATGAAAATGGCATTAAGTCGAAACTAGTTGAAAATAAAATAATTTATTAGTTTAACAAACAACGTGAATTTTAATTAAAAATCTATATATTAGGTAACACGTTTGTGAAGTAGGCCTTTTGGACACAAGCCTAATCGCAAATAGTGGCCAGAAGCCCTTCACACACAAGTTGTCTACTAGAGCTGGGCAGGATTCGAATTATTTAGGATTCGAATCCTTTCCGAGGATTCAAAAGAGGCATTCGAATACTTTAGTTTTGAAAAATTTGTTTTTTGTGTTTCAAATTTCTCGTTAAATCAGAATTTTATACGCGTGGCGCAGTAAAATTTCTGGTTTAGAAAAGCCTAAAAATTTGGTCGCGTAGGATTTTCTAAACTCGAAATTTTACTTTATGCTTAGTCTGGGAGTGGAAACGCTCGTTAGAAACTTCAAACTGAATGCTTTGATAAAAACATTAAATGACTGAAAATGTTTTTAAAGATAATAATCTAGTTTTTACGCGCTACGCGACCAAACCAAATTTTAAGGCTTTTCTAAACTTTTAAGGCTTTTTTTTAAGGATTTTCTAAACTCGAAACTCTGGGAGTGGAGAACACTCTTATTATAAAATGGATCACCCTGTATAAATATACTTAGACCTCTCCAAAGCTTTTAACACCATGAATCATGGAATATTGCTATCAAAATTTGAGATGTATGGAGTAAGAGGAGTATGTCTAAATCTAATAAATTCATTCCAAAAAGATCGCCGCCAAAAAACTGGTTGTAATAAAACATACTCGTCGGTCGGAAAAACTAATATTGGGGTGCCCCAAGGAAGCATTTTGGGCCCTTTGTTATTTGTTATTTACACCAATGACCTTCCCAATTTGGTTCAGGAGAATTATGGAATTATTGAAATGTATACAGATGATACTAATTTATTAGTTATTAGCCAAAATATTAACGATCTTCAGAGAAAAGCAGCTAAAATTGTCGGCATTTCTAAAAACTGGATGTTACAAAATAAATTAATTCTGAATGAAAATAAAACTAATGCAATACAGTTTCATACAAAACGTACGAATATAAAACTAAGTCGATTAAATCTTGGAACTTTTGATCTTTCGCTAGATTCTAGCTGTAGAGTACTCGGAATTATCATGGACAGTGAACTAAATTCGAAAGGTCATTGCGTGGAATTAAATTCCAAACTAAACTCGTTGTGTTTCGCCATGAGAGTACTTAAACCATTGGTTAACTTTAAAGCACTTTATATGGTTTATAAATCCAACATTGAGTCAATTATGTGGTATGGTATTATTTTGTATGGAAATAGTACCATGGCGAATAATTTATTTATTACGCAGAAACGTGCTGTTCGAATATTATTGGGATTGAAATACAATGAAACCTGTAAAAGTCAATTTAAAAGATTGGGTATATTAACAATACCAGGGCTATATATCTACGAAATTTTAATATATAATTTTAAATACAAGCCAACATTTCAAGCCTATATAATTAACCACAATTATAACACGACGAATAACAATTTGTATGCTTATCGTTAGCCTGTGTACAGGACAGGCTAACCCTCTCAGAGAAATCTCCCATATATAACGGACTTAAATTTTACAACAAAATGCCACAATACAGGGTGAGTTTTTTTCGATGTTCTCTATGGGGATCTCGGAAACTATAAGAGATAGAAAAACGGTTAAATGGGGAAAGAAGTGTAGTTTTATAAGACGAATAAAATGACACTTTCAAAATATTTGAAAAAGTCAAGGGTAACTAGATATTTTGAATAAAGTAAAATGTGTCAATTTTTTGAAATCAATATATCTCTATTATTATCATAGATAGAAAAAAAACTGTAAAGGACAAAGTTGTAGAAAATTTTACACAGATTAATAACAAAAAATCAAAAAAAAATTGCCCATATTTTGGGAGATATGACACAAACTTATCTTTTTTTAAATGGAAACAATAGTTGGCTATGGCCTCATTGGAAAGGTTGTTTTTCTCCCTTTAATTCGATATAACATATGCCATAGTTATTTTTAAAATAAAATAAGTTATAGTCGTTTTAATTATTCCATACACCAAAAAATAGTTAGCAACGAAATCAATATTTAATTTATTATCTTTCTTTAGATTTGTCAAAAGCAACATAAAGTAAAATAATTCCAAAATTATCAAAATAATAATAGAAGAAAATTTTAAATATTACATAAGATGCTCTAAAAGTCCACCATTATTATTATGGCATAAAGTACATCTTTTTAAAATCGAATTTGTGGCTTTTTTTACTTTTCTTCTGTCAATAGAATTAAATGTTTCAAGTACAGCTAGTCTAAGATCCTCCACGGATTGATATGATTGTTGATACACTTTGTTCTTCACATAACCCCACAGAAAAAAGTCTAAAACGGATAGGTCGGGTGATCTAGGTGGCCATAGGATTGGTCCATTTCTTCCCATCCATGAATTAGGAAAAGCATCATTTAAATAGTTTCGTACAGCCAACTTGCTATGAGGTGGAGCTCCGTCCTGTTGAAACCACTTCAATCTTGCCCGTTCTGATAAATTTAAATCATCGAGCATATCTTCAAATGTTTCTTGAAGAAAACGAAGGTAATCATTTCCATTCAATGTGTTATCAAAAATATATGGGCCGAGAATTCTGGATCAGAACACACCGCACCATACATTAAATCCAAATTTAATTTGTGGTCTACGTTGTGCAACTTCTCGTGGATTCTCCTGACTCCAAACATGTTCATTGTGCCTGTTAAGCCGGTTAAAAATCCCATAATTAGTAAATCGCGTTTCATCTGTCCAAATTATTTTTGTAGGGAACGTATTATCCTCTTGGCACATGTTTTTGTACCACATACAGAAGACCATTCTCTTATTGGTATCACCGTCATGTAAATTTTGTGAAATTGATACCTTATATTGGTGATATTTGTCTTTTTTCAAAACTCGTACTATAGTCCGTTGAGATATGCTTGCTTCTGTTGCAATTTGTCTGGTCGATGTGGATGGATCTATCATCGCCAATGCTAATACGTTTATTTCCGAAACTTCATTCATTTCGTTTTTTTTTCAAGTTTCGGCTTTGTAAAGGATCCGTACTCACCCAAATTGTGGTAAATTCTTCTGAATGTTGGTAAAGATGGCTGCCGACGATCGATATATTGATTATAATATTGTTCTGCAGCATCCGCAGCGTTTTTATTACACTGGATGTAACAAACAAGCATATCACGCCTTTCTTCGTTGGAAAAATTCATTATCACTTTAAAAAACTTTCAACACCAAATAAATACAAAACAAACTTATCCAAATAAACCAAATATGGAAATCAATTAATATGTGTTTAGAATAAACAACTGCAATTGTTTTACTTTTGTCTTTTTCATGGCTAACTATTTTTTGGTGTATGGTAAAATTTAAAACGACTGTAACTTACTTTATTTTAAAAATAACTATGGCATATGTTATATCGAATTGAAGGGAAAAAATAGCCCTTTTAATAAAGTCATAGCCAACTATTGTTTCCATTTAAAAAAAGGTAAGTTTGTGTCATATCTCCCAAAATATGGGCGAATTTTTTTTTTGATTTTTTGTTATTAATCTGTGTAAAATTTTCTACAACTTTGTCCCCTACAGTTTTTTTCTATCTATGATAATAATAGAGATATATTGATTTCAAAAAATTGACACATTTTACTTTATTCAAAATATCTAGTTACCCTTGACTTTTTCAAATATTTTGAAAGTGTCATTTTATTCGTCCTATAAAACTACACTTCTTTCCCCATTTAGCCGTTTATCTATCTCTTATAGTTTCCGAGATCCCCATAGAGAACATCGAAAAAAACTCACCCTGTATATACAGAATATTGAAACATTGAAACGTTTTAAGCAAGAATTACTTACTTATCTGGTGGACAAAGAAATCTACAATATTAACGAATTATAATAAAATAAACATCTATGTACAATTTTATAATTTCGATCCTGTTACGTTGTAGCTTAGTATTCTAGTTATCTGACGTTATTCTCTGTAATGTGCAACCTTTTGTTTATGTGTATGTTATTTATGAATAAAGATTATATATTAAAAAAAAAAGAAATACGCCCATCTTGTCGCAATATCCGAAATACATGTATTATACTTTTCTGTAGCTTGAATAGTTTTTGAGCTATAACGTTTTTTGTCAAAATTGAAAAATGTCGAGAATTTACGCGAGTGCCCTCGCTTTGTTTTGTAAATAGTAAAAGTTGCAAATAACTCAATATCTAATCAGAATACAGAAAAACGGTTCAAACAAAAGTTTTAGATAATAAAATTTTGGATAATTTTTCTATGTTTAAGTTTTTTCGTAACCATCTTATTTCTTAGAGAACAATGGTAGTTTGTTGAAAGATTCTTAAAGACTGATAATTTTTTTAAAATCATAGAATAATATAGAATTATTTATTAGAATTTGTGTGTTTTATGATTAAAATTAATATACAATTAGTGATGACAAATTACCGGTAATTTAAAATTGGATAATATTCTCCGTAATATTACTGGAAACATAGTAACAATTGGTAATTTAAAATTAGAATTACCAATTGTTACTATGTTTCCAGTAATATTACTGAGAATATTATCCAATTTTAAATTACCAGTAATTGTTCATTACTAATTGCATATTAATTTTAAAAAAATGAAAACACTAAATTGTTATAAAATATTTCATTTACGCAAAATGTATCTCTGGTCGCGCGCCAGAATGATGATGGCGCGGGCTGTAATTTGGAGACCCTTGGGCTAGACTTCTGTTTAGCGCAAAATAAAGGGTTGTTTAAATTTTTACGATTAATCTCAAAAGATGTTTAATTTGTTTTTAATCTTTATGTTGGAATTAAAATGCAATTAAATTGAATAATTTCCACTTTTTTGTGAATTGTTACGATCTGGATTGAAAATAAAGGTGAGCATTTATATTATACAGAGAGTTTTATGTAACACCGAACATTTTCATAACGATAATTTCTTTGAAGTATACATATGCATTTCGTTGTACATTTTCCGACGCTCGGTTTACTAAGAGAATTAAATTAGAACTTTAAACGAGTGTTTTCCACTCCCAGGCTAAGCATGAAGTAAAATTTCGAGTTTAGAAAAGCCTGAAAATTTGGTTTGGTCGCGTAGCGCGAAGCGCGAAGCGGCCAAACCAAATTTTCAGGCTTTTCTAAACTCGAAATTTTACTTCATGCGCCACTGGTACAAAACAGTGACATATTACGAAGCTTAAAACACACCGCTAAACTACATTGAATCAGTGTTTTGTACCGGTGGCGCATGAAGTAAAATTTCGAGTTAAGAAAAGCCTGAAAATTTGGTTTAGTCGCGTAGCGCGAAGCGCGGAGCGGCCAAACCAAATTTTCAGGCTTTTCTAAACTCGAAATTTTACTTCATGCGCCACTGGTACAAAACAGTGACATATTACGAAGCTTAAAACACACCGCTAAACTACATTGAATCAGTGTTTTGTACCGGTGGCGCATGAAGTAAAATTTCGAGTTTAGAAAAGCCTGAAAATTTGGTTTGGCCGCTCCGCGCTTCGCGCTACGCGACCAAACCAAATTTGTAGGCTTTTCTAAACTCGAAATTTTACTTCATGCTTAGCCTGGGAGTGGAAAACACTTGTTTAAAGCTTCAAATTGAATTCTCTTAATAAACCGAGCGTCGGAAAATGTACAACGTATGCATAAGTCTACTTAAGTGAAATATTCTCGTTATGAAAATGTTCGGTGTTAAATAAAACTCTCTGTATGTTACGGATTGAAAAGGCTCACCTAGTATAAAGGAGGGTGTATAAATAATTAAATCTTTCTAGAAAATCTTGAGAATTAATATAATTGAACATTTTTCTGCAAAATAACGAGAATAAAAATAATCGAACGTGTTTTTACAGTTTTTACAGTTAACATATTTTACAATTAAACAATCACGTTTTATATAATACTTTTTTTTATTTTCCTTGAAGCTGCTTGTTGATAACGGGAACATAATTATCGTACTCAGCCTGGTAGAAATTTCCAGCAATCGGCGTACCCAAATCGTATTTCTGGGCAAACTCTTTAATACTGAACTTTCCCCTATTTTTCCCGCTGGTCCTCTTCAAGCGCTCTTCACTGAAAGTCAACTTCTTAGGCTGCTTGTAAACCAACAAGACGTACCGATGCAACCCAGTGCCTTGCGGTGGTGCGGATCCAATGAACTCACTTAAAACCTCCCCCTTTTTAACATCATTCCCCGGAATATTCCCAACCAACCAATGGTGCCATTCTCTGAACTTAGGATTTTTCCTGCTGGGCGCATCCGGATCTGTCATCGCCAGCAGGTAAAGGCTGCCTTCTTCGGAGGTCCATTTCACGGTGGGTTGGTCTTTTACTTTCGTGGGAGTTAAAACGTTGCCGTTGTCAACTTTCACCCCGTTGGGGTAGGTTACGTCGAGGGCGGCTTGCGGGGCTTTATCGATCACGTCAGGGACGACTTGGTGTTGTTCCATTGCGGTTTTCTCTGATGTTAGAACGGAATTTATGCATATTAGAAGGATGGCTGGGAACGTTAGCGTGCGCATTTTGCAGGTAGACTGCCTTACCTTTCAACACGTATGCTTATTTTATACGAGCAGCGCCGTCCTTTTCCCACACCTCAAGGTTAACAGTTATGCATCCAAATTTATTTACAGTTTCTATAGTAACCAGAATATAATCCTATTTTGTTTGTTTACAGATAAAACTCGCCATGGGCGTAGCCAGACTTTTTACTAGGGGGAAGGGCTTTGACATAAAAATATACAGCTGCGAGAGAAAAAACCAAGTACAGCAGGGAGCGTTAGCCACTTCTAAAATATTGTATTATATTCTTGTAAAACAAACTTGTCATGTACAGGTTAACAACCATGTTTTTCTTGACCAACAAGACGGTGCTTTTGTTGACATGCAATGTCTCTAACGCTAATACCGTCTCTAAACGGGTCATTATTATCGTTTTTTACGGTTCAGTCAGTTGAGGCGTGGCGACATTAATTAAATTTTGTTTGACATCTCCGCAGATTTGTCAATTTGACGACAACTTAAAAAATTAAAGGAAGTCCAGATCACATAGCCAAATATTTTGCTGTACTAGTTTTTTCTCTCGCAACTGTACATAATTTAGTAAATCGTCAGAAAAATATGGGAAAATTGATTTAAAAAAAAATCCAAACATGTATAAAACATTGTGTTTTTTTAAATTCATCCAAATTGAACGTTTTAGCTTTGATTGAAACCTTAATTTAGTTTCAGTTTTGTGATGAATTATTCTTATTATAGATAAAGTATGCTTTTGAACTTTTGAACAAGTCAACTTTTTATACGTTGCATGGGGCAATTTGGAACTTTTTATTCTTTTCTAAACTCGAAATATTTACTGCATGCTTAATCAAGGAGTGTAAAACACTAGAAATCGATTATAACATTTAATAAAAGCACTGAATTCTTAAATCATTCTAAAACTTTCTGATACTTGTACCAACATCAGAACTTTAATTATCTTAAAATGTTGTAAATATTCTGTTTTATTAAAGTACCATTTATATGAATGATAGACAGAAAGCTCTTTTTTAGAGCATATTTCATGTGAATTATCAAAATTTGTCTATCTTCAATTGATTTTGAGCTATACGTCAAAACTCAAACTATTTTGAAATAGTGATATAACTTTTTTATTTGAAAAGATATTGACATGCGGTGAAGACTTTCTTTAGACAATTTTTTTAAGTAAAATACGCTAACTATATTAGATTTTGTTTTAAGTTAAACCCTTATGAGATATCATATGTTCAATTAAAAAAAATCTCTAGAGTGCCATGATTTAATCTTTTTTCAAATTTAAGTTAGCTACACACTTCAAGAATTGACATATAAAACGTCAGACACAATAATTATAATGTATATTTTCAGAGTTGCAAACCTAAAATATTTTCCATGGCACTCTAGAGATTGTTTTTAATTGAACATACGATATAACATAAAGTTGTAATATTTTAAATACAAATCATAGTTGGCCATGACTTTCATCGCTTGCATAGTTTGTAAGCTATCCAAAAATATATAATTTGTCATATTTTGATTTACCTTTATTTATTTATTTTAAGTTTTTTTAAATTTTAAATTAATATATTAAGAATGCCATGAAAAATAAATTAATTGTGAACAATAACAATATAAAACGTCAAATCTCTATATTTACCTGTTATATATACTTTATTAATTTATTAAGCGCCATTTGTATTTATTCATACACATTTATTGCATTTTATAAAAACATTTGGACTGAGTTTTGTAATATCTAAGTGAATATTATTTTTAAGTTCCTAGATATCTCTCTTTTTTCTAATATTCTTGAGAAAAAGAGAGAGTTTTGGTCCGTGAGTTCTAAACCAACTACTTTGAAAATAAATAATTCCAAACACTATTGACATTGTGAGCTGGTAAATAACATCTTGGTGGTATAAAGTTATCTAGAAAATTCTCAAAATCGACTAAAATATTTTATTGATTTATTATATTATGTGTTTTATAAGTTGTATTTATTTTAAATGTCTTTTGTTTTAATAAACAAATAAAGTGAAAGAACTAAGGTAATAAAGACAGATAATGTTTTATATTGTTGTTTACTGTTTATTTATTTTTATTATGGCTATCTTAATAATTTAAATAAAAACTAAATAAACTTAAAATATACAATTAAAGTTCTAAGTAAAACTTAGAATATGAATAACACTAAAAGAGATTTCTCTTTAGGCGCGATTTTATTTGCTCCAGGGCGCATATGTAGCAATTTTTATAAAATTTTATGAAAACATTTTACTCTTTTTATATCGCAAAATAATTGAATATTTAGGGTACTATATGTAGCAGTAATAATTAAGAATCGTTGTAAATAATCAATTTATAAATACATGTTTGTAACATGTACAATTACATGTGTAACTAATTACATCCTGTTGTATGCGCTAGTAGATTAAAACAAAATTGCATTTTAAATGCATTTTCCAGTGCTTTGAATTTCCTGATTAGCAAATATATTATTTTTTTCTGCAGAGCAAAAAATCTGAGGACATTAATGTCAAGAATATGAATTTCCAGATTCTTAATTTAGACCCAAAAATATATTTATTTTGCTGTCGCGATTCAAATAAAACTATTATTTGAAATAAAACAACACAGTTGGGAGGGTTTCACTTTTATTGTTGAACACTGCAACATGTTTAATAAAAGACCAATAAAGCTTAGATTTAAGGACGAACAACTTGTGTTCAATATCCTAAAAAATCAAGCTTTATTAAAAAATGATGACACTTTTAACGGCATCGCAATATCCAGAGACAACACACCGAAGCAAATAGAATATTATCGGAGTGTCAAGGAGGAATTGTCAAGACGTGTCGAGTTAGGGGAATCTAACCTACGTATAAAATATGCCAAAGGAATCCCATCCATAGTATCTACTCTTCAGGAAAATTAAATGCGCCCAACAGTGATAACCAAGTGTTAAGAATATACTACCAAAACATTCGTGGCTTGCGAACTAGAACAACGTCAGTATACACTTCTACTTCTTGCTCTCACTATGACATTATTGCTATTACTGAATCGTGGCTTTCTGATGATATTGACAGCTCGGAGCTATTCACCGACAGATATAACGTTTTGCGCTGTGACAGAGATCGTACTGCCACTCAACGTAGATCTGGCGGTGGTGTGCTCTTGGCTGTAAATTCATCCTTAAAAATAGAACCTATTGATATGTCGCACATTAGGACAATTGATTTTCTGGCAGATATAGTATGTGGTAAATGTACGCTTAATTATTTTAATATTTATATTTTAGTCATTTATTTTCCACCGGATTTGTCTGCGGAATCTATTGGTCTAATTTTCGAAGAATTGAGTTTGCAGTTTTTAGGTATGCCTCTTATTATTTTAGGGGATTTTAATTTTCCATTATTTTATAGTACTCTAAATCATGATCGTAAAACTAAAACTTGCATTTCATTTATGGAAATGACGGATATTAAACAAGTGAATAACATTTTCAACATATCTGGAAGGTTGCTAGACTTAATCTTCACAAACATTAACCATGTGCTAGAGCGAGAAGATAATCCTATTGTGCCTATTGATCAATACCATCCTGCTATTTCTTTGGATTTATTCTTTGATAAATCTCTCTCGTGTCAATTCCCAAATAATAAGTTAACAAATTCCCTTAATTTTAATAAAGAAAACTTTCCAACCTTATATAATGAATTATTAACAATGGATTGGACATTTTTAAACAAATTTAATGAGATTAACTCAGCTACCAATGCTTTCTACACTCATCTTTTTAATATTTTTAGTAAGCACGTGCCATTATCAGCAAATATCCTATATGGTACACGCCTAGTATAATCAGTGACATTAAATGCAAAGATTAATATTATCGTAAATTTAGAAAATCCAAGAGCACTTATTATTTTGACGAATTGAAACGAATGCGAAAACTAATTAAAGCCAAAATAAAAACAGTCTTCGATACGTACTTAAAAAAACAGAGCTTGAAATAAAATCTAATCCTAAACAATTATTTAATTATATACATTCCAAAAATAGGTCGTCCAGGATACCCAACTCAATTAATGTTGAAAACGAAGTTATTCAAGATCCACAATGTATTGTTAATGCATTTGCAAATTTATACAATAATCAAAATCAATTTGCAAATAAAACAAACACCAAGTTTACTAGTCGTCCTCAAATATTGATATATATGCCAACGGAAGGTGATGTAGTCAAATGCCTAAGGAATTTAAAAAACTCAAAAACTGCTGGAGACGATCAGATCCCAAGTTATTTGCTACGCGATTGCGCGTATGCCCTTGCACCTCCTCTCACTATATTATTTAGCCTCTCCTTGAATACATCAACCTTCCTAGAGTTATGGAAAACAGGTAGAGTGTGCCCTATCTTTAAAAATGGAGAAAGAATAGACATTGCAAACTACAGACCAATCACCATATTAAATAATTTTGCTAAAGCGTTTGAGCAGCTTATCTACAATGGTCTATGTACGCAGTTAAAGCCTCATATTTCTGAGTTTCAACATGGATTCTTATCTAAAAGATCAACTGTTACTAATTTAGTTCATATCACGGAATTTATTAGTGAGGCTTTTGACACAAAAGATCAAGTCGATGTTGCATATTTGGATTTTTCTAAAGCTTTCGACTCAATTAATCATAAAACTCTAATTGCTAAATTAGATTTATTTGGATTTGCCAATAGTTTAACCTCTTTCTTCAATTCGTATCTTTCCGATAGATACCAATATGTAGCATACAAGGACTTCAAATCACCCAAATATCATGCCTCTTCTGGTGTGCCCCAGGGCTCAAACCTGGGCCCCTTATTGTTTATCATTTATATAAATGATTTAATTGAGTCACTAACGTGTAATGTGCTTGCTTATGCGGATGATTTGAACATTTTCAATGTAATTAAATGTCAAGAGGACGCAGACAAGTTGCAACAAAATATGAATTACACTCAAGAGTGGAGTCTATCGAATTGTCTTAAACTCAACGAAGCAAAATGCAAAATTATGTCTTACTCTTGCAAGGCGAGTCCTCTATCATGTAATTATTACCTTAATGGCACAATTCTTGAAAGGACTAATGAAATGAAAGACCTTGGCGTTTTATTTGATAATCGATTAAATCTCATATTGATAACATCTGCTCTCGTGCCACTAGGACACTAGGGTTCATATTGCGCAACTGTAGACAATTTTCAAATCCTGAAACTATTAGCAACCTGTACTATTCTTTGGTCAGATCAAGGCTTGAATATGCTGCTCTCATCTGACACCCTCATTATGAGTGTCATAGAAAATCACTAGAAAATGTCCAAAGGCGATTTTTAAAATATATCTACAAACTTAAAATTGGCACATATCCTCCTAGAAATATTGAACATAGTGAATTACTTTTAATTAACGATGATTGTAGTCTTGATTCTAGGAGAATATGTAGCAGCGTCTTAACTCTAATTAAAATTCTACATAATAAAATAGATTCTCCTTACATGCTTTCTAAAGTCAATCTCCACATTCCAACCCATAGTTCTCGTTCTCATACACCTTTTTATAACACACCTTCTAGATCAGTTGTAACATCAAAAGCTCCTTTACATTACATGGTTGAAAATGCAAATAGAATTTTAATAAACACGAGCTGTGATATATTCTCTGATTACGATTGTACAGTAAAATATATCCGTCACTTTGAGCTGTAAATGTTTTAATGTGAATTTTCGTCAACTTAGGAATACTCTTTTATCTTTTATTGTAAAAAACTTGTAAGCATAATTATGTTAATATGTCTCTTTAAAGTCAAATATTCACCTGTATATGAATTTGTTTTCTATTTCTTTACTTATTTGAAACTATTTAATGCTGTAATTTTTTGATTTGACAAAGTACAGGTAAAAGCTTATATAACTATGCAATTAAGTTAATAGGAGGGGGGGGGGGGGGTAATGAGGTAATTATGCTGAAACTAATACAAACAATTTTGAGCGACTAAATATTGATTAAGGGTGAATTGTTTACTTCTATTTGGACATTTAATAGAATACCTTTCTTGTTACATTTATTAATTTCTAATTCTTCTATATTTTTATTATTCTGATTTTGAAAATTGGTGGGATATACTAATTTCAGGGCTTGTTGTTTTTGTTTCTTAAAAAGGATGTCTAAGATAAGCTTTTGACGAAAGCCGTTGTTATTATAATTATTATGTCATAATAGCTAATAACAACGGCTTTCGTCAAAAGCTTATCTTAGACATCCTTTTTAAAAAACAAAAACAACAAGCCCTGAAATTAGTATATCCCACCAATTTTCAAAATCAGAATAATAAATATTGCTCATTAACATTTAACGGTCCCCCCTTCGATTGCCATCAGCAAAAAACTCAAATCCTTAAACCTAACTCCTTCCTTTAGAACGGTCAATTCACTTAATAAATTCATTAATAATTCTAAAGACAAATCTGATAAAACTACGAACTCTGGCGTGTATTTGCTGGAGTGTGGGGATTGCCCTAAGGTATACGTTGGACAAACTGGACGTAGCTTCCCAGATCGCATTTCAGAACATCAAAAATGCTTTCAATTTAAGAAAACCTCCTCAACCTACGCCAATCATTTAATCGAATACCAACATAACTTTAACCCTAAATTCAAAATTTTGCACGAATGTAACAAAAGTCGTGAATTAAACTTATTAGAAGAATTAGAAATTAATAAATATAACAAAAAAGGTATTCTATTAAATGACCAAATAGAAGAAAATAATTCACCCTTAATCAATATTTAGTCGCTCAAAATTGTTTGTATTAGTTTCAGCCTAATAACCTCATTACCCCCCCTCCTGTTAACTTAATTGCATTAGTATATAAGCTTTTACCTGTACTTTGTCAAATCATTATTTCATCTGCCTGATGAAGCCACTGTGTGGTGAAACACGTTGCAGTGTTCAACAATAAAAGTGAAACCCTCCCAACTGTGTTGTTTTATTTCAAATAGTATTATGGAGTTTCATCATGTATCCGCCTCATCAATTAAATAAATAAAACTATGATTAAAATTAAAATTGTTGAGACCTTTACTACTTGGTATTCAGAGGCGCGTTAACCATAAGGCGTAAGAGGCGGCCGCCTGGGGCCGCAGCCCTTCGGGGGCCCCATAAAACATACCTCTGACTCAAGGTACGTCGATGGCCGTAACACATATGAACACATATGTGTTTATTTATTTATTTCAACGGTTTGCCATTTACATTCTATTACAGGATATGACGCGGGGAAAGGGGTAGAGGAAACATGGAAAGATCCAGTATCTTTCCATGGTTTCCCCTACCCCTTTCCCACGGATCCTAATTCTTGAGAGAGAAAACAATGACGTTGTGTTTGGTTACATTTTTGAGTCTTTCATAACCTCTCTTTCCGGTTTCGCTGTACGTTCATAGATTTTTTAATATTTTGTGTTAAAAATAAGTGTTATTAAAATAATAATTAATTATTTAAATTACTAATATTAAGTTTTCAATAATAAGAAAGATTTGAAGAGCAAAATATTTTAAATTAAATAAAATACAAAGAGGAGAAAACTTATTAAATTGTAAATCAATGAAATTATTTTCGCGCTTACGCATGTTTTAAATATTAATTTCCCCTTTTCGCACCTTCCTTAAATATGTATTTAAATTATACAGGGAGTTTTTCTTTAAAGTATAAGTATTCCGAATTCAGTTTATTTTTTCTAAATTTTCAGATATTCCTTGTTTTTTTTTTAAGTTCAATTTAAAACTTTAAATAAGTGTTTTCCACTCCCAGACTAAGCATGAAGTAAAATTTCGAGTTTAGAAAAGCCCCGTGAAAATTTGTCTCGGGTCGCTGCGCGACCCGAGACAAATTTTCACGAGGCTTTTCTAAACTCGAAATTTTACTTCATGCGCCACGCGTATAAAACACTGAAATATTGTACAATCTATGTATATTTGAACCTCACTTAAAATCAGTGGTTTATACGCGTGGCGCGTGAAGTAAAATTTCGAGTTTAGAAAAGCCAAGTGAAAATTTTCTACACTTGGCTTTTCTAAACTCGAAATTTTACTTCATGCTTAGTCTGGGAGTGGACAACACTCGTTCTTAGAAGTTTTAAATTGAAGGATCACTCTAGATTACTAAGTTTATTACTATTTTACAAAGGCTACAACTCGAAGGACCAATGATGGTCTTCGGAGACCGAAGGACTACAGGGAATCGAAATAAGACCTATCAATCGTAAGTTTGTCAATAATAATAATAATACCTAGGGCATGGTATATGAAACATGTGTTTTAGCCTCAGCACATGCAGCGTTTGTGAGAAAAATTTTCTGGGCTTTTCTAAACTCGAAATTTTACTTCATGCGCCACGCGTATAAAACACTAAAATATTTTGAAATGCATGTATATTCGAACTTAGCTTAAAATCAGTGTTTTATACGCGTGGCGCATGAAGTAAAATATCGAGTTTAGAAAAGCCCAGAACATTTTTCTCACAAATGCTGCATGTGCTGAGGCTAAAACACATGTTTCATATACCATGTCCTAGGTATTATTATTATTATTATTATTGACAAACTTACGATTGATAGGTCTTATTTCTGAGTATTATTTTTTTGTAAATCAAGCAAAACATTAAATCGTGTGTTTATTTACTTTTTTATTCTGATAATGTTGTTTTGATTGTTGACTCGTCACCGATAATTTTACCTTAAATAAGTTAGTGTCAAGTGCAGTTGCAAAGTTTGAAAGAATGGATCGTTTAACTGTTGTGCTGTGAATTTCTCAATAACTGTTGTACTTTAATAAATTAATAAATAAAATATTTCTGTGTTTCAACTTTCTTGTATTTACTTTCACTACAATTGTTTCGCTACGCTGTAGCTTTTTCAGGTGAAGAATGTTAATGGTGTCATTTACAGGCAAATATACATTATATATACACAGTTTTATGACATGGGGGTGGAGCGAGGATCCTTTCTCAGCCTGAGCAGTGGAGAGATCGATCTGTTCATCCAGCAAGAGGCCTGATGAATGTTTTTTTATTTATTTCCCGGTTTTCCATTAGGTTTAATTTTCTTCGCTATTTTATTTTATTTTACGTAAGTCCACTGCATACTCCGGGTCCTAAAATGCACTTCCGCCTGGGACCTTCCTGACTCTTAACACGCCTCTGGTGGTATTCCATTTTACATTATAAATAGAAAAGTTTTTGCTTAGAATACATGAAAATCTCATTATTTAGGTAGTTTTCTTTTTGTTTCCATTAATTAAAAGAAAACATTATAAAATATTTTAATTATAAATAAGTCGAACAATGTTTTGTACCACAATATTTTTTATTGAACACTACTTAAGTTTTGACATTTTTAGTCTCATTTTTAAGTGGTTGACATGTCAATTACTTGAAAATGAGACTAAGAATGTTAAAACTTAAGTTGTGTTTAATAAAAAATAGTATGGTATAAAACATAGTACAACTTATTTATTTATAATTAAAATATTTGATAACGTTTTCTTTTAATCAATGGAAACAAAAAGAAAACATTACCTTAATAAAGGGGATTGTACAACTTTTTATTTATAATCAAAATATTTTATAACGTTTTCTTCTAATAAATGGAAACAAAAAGAAAACATTACTTAATTGATGAGGGTTTCTTGTATTGTAGCTTCATCTATTGTTAGCAAACCTAAAATGCAGCTTAATTCATGATTCAATATTAATAAAAATGTAATCATTGAAAACTGAATCAAAACTTCTTTTAGAAATGTGATATTATTATAAAACATTACAGCCTTTTTCTTTTAGTTTTCCTTTTTTATCATTTGTATTTCACTAATTCTCAAAACAATTTCTTATCTCTATTAAACAGCGTGATGTGTTAGCCAAACAATACATTTAACAAATAACAGTAAAATATATAGACTGTAAGCTAAAATATGCAGCTTTTATGTAACGTAAAACTCATTTGTTTCGAACTTTAATCTGAATTTAAATTTAAAATCAAAGTTGGAGAATATTTTCAATAGCGTTTCAACATGCGCAAAATGAATTGAATTTTCCGAAGTACCGATAATTGAAACAGTAAATAAATGTACACTTCTGTGCAATAAAATTAAACGCACAAAATATGTTATAGTTTAAAACGGACGTGATGAGTTTCCTAGTTACAAAAATATGTAAATATGTCAATTTCCTTAATGTCAAAATGCTGCGTCATTTAGAAAACAGTTAAACAATTCGAATTCTAACTAAAATAGAAGATGGTTTTTCTGTTTCGGCTTTGTTGTATTTATTACGAGCGTTTTTTTCAAAAGGTCATAGTTGACTTGTGCTTAATTTTATTGCACAGAAGTGTACAGTCCCTAGTTAAATATTACAGTTTAATGTTTTTGTTTTATTTGTTTATATTTATGTTTACATGGACGGTTAATATCTGCTCGGTTTCCTTTATAAATTATGCAACGCACATCGACTTTCTCAATTTATCTAATTTAGAGTATGCCACTTTGATTAGCATTTCGGATTATGAAATCGAGCCCAATTAGTTTCTTTCAGTTTCAATCTACATCAACTTAGATTTATTTCCTTTAAATTTTTATTTATCATGATGATTACAGCGTTTAGTAAATATTCCTGAATCCGATGTTTTTCTAAAAGCGTCCAATTTTACGCTTGTAATGAGTAAATCAGTTTACAAAAAAACTAAAATCGAAATTTTACTTCATGCGCCACGCGTATAAAACACTCACATAAAGTGAAGTTTCAAAAATATTGCTTAAGTTTTATCTTTGAAATAAATAGAGTATTTGCACTTGTAGTTTTATTTGGGGGATTTGGGAAGTAATTATATGTTTTTATAAATATATGATCAATGAGAAACAAGTTAAACATTTATTTGGGGAACCTCAAATAGCAGATTTTGCTTATACTGGGTGTTCGATAAAAGAGGCCCAACGCTATAACTAGTTATTGACCGATTTGAATTAACTGAAAAACAAAGTCAATGGCTGTTTCAATACTATAAATTGGTAGGAATTATATATGTTTTCAAAATTAACTTCTTTGTCAAATAGTAGTCAACTTACAATTTTTAAAAGGCTGCATATACTTTTCTTATTTTATTATATTAGACATTGTTTCTATGAATCCAATTATGCCCAATATGTTAATTTTAATTTTATATTTACGCCAGAAAAAAATTGAATACATCCTGTTCACATAATTTTTTGCAATAAATGCAGTGTGCCTTGAACAAAAATTGGCCTTTTAATACTGTTTAAATTGTTTATTGGCTTATATTTAATCCGTGTGTTCCGTTAACTAATTTATTATACATTCACAGTTTGTTATTATTTTAAATGCAGCTTTAATATTTCATAAATACTTCTTTTTTGTTTTAAATATACATAATGTATACGCTGTAAATTTTCAGGCATTCGTCGATTTTATGAAAGAGTTCAATTTGAAGCTTCAAACGAGTGTTTTCCACTCCCAGATTAAGCATGAAGTAAAATTTCGAGTTTAGAAGAGAGAAAATTTTCAGGCTTTTCTAAACTCAAAATTTTACTTCAAGCGCCACGCTTATAAAACACTGAAATATTGTAAAGTTAGAAATTCACTTTAAAAATGAGTAACAATCAAAATATTTAAATAACAAACATTTTTCTTCACACATTCTTCAGTAAGGTCAAATACTGCAATGTATCAAATTAACTTATTTAGTTAGTAATTAAAAAATAATTTAATTATGTTAAAAAAAATTATATGTTTATAAGTTATAAGTTATCCTTATTATTTTTATTCTACATTAAGTTGGAATGTAGGTATTTATTTAGTTCTGGATATTTAATTAAAACACTTCGTTTGTTTCACTAATTTCACCACGGGTTAATTGAGAAATTAATTAAACATATAGGTATTTATTTGTTGGGTCGTTATTATTCATGTTTGACACAACCTCATAAAAATTACATTTGGCACTTTTTTAACAAGTCACCCAATTATAATTTTTAAAAAATATAATTTAAAAAAAAATATTTATTAAAAAAAAATCGACAAGGATATTGAATCTGGAATTTATTCAATAAAATGTGATAACTGTGAGAAAGTGTATATCGGCCAAACAACCCGCAATTTAAATATTAGATTCAAAGAACACAGTTATCACATAAAAAACCAGAATCCAGAAAAATCTGCAATTGCACACCATAACTTTACAACAGGTCATAAACTCAACATCAACAATATGAAACTCCTAAAAGAGTCCAATAAGTATCAATTAAACATGTTGGAAGCCATAGAAATGCGTAAAAATAAAAATAATTTATTGAACTTCGATGTTGGTCCCTTAAATAACCCGCTTCTAAATTTGTTACCTCCATAAACAACACGCAATAAAATTTGTTAACCCACCCAAAGGTCTCCCTTAATCTGGGGTTTTTCCCTTTAATCCACTGTAGGTATAAAGAAACCGCACAACAGTTGTAAGAATTAGTTGTTATTGAAAATGAGTGCTTAGCACTTGAAATATATATCTAACCATTAGAAAATAAAGTGTGAAGAAAGGATACAACAGTGTTAATTATTTAAGGATATTGAACCAAAAACACAACATTGAGCATTATTCGATTTAGAAAAGTTATATCTAATGTAATAAAATTTAAAAATTATAAGCAGCAATTTAAAAATGTTATGTTGGCTACTTTTTGGCAATGAAGTTGTAATCAAAAAAATTCTATATTTATGCCATTTCTTAGTGTTTAAACGGCCATTGACCTTAGTTCTTAGTTCAATAAAATCGGTCAATAAATAAAAGAGTTATGGCGTTGGGCGATTTTTATCAAACACCCGCTATACTATAAAATGTGAGTTTCAATATGAATTAAGGAATACACCATTAAATTTTTATTTTTATTGTTTGTAAACAGAACTACCTATTCAAAAATTGCTCAGTAGAAACATAAGATTGATTCGACCGCTAGCGTTCGAGCAGTTCGGGTCGCGTTTAACCTACAAAACTCCCGTGAATCCGTTGGGGTTAATTTTTTGTTATCTTCTGTGAATTGTACCAGCTGACATTCGCAAAGATCAGATAATTGAGTTTAAAAATAGCGACAGGGCACCTTTTTTGGTATATATTGAAAAACAAAACAATAATGGCGTGAATTCCTCTTCTATTCATGAGAAGGTAATAGGAAATTTACTTTATAAATCGGGATTTGATGTTATTACTTCGAGAAGAGGAAGAAATCGTGTTTGTGCTCAATTTAAAAATTACAAGGATGCAAATAAATTATTAAATTCAACAGTTTTTCTTGAGAAGAATTCAATTAAATGTTTCATTCCCGCTCAATTTATATCAACAAAATGCATAATTAGGGAGGTTGACCCCTCCTTCTCAGAAGAGAAAATTTTAAATAATTTAAACTTAAATAATCCCTTCCAAACCCTACAAGTAAGACGTTGGAAAAGAAAAGAAATTAATAACGGAGTTGAGGAGTTTAAAAATACTCATTTTGTGGTTATTACGGTTAGAAGTAACTCTCCCCCTCTTAATGTTAAATTGTTTTGCACAAACAAAGTTCCAAAGATGTATATTTTTTCTGTCACGCAGTGTCATGCTTGTTTAAGATATGGCCATACAAAAAAAAAATGCAAAAGTTCATCCCGTTGTGACAAATGTGGCTCGGGAGAATATCTGGCTGATAAATGTCCTGCCTTATTGGCTTCTTGTATTCATTGCTCGGGCTCTCACTCCTCTACTGAATCCGGTGTATTGGCCAAAAATCGAATCTGCCCTGAGTATCTAAGGCAAAATACAGTAAAAGAGTATATCTCTAGACACAATGTTTCATTTACTGAAGCAATTGCACTATTTCCGCCTATTAATAAAAATAGTAATGTCCCAAACTCCCCTCTTAGTATTAATTTGATACCATCTAATTATAACTTTCCTCCTATTTCTTCTTCTCCTAATATTAATTCTTTTCGTCGTACTCCGGGTACCTCTTCCTATATTTCGGTATTAAAAACAAATAAGAAACGTTCTTCCTCTCCCAAAGAAGACCTATCATTTAAACAAAAATATCTAGATATAATTCACTCAAAAGGCGCTGATTCGCCTAAAAAACAGTGTTTTAATAATCCTTCTTCTGAGGTGTGGCTCTCTGTATAAGAACTTCTTTACCCTGTCAAGAAATCCATCTAGATGCTGATATTTTCATCAATAATTCTCAATTTATTGCCATTAAACTTCATTCTTTTAATATTGTATCAGGATATATCCCTCCGTCCTCCTCCTGTAATCTGCTATTTTGGGAATCACTCACTAAGGGATTTAGTCCCTACTTTTTAGCTGGTGACTTTAACTGTCATATTAGTCAAATTAATGGTACTCACTCGAATCAAAATGGTAAAATTCTTTGGGAATTCATTGAAAAAGATAACTTAATTGTAAGCAATGACAGCAATCCTACTCACTTCGGATCTCTTTATCCAAAGAAGAGTATCATCGATCTATTTTTAGTTTCTCCATCTCTAGGTTTAATTTCTTCTTCTATTACATTATTGGACACTTACGGAAGTGACCACTTCCCAGTCTCTTAAGACGTAACTATTAATTTTAATGCCCTAAATCCATTTAGAAAAGTTTTAAGACCTACACGTAACTTTAAACTTGAGGACTGGAATAAATACGAAGAAGAACTATCTTCAACGATCGGTTCTGAAATGTCATATGACGAATTTGTGGATTGCTTAAACTCTGCTTCTGATAATTATATCCCTATCCTGTTTATAGACCTAATATTTGCCCCTGGTGGGACAACACGTGTTCTCAAGTAAAAAAAGACAGAAAAAAAGCTATTAGAGATTTCTATACTACAGGCTTAACATCATCTCTGGTTTTAGCTAAAAAAGCCATAGCTGTCTCTAGAAAGACTTTCAATAGTAGGAAGAGAAAATCTTTTATTGAATATTGTGAGTCTATTTCTAGATTCACTCCGGTTTCAGAAGTTTGGAAAACATTCAAGATTTTTAGAAAGTCTTATTTACCTAAAGCCATTGCCCCTGGTAACTCTGAAGTTTTAAACTCTTTTTTAGGTCTCTCGACTCCTCCTTTTGTTGAACCACTGATAAATTTTAATATTTCTTTATCCCCTGCCCCCTCTTCCTCCTTCCCATCGTCAAAGTTTACTCTAGCAGAATTAAATTCTGTATTAGATAGTTTAAAGGATTCTTCCCCTGGTATTGATAACATCTCCTTTTCCATGATTAAACATCTCCCATTCAATGGTAAATTGTGTCTTCATAAGCACTTTAATAATATTCTTTTAACTGGTAACATCCCGGAAGCTTGGCGATCGCAAATTATCTGTCCTATTCTTAAACCTGGCAAAGATCCTAATATCTCCGATAGCTACAGACCCATATCCCTATCCTCTTGCTTTAGGAAAGTCTTTGAACACTTAATTAAGAATAGATTAGACTGGTGGATGGAGAAAAATGAACTATACCCTTCTTCTCAGTTTGGGTTTAGAAAAGGCAAGTGTACTGTTGACAATATTTTAAAACTGACATCTGATATTCAATCCGCTTTTTTAAATCAGGATTTTACTGTTGCCCTTTTTATAGACATTTCAGCAGCATATGATTCAGTAATACCGCAAGTTCTCATTACTCGTCTGAATTTCATTGGAATTCCTTCTAATATTTGTAATTGCATCTGGTCTCTAATTAAAAATAAAATACTGTATCTTAGAGATGATTACTCTTTTTCTAATCCTCGCTCCTCATTTATTGGTCTCCCGCAAGGATCTGTCCTTAGTCCGGTTCTTTATATTATATATACTCTCCCCCTTCAAAATGTCATATCTCCTTATTGCTCTATACTGCAATATGCTGATGATGTTGCGCTATACTGCTCTGGAAAAAATATTCAGTCATTATATAATAGAATTAACCAAGCTTTATTTGAATTGTCAGACTGGCTTTCTGCAAACGGTTTGTCTCTTTCTCCTTGTAAATCTTACAATATTATATTTATGAGGAGAAATAGAAATCTGCCAAATTATAGTTTGTTTTTTGAAGGTGTTCCCATTCCTAAAGTCACACAAGTAAAATATCTAGGTATTATACTAGATTATTCGCTTTCTTGGAGACCATATATAACACAACTTCAGGTGAAAGTTAACAAATCTCTAAATATTTTCAAATGTCTGTGCCGTACTTGGTGGGGATCAGACCCAGGGACACTAATTATTTTATACAAATCTATAATTAGATCACAGTTAGAATATTGTATATTTGCTCTCTCCCCCTTAAATATTACCCTTTCTAAAATCATGGATAAACTCCAAACCTCCTCCCTTCGCATTATTTTGGGTTGCATGAAGTCTGCTCCTTCGAGAGCTTTGGAGGTAGAAAGTGGGGTTCCTCCTATCTTTGTTCGAGCTGATTATTTGGCCAGAAAATATTTTCTTAAATCTATCTCAAACAATAATTACATGGTAAATGATTCCCTTAACCATTTATTAGAATTATATCAGAAAAAGCATAAACCATTATGTTCAATAGTAGAAAATTACGTCCTTGTCTCCTCATTTAATACCTTTATTTCTCCTAAAATCCCATGTTATGACTCTTCCTATTTTTCAAATTTCTTTACTATTGATATTATTTATAATATAAATATCGCAAATAGTTGTCATTCTGATATGGATCATAGGTTTAAGGAGATTGCTTCAGAGAGGTGGCCTGGTTATACATATTGCTTCACTGACGGTTCATTTTCGGATTTATCTGCAATTACTGGGTGTGGGATTTATATTGAAAATACAATATCCTACTCATTTAGAATTCCGCATACCTCCTCAATCCATACAGCGGAACTCTCAGCTATCCTTGAATGCGTAAAACTTATTCAAGAGCTTAAGCTTAAGAAATCTGTAATTTTTACAGACTCTAAATCTGCTCTCTTTTCTATCTATAAAAAGGGAATATTACCTAACAGACATCCAATATCTTCGAATATTCGTTCTTTGATATATAAAATGTATACTGGGTTTAAAGTTATTCTTTGTTGGATCCCCAGTCATTCAGGGATTCAAGGAAATGAAACGGTAGATTACTTAGCTAAATCTACAGCAGCTCTTCCTCTTCTCGAACATTCTTCCCCCTGTAAAGATTACTTTAACGTGCTTAAAACCAGTCTCAGATTAAAATGGCAGGATATTTGGTCTACATCATCTCCTCACCTTAAATATTACTCGATACCCCCAAAAATTCCCGTTTACACTTGGTTCTTTGACCCGAAGGTCAAAGGGCGAAGGTTTGTTACTTCTATGATACGTTTAAAGATGGGTCATAATTCATCACCGAGTCATTTATTTAAAATAGGTGCGATCTCCTCCCCAAATTGTTCTTGTGGAGAATTTGGAGATTTAAATCATATTTTATTTTCCTGCAATAAAGAAATTCATAAGTGTCAAATTCCGTATTCGGATCTTATTTTAGCTGGTCACTATGCCCCTCTCTCGATTCTATCTGTTCTGTCTTTCCCCTCTGTTAAAACATATTCTATCCTCTTCTCCTTTTTATCTGATACTAACATGTTTATCTAATTCTGTTTGTTATTAGTCTATTTAACGGTTATCCCTCCACTAATAATTTCCTTCCACTGTTTCAACCTTGAAAAGAACCTTCAAATCAAGTAGCTGTGGCTGGTCGACAGAGCTGTTTAGTAATAACGCAAGAAGAAGAAGAAGAAGAAACATAAGATTAAATACATTTCTTTAAAATCTTATTTTTCAATATATTTGTTCAACAATTATATAAATACAATTGAAAAATGAATATCTAAAAATCCAACAAACTCTTTAAAATAATTGAGTCGCCTATTTCCAAAAACCCCTAAATCCATTGTTTTCAAATGGATTTAGGGTTTTTTGGAAATAGGCGACTCAACTGTAGATGTATTATTTTTATTGTTTTGTGTCAAACTAACCGATGATTCATTCAACGTTTTCCCCACGGAATTGTTATCATTCAAAGAAATATTCGCAAAACCCAATTATCGCTTGTTCATAATAAAAATTATTCCAATTAAAGAAGTAGGAAATAATCGACGCGAATATAAACGGAAACATATCAATCATGAAATACGCAAAAGCTATTTTTTGCAGACGTGATTCATTAGCGCGCTATCATTTTGCCCTTTGATGTTGTCTGTTTCTCCGTTTCAAAAGAACTTTCTTATCAGTCATGAAATAAACAATACGTGCCATTGTTCTCTTAATATATGGCGCTTTGGATTGTCCTGATTTAATACAAATCAAGAAATGAAGAAAATGTTTAGAAAGATAAGATAGACAAATGAACATAATTTCTAATACGATAAAAAAATATTGATATGTCTATTATAGTACTTTCCTTTATGTTAGATATTTAAAAACAATAGCTTTCACCTACAGTCTATTTCACGAATGTTTACACTCACGTCATCAATTATAAAATTCCGAATCAATCTGTTCAAGGTCATATGTAATTGCGCTCATTGGCGTAACGTTATAAAGGGGTTTTGGTGTTTATTTTTTTTACTGAATCCTGCATTGAAACCAGAGCTGAGACGAATCCTCGTAAAAAGGATTCGAATCACGAATCCGAATCACTTAATATGATTCGAATCACGGATACTCGAATAGAGGATTCGTAAGAGATAAATATGAATCCTGTTCTTTCGAATCGCGAATACAAATCCTTCAAGAATAAATTTGATTTTATTATTTTTTGCAACCATTATTATATAAATATCGTTACCAGTTGTTTTAACAAAAATATTCAGAACCTAATTATTTATTATTAACACTGAACATCGATCATAAAAGACTAAATATCTGACTCCCTGTTACTGTGATTAAAGATGTATTTGTGTGTTTCTGAACTTCACTTCAAATCAATTTTCTGTACGCGTGGCGCATGAAGTAAAATTTCGAGTTTAGAAAAGCCCGAAAATTTGTCTCGGGTCGCTGCGCGACCCTCGACAAATTTTCACGGGGCTTTTCTAAACTCGAAATTTTACTTCATGCTTAGCCTGGGAGTGGAAAACTCTCGCTTAAAGATTCAAATTGAACTTAAAAAAAAAAACGAGAAATATCTAATGATTTACAGAAAATAGGCTGAATTTGGAATACGTATACTTAAAAGAAAAACTCCCTGTATCTGTTTGCTCCGAAGAAATATAAATAATTATAAACCATAATGAAGATAATAATAATTTCTCAAAAAACACTCGTTAATTAATATTATACACAATTGGCGTTTGTTAAACAATGGCGGCGACCAAGAAAAAAACATGTATTTTTAATCGTCTAGTAGAAATGCGTTTTATGTTAAAAGAAATAAACTATCTATCTTTCAGCTAGTAGTACAAGTTCTTCTGCTAGCAGCAATCGTCCTTTTAGTAGTAGATGAAAGAACTACTATTTTGTTCCTTCTACTATTACTAGGACTTTCTGCAATTAGTTGTAGTACAAGCTCCGTCTGCTGGTGGCAAGATACAAAAAGCTTGTTATTAGCAATAGTTCTTTCTGCTAGAAGAAATAGTGTTTTTTGCTATAAAAAAACGACTGCTAGGTCTTTCTGCTACTAGTAGTAGTACAGGCTCCATCTGCCGGTGGCAAGATTTGAAGCTAGAACCATCTGAACCAGAAGCCTTGTCTGCTAATAGCGGTAGTTGTTTCTGCTAGTAGAAATAGCGTGTTCTGCTAAAAAGTAAACGTTTCTATCAGTAGTAATAGTTATTTCAGCTAGTAGTTCAATTTCTTTGTGCTAGTATGGACGGAACCTGTACTACAGGTTCCGTCTGCTGAAGACATCTGAAGCTAGAACCATCTGAACTAGAAGCTCCGTTAATAGTTCTTTCTGCTGTAGTAATTCTTTTAGCTAGTAGCAGTTGTTCTCAAGACCGTAGCCGGAGGAGGGGGGGGGGGGATGTGGGGGTTCAACCCCCCCCTGAAATTTTCAAAATGATAAATTTTTTATGTAAGCGCGGGACTGTAAGAGCAAAACAATATTTTTCCCTAAGCCCCCCATAAAATGTTTATAACCCCCTCCGATTCTCTTTTCTGGCTGCGGCTTTAGTCGTTCTTTCAGCTTAATAATAGGTTTTTATTCTACTACCACTAGTTTTTTCTGTTACTAGTAATAGTAGTAGTACAGGCTCTGTCTGCGGAACTAGAAGCTCTGTCTGCTAATAGCGGCAGTTATTTCTGCTACTGGACAAATCGTTTATAACTGAAAAAAAGTAAACGTTACATTTTGTATTAGTGGTTCTTTCAGCTAATAGTACTTAGTTATACTAGTACAGGCCTCGTCTGCTGGTAGCAAGATATCTGAAGCTATAACCATCTGAGCTAGAACTTCTGGCTAATTGTTTCTGCTAGTAGAAATAGTGTTTTCCGCAAAACAGCCTATTTTCTGTAAATCTTTAGATATTCCTTGTTTTTTAATAAGTTCAATTCGAAGCTTTGAACGAGTGTTTTCCACTCCCAGACAAAGCATGAAGTAAAATTTCGAGTTTAGAAAAGCCCCGTGAAAATTTGTCGAGGGTCGCGCAGCGACCCGAGACAAATTTTCTGGGCTTTTCTAAACTCGAAATTTTACTTCATGCGCCACGCGTATAAAACAGTGATTTAACGAGAAATTTAAAAACACGAAAGACATTTTTCATGTTAATCCTCACAATTAATTCGAATTATTTTTGACGATTCAAATCCTTTTGTAAGTATTCGAATCCTTTTATAAATATTCGAATCTTTTCATAAATATTCGAATCCTTTTATAAGGATTCGAATTACCCACATATGGATTCGAATACGAATCCTCTTAAAAAAACGGAACGAATCCAGTTGAACTAAAGTAGTCGAATGCCTCTTTCGAATCCTCTAAAAGGATTCGAATCCTGAATGATTCAAATCCTGCCCAGCTCTGATTGAAACCATAGAAATTGCATTCCAACATGTAATCTTAGGAAAAACACATGCCAACGAATACGTTAGTGGAATGCACTTACGAAAAAAAATCCTGAAGGAATGATTACTGTTACGAGATTGACATTATTCTATGTACAATAATAACAAAATGCAATACAATTAATTTTAATATAAAAATATTTATATTTCTATCGCGTCCATTTCAAAAACTATGAATCTTCATTCATGAATTTAAAATGGACGCGATAGAAATCTTGTTTGTGTGGGTGTTCATGAGGCTACTTATTTTAAATTATCAAATGTTCAAACACGATTAAAAATAGTTAACGACGTTGGATATTAATCAAATAGCAACCTTTCCTCTAAAATGAACAGAGAAGCAGGAAAATGCATAAATGTGGTATTACTTGATAAACCCCTACGTATATTTGATCGAATCAACACCCGGTAATTTGGTGGAAGTTGATTTAATCATTATCACTGTCTGTTACATCATCGTCCCATCTCCAATACGAATAATATATTCTGGCACATTATCCAGAACGTTTTGGCTGATGTACCATCTGTCGATAATTGATTCTGTGTGTCTAACAACAGAGTCTCACCTTTGCGGAGTACATTTTTCTAAGGATTTGTGCCACATGACCAACACTTAATTTTCTCCATATCCTTTTTCGCCTATATGAGCATCATAATATTGTTTTGCCTGTGCCCATATTAGTTCTATGGCGTTAAATTCGCAATGATACGGTGGAAGTCGCAATATTTCATGGCCATGTTCGAGCAGATATTCGCCTACCACATATCTGTTAGGTCTAGCATATCGTTTGGCTAGGGCTAACAGTTCCGCCTTGAACTTATTACTTCCACAGGTTTATTGGTATCTTGTAGCCAATGTGTGATTTGTGCCTTCGTCCAAGAAATTTTGGGCTGATTTTCTACGAATACGCTGTGATAAGGTGCATCCATAACCAGTTTGCAAGTTTTTAAGCTGTTGCATAAATAAGGAAAGCATTCTCCACGAAACTTGTACTCTGACCAGCATGCAAAATAACGAAGCGCTTTCCCTCACCGATAACTCTCCTTATATTAACAATTCATCTCATGGACTGCATCTACAGGTAGAAGGCGACCTCCATTGCATTTTTCCTGGTTGAAGTAGTCCATTACTATAATAATCATATCTCGGGCTACTTCAGTAAGTCTTTTTTCAGACATTTTGAGTTTATGGTTATAAAAATCTAGATCTAATTACAAAACAATTAATTCTACACTTACTTGCACTATGAAAAAAAACACGAAAAACTCACGAAAAAACTAAAACAAACAGAGATACTTAGAAACTTGAATACTTGGAACTTATAGTGACGCTACTGACGTTTCTGGGAAGCGTTGTGCTGGGGTAGACATGCATTATAATGGCGTCTTTGTCTAATGCATCGCCTCACGTTTCCGAGCGGTGAGCACTGTTGGCGGTACTTGTATCAGGAGTCACAAGACATACGTTTCTATTATTTACTACAATGATGCGCATATAATAGCATAAAATGGTAGAATATGCTTGTCTTTGATACGTACATAAATTGATGACGTGACTGCCAACATTCGTGAAAAATACTGTACCTTATTTTTCAACAAATGTTTCTTATTCCTGTTAAACTTTGTTAGTAGGCCACTTATGTTTTCAGTTTTCCACAAAATATTAATCACGACAAGGTTAAACTCACGTCATTTATAGCAATAACTCACTTATTCAAAGTAATTAATTAATAAAATTCACATTTTTAAAACAATTTTATTAAAAAAAACTAAAAGAGCTGCGACATTAAATGAATATTCCCTTAATGCAAATTTTCCGATTATCTACAACTTTTCTAAATAAGATTTTTTTATATGATCAATTTTAAAGAAATATACACAAAAATGCTAAGAGTAAACTACCACGCGGTTTCCGGATTTTCACCAAAAGTTGATCATGTTAACAGGTCAATCGGTTTAGACTTTATCGTGGCAATCAACTCAGAGGAGCTCAAAATGGATTAATGCACTAAAATTTTGGATTTGAAAATGTTCGCTAAAACAATGAATTACTTTGCATAAGTGAGCTATTGCTTGAAACTTTATTTTTTACTTTGTCATATTAATATTTTGTGGAAAACTGAAAACATAAGTGAGGCAAAGTTTAACAGGAATAAGAAACATAAGGTAGGTGAAAGCTCAAGTATCTATCATGATATGATGATAGACATATCAATTTTATTCTGAAATTGAAATGCGTATATTTTGAAAACGGCTTGACATTTAATCCTAAAATTAGATTTTTATACTCCTATTTGTGAAATACAATGTTCACCAACACACAAAACAGCACATCATTACACATCGATAAAAATGTGTGAAATTTGATTTTTTATACCGATGCGTTAGGTACAATGCAATTCTTATGCGATTTATTTCACGCACCGCTGCCATAAGAGCCAATACACTTTTCAGCATCGGTGAACAATTTTTAGATGGCGGTGATTTTTTAAATGACACATGTCATTTAGTTAAGTTTGTGCTGTTTTGTGTGTTGGTGAACATTGGTAAACGTTAAAATGCAGACATCACTATCTCCAGAGAGGCCTAATACCCCACCAAGGATTATTGCGGCAGCAAACGCTGCTAGTTCGTCGCTGTTGCCGAAAAAATCTCTTGATGGAATATATTAATATTCCATTTGTTTCTGGATCTCGCCTAGCCATGCTTTCGTGTTGTTATGTTGCAGTATCAACATTTACATTTTTTATTAATTGCCACTCCTGATTCCTTATTTTAACAGTGTTGCAATAATTTATGATATCATAAGTAATCCTCTTTTTAATTTTCAAGAGGTTTATTGTTAATCTTGCAACAATTATTTCGCCACGCGGTCGCTTCTTCGAGCATTTTATTATTAAATCAAATTAATCTAGTGTTGCAATGCTGTGTCAATGACTATACCTGGATGAAACATGGATATATCAGAATGGATCCGTGGTTCGACGCTGGGTACATGAAACGGATATAAAAAGTAATCCAACTAAATTCAAAAATAAAGGCAAACGCTTCACCATTCTACATGCTGGGTATAGGGGTGGGTTTTTGGATGGGTGCGATTTTTTATTACATTCGAAAAACAATGACCGAGATTACCATGCCACAATGGATGGTAATACTTTTCAAAATTGGGTGGTTAATCAACTTATTCCTGCTTTGGCTAAGCTTTCAGGGAAATGTGTAGTTATTATGGATAATTCTGCATACCATTCTGTGCAATTAGACAAAACTCCTTCAGTTTCTTGTAAGAAATGCGAAATGCAGGAGTGGTTGGTTAAACACAATGTAAAATTCAATCCAAAATTAACCAAAAAGGAACTATGGGCTTTATTTATACCTTTTCGATCAAATGACAAAATTTACGTAGTTGATGACATTTTGAGAAAGAACGGGCACGAAGTTCTTAGATTACCGCCATACCATTGTCAATACAATCCAATTGAAATGGCATGGGGGTTTTGTAAGACTTACTACAATAAGCACATACATTCTAAGCAACCATCTAAGGATCGTGTTCAGAATTTATGGCTTGAGTCTTTCTCAAAATGTACATCCGATATGTGGCAAAGTGGCAAAATTTCTGTGATCATTGTGAAAAACTTATTTCGGATGACTGGACAAAACACATGGGGAACCTTTCTTTTGAAACCATTCCTCCTTTTATTATTTCGCTTGGGGAATCTGGCTCAGAACAAACATCAGAAGATTCAGATGCAGGTTCTCTTGACTAAATAATAAAAGTGGAATGAGGGCTTAAAAATTGTTTGACATGATAATTATCAGTATCACAAGAGGGTGGGAATAAATTTGCAATTCTACAAAAAAATACTGAGGGCCAACAGAAGAGAGAATGACCAAAATTAAGGTGGATGGATGGAGTTGATCAAAATGTGTTAACGGGAAGACCCAAGCGAGAAATACAAATGGATGACGAAATAAGTTTGCAGAGCCGAATTCATTATATTTGTTATATACAATATTATTGCTGTGTTTGTATGTACAAATACCAAGTAGTCAATTTTGTTAATCTTAAAACTGCATATTATTATCCTTTTATATTTGAAAATTTGTAAAACAGGCAACAGTGTAAGATCACAATAGTCAGAAATTATAACCTTAAAATCGAACATCTGACAGTGACATTTAAAAACCCTGATTTAAAACACAACCAGCCCCATTTACAATACTTAAACTGTCACTTTTCCATAGCTAGGCGAGTTCCAGAAACAAATGGAATATATTATATTTATGAAAATATTTATAATAAATTCATGGAATGGCGCACTGAACATGAAATTAATTCATTTTCGGAAAACGTAATTTTAACATATCTCGCAGAACTGGCGACAAAATTCCAGCCCTCAACACTTTGGAGTCACTATTCAATGTTAAAGAGTACAATAAATGTCAACCATAACATAAACATTGGTAATTATACTAAAGTAATATCATTTTTAAAGAGAAAAAGTGAAGGATATACTCCAAAGAAATCTCGAGTTTTGGATAAAGAACATATCTTTAAATTTATAAATGAAGCACCCGATAATATATATTTATTAAATAAGGTAAGTGGAATGCAGCATAGTTTTCAAATTTCTTATTTATTTTCTTACTATAGGTCGTTTTAATTTTTGGACTTGCTGGTGCCCTGAGAAGAGACGAATTATATAAATTGAATGTAGAGGATATTCAAGATTTTGGATCATCTCTTCTCATAGTTGTACCAGACACTAAAACTAACATTTCAAGAAAATTTGCTGTAACACTACATTTAGAATACTACAGAAAATACTTAGCTCTACGCCCTAAACATTACGCTGAAAAGAAATTTTTCATTAATTACCAAAAAGGAAAATGTACCCGTCAAGTTATCGGCATTAATAAAATTGGAAAGGTACCCCCAGATGTTGCAAAATTTTTAAAATTGCCAAATCCTGAGCAATATGCCGGCCATTGCCTTAGGCGTTCTTCTGCAACTCTGTTAGTTGAAGCTGGTGCCGATCTGTTAACTTTAAAAAAGCACGGAGGCTGGAAAAGTTCTGCTGTTGCAGAAAGTTATGTTGAAAATTCGATAACAAAGAAGCAAGATGTTTCAAACAAAATTTTGAATATTAGCAATAATAATAACAATAGTTGTCTAAATACTACATCCAACGAAAGTTCTGGTGTAATGTACCTAACCAACTGCACTGTAACAATTAATAATAATTATTATAAAGATAAATAAATACTTTACGTTAATAGTTTGTTTGTGTTTTGGAATTTATTAAATCGTGTAGTCGTAGAAAAAGTATAGTGTGTAACACGTGCGTGAAGACTTTTTTACACTCGCGTAATTGCTTCACTCGCTTCGCTCGTTTCGCAATCTTCACGCTTGTGTAAAAAAGTCTACTTCACGCACTAGATACACAATATACTATTTTTTTCTATGCACACAGGGTGACCTGAAAAAACGACTTATATAAAAAAATATGTAAAGTTTACTTTTAGGGGTTTTTAATTCCTGACAGATGGCAGTAGAATCGCTAAAATTATTTTTTTTGGGCGTTATCTTTTGTCCGGTTTGGGGTGGTTTTGATAGGAAGATTTATTTGATATTTATGAAATTATTTAAAATGTAATTATAATTAATACGACATTTGTAAAATAAAGTAGAGAATTATGTCTACGTGTACAATTTTAGGTCAATAAATTTTTTTAAAACGTATCTGACGTTTACATCTTGGTAAATATTTATCATCATCACATTTAAGCGTTATATATTTTTAACTTTACTGTAAATCAGTGGTTTATACTCGTGGCGCATGAAGTAAAATTTCGAGTTTAGAAAAGCCCCGTGAAAATTTGTCTCGGGTCGCTGCGCGACCCTCGACAAATTTTCTACGCGGGGCTTTTCTAAACTCGAAATGTTACTTCATGCTTAGTCTGGGAATGGACAACGCTTGTTCTGAGAAGTTTTAAATTGAAGGATCACTCTAGATGACTAAGTTTATTACCATTTTACAAAGGCTACAGCTCGAAGGACCAATCATGGTTTTCGGAGACCGAAGGACTACATGGAATCGAAGTTTTTTTTACAAGAAAATAACGAATATCTGAAGGTTTACAGCATGGATAGAAAATAACACATCCAATTTTGAAAAATATCGAAGTTGGGTTGGTTTTCAATGCGCATTTAACTTCACTTTAAATCAGTGTTTTATACGCGTGGCGCATGAAGTAAAATTTCTAGTTTAGAAAAGCTCCGTGGACATTTTCTACGCGGGGCTTTTCTAAACTCGAAATTTTACTTCATGCTTAATCTGGAAGTGGAAGACACTCGTTAGTTTAAAATACATCACAATTGGTAAAATATATATCGTTGGATGCCTTCAGGGGTGATATGTGTGATATGTGTCTTCAGGGGTGATATGTAAGCAAATTATGGGTCTTAGGAGTTGTCAAATAAGTAAGTTTCTAAGGCACTCTTTACAAAAAACAAAAGATTGGCATTTTACATATCAAATGTACAGGGTGAGCGAAACTTGATGTCTCTGCTCTATTATTAGAAAAGGAAAAACGGTAGAGAAAAATCAGAAAAATGGTTCATAAATGGGATTGAGTAAGGTCCATTTCAATCCAAAATTGCATATTTTTCTAAATTTTGAAACTGAAGTAATGACGTCATCGAAATTTTTTTACCCAGATACATACCTATAATTTTAGATATTTCAAAAGAGCTAATTTTTCTGAATAAACTTTGTAGAGAAAAAAATTTGCTATCTTCTTTCGTTAAAAAATTAAAAGCAAACTTAAAAAAAAGTATTATGAAAAATTCACAATTGTCACGACTTAAACAAGTAGCCTTTAGAAGCAAATAACAAAGCTGCATTTGTCAATAATTAAACTAATGGTTGACAAATATTGTTTTGTTGTCATTTGATTTTAGATTTCAGATTTTTTCTATCGTTTTTCCTTTTCATAAATAGTTCACGTCGTTATTTTAAATGTACATTACATATGAGACTAATAAAATGAATAAAGATGGTTAGTTTTCTTTTGGATTTCAAATTGCACTATAAATTGACAATTTTAATAGTCTATGTAATTTACATTTAGGTTGACGACGTGAACGCCATCTACTGCCAATAGTCTTGTCTATTGTACTCACAAAATGACAATTATAAATATCAATTGATTGTGCATTTTGAAATCCAGTAGAAAACTGAACATCTATAATGATTTTAGTAGTCATGTGTAATTTACATATAAATTGACGATGTGAACACCATCTGCTGCCAATTTTTGAGTAGTGCTATTGACAATAGATGGTGTTCACGTCGTTGATACAAAAATAATGTATATGTTCATTATAGCGCTTTTTCCGGCATTTAAAGAATTAATGATTGTCGTACAAAAGCTATTTCACTTGCTAATTGGTTAGTTATAGACCATTTCACATTAAATCAGCGTTTTATACGCGTCGCACATGAAGCAAAATTTTGAGTTTAGAAAAGCCTAATTTGTCTCAGTCGCTCTGCTGCGCTACGCCCGAGCCAAATGTTCAGGCTTTTCTAAACTCAACATTTTACTTCATGCTTAATTTGGGACTGGAAACACTCGTTAGATGATCAATCATAACCAGAGTTGTTGTTATGTTTATAACACTTTGTTTTAAAACAGTGTTTTAAACATGTTTAAATACAGCAGTCGTGTTAGACCTGTTTTAAATTTTAAATTTGTTTAAAACATGTTTTAAACTTTGTATTTGTTTAAAACCGTTTTTTTATTATCTTAGCTGCTAAAAATAAATATTTGCTAAATTATATTTTATATTAGCTCATTAAAATTTTTTGTTTGTTTTTATATTTTAGCTAAATTGTTTAAAATATTTCAATTATTATTATTATTATATTACAATAAAACTGTGTGTATAAATGTGGTTTTTAAATGCGGGGATTTTTTCTTTCAGGTATACATAAGCATACACTGTTGTTTTTTTCGACGTTCGTTGTGTTTTGTTCAAGATTTCAATTTGAATCTTTAAACGAGGGTTTTCCACTCCCAGACTAAGCATGAAGTAAAATTTCGAGTTTAGAAAAGCCTGAAAATTTGGATTGGCCGCGGAGCGAAGCGGAGCGGCCAATCCAAATTAGGCTTTTCTAAACTCGAAATTTTACTTCATGCGCCACGCGTATAAAACACTGAAATATCGTAAAGTTTAAAATATACGGCTTTAGCAATTTAATATGTAAATGTGGATAAAACGTGAGTCAAAATCTGCGCTGAAAAAATTGTTTAAAGCAGTGATTATAGGCAACCCAATAACTCTAACGTATATTAGGTTGCCTATAACCGTTGTTGTAAGTGTGTGGTTTTTGAACTTCACTGTAAATCAGTGTTTTTAAGCGTGGCGCATGAAGTAAAATTTCGAGTTTAGGAAAGCCTAATTTGGATTGGCCGCTCCGCTTCGCTACGCGGCCAATCCAAATTCTTAGGCTTTTCTAAACTCGAAATTTTACTTCATGCTTAGTCTGGGAGTGGAAAACGCTCGTTTAAAGCCTTAAATTAACCGCAATTAAACAACGATTTCCCACAACTTTAAAAAAACGCTGTTATTATCGGGATATGTACACAAAAGAAAAATGCCCCGGATATTCTGTTTTAAACACGTTTTAAACGTGTTTTAAACATGTTTTAAACACGTTTTAAACCTAGATCATAACCTTATTTTGCATTTTTTTTATTGATAGATTAGCGTGGTTTATTTAATTGATTTGATTAAAACGTAACCAAATAATACCATTGCATAACATATTGGTTAATGAGTTAAATTGTTGGAGTCAGCAAATGAACATGAACGACCGTTTAAAACACTTTAAAAAGGAAAAAAAGGGAAATTACCTGCTATTCTAACAGATAAAGTCATAAATTGTAACATCAACACACCATAAATTGTGGTTTCTCTTCTTCCATTATACTCCCGCGCTTATAGAGGGTGTCTCTCTTCAAAATTTGCTGGTTTAGATATTTTGGAGAGGCCCTCATACAATCGGTTAATATTTTTAAATGACCATTCAGCTATAGTAAAATGAAAACACTTTACCCCTTATAGAGTGGGATGGGAAATGGGGGTTAAACCGTTAATGGATACCCGATCAATTTATTTAGTTCATGTGTTAACTAGTATTGAAGTTCACATTCGAAGATTGCGATGAATAAATGTTGGCCTTTTGTCAAAGTGCAGACGGATTACAACACAAAATATTGATAATTTGTTCACCATTGACATGAGGAGCGTCAACTTACCGCCGGCATTAGCTTTACCCGATGTATGTATACCACGAGGAGGTTGCACCGTCGGATTTTGTACATAAGGCCCAATTCACACCGAAATGGCGAAGGCGGGGCGCAGGCAAGGCATAAGCGATACGAGGCACAGCCGCAGGCGAGCACAATGCACACAGAAAAGACGGCGACATTGTGCGGTTTTCGCCAGAAACAGTTTGACAGATCATATGATATTTGTCAAAATGATTTTAGACTACGAAAGTGACGAAGACGTTTTAGACCTTTTAATTTTATTACATTGAACAACCATAGAAGGTTTTGGGTTCATCTTTTGTGGTTGGAAAATCGAAAAAGGCAAATGTTATGTCGTGAGAGAGCTAGAAATGTGTCCGGATAGATTTTAAAATTATTACAGGATATCCCACAAGGGTGTCTATAGAGTTGTTATCCTGGTAAGCCTTTCAAAAAGATACTAATTACAGAAAAGCTGTTAGTCCAGAATAAAGGCCGTAAAATCATTAAAAACAACAAAGACAAAACTGTAAAAACTCAGCAAAGTGGTGTGTATTTACTATGTTGCGTGATGTGGCAAGTAACCGAGGACTTTGAGGCGGCTATGAGAGACGCGGCAGAAAACATAAGGACGTTACTAGTGATACGGTTTTTTGTGATAACGAGTAAATGTTACCTTGTTCAACTGGCCTCCAAAGCTTTTATATAAGATTGTAATATAACCAGAAGTTATATATGGTGACCCCGACGAGTAGAAGAACTCATATATCCAGAATCTGAAGGACCTCACCTACAGGTAGACTACGACACAGTACGCAGGAACTCCAGGCTAGCGGTCAGCAACTACGAGACGTAGTAGAACAGCATGGAGTACGCACACACCATTCTCCCCTTCCGTACGTAGCGCGCGTAACATCATATAATTTCACCCTGACATTGACAAAACATGACGGACCAACAAACGGACGACCTTAGCAATAATACAACTACGCCAGCCCAGGTCTACAGCGCATCGATTTCAATTCCACCATTTTATAAGAACGATCCCGTGGTTTGGTTTCATCAGTTGGATGCTCAATTTTCAAGGAAACGGATAACATCGTCTATTGCAAAATTCGAACATGTCATAGCCAATTTATCCCCAGATTTGGCCTCGGAAATCCGAGATATAATTATAAGCTCATTGCTCGCACCACAGCATCGGAGCAAATGCATCTGAAACAGCTGTTGTCAAATGAAGAACTTGGGGCCAGGACGCCATCCCAGTTCCTAAGACATCTATATCACTTGTTAGGGTTCAATTAGATCGATGGATCGATATTCAAGGAACTTTTTCTCCAGCGATTACCAACGCAGGTACGAACAGTATTAACGTCCTCATACGATCTAAATTTAGAAGATCAAGCGAAACTTGCAGACAGGATATTGGAGATATCAACCCCATGCGCAATCAACAGCGTGTGCAGAACCTCTTCTGTCACAGAAAGCAAGTTTCAAGAATTGGAAAGAAAAATAGAGACATTAACAGCATCCGTTGAGAAGCTAACAAGGCTGAGAGATCGCTCACCATCGCAGTCGAGGAGGAGTGGATCGCGAGAATCATCGAGATCGCGAAGTTCCTCTAGAGCGAGACCTGCGCGACAAAACTCCGAAGTGTGTTGGTATCACTATCGATTTGGTAAGAATGCCCGACGCTGCGTCAGTCCGTGCACAGCGGGAAACCTGGACGCTCAGGAACACTAGCGGCAATCACTCCTGAGCCAACCAAGAGCCGCTTATTTTACGTGACAGATAAGCAATCTAAAATTAAGTTTTTAGTAGACACTGGCGCAGAAGTCAGCATCTTAAACATCTTTGAAAAAACAATAGGCAAGCACCAGTCAAGCACGATTCATCTAAAAGCTGCAAACGGTACTGCTATTTCTACGTTTGGCACAAAAACAATGAATGTTGACTTAGGGATGAAACAAACACTTCGCTGGAAATTTATACTTGCAGACATTAATTATTCAATATTAGGTGCTGATTTCCTAAGACATTACAAATTAATAGTAGATCTTGCAAACAATAAACTAATTAACTCTAAATTTTATACGAGCTGCGAAGGGACATCAATAATGGTGAATGCAATTTCTCCAATATTGGTCTCCCAACCCAACGAATACAACTACCTCTTGCTGCAATTTCCAAGCATTAGTGAGCCCTTTAACCTGACAGCACCCGTGAAGCACAAAGTAACTCATCATATAGTTAGAGATGGTCCACCCATATTTTTCAAGCCGCGGCGGCTGTCCCCCGAGAAATGCAGGTTGGCGAAGAAAGAATTCGAGAACCTTTTGCAACTGGGGTTCATCAGACCGTCATCAAGTAACTGGTCTTCACCATTACACATGGTCCCGAAGACAGATAACACATGGCGTCCCTGCGGGAACTATTGGGCGTTAAACAGGATAACAAAACCAGATCGTTACCCACTGCCACACATACAAGATTTCGCAAATGGCTGCCAGGGATATGTAATATTCTCGAAAATAGATCTCATAAAAGCGTATCATCAGATTCCAGTAGGGCCTTAAGACATTCCAAAAACGGCAATAGCAACTCCTTTTGGCCTGTTTGAGTACGTGCGCATGGGTTTTGGTCTAAGGAACGCAGCACAAACGTTCCAACGCTTCATCGACACAGTGCTGCGGGGGTTGGACTTCTGTTTCACATACGTGGATGATATTTTGGTCTATAGCCGGAACAAAGCAGCACATGTGAGACACCTGAAAATTCTTTTCGGAAAATTGGAAGAGTTCGGGGTGAAAATAAACCCAAATAAATGCACGTCTGGGGCCTCCGCAATTGATTTTTTAGGACACACCATAACTGCGTCAGGAGTGTTGCCCTCACCTGTGAAGGTAAAGGCCATACTGGATTACCCCCGACCACATCCTACAACGCCTTGCTGCGATTCTTAGGAATGATATACTTTTATCACAGGTTTATAAAATCTTGTGCCACGATCGCAGGCCCACTTAATGAGTTCGCTAACAACAACCGAGATTGCAAGACACTCCAATGGGACCCAGAAGCCTCGCAGTCTTTCAGCAAGCTAAAAGAGGCATTAGCACAGGGCACTCTCTTAAATTTTCCAGACAAGAACCTGCAACTCAACATAATGGTGGACGCTTCGGACCAGGCAGCAGGGGCAGTGCTACAACAAGTTTCGCCGAGAGGCGTCGAGCAACCTATCGCTTACTTCTCGAAGACGTTCTCCAAAACGGAAAGACGATATAGCACATTCGGACGTGAGCTTTTCGCCATCTATCTCGCGCTAAAGAAGTTCCGCTACATGGTCGGAGGTCAAAGTTTCTACGTGCTGACAGATCACAAAGCGATCATCAACGCAATACGCGGAGACTCGGATCGTTTTTCACTCCGAGAAGCGAGACATTTGGAATTCATTAGCCAATTTACATCGGACATCCGTTATGTAAAAGAATCGGAGAATACGGTTGCAGACGCATTATCTCGAATATCCAACAGCGAAATTAACGTAGTAAGTCTAACAGAACTAGCCACAGCACAAAGCGAAGACGGGGAATTACGATCCTTACTACAAGCGAACAACACCGCGCTCACATTGAAACTGCAGCAGATGCCCGAGGGTTCAGAGAGAATAGTGGTCGACACCTCAGCAAGTTCACCGCGACCTTTCATTCCCGGGCCATTGAGAGACAGGATAATCTCCACCTTACATGGCCTTTCTCACCCGGAAGTGACGGCTACCAGGAAGCTCGTGAGTGCATGATACGTATGGCCCGGAATGAATAAAGATATAGCTACATTCGTCAAGTCATGTAAAAGTTGCCAAATCAACAAGACGACGAGGCACACAGTATCGCCGCAGCAGAAATTCCCACTACCAGACCAGCGTTTCGATTTTATACACATTGATATAATAGGGCCGCTGCCGGTGTGTCAAGGTTACAGATACATCTTAACTTGCATTGACCGGTTCACAAGATGGCCCGAAGCTGTACCTATTTCGGACATAACAGCAACCACAGTGGCAAAAACTTTCCTGCACACTTGGGTCGCACGATTTGGAATTCCTTTCACCATAGTAATAGATCGAGGAAGACAATTCCAGTCAAGTTTTTGGAATCACTTTAACTCCTTGTTAGGAATCAAACATAACTCCACCACTGCGTACCATCCACAGACTTAGTAGAACGCCTCAACCGGCAAATCAAGGAGTCCTTAAAATTGTCCCAGCCAACTCAGAATTGGGTTGACAAGCTACCCATTATCCTCTTGAGTCTCAGGAATGTGGTCAAGGAACCGTTAAAAGCAACTAGCGCCGAATTCGTTTACGGCACAACCTTGCGGTTACCTGGAGATATCATATTTCCGAACCACAAAGGAACAGAACAGACGGAGCCATTCCCTACAGATCTAAAAACACAAATGCAGCAGTTAACCGCTTGCGGCACAAAGGAAAAAAGAGCCACCTTCTATATCAACAAAAACCTGCATAACTGCACACATGTTTTTGTGAGGGCAAATCACGTAAAAGAATCGTTGGAGCCACCTTACACAGGACCGTTTCCTGTGCTCATGAAACACTCCAAGTACTTTGTGATCCAGAAAAATGAGAAAAAGGAATCGGTTACAATAGACAGACGGAAGTCGGCCTTCATGGAGAACGACACCATTGCATCGATTCTAATCACTGCACGTTCTAAGAAGACTAGACATAAGCACGTTCATTTTCAGGACAGAGTTACGGTGTGGGTTTAGCTGACGGTATTATTATTGTTATTATTATTGTTCATTTTTTTTCTTGGGGGAGAGTCATGTAGCGTGATGTGGCAAGTAACCGAGGACTTTGCGGCGGCTATGAGAGACGCGGCAGAAAACATAAGGACGTTACTAGTGATACGGTTTTTTGTGATAACGAATAAATGTAACCTTGTTCAACTGGCCTCCAAAGCTTTTATATAAGATTGTAATATAACCAGAAGTTATACCTAACTTACAAATACTGCCCCAAAATGTATGTAGGACAAACCGGAAGATCGAAGATAGAATAGGGCCCTTTACACGTACACTTTTGCCTCGACGATTAAATGCCACATGCCGGGAGTTGACGCAAAAGTGTACGTGTAAATGCAACTTTTGCGCGGAAACAAGGATGACAAAATTTGTCGACCAAAGAACGCGGTCCAGCATGTAGTTAAAACTGCACGTGTATATGGCGCTTCTGAGTCGAGGAAAAAATGGAAAAAAATGTCTAACAATAATTTCTAACATGTTGGAAACGCAATGCAAAAGTGCGATAAAAAAGCCTAGGAATACACTGCACCATTTTTTCGTCTGAAGATGCCACAGTACGGGGAAACAGTAGCGTCTTTTATAATACAGGTACAATTCGAAATGATCTATTCCTCCCAGTTGTACCGCATATACCTAATCGTGGTTAAGATGTTAATCACGATTAACCCTCTAATAAAGTCAAAATTCGACAATATAAAAATGTTTTAAATTCGTAAGATCCCAAACACGTTTTTTTCGGCGAAATGCAAATGTTTAAACAATTTGTGAATAAAATTATTGTGTTTTTAAGAAGTACTAATTACTGGTTAAAGTTAATTAGCTGGGGTGCAATTGGGCATTAATTTTATTAAACTTAAACAATCAGATACAGTTTTGGGTTCATTCTTTGTGGATCATCTCGCATATTATCCAAAATAGATAAAATATAGCTAATTAATATTAGGAGGTGTACGAGAGGTGCGCTTCTCCAAGCCAACTTGAGAGGAATCAAAACGGCGAGGGGCGGGCGGAGAGGCGTGCGCCTGCGCTTTGTCATCTCTGTGCGGTTTGACTCATATCATTATATATATAGAGGCGTCGAAGCGATGTGTTTCTCGCCTCGCCTGCGCCGCGTCTCTGCCCGCCGCCTGTTCGGTGTAAACTGGGCCTAATGTAGCCCTTAAAAAGGCTGATAATTCAGCAGACATTTATGCAAATAAAATCAAAACAAACAATCTGACGACGCTTACTTGGGTTTTTAATTCAGATTAGTTTTGCTGACAGCTCGTATACAGTTTTTTCTGGTTTACAAAACCCGACGACTCGTGACGTATAAACCTTTTAGTTTTTACGATTTGCGTTACCTGATAAGTATCCGGAATGTTGCCGTTCTTATTGAAGAGCTGCGGCATTATACCAAAGACGATTTCCCCAATGGCAGCTTCATCTCAATCATTCAGCGATTCGTCACACTGAATCGAAATGTTGTAAAGGAAATATTCGGCGTCAACAACAGGGAAACGATGATCATCGTATGAATTCATTTAAACCCCCATATATCACTTCGCGAAATCCAGCATCAAATTGGCATCCCAAGAGAGACTGCGAGAATGTATTAAAAATACGCGAAGTACCAATCGTAGCACGTCTCCTTGAACCAGGCATTGAATGAGCAGGATCATGAAAAACGGCAAATGTTTTATCACTGGGCAATACAGCCAAGGCCGTAACCAGAGGAGGGATATGGGGGTTCAAACGAACCCGACATTTTCAAAATGTTGATTTTTTTGTATGTAAAAGCTTCCCTGAAAGAGCAAAAACATTATTTTTTACCAATAAACCCCCCCCCCCCGAAATTCTTTTCTAGCTACGGCCTTGAATACAGCAGTTGCAGAATGATGAACACTTTTTCAAATTCGTGATGTTTTCTGACGAGGCTACATTCAGCAGTGACGGGTTATTGAATCGATATAACCCTCGATAGATGCAGCAAGTGGATCACTAACACCGCTGGACTTTAAATGTTTGGTGAGGTATAGTCAATGGGTATTTAATCGGTCTATTTTCTTAAACCACTGTAGCCGGTTTGAGCAGAGGCGTATAAAGAGTCAGAAAGGCCCCAGGCAGAATTGCATTTGAGGGCCCCTCCTGTGCAGTAAAATAAAATAAAAATGCACAAATATTTATTTTGTGAAACATGATATAAAAAGTATAGGTACATGGTAAATGATGAATAATTTCTAATAACAAACAAACAAAAAATATATTAAAACACTTTTTTCCGTGATTTACCATTGGCAAATTTGTCGATTATTTGGTTTGTATCAATTTCATTTAAAACGTCACTTTAAATATTAAAAAGTACTATTAAGACGTTCTTCTGCCATAGTGCACTAAAACTTTCAGCAGCAAAGTTTCCAACCAAATTCAAAATACAAGGCCGTTAAATCGCGTTAAGATCGATTTTTTTAGAATAAGTTGACCTTGTACTGTTTAATTCCCTTGATTTTTGACGTCAATTGTAGATTTTACCCATGTGACGTCAATAAACAAGATGGTTAAGTCGCGTTGAGATTGACTTTGTTAAAACCAAGCTGACCGTATAGGAATTAATCAAATTCTCTGATTTTTGACGTCCTATGAGGAGTTCTACTTATAACTCGAAAGCAATAAAAGACAGACAATCCAAACGTAAATTACAAATATCATTGAAATACATAAAAGTTAACAAGGCTTGTTAAAACTGACAAATTTTAATTTTGACAGACATCACTAAAAATTAGTGTTTTATACGCGTGGCGCATGAAGTAAAATTTCGTGTTTAGAAAAGCCCCGTGAAAATTTGTCTCGGGTCGCTGCGCGACCCTCGACAAATTTTCTACGCGGGGCTTTTCTAAACTCGAAATTTTACTTCATGCTTAGTCTGGGAGTGGAAAACACTCGTTTAAAGCTTCAAATTAAACTCAAAAAAAAAAACATAATTATCTAAAGATTTACAGCAGGTAGTTGGGATATATTTTCTTAAAAAAAACTCGGCATCAAAATTTATTGCCGGAAAAAATCTCAATCCAAACTCAGGCTTTTCTAAGCTCGAAATTTTACTGCATGCGCCACGCGTATAAAACACTGACTAATTGTAAAGTTCCGGCAAACGCTCATAATATTCGTCACAGATTTGAAAATATAGACATTATTTTTATTGTCTAATGAACTAGATAATTAAAGCTTGCACACCAGCGTATTTTCCTGACATATTGGCAGCGTTATCATATGTTTGTCCACGACATAACTTTATATCAAGCCTTAGTTTTTTTCAATATAAATAATATTTGATCTTTCAGATGAATTGCGCGATGGGCTAAAATTGGAATAAATTGTAAAAACCTTTCTTCTCTCGCCTTTAGATGCAATATATCTTACTACAAAAGTTAGTTGACCAACGTGAGAGAAATCAGATGTAGAAGCAACAATAATGCTGTAGTAATTCGCACTTATTTTATAAATGATCTTTTTTGACACATAATTGCTAAGAATCTGAATAAATTCGTTACAAATAGTAATGAATAAATAACTAACATTCACTTAGATATTCTAGACAAGTCATGTAATTGCCCTTTCTAATAGAGTGAACGCCGTCATTATGTCCTAACCTAACCTAACTCACCGCAATTGCCAACTCCTACGATTCCACGCGCGATTCCAGTTTTCTAAAGCCCTAGAGCAAAAAATGAATTTATTGCATATTTACTAATCTATAATTGTTTATCCAACGATATCTCGATTTTTGTACAAAATAACAAAAACTGTTTAAAACATAAGACGCGCGGTATTAAATTCTCGGCATTTTTGCACTAACAATTTTTTTTATAGCACGCTCCGTTTACGAGATAATCGACTTAAATCACGGAAACGTCAACCTAACCTAACCTAACCTCACTCACCGCAACAATCAATTAACACAATCCCATGCGCGATTCCAGATTTTTAAATCCCCAAAGCGAAAAATAAATATATTACTGCTGCCCTGAGAAAGCGGGGGTTGGAGGAAATTAGCTGCAGGTGGATAGACTGCATGCTAAGACAAAGGATGGTCTACACAACGTTCGCTGACCAGACACTAGCATCCAGGGTGGCCGGTGGTTGTCCGCAGGGAGGAGTTCTCTCACCCCTGCTGTGGAACCTGGTCATGGATGGCCTGCTAGTGGATCTCAGCAACGAGGGATACTCTTCCCTAGGATACGCGGATGACCTAGTCATACTCGTTGAGGGAAAATTTAACAACACGATCAGAGAGCGTATGCAACGTGCACTGAACGGGGTGAGCAAATGGTGTGCTAGAGAAGGACTCAAAGTCTCACCCTCGAAGACTACCCTGGTACCATTTACACGCAGGAGGAAACTGGCGGGCCTTGGACCGCTCTTTCTAAATGGTGGCAACCTGAAAATGTCGGGTGAGGTGAAGTACCTAGGAGTAATCTTTGACTCCAAACTGACCTGGACCCCTCAAATCTCAAAAATCAGACGCAAATCGGAAATTACCCTTGCGGTAATTAGACGAATGTACGACCGACAATGAGGGCTCAGACCAGGAATGGTATACTGGCTGTACACCAGAGTGGTCAGACCCGCAATCATGTATGCTGCTTTGGTATGGTGGCCTAAAGCCACACAGCATACAACCATACAAATACTCAGCAAGGTTCAAAGACTTGCTTGTATTAGCATAACGGGGGCTATGAGAACTACGCCCACTGCAGCCATGGAGACGGTTCTAGACCTCACACCACTTCATATTCTGATAGTGGGGGAGGCAAGACTGGCACTCTATAGGCTGCAATTATCATCGGTCAACGTAAGAGTTGATACCCCACACAGAAGACTCTTGACAGACATAGGGGGACCTCTCCTGCAAATGAGGTCGGATCATATGGTAGTCAGATATCTTGAAAATTCACTCTTTAAAGTCACTATTCCAGACCGCAACGAATGGAACGGCTTTAGGGAAGATATACACAAACAAAGTGTGATCTGGTACACGGACGGTTCTAAATCAACCACAGGTACTGGATCAGGAATCTATAATGAAAACATGAGGACAGGCTATGCTCAACCATTGGGTAGCCTGGCATCAGTCTTTCAAGCAGAAATATTCGCAATCATAGAATGTGCGAGAACCAACATAGAGAAGGACTGTCGAAACAGGCAAATCTATATCATGTCCGATAGCCAGGCGGCACTGAAGGCTCACCAGAGTCAAAAGACTTCATCCAAACTGGTATTGGAATGCTTCATTACCCTGAATGACCTAGCGAGACAGAACAAGGTTACGCTTGTCTGGACGCCGGGTCACTCTGGTATTGCGGGTAATGAAAAAGCTGACAAGCTAGCAAGGCAGGGAGCCACCATTTCATGGTGGGACCCGAACCTGCCTTGGGCATAACAAAAAAGTCGAATCGCCTTGAAGTCAGGAAGTGGACTCGCAACAAACACAAGGAATACTGGGAAAACAGACCAGGCCTTAACCATAGTAAGGCCCTTATAAAAAGGCCTAACTCAAGCCAAGCTGCAGGACTACTAACATTGAGTAGGGCACAGCTGAAAACAACCATAGGACTGCTCACAGGCCACATGACTGTTAAAGAGCATCTAAGGAAAATCGGGCTATACAACGGCGACACCAACTGTCGCCTCTGTAATACGGCACCGGAAACAGCTATGCACGTTCTGTGCAGGTGCAATGCGCTGGAGAGCAAAAGACGGCTCATATTTGGGAACAGACAAATGGAACCAAATGATTTCCACGCGCAACCTCTGAAGGACCTGCACAAGCTAGTGCAGGGCATCGAGTTCGGAATAGTTGCGTGAGTGTAATAATATTGGGGCAGTACAATAAGCCAGGTGGCTGAAGTGCATCCGGATCCGAAAGGAAGACGGCCCCCACAGGAAAAAAAAATGTATTTCATATTTTTACTAATATATAATTGTTTATCCAACGATATCTCGATTGTTGTACAAAATAACAAAAACTGTTTAAAACAAAAGACGCGCGATATAAAATTCTTGACATTTTTGCAGAAACAATTTTTTTATAGCACGCTCCGTTCACAAGATAATCGACTTAAATCACGGAAACGTCAACCTAACCTCACTCACCGCAACAGTCAACTCCCACAATCCCACTCGCGATTCCAGATTTTTAAAGCCCTAAAGCGAAAAATGAATTTATTACATATTTACTAATCTATAATTGTTTATCCAACAATATCTCGATTGTTGTACAAAATAACAAAAACTGGATCGACATTTTTGTAGATACATTTTTTTATAGCACGCCCCGTTTACGAGATAAACGACTTAAATCACGGAAACGTCAACCTAACCTAACCTCACTCACCGCAACAGTCAACTCCCACAATCCCACACGCGATTCTCGATTTTTACAGCCCTAAAGCGAAAAATAAATTTATTACATATTTACTAATATATAATTGTTTATCCAACGATATCTCGATTGTTGTACAAAGTGACAAAAACTGTTTGAAACAAAAGATGCGTGGTATCAAAATCTCGACATTTATGCAAACATTTTTTTTCATAGCACGCTCTGTTTACGAGATAATCGACTTAAATCACGGAAGCGTCCAACGCGAAATTCCAAAATTTTAAAGCCCTATTGCGAAAAGTAAATTTATTACAATTTTTCAAAGTATAAACTAACCTTTGATTGATTATTCAAATAAAACTTTTGCAATTTAAATTTAATTGTGAAAACAAATTATATTTTTTATAAATTAAGCAAATATTTATTAGAATTAATTTACATCATGCTTTGTCTGGGAGTGGAAACTCTTGTTAGAATATTATTTAAACTTAAATCAATATGAAGATTTAAAAGTAATAAATCATTATTAGTACCATAAAAAAGATTAAAAAGAAACGTATCTCAACTACCTGCTGTAAATCATTATTTGTATTTGTATATTTCTTTTATTATAGTTTAATTCAAAGCTTTAAACGAGTGTTTTCCACTCTCAGACTAAGCATGAAGTAAAATTTCGAGTTTAGAAAAGCCTAAGCGTTTGGATTTGGACGCGTACATATATGTTCATATGTGTTACGGCCATCGACGTACCTTGAGTCAGAGGTACGTTTTGTGGGGCCCCCGAAGGGCTGCGGTCCCAGGCGGCCGCCTGTTACGCCTTATGGTTAACGCGCCTCTGGGTTTGAGTTACTTGCATTTTCTTAGAGTTCTTTCCGGCTTACTCAAAAATGTAGACCAAGAGACAAGGATCAGGCTGTGGTTTGAACAAGATAGTGCTCCTCCATATTTCGCAAATATCGTAAAGACATATTTAAACAAAACGTATTCTGGCAGGTGGATAGGGAGAGGGGGTCCAATTAGATGGCCCGCTAGCTCACCAGATCTGACACCTCTCGACTTCTACCTATGGGGGTTCCTGAAAGATACTGTCTATCAAGAAAAAACAACTACTGGGGCCGATATAATTCAAAGGATTCAAGCAGCGTGCAACAGTACGTCTTTTGCATACAGTAAGGAATTTTGAAAGTCGAGTTCAGCTTTGTCAGGAGGAGAACGGTGCGACTTTTGAGCATTTAATTGCTTAAATGTCTGCTAAAATATTAGCTCTTTTTTGGGCTACATGATGTACAAAATACGACCGTGCAACCTCCTCGTGGTGTACATCGGGTAAAGCTAACAACAATTGAGCTTTACACAATTTCAAAGCTACATTCTTCGGTTCATGCTTGCTTTTTGTTTAATAAAAATATTAAGTTTGTGATAAAAAGTTGTGTTAAATTATTTGAGCGTGCAATTGTTATTAAAGTTCCATGCAAAGTGGAAAAACGCAGTGGTTTAAAATGTTAGTCTTGATTTGAGTTAAAAACAATTAAGCTTTAGGTCAATTGAAAGCCTTGATCTTCGGCTATCGTTTGCTTTTTGTTTAACACAAATATTAAGTTTGTGAAAAAAAGTTGTGTTAAGTTATTTGAGCGTGCGATTTTTATTAAAGTTATATGCACAGTAAAAAAGCAGTTGTTTTGGTTTAAAATTTAATTTTTGAAAAAAGTTATGCTTGATTTTTTGTTCGAGCGATTTTTAATAAAATAATAATAGTAATCTCATAAATTGCTATAATTAAAACTTTCTATATATTTTAACGAACGTTAAATTTACGAGCATTACAGTACATATTGTCATTTTTTACATTTATTCTATTTTCATTATTTCCAAAAATACAGGTAAAATTTTACGAAATAAAGAATTAATTTTGATATCCAAAAAATTCACGAAAACCGTCAACATTTTCAAAATCTTTAAATTTCATGGAAATTGTCAAGATATATAAATTCAATTGAAAATTCTAGAAATTAACAAAAACTGACAGGGTTTTAAGAATTAACAGTCATAAAAAGTGTTAGAATATTTGAAATTAACGAAAATCTAGGAGATTCACAAAAAAAGTCGGAATTTTCAAAATGAACAGGATTTTCGGAAACTCAAGAAAACCTTTAAAATGCACGAAAAATCGCAAAGAATTTGAAAACTAAGTAAAATCGTGAAATTTCATGAGTTGCATCAAACATTTTAAATTTACCGAAAATTTAGGATAATCACAAAAATGGCCAAGATCTTAAAAGTTGTCGAATAACTTGAAAATTGTAAACAGGACAATATTTTGAAAATAAAATTGAGATTGGGAAAATTAAAGGAGATCGGAAATTCACGAAAATTTACGAAGTTCACGAAAATGTACGTGCGTCAGTATCTCTGGCGGAATTTGATATATATTTATTTTTATCTTTATTTTTACTGAATCTTGGTTGAGTGCTGATATTTCCGATGCTGAACTGGGATTCAACGGCTATAACATCTTTCGCTGTGACAGGGACCCTTTAGTGACTGGGAAATCGCGCGGAGGAGGAGTACTGATTGCAGTTTCTAGAAAATTTACTTCTCATTTCGTGCGCAGTATTGCCAACTTACAAGAAGAATTATACGTTTCCATCACCGCACAAGGATTGAAAATTCTTATTGGAGGAATCTACATCCCACCGAATGCTCCAGATACGTGCTACGATACTCATGCGCAGTTAATTGAGGAACTTAGTGAAATATTAGCTGATCATTATACTTGTATTTTAGGTGATTATAATCTTCCAAACGTTACATGGAGTAATATTGATATGGTTATAACAACAAATTCTTCTCTTGCCGCTGCTCAAATAATTGCCAGCACTATTAGTACACTTAATTCGCAGCAAGTGAATAATATTACTAATTTTAATTCTGTGACTTTAGACCTAATATTTCTTGATGCATACTTTGCTAGCCAGCATACTGTCTCCAGAGCTGCTTTTGATATAATTCCCTGTGATCAACATCATCCTGCTATTGTTCTCGAGATTGATTATTTAAATATATCTCTGCGCAACTCTAACTGGAATTCTAAATTTGTTTATAATTTTTCACGTGCTGATTACAGTTCTATAGCCAATAACATTTTAAATACCTCTTGGGACAGTTTGTTTCTAAATAATGATATAAATACTAATGTACATTTATTTTATACTGAGTTATATTCGATTATCGATTTATATACTCCTAGAACTTTAGAAAAACTATCTACCTGTCGGAAGCATCAGTTTCCGAAGTGATTTAGCTTGGAACTTATTGAACTTATTTCCCTTAAGAAAACTCACCACCTAAACTTTAAGCGTTCAGGCTTGGAATCAGACTATGACATTTTTAAAGAAACCAGTTCACGGTGTAAAGAATTGTCCAAGATTTGCTATAGGAACCATGTTCAATCTGTTGAGGAATCTCTGCTTCGTAACCCCAAACTTTTCTGGAATCATGTGAACCTAAATCGATCAAGCTCGACTATTCCTGGTACTTTTGAACACGATGGCGTTCTAGTAAATAATATGCAGCATATTGTAGAGTTGTTTGCTAATCATTTTGGTTCAGTTTATAATGCACCCCTACACAATGATACTTTGCCTTTGTCTGTAATATATTCTTACAATCACATTAATTATAGCAAAGGTGATAAAATAAAAATTACAGATGTCCTAAACGAACTAGCCAATTTAAATGATTCATACTGTACGGGCCCTGATGGTTTACCACCAATTGTGTTAAAACAATGTTCTTTTTCCCTTAGTCGTCCTCTATGGATACTTTATAACCAATCCCTAGTTTCAGGCTTCCTTCTCTTTGGAAAAGTGCCATAGTTACACCAATTTTTTAAAGCGGCAAAAAGAACGTTGTTTCAAACTATCGCCCGATCTCTCTTCTATCGCTTATACCAAAAATATTTGAAAAATTAATCATTGCACCCCTATCTGAATGTGTATCTAGTGTCCTATCCGATAAGCAACATGGTTTTAGAAGTGGGTGTTCGACTTCAACCAATTTACTGACCTATAGTAATTATATTGTTACAGCCTTGAAAGCGGGATTTGAAGTAGACTCAATATATACCGATTACTCTAAGGCTTTTGACACAGTAGATCATAGCATCCTTCTTTCGAAACTTAAGCTTATAGGAATCGGAGGGTCCATGTTAGATTGGATACAGTCTTACTTATCCGGAAGGTCACAGGCCGTGCGAATTGGTAGTGTTATATCGTCTGAGATACTTGTAACTTCAGGGGTTCCCCAGGGACCACACCTGGGACCTCTTTTATTTAATATCTTTATAAATGATGTGGTTGATTGTTTCCATAATTCCCAGTGCTTGCTATTTGCAGACGATATAAAATTATTTTTACGAATCGCGGATGATAGATCTTCTGCGTTATTACAGGAAGATTTAAATAGATTTTCAGTTTGGTGTACTGACAACCGTATGAATCTTAACCTCAAAAAATGTAATTGCATAACTTTTACTAAAAAAAAGGGCCTCGATAATGAGAAATTACTATATCTCGAACGTCCTTTTGCTTCGCGTTTCAGTCATTAAAGACTTGGGTGTATTATTGTCTCACAACTGGAACTTTAGCAACCATCTACGCAATATAATTGCTAAGGCATACCGTGTTCTGGGTTTTTTAAAACGTAACAGCAGAGATTTCTCAAACATTCATACCCTTAAGACCTTGTATGTATCCCTTGTACGCCCCCACCTTGAGTACTGTTGCACTATTTGGAATCCTTATAGCAAATCGGACGTAAAAATGGTTGAGAGGGTCCAAGTTAAATCTACAAAATTTATCTACTACAAGTTCGGGATTATCGGCTCCTACAATGACGTCCTACAATCTTTAAATATCCATTCGTTAGAGGAGAGACGAGGGAATGCAGACGTCATGCTAGGATACAATTTAATAAATGGGGCGATTGATTGTCCCTATTTACTTAGCCAACTTAAATTCAATGTGCCAGTTAGAAGTTTGCGTTCCTTCGATCTGTTTCATGTACCATATTGTAGGACGGACTATGGTAAAAATGTTGGTATATCCAGAATCGCCAATAATTGTAGCGCCATCAATCCCGACTTTGGTGCTATTAGCAGGAATGCTTTGAAGAAGATCTTCCGACAGGGTAAATAGTCTACATATTTTAATCTGTTGTTTTTTCCTAAATGTGTTGTCTGTTTTATACTTTTTTATGTACCTATATTTATTATGTATTTGTATTTATATTTCTTTTATTTTTATTTTTAGTTTTATAATATTATTGTACTCAAATGGACATCCGTTAATAAATAAATAAATAATAAAACTCGTCAAAAACTTGAAAACTAATGAAAATCATGGAAATTCATGCAAACTTTTAACATCAACGAAAATTTACGAAGTTCACGAAAACTGAGAGTTTTGAAATTTTGAAAAAATGATTGATATTCTATATCGATTGTTTTTAATCCCAGAGCAAGTATGAAGTAAAATTTTGAGTTGTGGTAAGCCTGAGAATTTTGATTTTTAGCCTTTTTTAAACTTGAAATTTTACTATGCGCTTCATCAAAAAGTGGAAACACTCATTAGAAGTTTCAAAATGAACGCTTAAAAAAAATACTTGAAAATGTACACAATCTTAAATATTTGGTATTGAAAAGTATCAATATTTTGAATATCAATATTTAAAAAAAAGTTGATTGCGAGATTTTGAAGAGGGCACATCGATATTGACATTTTAAGAACACTTATTGTCAAAATTGACAGTTTCCAATTAATCCTCTATAGTTTGTTTAAAAACTAGAAGGAGTAAGTGCAAAAGCCCAATTTACACTATAAAAAGTTACCAGAAATATCACTAGATAAATTTGGCGGCAATTTTAAATAATTTCATAATTACTCATTAAATAAAATCAAATATCCATTTTGTGCTTCTTGATTGTGGTTAAGTATTTTCTTTTCCATCGTACGATATCATCAGTTCAATTAAAATGCTTATACGGCATCTCGCCATATATCTGTGAAATAAAACATATTTACATTATGTTCATAATATAATATGGAAATTATATAATAATGTGTCTCTATCAGAGCTAAGACGAATCCTCGTAAAAAGGATTCGAATCACAAATCCGAATAACCTAATATGATTCGAATCACGAATACTCGAATAAAGGATTCGTAAGAGATAAATATGATTGGAATCGAAGATTCGAATCCTGTTTTTTCGAATCACGAATTCAAATTCTCTAAGATTAAATTTAATTTTATTATTTTTTTGTAACCATTAATATGTAAATATCGTTGCCAATTGTTTTAACAAAAATATTAAAAACCTAATTATTTATTATTACCACTGAACATCGTTGATAACAGACTAAATATCTGACTCCCTGTTACTCTGGTTAAAGATGTATTTGTGTGTTTTTGAACTCCACTTCAAATCAGTGTTTTGTACGCGTGGCGCATGAAGTAAAATTTCGAGTTTAGAAAAGCCCGAAAATTTGTCTCGGGTCGCTGCGCGACCCTCGACAAATTTTCACGGGGCTTTTCTAAACTCGAAATTTTACTTCATGCTTAGCCTGGGAGTGGAAACACTCGTTCAAAACTTAAAAAACTTCAACAACTCTATTATAAAATCGACAAATGCCTGAAATTTACGTAAATAGAAAGTTCACTGAATATCATTAAAACCGGAAAAGTCAGAGAAAAGTCATGGAATTATATTCAAATTGACCAAAACACTAACAAAAAAGCCATATGATATTATTAAATTTGTCAAAATCAGCAGGCAAATTACAAAACACGTAAAAATTTATAAAATTAACTTAAATATTGGCAAAAACAATGAAAACTATTAAACAAAAAGGGGGCTTCCCACAAAAGAAAGTTATATTAAAAGGCCATTATCTTTAGTCAGGGAAATGTGGGAAAAATTTAATATTTCAGATTATAGCTACCATGTCAATTTTACTTCAAACAAAATTTTGAAAACTAGATTATTATCTTTAAAAACATTTTCAATCATTTAATGTTCTTATCAAAGCATTCAGTTTGAAGTTTCGAACGAGCGTTTCCACTCCCAGACTAAGCATGAAGTAAAATTTCGAGTTTAGAAAAGCCCCGTGAAAATTTGTCGAGGGTCGCGCAGCGACCCGAGACAAATTTTCTGGGCTTTTCTAAACTCGAAATTTTACGTCATGCGCCACGCGCATAAAACAGTAATTTAACGTGAAATTTAAAAACACACAAGCAATATTTTTCATGTTATTCCTCACAATTAATTCGAATTATTTTTGACGATTCAAATCCTTTTGTACGTATTCGAATCCTTTTACAAGGATTCGAATCCTTTTATAAGGATTCAAATCACCCATATTTAGACTCGAATACGAATCCGGATCACGAATCCAGTTGAACTAAAGTATTCGAATGCCTCTTTTGAATCCTCTAAAATCATTCGAATCCAAGATTCGAATCCTGAATGATTCGAATCCTGCCCAGCTCTGGTCTCTTTCTTACCTAAAATTGATTTGTTTCATAAAATTATAAAAGGTAGAACGACTCATCTTCGGCATGCCTGCATGATCGTTTACTTATTTTAAAACTTTATTCAAAGTTGGCAGTTTATTTTTATAGAAGAAACTATGCAAGGATCTCTTCATTACGTCATCAAAACTTGTAATTATCTCTCCGGATTTCAGGATTTCTTATATTTGCTAATGGTACGATAGACAGTAGAATTTACAACTCCTAAAAATTAAACATTTTATTATTTGATACACATTCTTATGCTATTTGATATATCACCTACTGCACCAACAATGTCTGATACAACCGCAGTCATTTTAATATGTGGATCATCTGTTATCATCTGCTTGTTTTTCAGACAGATATAAATGACCCAAATCCAGCTTCTTAAGCTTTCTTGGAGGTGAAGGTGATATTATCACCGAGCTTGTACTGGGTCCATAATCCATCACAACAATATAAACAAAACTAACTTTTAACTATGCTAAAGAAACACCGCACAAAAGGTTATTACGAAACAGACAAAGTTGCAACTCGGTAACGCTTCGAATTAAGGTTATGTCAGCTGTTGCGTCTAATAATGACGTAATTAGTATAGTGTAAAATGGGCGCTTTCTCGGCCAATCAGAGTTGTAGGTTTTGGCGCGTGAAATTTAAAACGCTCCTCCTAGTTATTAAACAGATTATAGGTATAAGTAGAGATATAAATCATATTTTTATCTTATTCTAAACCTTCCAGGCCGGGCGCGAAGTCTGTGAGACCCGGTGCGCGAATAAATATTCGTCAATCTTCGTCAACATTTTTTTTCGGGTTGTGCAGCGTAGTACCTTATCAATTTCTGCTACAGAACACGCCTAGGAAGCAGAGAGTGTGTACGCCTGGTATTTACCAATTTATTACGGAAAAAGTCTGTGAGACCCGGCACCCGGCCTGGCGCCCTGTTATTTTGTTAAGTCAGCCGAATAAAAGTTTCTGGTAAGTTATCAACTATTTTGTTTACTTTATCATTTTGCAGCTTTATATTACAAATGAATTGTTATTATATTTGCGTGATACTAGTTTATGATTTTGTATCGTAGAAATGAATTATGAAAAGGAGCAGGAAATGCTAGCTCGTTTGTGGGAAGAAGTTTCTTCTGACGAGGAACCTGACGACTGTGAGGAGGAACTGGCTTCGGAAAATAATGTTATTGAACCGATGGATACGGATAGTGAATCGGAACAAGACTGTGGCGATTTAGAGGAATCAGAAAACGTTGCTCATACAAAAAAAACTTAGTAGGGTACCTACTTTTATAGGAAAAGATAACAACACTAGATGGAGTAAGCACTGCCAGAACAAATCGGTGAGAACAAGAAAAGAAAATATAATAGTTCGCTTGCCAGGAGTTGAAACGTATGCTAGAACTGCTAAATCGGCCTTAGAATGTTGGTCTTTATTTTTCACGGACGACATGTTGCAGCAAATAGTATATAACACAAATCTGTATATGTCCGATGTATCCGAATGTTATACAAGAGAAAGAAGAGCCAAACCAACTGATCTATGTGAAATCAAGGCTTTCTTTGGATTATTGTACTTAGCAGGAACTTTGAAAAGTAGCCGTTTGAATACCAAAGAATTATGGGAGAGAAATGGATGTGGAGTAGAGCGCTTTTAGTTGACTATGTCTCGCGATCGCTTTCATTTGTTGCTCAAATGTTTACGTTTTGATAATCTGGATACACGAGACGAGAGAACAAAGTTGGATAAGTTGGCGCCAATCCGAGATTTATTCGATTCCTTTGTCCACAAGTGTAAAACAGCATATACTATTGGAGCAAATGCTACCATTGACGAAAAGCTAGAAGCTTTTAGAGGAAGGTGCTCCTTTAAAAAATAAATCCCCAGTAAACCCAACACATACGGAATTAAAATTTTTGCACTGGTTGACTCTGCAACATTCTATGCTTCAAATCTTGAAGTATATGTTGGGCAGCAGCCTCCTGGTCCACATAAATGCGATAACGACCCCTTGCAGTATCGTGCTAAGACTGACAGAACCCATTTCGGGAACCAACAGAAATTTAACTTGCGACAATTGGTTCACAAGCTTCAAATTGATCAATACGCTTTTTGATAATCACAAATTAACGTATGTAGGAACTGTAAAAAAGAATAAAAGAGAGTTGCCACTAGAATTTGTGAATACAAGAGCTCGACCTGTCTATTCATCTATATTTGGATATCAAGAAAACGTGACAATTATGTCTTACATTCCGAAAAAATATAGAAATGTAATTCTATCATCGAGCTTACATCACGATGATGTCATTGATGCATCCACAAAAGAGAAGTGTAAGCCCGAAATTATATCTTTTTTTAATCAAACCAAGGAAGGCGTCGACACTCTCGACAAACTGAGTGCTACGTATAATGTGGCCAGAAATACCAGAAGATGGCCAATGGTAATTTTTTATGCCATGATGAATATGGCAGGTGTTAATATCTAATATTACAAGAAGACTATTTCTAAGAGATCTAGCATTATCTTTGACAAAAGAATATGTGGAACGCCGTAGCATGGAAACTAATCTACCACGAAATGTAAGGGAGCGAAGACAAACAGTAGCAGGCACTTCAGCAATACAAGAGGATGAAGAAATACGACCAGGTTCTCGAAAACGATGTTTTTTTTCTGTGTCAAAAATTCAAAAACAAGATTTTTTTGCAAAAAATGCAAAAAATTTGTTTGCTTGGGCCACCTGCAGCTTGGTGTCGTCCTTGCTCCGAGGTCGTTGAAAATATTTAAGAATTCTCATTTTATGTATCTTTTAGTAATTAACAATGAAATAGTTCAATTTTGTTAATATTTATACCACTACAATAGATTTTTATTTTTTAATACCTGAAATTTATATTTTTAATTTAGGTTATGTTTGAAATTTAAATTTTATTTTTTTTATTAATTTTCTAATAAACAAAGGCGTTTCTTACAATACCACGGCATTTTTTTTTATTTAAAATTACAACAACTATTTTTATTTGCTAAAGTCTCTGAGACCCAGCGCCCGGCCTCATGTCAAGATATAGGGCGCCCGGCCTGGAAGGTTAAGAGAAGTTACAGATAGATTTCAAGGTGCCTTTTAGAGGTCAACATTTTAGAAATACTTATATTTTCTTGAAAACTATAAGAGATAGGTGTACATATGTTCCAATAAAATATGTTCAATCCAAAAAATTACTAATATATAGGGTGTTCTATTTAAAATAACAAATTTGGTGCTACTTCCGGTGGAACCTCAAGCGATATAAAGCTAGAAATATTTCACATGAGGAGAACTGATTCAACCGTATGACAAGGATTTTTTTCAAATTTTTAATTACAGGGCAACCCCATACACTTTTAACGAACGGTTTAGCATAGACACCCCGTATTTAGAAGAAAATTTCACTGTGTGTTTTGTATGTTATATTTATTTTATGTATTGGCCTACCATTTGCAAGGAAGTTATGCTTACGATTTGCTATGCATATTTAATAGCCTATAATAACAATAATTTATTTCCCAACAGCAATTAAAATCTATTTACAACTAAAATATCATTCATCTACTTTCCGATTTTACAGAACAAATCTCGTAACTCAGATACTATTAATTTACCAATATTAGTATAAACATCTACTCAAAATACTTATTAAAAATTTCTTATGATGAAATTTTACGTACCATAAAAATATAAAATCAGAAGAATTACGCAGCTCATATAATAATTAACAAGTATTTTGTGTTTCTGTCAAATTTCACAATCTGCACTTACGAGGTTTCGGATGTAGTTGATCGATATATACAAATGTTTAAACTTGGTGTAACACAAAATTAAAAAAAAAATTATTTGCTTTTATTGGTCAACATCAGATTTTAGTTCAATAAATAAAGTTATAAATAAATTAATCATTCTCAAATAAAAATTATGTAACCTTTAAAAACGTTATTAAAAACAAGCGTGCAATTTGATTTTCGCATATTTTTCTGTACTATTTACTTCTGTTGGACAACATCAGATTTTTTTCAATAAATAAAGTTATAAATACATTAATCATATATAAATAAAAATTTGGTAGACTCTTAAAAACTTTATTAAAAACAAGCGTGCAATGTGATCTTCATAAACATACGACGCTACAACCGTGAACTTTGAAGTGATGTTATAAAAAAATGCACACACACAGATAACGAACTTTTAAAATGTTTATGAATTTTAAAATTCCCCACATGTTTACGTTAAAAAAAGCCTTGCATATATTGGAAAAAAATACACAAGAGATAAAATATTATTATAAAGTTAACAGTTAGTCGGGCAGTCTGACTCAGACTAAGAAAAAAATACACGATCAAGAAATCAAGCGTATTAGGTTAATTGTTAGACTACAAGATAAACAAGAAATCAAGCTTAACCATTAAATTTAAAGTACAAGTCAGACTAAGAGAAAAAAACAGAGCAACCTTTACAAACAAGTTTACAGTTAAACTTTAACATGGAGAGAAAGACAGAAAGAGAAAGAAACAAGAAACTAAGCTTAACTATTTAATAAAGCACAAAGTTTGATCCCAAATATCTACATTTTTTTTTAGAAAAGGTATCAAACTTTCAGAGGTTGAGAGAAAAGCATAAAGCTTTATCTCAAAAATCTACTTTTTTTAGTAAAGATATCAAACTTTCAGAGATTTAGAGGAAAGCACAAAGCTTGATCTCAAATGTATACATTTTTTTAAGTAAAGATTTCAAACTTGTATAGCTTTAGAAGAAAGCATAAAGCTTTATCTCAAAAATCTACTTTTTTTAGTAGAGATATCAAACTTTCAGAGATTTAGAGGAAAGCACAAAGCTTAATCTCAAATAAGATAAATTCAAATTCAATACTATTTGAATTCGAGAAAATAAGCTTACGCTTCTTATAGTTTGCACACTTTAAACATAATATATAAAATTACGAAAAAACTATTCGTGAAAATGCAAACAGCGTCTTAATTAATAAGACAATTTAAGACGATAAATATCCATTGAAACAACTACTTCCCGTGCAAATACACCTCCGGATATTGAATTATACAATGAAATATTTAAAATCTTATTTAATTTGATTTGTTACAACGCTCTATTAAAGTATATGTAACGTTTAGGTCAAATTCTCTTCAAACCAACTAACAATACAATTTAAAATGAAAGAAGAGATAGCAACAAGTTAGAAGTGAAAGGACTTAGATTAAAACTAATGTCTTAGGCCATCTATTTGCACGGGAAGTAGTTGTTTCAATGGATATTTATCGTCTTAAATTGTCTTATTAATTAAGACACTGTTTGCATTTTCACGAATAGTTTTTTCGTAATTTTATATATTAGGTTAATCTCAAATGTCTACATTTTTTTAGCAAGGATATCAAACTTTAAGAAATTTAGAGGAAAGCACAAAGCTTGATTCCAAATAACTACGTTTGTTTTCAATAAGGATATCAAACTTTTAAAGGTTTAGAGAAAAACGCAATGGTTGCTTAACATAAAACTACAAATTTACAGACAAGGCTTTTCATCCACTACCCAAAAATCTCTCAAGCTTTAATCTTCTTATTCCTATCCTCCACATACGCATCCCACTGAGCTTTATAGAAATTCCCAGCGAAAGCATCACCCAAATTGTGCTTCTCGGCGAACTTGGAAATGCTAAAATTCAGCCTGTGCTCTCTTGAAAATGCCGCCGTTTTCGGTTCCTCCTCCACGTTCAATTTCTTAGGTTGTTTAAAAAGCAAGAACACGTATCTGTGGAGGCCTGTGTCTTTCGGCGGGCCAGAGCTCATGAAAGCAGTGATTGTTTCTCCTGAAGATAAATCGGAGCCGTGGATGTTGGCCACTAACCAATGGTTGACTTCTCTGAATTTTGGTTCTTTTCGGCTCGGAGCGTCCGGGTCGACCATTGCTAGGGTGTAGTAGGTGTCCTTTTCTGGTTCCCAGGTGACTTTAGGCTGTTCTTTGACTTGTGTTGGGGTTAACTCGTTTCCGAATTTGACTTCGAGGTCGTTGAATTTGACCGAAAGAGGTTTTTTAGGGAGGGTTTTGATTACATCAGGGATTACTCCTTCAGCTTCCATTGCCTGAAACATTTAATAACAGTACGTATATTTAATTTGATTAGGCTTCAAAATTATATTTATTGTACTGCAACAATTGTTTCACCACACTGTGGCTTCATCAGGTAGATGAACCATTCATCTACCTGATGAAGCCATAGTGTGGTGAAACAATTGTTGTAGTACAATAAATATCATTTTGAAACCTAAAGAAATTAAGTGTTTTATTAAAGTGATATTATGAAGTTTCAACAACTAACAGCCTCAACTATACAGTACAGTACGTATATTTTTAAACTTTACTCTAAATCAGTGGCGTGGATAGCTTTTTGCGATAGGGGGGGAAGGGGGGGGGGAGGGCGGCGGTGATTTGACATAGTATTTAGTTTTATAAATGTACTTTTATAAAGTCATACTAATACAAGTACAAAAATTGATTATATTTTTGCGCATCAAGCAGAGGGGCGCCATCGCAGCCAAAGATCCAAAATTTCGCTTCGCTCGCGCGCCCCGGCAAATCCAAATTTTCAGGATTTTCTAAACTCGAAATTTTACTTCATGCTTAATCTGGGAGTGGAATGTCAATTATTCGTGTTTGAATTGACATTTATTTCCTAAGATTATAAGCAAACTTACAGCACCTTTTGTCAAGAATATACTATTTGATATTACTACAACACTGTATTATATTTTATTTCTAAGCGCCAAGTATGTCAAAAATATACTTCCAGAACTCTTTTTTAGAGCATATTTCATGTGCCTAATCAAAATTTGTTTATCTTTAATTGTTTTCGAGTTATACGTCAAAGCTCAAAATTTAGCTATTTTGAAATATTGAAATAATAACTTCCTTATTTAATAAGATATTGACACGCGGTAAAGACATTCACAAGACAATTTTTAAAGTAGAATACGCTGACTGTATCAGATTTTTATTTACGTTTAAACTGTATGAGATATGACATTAATGCCCGGTATTATAAACGATTAATAAATCATAAATAAGACACTTAAACTTTGTTTGTATAACTGAGGTTTTTTTATTGTGACTATAGTTTCGACAACTTTAACTTGTCATTATCAGACTACAAGTAATTTAAAAATAACAATTTAGCAGGTATATATACAGAAATTACAGTTACAAAATGGCTTTAAAAATGGGGGTGTATATTAGGTCAAGCTGGTCGTTTATTACGGGAATTTCCGGATTAGCGCGCGCTCTGTGTATTTCCAGAGACTCCAGGATGTCCATCTTATGACCCTTTTCGGCGAAATGGATTACTGAGAGTGCATCCTCGTCAAACGTATGATTGTTTTCAATCATATGTCTCGCGAATGACGACTTATCGATCAAGTTAAGCCGAAAAGAGCGAAGATGTTCCTTAAGTCTGATGTTAAAATTACGACCAGATTGGCCAATATACACTCCTTTACAATCACTACAAGTCAGTTTATATATCCCTGATTTATGAGTATTAGGTATTTTTGTTTTCGGATTAAAAATGCTGTATCTATTTTTTGTGAGCGGTTTGAAGGCTATTAAAATGTTGTGTTTCGATAAAATATTTTTGATTTTTAATGAAGTACCACCAAAGTATGTAAGGGATCTGTATATTTGCACTTTTTTAGAAATGTCTTTGCCTGCATATATATACTTATTTACTTTTTTTAATCTATATTTATTAATTAATGAATCTATTAATGATGAAGTATATCCGTTTGAGACTGCAATGTTTTTAATTGTATCTATTTCTTTGTTAAATGATGTTTCTGATAGTGGTATGTTGAAAGCTCGGTATATCATTGAATTGAAAGCGGATAATTTATGTGCTTGTGGGTGATTAGAGGAATTAGGGATTACGCGGTCAGTAAATGTAGGTTTTCTGTAAATTTCAAATGTTAGTGATTGGTTGGATTTAGTTATTGAGAGGTCTAAATATTTAATATTGTTGTTAATTTCTGTCTCTCATGTTCGGGTGTACTGTGCTAATAAATTCTAGAAATTGGGATAGTTGCCTATCTGAACCTACGAAGGAAGCTAAAATATCATCGACGTATCTATACCACATTTTTATGTGTTTTTTGCCTAACGGCGACTCTAATATAATATTAGTTAAATTACACATGAAAATTTCGGCAAGCATTGGACTCATAGGCGAGCCCATTGCAAGACCTTCTGTCTGTTTGTAGATTTTATTTTCAAATGAAAAATAATTATTGTTCAAAATAGTTTCAAGTGTATTTAAAAATTCGGTTTTTACTGAAATGTTTACATTTAGTTTGTCAAAAGATGTTTTAATTAGATCTATGCAATCGTTTGCTGGGATTTTCGCGAACATGTTAGATACGTCGAATGATACTAACTTATGGTTTGGAGGAAATTGATAGGATGTTAGCTTGTTGCTTAATTCTTTGTAATTTTTTATTGCTCTGTGGTCTCTAAAATCAGTTATTTCTCTAAATCGGGTGTTTGGGTGGCTTGCTATTTTATGGCCCGGGGAATTTATAAAAGATACGACCCTTTTCGGCGAAAACAGGTCTTATAGGGGAGTTTTCTTTGTGGATTTTTAATAATCCATATAATCTGGGGCATATGGGGTTCATAGGGAAAAGCCAAGAAATTAAATAAAAAATTAAATTACTTGTAGTCTGATAATGACAAGTTAAAGTTGTCGAAACTATAGTCACAATAAAAAAAACCTCAGTTATACAAACAAAGTTTAAGTGTCTTATTTATGTTAATAATGATATATAACGAAGTAGAAGCCTCAACAGTTAACAGTTCGGTTAATAAATCATTAGATAACTATTTGTTTCACCTTTTTTAGCAAACATTTTTTTAAACCATCTTAAAAATAAGGCTAAGAAAACAATCCCTAACTTTCCGAGGGTTTGGTATAGATACGTAGATGATATTATTGCAATAGTTAAAGCAGACACAGATATGAAAGACATAACATTAAATTTAAATAAACTTTTCCCTAGTATTAACTTTACTCATGAAATAGAAGAAAACAATCAAATCCCCTTTTTAGATTTACTTTTGATAAATAACAATAATACAAAAATAGAATTCAACATTTACAGAAAAACACACACACATTTAATTACATCCACTCATCTTCGTCTTCTCCTTTTAAACACAAATTAGCAGCTTTTAACAGCATGATTTTTAGAGCAATAAACATACCATTATCCAAAGAAAATAGGGAAAAGGAATTTAGTTTAATCAAGAACATAGGCATTTCATTAAATTACAGCATTGACACAATCAATAGATTATTTAACAAACACATTAGGAATCATAAAATTATTTCAAATACCACACTAACCAACTCGAAGGAAGCCGCCCCAAAAAAGTATGCTAGATTCGTGTACCACCCAGCAACTTGTATGAAAATTGGTGGTTTATTGAATAAATTCAACCTTTCTCCTGCATTTTATATCAACACAAAATTAAAATAAAATAAAACACGTTAGTAATCCTTTTTTCTTCACTGGTTTAAAAAAAAAAGGATTACTAACGTGTTTTATTTTATTAAAATCATCTTCACGTAACTCACAACGAAACATTTTATTTTAACAAAATTAAAATGTTTACTTGGCAACACATTTACTAAAACAAACCACCTAGAAAATTCCGGAATTTACTCAATAAATTGCAACAATTGCAATAAAATATACGTAGGTCAAACACAACGTAACATATTAAAAAGATTTAAAGAACACCAATATTATTTTAAAATTTAAAACCCGGACAAATCAGCAGTTGCACACCATTCAATTGAAACAGGACACACATTCTCGGTAAACAATATTAAACTTTTAAAGCAATCAAGTCATCGTACATTAAATATGCTTGAATCCATTGAAATGTATAAAAATAAAAATGTTTTGCTGAATTTCGATCTTAGCCCCTTAGTTAATCCATTATTAGATTTGTTACCCAAAAATAATCCCGCAGTGAATGTAATCCTACCACCGACCACCTTCCCGATGCATAAGCCGCCCGCGCCGTCCCACCCCGCAGATAATGTAATGCAGTGGTTCTCAACCGCCGTTCCGCGGAACACTGGTGTTCCGCGAAGCTGTCCCAGGTGTTCCGCGAAAATTTTGAATATAATATAATAAGAAACAGTAAATTTTTTTATTACTATAAAATAAATACTACATAGTTTTGTTAATTAGTGTAAATATGAACATGTTAATTCCCTAGAGGTGAACCGAACCGTCTTGAAACGGTACATTCGGTATATGTCGGCAATCGGCCGAACGCATCGTGCTGTGCCCTTGAATCAATCTCAGCTGAATTAAAAATTTGTAACGAGAGCGTGCCATGCGTGTAATTCCCAGCGCGCTTCGGTTGAGGGGAATACACTAACTCCGCCCGTAATAGAGCGAGTGGTGGGGAACGAAAACCAGGGGAATCGGTGGATTTCGAACCGAGCGGGCTAGCATATTGCCTCTTAACAGTGTAAGTATCGAACGACGCAGTTACGTCGTTTGGAGTTACTCCGGGGAATACCACTAAATTTCTAGTGTACTCGATAACGCAGGGCGCGCTACGTAGTATTGATTTCGTGCTGTTTCTCTTTCTTCGTACGTAAATAACAAAAGCGCAATTTCGATCTGCGGTTCAGCCATAATTTTATATAAATATCTAGTTTTCGTGAGTGTGTTTTTTATTGTATATATATATTTTATATTGTTGGAAATTGGTAAGATGAAATGCAAGTTGTGTAGTTTTAACAGTATTCTTATCTTTTTTAGTTGCTTATTTTAGCAGTTAATCAAGACTTTTAAATCTGAAATATGGACAAATTTTTGAAAAGAAAGACTGAAAGTGAAGTTAATGTTGGGGCGAGTACAAGCAGGTCTTCTTCAATTGAAGGAGATATGCAAGGCAACAAAAATGCCGAAAATAAACGTAAAAAGATATCCGAATCAGTTCGGCATTATTCGGAAGAATATCTGAAGTTTGGTTTTACATGGAGCGGTAGTCAAGATGTTCCTATTCCGAGATGTATTGTATGTGGTGAAAAATTGGCTAACAGTGCAATGGTCCCAGCTAAGTTACAGCGACACCTTTCAACAAAACATTCTTGTCTAACTTCGAAAGGTAAAGATTATTTCGAAAGATTGCTGAAAAATCAAGAAGTGCAAGCAACATGCTTTCGAAAGAGCGTTACAATTTCGGATAAAGCGCAAATCGCTCCTTATAAAGTGGCAGAACTAATTGCATTGAAGCAAAAGCCACATGATATCGCAGAATCGCTAATTTTGCCCGCATGTTTAGAAATTGTTAAGATTATGTTTGGCAATGAAGCGCAGCGAGACGTCCTAAAAATTCCCGTTTCGGACGATACGATAAAAAGAAGAATTATAGATATGTCAGGTTTTATAGAGAACGCAGTGACGGCGAAATTAAGTACAAAAAATTTTGCGCTGCAAATTGACGAATCCACTGACATAAGTGGCAAAGCCCAATTAATCGGATTTATTCGCTTTGTTGACGACACTGAAATAATAAATCAGTTTTTATTCTGCAAGGAACTTATTGGTCACGCAACTGGAGAAGACGTATTTAATTCAGTATCATCTTATTTGGAAGAATGGAAATTATCCTGGGAAAATTGCGCAGGAATCTGTACTGATGGAGCTCCAGCCATGCGTGGTAGTATTAAGGGATTTTGTAGTCGAGTTAAAGCAATAAATTCAAATATAGTCTCCACTCACTGCTTTCTGCACAGGGAATCTTTGATTTCGAAGAGTCTACCAGCAAACTTAAAGTCTGTTTTGGAACAAGTCGTACATAAGGTGAATTATATTAAATCGAGACCATTAAAAACCCGTATGTTCAAACAACTTTGTAACACCATGGAATCCAAATATGAATGTTTGCTTTTGCACTCTGAAGTGAGGTGGCTCTCAAGAGGAAAAGTGCTAACCCGAGTTCATGAGTTGGGAATTGCTAGTTTTTTTTAGACAAGAGGGTAATGATGTATACGTAAAATATTTGGAAAATGATGCATGGTGTACTAAGCTAGCATATTTAGCCGATATCTTCAGCTACTTAAATTCAGTCAATACATCTCTTCAAGGAAAAAATGAAAATATTCTGACATCCACAGACAAATTGCTAGCTTTCCAGAAAAAGCTTTTGCTTTGGAAAAATCGTATTGCTCAAAATCGCAAATTTGATATGTTTCCGTTATTAGCAACGGAAAATATTGTTAACATTAACGAAATGATTTCAAATGTGGCAGAGCATTTGTCAATATTGCAAGACAAAATAACTCATTACTTTCCATCTCTTAATATTGAAGACTTTGATTGGGCGCGAAATCCATTTGGTGAATTTGATATAATGAACCAAGATTTTTCTATTCAGGAAGCAGATGAGTTTATTAATATATCAACGGATCGAACGTTACAACTAAAATTCAAAGAAGAAGGAGTGGAAAGGTTTTGGATTTCCATCGAGAATGAACATCCATTTATTGCAAAACGAGCGTTGAATATCTTGTTGCTCTTTTCGACGTCCTATCTGTGCGAACTTGGATTTTCAACTCTAACAAATATTAAAAGCAAAAAAAGAGAAAGACTTACCAATTTAGAAGAAGAAATGAGAGTAGCGCTCTCTTACATAAGACCCAACCTTGAGGAAATTTGTAAAGGTCGTCAAGCGCAAATTTCTCATTAAAATAAGTTACCATGTAATATATATTCTTATTTTAATTAAATATTAATCTTCCAATTATTTTGTGTGATTTACATTAGATTTACAAATTTTATGATAACGGTGTTCCGCCAAAATCGAGACCACTTAAAAGTGTTCCGTGATCCCAAAAAGGTTGAGAGCCACTGATGTAATGACACCGACACCCATTTCGAACTTTTAGCCGCTAACAATAGGTTCAAATACTTTTTGGTTTTTCCGATAACCCGTCAACTATATATACCGCGCACATAGTTTTAAGAATTTAGTTTGTTATTGATAATGAGCACCTTGTGTCTCGAAATGTACATCTAACATAAAAATAAAAAGTGAAGTAAGGAATAACAGTCTTTCTATTTGTGATTAATCACTTCACGTAAACTCGAAACAATACAGTTAACTATTTGTGGAGTAAATTTACCTAGTAAACTAATGGGCAAATAAAATTGCGTATTATAAAGCAAACCTACCAAATAAATAGCAATTCTAGAAATAAATAATTGAATTAGTAGATTACAGACCGAAATTATACATTTTCATTGTGGCCATAGCTAGAACCACCAATTTGTTAAATTGAATTGTCAATATTTCAAGTTAAATTGTCAATCAAATTGGAAATTTAGTATAATTCCTTATAATTATGGAGAATAACCGTGGAATAGGACAGAATTTCACAGAACAAGAAAAATAAAGCTTATTAGAAATTCTAAAAGACTTAAACGAGTGTTTTCCACTCCCAGGCTAAGCATGAAGTAAAATTTCGAGTTTAGAAAAGCCTGAAAATTTGGTTTGGTCGCGTAGCGCGAAGCGCGGAGCGGCCAAACCAAATTTTCAGGCTTTTCAAAACTCGAAATTTTACTTCATGCGCCACGCGTACAAGACACTGATTTCAAGTGAAGTTTATTTGTTCACAATATTTCAGTGCTTTCAGTGTTAAATACGCGTGACGCATGAAGTAAAATTTCGAGTTTAGAAAAGCCTGAAAATTTGGTTTGGTCGCTCCGCGCTTCGCGCTACGCGACCAAACCAAATTTTCAGGCTTTTCTAAACTCGAAATTTTACTTCATGCTTAGTCTGGGAGTGGAAAACACTCGTTTAAAACTTTAAATGGAACTAATTTTAAAAAAGCGTATGCTTAAGTATAAAAATCCCTGGTTATGTCTGATTTGAGAAACTCTAGGTCTTCGACTCCTTAGAATGTCTTGTGGTTCGAATTAATCACTGTCAGGGAAGATACTATGAGCGAACTTAAATCTGACACGGATGATATGGTAGACATGATAACCGTAATGAAATTATAAAATACAAATAGTAGAATCTAAAATAATTATAATAATATAATACGCTTTTGGCTTTTAACTGTCAAATTATTTAGAGAATAAAATTTACTTGGTAGAAAAACAAACAAATAATTTACTGGGGAGATTTATAAGCCAAATAAAGTTATTTTGTGTTTATAATACCGAAATCCTTGGAATAAATTAATTTATTCCTAAAGTAAATTTTATTTAAAGTAAAGTATTTATTTACGGATATCTCCTTTGATATTACAAAAAAATTGCAATAATAAGATTATAATTATAAAATTAATACTACGTAAATAGATATAAGTATATAACATAAGAAAACACATGTAATAAAAACGGACCTATACAAAACCGAATAAAATGAACGACAAGTATAGATGATTGCACAATTTAAAATAGCTTCAATACTTACAAAAACCACTCATTGGCGATTTAGAAATTATTTCACCAATATTCCCTCGTTTTAATTGTGACAAAATGTGAGTGTGAACTATCGAATAAATGAAAATATGGATTTAGAGATATTAAATTTGAGTACCGCATAAATCGCGAAAGCGGGCTATTGTAGCCATAATTAGTCTTATGAGTTTTAACTCTAAATATTGGAATTTGCCTGATGGAACGATTTACCACATTATAGTGAAAATTGACATATGATAACAGTGTCGGGCATTTGACTTCATCCGAAAATAGCTTATAAAACAATGACAAATCGGCATAAATTCTGCGATAGCACAGCCTTTCGATATGTACGCATGAATAGATATTATCAACATTAAAGTTTAACCCCATATCAAAACCCAGTTCAAATGCCATTGTTTTTAAGAATTTCCTCTGTATATTTTCAATTTTATTGACAAGGGTTAATTGAGCTGGTGACCAGACGCATGATGCATATTCTAAATGGGAACGAACAAATGCGAAATAAACCAGCTTAAACGATATAGGTGACAAAGAGTCGGACATTCTTTTTATGAATCCTAGCATTTTTAATGCACGGTTACATATACAATTATTATGATTGGCAAAAATTAGCTTGGCATCAAGAGTTACACCCAAATCTTTGATTTCTGTTATTTTTTCTAAGATACTATTACTTATACTATAATGGCGATGAATAGTATTTAATTTTCTAGAAAAAGTCATTGAATTGCATTTCTTAATATTAGAAAATAGATGGTTATCACAAGACCATTTGAAAATAGAGTTTACATCGTCTTGAAGTAAAATACAACCTTCGGCAGTTACAATTTCCTTAAAAATCTTTAAATCGTCAGCAAATAACAGAAATGAAGAGTTTTTAATTACTTGAGATATGTCGTTTATGAATAATAAGAACAGCAACGGTCCACAGTGCGAGCCCTGGGGTACACCTGAAGGCATAGAAATGGTATTAGATAAAAAGTTCTTGATTTTAACACACTGCGTACGGTTAGTTAGGTAACTAGTAATCCATTTTATGACAGCAGCATGAAATCCCAGCGCAGATAACGTCGCAATTAAAAAATCATGATTAACACGTTCGAAAGCCTTTGCAAAATCTGTGTAAATAACATCGACTGAGTGTTTATTTTCAAAGGCCTTAATAATCGAGGAAGTAAACGTTAGAAGGTTAGTAGTAGTAGATCTTCCTGGCTGAAATCCATGCTGCTCGTCAAGTATTACTAGTTTTACACATCCAATTCAACTGAACGGATACCAATTTATCGAAAAGTTTAGGTATTACTGATTGGATAGATATGCCACGATAATTATTTACATCATCTCTTTTCCCGGATTTGAAAAGTGGCGTGATATAACTCCTCTTCCAAAAATCAGGAAAATATCCTAATTTTATGGACGTATCAAATAAAATAGAAATAGGAGGAGTTATAGAAAATATGCAATTTTTTAAAAAACTAGATGGTATACCGTCAGGACTTATGCTGTTACTGGATTTTAAATTATTTATTGCGTTGAATATTTCGGACTTTGACAGTTTAATAGGCAAATGAAGTACTGTAGAATTACTAGTAAAGCAGGGTGTATGTGCAGGTTTGTCACTACTATAAACTGTATTTAGGGAATAAAACGTTTTATAATACCGGGCATAAGTTGTATTATTTTAAATACAAATCATTGTTGGCCATAAAGTCATGGAGACGATGATTTGTCGCTCGCATTTTTTGTAAGCTATCCAAAACTATATCAGTTGTCATTTTTTAAACTAATATATCAAGAAAGCCATGATGAAAAATAAATTAATTGTACAATAACAATATGAAACTTAAACTATCTTCATTATCTTATTATATTTATTTAACTTATATTATTAAATAGTAATTATAAATATTTTTCGAATTTAGCGCCATTTATATTCATACACATTAATTGCATTTTATAAACAAATGTCGGAATGATTTTTTCTAATAATTAAGTAAATATTATTTTTAAGTTCCTCGATATCTCTCTTTTTTATAAAACTCCTGTGAAAAAAATAAAAATTGACTCGTGAGTGCTAAGCCAACTATTCTGAAATTTTAAAATTAAATAACTTCCAACTTTATTAACATTATTGTTACCAGCTATAACATCTTGGTGATGTTAAATTATCTAGAAGATTCTCAAAATCAATTTAAAATCAATTTAAATATTTATTGTAGTTATTATATTGTATTTAGGTATACAGAAAGTTTTATGTAACGCCGAACATTTTCATTCAATACAATTTGACACCTTTAATTTTAAAGTTATGTATAAATTGGGTTGCCTATATGACCATTACAAATTGTAGGAAATCAATCGCAATTAATGCCTCAACTTGTACATACAGGGAGTTTTTCTTTCAAGTATACATGTCGTAATTACAGCGTATATGCCGTAAATCTTTAGATAATCGTTGTTTTTTTAAAAGAGTTTAATTTTAAACTTAAAATGAGTGTGTTCCACTCCCAGACTAAGCATGAAGTAAAATTTAGAGTTTAGAAAAGCCTGAAAATTTGGTTTGGACGCGTAGCGCGAAGCGCGGAGCGCGAAGCGCGGAGCGGCCAAACCCAATTTTCAGGCTTCTCTAAACTCGAAATTTTACTTCATGCGCCACCGGTACAAAACACTGACGTATTACGAAGTTTAAAACGCACCGCTAAACCTTACATTGAGTCAGTGTTTTGTACGGGTGGCGCATGAAGTAAAATTTCGAGTTTAGAAAAGCCTGAAAATTTGGTTTGGCCGCTCCGCGCTTCGCTCTACGCGACCAAACCAAATTTTCAGGCTTTTCTAAACTCGAAATTTTACTTCATGCTTAGCCTGGGAGTGGAAAACACTCGATTAAAGCTTCAAATTAAATTCTTTTAACAAACCGAGCGTTGGCAATTATTGTACAACGTATGCTTATGTATACCTAAAAGAAAACTTCTCGTTATGAAAATGTTCGGTGTTACATAAAACTCTCTGTATAACGTGTTTAGTAATATTTTGTTTATTTTGAATGTCTTTGTTTTAATGAACTGAAAGTAATAAGGTAATAAAAACAGTTGAAGTTGTATATTGTTGTTTACTGCTCGTTTATTTTTATCATGGCTTTCTGTGAATTCCCAAACCTACAAAATAGCTAAATGGTTAGTCACTCAATTTCAAGGTTTAAAACTAGAAAATAATATGACCGTTAAAAATTATGTAGAACTTGCCGATAGATTGAAAAACATAGACATTTTAGATAACGAAAGATTAATTTCTTTTGATGTTGAATCCCTTTTCCCTAGCATTCCTATCAAACATACATTATTAATTCTTAGGGAAATATTAGTTAAAAATGAAATTCCAGCTGAAAATATTCAAGTATATCTTCAACTTACAGAACTTGTGATGGACTGTAATGTGTTTGAGTTTAATCACAAGTTCTATAAACAGACCTTTGGCACTGCCATGGGAAACCCACTATCACCGTTTTTAGCTAATATTTTTTTAAATCATTTTGAAAATAATGCTAAAAATACATTAGCGCAGTTTCCAAACATTTGGTTTCGCTAAGTTGATGATGTTTTTGCCATTATTAGAAGTAATTTTAATATGGATTCCTTTATCACATCCCTCAATAATTTCCACACTAGCATTAAGTTTACACATGAAATAGAACAGAATAAATCCTTACCATTTTTAGATCTTCTCATTACTAGAAATAATAATAAATTAGATTTCCAAATATTTAGAAAACCTACACACACCTTTAATTACCTCCATGCCGATTCCTATGCCCCAATGAAATATAAACTAGCATCATTTAATTACCTCATCCACAGAGCCCTCAGCCAGAGCTGGGCAGGATTCGAATCATTCAGGATTCGAATCCTTTTAGAGGATTCAAAAGAGGCATTCGAATACTTTAGTTCAACTGGAATTGTGATCCGGATTCGTTACATATTTTTAAGAGGATTCGTATTCGAATCCAAATGTGGTTGATTCGAATCCTTATAAAAGGATTCGAATATTTATAAAAGGATTCGAATACTTACAAAAGGATTTGAATCGTCAAAAATAATTCGAATTAATTGTGAGGATTAACATGAAAAATGTCTTTTGTGTGTTTTTAAATTTTAAATTAAATCACTGTTTTATACGCGTGGCGCATGAAGTAAAATTTCGAGTTTATAAAAGCCCAGAAAATTTGTTTTTTCACGGGGCTTTTCTAAACTCGAAATTTTACTTCATGCTTAGTCTGGGAGTGGAAAACACTCGTTTAAAGCTTCGAATTGAACTTAAAAAAAACAAGGAATATCTAATGATTTGCAGAAAATAGGTTGTTTTACGGAAAACACTATTTCTACCAGCAGAAATAACTAGCACTATTACCAGCCAGAACTTCTAGCTCAGATGGTTGTAGCTTCAGATACCAGCAGACGAGGCCTGTACTAGTACTACTACTATTAGCCGAAAGAACCACTACTACAAACTGTAACGTTTACTTTTTTCAGTTAAAAACGATTTGTCCACTAGCAGAAAGAACTCCCGCTATTAGCAGACAGAGCTTCTAGTTCCGTAGACTGAGCCTGTACTACTACTACTACTAGTAGCAGAAAAAACTAGTGGTAGTAGCATAAAAAACTACTATTAAGCTGAAAAAACGACCAAGGCCGCAGCCAGAAATATATAGACTCGCTTCGCTGGCGCGCCTCAGCAAATCCAAAATTTCAGGATGTTCTAAACTCGAAATTTTACTTCATGCTTAATCTGGGAGTGGAAGACACTCGTAAGAATTATTCTAAGAGTGAATAAAACAAATTGTGCTAGATTTAAAAAAAAAATACCATCTGAATCAGATGGTATTTTTTAACATACATCATGGTTAGATGTAGATATACCTATATAATATAAATAGGGTGACCAGAAAAAAAATATTTTTCGCTCTTTTTTGAGTATAAGTGAAAGTGATCCCAATGAAGTTCTGACACAAAATTACAGGCCAATCGAATAAAATTTAGAGGTCGCTCAAGTCGAAAGTATGAATTAAAATCTGAAAATCGGTTTTTTCTTTAAATAAAAATCCGTGGAATCCGTGGAACCAAGAAATACGTTGCAGTAACGTAATATTTCATTAAAGTACATGATATTCTATTATTATTGATAATCATAATCTATTTATTGTCGATATTAGACATTAGGTGCATCATTTTAGGCGGGAATTTTAGTCTCGAGTTTCACACTTCCGCAAAACTTGGTGTATATTTTCGGATGACCGGTACCCTATTCACTCTTTTTGGTCTTAAATATTCCCTTATACATTAAACTAAAAGTTAAGGTCCTTTGCGCAATTTGATTTCGCCTTATTTATGATGTACATCGAAATTTCACTAAGGTGCTCGGAGACGCGATTTCAGGATTTTTGTATTTATTGATTGAAATTAGTTTTTTACGCCTAATTATATATTTGATCACCTAAATACATTGTGTACAACGATCTATAACTATTTAAATCAAGTTACGGTTAAATTGCGGTTTGTCAGAGTTTTTTCAAAGATTCATTTCGACTAGGCAGTACTGTTTGAACGATGCAGATGGCGCATCGTGCCATCTGCATCGTTCAGCGCCATCTGCATCGTTCAAACAGTACTACCAAAACAACACAATGTCGAAAGTCGAATAACCTCTATTTCAGTCTGTAGTCTGACGTCGCTGTCAAAACATGCCACCTCAACCCGTCAATAAACATTAGTTGGTGGAACACCGTTCTATTAGTTGGCAGGCCAACATCTCCGATCCGATCAATGTCCGCGCAGCAAATTGCCATCGATACCTTTTCTGAAACCTTAGATGAGGTTTTCGAGATTACACCTAAAAATGTGTTAGATCTCATACAAGATGAAGATGCAAAGCGACTTTATATCGCTCAACATCAGCCATGTAAATTGCGCCCACGTTCCAGCAGTTCTGATATTAGAGGTTAGTGCACTATAACTATTTAATATTAGTTTTCGCAGTATATTTAAGTGTGGCAATTATTATGCATAAAAATGTTTAATATCACATAGCTTATATTTAAAATATTTTTACAGTCTATTCCTACAAAAGTGATATAGTAAAGTGAAAGTAATTTGATAAATGTTTCTTTCATAACTGTTTTCAATCAATACATATTATTGAAAAAATAAATGTTACAATAGATTATATACATTAAAAAAATTCGGATTTGATAATATATAATCGACTGATTTTGATAAAACATTATTTTCTACAGGTGGCGTTGAACAACCAAAACAACTTCCACAGGAGCAGATTGACGATTCGCCAACGGAAACAGATATGCCCATGGAATGGGAGACTTCGGTATCAGATGATTCCCCCCCAGAACTCCCTAGTCAAACATTCACGCAGTCCTCCGAGGAAGCTTTTGATGAAAATCCGAAAACAACGAGATTGGATATTATATCTAAAGACGTTGCTCAAGCTTTGGACCGAACAGGAACAAGTAATCAAAATGCATTTTACATCTTAGGAGCGACCTTAAAGACTTTAGGATATAACCTGGACGACACCTCTTTGAGCATTGAGACGATTCGTCAAAGAAGAGCTGCGTATCGACAAGAGATTGCATCAGATCTAAAACACAACTTTGCATCAGAAAACGTTCTGACCATTCATTGGGATGGGAAGTTGATGAAGGATTTGCAAAGCAAGGATGTTGTGAACCGTTTGCCAGTTGTAACTGGCGACGACGTTGAGGAACTTCTGGCGGTGCCAAAACTGGCATCGGGGACGGGACAATCACAAGCTGAAGCGGTATTCGAAGTGATTCTAGAAAATAACTTGACAGACTCCATTAAGGCCTTATCATTTGACACGACTGCTACAAATACTGGTATATATTATAATTTTCTTACGTCAGAATCATAATGCATTATTTCAATATTTACTACAAATAACAATACATCGTTTCATATTTTGTGTTAATTTTTAGGACAACGTAATGGTACCTGCCATTTGTTGGAGCAAAAGTTGGATAGAAACTTACTATATCTACCGTGCCGGCACCACATTTACGAGATCGTCTTGAGAAATGTGTTCGAGACTTCTTTACCAACGGTAACCTCAGGACCTGACGTGGCTTTGTTCAAGAGGTTTTCAAAGGCATGGCCTACCTTAGACATGGACCAGTTCGAGACCGGTATTGCTGACGAGACCGTCCGAACAGCTCTGCAGTCATAAAAAAGTGACATTTTTACATTCGCTTTTGAGCAAATACAGGTACAAATACAATCTCATTAACCACCAGTGAAATGAATTTATATTTATTAATTACATGATTTTTTTCATTGTATTGCAAAATAATTGTTGCAGGAATTCAACTTGAGAGACGACTATAAGGAACTTTTGGAACTGGTCATCGTATTCTTGGGTTCCTCTCCGAAGAGCGACTACAAATTTCGTTTACCTGGACCTGTGCACCACGCTAGGTGGATGGCTAAAGCCATCTATTCATTGAAGATGTACTTTTTCCGGAAACAATTCAAAAACTGAAGAAGAAAGAAGAAAACGGATTACGCGACATAAATCTATTTACCGTTAATGTGTATATTAAAGTGTGGTTCACCGCTTCGCAAACGTAAGCTAGCCCAAACAACGATTTGACATTTTTACATGACTTAATTGATTATAAAAACGAAAACGAAATTGTGGCTGCGGCCGCGCTTAACAAATTCATTAACCATTTATGGTACTTGTCAGACGAAGTGATCGGGTTATCATTGTTTGATGAAAATGTTTCTACGGATGAAAAGAAAAAAATTGTCTACGCCATGAACAACAATGCGGCCTGCGAACTTCAGTCAAAACGCGTGAAAATTAATGCCAATAGTGCCGAAGAGCTAGAGTTGTGGAGAAAACGAGATATTTCTGACTTCGTTTCAAACCAAACCGACCAATTGTTCTCGCGTTTTGCAATTGACAGAGATTTTCTTAACGTTAATCCGAGCTTATGGGAATCTATCGAAAGCTACAAACAGAGTAGACAATATTTGTCCAATCTACGAGTGGTTAACGACACTGCTGAGCGAGCCGTAGCTTTGGTTAAGAAATTTAACACGTTAATTACCAATTCGGAGGAGCAAAAGCAGTACTTATACTAATCTGTGCAAAATCATCAGCGGCGTTTCCCTAATGCGACAAAATCCAGTTTGAAAAATGTCCAAAGTAGTGATTCTTGATATGATTGTAATAATTTTATGTAAGTAGTTTGATTCTGATTAGATTACACCGATTTGGTATTGTCAAGGACTTCCAAAAATTTCCCAGCAATTCCATCTTCCACCATATTTCGAGTTTACTAGAATAATATCTTTGTATATAATGTATTTAAGTGGTAAAATGAATAATTTACGTCACAAACTAATTTCAAAATACATTAATGAATAACCACAAAAATCCTGAAATCGCGTCTCAGAGCACCTTAGTGAAATGTCGATGTACATCATAAATGAAGTGAAAGTAAGTTGCGCAAAGGGCCTTAACTTATAGTTTAATGTATAAGGGAATATTTAAGACCAAAAAGAGCGAATTGGATACCGGTCATCCGAAAATATACACCAAGTTTTGCGGAAGTGTGAAAATCGAGACTAAAATTACCGCCTTAAATGATGCACCCAATGTCTAATGTCGACAATAAATAGATTATGAGTATCAATAATAATAGAATATCAAGTACTTTAATGAAATAATACGTTACTGCAACGTATTTGTTGGTTTCAGAGAGACCGTTGATTTTTATTTAAAGAAAAAACCGGTTTTCAGATTTTAATGTATACTTTTGACTTGAGCGACCTCTAAATTTTATTCGATTGGCCTGTAATTTGGTGTCAGAACTTCTTTGGGATCACTTCAACTTATACTCGAAGAAGAGCGAAAATAAAAAAATATTTTTTTTTCTGATCACGCTAATATATACAGGGTGAGTTTTTTTCGATGTTCTCTATGGGGATCTCGGAAACTATAAGAGATATAAAAACGGCCAAATGGGGAAAGAAGTGTAGTTTTATAGGACGAATGAAATGACACTTTCAAAATATTTGAAAAAGTCAGAGGTAACTAGATATTTTGAATAAAGTAAAATGTGTCAATTTTTTGAAATCAATATATTTCTATTATTATCATAGATAGAAAAAAACTGTAAAGGACAAAGTTGTAGAAAATTTTACACAGATTAATAACAAAAAATAAAAAAAAATGTCGCCCATATTTTGGGAGATATGACACAAACTTATCTTTTTTTAAATGGAAACAATAGTTGGCTATCGCCTCATTGGAAAGGTTATTTTTTTCCCTTTAATCCGACATAACATATGCCATAGTTATTTTTAAAATAAAATAAGTTATAGTCGTTTTAATTTTTCCATACACCAAAAAATAGTTAGCCATGAAAAAGACAAAAGCAAAACAATTACGGTTGTTTATAGCAACGAAATCAATATTTAATTTATTATCTTTCTTTAGATTTGTCAAAAGCAACATAAAGTAAAATAATTCCAAAATTATCAAAATAATAATAGAAGAAAATTTTAAATATTACATAAGATGCTCAAAAAGTCCACCATTATTATTATGGCATAAAGTACATCTTTTTTAATCGAATTTGTGGCTTTTTTGACTTTTCTTCTGTCAATAGAATTAAATGTTTCAAGTACAGCTAGTCTAAGATCCTCCACGGATTGATATGATTGTTGATACACTTTGTTCTTCACATAACCCCACAGAAAAAAGTCTATAATGGATAGGTCGGGTGATCTAGGTGGCCATAGGATTGATCCATTTCTTCCCACCCATGAATTAGGAAAAGCATCATTTAAATAGTTTCGCACAGCCAACTTGCTATGAGGTGGAGCTCCGTCGTGTTGAAACCACTTCAATCTTGCCCGTACTGATAAATTTAAATCATCGAGCATATCTTCAAATGTTTCTTGAAGAAAACGAAGGTAATCATTTCCATTCAATGTGTTATCAAAAATATATGGGCCGAGAATTCTCGATCCGAACACACGACACCATACATTAAATCCAAATTTAATTTGTGGTCTACGTTGTGCAACTTCTCGTGGATTCTCCTGACTCCAAACATGTTCATTGTGCCGGTTAAAAATCCCCCAAAAATAATAAAACGCGTTTCATCTGTCCAAATTATTTTTGTAGGGAACGTATTATCCTCTTGGCACATGTTTTTGTACCACATACAGAAGACCATTCTCTTATTGGTATCACCGTCATGTAAATTTTGTGAAATTGATACCTTATATGGGTGATATTTGTGTTTTTTCAAAACTCGTACTACAGTCCGTTGAGATATGCTTGCTTCTGTTGCAATTTGTCTGGTCGATGTGGATGGATCTATCATCGCCAATGCTAATACGTTTATTTCCAAAACTTCATTAATTTCTTTTTTTTCAAGTTTCGGCTTTGTAAAGGATCCGTACTCACCCAAATTGTGGTAAATTCTTCTGAATGTTGGTAAAGATGGCTGCCGACGATCGATATATTGATTATAATATTGTTCTGCAGCATCCGCAGCGTCTTTATTACACTGAATGTAACAAACAAGCATATCACGCTTTTCTTCGTTGGAAAAATTCATTATCACTTTAAAAAGCTTTCAACACCAAATAAATGCAAAACAAACTTATCGAAACAAACCAAATATGGAAATGAATTAATATGTGTTTAGAATAAACAACTGCAATTGTTTTACTTTTGTCTTTTTCATGGCTAACTATTATTTGGTGTATGGTAAAATTAAAAACGACTGTAACTTACTTTATTTTAAAAATAACTATGGCATATGTTATATCGAATTAAAGGGAAAAAATAGCCCTTTTAATAAAGTCATAGCCAACTATTGTTTCCATTTAAAAAAAGGTAAGTTTGTGTCATATCTTCCAAAATATGGGCGAATTTTTTTTGTGATTTTTTGTTATTAATCTGTGTAAAATTTTCTACAACTTTGTGCCTTACAGTTTTTTTCTATCTATGATAATAGTAGAGATATATTGATTTCAAAAAATTGACACATTTTACTTTATTCAAAATATCTAGTTACCCTTGACTTCTTCAAATATTTTGAAAGTGTCATTTTATTCGTCCTATAAAACTACACTTCTTTCCCCATTTAACCGTTTTTCTATCTCTTATAGTTTCCGAGATCCCCATAGAGAACATCGAAAAAAACTCACCCTGTATATATATATATATATATATATCAGAGCTGGGCAGGATTCAAATCCTTTTAGAGGATTCAAAACAGGTATTCGAATACTTTAGTTTAACTGGATTCGTGATCCGGATTCGTTACACTTTTTTAAAAGGATTCGTATTCGAATCCAAATGCTGGTGATTCTAATCCTTATAAAAGGATTCGAATCCTCATAAAAGGATTCGAATCCTCATTAAAGGATTCGAATAATTATAAAAGGATTCGAATAGTTACAAAAGGAGTCGAATCGTCAAAAATAATTCGAATTAATCGTAAGGATTAACATGAAAAATTTGTTTTGTATGTTTTTAAATTTCTCGTTAAATCACTGTTTTATATGCGTGGCGCATGAAGTAAAATTTCGAGTTTAGAAAAGGCCCGTGAAAATTTGTCTCGGGTCGCTGCGCGACCCTCGACAAATTTTCTACGTGGGGCTTTTCCAAACTCGAAATTTTACTTTATGCTTAGTCCGGGAGTGGACGGCACTCGTTTGTAAGTGATAAAATCAATTAAATTAATGATTTGTGTCAAATTTTACATTTTGATAAATTTTGATGAGTTTTGCCAGATTTAAGATTTTTAATTGTTTTTCGGTAATTTCGCCAAATAAAACATTTTGATGAATATGAATTGACATTCCCAATCAAATTTTTACACTTAACATGTCGATTTATAATATTTTTATGAGATTTTCAACAAATCGATATTTTCTTAAAATTATCATCATTTAGAGATTTTCTTCGATTAATCAAATTTTTATCAGATTTTGCAATATTTCTTCAATTTTTCTTAATTTATCGAATGTTGATAAAATTTTCAATATTTCGAGATTTTTAATTAATTTATGAAAATGTTTATCAGATTTTCAACATATCTTGATTTTTGATATTTTGTCATTTTTATCGATTTATAAACTTTTGATGAAATTTTCGATATTTCGAGATTTTCTCGTCAAATATATAAAATGTTTATATGTAAGATTTTCAATATTTTTATTCAGATCTGTAACGATTTTCAAAAATTATTGAATCATTATTTGAACACACAAATTTGAGATTTTTTTTCTACAAGACATATTTAATCATTTTTGACATTGGATGACATTTTTGATATTTTTTACCTTTTGAGATGTCATTTTTGACAATAGATTATATTCTTGATATTAGACTACGTTTTTTGACATTAGATGACATGTTTCACATTAGATGTTACTTTTGATAAACAATGACATTTTTTACTTTTTTACTATTTCTGATGTTGACATTAAATGACGTATTTGACATTAGATGGCAGTTCTGACATTTTATATTTTTTTACTTTTTTGACATTAGACGACAATTTTGAAATTTGATATTTTTGATATTTCATATTTACTTGTTTTACATTAGATAACAATTTTTATATTATTAGATAACTTTTTTGACATTAATACTGATTATAACAGAAATTTTTGTTCTTGTAAGAACGTTTTTGTCAAACTGTCACGTACTGACATAAAATGATAATTTTGACGTAAATCGATATTATCAACACGCCGAATTTTTTACGTTTTTGATATTTTTTATATTTACGAGATGACATTTTGGTCATTTTGATGGTTTTGGCAATTTTAAATAATTTTGACATATTTTGATAATATTTAAAACTGAAAACAGTTTTAATATATTTTTATATTTTTAACTCTACTTGAAATCAGTGTTATATACGTGTGGCGCATGAAGTAAAATTTCGTGTTTAGAAAAGCCCCTCGAAAATTTACTTCATGCTTAGTCTGGGAGTGGAGACACTCGTTCTTAAATTTTCGAATTATCATAAAATTGTCATAAAGTTGTGTATTTATTTTCAAAAAAATCTTTCTCGGTTTATTGAACAAAAACAAAAGAGCTGAGGTGAAAAGTGTTCAGGTAAAAGTGGTTTATTTTTTCGTTGGCTACAACTTTTGTTTGAAACATTTTTTGATTCAGACGTCGAAAGCCATAATCGGCGACTAAAAAATCTAGTGGAGATCAAGAAATCTCCACTAGATTTTTTAGTTTCTAATTCAAAAAGGAAAGAGCTGACGTGAAAAGTGTTTAGGTAAAAGAGGTTTATTTTCTCGTTGGCTACAACTTTTGTTTCAAATATTTTTTGACTTATACGTCGAAAGCCATAGTGAAATTCGTTTAATAAAAAAACATCTAGACTTTTAGACATTTGATAGTATAATTAATATTGAATTACTGAAATAAGTATTTATTTTTAATATATTCGTAAATATACGGTAAACAATGTAAATATATTTATTTAATTAAAATACAAATACAATAAATTTTATATTATTATTATTATTATTATTATTATTATTATACTGGGTGTCCGTATTCCAACACAATGTATGGGGATCTCGGTTATTTAAAGAGATAGAGAGGCGGTTAAATTGGGGCAAAGTTGCATAATAATAGGGCCCAATAATAACCCAAAAACAAGTTTGAAATATCTTATTTCCTTAGTGAGATATTGTCAAAAAACGTATTTTTTGAAAATTCGTTTTTATTTTTTTACTCAATAACTATTGAATTCAGACATTTACAGCACTTTTTAACGATAAATCTAGTAACATATTTTATTTTAAAATAACTATAACATTTACCTAGCTACCATAGCATACTTTTGTTTTTCTTATGGGCGCCATTTTAGATTTTGATATTTTTTAGAAGAATATTTTTTACTGAATTCAATGATGTAACACTTATAGTTTATTGTACATTTTATATGTAAAATTTTAATCTTTTGGTTTTTTAAAGAGTGCCTTGGAAATTGTTGAGTAACTCACTTATTTGGCAACTCCTAGGACCCATAATTTACTTGCATATCACATCTGAAGACGGGCATCCGACCATACATACTTTAACAGTTGTGACATATTTTAAAGTAACGAGTGTCTTCTACTCCCAGACTAAGCATGAAGTAAAATTTCGAGTTTAGAAAAGCCCCGCGTAGAAAATTTGTCGAGGGTCGCGTAGCGACCCGAGACAAATTTTCACGGGGCTTTTCTAAACTCGAAATTTTACTTTATGCGCCACGCATATAAACCATTGATTTGAAGTGTAGTTCAAAAACACACAAATACATCTTTAATCAGAGTAACACAGAAGTTTAGTCTGTTATCAACGATGTTCAATGTTAATAATAAATAATTAGGTTGTGAATATTATTGTTAAAACTACTGATAACGATATTTATATGTTAATGGTTGTAAAAAAATAATAAAATCAAATTTATTCGTAAACCATTTGTATTCGTGATTCGAAAAAGCAGGATTCGAATCTTTGATTCGAATCATATTAGGTGATTCGGATTCCTGATTCGAATCCTTTTAACGAGGATTCGTCCCAGCTCTGATATATATATATATATATATATATATATATATATATATATATATATATATATATATATTTTTTTTTTTTTAAATAAACTCATACATCAAATTTAAAAGAAAACAAAAATCTACAAAATGAGTTCATAGCTATCTTTGACGTCTATATGATAAAACGATAGTACGCATATCTTGGAAAATATTTGCTTCATGGTAAAACTAAGTACACATTATTAAAAAGCATAAAATAAGTGTACTAATATTGTCAAAATATTTTCTTTATATCGTTATTAATAACCAAGTTTTAAAGTAAAACATAAAACCGCTACCATCAGTTTTTTCGCAGTGTGCTCTGAACGTTCAACCAAAGAGTATATTATATAGAGGGGCAAACACATGTATTTAATTTGGACCCGTTTTCCGTACTGAGACTTCGACTCACTTCTTGAAGAGAGAGGGGATGATCTTTCCGTGTTTGTCGCTCCGAATGTGATTGGTGCACTAATTTCATTCACACATATGCGTTAAGCGGAGATGATTTCATCACAGTACGCTAAAGCAGTAGGAGTTAGGACGACTCGGCGGGCGAAAATGTTCGGAATAAATCCGAGCACGCTTCGCTTGCGGAACGGGTAAAGAAGCACATGTCGAGTGCGCGAAATTTTAAATTTGAACGCTGCGTTCTAAATAATGTGATAAATGCAGCTATAACTACATCAATATAATAGGAAATGTTTTAAAAAATTTAATAAATGCAGCAATAACTACACCATTGACAGAAAAATACGGTCTTAGATTAAAGTTAATAAAATTATTACAAAAATAATACATTAAAATATAAAAATAACGTCATTATTTGTTGTTGTTTATGGCATTTTTAATAAAAAAAAAAACATATTTTCAATAACTGAATTAATAGATAATAACTAAATGAATAGATAATAAATTAAATAATAATAATAGTCAAAATACAAACTTTCTCATAATCCTTCTTTTGTTTGGTCATGAACAGCCGTAATTACAAAAAATTCCCGGATTAAGGGGAACAAGTAATTTATGTTATTTAATTAAATGTTTTCAATTGATGATTTTTTCTCGCATTAAAATAATAATTTTATCAAAATTATTAATTAAAATACAAATCTGTTGTGATTTTCATAAATTTTTATCAAATTTGAACTTCTGTACTTTTGTTCAGTGGCGGCTCGTGGATAATTTTGGTAGTAGAGCCAGTCATATTCATATTAAAATCGGTGATAAAGAGCATGTTGCGATGTGGTATGTCTTTAGAATTTTTTAATTATCTTGCTGGTAGATAATACCACTCTAAGGCAGATGTTTAATTTGTTTCGTATAAAATAAATAAAGTAAAACATATGGAGGACACTGAAAAATATTGTGTACTAATGTTTGACGAAATGAAAATTAAATATGGCTTCGAATAAAATTCAGCACTTGATCTAGTTGAGGGTTATGAAGATTTGGGCATGTATGGAAGAAATCAAAAAATTGCCAACCATACAATGGTTTTCATGGTTCGACGGCTGTTTAAGAATTGGAAGCAGCCAATTTCTTATTATTTGCAGGCTGGAAGTATTAAAGGAGAAACATTGAAATCACTAATTATGGAAAACATACACAAGTGTTTCCAAATTGCACTACAGGTATGTGTAGTTGTGTGTGACCAAGCGCCTTGTAGTAGGCGAGTATATAATTTATTTTGGGTTTCTTCAGAAAAACCTTATTTCGAAGTGAATAATAAAAAGGTATTCGCAATATTCGATACCCCCCATTTAATTAAATCCATGAGAAATAACTTGGTCAGCCGAGACATATTTGTGCAAAATAAACAAATATCATGGAATGATATCCGAATCACATATAATATTAATAAAGCCTGCCAATTAGCTACAGGTTTGACAAAAATAACCGATAGGCATATTCATCCAACAAATTTTATAAAAATGAACATGAGTAGTAGAAGAATGCACACTGCAATGGAGACAGCAATAGCAACAAATACATTAACATCTGCAACTGCAACAAACACGTCATGGTTTTGTTACCGGCGCTTTTCCGTAAGCGTCGTCAACTTGTTCATTCAGCAATATTTCAGCTGCAACATAACCACGGGCGTTATTTTGACATTCGGAACAACGGTCCCTATTCACCTCATTCTATTTTTCAGTACACAATATTGCTTCATTCTCTATTATTTTCCAAATGAGTAAAGTTCGCGCCAAACATTGATATTATTTAAGTTAGATAGGTTGCCTATCTAGGTGGAATCTCGTCAAATAGCGCCCTCGAACATCAGACAGCTCAACTCAGCTCAAAACTCCTCTCGGCCATCCAATGGTAGAACTCTACGGCATCCGCTATTTCCAGATTCAGGGTTGTCCAAAATATATACGGATTTCCCGGTTATCCCCGAGTTCGCCACATCTGCGATGGGACGCCGCTACCTGCGACCGGCCTGATCGCGTGAGCGAAACGTACGTGCGAAGCACAAAAGAATCGGGCATGACGTCAGGGGTTATAAAACCGCCGAATGCAAGGGATAGAAACATCCCCTACGTGGTTCCCGTATGTAGAATACATACGCGAACGTCACAACCCTCATCGGATAACTGAGAAGAAGACGATTCGAACGACACCAAACACGATATGGTTAGTTCGACCCAGAAGGATATAAACCGCGAGCTGTCATGATATTTAATTGTTACTAATTTGCTTTTAGACGAGGTTCCACATAGCAACAAATATGTATAAACAATTACTATACTCCCCGTTATGCTTGGACGAAGTTTCATAAACTTTTATTCAGTATTTTCCTTATTATTATACATTTTCTAAGTCCAGGCATAACACCCCTATTGTTTATATGTTTTTTGGAGTTGGTAGGCGTAATTGTTTATGCATATTGTTGCTAGGTATACCAAACGATGCGCTTTATCATTCCAGATCGTTGGTATTACTTTTAGGCAAATTCGGTCAACCCCTTCGGCTTAATTGAATTAAACGTCTATTAAACCCCGTTCTTAGCTCGAATCAAAATATGTCATATATGCCCGGACGCAGAATCATATCGCGCATATAATGACATATTTTGTATTTCAAAATGTTAATATTTAATATTTATTTTGGACATTTGTCTTTCGGCCAACGAAAGTTGGTGGTCGCCAGAGGGGAAGACGAAAGAGGGTTGACCAAAAACCAAATAAATACCGCCGGCCTCAAGGGCTAAAATGACTTCAAAACAGTGTGTTGACCCGTCAACATCACTACGCTAAATTTCGGTCCGCGTCCGCATCCGTGAAAGTTTTTGCAAGTATTCTTTACGACCCAGTGGTCGTACGTAAGTTATTTTTTTTTATTGTATATCTTGTTCTTGTGTTAATTGTTGTATATAATATTCTTAATATATATTTTTTAATTTAAATTCATTCAAACTCACTAAATTCTTTTCACTCTAACTTCCCAAAAATCATAAGTGTAAGTGTGTTCCCGAAGAACATCAAGAAAGTCGGGTAAGTAAGAAGTTCATTATTTGGTGATATTTTGTGTTGTGCTTTCCCCTGAGTAAACCGAGCGGTTATCAAGGCAGGGACAGACAAATCATAGTATTTTCTTTTAAATTATTCTTAAAGATAATTATTGTTTGTCCCCGGTGGGAACCCTTCGAAGGATTCCCCGCTTTCGAATCAAGCGCAAAAGAGCCAAGTTAACAGTTTGTTCTAAAAATGAACAATTTATTTGATTCGTTAAACAGCTTCAATTTATACAATCGAAATGTATATAGATGTGCTGTCTACGATGACAACAAAATTGTCATAAACACTTTGCAAGAGGGATTTGAGCTGATGAAGAGTATTCAAGTTTTTAATAAAAAAAACAAAGAAATTAAAAATATTTATTGCCACAAAGGTTTCGCTCAAACAATAAGTGGCGTGTTACAGATACATACATATCTTAAAGATTGCTTGCCACGAGAAAAAAAAATCTATGTTGCAACAAAACGGTTACAACAGGATGCGTTGGAAAATACTTTTTCAAGTATTAGATCTAGAGGTGGGCATAATCCAAATCCAACAGCAAAAGCTTTTCGCCAGGCTTTGCAGCACAACATGCATATTCGGCTTTTGGACAGCATGGGCACCGGAAACTGTGAAGAAGATGACGACGAAAAATTGCTTGTTACTGCATCAGAAAATATTCTATCCAGGTGAATACCGATTTTTTAAAGCTTTTATTCTTATTATCCTGAGTTTATGCAATATTTTAATTAAATATTTTATGACTGTAGCAGTGAAATGACTATTTCATCGGCTGGCGAATCCGAAGAATAAATTGAAGAAGAAAAAATGGAATTAAAATCTGCGGAAAACATTGAAGATGAAGCAGAGATGGAGAAAACAATGAATAACATGTCAAAATTAGAAATGAACAATGCAGTTTATTACGCAGGCTATGTACTTTCTAAATGTTTTAAAAAAATTAATTGTAAATCGGCGTAAATTAAAACAAGGGGTTTTACAGAAGAAGAAATTTTAACCAAATTTAGGGATTATGGCTGCACGGAGGGAATTGAACATTTAATAAGACCAAATGAAACATTCACAAATATTTTTATAAAATGCCTCAAAATATTTAATGATTTTTTCAAAACAAATCAATCAATAAGTAAATTTAAAGAAAGTTTGAGAACATTATTAAAAAATAAATTGAGCGATATTGAATGGATTGTAGACAATGACCAGTGTAGGGACCACAAATTGTATATTTTGTAAATAATAATTACAAGTAAATTAAATAAACAATTGTCACAAATTACAAACGTATTAAAATTGTCAAAAGCCGAAAAAAATAGACGAAAACTCAAAATCCTCACGAATGTGTAATAACAATTTTTAAAATTTTCAAAAATTAAATTGCGAAGTTAGGAATCAACCAGCTAGAAAAAGAGAATCGTGTTCCAACCGATATTAACTATCATTCTCCGTATTGATTAATGATCATTCATTTCTGTTTGAAGAAATAGATTATAGGTGATGTTTAGAAACTATTATTGTTATGATTTTTTCTATCTGGTTGCATAACATTGCAAGTTAATGTTTAAATATAAATACAGGGAATTTTTCTTTAAAGTATACATATCGCAATTTTCAGATATTTGTTCGATTTTTTTAAAAGAGTTCATTTTGAAGCTATAAACGAGTGTTTTCCACTTCAAGGCAGAGCATGAAGTAAAATTTCGAGTTTAGAAAAGCCGGGAAATTTGGATTTGGTCGCGTAGCGAAGCGGAGCGACCAAATCCAAATTCAGGCTTTTCTAAACTCAAAATTTTACTTCATGCGTCGCGCGGATTGAACGCTGAAATTACTGAAATATTGTGAACGAGTGAACTTCACTTGAAATCAGCGTTTAATACGTGCGACGCATGAAGTAAAATTTCGAGTTTAGAAAAGCCTGAATTCGGATTTGGTCGCTCCGCTTCGCTACGCGACCAAATCCAAATTTCCCGGCTTTTCTAAACTCGAAATTTTACTTCATGCTCTGCCTGGAAGTGGAAAACACTCTTTTAAAGATTCAAATTGAACTGTTTTAAAAACTCTTAAAAAACATATGTATATTGAAGAGAAAAATGTCCTGTATAAATATAAATATACAACTTATTCAATCCTGTATATCTTAAAATAAAAAATATCATGATTGTTCGTTGTTTTTGTTTTTTCTTTTCGAATAAAATTCAATTTCTTATTTTATATAGAATAGATAATAACATTTTTACAATTTACAATGTATTGTATACAAATATTGATATTATTATTATTATTATTATTATTATTATTATATGTATTGAAATTTATAATTTGTTTAATATATTCGTAAATCGCGAATTTAATTTGAATATTTTAACCGATGTTTGAATTAAATGTACAGAAATACAGTGTTTATTTAGAAATCAATGTGTTTTGCTATCAAATTTAAAAAATTCATTTGGTCTTTCTGAAATATTGAGTCATCGGTGCAAGTTTTATTGGAAGTTGAATGGCCTGAAATATATGTTTGTATTATTTTTGTTTATTTGTATCAAAATAATTAATTAACTAATCGCGTTATGTGAAACTAATTTTTACTCCACAATGTGTACATATATTTTTTAATATTCCTTGGTATATTTATTTTAAATACAATTGTTGCAAGCTTTTGTGATTTCGTTAAATTTCTTTCTTATTTATATAATAATCGAAGTTCGTTCTTAATTATGAATATAATTTATTGACAATAAAGTAATTTTTTATTCAAAATTTGTTTTTTTATTAAATATGCAATTAACAACAAGATATAACCCATTAGTAATTTTCACATACAAATAATGACGTTATTTTTCAATTTGTATTTATTATATTTGTAATAATTTTAATCTAAGAGGGTATTTATCTTATAATGGCGTAGTTATTGCAGCATTTATTACATTTTGTATTACATTGCCTTTTATACTGATGTAGTTATAGCTGCATTTATTACATTATTTAGATGACAGCGCTCAAATTTAAAATTTCGCGCTCTCGACATGCGCTTCTTCACCCGCTCCGTAAGGGAAGCGTGGTCGCCCTTATTCCGAACATTTTCGCCCGCCGAGTCGTCCTACTGCTTTAGTAAGTAGGAAGAAAGAAAATAGAAAAAGAAGACAGAAAAAACGGCAGGGAGCCGATTTGGACAGGCGTAGTACGTCGCATCGTTCTATGCATGTAAATGAATCAGCCCACCAATCACGGAATTAGTGACGGAGAAGGATGATGAAATAGACATTGCATCGGTTCGTAAAATCGTCTCCAAAAAGAGCCCATTTGATCGCCCCTCTTTATAATATACTCCTTGGTTCAACTTTTTGGTTAGTTTTACACCAGTTATAGAGGGTACTCATTGTCCTGCATACTTTCTCTTATTTAACCGATTCTTTATCTCTTACAGATCAGAAGATAACCATGCATCGACACCATGTATAGGAACGTTATTTAACAAGAAATTATATTAGTTAAAAATAAGTCACTAAAGAGAAAAATAGACAAATAAACTTAATGAACATAATTTAGGCTTTGATTAACTAGTATATTGGTCAAAATGTCATGAGATAAATATATAAATAATTCGGAGTTGTTCAATAGTGTCATAAACCAATCATTCAAATTACATTTACTATAATTTTATTTAAAGCCAGCTCCTTAATGGTAACTTAAGTTAGGCTAGGTTTGAATAAGATTAGAGTAGTAGCAGTTTAATAATAAATGGTACTTTATGTTGGAAAATTTTATTTTTAAATTTTGTTAAATTCTTAACTCACATCCTTAATTAATGGCCCCCGTTCATTCAACATGTTTGGATTTGGTTGTGATGTATGTTGGTATGTAATGAACGGTACTCTGGTCAGTCTATTTTGTAAGATTACAAAATTCCCAAACATGTTCATGATTAACAATCCGGTCATTAGAGAATTCCCCAACAGTTGGTAGTAAACTCCCAACTGCTGTCTGATGAACGGGCCCAATAATATTGATTAATTTAAATCAGCAATATGTGAATGTAGACAACCCATTTTACGTAAGAATGTTGCTTACACAATATTTACAATAAACCTAAATTTGCAAAACCATATTCAAGTTAAGTGTAAGTTGTTTGATAGAGGTTTAACTTAAGCTTAGTTAAATGATGTAATTTAAACTATGACTTTAAGGACTGCCCGGTTTAAGCCACTAATCAACAAATGGGCCAAAATATTTGTAGGTTACAACAATCATGCACGGTCAATGGGCCCGTTCAGCAAAAAGTTCAACATTTAACATGTTTGGATTTGTTTGTGATGTATGTTGATATTTAATGAACAGTACTGCGGTCGGTCTATTCCGTACGAATAAAAAAATCCTAAACACGTTCAAGATTAACAATCCGGTCATCAGAGGATTCCCCAACAGTTGGCAGTAAACTCCCAACTGGTGTCTCTTCTGAACGGGCCAAATAATGGCGATGCATATGTAATTACAATATAACCTTGTTCAAAGATGTTTATATTATGTACTAAATTGTAGTTTAAATATGTATTGTAATGTTAGACTTACGGTTAACATTTTTTATAAACTTGTATAAAAAATCAATGACAGGACAAACTAATACGCAGGCTAATGAAAACGTCACTGATAATTTTTATCTAGCCTAGCGTCACGAATTAGCAACCTTCGGAAATAATTATGTATCTAAAAAATGATTGTAATTGTTACAACTGTATTTATTTTCAATCCAATTAATTGTTTACTAATCAGAGCTGGGATAAATCCTCAAAAATAGGATTCGAATTACGAGTCCGAATCACCTAATATGATTCGAATCACGAATACTCGAATAAAGGATTCGTAAGTGAAAAAAATAATTCGAAACAAAGATTCGAATCCTCATTTTTGAATCACAGATACAAATCCTTTAAAAATAAATTTGAATCTATTATTTGCAACCAGTAATATTTTATTCCATCAGTTTCTATTAACAAACATGTTCATTTACCGACTAAATATCTGATTATATAATGATTTTAATTAATGATGATATATGTGTTATTGAACTTCATTTTAAATCTGTTTTATACGCGTGGCGCATGAAGTAAAATTTCGAGTTTAGAAAAGCCCCGCGAAAATTTGTCTCGGGTCGCTGCGCGACCCTCGACAAATTTTCTACGCGGGGCTTTTCTAAACTCGAAATTTTACTTCATGCTTAGTCTGGGAGTGGACAACACTCGTTCTTAGAAGTTTCAAATTAAAGGATCACTCTAGATTACTAAGTTTTTTACCATTTTACAAAGGCTACAGCTCGAAGGACCAATCATGGTCTTCGGAGACCGAAGGACTACAGGGAATCGAAGTTTATTCACAAGAAAACAACGAATATCTGAAGGTTTACAGCATGGATAGGAAAGAAAACATCCAATTTTAGAAAAATATCGAAGTTGGGTTGGTTTTCAGTGTGTTTTTAACTTCACTTTAAATCAGTGTTTTATACGCGTGGCGCATGAAGTAGCTATTAGCTATTTTGTTTTTGATCAAGAAACGAGAAAATCTGGCCCAGATTTTTCGTTTAGTAATCTCACTCACCAACTGTAGCATTACGTTATTATCGACCGAATCGAAAATTCAACAACAATAATTCGTTTTTTTTTAGGGCATTTATGCAGGGTATAATGCGCGCATAAGTCGCAATTTATTTTAGTAGGCAAGTAGTATGCTTTTGTTTTGTCGCGATTGTATTGCGAAATATCAAATAATAACAAGAATTAGTACAAAGTTTTACAGAAATCAACAAAATGAGTAATTACACAAATCAACAAATTATTAATTTATTCTTTATACATGGCAACTGCCAATTGAACAAAATTTGATTCCAATCTTCTAAATCTTGTTTTATTCATCGGCGGCTAATGTGGATAAGTTTCATTAAATACTCTACATGTTTAAGTAACATTGCTATCGCCGTTGCTATATATCGTATGTTCAATAAAAAAAACCTCTAGTGCCATGATTTTATCTTTTGTTTAATTTAAGTTGGCTACACGCTTCAGGAATTGACATATAAAACGTCAGACATAATAACTATAATGTATAATTTCAGAGTTGCCAACCTACAATATTTTCCATGGCACTCTAGCGGTTTTATTTTATTGAACATACGATATAAAGAATAAATTGATAATTTGTTTATTTATGTAATTATTTATTTTGTTGATTTCTGTATAACTATTTACTAATTGTTTTTATTATTTGAGATTTCAAAATCGCGACAAAACAAAAGCATACTACTTGCCTACTAAAATTTAATTGCGACTTATGCGCGCATTATTCCCTGCATAAATGCGACGAAAAACGAAAACTACTTGCTTTAGGAGTATAGTTGTATAATACTTTTTTGTAGGAAATTTTTCTCCCAATCGTACCATGTGATAAAAAATGAGCCATTCCATTTAAAAAAATTGAATTACGAGATATTGAAGAGGGCACTTCGATATTGACATTTTAAGAACACTTATTGTCAAATTTGACAGTTTCTAATTACTTTACTCATAGAGGCATCCTTTAGGTACAAGTAGAGACATAAATCATATTTTCAACTTATTCTTACGAGAAGTTACGGACAGATTTCAAGATGATTTTTAGAGACCAAATATTTAGAAATATTTTTTTTTCTTGAAAACTATAAGAGATAAGTGTGCATATGTTTGAATAAAATATATTGCAATTAAAACAAGGAATCTAAAAAAATACTAATAAATAGGGTGTTCCATTTAAAATAACAAATTTGGTGCTTCTTCCGGTGGAACCGTAAGTGATATAAAGTTGAAAATATTTCACATGAGGAGAACTGATTCAACCGAATGTCAAGGATTTTTTTCAAATTTTTGATAGAACGGGAACCCCATAAACTTTTAACGAACGGTTTAGCGTAGACACCCTGTATAGTATAATAGTATAATACCATATTTTTTAAATATTTACATAAACATTATTAAATAACTATGTGTATTTATTGTAATATATATCATTACTTATTAATTACTTACAAAATAAATCACTTACCTTAAAATTTAATAAATATAGATTTTAATTCCATCTAAGAGTAAAAGTTTCCTAATTTTCTAACTGTATATTTAGTTTTAAATTAGTGATAAATTTTTATATCTGTGTTATGTATATTACCAGGTTTTTTGTCTCTATCTTTCTGTCTAATTGTGGACATCCAGTGCAGTAAATGTACTCCGTTAATTGAATAAATAAATAAATTAGGTAGAAGGAAAGACTAAAAAATCTCATCTTATTATTTTTACCTGCGGCGCTATAATATTTTTGATTAAGGTGTGGCTATAGTTTGACTTAGAACATGAGTATATTTTGACTACCGCACCACTACTGTGGTAAGGCTAAAAAATAGCCTATATCAGGTCAAAATGTAGTCTAATCTTAAACTAGGCTATATTTTAATCTTTCACCAGAGACTATATTTTTATAAACAATATCATTGCATTTTGAACATGATTTTTGGCCCATAATTAAGTTACATTTTGACCTACACGATTTTGGCCTGCAATAAGGCAACATTTTGAGCTGTGATAAGACTATATTTGGTCTTGAGGCTAGGCTCCATGTTAGCTTATCGTATGTCAAAAGATATACTTGTTACAGATCAAAATATAGCTGTAATTAATTTTTGACCAACATATAACCTTGTTAAATAACATAGTTAAATTTAGATTTTTTATACAAGGTGCTACAAGAATACGTGCAAATATTTTAAGAAGTGATAATAGTGAGTAAAACTAGAAAAAAGTCTAATACACCGTTAGGTATTGAATTTTTTTGTTTTTATTTACAGGTCAAAGTATAGCCCAGCCATAAGTCAAAATATAGCCCTATTACAGGTCAAAATATAGCGTTGCAATGGATATAACCTTGTCTCAGGTTAAAATATTGCCTTGTCTTAGGTCAATATATTATTCTATCATACTTCACAATATAGCCTCATGGCTAGTGAAATTATAGCAAAGTAGTAGACCAAAACATAGCCTTGTTAAAGGTCAAAATTCAGCTGTATCGCAGGTCAAAGTATATATAGCCGTACGTCAAAATATAGCCTTACTACAGGTCAAAATATAGCGCAGCAATTGACCAACATATAACCTTGTCTCAGGTTAAAATATTGCCTTGTCGTAGGTCAAAATATTATTCTATCATACTTCACAATTAAGGGGATTATTGCAGTGTAACACGCCGATCGTGTTGGAAAGACCCACATAGTTTAGAGTAGCTCATCCGATGCCAAATTTACAGCACAAGTGGGGAGAATACAGTCAGAGAGAAAAGCGGCAGTTCGCTGTGCATTTGTGCATTGCTCCTTGGCATGAACGGATGGGGTCTCGCGTCGCGTGGAATAGACGAAAAAAAAAGCGTATAAAAAAACGGATCGAAGGAAAGTGTCGATTCGTATTATTTAAACACGCTGATAATACATACAAGCTATGTATTGTTTTCAATTCGTTAGAAAGCGTTATCGGATCCTGTGTTATTTTTCGGTATTTACAAAACTGATGATTCTTATTCTTGTCATTATAACACATTATTTTTACTTTTAAGACTCCAGTTTCGACAGCCGAACAAACTATGTGTTTTATTTTATTAAATTATAGAATATTTCTTAAAAATATAATAATAAAATAATTCATGTTCATAAGCTCATTGTGAATATTTATATGCCGCACATATATGAAAAAAAACATAGGATTTTCAATCATATTTTTTAAATGGGAATATTATCTTCCCTAACTGCTATTGCCATGAAAATAATGTGTATTAATTTGGCCTCTGCCCAATTGGGTAAATACCCCCAATTTTGGGGAGAATTTCAATTTATATTCGGTCAAATATTCTAGTTTTTATGAATGCAACAAATAAATAATAGATTTAAAAAAATTAAACGGAAAGCTGCCCTGTTTTTTTTATGTTTAGTACAGGGTTTACAAAATGATGATGTGTATAAATAGGCTCAATCAACTTAGCCCCCCGAAGTTCGACTTTTTTGAAAAAAGCGATTGCGCTAGACCGGCCTTAGCTAGCGCCACAAAACTTAGAGCTAGCGCCATTTAGACAAGAAAACTACGGGGATTTGAACTTTCGGGGGGCTAGGTTGATGCTAGCCCCCCGAGTTTGGATTTTTTAAGTTTTTTTACACTATTCGGATTCCTCAGAGCTAGCGCTACCAATTTAAAAGCCAACGCCACTCCCACAGCCCCAAAAAATGATAAAACATTTTTAACCCTGGCCCCCTAAAATGAGATGTTTTTAATCAAATTGGGTGGAAAATATAACTTAGAGCTAGCGCCAACAAAATATGACAAAAATATTCTCTCAAAAATATCAGGTAAAAAAAAGTTCACGTCCAAATTTTGATGCAAGAGCTTTGAGATCCTGTATGCGTATTACCATTTACTTCCTGAATTTTAATACAAAATGATGTTTGGCATATAATATACCGCTTTCAACAAATAGTTCGGCGTTGTAATTACTTTATTTATGTTCATAGACACTGGCTATTAGAAACATGATGCCTAGTAGACAGTAGCGTAACTGACAATTGTGTTTTCACTCCTAGCTAATTTAAATCGTTATTACGCAAGAACTTACCGTACGATTTAAGAAACTCTTTTGGCATTGTAATTACTATACTAATATTTATAAACACTGGCAACGAGATAGCTTGCACTAGTAAGACAGTGGCGTAACTGACGATTGTTTTTGATAATTGAAATAGTTATAACTCGGAAACTAACCGTACGATTTCAAATTTTTTTTTGGCATTGTAATTGCTATACTGAAGTCTATAAACACTAACAACGACATAGCTAGTGATATTAAAGGATAAATTAAAATCACTTGCTTTGTTTCACTATTTGTTTCTATTTACTCGACTAGTTTCGCTTTTTACGGCATTATCAAAGTTCACTCTTGATTCACTCTAGATAATGCCGTAAAAAGCGAAACTAGTCAAGTAAATAGAAACAAATAGTGAAACAAACCAAGTGTTTTTAATTTATTCTTTATTATTATTTCAAAATGTTTCACCAAGTGATAAATGAGAAAGTTATTCAAGAGATAGCTAGTGCTAGCAAGACAGTGGCGTACCTCACGGTTGTTTTCTTTTACTACGTGATAACTTAAATCGTTATTACTCGGTGGAAAACACTCGTCGGGAGTTTCAAACTGAACGCTTTTCAAAAACAATGAATGCCTGAAAATTTACCTAGTACACATCGGGTTATGTATGTACCTAATCAAAACATGGGTATCTTTTCGATGCTACAAAATTGTGATTAAGCTCCTTTCGTTGCTATTCAATTGACTTTATTTTCATTCTAACACAATCTATCTCAATATCCTGATTCTACGATATACAGGGAGTTTTTCTTTAAAGTAGACGTATTCCAGATTCACTTTATTTTGTTTAAATCTTTAGATATATGTTGTTTTTACAGGAATTCAATTTGAAGCTTTAAGCGAGTGTTTTCCACTCCCAGACTAAGCATGAAGTAAAATTTCGAGTTTAGAAAAGCCCCGTGAAAATTTGTCGAGGGTCGCGCAGCGACCCGAGACAAATTTTCTGGGCTTTTCTAAACTCGAAATTTTACTTCATGCGCCATGCGTATAGAACACTAAAAATTTGTGAAATTTGTGTATATTTGAACCTTACTTGAAATCAGCGTTTTATACGCGTGGCGCATGAAGTAAAATTTCGAGTTTAGAAAAGCCCAGAAAATTTGTCTCGGGTCGCTGCGCGACCCTCGACAAATTTTCACGGGGCTTTTCTAAACTCGAAATTTTACTTCATGCTTAGTCTGGGAGTGGAGAACACTCGTTTAAAGCCTTGAATTGAACTTTTGCACCCAATTTGATTAAAAAAATCTCATTTCGGGGGGCTAGGGTTTAAAATGTTGTATAATCTTTTGGGGTTGTGGGGGTGGCGCTAGCTTTTAAATTGGTAGCGCTAGCTCTGAGGAATCCGAATACTGTAAGAAAACTTGAAACATCCAGCATCAACCTAGCCCCCCGAAAGTTCAAACCCCCGTAACTTTCTTGTCTAAACGGCGCTAGCTCTAATTTTTTGGCGCTAGCTAGCGCTAGCTAAGGCCCGTCTAGCGCAACAGTTATTTTTTAAAAAGTCGAACTTCGGGGGGCTAAGTTGACTGAGCCGTATAAATAGAGGATTGCAATAACATTCAATTTCAATTCATTTATTCCTTATTTACTTACTATCAAAATATGACTCATCATAAATCAGCCAAATTTGAAAAAAATATATTGGGCTCGGTGCAATGTTGAGCAAGAAGCTTATTATTTGAAATGCATTATAATAACTACCTTATTATTATTATAGTTCTATTTTTTCTAAAATAATTAACAATGAATATGCACGCAGTTAAACCCTACATTTTTTTAAACATTCGTCAAACAAATATTACCTGTGCTCAGTAAAAAATAGTTGATTTGTAACATTAATCTACGACAACGTCATATTGGTGTTATTCTTACTATTCTTATAGTTTTGATATCATTGATTCGTTGATGAAGTCGCAGTTGGTTCAAATAGGTCCGATTACTAGAAACTTTACAATTTACTTTAATAGTTTTATTGCGAGAAGTTTAATGGCATTCAACAACTGCTTTAATAACGAAAGATTTAAGACGAAATAATGATTTGAACAAGACTGATTGTTATTCGATTGCTTCTGGCTTATTAATCAGCTTAAAAAACTTTAAAAATAATTTAATAATACCGACACTGTCAAATAATAAGGAAAGCCAATATTAAAGGTATATTACACATCTTTATTTAAATTAGTGAAACATTTCGTGTTTTCTATATTAGTGAACATGCAGTATAAAAAAATACTTATTCCATTAGTAGTCAGAAAGCATGAAAATAAAACACTAGTACAATAAAATATCGATTATAATTGCGAAATATTAATTTTACGAGAATAAATGCTAACGACGTGAGCCGTTTTTGTTAACTATGATTGAAAAAAGAAAATAAAAACAAACGCGAAGCCGCACAGCGTTCACCGGCCCAGAGATAAACGCTGGCCGCATGCTGCTCGCCCCTCCAATAATTGTGCAGATGAGTGTACAACGCGTTCAACTAAGAGAAGATCCGCAAGGCGGCGGTATTTTACGGTCTTATTTTTCAAGATTTTTATTTTAACCTGACTCGGGCATGAGCTATCGCATTCTTATGAAATGTTCACATTATATTCCTTATAGTATAAACTAGTAAGATATGGGAATTTTTTTTTTTAATTTTGAAAAATTTAACATTATTTTTTTCATACCTCTGAAAGCAAATTGTTTAAAAAAAAAGTACTTCGATATTTTACTAGATAATTGGGCTTAATATACGCTGTCAAAATTTCAACTTTCTAGGACCTTTAGTTTTTAAATAAACCTAACATTAAATTTCAGACCACTGTTATATTCCCCTTAAGCCTCATGGCTAGTGAAATTATAACAAAGTGGTAGGTCATGAGGCTGTATTGTGAAGTATGATAGAATAATATATTGACCTACAACAAGGCAATATTTTAACCTGAGACAAGGTTATATGTTGGTCAATTGTAACGCTATATTTTGACCTTTAATAAGGCTATATTTTGACTTATGGCTGGGCTATACTTTGACCTGCGATAAGACTATATTTTGACCTGTAATAAAGCTATGTTTTGACCTACTACTTTGTTATAATTTCAGTTGCGATGAGGCTATATTGTGAAGTATAATAGGATAATATTTTGACCTACGATAAAGAAATATTTTAACCTGAAACTGGATTATATGCTGACCTATGACAATTCTATATTTTGACCTGTAACAAGGATATATTTTGGCATACGACCAAAACCTGTAATACCCATATATTGTGATCTACACTAAGAAAATATTTTACCTTACGATAGGGCCATATTTTAAAATGAGATACGTCTCTATGTTAGTCTGTGGCAAGGCTATATTTCGACCTGCAATGATTTGCCCTATAACGGTTATATTATGGCCTTCTTCAAGCCACATAAACTAGTGTTTTCCACTCCTTGATTAAGCAAGAAGAAATATTTCGAGTTTAGAAAAGACTGAAAATTTGGATTTGCAGGGAAGCGCGATTTTTCAGGCTTCTCTAAACTTTTTATGTGCTAGCAGGGTTGTTACAAAGATTTTTTTTAAAATTTTAAACAAACAGTTTTTTTAAAATATGTGTTTTTTATTATTGAAACGGTGTTTAAAACATTAACAAATTAAAACATGTTTAAAACGTGTTTAAAATATATTTAAAACATGTTTAAAACACGTTTTAAGTCAGTTATAAAATTGTATGCTAAATAATGTCATTTGAAATATTGTGAACAATTTACCTAATATTTATTTTGCAAAACAATATTTACAAAACTACAGGTAAATTAATTATTATTGATATAATAGCCCATTTAAGCATAACTAAGTAATAACTACTTAACACAAGCAGAAAACTAACAAATTTATATTTGGATTTGGGCGCTCGCTACGCTCTACGCCCAGATCCAAATTTTCAGGCTTTCCTAAACTCGAAATTTTACTTCATGCTTAACCAAGGAATGAAAACCCTCGTTTAATACATAATAAAACAAATTAAAGGTATCACTTTTAATTTAAATAATATCAAACAAAATTTGATTATTCGGTAATAAATCACTTCCAATTATAAGAAGTAGATTAATATTTTAATAAATTTGCAGACATTTGTTGCTTTTAGAAAATAATTTTAAACCTCAAAGGAGTGTTTTCAGTCCTTCATTAAGCATGAAGTAAAATTTCGAGTTTAGAAAATTTTGATTTGGACGCAAGGCGAAGCGTAGCGTCCAAACCCAAATTTTCAGGCTATTCTAAACTAAAAATTTTACTTTATGCACCACCGGTATAAAACATTGAATTACAGTGAAGTTTAAAACGGGGTTATTAAAAAAATGTTTTTTTAATTTTAATTAAAACAAACAGTTTTTTTACAAAACGTTTTTTTTTTCATTGAAAAACGTTTAAAACATAAACAATTAAAAACATGTTTAAAACGTGTTTAAAACATAACTTGTGTTTGGGTTAAAATCTCATTTATGCTTTTGTTTTGTTTTGAAAAAAATATAAAAAATCACTTAAACGGTGGCAGAAATATCTTTGGTCGATAGTCCGGACAGACTAACACTACCATGAATGATAGGTATACAGAGAGTTTTATGTAACACCGAACATTCTCATAACGAGAATTTTTCTTTGAAGTATCCATACGCATACGTTGCACATGTTCCGATGCTCGGTTTATTAAAAAAAATTAATTTGAAGCTTTAGGCGAGTGTTTTCCACTCCCAGGCTAAGCATGAAGTAAAATTTCGAGTTTAGAAAAGTCTGAAAATTTGGCTTGGTCGCGTAGCGCAGCGGAGCGACCAAGCCAAATCAGGCTTTTCTAAACTCGAATTTTACTTCATGCGCCACGCGAAGAGAACACTGATTTAAAGTGAAGTTTAAAATATACCGCTTAGTTCTGATCACATGTTCATTTATTCTACAAATGTTTATATGAAATATGTGAAAGTATACTTAAAAGAAAAACATCCCTGTATGTGTTGTAAAGTTGCAAGTTGTACCGTTCTCTTTTTTGAAAATATCTGCATCGTGACAATTTATTTGACAAATTAAGACTTATTTGTCACATTAGTAATCATTTACCAACATCTCAAAATTTGATGTTTTAATACCCTACTGTTAAAGAAGGATTGCAACTGTTCGCAGTAAATACACCCTACGTTTGGTCATATTAAAAAAAACAGAGTTTGCTTTCTTAATTAAAACGCAGTTATATTCCTTTCATTTTTATTTTTCGATGCTAGATGTACATTTCGGGTACTATGTGCTCATTATCAATAGCTAATCGTTAGCAGTTAGCTATTGATAATGGGTACATAATACCCGAAATGTACACTTCTGTGCAATAAAATTAAGCACAAGTCTTATATGTTTTAATTGCCTAGCAGCAGTTTCAATAAATTATAAAACACCATACCACTTCTTTCCGGCTTCCAACGTTTCTTAACTCTGAAAACAGTGTCTTTACTGATGTTCATCAATCGAGCAATTTGTCTAATAGAAAAACCATCTTCTATTTTAGTTAGAATTCGAATTTTCGAATTGGTGTCTAAATGACGCGGCATTTAGACATCAAGGACGTTGACATATTTACGTAACTAGCAAACTTATCATGTCCGTTTTAAACAATAATATATTTTGTGTACTCAATTTTATTGCACAGAAGTGTACATCAAGCATCGAAAAATAAAAGTGAAGAAAGTAATATAACTGCGTTTTAATAAGTGACTTAAAATCTTCACGTTACTCAAATACGTAACTAAATTAGAGTTTAGTTTATTTTTTATAGTTATTTACCAGAGCTGGGCAGGATTCGAATCATTCATGATTCGAATCCTAGATTCGAATCTTTTTAGAGGATTCAAAAGAGGTATTCGAATACTTTAGGTAAACTGGATTCGTGATCCGGATTCGTTACACTTTTTTAAAAGGATTCGTATTCGAATCCAAATGCTGGTGATTCGAATCCTCATAAAAGGATTCGAATCCTTATAAAAGGATTGGAATCCTCGTAAAAGTATTCGAATCCTCATAAAAGGATTCGAATATTTATAAAAGGATTCGAATAGTTTCAAAAGGATTCGAATCGTCAAAAATAATTCGAATTAATCGTAAGGATTAACACGAAAAATGTATTTTGTATGTTTTTAAATTTCTCGTTAAATCACTGTTTAATACGCGTGGCGCATGAAGTAAAATTTCGAGTTTAGAAAAGCCCCGTGAAAATTTGTCTCGGGTCGCTGCGCGACCCTCGACAAATTTTCTACGCGGGGCTTTTCTAAACTCGAAATTTTACTTCATGCTTATTCTGGGAGTGGAGACACGCGTTCGTAGATTTTCGAATAATCATATATTGTCATAAAGTTGTGTATTTATTTTCAAAGAAATCTTTCTCGGTTTATTGAACAAAAACAAAAGAGGTGAGGTGAAAAGTGTTTAGGTAAAAGTGGTTTAGTTTTTCGTTGGCTACAACTTTTGTTTAAATCATTTTTTGATTTAGTCGTCGAAAGCCATAATCGGTGAGTTGTTGATCTCCACTAGATTTTTTAGTTTCTAATTCAAAAACAAAAGAGCTGAGGTGAAAAGTGTTTAGGTAAAAGAGGTATATTTTTTCCTTATCTACAACTTATGTTTCAAACATTTTTGACTTAGACGTCGAAAGCCATAGTGAAATTCGTTTAATAAAAAAACATCTAATGATTTCTGGTGATTTTTAACACAAGACTTTTAGACATTTGATGGTATAATTAATATTGAATTACTGAAATAAAAAGCGAAACTAGTCGAGTAAATAGAAACAAATAGTGAAACAAACCAAGTGTTTTTAATTTATCCTTCAATATTATACTAATATAAGTATTTATTTTATACTAATATAAGTATTTATTTTTAATGTATTCGTAACTATACGGTAAACAATGTAAAATATTTATTTAGTTAAAATATTTAGAAAATAACAATACAATAAATTTTATATTATTATTATTATTATTATACTGGGTGTCCGTATTTCAAAAGAATGTATGGGGATCTCGGTTATTTAAAGAGATAGAGTCGGTTAAATTGAGGCAAAGTTGCATAATTTAGGGCCCAATAATAACCCAAAAACAAGTTTGAAATATCTTATTTCCTTAATGAGATATTGTCAAAAAACGTATGTTTTGAAAATTCGTTTTTATTTTTTTATGCAAAAACTATTGAATCCAGACATTTACAACTTTGACATTATAGGCACTTTTTAACGATCAATCTAGTAACATATTTTATTTTAAGATAACTATAACATTTACCTAGGGACCGTAGCTAACTTTTGTTTTTTCTTATGGGCGCCATTTTGGATTTTGATATTTTTTGGAAGAATATTTTTTACTGAATTTAATGACGTATCACACTTATAGTTTATTGTACATTTTATATGTAAAATTTTAATCTTTTGGTTTTTCAAAGAGTGCCTTGGAAACAGTTGAGTAACTCACTTATTGGGCAACTCCTAGGACCCATACTTTGCTTACATATCACCCCTGAAGACGGGCATCCGACAATACATACTTTAACAGCTGTGACATATTTTAAAGTAACGAGTGTCTTCCACTCCCAGACTAAGCATGAAGTAAAATTTCGAGTTTAGAAAAGCCCCGCGTAGAAAATTTGTCGAGGGTCTCGCAGCGACCCGAGACAAATTTTCACGGGGCTTTTCTAAACTCGAAATTTTACCTCATGCGCCACGCGTATAAACCATTGATTGGAAGTGTAGTTCAAAAACACACAAATACATCAGAGTAACACAGAAATTTAGTCTGTTATCAACGATGTTCAGTGTTAATAATAAATAATTAGGGAGTGAATATTTTTGTTAAAACAACTGATAACGATATTTTTATATTAAAGGTTGCAAAAAAATAATAAAATCAAATTTATTCTTAAACGATTTGTTTTCGTGATTCGAAAAAACAGGATTCGAATTCGAATCATATTTATCTCTTACGAATCCTTTATTCGAGTATTCCTGATTCGAATCATATTAGGTGATTCGGATTCGTGATTCGAATCCTTTTAAGGAGGATTCGTCCCAGCTCTGTTATTTACTCATATTATTAATAATTAAACGAAGTTCTTTTTTTGAAAAACGGTTAATATATTTGTTTTTATTTTTAATATCACATATTAGTTACATAACGCAAGCAGCAATTTATTCTTTACGGATGAATTATTCTTACCCGCTGTAACGAAAGTAAACTTGACACCTTTCCCACAAAATCCCGATAAACGAGTTTCTTGCGCAACGCCAACAAGACCAAGCTGCATAATTATAACAAACTGAATAATACACATTTCTTACCTTTAATCCCTCGATTACTTTCGATTCCGCTTTCTGAACTGGATCAGGATGGGCATCGCCGGTTTCGTGTTCCGCATGTTTATGTTCATCTTTATGATCTTTATGTTCATCTTTATGTTTATGTTCATGATCATCGCTTACTTTATGTTCGTCCTTTTTATGATCATTACTTATTTTATGTTCATCTTTTTTCTCTTCGCTGCTTTTATGTTTATCGTGTTCGTCTTTATGATCATGTCCATCTTTGTGATCATGTTCGTGATGATCATGGCCATCGTGAGCGGCGATGACTGCTATGAGGATCGTGAATATGAATAACGAGAGAAACTTCATTGTGGAAATGATTTGCGGGAATACTCAGAAGTGTCTGGGCACTTTTCTGCGTGGCCGTCGGTTTTAATCAAAATGCCCACCACGGAAAAGAAAAGGTGCGCAGGTGAACTCAAGAAACGGTATGTCGATGGCTAACAACTTACAACACACTCATAATTACAGTATTTTTCATTAATATTGACATTCACGTCATCAATTATAAAATTCCGAATCTATCTGTTCAAATTCATATGTAATTGCGCACATTGGCGTAACGTTAAAAAGAGGTTTGGTGTTTAAGTTTTTCACTGAATCCTGCATTGAAACCCTAGAAATTGCATTCCAACGTGGAATCTTAGGAAGAACTCATGCCAATGAATAGGTTATTGGAATGCACTTACAAAAAAAAATCCCGAAAGAATGATTACTGTTATGCGATTGACATTATTCCATGTACAATAATAATAAAATGCAATACAATTAATTTTAATATAAAAATATTTATTTTCATTTCTATCGCGTCCATGAGGCTATTTATTTTAAATTATCTAAAAATAGTTAACGACGTTGGATTTTAACCAAATAACGACCTTTCCTCTAAAATGACCCAAAAAGCAGGAAAATGCATAAATGTGGTATTACATGATAAATTCGTACGTATACTTGATCGAATCAACACCCGGTAATTTGGTGGAAGTTGAATTAATCATTATTACATTACATCATCGTCTGAAATACTCCCATCCCCAATACGAATAATAAATTCTGGCACATTATCCAGAACGTTTTGGCTGATGTACTATCTGTCGATAATTGATTCTGTGTGTCTAACAACAGAGTCCCACCTTTCCGGAGTGTATTTTTCTAAGGATTTGTGCCACATGACCAACACATCGTTGTTTCCATATCCGTTTTTGCCTATATGAGCATCATAATATTGTTTTGCCTGTGCGCATATTAGTTCTATGATATGGTGGGAGTCGCAATACTTCATGGCCATGTTCGAGCAGATATTCGTCTACCACATATCTGTTAAGTCTAGCATATCGTTTGGCTAGGGCTAACAGTTCCGCTTTAAATGTATTACCTTCCACAGGTTTATTGCTATCTAGTAGCCAATGTGTGATTTGTGCCTTCGTCCAAGAAGTTTTTGGTTGCTTTTCTATCAATACGCTGTAGTAAGGTGCATTATCCATAACTATAAGTGACGGCTCTTCTAAATTTGGGACACGTTTCTTTCTAACCCACTTCATAAATACATCGCCATTCATGTCACCATGTTAGTCTGAAAGTTTTGAAGTTGTTGCATAAATAAGGGAAGCATTCCCCACAAAACCTGTACTCTATTTTAGGCCCAATTCTTTTTATTATATATACATCATGCTTCACTAAATCAATAAAATATTGCAAGAACATGTTGTATGCAGATGACACTCAATTATACATGTCGTTTAGGGACCAAGAGACACAGGAGTCACTAAATAAAATTCAAACTGACCTAAACTCAATTACAGAAATCTCCCTTAATCACGGTCTAATTTTAAACCCTAAAAAATCTGTTAGTGATATTTGGAAATAAAAATAAAGTTGATGATCTGAAAAATACAATAAAGCTCAAAATTAATAACATCGAGATACCTATTCAGAATGAAGCAAAAAATTTAGGATTAGTCATGAACAATCTTTTTACTTACAACACACAGATTAATAATAATACACGAAAAGCCTATATAAATTTAAAGCTAATTTACCCACACAGGCATGACTTATCTACACAAATTAAGACCATGTTGTGTATCAGCTTGGTGATGTCTTGTTTTACGTATTGTATGGAGGTGTATGACCCATCGCTCAGAAAAATAAATATAAAAAAGCTGCAAAAAGTGCAAAATAGCTGTATGAGATTAATCTTTGGAATCCGAAAATTTGACCACATAAGTCATAAACTTCCAGAGCTAGGATGGCTAAATGTTGAAAATCAAATTAATTTATCATGTGCAACATATTTCCACAAAATTCTTCAAACAAAACCTTCTTACCTTTTTAACCTCATATCCTTCAGAACTGACGTACATCACTAAAATTTAAGACGCAGAGAATTTATTACCATTCCGGGGCACCGCACAGCCTATATGAGTAGATCTTTTATTGTTCACATGAGTACCTTATATAACTCTATTCCAGAGAAAATTAAAAAAATAAACAAAACAGCGTTCAAAACACAATATCACCTTTATTTGTTAGAAAGGCAATAAGTCCATTTGTGTTCTCTCTTTTTTTTAATTTCAATTTCGGTGAGTTTTAAGTTTTAAATTTCAAATTATGAAATTTCAAGTTTTGAAATTAAAATGTATAAAATTTTTGTTTATAATTATTGTATAAGTATAGATATAAGCAATACATAAAATAAACAAGGTCCCAGTGGAAGAACAGAGAAATTTAATTTCGCATCCTGAACTGGCACCTTGAGATTTTTCATAACTCCAATTTAATATTAAACACTGTAAATTAATCATGTATGTAATCTTTGTGAAGTTATGGAAATAAAGACCTATTATTATTATTATTACTCTGACCAGCATGCAAAATAACGAAGCGCTTTCCCTCGCCGACAGCTCTCCTTATTTTACCAATTTACCTCCCCTTTTACCTTTAAATGCAGTCCATTTAAAGGTAAAAGGGGACCTCCATTGCATTTTTCCTGGTTGAAGTAGTCCATTATTTTAATTATCATATCTCGGGCTACTTCAGCAAGCCTTTTTCCAGGCATTTTGAGTTTATGGTTATATAAAACTAGATCTAATCACAAATAACTATTTCTACACTTACTTACACTAAACTAAACTAATACACACTGTGAAAAAACACGAAAAACTCACGAAAAACTAAAACAAACAGAAATACTTCTAAACTTAAAAACTTGGAACGGATAGTGACGCTACTGACGTTTCTGGGAAGCGTTGTGCTGGGGTAGACATGCACTATATTGGCGCCTTTGTCTAATTCATCGCCTCACGTTTCCGAGCGGTGAGCACTGTTGTCGGTACTTGTATCAGGAGTCACAAGACATACGTTTCTATTATTTACTGCGATGATGGGCATATAATAGTGTAAAATGGTAGAATAACTGCTTTTCTTGATACGTACATAAATTGATGACGTGACTGCCAACATTCGTGAAAAATACCTTAAGTTAGGTACTTGTTTTATAAATTCAAGAATCGTTCAGAAATTCAGAAAATTTAGCATTATTCTCAGGGTTGTTAAAAAAACGTTTTTTTTTTTCATTTTAATTAAAACACTAAAAAAGACTGTTATTCCTTACTTCACTTTTTAATTGTATAGTTAGATGTACATTTCGAGACACAAGGTGCCCATTATCAATAACAAACTGGTGTCTCAAAATGAGTCTTTTTTTAGTGTAATAATCACTTCACGTAAACTCAAATACATACAGTTATTGATTAAAACAGTTTCTTTTTACAAAACATGTTTTTTTTCATTGAAACAGTTTTTAAAACATTAACAATAAAAACATCTTTGAAACATGTTTCAAACGTGTTTAAAACATGCTAAAACGTGTTTAAAACATAACCAGCCTTATTAATAGACGTTAGCATACAGCTTAAACGCAGTTCTAAGGATGATATTGAGATTTTCGGATTAATAAATCGTTTTAGTGGATTACTATTGTTAGTTTACGACTAATAATTGAATAGCCTTAATTTAAGTCTTATACATAACCTCAATTGTCATAACAAAATAGGGTTATTTAGAATTTATTTAATAATGCAATAAATCATAAACGTAAACACCTTATCAGTATATTTTGACCTTCACTTGAAATCAGTGTTTAATACGCGTGGCGCATGAAGTAAAATTTCGAGTTTAGAAAAGCCTGAAAATTTGGTTTGGTCGCGTAGCGGCTCAGCCTGGGAGTGGAGACTCTCGTTAGAAGTAAATTTAAATCTAATAATTAACCAGAAGAAATACATTTTCAAAAGCATGAAAACAACAGTGTAACATACCTTCTAAATTACTTGATTACAATAAAGTTAGAACACATGAAAATGTAATGTTGCCACGTTCATTTTATCATTATTTTAAAACTAACTATAGTCTGTTTAAAGTGCCAAAGTCCCCTTCACGCTAGGGACGTACCTTGACGTGGTGTGGGGGCAAGGAAAGGTTGAAGGCCAATGAGCGGAGCGCGGAGATACGGGCCTCCTCTATGGAGACCCGGACCCCTGTGCTGCTGTGAGGTGAGACCTTATCGCTAAACGTTCCGAGGCTGATACAACCTCCTTGCTGTTACAGTCTCCTTTGTAGAATCGCTTCACCTCTATACAGCCACTCTTGGCAAACTCTTCAATCATTTCTGGATCCCCTTCAGTTCACCGAACTGATCGGGACTCAAAGGGGGATACAAACCCAGCTTGTAATCTTTGAACTATCAATCTTCATCTTCTTCTATACACTCAAAAATGGACAAGCAAAACGTAGGAACTAGTCTCCAGGTGGGTACTCAGAAATCCCACCCCGCGTCAGCGGGCTGCCCCATCGGATCTGGAGGGGGCAACTGTCCATCCGTGTCAGGCCTTCAAGGCAAACACAAGTCCGAGAAGGACTCCAAAAAGTCGGGGAAGGCTACAGCTAAGGCTGGCCAGAAGCGACAGGCATACAATGAAGACTTGAAACCCTGTGCAAGGGCATTCAGAAATAGAAGAGCGGCTCACCGAATCCGCCTGAAATTCGAGTCCGTTCCAGAGACCGAGCTTTCCGACCAGGATAAAAAGTCTCTGGAATGGCCTAGGAAAATAATTAGGGAACACGGGGAGAAACCCGCTGCGATCGCAACGCCCAAGAGGCAGCGATCGCAGGGGGAGACCCCACCGTGCCCTAAAAAGGTAAGGAGGACCGGGCCCTCTCCGAAAATTATACCATGCCGCACCTATAGTGACATCCTCAAGGAGCACACTATATTTGCGGTAATAGATAGGAGCCACAGGGAGGGTTCAATCTCGCCGTCGAACTGGCAGCTGGCAGAGATGGCCCTCCTTAAAGTCTATAAGGAGGTTCTGTCTGCTAATCCAGGAACGGCTCCCAAGTGTCGAGACGCAGGTTGGCACCAGGGTTACGTCAAACTGGTGGCCTGTGCAGATCAGAGGTCTGCTGACCTGTTCAGGCTGGCCATAGGGAAGGTAGGTGAGGTCTGGCCGGGTGCTGCTATCGAGGCTGTTACCAGGGACAAGATCCCGAACAGACCTCGGTGCAGGGCCTGGGTCCCGACTGAGCCTGCTGACCCGCCGACGATCGAAGAATTCATCCGTATGATCAACCCGGAGTTGCCGACAGCGGATTGGATGGTGGTCAGTGTAGGGGAGGCGAGGGGAAATACCAGACCGGTGACAATCACCGTCAACGAGGAGTCCGTCGCCCTTCTAGAGACCTGTGGAGGGGTGATAAGCTATGGCTTTGGGGCGATCACCCTCAAAATCTATAGGAAGGATCGGGAGACCGCTAATTCCAAGAAGGAGGCGGCCTCTGAGGAGCCGATGGAAACAGCTCCACACCCTGGTGTGGAAACTGGTCCCCACACTGATGTGGACAGTGAGCCTGTACTGGAGGCTATGAATCGCCTGCGTACGCACTTGGAGAAGACGGGGAAGAGTGAAGGAGACGAGGATCTCGCTCTCTTCTCCGGATCCGATCCGGATGATGACGACCTGAACACCACGGTCGTCAACCCCTAAAGCGATACGATGGCGAAGGTGATTCAGATTAACCTGCATCACTGCAAGGCAGCCTCGGCTGCGCTAATCCTTACCCTAGGAAGGGATGGGTACGATGTCGCCCTGATCTAAGAACCATGGATCGTAGATCGGGTTTGCGGACTGGGCTCAGCTGACTTTAAGGTCTTTTACAAACAAGGGGTAGGTAAACCCAGATCGTGTATCTTAATAAACAAAAGTCACTCTGCTTTCCTGCTTCCCTGTTTCAGCGACTGTGACACAGCTGTCGTCTCCATGGAGAGTGGCCCTTACCAGCTTTGGGTGGCCTCCTCCTACATGGCCCACGACAAGGGAACCCCCCCCCCCAGAAGGCATGGCAATGTCGGTGGGAGAAGCTAACCGGAAGGGGGTGGATCTCGTCATCGGCGCTGACGCGAACGCTCATCACCCAATATGGGGGAGCTCCGACACAAATGACAGAGGTGAATTGCTACTTGATTTTATTCTGGCCACTAACCTTTCCATATGTAACATTGGTAGCGAACCCACGTTTATTACCTCCATCAGACGCGAGGTTCTAGACATAACTTTGGTCTCGGACCAAGCGCACAATAAAGTTAAAAACTGGAAGGTCAGTGGTGAACACTCCTTCTCCGACCATAGGTATATAGAATTTCAGGTGGATATGCGTATCCCAGTAAATCCTATAATCACCACAAAAGATTAACGAACTGGGACACTTATAGGGCCGTCCTCACTAGGGTGTTGCCTAGCGATACACCACGCAGACCTTCCACTGAGAAGGAGTTGGATTGCTTGGTAACTACCCTCACTGATGCCTGTAATAGCGCAATGGGCGCAGCCTGTCCTGGAAAAATCCCTAGAGGAAAAAATAAGCCTAAATGGTGGAACCAGGAGATTTCCTCCCTAAGAAAGGAGTGCAATAGGCTGTTCAACAGGGCAAAACAAACCAGCGAATGGTCTCTGTACAAGGACAGCCTCAGAGCCTCCAAAAAGGCTGTCAGGCAGGCAAAGAGAGCCTCCTGGAGAACTTTCTGCAACCAGATTGAGGAAGCCTCTGAGGCCAGCCGACTCAGGAAAATACTATCGGGGAACCCAGCTATCCCGGGTTTTCTCATGAAGCAGGGTGGTGAGTGGACCACCTCATGCGAGGAGACCCTAGAGGTGCTAATGGAGACTCACTTTCCCTCCGACGCTGGTGGGAGAGGGGCTCTCCGGACACCCAAGAGGAGCTGCCCGACGGGGGATATCCTGAGCAAGGATAAATTGGCTTGGAGTATGAACAGCTTCAAGCCCTTTAAAACCGCAGGTCCGGACGGGATTATTCCTGCTGAATTACAGATGGCTGCGGATATTATCAATCCCTGGTTGGAAATAATATTCGAAGCCTGCTTAACTCTTTTGTCAATCCCGCAGAGGTGAAAAAGAGATGTGGTAGATGTGGTGTTTATACCCAAAGCGGGAAAAATATCTCACAGTTCTGCACGCCCTCCTAAGTCAGGTTGAAAATTCCATGTGTAAGAAAGAGTTCACGTTGGCGGTATTCCTGGATATCGAAGGAGCCTTCAATTTCGTGCGCCCAGGGGCGATTTTGTCGGCCCTTGGCAATCTGCACATGGATGAGTCGATATGCCTCTTCGTAGAGGAGCTGCTAACGAGGAGGCACATTGTCTCTGCGCTGGGCGGCTCATGCTCAAAAAGAGAGGTCAGTAGAGGTACCCCTCAAGGGGGTGTCCTCTCTCCACTACTATAGAATATAGTTATGAATGAACTACTGAAAGGACTAGAGTCTACGGGGTGTAAAACAATTGCCTATGCTGATGACGTGACCCTCGCGGTCTCTGGTAAACACGTAGGCATCCTATCTGAACTCATGGAGTGGGCATTCCGCAAGGTAACCCGCTGGTGTGAGGAATGTGGACTGGGGGTAAATCCCCTCAAAACTGAGCTTGTACTCTCCACCAGAATGCATAGGATACCAAACTTCAAAACTCCCGTCCTAAACGGCAAGGGACTGGTGGTAAAGGAGCAAGCCAAATATTTGGGCACCTTAGTCGATAGGAAGTTAAGTTGGAAGCCCAATATTCAAGAGAGGGTACGGAAAGCGCAGGTCTCGCTGTACTCGTGCAAAAGAGCTGTGAGCAAGAACTGGGGACTGAAACCAAGCGTTGTCCACTGGATGTACACGACTGTGGTGAGACCCATGGGAACAGGTTCTCCATTTCCATCCCGGACGAAACGGAATGGGTAGAGGGCAAGATTGTTCAGGGAAATGAAGTCTGGTTCTTCACGGATGGCTCCAAGTCCGAAAACAGAGTAGGGGGTGGAATTTTCTCACATGAGTTCAACCTCAAAAAATCTTTTCGACTCCCAAACCACTGCAGCGTCCTACAGGCGGAAGTCATGGCTATCCAAGTGGCAGTGGACTGGATAGGTAAAACCAACCTTCAGGTAAACCATATCAGGTTCGTCACCGATAGCCAGGCTGCCATTAGGACATTAAATAGTGCCTACTGCACCTCCAAGGTGGTCAGAGACTGCAGAAAAGTGCTTAACCAAGCTCGCTGATATCAGGGGAAACTCAATTGCCGACGGCCTCGCAAGGAAGGGGGCAAGGATGAGAGACCTATCTACTGAACTTTCCGCCGACATTCCTCTTGGGGAATGCAAGAGACTATTAAGGGACCAAATGACATCATGGCTTAACCTTAGGTGGAAGGAAGAAGACACGTGTCACATAACAAGGCAGCTATGGCCTATGTGTGACACTATAAACAGTAAAAGATTAATTGCACTTAGCAGAATCGACATAAGGAAGGAAGTAGGCATCATCACGGGTCACTGTTTTCTGGGTGGACATGCACAAAAGATGGGTCTCAAATACAATGACTACTGCAGAGAATGCCTAGATGAGGAGGAGGAAGAAACAGTACTTCACTATCTAGGTCAATGTCCTGCTCTTGAGGAGAAACGAATGAAGTACCTCGGTCTGCACCACGCAAGTGAACTGGCGGAGCTCTCACCTATAAGGGTGGGAGATGTGATCGGATTCATTAGGTGCTCAAATTGGGTTGTATAGGGGAAGGATCTCTCATGGTATCACAACGGGCCCTATGGGCCTAAGTGAACAGCCTCGGCTGTTGCCATATAAACCTAACCTAAATTAAGTGCCAAAGCGGCAATTTTAAATAATTTCATAATTTCTCTTTAAATAAAATCAAATATCCATTTTGTACTTGTTAATTGTGGTTACGTATTTTCTTTTCCATCGTACGATATCGTCCGTACAAATAAAATGCTTATACGGCGTCTCGCCATATATCTGTGAAATAAAACATATTTACATTATGTTCCTAATATAATATGGAATGTATATAATAATGTGTCTCTATCAGGGACGAATCCTCGTAAAAAGGAATCCGAATATGATTCGAATCACGAATACTCGAATTAAGGATTCGTAAGAAATAAATATGATTGGAATCGAAGATTCGAACACTGTTTTTTCGAATTACGAATACAAATCCTTTTAGAATAAATTTAATTTTATTATTTTTTTGCAACCATTAATATATAAATATCGTTGCCAGTTGTTTTAACAAAAATATTCAAAACCTAATTATTTATCATTACCACTGAACATCGTTGATAACAGATTAAATATCTGACTCCCTGTTACTCTGGTTAAAGATGTATTTGTGTGTTTCTTAACTCTACTTCAAATCAGTGTTTTGTACGCGTGGCGCATGAAGTAAAATTTCCAGTTTAGAAAAGCCCGAAAATTTGTCTTGGGTCGCTGCGCGACCCTCGACAAATTTTCACGGGGCTTTTCTAAACTCGAAATTTTACTTCATGCTTAGCCTGGGAGTGGAAACACTCGTTTAAAACTTTAAATTGAACTCTATTATAAAATCGACTAATGCCTGAAATTTACGTAAATAAAAAATTCACTGAATATCATTAAGACCGGAAAAGTCAGAGAAAAGTCATGGAATTATATTCAAATTGACCAAAACACTAACAAAAAAGCCATATGATATTATTGAATTTGTCAAAATCAGCAGGCAAATTACAAAACACGTAAAAATTTATAAAATTTACTTAAATATTGGCAAAAGCAATGAAAACTATTAAACAGAAACATTAAACACCAGCTTCATTAAGAAAGTTCATAGTTCGACGAGCAATATGGGGACGTGCGTTATCTTGTTGAATAAGTACGTCTGGGCGGCTATCTATGTTGAAGACGTCATACGACCGACTTTGTTGCCTTAGTCGGTCGTATGTCGTCTTCAACATAACGCGCAGCTGTCATACTGCCTCGAATGAATACAAGAGGTGATCGACTACCATAAGCAATAGCCCCCCAATCCATTACTCCAGCAGTCCTGTGTACATGCCTCTCAATAGCAAACCTAAGATCAGGTCGTTCTCCACGGTAGCGTCGTACCCTTCTACGGCCATCATGCGTGCCTAGACAAAATCGTGATTCATCGCTGAATACGACATCGTGCCATTCTGCCTCCCAATGCTGCCGTTCTCTGCACCAGTCCAACCTTTGGCGACAGTGTCTCGCTGTTAAAGGAAGCACTAATCTTGGACGGTACGAAAGAAGCCCAAAGCATTGAATGCGACGATATAAGGTTGGCATACTAACGGGCCTACCTTCTTCTCCAATCCATTGATCACCGATTTGACGCGTAGTAGCGAAACGGTCTCGCAGGGCTATTTGTCTTAAGCGCCGATCTTGACGTTCTATGGTACGCCTTGGTTGACCAATTGGTCTTCTTCTTGCTCCTCTACCTTCTTCTGTCCATACCTGATACACACGTATTACAGTTGCTGCAGTGGAATCAATACGGCGGGCAATTTCGCGATAGGACATACCGACATCTCGATAAGCAACAACTCGACCCCGGTCAAAATCGCTCAAATGGTGATATTGTGGACGTCTTCGGACTCGAGGCATTTTATTTAAGCTTAACACACTCAACGGAAACACGAAAACTAAAAACATCTGTACTAAACAGCTCATATAAATAGTTTTATCAAAAAATAAAAAGTGAAATATGTTTTTTTTTCACAATAAATATAAAAGGCACAAGGTTGAAATTGTTATCAATGTATGCTTTAAATATAGTCACCCTGTTGCTAAAATATGAATTCAAAAAAATCATTCCTTCTTGGTGTTACGCTTCTAATGTCATTGAGTATATAAATGACCCAAATCCGACTTCTTTTTTGGAGGTGAAGGTGATATTATCACCGAGCTTGTACTGGATCCATAATCCATCACAACAATATAAACAAAACTAACTTTTAACCATGCTAAAGAAACACCGCACAAAAGGTTATTACGAAACAGACAAAGTTGCAATTTGGTAACTCCTCTAATTAAGGTTATGTCAGCTGTTGCGTCTAATAATGACGTAATTAGCATAGTGTAAAATAGGCGCGCTCTTGGCCAATCAGAGTTTTAGGTTTTGGCGCGTGAAATTTAAAACGCTCCTCCTAGTTATTAAACAGATTAAAGTTTAAGTCTTGTACATAACCTCAATTGTCATAACAAAATAGGGTTATTTAGAATTTATTATAAACCTTATCAGTATATTCTGACCTTCACTTGAAATCTGTGTTTTATACGCGTGGCGCATAATGTAAAATTTCGAGTTTAGAAAAGCCTGAAAATTTGGTTTGGCCGCGTAGCGCTACGCGCTACGCGACCAAACCAAATTTTCAGGCTTTTCTAAACTCGAAATGTTACTTCATGTTCAGTCTGGGAGTGGAGACTCTCGTTAGAAGTAAATTTAAATCTAATAATTAATCAGAAGAAATACATTTTCACAAGCATGAAAACAACAGTGTAACATACCTTCTAAATTACTTGATTACAATAAAGTTAGAACACATGAAAATGTAATGTTGCCACGTTAATTTTATCATTATTTTAAAACTAACTAATAATATTCAGATTTTGCTCTATTAATACAAAATGTTAATATCGTATTTGTTTACGTCTACGAGCCTAACAACTATATATTGGGACAAAATCAAATGTATGTATAATTCAGGTATTAGACAGTTTATTTCTTTTTTACTTTTTTTAAATCTAATTCTATGTAATTAGTTAATTAACATCAATGAGGGCCAATCAGCAACACAAAAAACAAAATTATTATACTAGTCTATTCTATCATCTCTAATCAACAAGGAAAATGTTTATTTTGTGTGGCAACTAAATATTGGGACAGTATAAAATAACTGTTAAAAATGAAACAAAATAAGACAAGTAAGCTGTAAAAACAATGCAGAACGAAACGTCAGATTACTTGGTAGTTGCTTTCTTATCGTATCGGGTGAATCGCTGCTTTTATTGAACAAAATGGTGCGTGGTATCTCTACAAGTTCCAAAATTCGTGAGTTAGTGATTAAAAATTATTGCCGAAATACAACGATACGTGAAATGGCGGATGAACTTAATATTCCTAAAACAACAGTGTGGAATATAATTAGGCATTTTGGAGAAACCGAAAATATCCTAGACAAAAAAGGCAAAAGTTCGGGTCGTCCAACATTAGTTTCTGATGGAAACAAGAGATTATTAGTAAAACTGTGCAAAAAAGGGAGAAGAAATACTTTAAGGCAAATTACGACTGAATGGAATCACGAAACTGAATCTGTCAAGGGAATGCTGCCGCCAGTGGATTCATAAATGTGGACTCAAGTTTTATAAGGTTGAATTTCAAGTAGCAATTTAAAAGTGCATTTAAAAAGAAATATTTTCTTGTAGGCAAAGGAAAAACCACTGTTGACGGAAAAACAAAAGAAAGCCAGACTCACATGGGTAAAATCTAAATTATCTTGGTCAGCTACAGACTGGTCCAGAGTAATTTTTAGTGACGAATCAAAATTCGACGTATGTGTTGGTGATTACCGCAAACGCGTGATTCGCTCAAAACATGAGGCATTTCACAAGGATTGCCTAAAACGTACCGTAAAATTTCCTAAAGGAGTGATGATTTGGGGCTGCATGACAGCTTCAGGTTTAGGATGTGTTGAATTTATTGATGGTACCGTGAATGCTGCAAAATATCAAGAAATACTGCAAAACAGTTTGCTACCAAGTATCGCCAAGTTAAATGTTGACGAAAATTACATTTTTCAACAGGATACGGCGGCCTGTCATACGGCCAAAACCACAAAAAAGTGGTTTGGTGACCATAACGTAAATGTTCTTTCTTGGCTTTCCAGCAGTCCTGACCTTAATGTCATTGAAACAGTATGGCATAAAATGAAACAAACATTGAGGAACAACCCACAACGGACATTACCTGAACTTAGAGACAAGATAGAGCATATTTGGAATGAAATTTCTCCTGAAACGTGCAGATCCTTAGTTGAGTCAATGCCTAGCCGAATTCGAGCTGTCATAAAATATAAGGGCGATGTTACTCCCTTTTAGAAATAAAATTCGTGCAAAGTCCCAATATTTAGTTGACAAACAAAATTAACATTTTTCTTGTAAATTAGAGGTGATTGAATAATTAATTTGTTTTTTGTGTTGTTGATTGGCCATAACTGTTGCTAATTAACTAATTACATAGTATTAAATTAAAATAATTCTAGAAAACTTAAATAAACTGTCCAATACCTGAATTTTATATGAATTTGATTTTGTCCCAATATAGTTGTTAGGGCTTGTAGTAGAGATAAACTAGCATTAAACTATAATGATATAAACGGCAATTATAATAATAAGGCTAAACATGTTTAAAACACGTTTTAGATCACATTTATGCACACATAACAGAGCTGGGACGAATCCTCGTAAAAAGGATTCGAACACGAATCCGAATCACCTAATATAATTCGAATCACGAATACTCGAATAAAGGATTCGTAAGAGATAAATATGATTCGAATCAAAGATTCGAATCCTGTTTTTTCGAATCACGGATACAACTCCTTTAAGAATAAATTTGATTTTATTATTTTTTTGCAACAATTAATATATAAATATCGTTACCAGTTGTTTTAACAAAAATATTCAAAACCTATTTAATTATTATTAACACTGAACATCGTTGATAGCAGACTAAATATCTGATTCCCTGTTACTCTGATTAAAGATGTATTTGTGTGTTTCTGAACTTTACGTCAAATCAGTGTTTTGTACGCTGGCGCATGAAGTAAAATTTCGAGTTTAGAAAAGCCCGAAAATTTGTCTCGGGTCGCTGCGCGACCCTCGACAAATGTTCACGGGGCTTTTCTAAACTCGAAATTTTACTTCATGCTTAGCCTGGGAGTGGAAAACACTCATTTAAAGCTTAAAATTGAACTTAAAAAAAAAACAAGGAATATCGAAAGATTTACCGAAAATAGACTAAATTTGGAATACGTATACTTAAAAGAAAAACTCCCTGTATCTGTTTGCTCCAAAGAAATATAAATAATTATAAACCATAATGAAGATAACAATTGATTGTCAAAAAACACATACACAATTGATGTTTGTTAAACAATGGCGGCGACAAAGAAAAAAAACATGTATTTTTAATTTTCTAGTAGAAATGCGTTTTATGTTAAAAGAATTAAACTATCCATCTTTCAGCTAGTAGTACAAGTTCTTTCTGCTAGCAGCCATCGTAATTTTAGTAGTAGATGAAACAACTACTATTTTGTTCCTTCTATTATGACTAGGACTTTCTGCAACTAGTTGTAGTACAGGCTCCGTCTGCTGGTGGCAAGACACGATAAGCCAGAAGCATTTGAACTAGACGCTCTGCTAATAGCAGTAGTTCTTTCTGCTAGTAAAAATAGTGTTTTTGCTATAAAAAACGACTGTTAGGTCTTTCTGCTACTAGTAGTAGTACAGGCTCCATCTGCCGGTGGCAAGATTTGAAGTTAGAACCATCTGAACCAGAAGCCCTGTCTGTTAATAGCGGTAGTTCTTTCTGCTAGTATAAATAGCGTGTTCTGCTAAAAAATAAACGTTTCTATCAGTAGTAGAAGTTATTTCAGCTAGTAGTACAATTTCTTTGTGCTAGTAGCGTTCGTTCTTTTAGTAGGAGAAAGAACAACTACTTTTTTGTTCCTTATACTACGAGTAGGTATTTCTACTACTAGTACGGACGGAACCTGTACTACAGGTTCCGTCTGCTGATGGCAAACCATTTGAAGCTGAACCACCTGACTAGAAGCTCTGTTAATAGCAGTAGTTCTTTCTGCTGTAGTAATTTTTTCAGCGAGTAGCAGTTTTTCTCAAGACCGTAGCCAGGGGGGGATGTGGGGGTTCAAATCCCCCCTGAAGTTTTCAAAATGATACATTTTTGTATTTAAAAGCGGGACTGTAAGAGCAAAAACAATATTCTTTCCTAAGCCCCCCCACGACATTTTTATAACCCCCTGCGATTTTTTTTCTGGCTACGGCCTTGGTCGTTCTTTCAGGTGTTAATTGTAGTTTTTTTGTTCTACTACCACTAGTTTTTTCTGCTACTACTAGCAGTAGTAGTACAGGCTCAGTCTACGGAACTAGAAGTTCTGTCTGCTAATAGCGGCAGTTCTTTCTGCTAGTGGACAAATCGTTTTTAACTGAAAAAAAGTAAACGTTACAGTTTGTAGTAGTGTTTCTTTCGGCTAATAGTACTTAGTAGTACTAGTACAGGCTTCGTCTGCTGGTAGCAAGATATCTGAAGCTACAACCAATTGAGCTAGAAGTTGTGGCTGGTAATAGTGCTAGTTGTTTCTGCTAGTAGAAATAGTGTTTTCCGCAAAACAGCCTATTTTCTGTAAATCTTTAGATATTCCTTGTTTTTTTTAAGTTCAATTCGAAGCTTTAAACGAGTCTTTTCCACTCCCAGACTAAGCATGAAGTAAAATTTCGAGTTTAGAAAAGCCCCGTGAAAATTTGTCGAGGGTCGCGCAGCGACCCGAGACAAATTTTCTGGGCTTTTCTAAACTCGAAATTTTACTTCATACGCCACGCGTATAAAACAGTGATTTAACGAGAAATTTAAAAACACACAAAAAACATTTTTCATGTTAATCCTCACAATTAATTCGAATTATTTTTGACGATTCAAATCTTTTTGTAAGTATTCGAATCCTTTTATAAATATTCGAATCCTTTTATAAATATTCGAATCCTTTTATAACGATTCGAATCACCCACATTTGGATTCGAATACGAATCCTCTTAAAAATACGTAACGAATCCGGATCACGAATCTAGTTGAACTAAAGTATTCGAATGCCTCTTTTGAATCCTCTAAAAGGATTCGAATCGAGGATTCGAATCCTGAATGATTCGAATCCTGCCCAGCTCTGACACATAATTGTGAAATTTTATTATGATAACATTTTATTTTTAATAATGTAGTTTAAAATATCTTCAACAATTTAACTAAAATTTAAAAACGTAAACAAAAAATCTTTAATAAAGTAGTATAAAATATAGTTTAACTAATTTAATGTAATAAAAAAAAGTTTCAAACAAATTTAACGTTTAAAACATGTTTAAAACTAAACCGTTTAAAACACGACGGCTGTTTTTAAACATGTTTAAAACATTGTTTTAAAACAAAGTGTTTTAAACATAACGGCCCTGATTATTCTGGAAGAAATTAGATAATTAGTTTTGAAAAATAATAAGATAACGAAGAACACTTCTTACAAAGGGGGATAAATCTAAAATTAAGGAATAAATTCCTTTATTTTAAATACCGATCGTTTGCTTTATCGTGTTTACCATTGGGATCTTTTAAACTATTAAAGATACGAAAACGGTTGAGTTAGACAAAAGTTTCCATTTTCAATACAAAATAAAAATACTTTAATAAATTTGATCTAGCGTCATTTGTTTTTAAGATGTGGCGAAAACAATGAAAATCGACAAACGTTCCTGTTTGATATAACTTTATTAATGAGAAAGATAATGAGCTGAAATTTAAAATGTACCCTAAATAACATCAGAGAAACACAGTTAAATTAACGGATTTTCAACAGGGTTTCTCGTATTTAATTTGTATACCATTGAATAAAGCAGTATAATCTAATTGGAAATTGTGTCATATGTCAAAAAATAACTGCAATATCTAAAACAAAATGGGACACCCTCTATAAACTCTGTCAACTCCTAATTTAAGTTATGTATAAAATCTTAATTCTATAGCTGTCTAACTAACAAAGTTATTGTGACTGCCGGTTTCATAATCAAGTTAAAGCTGCTTTAAATATTTAAAGTCGACTTTAACGTTAAATTCTGTTTCATAATGTAAATTTAAAGCAAAAGTCGACTTTAAAGTTAAAGGCATCTTCTTGACACTTTTAATAGACAAAGTCGGCTTTAAAACTAACCTAAAAATATTCTTAAACGTTAAAAAGAACTAATTGCGCGTTTGACATGGCTGCTATTAATTTCACAGAAGAAATAGAAGAATGAATCACATTTAGGATAGTAATTCTTTAAGCGATAAAAAAGATAATGTGATTAAAAAGAACACAGTGTTTAAAATGAAGAAAAATTGTGTTAATGCATTCAGCGGTACGGATTTTTTTTCATAAATTTTTATTATTAAAGGCAAATTAAAAATAAGAGTTCACTTGAATCGACCAGGTTAATTTTTTAAATATATTTTATTTCGTTAACAGGTTAAATTAAAAGTAATTCCTCTTTGTTTATACAATTAATTGATTCAATGATTTTTTATGGAATTCATTCCTTTAAAAACTTAACCTAAGAAGAAATAGCGCAAGAAAACAAAAAAGAATTGAAGGAGTTCTCAGTGATAAACGGTATTGTTATATTTTTGCATAACTTTAGCTTTTAAAGTAAACATTTTAACATAATTTTTTATTCATTAATAATTTGTGTAATGTAACTATTTATCACTGTATTAAATAAAACACTTAAAAAACCTTCATCATCATTTTGTAAACGTAAAATTTCTGTAGAATGAAAAATAGTTTTGTCTTAATAAATTGTAATGATTTAAAGTAATTTTAACATATGATTTTTGAAAACAAATTATTCCTTAAAGCTTAATGAATTTTTTAGAAATGATGAATAATTAAATATTTCAGTTTTCTATAAAACGCTAAAATTAAAGCTGCAAGCGTTTGTAATAGGTTATTTATACATTATTACGAAAAAAAATGAAAGAAAATTTAGAACGCTGAACTTAATTTTGATGATTTTTGTCAGTTTTAGTTAATCGTACACGCGTTTTATCTAAATTTTCATAAAATTTTAAAATTATGACGGTTTTTTTAATAAATTTACAAGATTCCAGGTAATCTTCAAAATTCTGATGATCTGCTTTAATTTAAATACGTAGACGATCTTCATAAATGTCCACGCTTTTAGTTAATTTTCAAATTGCCGACGATTTTTTAGTCAATTTTTGAAAGTTTGCTTAAATGTTTAAGATGATAATCTTCTAAAATTTCGACATCTCTTGCAAATTTCCAAGATGTAACAATTTGACGCCTTTTATGATGAATTTCATAGATTATTGTTGATTTTCAAATTCGCTTTTCGTGAATTTACAAGATTTTTATAAAAATTGATGAAGTCAATTCTAATTGGAAAAAATCGTAGTTTGTTTAATCATTTTTAATAAATTTGATAGCTTTCTTTAATATTTAACATTTCACACCTTTTCTTAATATCGTATAAAACAGAAAAACACAAAATAAGTTATTGACAATTGTCGAACGAGGGTTTTCTACTCCCAGACTAAGCTTAAAGTAAAATTTCGAGTTGAGAAAAGCTCAAAGATTTGGATTTGGACGCGCAGCGTCCAAATCCAAATTCCGGCTTTTCTCAACTGGAAATCTTACTTAATGCGCCACACGTATAAAAACACTGATTTATTCTAAAGTTTTTTTTTTGTTTGTTTTGTTTTTGGCATAGGTTTAACCATTCAGCCACTAACGCCTATTTAATATGTATCTCTATCAAAACTTACTATAAATGGGAATATACAAGGGATACTCTTCACGCCAAGGGGTATATCGAGGCGACTTTAACAACAAACAGGTGTACCACGGTTAATGGGTTTATACCACAAAGGAATCACAGCATAGGACAACACTTAAATTTTTATGATCTATTTGACGTCTTACACGTTAAAAGATGGAGCCAATTCAAAGTTAAATTATAATATTTGATTTTAGGAGAAAATTAACAATACAGTCATACACAGCCATATCATTTAGACTCAATAAATAATTTGCATTTACTGGATAATCTACATTTAACTGATGGAGTTCCTTGAAAAAGTTATTAATATTTAATACATTTAGTGAACATTCGAACAGGATGTGATTGATATCTCCATGTTTACCGCACTCACATAGAGGGTCTGGTTTAACTTTAATGTAATTTAAGTGAGAAGGAGACACGCAATGTGTTGTTTTAAGTCGAAACATGGTAGAAGTAAAATACTTAGAACAGGACTTTTCAATATATACTATATTCCTTGACAGAGAGCGATGGATTATACTATAGTTGGTTCTATTATGCATTTTAACTACCCAAAGTCTTTCCCACTCTTTTAATACAGTTCGCCTAAATGATGCCACATAATCAAAATAAGGTAGACTTCTACTATATTCTATACTGTTGTTATCAATTGCAGATTTAGCTGCTCGATCCACTTCCTCATTTTCACTAATTCCACAATGGGCCTTGGTCCATACAAATTTTACTTGTACTTCCTGTCTCTGCAGGTCCCCAAGAATGTTAAATATTTTAAAAATCAACGGGTTATTACATTTATGTGGATGGAATGAGCGTATTGCATTAAGAACAGATAAGCTATCCGATCAAGAGTTTCTATGATGGCCAGTGCCTCAGCTGAATAAATAGATGCCATTGAAGGTAATCGTTTCACAACTTTAATCTTTTCGGAGGGTATCACAAAAGCAAAACTAGTCCCATCGCATGTTTTGGATCCATCTGTGTAAATTTGCATCATAGTTGACAACTGGCTAACAACATTCTTAAACACTCTAATATTTTGGGCAGCTATATTAGAATAATGGGGAAGTATTATATGTGGTATTTGAGTTAGATAACAATAATTTAGATTTTGGCGAATCGATTTGTGATCATTAATAAGATTAATATGCACAGTATTCAGAAATGATTGATAAATAAAAGGGTCAGTTCGATTTTTCCAATATCTACTAGTTAGACTGCATATAGCCGTAGAACCAATTGTGTTTAAAAGATGTAACTTGTTATTTGATCTTAGTTTAAGAATATACTTGTAAGCAATTACCTTTCGTCTGTGCTCCAACGGCAATTCGCCAGATTCAGCTAAAAGGGTTTCACATGGTACTGACTTCATAGCACCGATACAAATACGTAAAGCTTTATACTGGATTCTGTCCACTATTTTAAGATGCGTCTTAGCAGCCTGACCATAAAATATGCTACCATAATCCATAATTGATCGAATATATGCACGATAAAAAAGCAACGAACAACCTAAGTCGCAACCCCATTTGACTCTAGATACCGCTTTCATCACATTCAGACCTTTTGAACATTTATTTTGTAAATATACAATGTGAGGCTTCCAAAGTAGTTTCTTATCTAATACTACACCGAGATACTTATTCGAATTTACAATGGGAATATTTCCATGCTCAAATTGGATAGAATCCGGTAACGTATCCCTATATCTACTAAAAACCATCACCGCCGATTTACTCGGAGACAGTTGAAGACCGTTCACATCTCCCCAATTCTTAACCTTCTCTACAACCTTGGTCGCTAACTCCATTCCCTCCGCTAAGCTATTACACTCAACATGAAAACAAAAATCATCTGCAAATTGGACACTTTTCATTTCACGTATATCAAATTGATGTAGATCATGAGTATAAATGTTAAACAATATTGGTGCAAGCACGGATCCCTGCATTAGACCCGTGGAAGTTTCCAAGGGCCCATGCAATTCATTGTTGTTCCTAATATATATTATCCTATTTAAATATATGTAAACTATATTATTTGCAACTTTCTCTGATAAGCCCATTGCTATAAGCTTATCTCTAAGAATATTCAGATTGACTGAGTCATAAGCTTTGTTAAAATCAGCAAAAAATACAACATGATATTTGTTATTCGAGAAGGAATTTTGATCGGTTAGTGCATCTGTCGTACTTTTACCATTTCTAAAGCCATAAACACCGTTATTCAACTTAGAATTATACTCAAGATACCAATTTAGTCTTAACTTTATCAAACGCTCATACGTTTTAAATATGCAAGATGTTATTGATATAGGTCTAAATGATGAGGTAGACAAAGAGCTGTCATTATTTGGTTTTTTCAATAGTACTATTATAGCATCATTTATTACATCCTCGCGCTTCGAGTTGACCCACTAACTATTAAATACATCTAACAAATACTTAACACCTTGTTTAGTCAGCTGTGATAACATGTTATAAGTAATTTTATCAAGACCCGGAGAAGAATTATTAGTGTATTTTCGTGCAATATTCCACTCAATTTCTGTAAATGGTCTCTCCATGTCCACACCATAAACATTTTCTTGAGTAGAATTATTGAATTCATCAGGATTTGTTCCAACGGATGGAGGGGCTAGGGAATTTCCAATTTCCTCTACCAAATTTACAGGAATGACACAACCAAAATCTGATCTATTAGAAATGTTTTTCATGGCCTTCCATATTTGTAATATAGGCGTACTTTTATTCAGACTAGAGCAATACTTTACCCACGACTGTTTAGCTTTTTCTTTAAATCTACGTTTGGTTGTAGCAGCAATTTTCTTATATTCTAGAAAATTGTTGTAGGACGGGTTAGATTTATATGACCTTAGACAATTTTGTCTGTTTAAAATTAAGCTATGACAATCATCATCCCACCATACTGGTAGTTTCCTATGACCACGACCCTTTATTTTACGTGTCATGCTCAGATCAGCAGCTTTTGTAACAGACTCTATAAAGGTACCTATACTAGGACTGCTCAGTGACTCTTGCAATTCTAAATCAGTTATTTCTCTAAAGTGCTCCCAACCTGCTCGTTTCTCACACCAACCCTGTTTATCTGATTTACCCACGTTATTTTCCATTAACAAAGATACTCTAACTATAATTGGAAAATGGTCTGATCCCAAGGTATCACATAACATGAGCTATTAAGTGACATATTAGACGATACCATTGTCAAATCCAAAACCGAAGGTGCACCATGAGGCGCAATTCTAGTAGGATCTCCTGTATTAATAACGCAAAAGTTGAAATCATCTAACGTATCCGCAAAATCGAGACTTTCCCTATCCGACGATGTGGAACCCCACATCGGATGGTGATAATTAAAATCACCGCAAATGATTGAGTTATTAGGTATACTAGTGAAAAAAGAGTTCCATTCGATTTTATTCATTTTTATATTAGGCGGTCTGTAAAGAGCAAACAGGTGGATATTAGAATTAAAAAATATTAATTTAATTCCAATCACTTCAATTTTATTTCCAAAACTAAATGAACACGTTATCTGTTCATAGGTTAATTGTTTGGACACTAGTGCAAGAACTCCACCATGTCCATTTCTTCTATCTTTCCTAATACAGAAATATCCAGGGATATTAAAATTAAATTCTGGCTTAAGCCAAGTTTCTACGATTAACGCTATATATATTTTATTATTATTTAAAAAATGTGTAAAACTATGTTTATTGGAAATAATTGACCGAGCGTTCCACTGAACAATGTTTAAATTACTCTGATTCGCCATCGCTAATTGCTATCTTACTTTTAGGTTTCAATCCATTACTCTCTACACCGAATACATTGAGTTTCTTTGTCATATTATGTATAACATTTTTAATAAAGCCCTTATTTTGATTTATGGCATCCGCATTAACAATAATATCACTAATTTTCTCGATATCCTTTAAAAGATTTTCTTTAAATGAGATAAGTTCATCCCTATGAGGATTAGGGATCACGCTTTTCTCTGATAAATTGGTAAAATTAAACCTCATTGGTGAATATGTCGGGGAAGATGATTTACGTTTTTTACTATTTAAGACAGACACTGATACCACGTTGTTACACTGTGACCTGTTATTTGTGTTCTTTTGATAATTTTTGCAGGTAGTGATGGGAATTGATTAACATTTTCTAACAGAGAAAATATATGGAATAATTATTAATTGACTTAAGCTTATTAGCATAAGAGGGATCGCCGTGAATTTGCTCGGCTTCTTTAAAAGAGATATTATGTCTAGCCATCGTTTCTTTAATAGATTTTTGTTTATTGTACATCGGACAGCCTCTAGATGTAGAATTATGATCTGATATCTTACAAAAAATACAGAAAGAATTGTTTGTACATTCACCCTCGTGATTTTCAGAACATTGCCTACATCTTAACTTCCCCTTGTACTGTCTACTAGTGTGTCCATAACGAAGGCAATTAAAACACTGCAATACAGGTTGAATGAATGTGTTTACTTCAAAACGACAACTATAAATATATATATGAGATGGTAATTTATTTCCCTTAAACGTTACAATAACTGCTTCTCTTTTAGCCAATGAAAACGAGCCATCCGTGTTTTTAACTCGACGCATTATACGTTTTAATTCCACCACCGGTATTTCACTCACAATATCATCTATCATAAAAACCACATCTAATGAAGTATCTACCCCTCTAATTGCACCCTTCCTCTCCATTACGTGTTTAGGCACATATGCAATTAGATTGTTTGATTTAATAATAGCATGCTCAATCACAGCATTGGCGGCATCGCGAACCTTAAATTCTACTTTAATTCTATTACGACCTATCGTACTAATTTTATCAAGATTATTTTTAAAATAATCACTTGAATGCAAAATTTTTCCCACTTTCATGGGATGCAATTTACTTATATCCGATGATAAACTTTCAATGTAAATCACAAATGGCCCCTCGTCTAAATTTGTGTATTTTAATTCTATATCAATTCTTTTTACCTCGCTCTTATCTGCCCACATATCAACGTCACCTTCGGACGCCCCGGGCCGAGCCCCGGGGTCATTCGGATCACTCATTCCTCCGCGGCGCGAGGCGCCAAGGAATATTTAACTAAACTCTATGGAAAATTAGTAAACAAAAACTATCTCTATAATAAAAATTAAACAAGCTAGCCGAATCACAACGCTTATTCGATGAGCGATTAATTAATAATTTAAATGGGTACTTATCCGCCAAATATACACGAGAACGGCAACACGATGCACACGCTAAGGCTGTCACACTCGATCTATTCTAAAGTTTAAAATATTTTTCTCATTTCATATAAACCGATATAATTATTATTTTTACTTATTGTTTGTTGTGACATTTCCAACGACATAATTGAAATATAAACAATCAAAATGATGGTTATGCAACATTATATATTAAAAATAACTATAAAAAGGCGCTACCAACCCATATTCATTACCTTAAAGTCGACTTTTACTAAAGTCAGATCAGTAATTGATTCTAAAACGTATCAATATTTAAAGTCGACTTTAACTTAAAGTCGACTTTTGTTAAAGTCACTTTAACCCAATTATTATGAAACGGTCCGTGAGAATAAAATTTAATCGATTTTCACTTTTTTGTCTTATCTTTAAAACATCATTCGCTAGATGATTGTTGTTGACATAGTTCTACTCACAGTCAAAAGTACAAATGTTCACTAAATTTAACCAATTTAGTGTTTCTAATAGTCTATAACTTGTATCTAGCATTTATTTATGATGATTAGACCTTGGATTTCTAAGCTAACGGCTTTACCTGAAAATTAAAAGCATTACCATGAATTAATAAAATGTGTACGAATTATAGAAAGTTGAATCATTTGACACACATTTTTGTATGTTTTATGTTTTTTTTGCGTTTTTTTGTTTTTTTTTTTCGGTTTTATGCTTATTTTGCATTTATATGCTTATTTGGGGCTTAAACCGTTAAATTTTAGATCGTGGACAATTATTATTTGTACGATCAAGACACGAACTATTAATTTAATTTTAAAGTATTATAAACGATTAATAAATCATTAGATAACTATTTGTGGAGTAAATTTATTTACCTAGTGAACTAATGGGCAAATAAAATTCCGTATTAGAAAGCAAACCTACCAAATAAATAGCAATTCTAGAAATAAATAATTTAATTAGTAGATTACACACCGATATTAAACATATTCATTGTGGCCATAGCTGGAACCACCAATTTTGTAAATTGAATTGTCAATATTTCAGATTAAATTGTCAATCAAATTGGACTTAGTATAATTCCTTATAATTACAGAGAATAATCGTGGAATAGGACAGAATTACACAGAACAAGAAAAAGAAAGCTTATTAGAAATTATAAAAGACTTAAACTCGAAATTTTACTTCATGCTTAGTCTGGGAATGGAAAACACTCGTTTAAATGAAGACAACCTTATACAAGACTGTCTCAGTTTAAATCGAGACAACCTTGCACAGTGATGATCTTGGTTTTTACGTACGGATATCCACGCGTCATGACATCAACGAAGGTGTGTAAGTAAGTTTGTCTTGATTTAAACCGAGCCTACCTTGTATTGTTTAATTACCTTGATTGTTGACATCACGTGAGGACTTCCACGCGTAACGTCAGCAATCATGGTGGTTAGTGTATAAGGTTGTCTTAATTTAAAACCCAGTCGACCTTGTTAGTTTAATTACATTGACTTTTAACGTCACGCGAAGAATTTTATGTGTGACGTCAGAAAAACTCCCTGTATTTCTCGGGACATAGATATTTCGAATAAAATCAAGCTGAATTTGCTATAGAATTCAAACATAATAAGTAAAAACCAGTATATTTTCAATTTCACATTTCAGTGTTTTATCCGTTTCGCTACGCAACTAAACCAAATTTTCAGAATTTTCTAAACTCTATATTTTACTTCGTGCGTAAACAAGGATAGTAAATCTATGTTAAAAAACAAAAATTAACATTTCTTAAGATATAAACTTTTTGTCTCTTGTAATATAAGGCAAAAGTAATGTCATATTATGAATTGGCTGCCATTTTATTAGAAATGAAAAAAGTGGGTGATGTTTTGACTGAAACTAAATTTAAAGGTGTAAAATTGGTAATATACAGTTAAAAAAATGATATCGGTCAAAGACCATCTCCTGAGTTGATGTTGATTATGCTCGTTTTACAACATTTTGAATTGTTGTTCGTAAAACATTTGGCCCCAAATTGGTAATTTCTTCTTCAATGTTGGCTTTTAAGCCTTGCAAGGTTTGTGGTTTGTTGTGGTTTCAAAAAGACCCACAGGAAGTGGAAATGCTCGTTCGAAATTTTAAACTGAATGCGTTGATAAGAACATTAAATGACTAAATATGTTTTTAAAGATAATAATCTAGTTTTCAAAATATGTTTAATATTATTTGAAGTAAAACTGACATGGTAACCACAATCTGAAATGTTAATTTTTTCCGACATTTCCCTGATTCTTGATTTTTTCCCTGGCCTTTTAATATAACTTTCTTCTGTGGGAAACCTCCATTTTGTTAAATTGTTTTATTTGTTTTTGTCAATATTTAAGTTAATTTTATAAATTTTTACGTGTTTTGTAATTTACCTGCTGATTTTGACGAATTTAATAATGTCATATGGCTTTTTTGTTAGTGTTTCGGTCAATTTGAATATAATTTTATGACTTTTCTCTGACTTTCCCGGTTTTAATGATATTCAGTGATTTTGTCTACGTAATTTTCAGGCATTCGTTGATTTTATAATAGAGTTCAATTAGAAGCTTTAAACGAGAGGTGTCCACTCCCAGACTAAGCATGAAGTAAAATTTCGAGTTTAGAAAAGCCCCATGAAAATTTGTCGAGGGTCGCGCAGCGACCCGAGACAAATTTTCGGGCTTTTCTAAACTCGAAATTTTACTTCATGCGCCACGCGTACAAAACACTGATTTGAAGTGAAGTTCAGAAACACACAAATATATCTTTAATCAGAGTAACAGGGAATCAGATGTTTACTCTGTTATCAACGATGTTCAGTGTTAATAATAAATAATTAGGTTTTAAATAATTTTGTTAAAACAACTGGTAACGATATTTATATATAAATGGTTGAAAAAAAATTAAAATCAAATTTATTCTTAAAGGATTTGTATTCGTGATTCGAAAAAACAGGATTCGAATCTGTGATTCGAATCATATTTATCTCTAACGAATCCTTTATTCGAGTATTCGTGATTGGAATCATATTAGGTGATTTGGATTCGTGATTCGAATCCTTTTTACAAGGATTCGTCCCAGCTCTGGTATGTATGTTGGACTTTAAAACAATTTTCAGATATCTCCTGTTGTTTTTGGAAAAGGTTAATTTGAAGTTTCTAACGAGTGTTTCAACTTCGGGATTAAACATGAAGTAAAGTTTTGAGTTTAGATAAGCCTAAAACATTGGAATGGTCACGTAAAAAAAAGTTACTTTATGCTCTAGGCGTATAAACCATTGAAATACTCTGAAATTCAAAATTAAACTTGACAATAGGATTGTGTTTTACACCCGTAACACATGAAGTAAAATTTCGTTTTAACATAAGCCATTAATGGTAAAAACATTGTTTTTACAGAGCCGCTATTACATACAAAAGTTTGCCAATTCGATAATTTAGGGGCGGCTTGATCCCCCATATCCCACCCCTGCTTACGGCCTTGGTTGTGCCCGGGGCCACATAAACCAATAGACGACACTATACACACACAATTCTCGCAGTCTTGAAAATATAACCTTATCTCTTGAAATTTGCAATTCGTCAGAATTTATCATCATCAAATTCCACAGCAGTGATATCATAACAAATAACTTCTACAATCAGCAACACTTTCCAAATAAAATGTTCAGGCTTTTCTAAACTCAAAATGTTATTTCATGCGCCACGCATACAAGACACTGGTTTCAAGTGAAGTTTCAGTGTTTTCAGTATTTAATACGCGTGGCGCATGAAGTAAAAGTTCGTGGCGCATGAAGTAAAAGTTCGAGTTTAGAAAAGCCTGAAAATTTGGTTTGGTCGCTCCGCGCTTCCCACTATGCGACCAAACCAAATTATCAGGCTTTTCTAAACTCGAAATTTTACTTCATGCTTAGTCTGGGAGTGGAAAACACTCGTTTAAACTTTAAATGGAACTAATTTAAAAAAGCGTATGCATAAGTATAAAAATCCCTGGTTATGTCTGACTTAAAATACTCTAGGTCTTCGACTCCTTAGAATGTGGTTGCGGTTCGAATTAATCACTATCAGGGAAGATACTATGAGCGAACTTAAATCTGACATGGATGATAAGGTAGACATGATAACTGTAATAAAATTAATAAATACAAGTAGTAGAATCTAAAGTAATTATAATAATATAATAATAGACTTTTGACTTTTAACTGTCAAATTATTTAGAGAATAAAATTTACTTGGTAGAAAAACAAACAAATAATTTACTGAGGAGATTTATTAACTAAATAAAGTTATTTTGTGTTTATAATACCGAAATCTTTGGAATAAATTAATTAATTCCTAAAGTAAATTTTATTTAAGGAATAAAACGTTTTATAATACCGGGCATTAGTGAATAAAAAAACGTAATGTTTGTTTATAAAGGTATTTTTTTTTATTTATGCATACTCTGTAAATGTTCCGACATTCTTTTTTTTGGGTTTAAATTGAAACTTTAAACAAGTCTTTTACACTCATAGATTTATCATGAAGTAAAATTTCGAGTTTAGAAAAGCCCCACGTAGAAAATTAGTCAAGGGTCGCGCTTACTTCACGCGTCCAAATCCAAACGTTCAGGTTTTTCTAAACTTGAAATTTTACTTCATGTTTAATCTGGGAGTGAAAAAGTCTCGTGAAAAACACAATATAAAATATGTACACTTAAAAGAAAAACTCCCTGTATTTCTTCAGAATTATGTTTTTTTATTATTAAAACAAGTTAAAATATACTCAATGACATTAGAAGCGTAACACCAAGAAGGCATGATTTTTTTGAATTCATATTCTAGCAACAGAGTGACTATACTTAAAGCATACATTGATAACAATTTCAACCTTGTGCCTTTTATATTTATTGTGAAAAAAAATATTTCACTTTTTCTTTTTTGATAAAACTATTTATATGAGCTGTTTAGTACAGATGTTTTTAGTTTTCGTGTTTCCGTTGAGTGTGTTAAGCTTAAATAAAATGCCTCGAGTCCGAAGACGTCCACAATATCACCATTTGAGCGATTTTGACCGGGGTCGAGTTGTTGCTTATCGAGATGTCGGTATGTCCTATCGCGAAATTGCCCGCCGTATTGATTCCACTGCAGCAACTGTAATACGTGTGTATCAGGTATGGACAGAAGAAGGTAGAGGAGCAAGAAGAAGACCAATTGGTCAACCAAGGCGTACCACAGAACGTCAAGATCGGCGCTTAAGACAAATAGCCCTGCGAGACCGTTTCGCTACTACGCGTCAAATCGGTGATCAATGGATTGGAGAAGAAGGTAGGCCCGTTAGTATGCGAACCTTATATCGCCGCATTCAATCCTTTGGGCTTCTTTCGTACCGTCCAAGATTAGTGCTTCCTTTAACAGCGAGACACTGTCGCCAAAGGTTGGACTGGTGCAGAGAACGGCAGCATTGGGAGGCAGAATGGCACGATGTCGTATTCAGCGATGAATCACGATTTTGTCTAGGCACGCATGATGGCCGTAGAAGTGTACGACGCTACCGTGGAGAACGACCTGATCTTAGGTTTGCTATTGAGAGGCATGTACACAGGACTGCTGGAGTAATGGTTTGGGGGGCTATTGCTTATGGTAGTCGATCACCTCTTGTATTCATTCGAGGCAGTATGACAGCTGCGCGTTATGTTAAAGACGTCATACGACCGACTTTGTTGCCTTATTTAGATGGCCGCCCAGACGTACTTTTTCAACAAGATAACGCACGTCCCCATATTGCTCGTCGAACTATGAACTTTCTTAATGAAGCTGGTGTTAATGTTTTGGCGTGGCCGCCCCGTTCGCCGGATTTAAATCCCATTGAACATGTCTGGGATATCATGGGAAGAACTTTGCACTTTGCACTTTGCACCATCCTCCACAGACTCTAGCACAGTTGATCGATGAAATTCAAGTTGCTTGGAACGAGATGCCTCAAGAAGACATCGACCATCTCATTTTGTCGATGCCCAGACGTCTACAGGAGTGTATACAGCAAAGGGGTCGCCAAACACATTATTCATTTTTTTTAGATTGTTTTTAATAAAATTTCTTGAAAATGTAATCATTTTATTCTTGATGTAAGACTACCATGCTGGCAAAAAATCAAGTTAAAATAATAACTCCTTCTGGGTGTTACGCTTCTAATGTCATTGAGTATATTTATTTTTTGTAAGAAATAACCTGAAAATAGCTATTTTTGAGTCATTTAATCACTCCTTTTTAGTCAACAAAAACTTTTACTACGTAAAATTCAAGGGTGGCCGCACATTCTGCATTCAATTAGCTCAACATTCATTAAGAAAAATGTCCATAATATATTATGTTTACCTTTTTATGCTGAAAATAAAAATATAGGTCTATCTTACTCTAGCAAATGGCTGGGCAGAGTCTGTCTCACTCTAGTATACCGCAACCTTAAGCACTTTTTTAAAGACTATTAAAAAAATGCCACTTCAAGCCAAAATGTTGTTGTTTTTCACTGAAAAGTATTCTCTTTTTTATTGTGGGTACCCTTAAATCGAAATTTAGTCAAAAATTATTTTCTTCTTGTGATCATATCGGGTGTGTATAAATTGGCGGATAATCTACACGTGACGATATTCTACATCTAATTCTGAATAGAAAATGTCGACGCAAAAATGTTGTATCATGCTTCATATACCATCAGGAGGCATTTAAAAGAAATGGACATTTGGCAACGCCGCAAAAAACAAACAGAACAATAACACGAAAATAACACAGAAACACAAAAATATTGAAAGGCGTGAACTAATACTAACCGATAATAACGAGAAAAATAGAATTGGCACAAAATTGGAACTAGCAAGTTTAAATGAGTTCGTAACAGTAAGTGTCAAAATTTGTCACTGACGTTAGCGGGAGTCAACGTTGCCGGCTGTACTTTATATGAAAATAAGCTAATAAAGAAGTGTTAAAAACGGACGTTTAACGGGAGGGTAGCAAAGAAGTACTTACAAGAACGGTCGCCTAGATGTAGCTAAACTTGCATTTTCGACCGGCATTGGTGCAATAAATTAGAGGGAGATTTGTGGTCTTTCAACAAAGCCCATTTATTGTCCCAAATAATGTATTTATTAACCTTTGCGTTAGCCGTACCTGTTTCTTTGGGCAATGAACTTAAATACCCTCAATAAAATTATAATCATTTTACAACCTTGTAGCTACCGAATCTGCAGGAGAGTAACCCCGCGCTCCAACCCCCGCAGGTTGGAGCGGTACGACAAAGTCGATTAATCGTTTCTTCTTCAGCTCGCACAATTTGCTAATTATTTATACCTGGTTTCTCTGGAAGGCAAAAATAATCTCTTTGGTATATTTTCTTCGAGCGGATACTGATCCAGGTTTAGCTGGTTTTTCTGTTAGAATTTCAATTTAATCTCTCTCTTCCACTACTTACAAGTTGAACAAATTTAAATTACGAGTAGTAAACTTTTCTAGAAAATCGATTCTTGATAATATTCGTATTTTTCAATCTTACCTTTATACAATCAATTTCATTTCGTTAGTTAAAATAAATATTCAGCTACTGATTTAAAAAAAAAACTGCAGGTCGATTTTTGTTTGTTACTGACCACTTTTTAGCGTCTTCAAAACAAGTATGACGTCGCTAGCCTTTCACGACGTCATAGGCAAGTTTTTAGAATACAAACATTTTTTTTTATTTCACTAAATTTGGAGCCCTTTTTATTCCTTTTACGACCATGTAAACATATTTGGTTTTTTTTATTTTTTTTTTATTTCAAATATTAAACAAAAAATGTTTTTTTATAAATTTATTAATGTAACAAATGTCCAAATGAGTACCGTTTCTCTCTTGGCAACCCGCCAATCGGTGGTAAATCCCATCTTTTACATTTTGAAACATTTCCGGTAAAATATATAAGTTTTTCTTTAAGAATAAGAAAAATACTTAAAAATAAATTAGCTTCATTGAAGAATCATGTGAAGGGGATAATTAAAAAGAAAAGACACCAATTTAAATTAAAAAAAACTTTAAAAGCTGCACTCTTTTATATTTTTAAAAACCACTCAAAATGTATAAAAGCATGCACAAAAAATTCAACCAATAATATCTTGATGTCGTCACCTTTATGGGTTAAAATTGTAAAGGCTGTAGAGCGGGTAGGTAACAAATCTGATAGATTAGTTGGAAATGTAACCACAAATTTAGCAGAACGGTATGTCAATAGTAAGCAAATTCACAGGTGGGAAACGAACCAATTTAATTTTAAGCTACAGTTAAGCTACAGTTATCAAAACGTTGCTGCATTATGCTTCAATAATGGTTTGTGACGCGAATTTTTGCCTAGTTACTATTCTACTTACCGCAAGACCAAACCAACTGAGTGAAGGAGGGGGAGTTCCTAGATTTTAAATAAATGGGCGCCACGTGATTACGAGCGGCAAGGTAACTACAAAAAGGATTATCACGAACCAAGATCTTGATAAATTTCGTATATTCATTCACAAGAAAAAAAAAACGCCAAATACATCTATCCCAACTTAAAATCAGAAAAATCACTTATTTATTTAAATAAGGATGTAAACAAAAAAATTATAGTGACATATTTCTACTGTAAGTAAGAAATGTCCACTGAGAATAAATTCAATATAATAAAAATAATTATGGTGATTAACTAAATTGGGAAAGAAAAAAAAATACATATATACATACGTAAATGACAATCTTCAAAATAGATATAGCTATACCTTTTCAGTAATCATACAGAATTTAACTTTATATTACTAAACTCAAAGGGTAATAAAACATACTGTATATATTAGGGAACATGTATCAACAACATGCTACCAGTTACGTTCACCACATTCTATATAGGAAATGAATGACATATTGAAACTTTAAATTATGAACCAAAATATCTTCACAACATAAAAGAAAATATTTATAGATATATTTCACTATATTAATAATAATTATGTCATTCGAAATCTCGTCATTTATTTGTTTTGGCTTATGAAAATAAATAAATCTCCCACCTTCTTCCAATCTTCACCGACCTACTTCAACTTCCGAACTTCTTCACCAAGCAGAAATCAGTGTCACGATACGTTGACCAGCAATACCCCAACCCAACGGCAACCAACGACTAGTCTTCCAAAAGGGTTTGTCCTGGAGTCCTATTGCATAATCACCATGACAGCAAAATTCCGACAGCAAGAACACTTTTCCGGAGGATGGAAAATGTTTACCAACCAGTAGCATCGAGATTCAAGAAATAAGGCGCAAAAAAAAACCTCCGGATGGTGATGAGGTTTCTAAAAAAAATCCGATTTATCTCCTCTCTGAGTGATAATAATCCAGTCAACTCTCATAAGCATTGGAATAAATTAAATATTGAGTAAATATTTAAGCCAGGAAATAAAACCTCTGGATGGAATTGAGGATGAAAAGAATTGCCACGTATATCTCCGCCTCAGGCGTAAGTAAACTACAAAAATCCAACGAATTTACCTAATTGCTGCTTGATATGGATACAAATCCCTCTAACTCGAGGAAACCGACAATGGTTTTACCCAATTTCCAATCAAACACGCGTGTAACTCTTTAACAATGAATGCGTGAACCGCTCGAGAGTTGCTAAAAGGAGAGTGCGCAAGACGCGAAGAACAACTGCGCGAGATTAATCGACCGCGCACGCAGGTGATTGATCCGTTTACAAAAAAAAAAACATTGTTTTGAATTGTGAGAGGTTCGAAAATTTCACAAATGAATAAATATATTTAAATTATATTTAAATTTTACCAAAAATAGCGGAATGATGAAAAATTAACGTAACATAGTTCCCCCCTTTCCCGGGTAAGAAAATTTTGCAAACATTTTCTTATAGACAATTCGTTCTATAATTTCACAAAACAACTAAAACAAAAATAGATATCGCATATTTCCCAATAAAATTATTAGTCATCCGGTATTGCTTTCACGTCTTTCGCATGCCAGCAGCCTAGCAAACGACCATCATCCGGATGTCTTAACCCGAATGCCCAAGGGGAAAATTTTTTATCAATAATAAAAGGACGGATATATTTTGGTGCTAATTTTGCGGTGAAATGTTTTGACGCATCAGATAGTACAAATTTTTTTCTCAAAACCTTTTGACCTACAGAGAACTGAATTGGACGACGTCGTAAACTGTTATGATTCTTCCCTTTCTGAATACCTTTCAAGAGTTAAATTTTAATATCTTCATATAACTCATGAAGTTGTTGCGATTTTATTTTCGGACTTGGTTCGTTACACTTGGAATTAGGAATATATCGAGTCTCTCCACAGAGAGTAATCTCACGACCAAAATTAACGAAGTATGGAGTATATCCCGGAACTTCATGTTTCGACGACCCAATGCAACACGTAATTTTCTGTAACAACTTATCCCAAGAACGTTGGTTATCCGAGACACAAGAAGACAACATGGTCTTAATAACACGGTTGACACGTTCAGTCGGATTTGCTTGAGGATGATAGTTAGCTGTATAAGATATATTAATTCCATAAGATTTCGCTAATTTTTGAAATTCACGACTTTTAAATTGTACTCCATTGTCTACAACAATCCTAGACGGCGCGCCAAACAACAAAATAATACTATCTTCAACACATTTAATAATAGCAGAAGCTGTAGCTGCTCGTAAAGGAAAAGTCATACAGAACTTGCTAAATGTATCACACACAACGAGTATATAAGCATAACCAGCGGAAGACCGCGGTAAAGGACCCATTAAATCCATACAAATTGTCTACCATGGACGTACAGCATCCACACGACTGACCATATGACCTCCCGGAGCTTTTTGCTTAGGTTTACAACTCATACATATTTTACACCGAGAAATATAATGAGCAATATTTTGCCGCATCTTTGGCCAGTAAAATGAATTAGAAATTCGATGAAATGTTTTAAATACACCTGTGTGTCCAGATGTTGGAATATCATGATTTTGTTCAATTAGTTCGTGTCGCTGGTTCTTATGGACCACTAACTTCCAACAATCAACATTACTAGACAACAATGGATATTTTGGTTTGACGTATTTAAAAATCCGATTACCTTAAACACGATAATTCGAAAACTTTTTAGGGTTATCAGAAATTCTAATTATGAGTTTATCATACCAATTATCCTCTACAATAAAATTTTGTAACAACGAATCAATTTTAGGTGTAGAACGCGACAGGAAATCTGGGAAGATGTTTTCTTTCCCTTTGCGATGAAGTATTTCAAAATCATACTGCTGTAACCGTAAACTCCAACGAGCTAACCGGCCTAAAAGACTCTGTAGTTTATTCAGCCACAAGAGAGAGTAATGATCAGTGATGACGGTGAAACGAGTAGCCTCGATATAAGGTCTGAATTTTTCAATGGCCCAAAGGACAGCCAAGCATTCCTTCTCCGTGGTTGAGTAATTCCGTTCAGCTTCTTAAGAGAGCAGCTAATAAAACTAATGACATGCTCACCGTCAGAATGCATTTGAGTTAAAACCGCGCCGAGACCATACTCACTAGCATCGGTCTGGATGGTAAACTTTAAGTTAAAATCTGGACATGATAGTATAGGAGCTCTAACTAAACTATCTCGGATAGATGAAAACGCAACTTGACATTCGTCGGTCCATACAAATTTAATATTTTTCCTGGTCAGGTTAGTAATAGGGGCGACAATAGTAGAGAAATTCGGTATAAAACGTCTGTACCAACTGGTCATACCAATAAATCGACGAACTTCAGAAACTACAGAGGGTACAGGAAGATTCAAAATGGCAGATACTTTATCTGAATCAACTGACAACCCATTACGATTCACCATGTACCCCAAGTACTTTAACTCTGGCCAACAGAAATAACACTTGTCACGTCTTAATGTCAATCCCGCCTCAGTAACACGACATAACACCTTTCTTAAGACTGTCAAATGCTGTTCTACAGAAGGGGTTGCAATAACGATGTCATCGAGATACGCGAAGCAGAAAGGCTCTAAATCCGCACCAATGATTCGATCGATCAATCTTTGAAAAGTCGCTGGCGAGTTATGCAATCCAAATGGCATTCTTTTAAACTGGAATAGACCTCTATTCGGAACCGTAAAAGCAGTTATTAGTCTAGATTCCTTCTTTACCGGAATTTGCCTATAAGCAGAGTGTATATCCAAGCTACTAAGGACTTTAGCATCACGAAGCCTATCAAGAATTTGACTTATGAAAGGAAGAGGATAAGCATCCTTCTCAGTCACACTATTTACCTTACGATAATCCACACAGAAGCGATACTCGTCAGTTTTTTTCTTAACCAAAACTACGGGTGATAACCAAGGTGATTTAGAAGGTTCTATGACGTCATTTTTAAGCATTAAGTCTAATTCTTCATCTATAATCTTTTGTAGTGTTGGCGAAAGAGGATAATAACGCTGTTTGATTGGATCAGCAGAAGTTTTAATTTCGTGCTCGACTAATGCAGTACATCCTAAAGAATCCCCCATTAACTTAAACTGCCTATCAATCAATTCACTAAGTTCCTTAACCTGTTCAGGTGAAAAATCAGAAACAGTATTTATTACATTGAGAGCAACGCCCTCTCCGGAGCCAAATTGCCATGAATTATTTCTTAAATTAGGAACAATATCTACACGCTTCCAGAAATCAATCCCTAATATTAAACTTTGTGATACAACAGGAATAATAAAAACATCTAGAACCACAGTCACACTTTCCACACAAATCGGTATGGTAACTGTTCCCAAAACACAACAGTTTTCACCATTCGCAATTACACAATTCCGCACCGAGGGTGAATTAACTTTTAGATTAAAATACTCTAACGCTTTCCAACCAGAATGACCTAAAATCGTACGAGATGCGCCAGAATCCGATAATCCCAAAAACGATTTTCCAAACACATTAACTTTCAAAAATGGACGTTCATCTTCATTAGCGTGAGACAAGATAAAATCAAGACAGAATTTAATTTTATTATCTAAACCTACGAAAGAATTTACCGAGATTTCTTCGCAAGAGATTATCACTCGGTCGGAGGTCTCTTTTAACAGTTTTCCGACTTAGTTGTATCGCCAGAACAATAAGGACAGTTAAATTTGGTGAAACCGACCTTTCCACATTTACATATAACAATGAATATTTTTCTTTTTCGGTCAATTTTTACTTAAATGTCCTTGTTTTTGACAATTCCGGCACAACTTATCAACTGATGGTCTTGATTGACATTAACAGTACTACAACTGGGTGAATTATCTAAATGAATATAAGCTAAGTCGGGTTCTAAGGCCGATGAACGTTTAGGCGAAGGTGAATATGTTTGCATTAAAGTTTGACTAGCTTCAACTTTTCTACCAATTTTTAATAGTTGGGCAACTGACGTAACTTCAACTACACTCAACGGTACCTGATAGCACGGTACCAAATGTTTCAATAATATTCTTAATTGAGTACTTTCTGGTAATGTAACTGATAAGCGGCTAAATAAGTTTTGCATTACTGATAAATAAATTCCAATTGATTAATTTATTCCCTGAGTACGAGCTTTAATTTCTTCAAACAACTTATCATCGTAAAAAGGAGGTTGAAATTCTTCTTTTAAACCTATCACTAATTCATTCCAGTTAGTAAATAGTTTTCTATTTGCCCATTACCAGATGAGAGCCTTTCCAGTAAATAAATCTATTGCTCAAGTGAATAAATTGTGAAGTGAAATATTACGAGCAACTCTGAGTTCTTCTACGCGTTCAAGAAAAGCATTGAATGACATTTGTTTATGTTCCCCTAAATAATTTAAACCCCACTAACGAACCGGCACTGATTTAACATTATCCAAAATAACATTACGTTCATCATCTGAAATCTCAGAAGATAATTCATCTGAATCTTGTTCTACCGGGGCAGTAACACTTGTACTAGACACATTGAAAAGGGTAGAATTAGCTAAACTAGAATTTAATTTGAAACGTTTTACTTTGCTTTTAAGTTCAGAACCACAATTAACAATTCTCAGCAAATACCCGGAACACTTTTTCTTGTCGTCAGTAGTCAAAGGCTGTGATTGATTAACACGATTAAAAATGTGGGCTAACTTACTTGATAATTTTAAATAAAGTGGCAATTTTGATGAATCAGAAAAACTTGTAATTAAACCCTCAATCTCAATAATTTTATTAACTATGTGCTCAACTTCATCATTAAATTTAAATGGGTAAGGTGGCTTCACAAAATTTTGACATTTTTCTAATTTTAACAAACTTCGCAATGTTTTACGCTGAGCCGCAACAGTTAATGTATCTGTAATGCCTCTAATTTCTAATTCATAGGAAAGTTCATCTTGTGCTAATCTATTTAATTCTATTTTAAAATTCATTCTGTCCCGATTAAACTCGAACCCACGTATTCTATAATAACTAGCCAAATCTCAACAAAACGATACGCGTTCACTTAATAACAAACTACCATAATCACAAAACAGTATCAAAGCAAACTGATACACACACAATTAACCTCATGCACACGAAAGCCGTAACTACAACCTTTGCAGCTAACAAATAAACTATGTGAAAACAACAAACAAACAATATTAAATCCAGTCTCAGCGATTATCTAATTAAAGAAGCCAAAAAAATATATATAAATCAAAGAAAAATGCACCAAGTACCTATCCATGCGAAGAAAAAAAAACCTGATAAAAAGGGCCCCAACAAAATAAAGGTGAGCAACAGGGCTCGGACAAATTAAGGGCCAACAAAAGGGCTTGGCCAAAATAAGGGCTCGGAAACAACTTTTCCCAAAAAAAAGCTTTCATCAAAAAAGTTTTTTTTTGTCATTTTTTTGTTTTCAAAAGGGCTTCGTCAAAAGGGTCTTTTTTTAAAAGGGCTTTATCAAAAGGGTTTATTTTTCAAAAGGGCTTTATCAAAAGGGCCTTTTTTTAAAGGGCTTTATCAAAAGGGCCTTTTTTCAAAAGAGCTTTATCAAAAGGGCCTTTTTTAAAGGGCTTTATCAAAAGGGTTTTTTTTCAAAAGGGCCCCACGTTGGGCGCCAAAACTTGTGACGCGAATTTTTGCCTAGTTACTATTCTACTTACCGCAAGACCAAACCAACTTAGTGAAAAAGGGGGAGTTCCTAGATTTTAAATAAATGGGCGCCACGTGATTACGAGCGGCAAGGTAACTACAAAAAGGATTATCACGAACCAAGATCTTGCTAAATTTCGTATATTCATTCACAAGAAAAAAAAAAACGCCAAATACATCTATCCCAACTTAAAATCAGAAAAATCACTTATTTATTTAAATAAGGATGTAAACAAAAAAATTATAGTGACATATTTCTACTGTAAATAAGAAATGTCCACTGAGAATAAATTCAATATAATAAAAATAATTATGGTGATTAACGTAAATGACAATCTTCAAAATAGATATAGCTATACCTTGTCAGTAATCATACAGAATTTAACTTTATATTACTAAACTCAAAGGGTAATAAAACATACTGTATATATTAGGGAACATGTATCAACAACATGCTACCAGTTACGTTCACCACATTCTATATAGGAAATGAATGACATATTGAAACTTTAAATTATAAACCAAAATATCTTCACAACATAAAAGAAAATATTTATAGATATATTTCACTATATTAATAATAATTATGTCATTCGAAATCTCGTCATTTATTTGTTTTGGCTTATGAAAATAAATAAATCTCCCACCTTTTTCCAATCTTCACCGACCTACTTCAACTTCCGAACTTCTTCACCAAGCAGAATTCAGTGTCACGATACGTTGACCAGCAATACCCCAACCCAACGGCAACCAACGACTAGTCTTCCAAAGGGGTTTGTCCTGGAGTCCTATTGCATAATCACCATGACAGCAAAATTCCGACAGCAAGAACACTTTTCCGGAGGATGGAAAATGTTTACCAACCAGTAGCATCGAGATTCAAGAAATAAGGCGCAAAAAAAACCTCCGGATGGTGATGAGGTTTCTGAAAAAAATCCGATTTATCTCCTCTCTGAGTGATAATAATCCAGTCAACTCTCATAAGCATTGGAATAAATTAAATATTGAGTAAATATTTAAGCCAGGAAATAAAACCTCTGGATGGAATTGAGGATGAAAAGAATTGCCACGTATATCTCCGGCTCAGGCGTAAGTAAACTACAAAAATCCAACGAATTTACCTAATTGCTGCTTGATATGGATACAAATCCCTCTAACTCGAGGAAACCGACAATGGTTTCACCCAATTTCCAATCAAACACGCGTGTAACTCTTTAACAATGAATGCGTGAACCGCTCGAGAGTTGCTAAAAGGAGAGTGCGCAAGACGCAAAGAACAAATGCGCTAGATTGATCGACCACGCACGCAGGTGATTGATTCGTTTACAAAAAAAAAACATTGTTTTTAATTGTGCGAGGTTCGAAAATTTCACAAATGAATAAATATAATTAAATTATATTTAAATTTTACCAAAAATAGCGGAATGATGAAAAATTAACGTAACAGGTTATGTGTTTCATAAATCATCAGGCAATGAAAGTAAAAAATATTTACACAAGTTTTGTGATCGACGTGACAAAAATTTTAAATTATACAAGAAATATTACTCAAAAAAATATAAAACCACTGACGACAGAAACTATGGACATGACGCCGCTAAACCTGATATGAATCCAACCGATTTTGTAATAGCAAAATTAAAATTTATTGAAAGTATAAATTCCATCGATACAAAAATTGTAGAGGAAACTACGAGGGAACAACGAATCTGTTTAAAATGGTTTCAGGACCGTAAAAATATATTGACAGCTTCCACATTTGGTAGAATATGCCGAAGACGAGCAAATACACCAACAGATGGAATTTTAAAAAGAATTATTTTTTTAAAAACAATTCATTGCAAACGCCAGCAATTAATTGTGGGATCGAAAACGAAAACAAAGCAAAGATGTTATTTAAGGAACGTATGAATAGGAAAGTGAGAGAATGCGGATTATTTATATCGCCTTAATATCCATATCTCGGAGCCAGCTCTGATGGGATAATTGATAAGGACACAATAATTGAAATTAAATGTTTATATTCAGTTAAAACCCTAAAAATAAGAGATGCGATCAAGATACAGAAGAACATGTGTGTATCAAATTATGAAAATAATGATTTTTTTTGAAAAATACGCATTCTTATATGTATCAAATACAAGGATTAAATTATTGAATATTTGTAATAAACATAGATGTTATTTAGTTTTGTTCACTGATGTTGACATTGAAATTATTGTAACTGAAAAAGATGAAACTTTTTGCACTGAAATGATACATAAATTAAATATTTTTTGGAGAGAACATTCTCTTCCAGAGTTAGTAAGCTCTCGCATTCAAAGAGGAATGAAAACTAGGTGTTACGATAAGAAATAAAATCACATACATTTGATTTTGAAAATCTAACTGTACAATTTCCTCTAAATATAATATTAATTTTAGTGTGTTGGTCATTAATCGGATATTATATTGTATAATAAACTAACTGTATGTTTTTTTAAAATTTTATTGTATTATTTTGTATTGTTACTATGTACACAACTATGTACTACTATGTACTATGTACTATGTACTATGTACTATGTACTATGTACTATGTACTATGTACTATGTACTATGTACTATGTACTATGTACTATGTACTATGTACTATGTACTATGTACTATGTACTATGTACTATGTACTATGCACTATGTACTATGTACTATGTACTATGTACTATGTACTATGTACTATGTACTATGTACTATGTACTATGTACTATGTACTATTTACTATGTACTATGTACTATGTACTATGTACTATGTACTATGTACTATGTACTATGTACTATGTACTATGTACTATGTACTATCTACTATGTACTATGTACTATGTACTATGTACTATGTATACAAATTTAGATACTAAATTAATTGTATTCGATCATTTGCTTTTATTTAATGCTTACCTTTCGTTGTTTTTTGTTTATAAGCATACATACATACAGAGATTTATGTAACACCGAACATTTTTATAACAAGTTTTTTTAAGTATCCATATGCATACGTTGCAGATTTTTCGATGCTCAATTTATTAAAAGAATTTAATTTGGAAATTGAAGCGAGTGCTTACCACTCTCAGGCTAAGCATGAAGTAAAATTTCGAGTTTAGAAAAGGCTGAAAATTTGGTTTGGCCGCTCCGCGCTTCGCGCAGAGCGGCCAAACCAAATTTTCAGGCTTTTCTAAACTCGAAATTTTACTTCATGCGCCACCGGCACACAACACTGATTTAATGTAAAGTTTAGCAGTGCGTTTTAAACTTCGTAATATGTCAGTGTTTTGTACCGGTGGCGCATGAAGTAAAATTTCGAGTTTAGAAAAGCCTGAAAATTTCGCGCTACGCGACCAAACCAAATTTTCAGGCTTTTCTAAACTCGAAATTTTACTTCATGCTTAGCCTGGGATTGGAAAACACTCGCTTAAAGCTTCAAATTGAATTCTTTTATGTAGGAAATAAAACACGATCGTTTGAGAATTTTTACAGTTTTTAATGTCGAACACTGCGACAATTGTTTCGCCACACAGTGGCTTCATCAGGCAGATGAGTAATACTCATTACTCATCTTGCCGATGGAGCCACTGATGAAGCCACTGTGTGGCGAAACAATTGTCGCAGTGTTCGACATTAAAAACTGTGAAAATTTTCAAACGATCGTGTTTTATTTCCTACATATTATGGAATTTTACCAAGTAACAGCCTCATCTATCCAATATTGAATTCTTTTAATAAACCGAGCATCAGAAAATGTGCAACGTATGCATATGGATACTTAAAAAAATGTTCGATGTTACATAAAACTCTCTGTATACATACTGTTTTAGCGAGGACGGAAAGCTCGACATTTCTGTTAATATTAAATATACGAAAAATGTTTCAGATACAAGTTGCATAAATTTATCTACTTCACAACATAAAATTATTATTATGAAAAATCAAGCTTCCCCTTGTAATGGGTCAATAGGGGTCATGTGCAAATAATTTTTTTTTACGAAATTAAATTAAAATATTAATACAAAAATCACCCAAGAAAATAATAAAGAAAAATCAACATCCAGTAAATACGAGAATAACATTAGTCGATCAAAATTTTTTATGTGAAAGAAATAACAAATGCAGCATCGCCTTAAAATAATAAACAAGTACCGGCGCGTGGAGAAATGCTAAGACATACAGAAAGATTCAGTTCAGGGTTTAACGAACGCAAACACAACAAGTGTGCAAAGTCAGGGAAATGATGTTGACGTCAGATAGGGAAGGGTTTTGTGACCATATATGGTAGTAGATAAAATGTAAGCAACAAAATTTGGGGAGGGGAGAACTATGAGAGCAGCAAAGAAACGATTCTAAAGATCAGTTAGTTTTGGGACCGGGACGGGGACAGTCAGTATCTGAATGTAAATGGAGACAGTTGAAGTAATGAAGTAATGTTGATGAAGAGAGTGAAGAGAGAGTTCGAGAGTGAAAAGACAGTTCGGAAGAAGAACATTACGAAAAGCCCCACAAGTTACAAATCACGAAGGGAAATAAGAATAACACAACAAAAATCAAAATTATACAACAAATATAAAAACTATACAACAACAAAAAAATACAAAAACAATTTACGGGTGTGGTCGAGCTGTGCGTGGAAAACGGAGGAGTGTTCCCGCTAGTTAATTGCCTGAAAACAATTAACGGGTGTAGTCGTCCCGAGTTAGTACTGCAGAGTTATGTTCCCGCTAGTTAATAGCACAAAAGCAGATGACGGGTGTGGTCGAGCTGTGCATGGAAAACAGAGGAGTGCTCCCGCTAGTTAATTGCCTGAAAACAATTAACGGGTGTGGTCGTCCCGAGTTAGTACTGCAGAGTTATGTTCCCGCTAGTTAATAGCACAAAAGCAGTTGACGGGTGTGGTCGAGCTGTGCGTGGAAAACGGAGGAGTGTTCCCGCTAGTTAATTGCCTAAAAACAATTAACGGGTGTGGTCGTCCCGAGTTATTACTGCAGAGTTATGTTCCCGCTAGTTGATAGCACAAAACCAGTTGACGGGTGTGGTCGAGCTGTGCGTGGAAAACGGAGGAGTGTTCCCGCTAGTTAATTACTGATCACATTTAACGGGTGTGGTCGTCCCGAGTTAGTACTGCAGAGTTATGTTCCCGCTAGTTAATAGCACAAAAGCAGTTGACGGGTGTGGTCGAGCTGTGCGTGGAAAACGGAGGAGTGCTCCCGCTAGTTAATTGCCTGAAAACAATTAACGGGTGTGGTCGTCACGAGTTAGTACTGCAGAGTTATGTTCCCGCTAGTTAATAGCACAAAAGCAGTTGACGGGTGTGGTCGAGCTGTGCATGGAAAACGGAGGAGTGTTCCCGCTAGTTAATTGCCTGAAAACAATTAACGGGTGTGGTCGTCCCGAGTTAGTACTGCAGAGTTATGTTCCCGCTAGTTATTAGCACAAAAGCAGTTGACGGGTGTGGTCGAGCTGTGCGTGGAAAACGGAGGAGTGTTCCCGCTAGTTAATTGCTAATCACAATTAACGGGTGTGGTCGTCCCGAGTTAGTACTGCAGAGTTATGTTCCCGCTAGTTAATAGCACAAAAGCAGTTGACGGGTGTGGTCGAGCTGTACGTGGAAAACGGAGAAGTGCTCCCGCTAGTTAATTGCTGATCACAATTAACGGGTGTGGTCGTCCCGAGTTAGTACTGCAGAGTTATGTTCCCGCTAGTTAATAGCACAAAAGCAGTTGACGGGTGTGGTCGAGCTGTGCATGGAAAACAAAGGAGTGTTCCCGCTAGTTAATTGCCTGAAAACAATTAACGGGTGTGGTCGTCCCGAGTTAGTACTGCAGAGTTATGTTCCCACTAGTTAATAGCACAAAAGCAATTGACGGGTGTGGTCGAGCTGTGCGTGGAAAACCGAGGAGTGTTCCCGCTAGTTAATTGCCTGAAAACAATTAACGGGTGTGGTCGTCCCGAGTTAGTACTGCAGAGTTATGTTCCCGCTAGTTAATAGCACAAACGCAGTTGACGGGTGTGGTCGAGCTGTGCGTGGAAAACGGAGGAGTGTTCCCGCTAGTTAATTGCCTGAAAACAATTAACGGGTGTGGTCGTCCCGAGTTAGTACTGTAGAGTTATGTTCCCGCTAGTTAATAGCACAAAAGCAGTTGACGGGTGTGGTCGAGCTGTGCGTGGAAAACGGAGGAGTGCTCCCGCTTGTTAATTGCCTGAAAACAATTAACGGGTGTGGTCGTCCCGAGTTAGTACTGCAGAGTTATGTTCCCGCTAGTTAATAGCACAAAAGCAGTAGACGGGTGTGGTCGAGCTGTGCACGGTAAACGGAGGAGTGTTCCCGCTAGTTAATTGCCTGAAAACAATTAACGGGTGTGGTCGTCCCGAGTTAGTACTGCAGAGTTATGTTCTCGCTAGTTAATAGCACAAAAGCAGTTGACGGGTGTGGTCGAGCTGTGCGTGGAAAACGGAGGAGTGTTCCCGCTAGTTAATTGCTGATCACATTTAACGGGTGTGGTCGTCCCGAGTTAGTACTGCAGAGTTATGTTCCCGCTAGTTAATAGCACAAAAGCAGTTGACAGGTGTGGTCGAGCTGTGCATGGAAAACGGAGGAGTGTTTCCGCTAGTTAATTGCCTGAAAACAATTAACGGGTGTGGTCGTCCCGAGTTAGTACTGCAGAGTTATGTTCCCGCTAGTTAATAGCACAAAAGCAGTTGACGGGTGTAGTCGAGCTGTGCGTGGAAAACGGAGGAGTGTTCCCGCTAGTTAATTGCCTGAAAACAATTAACGGGTGTGGTCGTCCCGAGTTAGTACTGCAGAGTTATGTTCCCGCTAGTTAATAGCACAAAAGCAGTTGACGGGTGTTCGAGCTGTGCGTGGAAAACGGAGGAGTGTTCCCGCTAGTTAATTGCTGATCACAATTAACGGGTGTGGTCGTCCCGAGTTAGTACTGCAGAGTTATGTTCCCGCTAGTTAATAGCACAAAAGCAGTTGACGGGTGTGGTCGAGCTGTGCGTGGAAAACGGAGGAGTGTTCCCGCTAGTTAATTGCCTGAAAACAATTAACGGGTGTGGTCGTCCCGAGTTAGTACTGCAGAGTTATGTTCCCGCTAGTTAATAGCACAAAAGCAGTTGACGTGTGTGGTCGAGCTGTGCGTGGAAAACGGAGGTGTGTTCCCGCTAGTTAATTGCTGATCACAATTAACGGGTGTGGTCGTCCCGAGTTAGTACTGCAGAGTTATGTTCCCGCTAGTTTATAGCACAAAAGCAGTTGACGGGTGTGGTCGAGCTGTGCATGGAAAACGGAGGAGTGTTCCCGCTAGTTAATTGCCTGAAAACAATTAACGGATGTGGTTGTCCCGAGTTAGTACTGTAGAGTTATGTTCCCGCTAGTTAAAAGCACAAAAGCAGTTGACGGGTGTGGTCGAGCTGTGCGTGGAAAACGAAGGAGTGTTCCCGCTAGTTAATTGCCTGAAAACAATTAACGGGTGTGGTCCTCCCGAGTTAGTACTGCAGAGTTATGTTCCCGCTAGTTAATAGCACAAAAGCAGTTGACGGGTGTGGTCGAGCTGTGCATGGAAAACGGAGGAGTGTTCCCGCTAGTTAATTGCCTGAAAACAATTAACGGGTGTGGTCGTCCCGAGTTAGTACTGCAGAGTTATGTTCCCGCTAGTTAATAGCACAAAAGCAGTTGACGGGTGTGGTCTAGCTGTGCATGGAAAACGGAGGAGTGTTAATTGCCTGAAAACAATTAACGGGTGTGGTCGTCCCGAGTTAATACTGCAGAGTTATGTTCCCGCTAGTTAATAGCACAAAAGCAGTTGACGGGTATGGTCGAGCTGTGCGTGGAAAACGGAGGAGTGTTCCCGCTAGTTAATTGCCTGAAAACAATTAACAGGTGTGGTCTTCCCGAGTTAGTACTGCAGAGTTATGTTCCCGCTAGTTAATAGCACAAAAGCAGTTGACGGGTGTAGTCGAGCTGTGCGTGGAAAACGGAGGAGTGTTCCTGCTAGTTAATTGCCTGAAAACAATTAACGGGTGTGGTCGTCCCGAGTTAGTACTGCAGAGTTATGTTCCCGCTAGTTAATAGCACAAAAGCAGTTGACGGGTGTGGTCGAGCTGTGCGTGGAAAACGGAGGAGTGTTTCCGCTAGTTAATTGCTGATCACAATTTACGGGTGTGGTCGTTCCGAGTTAGTACTGCAGAGTTATGTTCCCGCTAGTTAATAGCACAAAAGCAGTTGACGAGTGTGGTCGAGCTGTGCATGGAAAACGGAGGAGTGTTCCCGCTAGTTAATTGCCTGAAAACAATTAACGGGTGTGGTCGTCCCGAGTTAGTACTGCAGAGTTATGTTCCCGCTAGTTAATAGCACAAAAGCAGTTGACGGGTGTGGTCGAGCTGTGCGTGGAAAACGGAGGTGTGTTCCCGCTAGTTAATTGCTGATCACAATTAACGGGTGTGGTCGTCCCGAGTTAGTACTGCAGAGTTATGTTCCCGCTAGTTAATAGCACAAAAGCAGTTGGCGGGTGTGGTCGAGCTGTGCATGGAAAACGGAGGAGTGTTCCCGCTAGTTAATTGCCTGAAAACAATTAACGGATGTGGTTGTCCCGAGTTAGTACTGTAGAGTTATGTTCCCGCTAGTTAATAGCACAAAAGCAGTTGACGGGTGTGGTCGAGCTGTGCATGGAAAACGGAGGAGTGTTCCCGCTAGTTAATTGCCTGAAAACAATTAACGGGTGTGGTCGTCCCGAGTTAGTACTGCAGAGTTATGTTCCCGCTAGTTAAAAGCACAAAAACAATTGACGGGTGTTCGAGCTGTGCTTGGAAAACGAAGGAGTGTTCCCGCTAGTTAATTGCTGATCACAATTAACGGATGTGGTCGTCTCGAGTTAGTACTGCAGAGTTATGTTCCCGCTAGTTAATGACACAAAACAATCAACGGATGACGGCGGGATCTGCTTGCTAATCAGAGGAGTGTTCCCGCTAGTTGGTTGTCTGGTAAGCTCCGAGATGGTTTTTGTGGGTTTCCCATCTCGTAATGCAAATGCAGGGGTTATTTAATTTTGCTCCCACAAGTAGAGTCATATACTTTTTGAGTTTAACTAAAATGCAGATGGCTTCTAAGTACAAACGAAAATAAAGTATTTCGAAAATATAAATAATTTTAGAAACACAAATTATTAGAAATGTCATAATTGAGGTCAATAAACTTTGCATCCGTTAAACTCACATCCTGTTTTATTTATTGTCCACACATACTCCTGGTCATTAAAAGGGAAGAACGACACAGTATTTCCGATAATGCATATTGACACAAACAACGAATCTGTTAAATAAATTAAAAGGGTTACTACATACACAACACAACGTAAATAAAATACAAATTATAAATTTGTATAATACCTAGGGTCGAATCATTACACCCTCTTCGCTGTATGTGTGGCCTGTTCTATACATTAAATTGGATTCTTACTTAACTGTTTATAAAACAGGGAGTTAAATAAAATTAAATAATTAGCATAGAAAAAGATTCATTTTAAATGGTAAAACTGGACTGTCCATTTTATAAACCGTCAGGCAAGAATATATTTTAATAAGCATTCGGTTTCTCGTCGATGGTGAAATTCGTTAGTTATTTGAGAAAATTAAAACCATTATACAGCCCAACGAAGGGTCAGCCGAGCCATCTTATTTATGGCCTCCAATAAATGTTCCTTCGGACAAGTGACCGTTATATGGCGACCGTATAAACGCCAACACAGAAACATCTTTTAATAAAATTGCTTATTAAGATGCAAAGAATCTCAGTTATTTATTAACGGATTGCAAGCAAATTGGCCTCAATTAAAGCGTAATTATTGTGTTTATGCTACTACAAAAAATGAACAATCTGTTATAAAAATTAATTAGAAAAAGGTGGCAAAACGGAAAAAAACAATATAATTTTTTTAATTAAGAGCAAATAACTTTTTTATACATGATGTAAATTTTATCAAATTTACTCATGACATGTAACAATGCCATAGCTACTACTCTGTGTTTCGGTATTTTATAAAAGTAATTACTTAAAATTCTTTGCATTAACCTTATTTCTTTGTTTAAAGTCAGAACTAATATTTTTTTGAATATACATAATTCTTATGATTAGGATAATAATATATGTTGCAGTCGTTAATTTATTTATTTAAATGAAGTCTAAGGGATTGATTAAACAATGCAAGAAATGCAGTGCTACCCTCCCCTTAAGATAGAAAGATTGCATACACTGGCAAATAATCTTCAAACTAGTCATTCTACTGAAATTGCAGGGTTTTCTATAAATTAATATCGAATAATAACGCATATGAAACAATTGAATGTTCAAACTTTGAGGACCTCGTGAAGGCTTAGGAAGCATGGTACAGCATTTTAGAACTAAGATAATTTGCTTAAAATTTTACAAACAATATCACCACGTGTAGATTATCCACTATAATTTATACACACCCGATATATTTTATTTTCACAAAAAATTAATCGAAACCATTATGAAATCAATTGATGTATTGGGTACTTATCTACTTATAACCAACTAAGAAAACATATTTATGACATTTTGATGTTATTGTAATAGTGATCAAACGTTTTATCTTTATTTCTTTTTGTTCAGTGGGGATACAATAAAAACAATCCTTGATATTGCAAAATGTTACGTTACATTTCTATTTATTATCAACAATAGTGCATAAACAAAGTTATAAAATGACAATCACAACATGTTAATTTATTATTAATAATAAGCGTTATGTAACTAAAATAACCACACATGTTATAATGTATATGTTTTAAAGCTTCCTAATTAAATAAATAACTCAATTCATTCTTCAAAATGAACTCTTAAAAATTGATTCAGTTCAGATTTAAAAAACAGTATTTTTTACGAAGAACTTTCAAAGATTAAAGTAGTAATTCCTTAAATTGTTTTATACAACAGCTATATTCTACTGTAGGTATTAAAATCAATCAATTTGTGATGATGGACATTCAAGAATAAATTTTAACCCCTAAAATCTCAATTCTTTGATCAAAGTTTATTCAGTCCAGATTTAAAATCCAAAGAACTTTGAAAGATTAAAGTTGTTTTTTTTTAAGTGCTTTTTCCAGATAATCTAGGTATTAAAGTTAATCAGTTTGTGTTCAGGACTTTTAAGAGTTTTACCCTTAACGGTTATTTCAGTACAGATATCCTAGGGTTCAAAATTCAATTGATTTTAATAAACGAATTTTATAACCCTTTAAGTCCTCTGCTGAAATACGCCTAGGTGTTACAATACAGTCACTGCCTTATCAAAAGTGATAATGTTTTTAAAAGGACTTTTAAGAGTTAACGCCTAAACCCTTCCTACTGATCAAAATACAAAGAAATAACATTATATCAACGTTGTAGCAACATTAAACGTTGTAGTAATGTTCATGAAACATTACTTAAATGTGTTTCCTCAGTGGGTTATAGGTTCATACAAGAAGTGTTTACGCTTTAACTTTTAAAAGTTCTTTTAATCCAGTATTAAAAATATAGTATATTTTGATACAGGACTTTTTAGATCTAGAGGTTTCCTTGAAAGTTCTTTGACCAGATATTCAGCAAAATATAGCAATTCCCAGGCAGCAAATTAAGATCAAATCCCAGACGTGAATGTACTAGGGATGATCAAAAGTAAGGTTACATAATGTATACGTTTTATTACAAGTTTTGTAACCTTACTTTTTGATCACCCCTCGTACATCAAATACTCATGAAACACATGCGGCTTACGATAATTTGGTACTTGGGATACTTGAAATTAATTTAAAATAGATAACAAAATTTTTCCGCCTGGAAAATGACCTCACAATTTGAATAACAATTTTTAAGAGTTAATGCAGCCTTTTTATTGCTTGACTTTTGTATTCCACTCCTCAACATACGCATCCCATTTAGCCTTATAGAAATTCCCAGCTAACGCATCCCCCAACTGATACTTCTCCGCGAATTTTGAAATACTAAAATTTAACCTGTTCTCCAAAGAAAACTCAAGACTTTTCTTCTCGTCTAGTTCTATTTTCTTCTGCTGTTTGAATAGCAAAAACACGTAACGGTGGTAATCCGTATCTTTTGGTGGAGCTGAGCTCAAAAACGCGGCGATTGTTTCTCCTGAAGACAAGTCCGAGCCGGGGATGTTGGCCACTAACCAATGGTTGACTTCTCTGAGTTTGGGTTCTTTGCGGCTTGGTGCGTCAGGGTCGACCATTGCTAGGGTGTAGAAGGTATCCTTTTCTGGTTCCCAGGTGATTATAGGTTGTTCTTTGACTTGTGTGGGGGTTAACTCGTTTCCGAATTGGACGTCGAGGTCATTGAATTTGACAGAGAGGGGTTTTTGCGGGAGGTTTTTGATTACGTCAGGGATGATTCCTTCTGTTATCATATTCTAAAACAACAAAAAAATGTAAATATGGCAAATGAAGCAAAAATATAAAATACTACCAGCCAGGGTTGTTAAAAACACTTTTCTTTTCATTTTAATTAAAACAAACAGTTTTTTTAACCTTATTAATAGACGTTAGCATACAACTTTACACAGTTCTAAGAATGATATTGACATTTTTGGATTAATAAAACGTTTTAGTATGAAGCATGGTTTGTATTCTATAAAATAAAGCCCTGTCATGGACGAACAATTGCTGTATACAAACGTTTAGTTTGCCAGCTATTGACGATGCTAAATGGCGTTTACGCTTTCAAACATATGCTTATCATAATTGTTCAATTGTGTTTTAGCATTGTTGCACGAAATATTGCGTTAAGATTAGGAAAGTTTAAGACAGGATTAGATTAAACGAGATTATAGCCAGTATTGAACCAAGATTGGGACAATGTTAGGCCAAGGTTGGGCGAATATTTAATTGGATTAATATTGGACCAAGATCAGGACAATATTGGGTTAATATTATGCAAAAGATAAGGTCGTCTAAAGAAGATTGAGCCAACATTAAGTCAAGATTGAAAGAACATTAAACCAAGATTGAGTTAAGATTGGGGCCAACATTTAACGAAAAAAGAGTCAAGATTTGGGGCAATATTTGGGCATAAGGTTGAGTCAACGTTGAGGTTTAATATTAGGTTTAATATTAGGCCGAAATTGGATTAATATTAGACCAAGATAAGGACAGTTTTATGTTTTTTTTTTGAATTATAAGGATTTATTAAACTATTTTAGGACTGAAAGATGGGTGCTTAAATATAACACACCAATTAGGTCAGGTTTTAATCGTAAGTATTAATATTCTTTGAAATAAAATTATATAATGCAAAATGGAGATTCCGTAAATAAATTAAATTAAATTAAAAGATTGAGTCGTTGAGCTTACATTAAATTAAAATTAAGCCCTGTTTAAACAAACGTTAGACAATGATTGAGTCAAGATTAGAGCGGTTAAAAATTTGGCAACGGATGAAGTCGAGTTTTAGCCAATATTTTGCTAAGAATAAACTATAATTGAGCTAATATTAGGTCATGCTTAGCCTGGGAGTAGAAAACACTCGTTTAAAGCTTCAAAATGTATTCTTTTAATAAACCGAGCGTGGTAAAATGTACAACGTCTGCATATGTATACTTAAAAGAAAAATTCTCGTTATGAATATGTTCGGTGTTACATAAAACTCTCTGTATAGTGTTGTACAAACAAAGTTAAAACGTTTTTGATTCAGAAGACAAAGATTATGTCAATGATTGAGCCAAGATTAAGCAAATAAATGTTGGCCAAAATTATGGACAGATTGGACGATTGGACAAGCTGGGCCAAGATTAGCAATATTATCTATTGCTAATCTTTGCCCAGTTCGTTTCTAATCTGTCTATAATTCTGGCTTAATTTTGGCCTAATATTAGCTCAATTATAGTTTAATCTTAGTAAAATATTGTATTGTAGAGGCTTCTATTTCGTTATACATGCTATTTATTAATAAAAAACTTTTAACTTTGTTTCTATAACACTAGTTATTTTTACGTGACTGCTTCATGTTTAATAATGGCAAGTTAATTTGCCGAAACTACAGTCACGTAAAAATATACAGAGAGTTTTGTATAACACCGAACATTTTCATAAAATACGATTTGACACTTTTAATTTTTAGGTTATGTGTAAATTGGGTTGCCGGTATGACCATTACAAATTGTAGCTAATCAATTGCAATTAATGCCTCAACTTGTACATACAAGGAGTTTTTCTTTCAAGTATACATGTCCCAATTACAGCGTATATGCCGTAAATCTTTAGATAATCGTTGTTTTTTTTTAAAGAAGTTCAATTTGAAACTTAAAACGAGTGTTTTCCACTCCCAGACTAAGCATAAAGTAAAATTTTGAGTTTAGAAAAGCCTGAAAATTTGGTTTGGACGCGTAGCGCGAAGCGCGGAGCGGCCGAACCAAATTTTCAGGCATTTCTAAACTCGAAATTTTACTTCATGCGCCACCGGTACAAAACACTGACATATTACGAAGTTTAAAAAATACCGCTGAACTTTACATTGAATCAGTGTTTTGAGCCGGTGGCGCATAAAGTAAAATTTCGAGTTTAGAAAAGCCTGAAAATTTGGTTTGGCCGCTCCGCGCTTCGCGCTACGCGACCAAACCAAATTTTCTGGCTTTTCTAAACTCGAAATTTTACTTCATGCTTAGCCTGGGAGTGGAAATCACTCGTTTAAAGCTTGAAATTGTATTCTTTTAATAAACCTAGCGTGATAAAATGTACAACGTCTGCATATGTATACTTAAAAGAAAAATTCTCGTTATGAATATGTTCGGTGTTACATAAAACTCTCTGTATAGTGTTGTACAAGCAAAGTTAAAACGTTTTTGATTCATAAGACAAAGATTATGTCAATGATTGTGCCAAGATTAAGCAAATAGATTTTGGCCAGAATTATGGACAGATTGGACAAACTGGGCCAAGATTAGCAATATTATCTATTGCTAATCTTTGCCCAGTTCGTTTCTAATATGTCTATAATTCTGGCTTAATTTTGGCCTAATATTAGGTCAATTATAGTTTAATCTTAGTAAAATATTGTATTGTAGAGGCTTCTATTTCGTTATACATGCTAATTTATTAATAAAAATCTTTTAACTTTGTTTGTATAACACTAGTTATTTTTACGTGACTGCTTCATGTTTATTAATGGCAAGTTAATTTGCCGAAACTACAGTCACGTAAAAATATACAGAGAGTTTTGTATAACACCGAACATTTTCATAAAATACGATTTGACACTTTTAATTTTTAGGTTTTGTGTAAATTGGGTTGCCTATATGACCATTACAAATTGTAGCTAATCAATTGCAATTAATGCCTCAACTTGTACATACAAGGAGTTTTTCTTTCAAGTATACATGTCCCAATTACAGCGTATATGCCATAAATCTTTAGATAATCGTTGTTTTTTTTTAAAGAAGTTCAATTTGAAACTTAAAACGAGTGTTTTCCACTCCCAGACTAAGCATGAAGTAAAATTTCGAGTTTAGAAAAGCCTGAAAATTTGGTTTGGACGCGTAGCGCGAAGCGCGGAGCGGCCAAACCAAATTTTCAGGCTTTTCTAAACTCGAAATTTTACTTCATGCGCCACCGGTACAAAACACTGACATATTACGAAGTTTAAAAAATACCGCTGAACTTTACATTGAATCAGTGTTTTGTGCCGGTGGCGCATGAAGTAAAATTTCGAGTTTAGAAAAGTCTGAAAATTTGGTTTGGCCGCTCCGCGCTTCGCGACCAAACCAAATTTTCAGGCTTTTCTAAACTCGAAATTTTACTTCATGCTTAGCCTGGGAGTGGAAATCACTCGTTTAAAGCTTCAAATTGTATTCTTTTAATAAACCGAGCGTGGTAAAATGTACAACGTCTGCATATGTATACTTAAAAGAAAAATTCTCGTTATGAATATGTTCGGTGTTACATAAAACTCTCTGTATAGTGTTATACAAACAAAGTTAAAACGTTTTTGATTCATAAGACAAAGATTATGTCAATGATTGAGCCAAGATAAAGCAAATTATGGGTCGATTTTGGGCCAAAGTGTGGATAAAGTGATTTGTGCCATTATTTCACTAATATTAACCTGAATAGAATGCTCATAATGTTATTGTTTATTTGATGTGTATTATGTATCATTATTATTGTTTTTTTTTGTATGATTAATTAATACATTAACCGATTAGGCGCCATTGATTCACGCAACATTATAATTTTTTTGTTAATTAAATTATTAAATAAGTTATTTTAATATATTTTATTATGTGACCTGACTTGAAAATGTATAAAGAAAAATGTGTATATTTTGTTATTTAAATATTTCGATTATTACTCATTTTGTAAAAATAAATGTCAGTGCATTTGTAACTTCACAATTTTCAGTGTTTTATACGCGTGGCGCATGAAATAAATTTTCGAGTTTAGAAAAGCCTGAAAATTTGGTTTGGCCGCTCCGCTTCGCGGAGCGACCAAACCAAATTTTCATTCTTTTCTTTTCTAAACTCGAAATTTTACTTCATGCTTAGTCTGGGAGTGGAAACACTCGTTCTAAACTTCATATTGCATGTTTTAATAATAAAATCGACGTGGCCTAAAAATTATATATATATAAAATTATATATATTTAAATAAAAAATGCACAGTATGTAATACAATAAGTCATTCATAGAAATCATAAAAAGAAGTGCAGAATTTTACCTAAAATCAACTTTTAGTGTTAACTCTATAATTTCTCGGCCGTTAATATGTTTTACGCTGCATTACAAATAATTGTTTTTAAACATATAATATAAAATTACTATTGTTAGTTTACAACTAATAATTTAATAGCCCCTGATTTATGTCTTATACATAACCTCAATTGTCATAACAAAATAGGGTTAGTTAGAATTAATTTAATAATGCAATAAATCATAAATGTATAATCAGTATATTTAGACCTTCACTTGAAATTAGTGTTTTATATGCGTGGCGCACGCGCTACGCGACAAAACCAAATTTCGAGGCTTTTCTAAACTCGAAATTTTACTTCATGCTCAGTCAGGGAGTGGAGACTCTCTTTAGAAGTAAATTTTAATCTAATAATTTATCAGAAGAAATACATTTTCACAAACATGAAAAAAGAGTGTAACCTACCATCTAAATTACTTGATTACGATAAAGTTAGAACACATGAAAATGTAACAATGCCACGTTTATTTTATCATTATTCAAAACTAACTTATAACATGTAGATTTTGCTCTATAATTACGAAATGTTAATGTCGTATTTGTATACATCTACTATCCTTTTCAAAAAGCGAGGCATGTTACTTTCGGATGCTGTATTTTCAAAAGAAAAAATCTTGGAAAATATATAAATACGTATCTACATTCCTTGGCATGTTCCTCATTTATTTTGAGAAATTCAAATTTTTATCACATTTATTTACTGAGATATTAATAAAAATGCTTAAAAAGGTACCTACATTTTTGTGGATTTTTACTAAGATCAACTTTAACATTTTTTATAAATTGATTGGCTACATATAAGAAATTGAAAAAATACATGTAATAGATCAGACTTATATTTATATAACGACGCAAATAAAAATTAAATGTCTCCACCCTTTATTCCCCGATTTTAAAAAAAGTCGACACCTACGTTCTCGGTTATTTTACAATCAATTTACATACAAATAACAGATATTATATATTACACAATTATATTGCAAAATGTATAAAACAAATTATGAATATATCAAATATTCGATTTTTAGTGGATTAAAAATTGTTCGAAGAGGTATAAAATAATGACAGTGAAAGTGAGGCGTGGGGAATAGAGGGGGTCCCGCTCGGTCGGACGATGATGAAAGGTTTATAACGAAAGGGAAGACAGCAGTTATTTACAATTGGATTTATTTTATAATATTTATATTTACAACCACGATAATGGGATAGTGGATTAAAGAAATACTTAATTAAAATAAACGTGTATTATCTTCATAATATTTTTTAAAAATAAACATTAAAGAGACGGTTTCAAAGTTGAAATGAATAAGACAAATTATTATGTAAATAAAATAAACTTGGCGAGAATGATTATTATTATTAACAAGTAAATGTTATAACATCACACGAAAGTTTACTGATTTATTGATAAAAACAAAAAATGTTTCTTTGTTCGACAACAAAAGTTAACATGCGATACAATTTTTACCATGTAAATCACTATGGCCATACTTAAATAAAACGCACGGTATATAAAATATTAAAATTAAAATAAATAATATGTTTCAAGAAAAATACAATACAACAAATATAAAATAAATATTATAAAATAATAAAAATGTACTATATAAAAGACAAAAAATATAAGATAAATATTAAACATTAAAATTATTAATGTATTTATTTAACATTTATTAAATGTAGAAATAAATAAAAATTTAAAACAAGGACAAAAATAAATTATTAATAAGAATTTAGAACAAACATATAATTTTACATACATATAAGAAACACAATTGTCATTAAAGTCACCCAGATTCACTTCCGCTTTTACTGCCGGTTTCGCTGTCTGTCGATTCATCCGCTCTAATATTAATAATTAATGGTTCCACTGCGACATCAACCAAATGATCTTTTTTTATATAATCGTCTTCAATTTTCTTTGTATGTCTTATACAATTGGGCCACAAAGTATCAGGAACGTTTCCCATGGCTTCATTGCATAAATTTAAAACATCATTTATTTTAAATGTTTTTTTTGCCACATAATTTTTAACAAATGACCAAATTAGCTCTATCGCATTAAACTCACAGTGAGCTACTGGTAACCAAATAAGTTTAACAGATTCTCCTCTAACCTCTTCTGCTATTTTATCTAATAGACACATTTTTGGATAATGGTGCACCTTTGCCAATGATAACAGTGCGGGTCTTGACATTTCGTCAAATGAATCATATTCGAATGGCAATCGTACATTCTTTTTAATAAGCCAGTCAACTATGTTTGCCTTTCTCCATGCAGTTGTTGGATTTCTAAAACTGGATGCAACATAGTGTGATAAGGTGCTTGGTCAATGACTATCACTGAATTATCTGGTATAATTGTTAGAACATGTCTAAACCATTCTTCAAAATGTTTGGCATTCATCTCATTGTGGTAGTCATTAGAATTTTTCTTGCCAATAAAACACTTCATACATCCATCCAAAAAACCATCTTCACTCCCTATGTGGAGAATAATTACTCTTTTCCCAGCTCCCGATGGAGTTATTATTCCACCACGGTATCCATTTATTTCCTGGATGGTACCTCTGTAGTAATTATAATTGTCTCGTTTTTCATCCGGTAAGATCTGTTCACACCAACCATTTTTTTTAGAGTAGTTGGCTCCACACCAAGTATCGTCCTTATAAAATATTTTCCAGTTATCATTTCGATATCGTTTCATTTTATTTAAGAAATGTCCACGTGCTGCAGAAATTGTGTTGCTCTCCATTCAAATTGGCCGTTTATTCAGTTTCATATACTTGAAATTCAATTTAATTAAAAGTCTGTATAAAGTGGTAGATGAAAACTTGGGCAAATCGGCAATATTCTTTCAGTTTTTCATGAACCATTTGAACGGATGGAAAAGACTTCTCCAAATAGAAACTCATCACAGTACGTCTAATAACTCCTTGCAAAAACTCATCAAACACAATGGGTTTGCGTCCAGGTGATGTGCGGGGGGGAACATATATCTTCGAATTTTCTTTGATCAGAACTAACACGACAAACACTACGAACTGAAATAGCTAAACACGAAGCTGTTCTATTTACGACAGATTCAATGTCAATGTTTTCCTTGTCGCATCGTTTCTCTTCTTCAAAAAACTTTCGCGCATTTTCTATCATTTTTTTCTCCTTACTTGAGAACGGTGATTTTCGTTTATCTTCCATTATTAACAATTTGTTCGCTCTGCGATTGTAGTTGTATATTAACAAAAAGTCTAAGACTGAATAATTATAACGAAAAGGGCAATACTTATAGAAACATTTAAACATAATTTACCTCCCACCTTCATAACAAAACATTTCTTAATACCTCTTGTCAAAACAACCAATAATCCCTTTATAGCCTTTTCGAGAATTAACGAAAGTGTAAACACAGAAATAGAACCCTTGATTACAAACATCCTTACGTAATAGACAAATAGGTGGTCTAATCCCTTAATCCCTTTTCGGCTAATTCGATACAACCTTTAATGGCTGTAATAAATTGTGTAATTTTTACGGTGGTAAAAATAGTTATTGCAGTTTTGTGATCGGATTATGTCATTCTAAATTTTAATCCAAGTAAAACTGTTTACAAAAAGTAGGCAAGTACCTATTTTTGTTTGTATGTATATTACAAGCGCGCACCCAGGGGGTGGCCGTTTACAAAAAGTAGGTAGGTACCTATTTTTGTTTATATGTATATTATATGTATAATATTTAATTGATGAGGCGGATACATGATGAAACTCCATAATACTATTTGAAATAAAACAACACAGTTGGGAGGGTTTCACTTTTTCATTATTTCATCTGCCTGATGAAGCCACTGTGTGGTGAAACATGTTGCAGTGTTCAACAATTAAAGTGAAACCCTCCCAACTGTGTTGTTTTATTTCAAATTATATGTATATTATATGTATATATAAAACCACTATAAAGTTTTCCAAAACATAAACTTATAATTATATTTTATATATTTTTTTGCTAATGTATTTTTTTTAATTTTACAGTTGTAATGGTTTATTTAAAAATTCGCTATAATGTATTTTTTGAAGATAACAGACAGACAGAATTTTGTTACACACCTTAAAACAAGTTTGAGTTTGAGTAACCACGTTATTTTTTTCATTAATCTTAAATATTTTATAACGGAGATACACGCAATGAAACTCGACCGTTTGAAAAGTTCATGAAAAAACACTACCTTTTTTTGGTAAACATACGCCTAATATATATTATCTTTGACATTAAAATTCTAAAAAAAAAATCATCGCATGTACAAATGATGTATCTTTATGTGGTTTAAATTTCTCCGGCTAACATTTTCTGTCCTTCATCAATTATTGTTTTTAATTCTTTAACTTGTTTTAAAATTCCTTCATTTATTAATTCGGATTGTGAGCTTTGCGAATTTATTTCATCGCGACATAATTCACATCTCCATTCTTTTTTTTTTTCGCGTCACTCATACTTTTATACGTTGACTGTTTCAAAGAACAACTGTGATGGTAAACAGAATTGCATCCTCTGCAACTCACGTAACCTCCATCTCTCGGCACAGCAGAATTGCATTTTCCACAATTAAATTTATTTTTAAATGAAAACAGCTGATTCTTGTTTACAAATATTAATTTACTACAATGAAAATTCTAGTGCGATTTTTTTATTCTGAGCTCGTCGACCTCGAGCGTGGAATTCCCACGATGACCCACTCGCGTAGTTTAATCGGCTCACAAAAACGTTAATGACAAAAAACTCACCTGAGAGTGTTTGGCTATAATTTGCCTGTGTATTTAATTAGAATATTTTACTTTTCGGTGGCACCACAACGTTAAGAATATTACCACTACAAAGTACACTAAACAGCCTTTCTGATGGTGTAACTTGCACTTAGAAATAATTTCGATTTTTATCACAATATTATAATAAGATGAGAGCACTCGCAAAGACGTTCGTTCCGTTCAATATCAGGCGAATAATAGAAATTAATTAATTAATTACAATAACCCAATTCGAACTCTAGATGCTAAGCTGACTAAGTGCCGTTTTAAACAAATCACCGAGTACCGCACATTAAATTGTGAAAATAAATGAAAAGAAATGTTTCCGATTCATCACTTGAATCAACATATACCGGCATTCCACATTATTATTCAAAACATGAATCCAGAAATGCACCGGGAGCCCGTCTCGCGACAAACACAAATTCTACATATCAAACCCAATTTCTTGTTACACGTATTTGGAAATCTCAGTATATTTTTAAGATATTACCAAGGGTAGACAATGCTTATGGGAGAACTGGATTCCGAGTTTTCGAGGATAGAAAAGGAGAGACTGTGGTAGGGAAGTGGGTCCATCTACTTATGAATAGAGTAAAAGTAGAAGTATTCTAGAGAAAACTGCTCCGATTGCGTCTACACACACACACACACACACACACAAACACACACACACACACACACACACACACAAACGCGCTCGCTCTTATTTCGTCGTGTAATTTGATCCCGTCTACACCACTTGTACGATGATAAATTTGGTGACCTTCAGAAAAAATAAACCGAAACATTTCTTTTATTTTCAGATTTCCAGCGTGTTCAAAATTATGGACTTTGGGAATCAGATATATTTAAAAAGCTCCTAAATAAACCTAAAATTTAACTAAAATCAAATAATAAAATTCAATGAGTTTACATTAAAGAATTCATTTCATATTATTTTTATCTTGATTGTTTTTTTTCTTCATAAATTCAATTAAAACTTTGGTATGTACCAAATTTGGCAAATAATTTATATTATTGATTAGTTATACAGACAGTTTTTTAAGTATAAATAACTCAATATACAGAATACACTGTACATTTTTCTGGGCTTTTCTAAACTCGAAATTTTACTTCATGCGCCCCGCGTACAAAACGCTGATTTTACGTGAGGTTCAAATATACTTAAATTTCACAATATTTTAGTGTTTTATACGCGTGGCGCATGAAGTAAAATTTCGAGTTTAGAAAAGCCCCGAAAATTTTCTGGGAGCGGAAAACACTCGTTTAAAGCATCAAATTGAACTCTTTTAAACTACAACGAATATCTACAGATTTAAAGAAAATAAGGTGAATTTGAAATACATATACTTAAACGGAAAACTTCCTGTATATGAACTGTGGTAGACTGTGGTATTTTGAGATTTCAAGCGTGTTCCAAATTATGAAAATCGGGAATATATTTTATAAAAACAAATTTACAATGAAATTAACAATTCTAAAATATATTTTCAACGTTTTTAGTTATTTTATATATTTTTAATAAAAAAATTGTTAAAATTATTAGATTAATAGATTATTGTTTCAAATATTCATAATTTGTATAAATAAACAAAGTCATTTTACAATGAAAAAATGTAAAATATATTTCCAACATTTTTAGTTATTATATATATTTTTAATAAAAACGTGTTTAAAAATGAATAGATTTTTAATATATTTACGTTATTAAACATTTTTTATTTAAAAGTTAGATAAATACAAAAATCTTTTTACAATGAAAAAATCAATTTGAAAAATGTTTGATGGGTATTTTAATTGGAATTGATAATAAAAAAACAGAAATTATTTCAATAAAATAGATAAATTATTTACGAATACACAAAACTAAAAACATAGCAATATAGATTCATATAAACATTCATATATACAAAAAACTAACAAACATTAAAAAACTATATTAAATATACATATAACTGTTTTCTTATTTATTAACGATATTTTAGAAACAGTTTTTTCGTTTTTTTTATTCAGTAATAATTATACAGAATTGATCGAAGTGTAACACAAAATCAATAGAATATATTTTAAATAATAAGCCAACAAATCAACACCTCATCATTTGCTTGTTTAATTTCATGACACTCCGACAATTTTGAGAAATTAACATTAAAAATGCTACGTTCCGTTTCATCCATTTACACTCTGAATAACGTGTATGAATATCGAATTAACTCTTTTCCTTGACTATTTTCTTTTTGGACAATATTCATTATTTTAGTGGGGATAGCTTTATAGAAGGGATGAAAAATCAAATTCTTCGAAGTGATCTAGCTGTTTTTACCTATTTGTACGCATTTTTTCGACCACGTTTTTATTATGGTGTATACCAGGTATGGGCAACCTTTCACATGTTGAGGGCCAAACTTTAGCGTGAAAATACGTTCGCGGGCCACGTTTAAAAGTACTTAGTGCATTTTAAAGTAGTGATAATATTTTTTGCGATAGATATTAGACATGAAATAATACGACAATGTTATTATAGTACAATTTATTAAAATAACAAAATGAAATTTAAAAAAATGGTACATTATAATTAAATCGTTAAATTTGCAATTGTTACAAACTACGAAAGTTAAATACACCGAAATCAATGAGACACTTGAGCTTGAATTTGGGAAACTAATCTATCGATATTTGGATTAATTCCACTGACACAAAGACGTAAAGAATTTTACAAATTATCGTCAGTCAGTTTTGTACGATGTGTTGATTTATTAACTGTCATCAATGAAAAGAACTGTTCGCATTTATAAGTACTGCCAAACGCATAAATCAACCTTCTTGCGAATTTTCTAAGCTGCGGAAAATTGTCTTCTTCTAGGTATTTTTTGTAGAAATCGCACAACTCTACGTCTTCAAATTTGGATTTTAGGAGTGAGTTTTCTTGAATCTCGAGGAACTCCATTTGTAAGTGTATTGGAGCATTTTGTACAATATATGTTGTAGGAGTAGCAAATAAACTGAAACAGTCTTCCATGTTTTTGAAGTCGTAAAATCTGTTCGAAAATTGTTCCGACAGTAACTTGAGTTCTTCAGCATATTGAGCATAAGCAATATTTTCATACGCAGAGAGCGTATTGAAATGGTAACTGTTACCAGACAGCATCTGTGACTCCCACAAGCGTAGTTTGATCCGAAACGCTTTTAAATGGCTGTACAAATCATTTACTAACTGTCCTTGTTTTTGAAGTTTCAAATTTAAATCATTCAAATAGCCTGTAAGATCGACCAGAAATGCTAAGTCACATATCCATTTTGGGTCACTTAATTCAGATAGTGGTTTATCTTTTATTTTCATAAAGTCTGCTATCTCATTTCTAAGCTCGTAAAACCGTTTCAACATTTTTCCTTTGCTCAGCCATCTGACTTCACAATAATATGTTACGTCGTTGTATTCAGCTGATATTTCATCTAAAAACGCCTTGAACTGACGATGGTTAAGCCCTCGGGATCGAATAAAGTTGATGGTTTTTACTACCACATTCATAACATTCTGGAGTCGAATGGACTTAGAACACAAGTTCTGTTGGTGGATAATGCAATGAAGGACTATCAAATCATCTTTTTGCACATTTAATTCTGTTGCTTTTTTCATTCAAAATTCCGATGAAACCTTTACATAAGCCGACCATAGAAGGTGCACCATCAGTGCATACTCCAATTAATTTTGACCATGGCAAGCCAAAACTTGTGAATACCTTTTGAACTTAAATAAAAATATCCTCTCCTGTAGTGGTTCCTTTTAGCGGCTGTAAAGCAAGCAATTCCTCAGTAACAGTGAACTCCTTATCAACACCTCGAATAAATATAGCCAGTTCAGCTGTGTCAGACAAATCGGTGCTCTCGTCTAATGCTATGGAAAATGATTCAAAACCAGCCATACGGTCAGTCAATGTTGTTTTTATATCATTAGCCATCATTTCTATACGTCGAACAACAGTTCGTCTTGACAAACTAATTTTTTCAAATTCTTTTTTCTTATCAGGACACATAATACCGCAAACTTCTAACATACACTCCTTGATAAATTCTCCTTCGGCAAATGGTTTTAATGCCTTTGCCAATTTTGAGCTAACTATAAAACTAGCTTTCACAACATTATCAAGTTGTGTTCTTTGTTTATGAAACATTTTTTGCTGTTTTTCCAAATTTGCGGTAAGCGTCTGGATTTTGTCTGTTCTTAATTGTCCTGTCAGTGAGTGCAGCGTAGCATGCTTAGTTGAGTAATGCCTCTTTATATTGAATTCTTTCATTACTGAAATGGATTCATTACACAGCAAACAAATAGGCTTACCATTGTGCAAGATAAAAAAGAATTCTTCAGTCCATTTTTCTTGAAAATGGCGACCCTCTGTATCTACTTTTCGTTTCTTTCCACCAGACATCATTTTTGTTTACTTTTCGTTCAATAACTTATTAACAAACTATAGTTAGTAACCACTCAAGATGCATACAAAGTCACAAAGCAAGTTGACGGCTTGAGCAGTTCGCTAGGATATCGCTTGTCCAAGTTATCACCTCGGTAGCTCAAATAGAACTGAACTAACGTTCGGGCCATCCACCCGCTTATAAAAAATGAACTAATAATCTGGAATAAATTAGTTTAGAATAATTAAGAAGCAATAAATCTTTTGATGTGTCGCCCGTGAGGCGGCAAACCTCAAAGAATTTGATCGAGCAAGTCGAGTGGCGGCGATTATCAAAGAGTGAGGCGGCAAACATCAAAGAATTTGATGTTGGCCGCCTCACTGTCACTCCCGTGAGTATGAGTACCTAATGCAATATTTTTTTAATTGGGTTTTTTCAACATGTCTCGCGGGCCGGATCATATCTTACAGCGGGCCGGATCCGGCCCGCGGGTCGGGGGTTGCCCATATGTGGTGTATACCCTCAAGTATTGCGCGACCAGAACAATACCACTGCAACTTACAGATAATCCCCAACCTTCTAAAATCCATAAATATTTTGGGATTTAAAAAGATTATTTACTGTTGACACATTTAATCCGTGTCCGCAGAATCCAATTCGGTAATTTCTTATCATGTTTTTCACTAACCGATATTTTAGTTAGACACTTTTTGATCGGGGTTCTTAAATCATTTTGAATTATTTTTACTTACCTATTTAGTCTGTAACATAATCCCATCGGTACCTTTTGTAAATGTAATCTGACTAAGAATAAAACCATTGAAATAATTGAATTAACCTGACATACAAAACATTGTAAACTGGAAATAGAGTATTCAATAATTTTTGCAATTGTACTTCTCAGAGAAAATCTATTATACTTATTCTATTAAAAGACATCTTGTTGTTTTCTAAATGTTTTTGATTCTTTTGACGACGTTTGGCCTTCGCAGCCTTAAACAAAGGCTTGTAGAAGCTGACATTAAGTTAGTATTCAAACTACTTAATGGATATTTGGATTGCCCTGATCTGTTGGAATTGGTTGGTATACGGGTTCCACCGCGCTCTCTTCGGTCTGACATTACATTCCATATCGGCTACAGGCGCACGGATTATGCGAAATATTCCGCTTCTGTTCGGGTTTTGCGTCACGCAAATATTTTAAATTTTGACTTTTTTAATGGGTCTTTTTCATTATTAAAGCGCCTTTTAAAAGATTTGTAACTTTTATTGCTTAGTTTTAAGTTTAGTGTTTGTACATATTTGTTTCTTTTTGTATATTGTATTTTTAATGTAAATGGCAAGCCGTTGAAATAAATAAATAAATAAATTATCATCACTTAACGAGACTTTTCAACATATTTCAATATTTGAGCCAATTCTCTCAAATATTATCGATAACACTTGTTTCTGATTCCTGGGACCCTAAAACGTATATTTCCGTACAAAAAAAAGATAGCCATGAGGTCGGTAACAATTATTAAAATGTAAAATTTATAATGTTATTAATGTGACTAATTACTTGATTTAACAAGTTTGTTTATTTCGCAGTTTTTGATAATATTCTCAATTATAAAGTTTCCTGATTTTTATATAATTTGTACTTTCTATATATAACAGTGTATCTCGGGAAGTATTGAGAATATCGAAAAATATTTCTGCTTATTCTTTTTTAAATTATCCCCATGCAGCCGCACGACAGATGCCATAAATTTTAATCCAAAAATTAGGTAACATTTTTAGTGTTGTCGGTGTTGGTCAAATGGCACACAATAAGCGTTTATAAAATTTCTATCGGAAAAGTTCAAGTTGATCATGTAACAATCGTTCAAAGTAAACGGATAATTAAAGTAGTCAGTGCAAAAACCACAAATTTCTGAAACTGTTAATATTTATTAAAAGTATGGTTCATTTAATAAAATACGCATCGTGATTAAAATATATACTGAGTCCATTTTGGGATCTGAATTTTTTCTTTTGCAGAATAAACACTCATGTTGAATTGAATTATTGCTTTGTGTTTTAATAAATTTGATGCCAAACACTGACTTTTCGTAGCAACTACTGTTGTGACGATTTTATTTTCGTATAATCGTTCACTATTTTCAAGCTATATTTCAAATGAAACTGAGGAGAACTCAAAAATAATACCTCGAAAATACTGCTAGTACGTAAAGAAATGATTTTAATTTTATTGTAATCGTTTTGGTTCAATAAGCGATACAAACTCAAATTTCAATTACATTGGAAATCTTTACATGAAACATACAATGCGCCTTGAAACGGGACACATAGTATATTTAAAACTATTTTAACCCATTAACGGCTGAGCAATTTTAACTCTAGAAGTTAATTTTAATTAATATTCTACACTTCTTTTTATGATTTCTATGAATGACTTATTGCATTACATACTGTGATTTTTTTCTTTAAATACACATAATGTATACGTGAATTTAATAAAAAGTTAAAAATCATAAATAGTTTATTATTATTATTATATTAAAGTGATAATAGATTTTCAAAAAATTAGTGCCTCAACAATGTAATGTATACGCTGTCAATGTTCAGGCATTCGTCGATTTTATATAATAACGTGCAATATGAAGTTAAGAACGAGTGTATCCACTCCCAGACTAAGCATGAAGTAAAATTTCGAGTTTAGAAAAGCCTGAAAATTTGGCTCGGGAGCGTAGCGAAGCGGAGCGACCGAGCCAAATTAGGCTTTTCTAAACTCGAAATTTTACTTCATGCGCCACGCGTATAAAACATTGTAATATTGTGAAGTATTTATAATACACTTTAAATAACAAAATATTTTAATTTTTCTTGGTACATTTTCAATTTAGGTCAAATAATATAATATATCAAATAAACTTATTTAGTAACATAATTATCAAAAAATAATAATGTTGCGTGTATGCATCCACGGCGCTTAATGGGTTAAAAACTTCAAACGGTAATAATTCAAAAACTAAAAAAAATGACTACTGCATTTTGCACTGACCCCTTTAATTAAAAAAGAAACCCTTATCGATCAGTAGATATGATCTGATCAATAGGATTGATCTGATTAGTTAATAAAATGATAAGTTGATGTATTTGTTTTACTTTTTATCAAAAGTTAAATAGTTTTGTATTTTATGTTTCTTGTACAAAATAAATAATACTTAATGAATTTTACAACGTTCACATATAATTTCATAAAATCTATTCTCTAATAACGCAGAAAATAAAATTGTAGAAGGAAACGCATGAATGAATGTAACACGCATCCTTAGCTCGTTAAAAGAAGAAAAAACGTGTTTTCAAGATTGAAAAATCAACATCTGGAATATGATACAACGAGAAGCGCGGAATAGAGGGAGAAAGAAATTGTCTCTCTCTCACTCTCTCTCTGAGACTTGATTTCGCGACATCTGGAGTAAAATAGTCGTAACCGACCGACCGCAGGAAGCCAGACTGGTGTATATAGGCAGCCATATACACCAATTTGGCATCCAGCGCTCTGCTCCCATTCGCGTGTACCCAAAATTTATATGGGGACTGGCTAACTGGATATATATGAACTGTGATATTACTAAAAATAGCACGGTGCTGCCCCCTATTTATTAAAAGCATAATCAAAATGTACATTGCTCTTATGGACATTTCTAAGCAACGATTAAATTTTATTTATCATTTATTCTATATCAATCTATTTAATACAACATGCTTAATAATTACTTCAATAATTTAAAGCAATATGAAGAAGAAGTAATGTTTTCTATGGAAGTATTTCACGAATTTATGTGATCATTTGAGAGTGTTCCATTTTTTGATTTATGTATAATTTAAGAAACATTTTTTTGAAGAAAAAAATAGTGTCAATTTATTCGCAAATTTATTCCCTTTAATTGGACGCAAAAAGTGCTGCCCACTGCTTCAGTAATTTTTAATAACTCTGTACAATCTTAATTACCTTTAAATCCCCAATGTTCTCTTGTCTCCCTCCACGTTGATTGTGATGATCATCATAATGATAATGGTCGTGATCGTGATCCTTCTTCTTATGATCATAATGATCATGATCGTAATGATCATAATCGTGATCCTTCTTCTTGTAATCATGGTGATCATGATCGTAATGATCATGATCGTGATCTTTTCTCTTGTGATCATAATCGTGATGATCACGATCGTAATCCTTGTGATCTTTATAATCGTGACGATCGTGATGATCATGATCGTGATGATCGCGATCGTAATCTTTGTGATCCTTGTAATCGTGACGATCGTGATGGTCATGGTCGTGATCATAATCGTGGTGGGCAGCGGCTGCTGCCAACCCCACGCACAAACACATCACTAACACAAACTTCATTTTTCTTTTTTTTGTACCGTTCTTGCTCAGCACAGGACTCGATTTCGTCTGCCTGTTCGCTGGAGCGAGTTCTTCCTTAAATATTCTTCTGGAGAAAAAAGTTGTCGCCGCGCGAGTGCTCTTATTTTTATGGCGAGGATGAGGACGTCTGGCGCCTTGTTTTGTTGAAAAAATGAGAATTTGTTTGCGCGCAGAAATGCAGCGAAGGACAAAGGATGAAGATGAAGGCTTCTTTATTAGCCCGAGGGCGTTTGCGCAATGAAAAGAGAATCAACACCTTGCGAATAGTTTACATAAAACTGAAATAAAAACACTTTTGTATATTATTTTGTTACAAAAACGCGCTGGCTAATTCATTAAAATGTTATGGTGTGTTTAATTAGGTCCCAATTACTTTTTTATGTAAGTGTATTTTTTTGAATGAATCATTTTCTGAATTTATATTTACCTTCAATTAAAAATAAAATTGCAATCGTGGTTACCTTTAGTGGCGAATCTAGATTTAAGATTAGGAATTTAAGCGAGGAGTTCTCAACCCCTTTCAGGTCGCGCCTCCCTCATAACTCATTAAAATCACGACGCCCCACAATGCACAGTGGTCCCAAATGCGGAAAATGTGGCCAAAATAATAATAATAATAATAATAATAAACACATTTATTTTTAATGATATTAAATACATCACATTTACATCAGGATATATTAATTTCACAAAAACAAGTCAAAAGAAAAACAAAAAACAAACAGGCATATTGCGTATACGTATTTAATTATTGCCTACGTTAGCATAATACTCATCCATAGTATATGGCTCTATATTTATTAACTTATCTATCAATTTTCTTTTCATGACAGAATAAGATTTTGCTGTTTTTATTTCCTTAGGAAGGCTATCATACAATTTTATGCAGGTATAATATGGACTTCTCTCAAAAAAACTTAATTTATGAGCTGGAAGACTGTATTCAACGCCATGCCTCGTGTTATAGATATTTGATAGCATATTATTTTCAAAAATATATCGATGCTTCCATAGAAACTTTATGCACTCAAGAATATAAATTCCTATGCAAGTTAGCATCTTTCTGTTTCGGAAAGCCCCTCTACAACTTTGGTCAAACCTCAATTTATCTATGATGCGTAACGCACATTTTTGAGCCTTGAAAACAGAATTTATATTAGAGTTAGTTCCCCAGAATATTATTCCGTACTTGATATTGGAATATATATAAGCGTAATAAAACGTTTCACATATTTTATTGTTTGTGTTTTTTCTTAATATTCTTAGACCATAATTTGCTTTACTAATTTTCCCAGTTAAGTAATCAATCTGCTCTTTAAAATTTAGGATTTCATCTAAGATGATGCCTAAATATTTACACTGATGTGTAAAATTATACACATTATTATTAAGGGAGATATGAGGAGGTGTCAGAGTTCTCTGACTGATTTTAAAATATATACAATTTGTTTTATCGGTGTTTAGTATGAGGCAGTTTTCGGTAAACCACTTCTCAATGTTACACATTATTTGATTTCCCGTGTCAATAATTGAATCAATTCCTGATCCCGATAAAATTACATTAGAGTCATCTGCATAGCTGATAAAGTGGCAGTTTTGGCAATATTAGTCAGATCATTCATAAAAATTATGAAAAGGAGTGGCCCGAGTATGCTTCCTTGAGGCACGCCCATATTTGTAGTAACAATCTCTGACATAACCTCTTGACCTGTAGTGGAGTTTGTAATTTTCACTATTTGTTTTCTGTTTTGTATATAAGTCTTGAACCACTTATTTTCTTTATACGAAGGAGTTATCCGAGTTGTATGAAAATTATTTTAGCGGGCTTTTTTTAGGTCGCTGATTAAGAATCCGAAATTAAAAAAAACAAAATGGCGGATTCAATATGGCGCACAAAAATTATGAAAGTTATCATATTTTCATGAAAAATCGGACACAAAGCTTTTCGTGGTCGCTTATTAAGAATATGTAATTACAAATTTGAATACCACAATGGTGGATTCAAAATAGCGGACAAAAATGATAAAAATTGGCATACTTTCATAAAATTTTAGATATAATGTTTTTACTGATAAAAATTACTGATAAAATTATCCTTTCTCAGGACAATGGTCTTTTATCACTGCTGATACTATTAGATTTTTCCAAGGCTTTCGATACACTGAACCATAACACATTATTATCTATTTTGTCCTTTATCGGATTTGATCTGATTTCTTTCAATCTGTTTAAATACTACCTACAAAATCGATCGCAAATGGTGAAATCTAATAATTTTATGTCTGAGGAAGTAGAAGTAAATAGAGGTGTCCCTCAAGGATCAGTTCTGGGCCCTCTTTTGTTTTCTATTTATACCTCACAAATATTTTGTAGCCTCAATATAAATAACGTCCATCTCTTTGCTGATGATACCCAACTGCTATACACACTTGCGGAGAAGGATGTAAATTCTGTATGTAACAAAATTAATCTGGATCTTTCCAATATATCAGCTAAATGCAGAGATCATGCACTAATAATTAATAATTCCAAAACGGAAGCAATACTCTTTGGTCCCAAAAAAATACGAGAGAGAGTTCTACCTCAAATATCAATAACGATGAACAACGATAATGTTGTGATAAAAGCATGTGTAAAAAGCCTAGGGCTTCAAATAGATTCTGATCTTAGATTCTACAACCATATATCCAAGTGCAATAATATAGCATATGCTAATCTTAGACTCATATTTTTAAATCGTCACTGTTTATCTCAGAGGCTGAAGACTACATTGTGTGATTCACTAGTGTTATCGCACTTCAATTACTGCGATGTTGTATTCAGTTTCTGTTTAGACAAAAAGACAATCCATAAAATTCAACTAGTACAAAACTCTTATTTAAGATTGATCTTCGGCATTCGAAAGTACCAACACAAACTAAAAGAAATTGAATGGCTTAATATGAGTGATCGGCGTCTGTTGCACTTCGCGGTGTTTTGTCATAAATTAATTCTCTGTAAAACACCTCCTTACCTGTACGAAAAAATCAAGTTTTGTTCTGATGTGCATACTCTAAATTTACGCTTTAGAGGCTTGCTAACACCGCCTCAATACAAATCAACCTTTGCAGAAAGAGCATTTTCGGTCCAGGTCTCTAAAGTGTATAATAAACTACCTCCTGTGTATAAGGAAAGTAGTGTTATGGTTTTCCGCAAATTGTTTGCTAAGCATCTTCGTGAATCTATCACCAATTACTGACACCCCAGGTTAATATATACTTGCCTATTTTTGATTACTATTTTTCTTGCCCAACCACCACAGTATTCATTGTAACGGTTGTATGTGTGTATATGTGTCATGTTGTACTTAAATTTAGTCTTGCATTGGCCTAAAGGCAGAACAGTGCTATTAATCACCAAGAAATTGGAATTAATGGCACTGATTTAGGTCCATTTGACGATATTAGAATGTATTATTGTGTACCTATATACCTTATAATATGTATATTATCGGTCAATAAATGATTTATTATTATTATTATATTGACACAAGCAACGAATTTGTTAAATAAATAAAAGGGTTACTACATACGCGCACCCAGGGAGGTGGCTCGCGGGCTTGAGCCTACCCTAAGACTAACTAAATTGTAATATGTCAATGTATATGTTGCAGACAAAACGCGTTTTGTGTAGACAAAATGCGAATTGTCCAATGTTTTAGACAAAAGCCGAATAAAATTGCATTCGTCTATCATTTCGCAAATTGTCTAGACAAAATGCGTTGTGTCTAAGTGCTATTAGACAAAGAGAAAAGAATACTTGAAAACATAATTTTGTTTCATAAACAAATTGACAAATTATTTATAACGAATATATTTTGAACTTCACTTGAAATTAGTGTTTTATATGCGTGGCGCGTGAAGTAAAATTTCGAGTTTAGAAAAGCCTGAAAATTTGGATTTGCCGAGGCGCGACTTGCTTCGCTCGTGCGCCCCGGCAAATCCAAATTTTTTAGGCTTTTCTAAACTAGAAATTTTACTTCATGCTTAATCTGGGAGTGGAAATACTCGTTAAAGGTTCAAAATTAAACGCTTTTAAAGAAACCTTGCATAAAAAACTACTTTTTATAATTGGGAATGATTAATTATATACAGTCTGTTTGATTTATTGTGACACAGCACATATGTCCGTTATTAGTACAGATAGAAAAAAAAGTTAAAAACAAAAGTTTTAGTATTTTTTATGATCTATTCAATCGTAATGTCAGAAAAACAGTTGAAAATCAAATAAACACATGAAAGCTATTAGTTTCATTTTATTTAATGGAACACCCTGTATATTTTGTTTATTTCAAATAGGCATTAATATTAGCCTTATAATGATACCACATAAGTATCCCTTTATTATAGAAATAACACGACAATTGCCAATAAATGAAATTTATCAGTTGACATGAATAACTATTTAAAGTGTCTGTTCAAAGTGACGTCCGTTGTTTGCAATACATTCTTCACATCTCTTCATTAAATTTCGTCGTGTTTTTTGCAACATCCGTGGTGTTATTTGCGACATGCCATACGAATACGATTTTTCAGATCGTCTAGATTTTCTGGACGAGTAACATAAACTTTTTGCTTTAAAAATCCCCAAATAAAAAAATCTAAAATAGACAGATCTGGCGATCTTGCTGGCTAGTTTATGGGGCCACCATTTGCAATCAATTTCAAACCAAAGTTTCTTTCCAAAATATCTTTGACATTTCTTGCGTTATGGGGAGGAGCTCCATCTTGTTGGAACCACATATCTCAACGTATTTCTAGGGGGATATCATCTAAATAATCTTCAAATTCTATCGTAAGAAAGTTGGCATATCGTTCCGCATTCAACGTTCCTTGATAAAAAAATGGTCCTATTATGGTATCACCTAACACACCAAGCCACACATTAACTGCAAATCTTTGTTGGAATCTGCATTCTCGAATTCGACGTGGATTCTCAGTATCCCAGTAATGGTTGTTTTTTCGGTTGGAGATTCCGTTGTTATTGAAATTTGATTCATCACTCCAAAGAATTAAATTTAATAAATGCTGATTGTTGCTAAGCCAATTACAGAATACTATCCTCCTGTCAGAATCACCATCTCTTAAACCTTGTACTAACTTAATTTTATATGGTCTCATTTTATGTTTTCTTAGAATAGAAAATATTTTATGCATACTTATTCCTAAGTCAGCCACTGCTTCGCGTATTGAATTACGTGGATGTGCTCTAAAATAGGCCAATATCAATACTTCATTATTATCTTTTCTTTCTTGTCTTCTCCTTCGTAATTTATTATTAAAACACCCATTTCTCCGTAAATTTTGTTCAAGTCTTGCAAAAGTGCAATAATGTGGTTGTCTTCTTTCTGGATACATGTTTCCATAAGTGATACTAGCTTCTCTAGAATTATCGTTGCATCTAACGAAGACCTTTAGCATATCCATTTTTTCATCATTAGAATAGTAATTATCACCCATCTCTAAAGATTTGAATCAACAACACGCAAGACGGGAAGTTACTACACCACTTTGACATTAAAGCGTTAACAAATTGTTTTATGTCAATTGTTATCCATGGCAACTGATAAATTTCATTTATTTGCAATTGTCGCGTTATTTGTGTAATGAAGGGGTACTTATGTGGTATCATTATACAGCTATGGTTATTACCTATTTGAAATAAACAAAATATACAGGGTGTTCTATTAAAGAAAATGAAGCTAATAGCTTTCACGTGTTTATTTGATTTTCAATTGTTTTTCTGACAATGCTACTGAATAGATCATGAAAAATACTAAAACTATTGTCTTTAACTTTTTTTTCTATTTGTACTAATAACGGACATATGTGCTGTGTCACAATAAATCAAACAGACTGTATATTTCTATGTTATTGTGTAGCAAAAGATGCTAAATAATTATAGGCATAAGTGTTTGATACCAATAAACACTTATGCCTATAATTATTTACTATTTAACTGAAGTAGTTTTATTTCAATTTTAAATTAAAAATGTTTCTAAATTTAAATAAAATCAATTCATTTGGTTTGAAAAAAGTGGTATACAAATCACCTATTGAATTTAATATTATAAAAATAATAATCACTTTTTACCAATTGATCAATGATAAACAATACGTTCATTAATAGTTATGATTCTTTTAAATTTTGTAAGTTGTAATATTTTTAAGCAGCCGTGAACGTGTTTTGTTTGTCACTCCATCACTTATGACATTTTTGTGGCACGTATTATGTTTATTTTGAATTTGTGTCTTAATTACTTTGTCTGTTTTATGTTAATCCATAAAGGAAGTTGACGAAAGTCAATATCTAAACTATAATTGCAGTTGATGTAAGTCGGCGTCAGCTGCAGTGGCGGCGCGTGGTTTAATTCTTTGGGGGTGCACAATATTGGAAAGATAGTAAGTGCCACAGGCAACATTTTTGGGGTGCCACGCCTAAAAACTATTTTTGAGCTATCAAATTGTAGAAATTAAAGGAACTTATTAAGAATCAGAAATTAGAAATTAAGTAACTTACCTAGTTGACTATTTCGGCCTCGCCAAACAATTGTTTTTAAAGATATGATAGTTTTTATATTTCACAAACACGTTTTATATTGAAAATTAAGCCGTCTGTCCTTTTTTGATAAATTCTTCAATGACCAATTCATTAAAATTTGGAATTTCTTGAATCATTTGTTTCTTAATAGACAACATCGCGAGGGCAGTTAGTCTATCCTGGCCCATTGTACTTCTAAGGAATGTTTTTATTCGCTTTAAGGTGGAGAAACAACGTTCCGCTTCTGCGGTTGTCATGGGCATCGTAACAATTGCTTGTAGCACTGAAAATGTTTCTGAAAAATCTTTTTGCAAATTATTTTCAATTAAAAATTTAAGTAAGTGGACTGTTCCGAAAACTTCTCTAAAATCTGTTCTCCTGTATATTATGTCCAATTCTGTCTTCAATATGCTTTTATTTAAAAATGGAAAGTTTCGAGTTGCTGAATCTAAATGTAGCATAGGAAAATTTGATAAATATGTTTCAAAATTTTCCACCGAAAATAAGTGTCCTATTTCCAAATGGCCTGTGAACGAAAACCTTCGTTTTATTTTTACAATTATGGTGTCGCACACTTCCTTAGCTTGCGCAGTCGTGGAATCATAAGAATTTCTCTCACCTGTCTTCCTTCTTTTCCTAGCTTGACTTTCATCAATGTCTGCTAACTCGGTTTCTCTAATAGTATGTATTTTATCTCTTTCTTTTTGAATATTTTTTTGGAACTCAGTTAGCATCGTTTTACTGTTACGGAATCAGTAGCCCTTTTTTGGAGCTGAGAATATAAAATATCAACGTGGGGCATTATACGATGAAACACTGTCAACCAAAAAACAAATGTAAGGTCATGCAATAACCTTAAAAATGCACCTGCTTCTCTGATGGTATCAGATTGTCTGGATGTGGATTGAATTTTTCCCATACACTCTATAAGTGCTTCTCTGTTTTCATATACAGTGTTAACGGTTCTAATTTTAAAGTTCCACCTTGTAGCAGATGCTCTAGGAACCCTATTTCCAACCACTTCATCTAATACGGCAACTCTTTGTGGAGAATTAGAAAAAAAATTGGTAATGTCACTCAAATCAGAAAAAAATATACGTACATTTGTATTTATGCTTGTTGCCTGAGACATTATTAAATTTAATTGATGTGCATAACAATGAATATAATGGGCATATTTAAATTTATCTTTAATCAGTTTTTGTACACCACCATGGACGCCACTCATGACGCTTGCTCCGTCATAACTTTGTGAAATTAACTGATCCGAATTTTTCAAAACATAATTTAAAGCTTCTTCTAAGCAGCCAGCTAAGGCAACAGCATCGTGTTCATTTGGTTTTACAAAAGACCAAAATCGTTCAACGGGGGTACCGTTTGCTAAAATATAACGGTAAACTATAACCATTTGGAAAATATTTGAAATGTCACTTGTTTCGTCACTCATAACGGACACAAAATTTGAAGCGGCAATTTCTCTTATGATATTTGCCTGACACACGGAAAGCATACATTCTAATAAGTCATTTTGAATGTCTTTTGATGTGCCTTTAAACACGGTAGCTTGCTGCAAATGATCCCTTAGTGCAAAGGCCAATTCGGCAGAAAAATTGATGAGGCCTCTAAATATACCAGGATTTAATGAATCATTTTGTTCATCGTGTCCACGGAGAGCAAGCTCAAAAGCACCACAAAATTTAATGCAGTTAATAATTTTAGATAAAACATACCTATTTTTTTTACTTGCTAATTATGTTTTTCAATGCTTAATCGGTATGCACTATTTAATTGTTGCCGAATATCTTGTTTACCTAACAAATTAAATCCTAATTTAGCAGATAGATGTAACTTTGAATGTTGATGTTTTTTAATCTTTTCTGATAGATGTACTAAATCTTTAACACCGGATTTTGTCCATTCTGATGCCTCATCACTTCCAAATAACAAACACGGAAAACAGTAAAGACTATTACTAACATCACTCCCGCACAACCATTCTGTTTTTTTCATATGTCTCTATTTTAAAACTTCGTTTATATTCCCGACTTTTGCATTTTGTAACATTCGTTATTAACAAATTGGGTTTTGGACGACCGACACTTTTGATATTCATTTTTTCCTCTAAAGATAGCGAAGAAAATGTGATTGTCTTTAAATATTACACAGTAATAATGGAGTTCGAACACTCCGCCATTCTGGAAATTCGTGAAATCAACCTAAAACCGATACGCCGATATCAATCCGACCACGATGTGCACTAGTTATATGTGCACACGAGCCAGCTTAAAGCATTGAACGTCGCTGGGCTGTCGCGGGGAAGAAAGAGTGCGGGGGGCAGAGGTTCCATCAATTAGATTTAAAATTCACATGTGCAGTGCACGAGCGGATCAGGCGAGGTGACGCGGTCGCGGTGTTCGGTTGCCGTCGGGTCGGTGGCACTCGACGTTCTCTGCTTTGCGCTTGGATATTAGTACGACGCATCGGATAGCGTCTAGCGGAAAAAATGTTTGGGATTTATTTTACAAGTATAATGGATTGATAAAATTATTTAAAGAATGAGGAAATTTAAATATGTTTGCAGGCATTCATTTGGGAGTGCACGTGCACATGTGCACTTACTGAGGAACCGCCACTGGTCAGCTGACATTAAGTCGACAGAATGACATTATACCTAACCTAACTTATCAGAGTGACACCTAACCTCAAAAACCTTGACGATGTGAGATACAACTAAACTTGACACGGTGACCACGTCGAATGTGTCAAAAGTTAGGTTAGGTTAGATGTTACATCATCTACCTAAATGTATGTGGTACCTAACCCAACCTAACTTTTGACACACCCGCCGTTTTCACTTTCAACACTTAATGTTATGTTACTTTATAACATATAATAATGTTTAATTTATTTTCGAGAAATTGTAATTAGTGAAAAACTATATCGTCATAAAAAAATAGAGTGACAAACAAAATATATTCACGTCTGTCAAAAAAATTCACAATTTTCAAATATTACAAAATTAGAGCTATCAATTAATGTATTAATTATCATTGATCACTTGGTAAAATATTATTAGATTTTTTTAATATTGAATTTAAATAACAACGACTTGATTTGAATGACATTTTTTTAACCAAATAAAGTAATTGCATTTAAATTAGATACTTTTTCAATTTTAAATTAAAATAAAACTACTTGATTTGAAAAGTAAATAATTATAGGCATTAGTTTTACTTCAAATAATATCAAACCAAACTGGATTATTTAATAATGAATCACTTTGAGTTATGAGAAGTAGATTTTTTTATACAAGGTAATTATAAAAACCTTCAATTTGAAACTTCGTATACAGTATTTTTCACGAATGTTGGCAGTCACGTCATCAATTTATGTACGTATCAAAGACAAGCATATTCTACCATTTTATACTATTATATGCGCATCCTCGTAGTAAATAATAGAAACGTATGTCTTGTGACTCCTGATACAAGTACCGTCAACAGTGCTCACCGCACGGAAACGTGAGACGATGCATTAGACAAAGACGCCATTATAGTGCATGTCTACTCTAGCACAACGCTTTCCAGAAACGTCAGTAGCGTCACTATAAGTTCCAAGTTTTCAAGTTTCTAAGTATTTCTGTTTCTTTTAGTTTTTTCGTGAGTTTTTCGTGTTTTTTCATAGTATAAGTAGGTGTAGAATTAATTGTTTTGTGATTAGATCTAGTTTTTTATAACCATAAACTCAAAATGCCTGAAAAAAAACTAATTGAAGTAGCCCGAGATATGATTATTAAAGTAATGGACTACTTCAACCAGGAAAAATGCAATGGAGGTCCCCATTTACCTGTAGAAGCAGTCCATGAGGTGAATTGTTAATATAAGGAGAGCTATCGGTGAGGGAAAGCACTACGTTATTTTGCATGCTGGTCAGAGTACAAGTTTCGTGGAGAATGCTTTCCTTATTTATGCAACAACTTAAAATCTTGCAGACTGGTTATGGATGCCTTACCACGGCGTATTCGTAGAAAATCAGCCCATCATTTCTTGGACGAAGGCATAAATCACACTACAAGATACCAATAAACCTGTGGAAGTTCAAGGCGGAACTGTTAGCCCTAGCCAAACGATATGCTAGACCTAACAGATATGTGGTAGGCGAATATCTGCTTGAACATGGCCATGAAATATTGCGACTTCTACCGTATCACTGCGAATTTAATGCCATAGAACTAATATGGACACAGGCAAAACAATATTATGATGCTCATATAGGACAAACGGATATGGAGACAGTGAAGTGTTGGTCATGTGGCACAAATCCTTAGAAAAATGTACTCCCGAAAGGTGCGACTCTGTTATTAGACACAAAGAATCAATTATCGATAGGTGGTACATCAGCCAAAACGTTCTGGATAATGTGCCAGAATTTATTATTCGTATTGGAGATGGGAGTAGTTCAGAAAATGATGTAACAGACAGTGATAATGATTAAATCAACTTCCACCAAATTACCGGGTGTTGATTCGATCAAATATACGTAGCGGTTTATCATGTAATACCACATTTATGCATTTTCCTGCTTCTCCGTTCATTTTAGAAGAAATGTTGCTATTTGGTTAATATCCAACGTCGTTGACTATTATTATTCGTGGTTTGAAAATTTGATAATTTAAAATAAATAGCCTCATGAACACCCACACAAACAAGATTTCTATCGCGACCATTTTAAATTTCATGAATGATGATTCATAGTTTTTGAAATGGACGCGATAGAAGTGAAAATAAATATTTTTATATTAAAATTAATTGTATTGCATTTTGTTATTATTGTACATAGAATAATGTCAATCTCATAACAGTAATCATCCTTTTGGGATTTTTTTTCGTAAGTGCATTCCAATAACGTATTCATTGGCATGAGTTCTTCCTAAGATTACAGGTTGGAATGTAATTTCAATGGTTTCAATCAGAGCTGGGCAGGATTCGAATCATTCAGGATTCAAATCCTTTTAGAGGATTCGAATACTTTAGTTCAACTGGATTCGTTCCGTTTTTTAAGAGGATTCGTATTCGTATTCATATGTGGGTGATTCGAATCCTTATAAAAGGATTCGAATATTTATAAAAGGATTCGAATACTTACAAAAGGATTTGAATCGTCAAAAATAATTCGAATTAATTGTAAGGAATTACATGAAAAATGTCTTTCGTGTTTTTAAATTTCTCGTTAAATCACTGTTTTAATGCGTGGCGCATGAAGTAAAATTTCGAGTTTAGAAAAGCCCAGAAAATTTGTCTCGGGTCGCTGCGCGACCCTCGACAAATTTTCACGGGGCTTTTCTAAACTCGAAATTTCACTTCATGCTTAGTCTGGGAGTGGAAAACACTCGTTCAAAGCTTCAAATTGAACTTAATAAAAAACAAAGAATATCTAAAGATTTACAGAAAATAGGCTGTTTTGCGGAAAACACTATTTCTACTAGCAGAAACAACTAGCACTATTACCAGCCAGAACTTCTAGCTCACATGGTTGTAGCTTCAGATATCTTGCTACCAGCAGACGAGGCCTGTACTAGTATAACTAAGTGCTATTAGCCGAAAGAACCACTACTACAAAATGTAACGTTTATTTTTTTTCAGTTATTAACGATTTGTCCAGTAGCAGAAAGAACTGCCGCTATTAGCAGACAGAGCTTCTAGTTCCGCGCACGGAGCCTGTACTACTACTACTACTAGTAACAGAAAAAACTAGTGGTAGTAGAATAAAAAACTACTATTAAGCTAAAAGAACGACTAAGGCCGCAGCCAGAAAAGAGAATTGGAGGGGGTTATAAACATTTTATAAGGGGGGCTTAGGGAAAAATATTGTTTTTGCTCTCACAGTCCCGCGTTTACATACAAACATTTATCATTTTGAAAATCTCAGGGGGGAGTTTGAACCCCCACATCCCCCCCTCATCTGGCTACGGTCTTGAGAACAACTGCTACTAGCTAAAAGAATTACTTCAGCAGAAAGACCTATTAATGGAGCTTCTAGTTCAGATGGTTCTAGCTTCAGATGTCTTCAGCAGACGGAACCTGTAGTACAGATTCCGTCCGTACTAGTAGTAAAAAGACCTACTCGTAGTAGTAGTAGAAGAAACAAAATAGTACTTGTTCTTTCTACTACTGAAAGGACGAACGCTACTAGCACAAAGAAATTGTACTACTAGCTGAAATAACTATTACTACTGATAGAAACGTTTACTTTTTAGCAGAACACGCTATTTCTACTAGCAGAAACAACTACCGCTATTAGCAGACAATTTATTATATTTTATCAGGTCACAACTTTATAATGTATTTTTTTTTAAATTGTACTACCTGGGACTGCTTACCCCCTATCTTTGTCTTAATTTTTGTTTCTGTACCCTATTTCGGTTCTACAAATGTCATTTTATCTATTACATGCTCAGTATTTTCAGCAAAACTACACTTTATTGACATATGTAAGACTTGTAAGAGTTGTTAACATGAATAAATTTTATTATATTATTATATATTATAAGGCTTCTGGTTCAGATGGTTCTAGCTTCAAACCTTGCTACCGGCAGATGGAGCCTGTACTACTACTAGTAGCAGAAAGACCTAGCAGTCGTTTCTTTATAGCAAAAAACACAATTTCTACTAGCAGAAAGAACTACTGCTATTAACAGAGCCCCTAGTTCAGATGGTTCTGGCTTATAGTATCTTGCCACCAGCAGACAGAGCCTGTACTACAACTAGTTGCAGAAAGTCCTAGTAATAGTAGAAGGAATAAAATAGTAGTTGTTCCATCTACTACTAAAAGGACGATTGCTGCTAGCAGAAAAAAATACACTAGCTGAAAGATAGATAGTTTATTTCTTTTAACATAAAACGCATTTCTACTAGAAGATTAAAAATACATGTTTTTTCTTGGTCGCCGCCATTGTTTAACAAACGCCAATTGTGTATAATATAAATTAACGAGTGTTTTTTGAGAAATTCTTGTTATCTTTATTATGGTTTATAATTATTTATATTTCTTCGGAGCAAACAGATACAGGGAATTTTTCTTTTAAGTATACGTATTCCAAATTCAGCCTATTTTCTGTAAATCGTTAGATATTTCTCGTTTTTTTTTTTGAAAGTTCAATTTGAAGCTTTAAGCGTGAGTTTTCCACTCCCAGGCTAAGCATGAAATAAAATTTCGAGTTTAGAAAAGCCCCGTGAAAATTTGTCGAGGGTCGCGCAGCGACCCGAGACAAATTTTCGGGCTTTTCTAAACTCGAAATTTTACTTCATGCGCCACGCGTACAGAACATTGATTTGAAGTGAAGTTCAGAAACACACAAATACATCTTTAATCAGAGTAACAGGGAGTCAGATTTTTAGTCTTTTATGAACGATGTTCAATGTTTATAATAAATAATTAGGTTTTTGAATATTTTTGTTAAAACAACTGGTAACGATATTTATATAATAATGGTTGCAAAAAAATAATAAAATCAAATTTATTGTTAAAGGATTTGTATTCGTGATTCGAAAAAACAGGATTTATATTTATCTCTAATGAATCCTTTATTCGAGTATTCGTGATTCGAATCATATTAAGTGATTCGGATTCGTGATTTAAATCCGTTTTACGAGGATTCGTCCCAGCTCTAGTTTCAATGCAGGATTCACTAAAAAAATAAACACCAAACCCCTTTTTAACGTTACGCCAATGAGCGCAATTACATATGACCTTGAACAGATTGATTGGGAATTTTATAATTGATGACGTGAGTGTAAACATTCGTGAAATAGACTGTAAGTACTTCCACTCCCAGATTAAGCGTGATGTAATATTTCGAGTATAAAAAAGCCTGAAAATTTGGATTTGGGCGCTCGCTTCGCTCCGCGGCCAAATCCAAATTTTCAGGCTTTTCTAAATTCGAAATTTTACCCCATGCGCCAGGCATATAAAACAATGATTTAATGTGAAGTTGAAATTTGTTATTTTTCTGTTTGTGTTATGTTGTTATTATTTAGTTGTGTTTAAAATTGTTAAATTATATCAATAATTATTCTTTATTTTGCAAAACTTTATTTACCTGTAGTTTTGTAAATAATGTTTTGCAAAATAAATGTTAGCTAAATTGTTTAAGATATTTCAAATTACGTTATTAAATATACAATCATACATACAAATCACAACTGTGTGTTAAATGTGACTTAAAACCTATTTTAAACACGTTTGAAACCCATTTTTAAACATTATTTAAAAATCATTTAATCATGTTTTAATACATGTTTATCATTTAATTTTTTTAATGAAAAAAAAACACGTTTTATAAAAAAACTATTTGCTTTAATTAAAACGAAAAACACGTTTTTTTTTAACAACCCTGGTTTGTAATACAAACATAATTTTCTTTATTTAGTTGTCCTACGCAGCCAGAAGGAGGAGACGTTTACAATAGGCTGTGATTTACTTAGACTTAAACAAAGATTTACCTTAAAACAGTGGCTTTATGTTGAGTTCAAAAGACTTTCGTAAAATACTTATATTTTAAACAATTTCATCATTACCCTGACGACTCAATCAGCTATACAAATTTATTAACTATGTTCAATTTAAAATCACTTGAAGCTAGACGTAATATTATATATTTGAAAACACTCCATCATATACTGCACAACAATTTAAACGATATGAATTTATTAGCGCAGCTTAATATATACTCAATGACATTAGAAGCGTAACACCCAGAAGGAGTTATTATTTTAACTTGATTTTTTGCCAGTATAATTGATGACGTGAGTTTCAAAGAAATTTTATTAAAAAACAATCTAAAAAAAATGAATAATGTGTTTGGCGACCCCTTTGCTGTATACACTCCTGTAGACGTCTGGGCATCGACAAAATGAGATGGTCGATGTCTTCTTGAGGCATCTCGTTCCATGCAACTTGAATTTCATCGATCAACTGTGCTAGAGTCTGTAGAGGATGGTGCAAAGAGAATATTCTTCTTCCCATGATATCCCACACATGTTCAATGGGATTTAAATCCGGCGAACGGGGCGGCCACGCCAAAACATTAACACCAGTTTCATTAAGAAAGTTCATAGTTCGACGAGCAATATGGGGACGTGCCTTATCTTGTTGAAAAAGTACGTCTGGGCGGCCATCTAAATAAGGCAACAAAGTCGGTTGTATGACGTCTTCAACATAACGCGCAGCTGTCATACTGCCTCGAATGAATACAAGAGGTGATCGACTACCATAAGCAATAGCCCCCCAAACCATTACTCCAGCAGTCCTGTGTACATGCCTCTCAATAGCAAACCTAAGATCAGGTCGTTCTCCACGGTAGCGTCGTACCCTTCTACGGCCATCATGCGTGCCTAGACAAAATCGTGATTCATCGCTGAATACGACACCGTGCCATTCTGCCTCCCAATGCTGCCGTTCTCTGCACCAGTCCAACCTTTCGCGACAGTGTCTCGCTGTTAAAGGAAGCACTAATCTTGGACGGTACGAAAGAAGCCCAAAGGATTGAATGCGGCGATATAAGGTTCGCATACTAACGGGCCTACCTTCTTCTCCAATCCATTGATCACCGATTTGACGCGAAGTAGCGAAACGGTCTCGCAGGGCTATTTGTCTTAAGCGCCGATCTTGACGTTCTGTGGTACGCCTTGGTTGACCAATTGGTCTTCTTCTTGCTCCTCTACCTTCATCTGTCCATACCTGATACACACGTATTACAGTTGCTGCAGTACCGACATCTCGATAAGCAACAACTCGACCCCGGTCAAAATCGCTCAAATGGTGATATTGTGGACGTCTTCGGACTCGAGGCATTTTATTTAAGCTTAACACACTCAACGGAAACACGAAAACTAAAAGCATCTGTACTAAACAGCTCATATAAATAGTTTTATCAAAAAAGAAAAAGTGAAATTTTTGTTTTTTCACAATAAATATAAAAGGCACAAGGTTGAAATTGTTATCAATGTATGCTTTAAATATAGTCACTCTGTTGCTAAAATATGAATTCAAAAAAATCATTCCTTCTTGGTGTTACGCTTCTTATGTCATTGAGTATATATGTACCTAGATATTCCAATAGAAATGCGCTAACATTTCTCTCTAATCGAAGTAGGACAAATCTATATTTCAATTCTCCGCTCAATAAGATGATGCGACTTTACAATGGCGTACGAATTTCGACAGATATTTTTTATCTCAATTATAGTTCGTTTGTTAAGTCAATTTTAACTCTATTGTAAACGTATACTATTTATGGTTTCCATTTTCGATTCTGAAACGTTACCACTATTTTGTTTTTTTTTATGATGACATTATGTTGAATTTTGCTGTAAATTTATGTTAGTTTGATTAAGTTAAGTATCGCATAGTCCAAAATTATCTGTTAAATTACCCTGTAATTGGATGTAAATCTGTTGGGATAATAATAAATAAATATAAATCATTGGTCAAGTGTATTTTTATGAATGATAAAATCTATTGAAAAAAAGTCAGCAAATTAAATAACTTTGACCTAGATAAACCGTTGTAAATGCATTTACCTCGTCTGACAATATCAAAAACAATCTGACCGCGCGTACAAAGCAAAACATATCAATTTGCGACCGCACTAATTTGCATCAAAGGACACACAAACTGACTGAAGGCTCGCGGTTTTATGGAAAACTAACTTCATTATTCTTATTTTTTTATTATATTCAACGCATATAAAAGACATACATTTATCCCAACAAAACCAGACATCAAACAGACTCAAAATGAAGACCATCACAGTGTTCGCTCTGGTAATCACAATTATTTTGGCAGACACACATTACAAGAAAGATCACGATGATCATCACGAACATCACGATAAGCGGGAAAATGGAAAATTAGACAACGGCCAAAAAGGAAAAGCTGAAGACATTGGATTGAATAAGTCTGCACAAATTCAAAAGGATAAGAACGGGGAAAGTCGTGAAAATAAAGATAATGTTGGAGAATTAAAGGTACGTTTGCATATTAATAACTAATTCCAAGGGTTGTTGAAATATTGATACGATTTTTAGTTAGTTAGATTAAACTTAATATTTAGGGACATACAGAGAATTTTTCTTTCAACTACAGGGTGTCTACGCTAAACCGTTCGTTAAAAGTTTATGGGGTTCCCGTTGCACTAAAAATTTGAAAAAAATCCTTGTCACACGGTTGAATCAGTTCTCCTCATGTGAAATATTTTCAACTTTATATCACTTCCGGTTCCACCGGAAGTAGCACCAAATTTGTTATTTTAAATGGAACACCCTATATATTAGTAATTTTTTAGATTCCTCGTTTCAATTGCAACATATTTTATTCGAACATATGTACACTTATCTGTTATAGTTTTCAAGCAAAAAAAATATTTCTAAAATTTTTACCTCTAAAAAGCATCTTGAAATCTATCTGTAACTTCTCTTAAGTGTAAGACAAAAATATGATTTATATCTCTACTTGTACCTAGAGGATGCCTCTATGAATGTGTTAATTGGAAACTGTCAATTTTGACAATAAGTGTTCTTAAAATGTCAATATCGAAATGCCTTCTTCAATATCTCGTAATTCAATTTTTTTTAAATGGAATGACCCATTTTTTATCACATGGTACGATTGGGAGGAAAATTTCCTACAAAAAAGTATTTACAACTATACTCCTAAAGCAAGTAGTTTTCGAATTATTTCGAAGATTCGTTTTTCGTTGCATTTATGCAAGGAATAATGCGCGCATAAATCGCAATTAAATTTTAGTAGGCAAGTAGTATGCTTTTGTTTTGTCGCGATTGTAATGTGAAATGCCAAATAATAAAAACAATAAGTAAAAAGTTATACAGAAATCAACAAAATAAATAATTACATAAATAAACAAATTATCAATTTATTCTTTATATCGTATGTTCAACAAAATAAAACCTCTAGAGTGCCATGGAAAATATTGTAGGTTGGCAACTCTGAAATTATACATTATAATTATTATGTCTAACGTTTTATATGTCAATTCATAAAGCGTGTAGCCAACTTAAATTAAACAAAAGATAAAATCATGACACTCTAGAGGTTTTTCTTTTTATTGAACATACGATACATGGCAACGGCGATAGCAATGTAGAGTATTTAATGAAACTTATCCACATTAGCCGCCGATGAATAAAACAAGATTTAGAAGATTGGAATCAAACTTTGTTCAATTGGCAGTTGCCATGTATAAAGAATAATCATAAATAATTAACACTGTTGTATCCTTTCTTCACACTTTATTTTCTAATGGTTAGATATATATTTCAAGTGCTAAGCACTCATTTTCAATAACAACTAATTCTTACAACTGTTGCGCGGTTTCTTTATACCTACAGTGGATTAAAGGGAAAAACCCCAGATTAAGGGAAGACCTTTGGGTGGGTTAACAAATTTTATTGCGTGTTGTTTATGGAGGTAACAAATTTAGAAGCGGGTTATTTAAGGGACTAAAATCGAAGTTCAATAAATTATTTTAATTTTTAAAAGTGGTATACTTTTAGGAAACACATTTAGTAAAAGAGAATTTATTAAAAAATCTGGAATTTATTCAATAAAATGTGATAACTGTGAGAAAGTGTATATCGGCCAAACAACCCGCAATTTAAATATTAGATTCAAAGAACACAGTTATCACATAAAAAACCAGAATCCAGAAAAATCTGCAATTGCACATCATAACTTTACAACAGGTCATAAATTCAGCATCAACAATATGAAACTATTAAAAGAGGCCAATAAGTATCAATTAAACATGTTGGAAGCCATATAAATGCGTAAAAATAAAAATAATTTATTGAACTTCGATTTTAGTTCCTTAAATAACCCGCTTCTAAATTTGTTACCTCCAAAGGGGTTTCCCGTGAGAGAATAAATAAATAAATAAATAAACAACACGCAATTAAATTTGTTAACCCACCCAAAGGTCTTCGCTTAATCTGGGGTTTTTCCCTTTAATCCACTGTAGGTATAAAGAAACCGCGCAACAGTTGTAAGAATTAGTTGTTATTGAAAATGAGTGCTGAGCACTTGAAATATATATCTAACCATTAGAAAATAAAGTGTGAAGAAAGGATACAACAGTGTTAATTATTTATGATTATACTCTTCACGAAACTCAAAAACAAATATCGATTATAAAGAATAAATTGATAATTTGTTGATTTGTGTAATTACTCGTTTTGTTGATTTCTGTAAAACTTTGTACTAATTCTTTTTATTATTTGACATTTCGCAATACAATCGCGACAAAACAAAAGCATACTACTTGCCTACTAAAATTCAATTGCGACTTATGCGCGCATTATACCCTCCATAAATGCGACAAAAAAACGAATTATTGTTGTTAAATTTTCGATCCGGTCGATAATAACGCTACAGTTGGTGAGTGAGATTACTAAAGGAATAAATGTGGGCCAGACTTTCTAGTTTCTTGATCAAAAACAAAATAGCTAAGGTGAAAATTGTTTATACAAAATTTGTGGGTTTTTTCGTTGGCTACAACTTTTATTTGAGATATTTTTTGATTAAGTTAATGTGTTTCTATATTTTAAACTTCACTTGAAATCAGTGTTTAATACGCGTGGCGCATGAAGTAAAATTTCGAGTTTAGAAAAGCCCCGTGAAAATTTGTCTCGGGTCGCTGCGCGACCCTCGACAAATTTTCTACGCAGGGCTTTTCTAAACTCGAAATTTTACTTCATGCTTAGTCTGGGAGTGGAAGACATTCGTTCTTAAATTTTCGAATTATCATAAAGTTGTGTATTTTTTCGTAGTCTGCAATTTTTGTTTGATTGAATCGATAAAATAGCTACAGTTAATGAGTGATTAGCAAAATATATCAAATAAATCTTTCTCGGTTTATTGAACAAAAACAAAGGAGCTGAGGTAAAAAGTGTTAAGGTAAAAGTGGTTTATTTTCTCGTTGGCTACAACTTTTGTTTGAAACATTTTTCGATTAAGACGTCGAACGCCATAGTCGGTGAGTTGTTGATCTAAACTAGTTATTTTAGTTTCTAGTTCATAAACAGAAGAACTGAGGTGAAAAGTGATTATATAAAATTTTGTGTTGGGTTTTTTTATTATCTTTCGTGTGAAACTTTTTTTGATTAGTTACCTATAATAAAGCAGAAATCTGCAAGTGATTATCAAATAAATATATACCCTAGGCTTTTTCGTATAGTGATTATAAACAAAAGAGTTAAGGTGAAAAGTGTTTAGGTAACAGTTGTGTGTTTTTTCATTACCTATAACTTTTGTTCAAAACATTTTTTGAAAAACTATAAAGTAATGTAATACATCGAGAAATAAGTAAGCATTAAATTTATAAAATTTCAGAAAGATATTGGTTGAAAATGTTTATAAAAATGTTTTAAATTAGCAAATATATGTCAAAAAAGAAAAAAAAAATATTTTTGAAAATTCTTCAGTCTCAGAAAGTTCCTAATTATTTCAGAGTTTTTTGTTGTTAACATATTTGAAATTCGTTTAATAAAAAACCGAATAATGTAATGATTTATGGTGATTTTTAACAGAAGACTTTTTAGACATTTGATGGTTTAGAGTTAGCAACACTGTTTACTGTTTTAATAATAATAATAATGGTCATTGCCCAACAGGAAACATTCCCAATTACACGACAATTTAGTATTACCAACAAAGTTTTAAAGAAAAGTTGTAGCCAACTAAAAAATAAACCTGAACACTTTTCATCTCAGCTCTTTTATTTTTGTTCACTCATCAATTGTAGCTTTATTATCGATTCAATCAAACAAAGCTTCAAACAAAAGATGCATACAACGAAAAAACACACAACTTTATGATAATTCGAAAATTTACGAACGAGTGTCTTCCACTCCCAGACTAAGCATGAAGTAAAATTTCGAGTTTAGAAAAGCCCCGCGTAGAAAATTTGTCGAGGGTCGCTCAGCGACCCGAGACAAATTTTCACGGGGCTTTTCTAAACTCGAAATTTTACTTCATGCGCCACGCATATAAACCACTGATTTCAAGTGAAGTAAAAAATATAGAAACATATTAACCTAATCAAAAAATGTCTCAAATAAAAGTTGTAGCTAACGAAAAAACACATTTTTTTATAAACAATTTTTACCTTAGCTATTTTGTTTTTGATCAACAAACGAGAAAGTCTAGCCCAGATTTATTCTTTTAGTAATCTCACTTACCAACTGTAGCGTTATTATCGACCGAATCGAAAAATTCAACAACTAACCACTATGGCTTGCGAAATAATTCGAAAACTACTTGCTTTACGAGTATAAGTGTATAATACTTTTTTGTAGAAAATTTTCCCCCAATCGTACCATGTGATAAAAAATGGGTCATTCCATTTAAAAGAATTGAATTACTAGATATTGAAGAGGGCACTTAGATAATGACATTTTAAGAACACTTATTGCCAAAATATACAGTTTCCAATTAATTTACTCATAGAGGCATCCTCTAGGTATAAGTACAAATATAAATTATATTTTTATCTTATTCTTAAAAAATGTTACAGATAGATTTCAAGATGCCTTTTTGTGGTCAACATTTTAGAAATATTTTTTTTTCTTGAAAACTGTAAGAGATAAGTGTGCATATGTTCGAATGAAATGTGTCGCAATTTAAACGAGAAATCTAAAAAATTACTAATATATAGGGCGTTCCATTTAAAACAACAAATTTGGTGCTTCTTCCGGTGGAGCCGGAAGTGATATAAAGTTGAAAATATTTCACATGAGGAGAACTGATTCAACCGTGTGACAAGGATATTTTTCAAATTTTTAGTGCAATGGTAACCCCATAAACTTTTAACGAACGGTTTAGCGTAGACACCCTGTATATGAACTATACTTACATGGCCCAAAGTAAGTTGCTTCATGCGTTCGAAATTTGAAAAATTTGTTTAAATAAAATAATTCGCTTCGCCTGGCAAAGCCAAATTTTCAGGCTTTTTAAGACTCGAAATAGTTGCTTCCAGCTTAAACAAGGAACGCAAGCACTCGTTAAAATATTATTGTACACTTTAATAAATATGAAGAAAATTAACGAAAATTAAGTAATTATGACGAATCAGTGTTATTATGTTTAAAATAATTTGTTACAAAACAGTGTTTTAAACATGTTTAAAAACAGCCGTCGTAATTTAAACTGCTTTGTTTTAAACATGTTTAAATGCGTTTAAAATATGTTTTAAACGTTGAATGCGTTTAAAACATGTTTTAAACGTTAAATTTGTTTAAAACGTTTTTATTTTATTATCGTAAATTTGCTTAACTACACAGGGTGTCTACGCTAAACCGATCGTTAAATGTTTATGGGGTTGCCGTTGCACTAAAAATTTGAAAAAAATTCTTGTCATAATAATAATAATAATAATATATTTATTCGTGCAAATACCAATACATAGTTTACACATGTCAAGAAGGATATATATAATATATAGAGATAATGTAAACATAAAATCAACATAATAAACAGGTTAAAATAAGTGTATACATTAGGTGGTAAAATGACAAAAAATTGACAAAACAAACGAGTTAAAATAAGTGTATAAATAAAAGCAAACAAACAATACATTATGTAATAAATAATAAAAAATGTAAAATTTTATATGTATCAAAGAACGATAACTCACAAAAAAAATCTATTCGGACACACAAATAGGATCCACATAAGGAGTAATATAATGAATTCATCACGCATTAAAATCAAACGTTAAAAAATCCTCAAAACTATAAAATGCGTTAACAGTTAACATGTTCTTCATTTCTTGTTTGAACTTTTTTAGATCAAGTTGTCGCAAAATCGGTGGTAATTTGTTGAAAAGTTTTACCCCATAATAACTTGTTCCAGTTTGACTGCGCGATAATCTGAGTTTAGGCTGGTACATATTTTCCTTGTTCCTTGTGTTGTGAGTATGGATGTCATCGTGTAACCTGTAATTATGTATGTTCCGTTTCACATACAATAAACATTCAAGAATATACATACAGGGTAATGTCAATATCCCTAGCATAGCAAAATGTTGCTTACAATCATCCTGGTAATTAATACCTGCAACAATCCTAATAGCTCTTCTTTGCAAAGAAAATAACCTATAGCGACATGAAGAATGACCCCATATAATTATACCATAGTCTAAGTGAGTGTGAACTAAGGAGAAGTAAGCTGTGCGAACCATCGATGGAGATAGGTTGCTATGCAAGTTACGAAGTAATAAGATCGATTTGTTTACTTTCCTAGCTATATTTTCTCCCTGTTCAGACCACAATAGGCCTTGGTCCAGATACATTCCTAAGAATTTCACTGCTTCATTTCCCTGAATTGACTTACTCAAGGAGAAAGTTCTTGTGACCGTTTTTTTCTCATTCAGATTTAACCTATTGCTCGTAAACCATGTTTCAGCTTGAGCTAGAGTAGCTGTATTTATTGAGCTTGCAGAATTAACATCTCGGCCGGTTGCAATTAAGGTGGTGTCATCTGCAAATTGGATCACTCTGCAACCATCTACGTACATAGGAAAATCATTTATATAAATAAGAAAAAGTAACGGTCCGAGAATCGAGCCCTGAGGCACACCGTAATTTATGGGCAATGGTTCTGAAAGGGTGCCACTGCAAAATACCGCCTGTTTTCTATTTGTCAAATAACTTTTTATTAGTTTTTGGCTGGTCCTGTGAAAATGATAGAAACGTAATTTTTCAATAATAATCTCATGCGGAACACAGTCAAACGCTTTACTTAGATCTAAAAATGAAGCGATTGTCGTTTCGCCTGTTTCAAAGGATTTGACAATTTGATGAGTAAGATCTAATACTGCATTAACTGTCGATAGCCCTTGACGGAAACCGTATTAATTTTCGTTAAACAGGCTGTTACTTACAAAATAGTCAATAATTTGCAGTGACATCACCTTTTCTATGATCTTTGCAAAGATAGGAAGCAATGATATGGGTCTGTAATTATTCATATCGTCTTTATCACCCTTTTTATGAATGGGAATAACTTTTCCTATTTTTAGTTGATCAGGAAATTCACTAGATGTTATAACATGATTAATTAATTTTGTTAGTGGTTCCAGGATAACCTCAGCAACATTTTTTATTACTTTAATATTAAGGCCAAATATATCACAGCTATTATTTGTTTTTAGATTTTTTATAACACTACAAACAAGATCACACGAGACATTACTAAAACAGAAACTAGACTGACAGTTTATCACAGATGATGCTATCACAAGGGGATCTATATCACAGTTTATTATTTGACTAGCAATATCGCTTCCAATTGAAGTAAAGAATGTATTAAAGCTTGTAGCTGTTATATCACAAGTTGAGGTAGTACTAGAATTAGATGCCCGCTTTCTATTAATAATATTCCACATTGCTTTTGTGGGATTCGGTGCTGACCTAATGTCCTATCATTTACTGCAATTTTTACTGATTTTATTGCGTACTTATAGGATGTTCTTAACTGTTTTTTAAGATTAATCAGATAGGGAGTAGCATTTCTATTACACATTTCTTGTATTAAATGTAGTGTTGTATATGGCTGTATCAGTTCTCTTCATGTAAAATATTTTCAACTTTATATCATTTCTGGTTCCACTGGTAGTAGCACCAAATTTGTTATTTTAAATAGATATTAGTAATTTTTTGGATTCCTCGTTTACATTGCAAAATTGCAAATTTTGAAGAGAGACACCCTCTACAAGCGCAGGAGTATAATGGAAGAAAAGAAACCACAATTTATGGTGTGTTGATGTTACAATTTATGACTTTATCTCTTTGAATAGCAGGTAGTTTCCCTTTTTGCCCTTTTTAAAGCGTTTTAAATGGTCGTTCATGTTCATTTGATGACTCCAACAATTTAACTCATTAATCAATATGTTATGCAATGGTATTATTTGGTTACGTTTTAATCAAATCGATTAAATAGAGCATACTAATCTAGCAATAAAAAAAAAGCAAAATAAGGTTATGATCTGGGTTTAAAACGTGTTCAAAACATGTTTAAAACACGTTTAAAACGTGTTTAAAACAGAATAGACAGGGCGTTTTTCTTTTGAGTATACATACCCCGATAATTACAGCGTTTTAAAAGTTGTGGGAAATCGTTGTTTTAATGCGGTTAATTTGAGGCTTTAAACGAGTGTTTTCCACTCCCAGACTAAGCATGAAGTAAAATTTCGAGTTTAGAAAATCCAAATTAGGCTTTTCTAAACTCGAAATTTTACTTTATGCGCCACGCTTAAAAACACTGATTTACAGTGAAGTTCAAAAAACACACACTTACAACAACGGTTATAGGCAACCTAATATACGTTAGAGTTATTAGGTTGCCTATAATCACTGCTTTAAACAATTTTTTCAGCGCAGAATTTGACTCACGTTTTATCCGCATTTACATATTAGATTGCTAAAGCCGTATATTTTAAACATTACGATATTTCAGTGTTTTATACGCGTGGCGCATGAAGTAAAATTTCGAGTTTAGAAAAGCCTAATTTGGATTGGCCGCTCCGCTTCGCTACGCGGCCAATCCAAATTTTCAGGCTTTTCTAAACTCGAAATTTTACTTCATGCTTAGTCTGGGAGTGGAAAACCCTCGTCTAAAAATTCAAATTAAAATGTTTTTAAAAAACAACGAATGTCGTAAAATGTACAGTGTATGCTTATGTATATATTTACGTTGTGCACGTGCACGTCTTCTTATTGCTCGTCAATTTATTGTGAATTTAAACTACAAATAAAAGTCTCAATTATTGAAACATGGCATAAGCTTTGACAACTTAGACAACGTATGCAATAAACCTAATCATACTTAAATCTGAGTGCTCAAAGTGTAAAAATCCTGTGTTTTACTATTTACAATAGTGTCTGAATACGATTTCTACAACAACAAAAATACAAAAAAGGTAAATTAAATTCCGATTAATAGTTCCTTTTCGACCTCTGTATCTCTCGTGTGACTCCATCCGTGGCCTATCTAAATCAGGTGTTTTGTCTATATAGTGAGTCACTACGACGGGTCGCGTAGTGTGAAGATTTGTATATTGTTTTTTCCCTCCTTCGAATTCCCATTCATAATTTAATAATAATGCACTTTATACTGATTGAAATTAAATGATAATGAATAACTGCAGTACGCAATAAAATAAATAGCGCAAAGTGTTGTCTTGTGTTACACTCTCACCTTTTATACCCTGTGTTACATTCTCATCTTATACCCTAATATCCACAAATAAACACATTATTTATATACATTCATAATACGAGTATAATACGAATATATTGCTAAAATGGGATTTTATAAATGCAAACATTGCTCCAACAACATCAGTCCAAACTCATTCTATCTCAAATGTATTGGACCTTGCCAAAAATGTTTCACTCGAGATGTACGGATTTTTCCACAGAAGAAGTAACTCAACTGAAGAAAGACAAAAGTAATGACTTTATATGAGCTAAATGTAGCAAGTTAACCCCAAGACTATCTTTGGGCGGGCCGTCTAATACAAATCCAAATCTAGATCATTTTAATAATAAACAAATAGCCCAAATGGAAACTATTTTCGATAAACTTCTGATGAAACATCTAGAACCATTTACAGCAAAATTCCAAAGTGTAATAAGCGCTCTCGAGGGTAAATTCTCTCAGTTAGAAGAAAAACTAAAAAAAGTTTTTGATGACGTTGACAATTTAGAGACGCAAGTTTCTGAAGTGGCCAACCAAGGTATCAATAATATAACTCTATCAGCGATCTCGGATACTGCTGTGAATGAAGCGATTGCCGAGATTACCGAAAGAAATTCCAGAAAGAAAAACTTGATCGCGCATGACCTACCAGAATCTGATGGGACCGAAACAGAGCAAGATTTAACTGCAATTGCCGCCATCTTTCAACCACTAGGTAACTTTCCAGCTCCATGCAAAATTTTCAGACTGGGCAAGAAGTCAGGATCTCCAAGGCCACTTAAAATAATTTATGATGATATTGTGACTCCAATGAATATCTTGAAAGCACAACAAACAACTACCAACAAGGTAACATTCAAAAGAGACTTAACAGTTATGCAACGGAATCACCTTAAATTATTGTACGCGGAGTTAAATGATCGCAAGAAAAATGGTGAAGAAAATATTAAAATCAAATTTAGAAATGATATTCCTATCATATCTACTATAACACAGCAGGCAGCCCCAAAAAACGCCACAACGCAACAATAAATGCTCTATGTCCGCAATTTTATTATCAAAATGTTCGTGGTTTAGCAACAAAAACACGAGTCTTGTTTAACAATATTCTATCAATGGATTGTGACATATATGCATTTACTGAAACGTGGTTGCATAATGGCGTTTTTGATGCTGAACTGTTTCCGTCAAATTTCTCTATATTTCGAGCTGACAGAGTTGACAAAAATGGTGGTGGATGTCTCATTGCTGTTGATCTAAAATATAACGCTCAACAAGTTATCAATATCACTTCTCCGGATAGTACCGCAGATATTGTGACAGTCAGACTACAAGTCCATTAAAAAATTATCAATGTTATCTGTCTCTATATTCCTCCAGATTCAAACATGCAAACTTACCATCATATACTGGAATTAATTGAAGAACATACTGATTTTTCTACACCAACCGTCATTGTTGGTGACTTCAATTTACCTCAATATTATGAGAGCACATTGCACAATATCAATATAACTCCACAAACACAAACCCTTATTGATTTTATGAATTTCAATAAATTATTCCAATCCAATACCATAACGAATATCAAAAACAGACTCCTTGATCTAATACTGCACACAAATAGCCTTAATTGTATAACTCACGAATCAACGAACCCAGTAGTTAAAATTGACACGTATCACCCTCCAATTACATTTGAAGTCCATATAATGGAGGATTGTACGCCCCTATTCAAAAAGCAATTATTGCATAAAAAAAATAATTTTCGGAAAGCTAATTTTCCACTGCTGTATCAAATTTTTTTTGAGTGTAACTGGGATGATGTTGTTTCCTCTTGTGATGCTACCAGTGCGTGTTGTAATCTATATTCTAAGCTGAATAAAATGTTCACTGATTGCGTTCCTACAATCAAACATAGTATCGAATCTAAATTTCCAATATGGTTCTCTCAGCATACAAAGAGCCTTATTAACAAAAAAACTAGTTACCTAAAATTACGTAATAAGCATAGATTGAACTACCACCGATATTGTATTAAAGACCTGAGACGTACAATAAAAATTGAAATTGAAAAAGATTACACACAGTACATTCAGCAACAAGAACTTAATATCAAAAGTAATCCCAAGCAGTTCTGGAACTATATCCGTAGTAAAAAATCATCTAAGCGTATCCCAGGAATAATGTCCTATTGTGAACAGATCGTAGATACGGAACAAGAAATTGTTAACTGTTTTGGAACTTTCTTTAATAGCGCAGATAGGCTTACTTCCAAGATAAATTGTAATTCGCCGACGTCCTCGTGCATTAATGTAAATTTGAAAATTTGTGAAATATCTGATGATGATATTATTGACGCTGGAAAACGTCTGAAAGCTAGCTTCACACAGGGGCCAGACGGTATTCCCTCATTCATTATTAAGGATACAATTGTATCTCTGGTCACTCCAATTAAACATATTTTTAACTTAATGTTGTCATCAGGATCATTTCCACAAATTTGGAAAAACGCGCGCATATGTCCAGTTTTCAGTTTTTAAGTCAGGAGATAAAAGCCTTGTCACAAATTACAGACCAATAGCGCTAATTAACAATTTTGCAAAATTATTTGAAATAATTATATCGAAGAGAATTTCTTGCCATATTTCGAATTATATCACACCCCACCAGCATGGGTTCGTACGCAAACGATCAACAACCACAAACCTAGTAAACTTCACCCAATTCGTATCAGAAGTTTTGGACCGTCGTGGCCAAGTGGACGCGATTTATCTGGTCTTCAAAAAAGCTTTTGACAGCATTTGTCATGACATCATATTAAGTTAATTATCATTCCTCGGGTTTTCTCCAATACTATGTTCGCTGATGGAGTCCTATCTGAAAGACAGAACCCAATATGTTGAGCTAAGTGGCTTCAAATCCCCTAAATTTTCTCCAACAAGTGGTGTGCCCCAAGGGTCCATTCTTGGACCTTTATTATTTATCTGTTTTATAAATGATATTGTGTCAGATATAACGTCAAACATCCTTCTTTTCGCTGATGACATTAAATTGTATTCTGAGATCAGATCTCAGGAGGATTGCCTAACCATGACCAATGATTTGCGAAAAATTGAGGAATGGTGCATATTAAACGACCTTCATTTGAATATCAGTAAATGTACTTTTATAAAATTTAGTAGGAAACATAATGCGATACAGTCTAACTATGCCGTTGCGAATCACCAGCTTACGGAGCACAGAGTTATTAGGGACTTAGGAGTTTTGATCGATAATAAGCTAACATTTGTAGATCATATCGATGCAATTTGTAAATCAAGTTATAAATTACTTGGCTTTGTCATTAGAAATTCCAAGGATTTTAATAATATTGCAACTCTGAAGAATATGTATTTTACTTTTGTTAGATCCAAACTTGAATATTGTTCGCTAATCTGGTCGCCTTTTGTTGCACGTCGTAAATTACAACTGGAAACAATGCAACGAAAATTCCTTAAAACTCTGTATTTCAAACGCCATAGAATGTACCCAATGCAGAATTATGACTACGGTAAACTACTGGCGGAGTTTGATATACCCCCTTTGGAGTTGCGAAGGAAAGTGGCATCGACATTATTTATGTTTAACCGAATAAACGGCCAAATTCATGACCCCTTTTTACTTTCAAAGCTAAACTTTCACACACCTCGGCTAAATGCTAGATGTTCGATCTCTTTCCAATACCCAACTGCAAATACAAATGCTTTACAATACTCTCCTCTATATCGCAAGCTGATGTTATGTAACGACATAGACAATGTCGACCTATTTAATATATCACTTTCCTCTCTTAAAAAACGGCTTCTTCAATAATATTGCAAGCGATTGTTTTTTATTTCTTTTTGTATAATTTCATTCTTTGTACTTGTCCTCTTTACCGTTTTTTTAAGTTTACAAATTTTTAGTTTAAAATTTTTAGTTTAAAATTTTTAGTTTAAGTTAATATTAAGTTTCTCTGTAAATGGATTTATCTGTTGAGAAATAAATTATTATTATTATTATACCTGACAGAAAAAATCCCTGTATTTAAAAACCACATCAACCACACACAGTTTTATTGTAATAAAATGTTATGTTTGATAATGTAATTTGAAATATCTTCAACAATTTAGTTAGAATTTAAAAACAAACAAAAAACTTTAATGAAGTAATATAAAATATAATTTAGCAAATATTTATTTTTAGCAGTTAAGATAATAAAAAAACGGTTTTAAACAAATCCAACGTTTAAAACATGTTTTAAACAAATTTAAGATTTAAAACATGTTTAAAACAAAACCGTTTAAAACACGACGGCTGTTTTTAAACATGTTCAAAACACTATTTTAAAACAAAGTGTTTTAAACATAACAACCCTGGTTATGATTGATCATCTAACGAGTGTTTCCAATCCCAGATTAAGCATGAAGTTATATTTTGAGTTTAGAAAAGCCTGAACATTTGGCTCGAGCATAGCGCAGCAGAGCGACTGAGGCAAATTAGGCTTTTCTAAACTCGAAATTTTACTTCATGCGCGACTCGTATAAAACGCTGATTTCATGTGAAATGGTCTATAACCAACCAATTAGCAAGTGAAATAAGTTTAGTACGACAATCATGAACATATATATATATTATTTTTGCATTAACGACGTGAACACTATCTACTGTCAATAGCACTGCTCAAAAATTGGCAGCAGATGGCGTTCACATCGTCAATTTATATGTAAATTACACATGACTACTAAAATGGTTATAGATGTTTAGTTTTCTTCTGGATTTTAAAATGCACAATTAATTGACATTTATAATAGTCATTTTGTGAGTACAATAGACAAGACTATTGGCAGTAGATGACGTTCACGTCGTCAATCTAAATGTAAATTACATATGACTATTAAAATTGCCAATTTATAGTGCAATTTGAAATCCAGAAGAAAACTAACCATCTTTATTCATGTTAATAGTCTCATATGTAATTTACATTTAAAATAACGACGTGAACGCCATCTACTGTTAATAGCTGTAACGATACTACTCAAAAATTGGCAGCAGATGGCGTTCACATCGTCAATTTATATGAAAATTGCATATGACTACTAAAATGGTTATAGAAGTTCAGTTTCCTTCTGGATTTCAAAATGCACAATCAATTTACATTTATAATAGTCATTCTATGAGTACCATCGACAATGCTATTGGGAGTAGATGGCGTTCACGTTTTCTGGATCTTCTTTTGGATTTTCATATTTTTTTTAAGAATATTTTTTTCTGAATTCAACGTTGTATCACACTTATAGTTTATTATACAGGGTGAGCGAAACTCGATGTCTCAGCTCTATTATATGAAAAGAAAATACGATAGAAAAATCTGAAATCTAAAATCAAATGACAACAAAACAATATTTGTTAACCATTTAATTATTGTTATTTGCTTCCAAAGGCTACTTGTTTAAGTCTTGACAATTTGGAATTTTTGATAATACTTTTTTTTAAGTTTGCTTTTAATTTTTGAATGAAAGAAGATAGCAAATTTTTTTCTCTACAAAGTTCAGAAATATTAGCTCTTTTGAAATATCCAAAAATATAGGTATGTTTCTGGGGAAAAAAATCGATGACGTCAATACTTCACTTTTAAAATTTAGAAAAATATTCAATTTTGGATTAAAATGAACCTTAATCCCAATTAGATTTCAGATTTTTTCTATCGGTTTTCCTTCTCTTTTAATAGACCTGAGACATCGAGTTTCTCACCTTGTACATTTTATATGTGAAATGTTAATCTTTTGTTTTCGTAAAGATTGCCTTGGATACAGTTGAGTAACTCACTTATTTGACAACTCCTAAGACCCATAATTTGCTTACATATCACCCCTGAAGACGGGCATCCACCGATACATATTTTACTAATTGTGATGTATTTTAAATTAACGAGTGTTTTCCACTCACAGACTAAGCATGAAGTAAAATTTCGAGTTTAGAAAAGCCCCGCGTAGAAAATTTGTCGAGGCTCGCGCAGCGACCTGAGACAAATTTTCACGGGGCTTTTCTAAACTCGAAATTTTACTTCATGCGCCACGCGTATAAAACACTGATTTAAAGTGAAGTTAAAAATGCACTGAAAACCAACAAAACTTCGATATTTTGTTCAAAATTAGATGTGTTCTTTCCTATCCATGCAGTAAACCTTCAGATTTTCGTTGTTTTCTTGTAAAAAAACTTCGATCCCCTGTAGTCTTTCGGTCTCAGAAGACCACGATTGGTCCTTCGAGCTGTAACCTTTGTAAAATTGTAATAAACTTAGTAAACGTAGTAGAGTGATTCTTTAATTTGAAACTTCTAACAACGAGTGTTGTCCACTCCCAGACTAAGCATGAAGTAAAATTTCGAGTTTAGAAAAGCCCCGTTTAGAAAATTTGTCGAGGGTCGCGTAGCGACCCGAGACAAATTTTCACGGGGCTTTTCTAAACTCGAAATTTTACTTCATGTGCCACGCGTATAAACCACTGATTTACAGTAAAGTTAAAATATATAACGTTCAGATGTGATGATCAATATTTACCGAGATGTAAACGTCAGATACGTTTAAAAAAATTCTATTGACCTAAAATTGTACACGTAGACATAATTTCGACTTTATTTTACAAATGTCGTATTAATTATAATTAGATTTTAAATAATTTCATAAGTATCAAATAAATATTCATATCAAAACCACCCCAAGTCGGACAAAAGATAACGCTACGCGCTGGCTGAAAACAAATAGACTTCTTACTACCTGCTAATATCGGGTTGACATTGACATCAAAAAATGCGGTTGGTGTTCATAATTTTACCCCCTGAGTGCTCGGTGTCTTTCCCCCTACCCTCCAACATTTTAGGATATTTTGTTTTTTCAATGGAATTATTCATCCCATATTCACAATCGTCATTAATGCAAATTGGTGTTATGAAACATGTAAAAAATGGGAATAACCTCTAAACATGGTTCGATTTGATTGAAATTTAGGGAATCCTAGTGAATTTTAATAGGAAACAATATACTTGATTAAGAGCAAAATTAAAAAAATCGATTTTTTTGGCAGTCTAATAAATAGTGTCTTCGTCGTTATATCCTCAATAATAACTAAGTAATAAAGGAAAATAAAAATTCGCCTAAATCATTTTTTTTTCAGTGTGCTCTATCGCTCATTTTTTGTTGGTTTTGCACAGGTCATAGATAGTACTCATTGTCCTGCATATTTTCTCCCATTTAATTGATTCTCTATCTCTTACCGTTTAGAAGATACCCATGCATCGATTGCTTAACCGGGACACCCTGTATATCATCGGCAGAATCCTCAACATCAGCATTCTCAATACTTTTTTTACATTATTATTATTTCAGAACATGGAAATGGAAGGTCTAATCCCAAACATCATCAAAACACTCCCTACAAAACCGCTCTCAGTAACCTTCGAGAAAAACCAAGTCCAATTCGGAAACGAACTGACCCTCGCGCAAGTCAAAAACCCACCAAAAATCACATGGCCAACCGAAAAAGACGCCCTATACACTCTAACCATGTTCGATATCGACGCACCAAATAAAAAAGCTCGCGAGGTCATCCACTGGCTGGTGGTCAATATCCCTGGAGATGACATTGCGAAAGGAGAAACTGTGGTTCCTTTTTTGAGATCTGCACCAGCAAAAGGAAGCGGTCTTCACCGTTACGTCTTTTTGTTATTTAAACAACCCAAAAAAATCACAACGGCGTCGAAACAGGATACTTCTAAACCGGATCATTCCAAGTTAGTCGAAGCACTGAAAATTGGTGGTTCTTCATCAAGAGATCAGAGGTTTAATTTGAAAGTTGGCCAGTTTGTGGAAAAGTATGGTTTAGGGGATGCTGTTGGTGGGAATTTTTATAAAACACAGTCGGATGAAGGGAACAGAAAAAGATCCAATTAAATATCTAAGGGTTTAAGGTAGCTACAGGCGATGGCGATTCGTAACAAGGCAAGTGTATCATTCCAGTTTTTTTTTCTTAGACTATTATAAAGAAAGAACTCAACTTTGTGTTTGTATTAATATTTTAAGGTATTATTTCTATAAATACAATAAGTTAATGCTTTTTTAATTTGTAATTTGTAATTAGTGTACAAATATTTATTTCTATATTTTGGTTACGAATTCTTGTATATATAAGTTATTATATAAATAAATATTGAACTGTACTTTTTTTTCTTCTTCCTGTGGGGGCAGTCTTCCTTGCGGATCCAGATGCACTGCAGCCTAGGTGGCTTATTGTACTACCCCATATTGTCTTACTCACGCAATTATTCCAAACTTGATCCCTTGCACTAGCTTGTGCAGGCCCTTCAGGGGCTGCGTGTGGAAATCATTTGGGACCATTTGACTGTTTCCAAACATGAGCTGTCTTTTGTTTTCCAGCGCATTGAAGCTACACAGAATGTGCATTGTTGTTACCGGTGCCCTATCACAGAACCGACAACTGGTGTCGCCGTTGTATAGACCGATTTTCCTTAGGTGCTATTTAACAGTCATGTGGCCAGTTAGTAGTCCTATATTGGTTTTTAGCTGTGCCCTACTTAGTGTCAGTAGTTCTGCAGCTTGGTTAGAGTTAGAACGATTTATAATGGCCTTACTGTGTGTGAGGCCTGGTCTGTTTACCCAGTATTCCTTGTGTTTGTTGCGAATCCACTTTCTGCCTTCAAGGCGACTCAACTTTTTTGTGATGCCCAAGACAGGTTCAGGTCCCATAAATGATATGGTAGCTCCCTACCTTGCTAGCTCGTCAGCTTTTTCATTTCCCTCGATACCTGAATGACCCAGCGTCCAGACAAGTGTGACCTTGTTCTGTCTCGCCAGGTGATTCAGTGTGTCGAAGCAGTCCAACACCAGTTTGGATGAAGTCTTTTGGCTCTTTAGAGCCTTCAGTGCCGCCTGGCTATCGGACATAATATAGATTTGCCTGTCACGACAGTCTTTCTCTTTATTGGTTCTCGCACATTGTGAGAGGGCATAGCCTGTCTTCATGTTTTTATTGTAGATTCCTGATCCAGTACCTGTGTCTGATTTAGAACCATACCAGATCATGCTATATTTGTGAATGTCTTCCCTGAAGTCTCACATAAAGACAATTTATCATAAAGAAAAATTGAGTTTGTCAATAGGTTGCAGAATATTTATAAAATATAAAAACGAATTAAAATTAATATCGACTTTCTGCAAAAAGTTTGTCTCCAAATATTCATTGAAACAACTACTTCTCGAGCTAATACCCCGACAGATATTGGATTATACAATGAATATTTGCGTTACACGACAGCACTGCTGTTCTATGCATAATTTATATGCAAAATGCAACATCAGGTCAAACTATTCTCTAAACAAACTAAATGAAACAAAAGGAAATTGAAATAATTTGAAAAAATTATAGGGAATGAATTTTAATTGTCTTAAGCCATCTACAGACGCGTTTCGAGATTTATCCCTCATCAGTATAGCTTTGCTTTAGACTTTCAATACAAAAATATTAAAATAAAATAAACAGGAAACTTACAGGAATGTCGAAGTGTGTCGTCGAAACAGGTACACAAAACTGGGGCGAGTGAAAATGAAGGAATGTTATTTATAGGTAAAGGATTAAGTCATTAGTAGGTGCAAACAATTTGGTATTTCAATATCTGTCTTAGACTATTATAAAGAAAGAACTCAACTTTGTGTTTGTATTAATATTTTAAGGTATTATTTCTATAAACACAATAAGTTAATGCTTTTTTAATTTGTAATTTGCAATCAGTGTACAAATATTTATTTCTATATTTTCGTTACGAATTCTTGTATATATAAGTTATTATATAAATAAATATTGAACTGTACTTTTTTTTCTTCTTCCTGTGGGGGCAGTCTTTCTTGCGGATCCAGATGCACTGCAGCCTAGGTGGCTTATTGTACTACCCCATATTGTCTTACTCACGCAATTATTCCAAACTTGATCCCTTGCACTAGCTTGTGCAGGCGTTTCAATATCTGTCGGGGTATTAGCTCGAGAAGTAGTTGTTTCAATGAATATTTGGAGACAAACTTTTTGCAGAAAGTCGATATTAATTTTAATTCGTTTTTATATTCCCTGAAGTCGTTCCATTCGTTGCGGTCTGGAATAGTGACTTTAAAGAGTGCGTTTTCAAAATATCTGACTGTCATATGGTCCGACCTCATCTGCAAGAGAGGTCTCTCTATGCCTATCAAGAGTCTTCTGTGTAGCGTGTCAACTCTTATGTTGACTGAGTGCCAATCTTGCCTCCCCCACTATCAGAATATATAGTGGTGTGAGGTCTAGGAGCGTCTCCATGGCTGCAGTGGGCGTGGTTCTCATAGCCCCCATTATGCTGACACAAGCAAGCCTTTGAATCTTGCTGAGAAAGATTGTGTGTTGCGTGACTTTAGGCTACCACACCAAAGCAGCATACATGATTGCGGGATTGACCAGTCTGGTATCGGCCAGTATACGATCCCTGGTCCATTGTTTGTCGTACGTTCGTCTAATTACCGCAAGGGTAATTTCCGATTTACGTTTGATTTTTGAGATGTGCGAGGTCCAGGTAAGCTTGGAGTCAAAAATTACTCCTAAGTACTTCACCTCACCCAACGTTTCTAGGTTAACACCATTTTGAAAGAGAGGTCCTAGGTCCTCCAGTTTCTTCCTGCTTGTAAATGGTACAAGAGTGGCCTTAGAGGGTGAGACTTTAAGTCTTTCTGTAGTACACCATTTGTTCACCACGTTCGCACGCGTTGTATGCGCTCTCTGATTGAGTTGTTAAATTTTCCCTCAACGAGAATAACTAGGTCATCTGCGTATCCTAGGGAAGAGTATCCTTCGTTTTTGAGCTCCACTAGCAGTCCATTCACGACCAGGTTCCACAGCAGGGGTTAGAGAACTCCTCCCTGAGGACAACCACCGGCCACCCTGGATGCTAGTATCTGGTCAGCAAACGTAGTGTAAACCATCCTTTGTCTTAGCATGCAGTCAATCCACCTGCAGATAGTTTTCTCCAACCCCCGCTTCCTCAGGGCAGCGGTTATGGAGTTAAAGGATGTATTGTCAAATGCACTTTCTATATCCAAGAAGGCAGCAAGTAGGATATCCTTGTTTTCCAGAGCGGTTTCAGCACTCCTTGTTAGTCGGCTGTCTCCGTTGATCGTCCTGGAAGATAGGCATATTGATCTTGGGATAATGGGTTGGAGACCAGTATCCCATCTCTGATATGCCTGTCTATATTTTTTTCCATTGCTTTTAGTACAAGTGACATCAGACTAATGAGCCTGTATGACTTTGCACGAGAATACTCTGTTCTGCCATTCATTGGTATGAAAACCACCCTGGTTAGCCTCCATATTTTTGGCAGATATTAGGCCCATGCTGACCCTTAGGATCTCGCAGAGCCTTCGCCACAGAAGTTACCCACCATGGGTAAGATTCCATCAGGCCCTGGAGGTTTAAGAGGTTCAAATGAGTTTACTGCCCATTTGACCCTGTCGTAGGTGACCACTTTCCTGGCGGTCTGGCAGTCTACCTTGGCCATCAGGCCCTGGCGGTTTAAGAGGTTCAAATGAGTTTACTACCCATTTGACCCTGTCGTAGGTGACCACTTTCCTGGCGGTCTGCCAGTCTACCTTGGATGCTCTGTTGCCAGCCGCATCAGGTCCCTGACTGACCCAGCCATTCAGTAATCCATCATAGATTTTCCCCCGGGGAAGTGAACTTCTACACCCATGGTTTCCTTCTCCGTTTTTGTAAACACTCCGTCATTGAGTTCTAGAGTTTGGAGAGCACTTTAGGGGTTCTTCGAAAGTGTCTTGTAGAGTCTGACATTGTCTGGGACAGATTCAATGTCCTCACAGTGTCTCCTCTAGGTAGATCTTCGAGCTTTCCTTAGTGCTTTGTTGTATTCGCTTAAGGAGTTCTTATAAACCTCCCATGCGCCCGATGATTTTGCTACATTTTGCTTACCTGCTTTCTCTGTTTGCCCAGCGCACTGTTCCACCACGAGACTTTCCTGGTGGTGCGTCGCTCAATCAGAGGGCAGTTATCATTATATGCTAAGATCATAGCTTCTGCAGTTTACTCCGCCAGGATCTCCAGCTCTAAGTTACTGCTTACCGCTCCTAGTTTACCCGTCAGATTATAGCTTTGATTTAAAGGCTTTCCAGTCTGTTCTGCGAGGATTGCGATATACTTCAGTTACCCGGTGTAGCAGCGTAATATCGAATGTTATGTGTCTGTAACCGAGCAACTCACCTCATCTGACACACGCCAATTCTTAACGAAATTACTGACATATATCGTACCTATCGTTATGTCTATTACCACCTTGCTAACACTTGTAACAAAGGTCGGTTTGTTGCCAATAATGATGGCTCCAATGATTTCCGAGCTACCCTAGACTGAGTGGTGGGCATTGGAGTCGCAACTAACGACAAGTTGCGTTCCTTGTGCCCTGTAGCCTGCAACCAGTCCCTCCCATTCCACGCTGGAGTAGTAGTCTAAAATAGGGAGGTAGACTAATCCGACCACAAGCTCCCTCAGTCCACCAACACTATTAGATAGCTTAACTGCCACCACGTCCTGTGAACAGAAAGAAGTTAGAGGCAGTACCTTTATGTGTCTTTTGACTAAAATGCATGACCTTGGTCTCTCGGCGGTTCTACTATATATAAGTTCCCCTCCAATTCCACCCAGTCCCATAACTTTCCCCCTGCAAACCCAGGAATCTTGAATGACTGCAATGTAACAGTGCTCCATTGCCTTACCGAGAGCAGCCGAGCCTGCTTTACTGTGTTGCAGGTTTGCCTGCATTACCTTCACTTAGCTTACCTCAAGTGATCGTTCTGAAGGTTACAGTCCGAAGTCCGTAGTGTCTTCATCTGTTTGCCTATCAGGTACTGGTAATCACCCTCGCTGACAGAGAGTCTGATGGTACGAGGCAGGTCCTTTGGATCTCCTGCGGTGGTTGGGTTCATGTCTGACTGCTTTTGGGTTGCCTCCATGTATTCTGCAGTAGGATCTGTACCTCTCGGCACTCCCTCCATTTCGAGTTTGTTTACTACTGTGTCCATATTGTTCCCACGAGTATAGGGACGTGTTGGTCGCCATGCCAGGAGCCCCACTGGCATGGAAGGCTATCTTCTACGAGGTGTCGCCCGGTTCGAAGTCGGAACCAGTTTGGACTGATCTTCTATTCAGCCACGCGTCTTTTTGGCCTGGTACATCCACCGTAAGATTTAGCATTTTTAGTGAGGTTGTTTCCTCTTAATACGGGCAGTTGAACTGTACTTAAATTAGTATATTTCAAAATTAAAAAAATGGTAGTGTGTCCATCATAGTACTTTTTCCCCGTAAATTGTGTGTGAGGGGAGGGGTTATTTAATCACAACTTTTTTATTCAGCATTTTCGCGATTACGGACGGTCCGGGTGACGTAAAATGCGATGTAAAATACGGACATGCGGGGGCATGCGGGGTGTGCGCGCGCGAACTGCGATCGCATCCTGAATCAGCGTATTTCGCTAAATTCGCGGTACAATGACGATCTCGTTCACCTCTGTCAAGATAGTAGGGCCAAATGGGCAGAACGCACTCAAGCCTATACCAGAATTAAGGGCTAATTTAGTGCCTTATTCCTGATTTTAGTCCTCCACCTCTTAGGGTGGAGATCGCAACATTTCTATTTTAATATTAAGCTGGCAAGGAAACATTCACAAACCCAGAATTTAAACCCACTTCTGTACCATAAAATTACGGGCTAATTTAGTGCTCTATTAGCGATTTTAGTGCGCCACCCTTTACTTAGAAAAAAATATTTTCCACCCCGATTTCATGTAACTCAAAAATAGACGAGCAGACTGCAACGAAACTATACTATAATTAAGGGCTCCTTACCTACTAAATAAGTCACCCCGATTTCATATAACTCAGGAAAAAACGAGCAGACTACAACGAAACAATACAATAGTTAGGGTCTGCTCACCTACTAATTAAGTTTTCTATTGGCGATTTTAGTGCTCCACCCTTTAATTGGAAAACAAATATTTTGTACCCCGATTTGATGTAACTCGAAAATGGACGAACAGACTGCAACGAAACTATACAATAATTAGGAGCTCCTCACCTATTAATTAAGTTCCCCATTGGCGATTATAAGCGCTCCACTCTTTACTTGGATATAAAATATTTTTCACCCCGATTTTATATAACTCGAAAATGGACGTGCAGACTGCAACGAAGCTATACTATAATTAAGGGCTCCTTACCTACTAAATAAGTGCCTCATTGGCGATTTTAGTGCTCCACTATTAACTTGAAAAAAAATATTTTTCACCCCGATTTCATATAACTCAGGAATAAACGAGCAGACTGCAACGAAACTATACAATAATTAGGGTCTGCTCACCTACTAATTAAGTTTTCTATTGGCGATTTTAGTGCTCCACCCTTTACTTGAAAAACAAATATTTTTTACTCCGATTTCATGTAACTCGAAAATAGACAAGCAGACTGCAACGAAACTATACAATAATTAGGAGCTCCTCACCTACTAATTAAGTTCCCCATTGGCGATTATAAGCGCTCCATTCTTTACTTGGAAATAAAATATTTTTCACCCCGATTTTATATAACTCGAAAATGGACGAGCAGACTGCAATGAAACTATACTATAATTAAGGGCTCCTTACCTACTAAATAAGTACCTCATTGGAGATTTTAGTGCTCCACCATTAACTTAGAAAACAAAAATATTTTTCCTCCTGATTTCATATAACTCAGGAATAAACGAACAGACTGCAACGAAACTATACAATAATTAGGGTCTGCTCACCTACTAATTAAGTTTTCTATTGGCGATTTTAGTGCTTCGCCCTTTACTTGGAAACAAATATTTTTTACCCCGATTTCATGTAACTAGAAAATGGACAAGCAGACTGCAACAAAACAATGCAATCATTTAGAGCTCTTTACCTACTAATTGGGTGCCTCATTAGTGATGTTAGTGCTTCATCCTTTACTTATATTATATATATAATATAAGAAAAGACCTTTATTGGCATATAAAAATAAAATTACAAATAAAAAATAATAATAGAACACAAAATTATATCATCTCCTTTCTTTTTTCCGCCCTCCGCCACCCCAGTACCGTTACCATCTTTACGGCAGCTCCGTCCTCTCTCATCCATTCCGTTACACTCCTTTTCCCCCCCAGCCATTCCACATTCACCCCTTCACACTCCTCTCCCAAATGACTCCATGTATCTCGTCCACTTGCGCGCCACACACATTTACCATACCCTTCCCCCATCCAGACCTTCCTTCCTCTCTCCTCCGAACCACATCTAACTCTTGCCAGGGTTATCTTAGCCTCTTTCGACAAGTCATTATTGGATAGGTACCCTGGCACGCTCCCATGCACTTGCCACCTTTCGTACATTGGATTGTAGCCGCTCCTCCCGATACACCCCTGCCTCTCCTGCATCTCCACCTCTTTCCACTTCTCTTTCATCCAAGCTGCCACATTCACCCCCTTCTCTAACCATTCATTTACACTATCCTCAGACTCTCCTGCCCTTTCATACATCTCTCTGCGTTTCCTACTCCACTCACTCCTCCCTAATCCCTTGCACGTTCTCCATACCTCTTTCACCAGTCTCTCACTTTCCAATTCACACAACTTCATCTTATACTTCACCACTCTCTCCATTGCCTCACCATGTATACTCATTCTATTTGTTTCCTGAAGCAGAATGTATCCAGGGGTTGACCTTTCCAACCCCAGAATCTGCTTCAGGAACCACATCTGCTCTCTTTCAATGCATTCATACTCATTTATAGCCCATGCTTCCACTCCATACAACAAAATGGGCTTCACACACGCATCCCACAGTATGCACGCCAATTGGGAGTTGCCAGCGAACCATTTTCCCCACTTCTTCCTTACCATACCCCATGCTTTCCTAACTTTCCCTTGTACCCATTTGGCGTGCTCCCTGTAACCACCTGTAGCTTTAAATATGAAGCCCAAATATTTAAATTCTTTCACCCTCTCAATCACCTCCCCCTTCCACTTCAATTCATCTACTCTTTCTTCTCTTCCTCTATTCCTAAATCTCATCCACTTTGTTTTCCTTGCATTAACTTGCAGCCCTCGCTTGTCCATATACCTCTCCACCCTCTGCATCACCTCATTCATCTCTCCCCAGTTCCTCGCCACAAGCACCATATCATCCACATACGCTAGCATCCATACCTTCCTTTTTCCGATCACTACCCCGCCCGCTTGCCCGTTTCTCAAAACCTCTTCCAATTCGCTAACATATATGTTAAATAATAACGGGCTAAGCGGACAGCCCTGCCTCACCCCCGTCCATATCCTAAACCTTTTAGACACATTCCCTTCAACTTTCGCCCTCACCCACGTTTCCTCGTATACTCTTCTAATCCATTCAACCGTTACTCCGCTCACTCCTCTTCTTCTCAGACACTCCACTAACTTTTCTCTCGGAACAGTATCGTACGCTGCTTTCAAATCCAGGAAAACAGCGTACATACTCCCTCTCTCTTCCAGCACTCTTTCCACCATCCTTGCCAGCGTAAATATTTGATCCCTTGTTCCCCTCCCTTTTCAAAAACCCCCTTGAGTCTCCGGCAGTATTCCATTAATTTCCACCTCCTTTTCCAATCTATTTTTCACTACCGTCATTGGAATTTTGTACCCGGTGCACATAATTGAAATTCCTCTATAATTTTCTGCATTAGATTTATCACCTCCTTTATGCACCGGGCACATAACTCCCACACGCCACGCCTCTGAAATTTCCGCTTCTCCCCTCCACATTTGGTTCAGCAACCCTCCAAACCTTCGCTTTCCCTCCTTTCCTATCTCCTTCCACATTTCTGCCCTCAGCCCGTCCAGCCCCGCAGCGTTTCCAGCCTTCACCTCTGCATATGCGTTTTCTATCTCCTCCTCTGAAAACTCTTCAACCTCTCCCGCTACCCCTCGTTCCCCTACCCCTCCCGGCTCTCCAGCCATTCTATTACATTTCTCTGACCATTCTTGCAAAGAAACTCCTATATATATAATATATTTAATACTTCATTTTCGTGTTACATGAAATCGGGGTGTAAAATATTTTTTTTACGTTAAGGGTGAAGCACTAAAATCGCCAATGGGGCACCTAATTAGTAAGTAAGGAGCCCTAAGTTATTGCAGTTTTGTTGCAGTCTGCTCGTCCATTTTCGAGTTACATGAAAGCGGGAATATTTTTTTTCCAAGTAAAGGGAGGAGCACTAAAATCGCCAATAGGGCACCTAAGTAGTAGATAAGAAGCCCTAAATTATTACTAGTTTTGTTGCAGTTGGCTCGTTCATTTTTGAATTATGGCGAAATCGGGGTGGAGAATATTTCTTTTTTTTTTAAGTAAAGGGTGGAGCACTAAAATCGTTAATAGGGCACTCAATTAGCCTTAATCATGTGGTACACAAAGTGAATTTTAATCCTTGATTTCTGAATGTTGCCTTGCTAGCTTAATATTAAGCAGAGCTGGGATGAATCCTCAAAAACAGGATTCGAATCACCAATCCAAATCACCTAATATGATTCGAATCACGAATACTCGAATAGAGGATTCGTAAGTAAAAAATATGATTCGAATCAAAGATTCGAATCCTCATTTTTGAATCACGGATACAAATCCTTTAAAAATAAATTTGAATCTATTATTTGCAACCAGTAATATTTTATTCCATCAGTTTCTATTAACAAAAATGTTCATTTACCGGCTAAATATCTGATTATATAATGATTTTAATTAATGATGATATATGTGTTATTGAACTTCATTTTAAATCTGCTTTATACGCGTGGCGCATGAAGTAAAATTTCGAGTTTAGAAAATTTGTCTCGGGTCGCTGCGCGACCCTCGACAAATTTTCTACGCGGGGCTTTTCTAAACTCGAAATTTTACTTCATGCTTAGTTTGGGAGTGGACAACACTCGTTCTTAGAAGTTTCAAATTGAAGGATCACTCTAGACTACTAAGTTTATTACCATTTTACAAAGGCTACAGCTCGAAGGACCAATCATGGTCTTCGGAGACCGAAGGACTACAGGGAATCGAAGTTTATTCACAAGAAAACAACGAATATCTGAACGTGTACAGCATGAATAGGAAAGAAAACATCCAATTTTGAAAAATATCGAAGTTGGGTTGGTTTTCAGTGCGTTTTTAACTTCACTTTAAATCAGTGTTTTATACGCGTGGCGCATGAAGTAAAATTTCGAGTTTAGAAAATTTGTCTCGGGTCGCTGCGCGACCCTCGACAAATTTTCTACGCGGGGCTTTTCTAAACTCGAAATTTTACTTCATACTTAGTCTGGGAGTGGACCGTCAAGATTTTCTACATCTCGAGATTTTCGATATTTCTAGATTTATGTCGATTTATTCACAGTTTGTTATTGTATTAAATGCAACTTTAATATTAAATAAAAACGGTTTTTTTAGGAATAGAATATTCACCCATTAATAGCCGAGCAAATTATAAAGTTAACTCTAAAAGTTAATTTTAGGTAAAATTTTGCATCATTTTCTATGATTTCAATGAATGATTTATTATATTACATACGTCGATTTTTTTAAAGAGTTAAATTTAAAATTCAAACGAGTGTTGTCCACTCCCAGACTAAGCATAAAGTAAAATTTCGAGTTTAGAAAAGCCCCGCGTAGAAAATTTGTCGAGGGTCGCGCAGCGACCCGAGACAAATTTTCGCGGGGCTTTTCTAAACTCGAAATTTTACTTCATGCGCCACGCGTATAAAACACTGATTTCAAGTGAAGTTAAAAATGCACTGAAAACCAACCCAACTTCGATATTTTTTCAAAATTAGATGTTTACTTTCCTATCCATGCTGTAAACCTTCAAATATTCCTTGTTTTCTTGTAAAAAAACGTCGATTCCCTGTAGTCCTTCGGTCTCCGAAGACCATGGTTGGTCCTTTGAGCTGTAGCCTTTGTAAAATGGTAATAAACTTAGTAATCTAGAGTGATCCTTCAATTTGAAACTTCTAAGAACGAGTGTTGTCCCCTCCCAGACTAAGCATGAAGTAAAATTTCGAGTTTAGAAAAGCCCCACGCAGCGACCGGAGACAAATTTTCACGGGGCTTTTCTAAACTCGAAATTTTACTTCATGCGCCACGCGTATAAAACACTGATTTCAAGTGAAGTTAAAAATATACTATCAACGTTGGATATTTTTCCATGGTTAAGTAACCAAATATGCATTCACAAATATTTGAATTATTCGAAAATTTAAATATTTATATTTAAATATGAATAATTTAGTGATTTAAATATTCATATTAGAATATTAAACTATTTGATTTAATCGAATTCGAATCCCAGCGTTAATAGCGATGATTCGAATTATTTAGGAGGATTTGAATCCGAATCGATTCCTTTTATAAGGATTCGAATCCTTTTATAAGAATTCGAATCCTTTTATAAGGATTCGAATCATCTACGTCTGGATTCGAATACGAATCCTTTTAAAAAAATGTAACGAATCCGGATCACGAATCCGTGTTCACTAAAGTATTCGAATACCTCTTTTGAATCCTCTAAAAGGATTCGAATCTTGGAATCGAATCCTGAATGATTCGAATCTTGCCCAGCTCTGACATTAAGGTAGTAATAATAATAATAATAATAATAATAATAATACATTTATTTTCAGTGTTTTTGCAAATACAATACAAATAAAATTTCATATATACAGCAATTACATGAAAACAGGTCAAGACAAAACAACAAGTTATATAACACAATATAACTATTCTTAATACTAATTCTAAATGTTAGAATAATATTCATCTAAGTTATATGGTTCTATCAATAGCAGTTTATCGATCAACAATTTTTTCATGACTGCATACGACTTTGTTTTTTTTTTATTGCGCTAGGCAAACTATCATAAACTTTAATACATGAGTGATACGGGCTTCTCTCAAACAGACACAATCTATGGGATGGAAGACTGTATTGAACACCATGTCTCGTATTGTATATATGTGGCATTAGGTGTTTTTCAAATACGTATTTATGCTTCCATAAAAACTTTACGCATTCTAGAATATAGATACCTGTACACGTTAACAGTTTTTTACTTCTGAATAATCCCCTACAACTGCTAACAAATTTAATTTTGCAGATAACACGTAGAGCACGCTTCTGGGCCCTGAACACTGCAGTCATATCTGATGTTCCTCCCCAGAATATTATACCATACCTAATTTTTGAATATATGTAATCATAGTAAAACATTCCACAAATTTTCTCATTTGTGTTCCTGGATAGAATTCTAAGGCCATACGTTGCTCTACTAATCTTGCAAATTACATGCTCAATATGGGGTTTGTAACTCAGTGTTTCATCCAATATAATACCTAAAAATTTGCACTGATTTGTGAATGGATAAAGTGTGTTATTTAAACAGATGTTCTGTGGGGTTGAAGTTCTTTGACTTGTTTTGAAATAAATACAGTTCGTTTTCTCTGCATTAAGTATTAAACAATTATCGGCAAACCACTTTTCTATTTTACGCATTATCACATTTCCTGTATCGATTATGCCACTGAGTGTGGATCCAAAAAGAATGATATTAGTGTCATCTGCGTAACTGATAAAGTGGCAGTCATTTGCTATGCTATTGAGGTCGTTAATAAATATTATGAATAATAGGGGACCCAGGATACTCCCTTGGGGAACGACCATATTAGTGTCAATCGTGTCAGATAGTACGTTTACGCCTGTATTAGTGTCCGTGATTTTCACCAATTGTTTCCTGTTTTAAAGGTATGAGCAAATCCATTCATTTTCTTTCCCTCGTATGCCATAATGATGTAATTTTGTCAATAAGATAGAATGGTCAACGTTATCGAACGCTCTTGACAAGTCTAGAAAAACTCCGCAGACGGTATTTCCCTTATCTACATGTGAGTATATAGAGGTCAAGTAGTCAAACAGTGCTGTGTCAATGGATTTTCCTTTTATGAAGCCATGCTGGGTGTGACTAATGTCGCTATTTGCACCCTAAGGGGTATAGCACTAAAATCTGGAAAAAGGAGTAAATTAGCCCTTAATTAGCCCTATATTCTGGTGTAAGTTTAAGTACGTTCTGCCCATTTGGCCCTGCTATCTTAACAGAGGTGTCTCGTTCGTTCTTTCACTGGGAATCGCGGGTGTATTTTCGCTGAAACCGAATACTGTGTAATAGGATATAATTATCGCTTTGTTTGAATTTCGTGTTTATAAGAGAATCTGTTTAAAATGATATATTTTGATTTAATTTTGAAATAATGAATCTATTTTAATTATTTTTTAATATTAGTTAGTTATTTTAATTAACATAAATAATTATAATCTAATAATAATTGTTATTATAATTATCTTTTAAATATGAAATAATATCAAAGTAATTTTAGTTAATATTATTTTCTCATTTTGAATATGCAAATTGCAATGTTGACAGTGGTTCTTTATTTTAATTTTATTTAGTAATATTTGTTTAAGATATTTTTTAAAATTATTGCAAATAAATCATTATAGTTATAATTATAATAAATTATTTCATGTCTTCGTCTGGACTCCGGGACATGTGGGTATCGAGGGCAATGAGCTGGCCGACGAAGCTGCTCGTCGAGCAGCGGAAGCGGACGGCACAGATGATGTACCCGTACGTCCAGACGACGTTAAAGGGTACATCAAAAGGAAAATTATAGAGGATTGGCAAGAGTATTTCCCTTAAGCTCTCCGTGACTCCCTGGCGGTCACCGGTTACACTTACGAGGAGGGAGGAGGTTGCCCTGTGCCATCTTCGCATCGGGCATACCAACTTAACCTCCTCGTATCTTCTTGCCGGCGACGAAGAGCCAGAGTGTCATCTATGTCACGACCGGTTAATGGTGGAGCACGTAATATTACATTGCCCAGTCTACGCTATACAGCGAAATAGGCTCAGGCTTGGTGGTACTGTGGCGTCCGTATTGGCAAATGATAAGGGGTCCGTAGAAACATGTCTTGGTTTTCTACGTGATACGAGTCTTTTAAAGCGATTTTAGCGATTTGTATATGTTCCTTTTGTGTTAATTTATTATTAATTTATTGATTGTTCTGTGTAATTTATGTACAGTGGCATCGAGGTCTCTTTACAACTTCGGTGTCACCTTTTAATTTTGTGTCTGTCCGCTCTAAAGTCATTTTACAACTCTAAAGCACATTTTGTATATAGTTTTAGGATCCGGCATCGGGGTCTTTTACAACCCCGATACCCTATATCTGTGATACTATGTTGTGTTGTCCGCTTCGTGTGGGCTCCGGCATCAGGGTATTTTTACACCCCCTGTGTCGTCCTTTGTGATATTAGATTTAGATAGTGAATATCTTGTGTGTATTGGTTCCGGCATTGGGGTCCTTTACAATGCCAATACCGTCCTATCTGTGATAATAGGCTCCAGCATCGGAATCTTTTACAACCTCGATGTCGCCCTATTTGTGATATTAGGTTTAAGGTGTGTTTGTCTACTTTATGTATAATCGGTGCCAGGGATCTTTACAACCCTGGTATCAAAAGTCTGTGATTTTAGGCTTAGGTTTATTTGTACATTTTATATATTATTATTTATTTATCTTTTGTCTTAGTTGTTTTTTGTTTTTTTTTTCTTTTTTTTGTTTGTTTTGTTTTTATTATTAACTTGAAAAGACGAGTAAACCGGCTAATGACCTTGTAGTCGAAGCCGGTAAGGTGGGAGGGGTTTTTAGTCGGTAGTCCTCCGCTGGAGGGAGTCCGACACTCCGTCCGTAAATGGATTTTCCCCTCCCACACCACAAAAAAAATAAATTATTTCAATAATAAATCAAAATATAACATTGTAATGTAAAGTAATTCTTAGGTAAATTGAAGAAAAGTGTTATTTATGAATTAAAATGTGATGATTGTGATGCAGTGTATATAGGACAAACCGGCAGGTCTTTTGATATCAGGTTAAAAGAGCATGAAAAAGAAATAGAGAATAAAAAACAAACCACCGGTTTTTCTAAGCACTGTATCACATCTAATCACCATTTTTCTTCAAACGATTTCAAAATTCTGCATACAGGTAATAAGGGATTAACGCTTAACTACCGGGAGGGTTTAGAAATTTCAAAAGCCATAAAGGCAAGTAAAAATGTGGTCAACGATAACGAAGACCTTTGGAATTCCCCGATATTAAATACCCCTATTACCCAATAAAACCTAAAACTCGAAACTGTATATATTCCCAAACAAATTCATTTGTACATCATTCTTGATAATGGCATTAATCCGAAACTAGTAGAAAATAAAATACATATAAGTGAAACAAAACCAAGTGAATTTAATTTACAAACCATTATATTTTTTTAATTTAATAGAAAGAGAAATAAATTTTGAGTCGAATGATGTAAAGAAAGTTATATGGTCCCGTTTAAAATACTCAAGTTACACCTGATTGAAACTGTTTTTAATGCATACCTAACCTTAACGATAGCGCCCCTTATGGTCATGAAAATTACGAAAATGCAACTCGCCATCATATTTAGTTCCAGAGATATTTAGGGTTTATAAAATTACTACAAACTTCCAAAAATGTCGAATAACTCCGAGATAGTACGACTTAGACAGAATGTTATATTTACAAACTGGCACTAATTTTTAATAAGGAATCCAAAAAGTAATTAATATATATGTTTGTCCCATTTAAAATAATATAGTCGTATAGCGTCCATAAATAATAGGACATCCTTTATATTTAAACATAATTTTATGTTATGAAGAAACTCTAAAACTAGTTTTTGTATTTTTAATATTAAAGGAAATGTCGAACTTTCCGTTATCGCTGAAACACCCTGTATATAATTATTTAAATATCAAGAATATGAATTTGTGTTCAGTACTCATTCATTCACCGGATAACTATATACGCGTTTCAGGCTTCAATACTATCATCAGTATAGTCCCGAACCAGTGCTTGAAGAATACTGAACATCTTTAACCTGTGTGAAAATTATTTAAATGTTTTTTTTTGTCACATTGGGGCCGCTGTTAATACACCAATTTTTAATGATAATTCGAAATTTTTTATATAATATTCATATCATATATTTTATAATTTAGTTGTTTTTTTAGCCTATTTTCATCGTTCTTCAATAAACCATAAATTACTGCTAATTAACAATTTTTATACCTATAATGGGTATTCCCATTTACGCAACCAATTATTTTTTTAGTAAATAAAAAAAGAATCGAATACATTATCATTTTTTCGAAAAGTGTAACCTGTTTAAATGGAAATAATGAAGAGACATCAACAAGATTCCTTATGAAGAAATGCAAATCGCATTTCTCGAAAGCGTGTATTGCAATTACGTTTAAAAGCTCCCCGGCAACAAAAAACAAAACAAAACTCTAGTCTTTATATAACGAAAAAAATGAATGAAAACTGGTTTGTGTAATTACAGGATTACTGGTCTGGCGTGAACGGTCTTTAATTTTTATGGACGCAATTACCTATACTACCTTCATTAGAAATTTGATGTATTGCATAAACAAGCATTAATCTTGTGCATTTGAGAAAGAAACTTATTAATCAGGTTCTGACATTAAATCATAGAAATTGTGAAGAATTGATTAAACCTGATGTTTCTTTATTATTAGTGAAAATATGTTCGCATGACTAAAAAGAAGTGAAAGCAATTTACATTACAATTTTGTTTGTTTGTTTTATTACACAACATGCAATAATATTAACCCAAATATCTATCTATAAATTAATAAAAAATGTCGACATGTCAAGACAAAGGGCACGAATATTAAACAACAAACTACAATAGGAAAATTCTAAAATGGTCGACACTTTATACAGGGAAATTTTCTTCCAAGTATACACATTCCGACAGTTACAGCGTTTGGAAAATTTACAAAAATTATTGGTTTTTATAAAAGCAGAAAATTGTACGCATCTAGCTAGTGTTTCCACTCCATGATTAACTATGAAGTAAAATTTCGAGTTCAGAATAGCGAAGCAGAGCGACCAATCCAAATTTTGAGGCTTTTCTAAACTAGAATTTGTACAGGGTGCAGCATTTTCGATGGTTTCTTTAAGTAAAGTACCATAAATATCAATGATAGACAAAAACTAATATACACTTCCAGATCTCTTTTTTGGAGTATATTTTACGTGTCTAATCAAAATTTGTCTATCTTCATTTTTTTTCGAGTTATACATCAAAACTCAAAATTTGGCTATTTTAAAATGTTGAAATAACTTCTTTATTTATAAATATATTGACACGCGGTAAAGACTTTCTTAGGACACTGTTTAAAGTAGAATACGGTGATCATATCAGATTTTGGTTTACGTTTAACCTTAGCGAGGCATGACATAAAGTTGTATTATTTTAAATACAAATTATAGTTATATATATATCATTTGCAATATTTTAATTTAGCTTTAGTTATTTATTTTAAGTTTACTTAAATTTTAATTAATTCATCAAGAATGCCATGATAAAATAAATGAATTAAATAAAACTAGTAATCCTTTTTCTTCACTGGTTTATTTGTAACACTAAATGTACATTTCGTTCACCAAGTGAACATTTTCAATAGCTGTACTAAACTAAATTTCAAAACAAAGGGGCGGCATATATATACAAGTGTATGTTAATTGTTTCTTAATGATCTAATGAATCTCGCGGTACGGTTACAGGTAGGTTTGGGCTAATCTTCTTACTTGCTAGACATTGGCGAAAAAACAAATTAAGTGGTATTTATTTATCGGTTACAGGTGTAGGGATAAATTCCTGATAAATAAATACCACTTAATTTGTTTTTTCGCCTATGTCTAGCAAGTAAGAAGATTAGCCCAAACCTACCTGTAACCGTACCGCGATATTCATTAGATCATTAAGAAACAATTAACATACACTTGTATATACCGAGTGTCTGGGATAAGGGGCGAACATAGGAATTTAACATGTAAAATTAAATATGTGTAATTATTAGGTCCCCTATTCATTTCAGAGAAAAATCGTAAAGGAATATTTTTTACAGTATTAAAAACTGTATTGAATGTATCGATTTAATTTACGTTTGTACCAGAATCCATGTTATGTTATGTTATGTTATGTTATGGGATCGGTGGGTCGTTTGGCCTCTGGGCCTTTCGAAGTTACCTCGACCTAAAAGATCTTTTGTAACTATCCCTGACCTACTTAAGTCCCTCAATGTCTAGACTTCTTATGAAGTCTACTATAACTTGAGGGTTAATGTGTACCAGTTCCTCGGTGTTTAAAGTGGCCGATGACAGGTAGTTCCCTCTTTGAAGGGACAAGGCAGGGCATTCACAAAGTAGGTGCTCTACTGTTTCTTGTGCCTCGTTGCAGAACCTGCAGTTGGCATCAGTTGTCTGACCCATCCAGAATCCATATAATCGAAATGCTACCAAAGAAATTTAAATGATGAAAAATAATTAATGCATGCTTGTAGTTTGGGATAAATCATAATAATAACACGTAATTAGTGGAAGAAAGATAATTTATTCATTATCAAGATAATTTATAGTGGTGTCAGATTACAAACAGTTCCTGATTTATTTTTGTTTACATTTTTATTTTACTGTATCTACGCTCAATGGGAAATGTTAGAGCAAGTACTCAAAAATTCTCCATTCTGATGTAAACAATAACCCAATCTGTTATAAAATGCCTGCCTTACATTAGCCAACTGCCTATCTGTAATTAATCTGCAATCCACAAAAATTGCTTTCCGTAAAGATTTAATATTTTGATGGCGTTTTTTATAAATTTTGTTTTTCAGGTGACCCCATAAAAAGAAATCGCATTATGTTAAATCAGGAGATCTTGGTGGCGAGTTGATAGTGCTACCGCGACTAATCAGACAATTGGGAAAATAAGCATTTAAATATTCCCTCACATATAAACCATAATGGGCCGGACATCCATCATGCTAATACCATATCTCCTGATTTTCACGTGCAACTTTTTCTAACGCAGAGCCAACCTGGTCGATTAAAAGGTCTAAATAATTCGAATTTAAATTTCCCTAAATTTAAAATGGCCCAATAATAATATTCTTAAAAATACCAGCCCAAATATTTATTTTATGTGGGAACTGGGTTCTAGTTTGTAAGCGTATCCGTGGATTTTCCTGGGTCCAGTATCGCGTGTTCTGTGTGTTGGGCTCGTTAATAAGAGTGAACGTGCATTCATCAGTAAAACAGAGAGACTGCTAAAGGTCTGTGTTTGATCGATCTTGCATTATTTTACAGAATACACGCCTGCTTTCTTCATCCACTAGTAGTATCTCCTGATGATATTGATGTTTGTAGGGATGATATCCGTGCTTCTTCAGAATCTAATGTACAGAGAATTTAGACACATTGCACTCACGAGCAATACATCGTATGCTAGTTGTTGGTTCAGCATTTATCAAACCCAAAACTCTTCCAATTCATTGTTGCATCTTCTCTTCCGTTTGCCTGTAAGGTTAGTTTTTGTATTAATATTAGTTGAAATTGGACTACTAAAATAACTTTTGAATCATCTGCCGCTACACTTCCTGTATTTTCAAACTATTTCACAAACTTAGTAATTGCTGATACAGACGGAATTGGTCGATTGTTAAATTTAACCCAAAATAGTATATTACGTAACGAGAGTGATATTACATATGAGCGGACATGTTGCTCACGAGCCGCGCAGCGGCGAGTGCAATATTCCGCGAGTATGTAATTGCCATACCACTCGAGAAACGTACGATACTTTGCCTACGCCCTAACAAAATAAACAATGAGCATAAAAGACCAACTTATTTATTGTAATAACTTTTAATAGTACCATGATAATGATGAAAACTAAATTACTACTTGATCAGGAATAAAGCTGTACATTTTCCGACATTCGTTGAGTTTTAAAAGAGTTCAATTTGAAGCTTTAAGCGAGTGTTTTCCACTCCCAGACTAAGCATGAAGTAAAATTTCGAGTTTAAAAAAGCCCCGTGAAAATTTGTCGAGGGTCGCGCAGCGACCCGAGACAAATTTTCACGGGGCTTTTCTAAACTCGAAATTTTACTTCATGCGCCACGCGTATATAACACTGATTTCAAGCGAGGTTCAAATATACATAGAGTTCACAATATTTTAGTGTTTTATACGCGTGGCGCATGAAGTAAAATTTCGAGTTTAGAAATGCCCAGAAAATTTGTCTCGGATCGCTGCGCGACCCTCGACAAATTTTCACGGGGCTTTTCTAAACTCGAAATTTTACTTTAAGCTTAGTCTGGGAGTGGAAAACACTTGTTTAAAGCTTCAAATTGAACTATTAAAAAAAACAACGAATAACTAAAGATTTAAAGAAAATAAGCTGAATTTGGAATACGTATACTTTAAAGAAAAACTCCCTGTACATCAAAGAAATATCATTTGGCTGTACGGTAAGCAACCAGTTGTTCAGTTGTCAGCTCGTAATGTACTTGTCAAAGATATTACGTGCATGTGTACGTAATGTCAATCATACTTGTCAAGGTGGCAGTGTGGTATGATGCGGTTACTAGATAGGGCGGTAAAATGTTTTTATAATGAATACCCTCTCTTCATTGGAATAACTCAGATTATTATTTATAACAATTATAATGCGTGAATTGATATCTGATTATATTATTTTCACTATAACATGACATTTGTTAAACTCATGGCAAGGGTTTTTATTAAATGGTACATTGTTCAACTTATTTTTATGATTTTTGAGGTGGACTCTGGTACAAACGTACATTAAATGTATACATTTATTACAGTTTTTAATACTCTGGAAAAATATTCCTTTACGATTTTTCTCTAAAATTAATAGGGGAGCTAATAACTACACATATTTAATTTTGCATGTTAAATTCCTATGTTCGCCCCTTATCCCAGACACTCGGTACATGCCGCCCCTTTGTTTTGAAATTTAGTTTAGTACAGCTATTGAAAATGTTCACTTGATGAACGAAATGTACATTTAGTGTTACAAATAAACCAGTGAAGAAAAAGGATTACTAGTTTTATTTAATTTAATATCATCTTCACGTAACTCATACCGTAATATTATAAAATAAATGAATAGTAAACAACAACAATATAAAACTTCAACTGAAATTATTACCTTATTACTTTCACTTTATTTGTTTATTAAAACAAAAGACATTCAAAATAAAAAAATCTTATTAAACACGTAATATAGCTAAACATAATGTAATAAATACAATAAAATATCTTCAATTTGGTTCTCATTAATCACTTGTTGAAACATGTTTACAATATTGATAATTAAATAAAAGTCACTTGGTTTGTTTCACTATTATTTTTTTATATTCTCTCCGACTAGTTTCGACTTATCGTCATTCTTAAGGAGTAATACAGAAAAATATTTTACAAGTTATATATATGGGGCATTCCACGCCAAATCGGATACCATCTGGCTTTTGCATCTCCGATTTTTTTTCATAATTTTTTATGTTATAGTACCAAATGAGAGAGGCCTCCGTGATTTTTTTCAATTTTATTTGTGTAGCAGCTTTCGAGATATCGATTTTTGAAAAAAAACGTTCCGTTTTTTAATTGCTAATAACTTTGTGAAAATGGACCGATTTTAAACTTTTTTTTGAATTTTTTGTTTTTTAAAATACTTTTTGAATATAAAATCCAAACAATTTTGAAAACCATATTTCGATAAAATGTTCAAATTAGTAATATAAAATATTGATTTCCAGAAAACACGTACTGATCGATTTTCTTAAAAATTTTTATCTAAAAGACTTATACTCATTCCGCAACTTTTAAGCCTAGTCCGATAATGGGATAACAATAGGATCTATTTTTTTCGAATTTTTTAAAATTACGTTTCAGCTATCAGTACTAAAAGTTAATAATTACCTTTCTCTCAGGTCCATCAGCAATAGTTTTTGCCATTTATGAAATTTAATAGATATGTCTTCATAATTTAATGGATTATAACTAAGGTCACTCATACAAAATATTCGGAAAATATTTCTATAAAATTTTCTAATTTTTAATATAAAATGTTGATTTCCAATAAACACGTACTGATCGATTTTCTTGATTTTTTTTTCTAAAAAAACTGCCACTGATTACGCAACTTTTAAGCCTATTCCGATACTGGGATTCTTTTTCCCAATCTGACCACCATTAAAAAATTTATTAGTGATAAATAAACATCCCTAGCCTAACTTAAAATTTCACCTACATTCTATTGATTCGTTCACTAATTCGATAGCCAAACTGACGTCTTTTAAAAACTACCAGTCTATGTGGAATCTCGGATAAAACACGTAATGTGTGCGTATGCCAGAGACCACAAACATGTGGCCTATTATTATTAATTATTTTTAATAATTATTTGTGAGCTATCTACTAAAGGTACGGTAATTTTAATTGCAGGTATTGTTTATTTAAACACTGCCCCTTATGTAGTACAAAGCCTGTACATTAGTTCTGTTACACCTTGTATAACTAGAACATGGAATTTAAAAAAATTCGAAAAAAAATAAATCCCAGTATTGGATTAGGCTTAAAAGTTGCGTAATGAATGACAGTTTTTTAGAAAAGAAATTCAAGAAAATCGATCAGTACGTGTTTATTGGAAATCAACAATTTATATTAAAAATTTAAAAATTTTATAGAAATATTTACCGAATATTTTTGTATAAGTGACCTTAGTTATAATCCATTAAATTATTAAGACATATCTATTACATTTCATAAATGGCAAAAACTATTGCTGGTGGACCTGAGAGAAAGGTTATTATTAATTTTTAGTACTGATAGCTGAAACATGTAATTTTAAAAATTCGAAAAAAAATAGATCCTATTGTTATCCCATTATCGGACTAGGCTTAAAAGTTGCGGAATGAGTAACAGTCTTTTAGATAAAAATGTCAAGATCGATCGGTACGTGTTTTTTGGAAATCAATATTTTATATTAAAAATTTGAACGAAATATGGTTTTCAAAATTGTTTGGATTTTATATTCAAAAAGTATTTTGAAAAACAAAAAATTCCAAAAAAAAGGTTAAAATCGGTCCATTTTTCACAAAGTTATTAGCATTTAAAAAAACGGACTTTTTTTTTCAAAAATCGATATCTCGAAAGCGGCGACACAAATAAAATTGAAAAAATCACGGAGGCCTCTCTCATGCGACCAGACCAAAAACTCTAAAATCTTTCGATTTCTATCTCTTTCCTAAAATGTTGGAGGGTAAGGGGAAAGAGACCGAGCACTCAAGGGGTAATCCATTATGAACACCAACTGCATTTATTGGGTGTCAATGTCAACCCGATATTAGCAGGTAGTAAGAAGTCCATCTGTTTTCAGCCGGCGCGTGGCGTTATCTTTTGTCCGGTTTGGGGTGGTTTTGATAGGAAGATTTATTTGATATTTATGAAATTATTTAAAATGTAATTATGATAAATACGACATTTGTAAAATAAAGTCGAGAATTATGTCTACGTGTACAATTTTAGGTCAATAAAATTTTTTAAAACGTATCTTGGTAAATATTGATCATCATCACATCTAAGCGTTATATATTTTTAACTTTACTGTAAATCAGTGCTTTATACGCGTGGCGCATGAAGTAAAATTTCGAGTTTAGAAAAGCCCCGTGAAAATTTGTCTCGGGTCGCTGCGCGACCCTCGACAAATTTTCTACGCGGGGCTTTTCTAAACTCGAAATTTTACTTCATGCTTAGTCTGGGAGTGGAAGACACTCGTTAGTTTAAAATAAATCACAATTGGTAAAATATATATCGTTGGATGCCCGTCTTCAGGGGTGATATGTAAGCAAATTATGTTTCTAAGGCACTCTTTACAAAAAACAAAAGATTAACATTTTACATATAAAATGCACAGGGTGAGCGAAACTTGATGTCTCAGCCCTATTATAAGAAAAGAAAAAACGATAAAAAAATCTGCAAAGGGGTTTATAAATGGGATTGAATAAGGTCCATTTTAATCAAAAATTGCATATTTTTCAAAATTTTGAAACTGAAGTAATGACGTCATTGAAATTTTTTTCCCCAGAAACATACCTATATTTTTAGATATTTTGAAAGAGCTAATTTTTCTAAATAAAGTTTGTAGAGAAATAAATTTGTTATCTTCTTTCGTTAAAAAAATAAAAGCAAACTTAAAAAAAAGTATTATCAAAAATTCCCAATTGTCACGACTTAAACAAGTAACCTTTGGAAGCAAATAACAAAGCCGCATCTGTCAATAATTAATAATAATAATAATAATAATAGTTTATTCGTGCTGTAAACAAAAGTTTTACACAGGTCAGACAAAAATAAAGAGATGTTATCAGTGCGAAAAAATAGAGCATTGTAAAATTACAAGAGTAAACATATATGATTAAAATATAACACAAATAAAAATGAACTAGACGCACAAGTATATTAAAATATAATAAATTAGAGGACAGCTCACTTTAAAATTACAAAAGTAAACATATATAATTAAAACCTCTTCCTGCAATACTGATAAATATATAATTTAAAGTAATAATAGTGATACTTCTATCACTACTACTACCAATAAAATACAATTAGCAATCGAACTAATAAAAGTTAGAATGTATGGCCTAGAAAATCATCCACGGAATAAAATGCGTTTTCTAGTAATATTATCTTGATCCTTGATTTAAATAACTTTTTATCAAGGGTCCGAAAACTATTGGGTAAAACATTGAATAACTTTAAGCCATAGTAGTTCATACCATTTCTCGATCTCTGAAGTCTTAAATTCGGTACGTATAAGTTGTTTTGCGTTCTAGTTTGATAATTGTGATTGCGGGATTGCAGTATATGATTGTCGTAGCAAGACTTGACAGATAACAAACAACGCAATATATATAAACTAGGAAATGTTAATATTTTGAGTTTAATAAAGGCATCTTTACAATCTTCTCGAAATCCCAAATTGCATATGATTCTAACGGCCTTGCGCTGGAGTCCAAACATTCGGTGTCTTATTACAGAATGACCCCAGGCAACTATGCTATATATCAGGTGGGACTGAAATAGCGCAAAATAGGCAGTTTTCAGCATATCAGGGGTAATATTATTCCTTAAACCTCTTAAGATATAGATGCTTTTATTTAACTTCGCTGCCAGTTCATCGCCATGTCGATGCCATAGAAGCAGGTTATCAATATAAATACCTAGGAATTTAACAGCTGTGCTAAAATTTGTTAGATAGTGATTATTTAACGTATAGATTGATGTTTCAGTTTTGTTAATATTAAGACTCAATCTATTTGCAGTAAACCACTCTGTAGCCTTTAATACGAATTCCCTATTTTGTTTATTTGCTGCATCGATACTAGTTGATGCATTAATGATAGTTGTATCATCAGCGAATAAAATGACTTTACAGTCATTCATGTATTTAGGGAAATCATTGATATAAATAAGAAACAGAAGTGGTCCTAGTGTTGATCCCTGCGGGACACCACAAGCCGTTTCAAGAAGATCAGATGTCTGACCTCTGTAAGTGACCGCTTGCTGCCTTCTAGATAAAAAAGAAAGTAAAAGGACACAGCTCTGGGGGTTGAAATTGTATGTGTACAACTTCCGTAAAAGTAATGTATGGGGAACACAGTCGAAGGCCTTGGAGAGATCAATGTACGTAGCAAAAGCAAATTCACCGTTTTCATATGCATCAATAATGGATCCTGTAAGGTCCAGTATGGCATTTAGTGTGGATTTCCCCTCCCTAAATCCGTATTGTTCTTCACTGAGGATATTATTGCTTTCAAAGTGTATTATTATTTGCGTAAGCATTATTTTCTCAAATATTTTCGAGAAAATGGGGGGTAAAGATATATGGGCCGGTAGTTATTGCAATCATTGAGGTTACCTTTTTTGTGAATCGGGATAATCTTTGACACTTTAAGGACCTCCGGAAATACACTTGATGTTATACTACGATTATTAATTTTGTAAGTGATTCTATTAGAACGTCTATGGTATCTTTGATTAAGTTAATCGAAATGCCGTAAATGTCTGTACTTCGATTATTCTCCATACCTTTGACTATATCCCTCACAAACGCCTCAGACACTAAACTAAATGAGAAAGACGGTGGGTTAGAGAAGAAGTATTGATTGACCAGAGTTATAGGATCTATATCACAGATAGGTAGTTCGTTGTTAATTTTAGTAGGAACATTTACAAAAAAATCATTAAACATATGGGCTGTTATATCACATTCATCTATCACAGACACGGATTTTTTTCCTATGGTTATTCAATATATTCCACATAGCTTTTACTGGATTACTTGCTGATGACACTAATCTATCATTTGCTTCTAGTTTGGCCTGTTTAATTGCATTTTTGTATGTTATCTGCATGTCTTTTTTTAATTGTTTCATTTGAGCATTGTTAACTTTTGTACTAGCCTCATACACTAAGTTTACATTTTCTCTCATAGTTTTTAAATCATTTGTAAACCAGTTGGTATGAGATACCCCTTTGGTAAATTTTTTGGACTTCAATGGAAAACAAATTTCAAAATAGTTCAGAAATATATTCATAAATTTAGTCTAACTATTATTTATATCTAAATGGTCAATAATGCTCCAATCGACATTACTAAGCATATTATAGAAGTTAATTTTACCAAGAGATGTGATTGGACGAATTAATTTGGTTTCGCCATCGTTTAATCTATGATGTAATTTAGTACATACACTTACCCCATCGTGACTACGTGTCAACTGACTACGACTTCGACACAACGATTGAAGTGGCCATCCATGGCCGCCATGATGTTGGAACGAGGGTCAAGCAGTTACAAGGCTCCTCGATAGTTTGGTTCACTGACGGATCCAAAACTGAAAACGGAGTCGGAATCGGTATCACTGGCCCTCGATGCGAGTTATCAAGGGCCTTGGGACGATCCCCATCGATATTTCAGGCAGAAATCGAGGCCCTGAACACATGCGCCCACATATGTTTAGACAGGGGATACAACAAACAGAGGGTTTGCATCTGCTCAGACAGTCAAGCTGCATTAAAGGCAATAAAATCGCCTACATGCAAGTCTAAATCTGTCTGGGAGTGCAAGCTATCCCTAAAGCAGCTGGCTAGGAACAACAGAGTCAAACTGGTCTGGGTTCCGGGACACGCAGGGATCAAAGGCAATGAAATTGCCGACAACCTTGCCAAGGAAGGGTCCAAGACTCCATTTGTCGGACCAGAACCTTACAGTGGAATAACTAAAGTCCGCATCAAGGGGATGATCCGGGAATGGGAAGATGCTGCCAAAAGTGCTCACCTGAGAGACACACCTGGTCTGCGGCAGGCGAAAAGATTCATCGCCTTCTCTGCCGTAAGAGCCGGACAGTTTCTCAGGTTAAGCAAGGGCAACCTAAGGCTCATAACCGGCCTTCTAACTGGACACTGTCCTCTGAAGTACCACCTCACTAAGATGGGTCAGACAACTGATGCCAACTGCAGGTTCTGCAACGAGGCACAAGAAACAGCAGAGCACCTACTTTGTGAATGCCCTGCCTTGTCCCTTCAAAGAGGGAACTACCTGTCATCGGCCACTTTAAACACCGAGGAACTGGTACACACTAACCCTCAAGTTATAGTAGACTTCATAAGAAGTCTAGACATTGAGGGACTCAAGTAGGTCAGGGATAGTTACAAAAGATCTTTTAGGTCGAGGTAACTTCGAAAGGCCCAGAGGCCACACGACCCACCGACCCCATACCATACCACCATACCCCATCGTGATCGGAAAATGGTCTACAATTGGTTTAACCGTAGCTTTGATATGACAACTATTTGTAAACACATTATCCAAACAGGAACCTCCTCTAGTTGGAAAGTTTACTAGACCACACATACGATAGCTGCTTAAATAGTCGCACAGACTTCGTGTATTTACGTCTTTCCTATTAATAAAATCACAGTTAAAGTCGCCACAAATAAAAATAGTATATTTATAAAATCTATGACGGACATGATATTGTTTAGTACGTCTAAAAATAAATTAAAATCTCCCGAGGGGGCTCTATAGATATTAATTATTACAATATTTATATCATTTAATAAAATTCCCGATACTTCACATTGTTTTTCAATGGAATACATATTTATATTCAGGGTGGTAAATTTGAAATCATCCCTTAACAAAATCATGACACCACCGTTTGTGAACACTTTTCGTGAATAATGGTTTGCCACAATAAAATGTTCAAGTTTAAACACTTCAGATTCTATTTCTGTGAGCCAGTGCTCTGTTAAACAAATAACTTTAAAATTTGCATCACTTATAAGAGCTTCTAGTAGATTAGTTTTACTTCTAACACTTTGAATATTTAACAGTAAGAAGTTAAACGTATCTTGCGAGTTATCGATGTTTCCTGTTGTTGTTTTACTCACTCCTTTTGTCGGCCCGGTGTTATCTTCGGCTTCATCATCCAGAAAAAAACGGGTGAACACTTACTCCTCGGGGCCATACCACTGGATCCTTTATTATTTCTTCAGGTGGTGCGGATACTTTAAATGAGGAATATTTCTCGGGATGTTTTGATGTCATCCGCGTACATTCTATATTAGTGAAATCAGTTTTGTTTAAAAATTGTTTTATGTCCATTGCAGTGACTGATGGATTAACTCGGCTGACATAAATGTGTTCCATCTTTGTTACACCTTTAATGTCCGTATCGTCTTGGCAGCCAATGATCGGTTTGATTTTCCGATGTTTTCTTCTCACCACCCTTTTAAATTCATCATCTGTTTGACTAGACTTCATTGTTATAGAAGTTGTAGTAGTTGAGTTAGATTGGTCGGAGCTCGGTTTATGAGCTTTATTATTCTATATTATTATTATTATGAGCTTTATTATTCTCTTTGATAACGCGACTAGGAGTGGTAGATTTCTTTAACACCAACTGATCGAGCGGGGCTAGCGCGCCCACCTTCGCCTGCGCGCGTATTGGAACAGCGTCCGGCCCGGGCCATTTCGCGGATTTTGTTGATACATTAACGACCTCTGCCAATGTCGCGCTTTTTTTTATACACTTTGCTTTTCAATGAATTAATTTCACTATCTTTGGTTGTAATTAATTTTTCTAGCGATGCTACTTTGTCCAACAGGAGACTGTTGCTTAATTTAAGTCCGACAACTAGTAGTTTCATAATTTGAAAGCAGTCCTCACCAGTGATATCTTCTGCATTTAGATTATCCTCCAACGTAAGATCACAGCACTTCACTATTTTAATTGCACAACTTGTATGAAACGTTGCGCCACACTTAATACACGATCGGCCACTTGCAGCCGTCTTTTTACACCTTGTACAGATCTTCTTAAAATTTTCTTGAGGAGCATCTCGATGCGTCCGTCTCGCTCGCCATCTTGACGAAATCCACATCCATAATTAAACTAATTGTTTTATTGTTATTTGATTTTAGATTTCAGATTTTTTCTATCGTTTTTCCTTTTCATATAATAGAGCTGAGACATCGAGTTTTACTCACCCTACACAATAAACTATAAGTGTGATACATCATTGAATTAAGAAAAAAATATACTTCAAAAAAATATGAAAATCCAAAATGGCGCCCATAAGAAAACGTGAACGCCATCTACTCCCAATAGAATTGTCGATGGTACTCACAGAATTACTATTATAAATGTCAATTGATTGTGCATTTTGAAATCCAGAAGAAAACTGAACTTCTATAACCATTTTAGTAGTCATATGTAATTTTCATATAAATTGGCGATGTGACCGCCATCTGCTGCCAATTTTTTAGTGGTATCGTTACAGCTATTGACAGTAGATGGTATTCACGTCGTTAATTTAAATGTAAATTACATATGAAACTATTAAAATGGATTAAGATGGTTAGTTTTCTTCTGGACTTTAAACTGCACTAAAAACTATAAGTGTGATACATCATTGAATTCAGAAAAAAAATTCTTCTAAAAAATATGAAAATCCAAAATGGCGCCCACAAGAAAATCAAAAGTTGGCTATGGTGTAATGTCAACGTTGAGTTGAGTTGTTGAGTTGTGAAATGGCCGGAGTATATTTATCTAATTTAAAATTATATGTCTTTTGTGTATATAGGTCCCCTTCGGGAAACTGGAATGATTTTATTGGTACCCTGTCTTCTCTGTTGGAAGATATTGACTTACTGAGTAATCTTATTATTTTAGGCGGTGATTTCAATATAAACTTTAATAAAGCTAACGATGCCAAAGTTATTGAATTGAAGGATTTATTTCAGTGTCATGGTTTGAACAATGTTGTATTTTTAATACTACAGGTGAAAACTGTATTGATAATGTTTTCCTTAATTTTAATGAGCTTTCCTCTAAATGCGAACCTTTTCCATCAAATATCTCGGATCACATTGGGATCGCCCTCACTATTAATATACCAGAAAACAAAAGACGTCTGAACCAAGGACGAATTTATAGGCCTATTACACACACTGGCAAATCTACTTTATACAATATTCTATCTAATAGTGATTAGAGTTTTGTATATTCAAATAAAACGGTTAAGGATAAGTTTACAATATTTAACAACTACATTATTAAATCTTATGAGGAAGCGTTTCTAAAAATGTCATGCTACAAGCTGATGCTGTAAGTCCAAGTCGTACTAAGTGGTTTAACACTGAAATGCGAAATATGCGTAGCACACTACAGTTCCTAAATTAAATCTGTGATAAACACCCATCTATTGTAAATAAGGAAATCAGAAAGAGTTTTGTGTATAGGTATAAATTAGCCATTAAACGTGAGAAAATTGAATGGAATAACAGATATCTACAGAATTTTTACAATCCTGTGCGAGCTAGCTGGAACCTAAGTAACTTTGCTAGAAAAATGTTTATTAATGATAAAAAATGTGATATTTCCCGTGATAATTTCATCGAGCATTTTACAAGTGTTGCTGAAAAACTGCTAGCCAATAGTTTAACCTCTGGAAGGGATCCAATAAATTTTGAACCAATAAACTTACCTTCAAAACATTTCCGCTCTAAACAGGTTTCGATGGTAATAGTTAGAGATGCCATAAATAGTTTTAAAAAATCAAAAAGTAGGAACGTTTTTGTATTAAATTACATAAAAGATGTTATACTGAAACCTTTAACGCGTCTTATAAACGATGTACTAAAATGGCACGAGTCATTCCAATCTTTAAAAAGGGCGATCATTGTTCAATGGACAATTACAGACCGATTTCCATCTTACCTATCCTTTCCAAAATTATTATAAATAATTATAAAAAATCAAATCACTAAGTACCTAAATATCCACAATATGTTCCATCTAGTCAATGCCATTTATACGTTTGTAAATAAAACTGTTGAATGCTTTGAAGGTGGTCAGTTCGCTTTAGCCACATTCATAGATCTTAGTAAAGCATTCGATTGTGTTCCTAGTCATCTATTGATAGCTAAACCCGCAAAATACAATTTCAGCGAACCTAGCTGTAATCTTATTCAATCATATACAATGAGAGCCAAAATGATTTGTTCATTTTTAATAGGAAATAAAACATGAATTATTTTAAATGCAGAAATAATATAAATGACATCTTAAAAAGTAATAATGGGAGTTTTACTTTTTGAATATAGTGTGTGTTAAATGTCCGCCACCCTTCTCCACACACTCTTCTAAACGACGGACGAAATCTGCCATAACTCGTTGAAGCATATCCTGTGGAATAGCTTCAATTTCTTGTCGGATATTTCTTTTGAGCTCCTCTATACTTCTAGGCTTACTCTTGAACACTCTACTCTTTTAATATCCCCAAAGAAAAAAGTCTGGAACAGTAATATCGGGAGATCTCGGGGGCCAATTAAAATCACCGTTTCGAGAAATTAGTTTATTCGGAAATGTCTGTCGCAGGATCTCCATACTTATTCTTGCAGTATGACAGGTCGCACCGTCTTGTTGAAAAAAGTGATTTCTTTCTTCTTCTTCAATTTGCGGTATAAAAAATGTCTGGAGCATATGTGCATACAGTTGAGAATTGACTGTGACTGTTTCGCCGTTTTCTTCAAAATATGGACCGATGATTTTTGACGATGATACAGCACACCAAACAGTCACTTTTGGGGAATGTAAGGGTCTTTTATAGATTTCACACGGGTTTACGGTAGCCCAGTATCGAAAATTCTGTTTATTTACCAAGCCATGTAAAGTAAAGTGTGCTTCGTCGCTCATGAAAAGATGTTGTGCGATATCGGGTTCCTCATTGCTTAACTCCAAAAAACGTTGACAAAACTCAACACGGCTTTGTTTATCACGATCAGTTAATTTCTGCACCACTGCTATTTTGTATGGATGAAACTTCATTTTGTGCAGCATTCTTCGGGTACTTGTTGCAGATAAATTTAACGCTGCCGCATGCCGCCGAACTGATCGATTTGGGCTACGCAGAATTGATTGTCTCACCCGTTCCTCATTTTCAGGATTGCATGCAGAGCGAATCCTCCCGGCTGATTTTCTTCTCTCAACTGACCCATGATTTCGCCACTTCCTTGCCCAATACGAAATAACAGTTCGAGCCAGAACATCACGAACATTAAAATGTAGACGAAATAAACGTTGAGTTTTAATAATTGAACTTAATTTAAGAAATTTTTCAACAGAAAATATGCGTTGCTGTATGTTCCAACGCACCATTTTGACAACTGTTACAATATCTCCAAAGTCTTCTCTTTCAAATTGTTATCAGTAATAGCTATTAATAAATAGTTATATTTGTTATTGCCTATTAAAAATGAACAAATCATTTTGGCTCTCACTGTATAAGTAACAGAAAACAAAAAGTTTGTATACATAAGTGTGAGTCAAGTTTTGTGCCTATTGGGGATGGTGTTTTCAAAGGTTCCATCCTCGGTCCATTACTGTTTTTGCTTTTCATTAACGATCTTCCACAACATCTAGAATTACTCCGGTAGCTTTAATGAAGCCATGTCATTTCACAAATTAACAGACAAGAAGGCATCCGATTTATTTGCAAGTAACTTGCTGTCTCTTAACAAAGCAAAAATAGTAACCATGTTATTCACATTAAATAGACATGAGATTGACTTCGAACCATCCACAAAATTTCTTGGGTTACACCTTAAAATGGGATATGCATGGTGACAACATAGCAAAAAAATGAAAAATATTTGTTTAAAACATGTTTTAAACGTTAAATTTGTTTAAAACCGTTTTTTTATTATCTTAACTGCTAATAATAAATATTTACTAAATTATATTTTATATTACTTCATTAAAATTTTTTGTTTGTTTTTAAATTTTAGCTAAATTGTTGAAGATATTTCAAATTACATTATCAAACATAATATTTATAATAAAACTGTGTGTACATAAATGTGGCTTTTAAATACAGGGATTTTTTCTTTCAGGTATACATAAGCATACACAGTAAATTTTTCGACATTCGTTGTTTATTTGTTCAAGATTTCAATTTGAATCTTTAAACGCTCCCGATAATTTAAAGTTACGGGAAATCGTTGTTTCAATGCGGTTAATTTGAGGCTTTTAACGAGTGTTTTCCACTCCCAGACTAAGCATGAAGTAAAATTTCGAGTTTAGAAAAGCCTAAGAATTTGGATTGGCCGCGTAGCGAAGCGGAGCGGCCAATCCAAATTTGGCTTTTCTAAACTCGAAATTTTACTTCATGCGCCACGCCTATAAAACACTGAAATATTATAAAGTTTAAAATATACGGATTTAGCAATCTAATATGTAAATATGGATAAAACGTGAGTCAAATTCTGCGCTGCAAAAATTGTTTAGAACAGTAATTATAGGCAACCCCATAACTCTAACGTATATTAGGTTGCCTGTAATCGTTGTTGTAAGTGTGTGTGTTCAAAGAACTTCACTGTAAATCGGTGTTTTTAAGCGTGGCGCACGAAGTAAAATTTCGAGTTTAGAAAAGCCTAATTTGGATTGGCCGCTCCGCTTCGCTACGCGGCCAATCCAAATTCTTAGGCTTTTCTAAACTCGAAATTTTACTTCATGCTTAGTCTGGGAGTGGAAAACACTCGTTAAAAGCCTCAAATTAACCGCATTGAAACAACGATTTCCCGTAACTTTAAATTATCGGGATAAGTATACTCAAAAGAAAAATTCCCTGTATGTTCTGTTTCAAACACGTTTTAAACGTGTTTTAATCATGTTTTAAACACGTTTTATACCCTGATCATAATTTCATTTTGCAGTTTATTTATTGCTAGACTAGCGTGCTTTATTTAATTGATTTAATTAAAACGTAACCAAATAATACCATTGCATAATATATTGATTAATGTGTTAAATTGTTGGAGTCATCAAATAAACATGAACGACCGTTTAAAATGCTTTAAAAAGGAAAACTACCTGTTATTCTAACAGATAAGGTCTAATTTGTAACATCAACACCCCATAAATTGTGATTTCTTTTCTTCCATTATACTTCCGCGCTTGTAGAGGGTGTCTCTATTCAAAATTTGCTGGTTTAGATATTTTGGAGAGGCCCTCTCTCTTATTTGGTACTATAACATAAAAAATTATGAAAAAAATCGGAGATGCAAAAGCCAGATGGTATCCTATTTGGCGTGGAATGCCCCATATACATATTTTTTTAAGGTCAGGTAATAAGGGCTTTAAGAATTGAGGAGTTCCAGATGTCTTCGTACTTGTTTACGATTTATTTTCCCGGTTTTATTGCCTTGCTAAAATTCAATTCTCGTACCTTATTACCTGACTATAAAGCTTGGAAATCATCTAAATTAAAAAAATGATTGGATGCGATGTAATGACGGGCAATCCCCATTGTTTGTTTGTTATTTAGGATGGATTTTTTATGATCTTCTAGTCTTTTTTCAAAACTTCTACCCGTTTGTCCAATGGACATTGCATCGCATTCACTACATTTGATTTCGTAAACACCGTATTTTTTATTTTTCTCAGGTTAAGTGGATTCGTCATAATACTATTTGATTCTTTTCCCTTGATGCATTTTTTTATTTTTTGTGATAGGCCGTTGATAAAATTTAATTTACTCCAGTTTTTGTTTTCTATGTAACTATCGTTATAAGAATATTTTAAGAATTTCTTATGTTTTTTTTTCTCTTAATGAATTTGTCTATGATTTCAGAACTATAACCATTATTAATTGCTATTTCTTTTATTACATTTACTTCCTGTTCATAATCTTCTAATGTAAGGTATATTTATAAGTCTGTGTATAAATGAGTGGAAAGTGCTAAACTTTATGTGATCATGTGTGTTTGAGCTCAAACACACATGATCACATAAAAAGTCGGGAAAAGTCCGGAACGGTTCGGAAGATTTTGTCAATAATGAAGACCGAAACGACGAGAGGCAGCACTAGCAGCAATTCCAGATCATCTTCTGATTACCACACTTGCACTAATCAAAAACAATTTGACAACAAAAAAACACAACACGAAGTTGTCAAAAAAAAACTTGTACACCACTGACTACATTTCCCTTGGACTTGTTGCTGCATTTGTTACTAGTTTGCCACTCATCAAGAAGTGCCGTCTTCCATTATTTATATGCAGAAAACGAGGGTGGAGAGGGATAGTTTTCTTGGTGGACGTGACCAGGCAGCCGAAATTCGCTGAATCCATTGCAATTACAAGCATTCGACAAGTCTCGAGATTTTTGGAATTTCTTCTAATCCGTTCTTTGGAAAGAAGAATGTAAAAGATTATACAAATCTCTTTTCCAAAAAACGGACTGCCACTGGTCACCAAACCTCCCTCTAGGAGGTCTGCTCGGAGTCCACTCCAGGTGTTCGGCCCCTAGTCATTACGCAAACTACACGAGATAATCCCCGGTCGGTCCTCAGGTAATTGCAGGGGATAAACTCATTTTATATACAAAAAAATTAAAATTAAAAATTTAATTTTGTTTGCCGATGATTTAACGAATCGCCGATAACACTGTTAACGGGGGGTTGAGGCGTCTTGTAATATTCGTGCTTTGTCGTTGACTTATTTAAATGGAGAGCATGATTTTTGCACTTACAAGATGCTCCACCGTCACACTCCGTTAGCTCAGTTAAATACAAAAATATATACTTACTCAGACTTCCTCGTTGTCTCTTTGTCTGGTTTCGGGCACACACTTCATTTGATTTTTGGGTTTAATTTAGTTTGAATAAAATGAATATGTGAACGCTAATATTCCAACAACAACAATATAATTTATTATAACAACCAAACCGAAAAATGAAAAAGAATGAAGACAATAAATGTACAGATGAAAAGAAAGTAAATGAACGTAAATATGAAATGATAATACAATAATTTACAGTGACGACGACTTACGATTAACAAAAATGAATACTGACAAATGAAATGATGAACGACGGAAAATGATTTACGCGGACACTGATGACATGGAATGGTTACGCACTGATGAACTGTCTTGAAGATGTCGTGACTTGCACTACGATGTTTTTGATTCGACTCGCGATGAAATGATAATTGTTTGAGTTTAGACTCAACTGTTCTTGATGATGTTCCAAGGATAACTGCCTTCTTCCCTCTTCGATCTTCCCAACCACCGATGTCTTCACCCCCGCCATGTATCTTGGGGGTGACGGTGATTGGTCGAAGGTTGTGGTGGAGGAAGTTTCGGGATGGGGTTGCGCAGTGGCAACTTCTACCAGAGGCCAAAAGTTTTGGGCCTCTGGTTTCGGACCGTTCTGGCGTGTCGAAGATGTGCTGCAGATCTTACGACCATAAACCAACAATATATACAAAATATATATACAAAAAATATATACAAAAAATATATACAAAAGAACATCGAATGAATATTTACGAACTTGAATCATTTGGAATTAAAATGATTATGATGAAATGAAAATGAGCAAAACAATTGGAGTCCGATGTTTTCGCGAATGAGAATGAAATATAATCAAGTTACGACGTTTTCGATAAAACGCCGGTAACAACACTTGTAGTAATAAAGCCAAATAAACATTAAAAATTTAGGTATAGTCAAAATACTGTACATGTTTTTTACAATTATAGTTGGTGTCCAAACATTTATGTGCTAGTGTTGCCGGCGTGTCATTTTGACACGTCGTAACACGTTTAATTTTTATACCGCGATTTAATTTTCTTCAATTTAACATCGGACCCCATTGCGTTTCATTTCTTTCGTTATTTAAATAAAAATTAAACTCTCATTTTAATCCAAAAATCTGTTAAGTTCGTAAAGAAATGTTTGCCTTTTGTGTTCATAATTCCTAGGGTAATAAAGTAATAAACCGTCAGCGTATTTTCGGGATAGGTAATAAACCTTTTCTGTTTCGGATTACCAAAATTTACCAAGTTCGGCTAAAGCGGATTAACAAAGTTCCCCAAGCTCAGCTGAACAAGATTTAAAAATGTTCAAATCTTTTCGTACGTGAAGTTTACAAAATAACGTCGGCTCATGAAAACAAAGGGAAGATTATACCCACTGTGTTTCAATCCCGAAACTACGCTGACCGTACTTAAGGCATTGTAAAACATTTCTTTAGCTTAGGTACAGTTTACCCAAAATATGTTTTTTTTTCTCTTATTCTTCATTTCGCATTTTTTAATGAATTTATTCAAATCAATTTTTTTAAATCACAGATATCAACGATCAATCAATTAATTAATATCTGTTATTTGTTTTGTATTACTTTTGTATATATTTTGAGTTATTCATAATCTCGACAAACATTTTTATTTTAAGATATTCATTGATTGATATTTTTTTTTCTCTCTCACATCTAAAATGCACTTTTAGCATTTAGCCAATCTATGACCCACCAACAGTTAGAACAAATTAATCATTAATCTTGTTTTGCACTAAACAACTAAATCTTTTTTTTTTAATTTGGAAAAATATCTCAAATCCGTTGTCGCTCAAATGATCGTCAACCAATCAGCGTCGAGCGAGCGATCAACCAATGAGGCTTGAGAGTGATCACCCACGCCAAGGGTTAACCAATGGGTTTGGGAAGTAAGCATCCCTACCACATCGTCAACCAATGAGGTAAGGGTGAAGATACCCTTCCAGGGCTCTGCTACCCCCAACTTACCCCTTAGCAAATTTTCTGGGTATAAAATAGCAGGACAGCCAGAAAATATTCAGTATTCTCTGTGTTCAAAAAGTATTCTTTCCAAGTTCATCCAGTGATAATCAGTGTGTTTATTAAGTCGGTGTACAGTAAGTCGAGTCAGTTTGTGTTGTAGTGCTAACATTGGTGGTAAATAGATTGGTACTATTTTATTTTACTCTCTTAAGATTTTTACGAGATATAACTTTACTTTCTTATTTTTTTTATTTTTCTCTTAAACAAAAGTGTTTGTCTAAAAATAATTCTGCTGCTTAACAATCATTATTTTTGTATAAAAATAATTCTTTCGTTTAAACATAATTTTTGTTTCTATTTAATTCCATATATATATTTTTGTCTTATTAGTTTCTTGTATCTTCTTTTTCTTTCATTGATATTAATTTTGAATTTCTATTATTTCTAAATAAATCTTTAATATTTGTTATTCCTAAAATACGACTTGCTTTTTATTCATAAAAATAATATCTCGTAAAATCCTTAAAGTTAATTGTGAGTGGTTCGAGACACGGAAAAAGGGGTAAGTATTAGAAATATTTTATTTTTCTGAGCTATCGGAAAGTGATAGGGTTCCGAACGGAAGTGGCATGTGTCTTAAATTTATTATTTATAAATTGCAAATTGAAATCTTGCTTAACAACAACATATTGCCACCCCCGGTTCGAGCGCCCCGTTACACTAGGGCTTGTAGTTGTGATGATCTGTGCTTACAATTTGTTTATGAATTTAAAAGCCTGCTTCTCAAATGACGCTCAAGTTATTAAAACGATAAATAATCTTCTAAAAAATTCATGAATAATGCACAAATGCAATTTATTTGTTTTGTGTTTGTGTGTTTGTATTAACCAGTCATTTAAATGGTAACACAAATCCGGCTTATAAGATTGATATAAACCCATTTAAACACCGTAAAAGTAATCGATTAAGGTCATACGGCCTATTGAAAACTACTTGCCTTTCCAGAATTAAATTATCTCTTAAGAATACTTTGAAACATAAAATAAAAATAGTCGTTTGTTGTAAAATCAACCGACATGATCCACAAATACGTGTTTATGTATCTATTAATTTCTACGCTTATTTTATACACTTATGAGTAAGTATTACATTAATTGTTGTTTTAGAAGTTAATAGAGAGTTTTACACGGTTCTAAGGCAAAAATGTTATGCTTTGTCAGTTTTTAAGAATGTGGATCAAGCATGAAATAAAATGTCCAGTTTAGAAATGCCTGAAAATGTTGCTTGATAAAAAACACTGATTTAAAGTGAAATCAAAAGTATACTGCTTAAGTTTGATCTCAAGTTAATACAATTTTACAAATGTTTAGTTTTTCTAACTAAATCATGCGGTTTAAAAATTCGAGCAAATTTGCCTATTTAAATATCGTATGTTCAATTAAAAAAAAATCTGTAGAGTGCCATGGAAAATATTCTAAGTTGGCAACTCTGAAAATATACATTATAAATATTGTGTCTGACGTTTTATATGTCAATCCCTGAAGTGTGTAGCCAACTTAAATTTTAAAAAAAGATTAAATCATGGCACTGTAGAGGTTTTTATAATTGAACATATATCTCTAATAAAAATTCATACAGTATTTTTCACGAATGTTGGCAGTCACGTCATCAATTTATGTACGTATCAAAGACAAGCATATTCTACCATTTTATACTATTATTTATTTATTTATTTATTTATTTATTTATTTATTTATTTATTTATTTATTTATTTATTTATTTATTTATTTGTTTATTTATTTATTTGTTTATTTATTTATATATTGTTGGTGTTACATATTATATTAATATAATTTTCACAAGTCAATGTACATGGAGTAATAATATATAATACAGCCTAGGTGGTAAATTAAAAATATACAATATATGCGTAATCACATATACAGAAAGTTTTAAGTAACACCGAACATGCCAGAAAATGTTCACTGTAAATTTTCCTATGTTCGATTTGTTCTGGGACGCATCAAAGCATTGTGTGCAATATGATTGGCTACGATTTCCAATGGTAATATAGTCAACCCAATTTACATTCTTCTAGGTGCGATTTCATTAGTTATGACTTATAGTAGTTCTAATGCAAATTAGGACTAATGTAAATAGGGTACATGTAACGTCAAAAGAAAATATGTCAGTTATTAAATCTTGTGCGTTTATGGTAAGTGCAGTGTGTGGGAATATGGAACATACTTTTTTATCCATTTCAAGACAATCAAGGTTAATACTGTCGTGAAACATACAGGGAGTTTTTCTTTTAAGTATACGTATTCCAAATTCAGCCAATTTTCTGTAAATCTTTAGATATTCCTTGTTTTCTTTTTAAGTTTAATTTGAAGCTTTAAACGAGTGTTTTCCACTCCCAGACTAAGCATGAAGTAAAATTTCGAGTTTAGAAAAGCCCCGCGTAGAAAATTTGTCGAGGGTCGCGCCAGCGGCCCGAGACAAATTTTCACGGGGCTTTTCTAAACTCGAAATTTTACTTCATGCGCCACGCGTATAAAACACTGATTTCAAGTGAGGTTCAAATATACATAGAGTTCACAATATTTTAGTGTTTTATACGCGTGGCGCATGAAGTAAAATTTCGAGTTTAGAAAAGCCCAGAAAATTTGTCTCGGGTCGCTGCGCGACCCTCGACAAATTTTCACGGGGCTTTTCTAAACTCGAAATTTTACTTCATGCTTAGTCTGGGAGTGGACAACACTCGTTTAAAGCTTCAAATTGAACTCTTTTAAAAAACAACAAATGTCGGAACATTTTCAGCTTATGCATGCTTACCTAAAGAAATAATTCAATTCATTGTAAGTTACGCATTCAATAAATTATTAAATACACCTACATTATCTTTATTGAGTATTACGTTAACAAATAAATGAAAATTGAAATATTTGCCAAATGAAGCAGCACACCCCCAACACCCCAGTATTGTTGTGCTGGCATCAGACCTAGGTGCGGTACTTGCAAACCTGCAT